>BSBN01000924.1:24570500-25990000 GCA_027924645.1 Cunninghamia lanceolata
TATATATATCTTTGCTTAACTCCCAAAGGCCTTTATCAACAACACTAATCTTTATTGTAAACACAAACATCATAGTAATTTTTTATTTACAAGCACAAAAGGTTTGCAAGATATAAATTAATTTCTGCACATTATGATTCACATCCAATTTTCACAAAATCTAATCATCTTATTTTTGTTGTCTCAATTCTTATCAATTCACCATATTTGGAATATACATTTATTATTATTTTTATTTGCATATTTAAATAAGTATACACTTTCAATCCTAACAACTCTTAATACCAAAAAATGAATTATTTACCCTAAATATTTATAGATTTTTCTTTGAAATACAAGTAAACAAAATACATTATATATATATACCACACTTTATATAGAAACAACATTACCTAACACAACACATTTTTAAAGAAAATGAGAAATATATTTTAATTATAATCATTCAATAGAGAGGCTGAATATTGTTGACATTGCAAATCCTTTGGAGTTAATCAATAGCTAGTTATCAACGGAAGAGTGTAAACAGCCGGTGAGTCATCTGGTCGACATTTGTACGGCATACTATTCCCGTCGAAAACTGGCATACGGCAGGCTGTTTATTGGATTAGGTCGAAAATCCGTATACAGTCGTTTATTAATTTTGGTCGACTGCTCCCGTCGACTGGCCGACCGTACAGCCAGTGAGTTACGACTCACCGGCTGTTTACTCTGGGCGGTTATCAACCCTGCCTATCAAGTAATTTTTTCGGCGAGTTTTTATTCTCCGGTGACTTTGGCCTCGTAGAGCCGCTCCAGCTCATTCAATCGGGCGGAGTTAGGGCCTGCATAGCGGTCATTCAACAATTAGCATATTCAAAAACCCTAATGTCAGGCGCCGAAAACAACATCGAAACCATGGCCAAAGAAAAAAAGGAAAAAAACTAAGTTACCCTATATACGAAGTGATCCGATTTCCCTCCTCTACGAAACCTTCGAACCCTGCGATCTCAACATCCTGCAAAATACAGAAAGGCGATCAAACCCTGAGAAAAATAGACCAAAACACAAAGCATTTCTTTATATATCTTGCCTTACATCCGCAGCACCTTGCTAGTGTCGGGATTGTTGCCAAACGTTTTGCTGCTTTCATTTTACTCGACTCTAATTGACAACTGGAGCAGCTGAAATTGTTCCCACAAGTTTTAACAACCTTATTGAACCTGGGCAGCGCTTGGGAGTGCCGGAAGTGTCTAAAAAACTTGTATTAACACTCACAGATCTGGGAATCAGGTTGTTATTTTTAAAACAACTCTCTGTACTGTGCATCAGCACATATTTCATTTGTAACTCAACTATCAGATCTCACTAATATTTTAGTTTAACTTAATAGTACAATAAGTATTTTGCAAGCAGCTGTGTTCTTTAATCAAAAATATTTTGTATGATCTGCATTGTCAAGATTAGTTCAAAAGTTTGAAACATTCAGGGATATTACAGGAATACAAGCCATCATACATCTAAACAAAATAGATTATATAAATATACCACACTTTGCATAGAAACAACATTACCTCATTCATATCAAAACACATTTTTGAAGAAAATAGATATATATTTTAATTATAATCGTTCAATCTAGAGCCTGAATATTATTGCTGAGATTGAAAATCTTTTGGAGTTTACACTCAGCTATTTTTAATCAACACTAAACCCTTCCTATGAAGTAATTTTTAATCAACACTAAACACTAAACTCTTTAGTCTCCGGTGGCGTTGGCCTCCTGGAGGGGCTCCAGCTCATTCAAGGTGGGCTGAGTTAGGGCCTGCACGGCCGTCATTCAACAATTAGCATATACACCAAGGAATCCGATCTAAACATCATCGAAATCATGGCAAAAAAAAAAAGATAAAAGCGAAATTACCACATAGACGAAGGGATCCGATCTCCCTCCTCTACCAAATCTTCTAACGGAGTTATTTTTCAAAAGCCTGCCAAATACAGAAAAGCAATCAAACCCTGAGAAAAATAGACCAAAACACAAAGGCTTTTCTTTATATATCTTGTCTTACATCCGGAGCGCCTTGCCAGTGTCAGGATTGTGCCCAAAATGATCGCGGATAATCTTCTCCGAAAGAGAAGTCTCTGCCACCAGAAACTCATGAATGGCCTTGGTGAGCCGCTCTATGGCTGTTGGCATTTTCTCCACTTTTCTTCCTCCTCCGCCGCCTCCTTGCCCTAGACGCTTTTTGCTTCTTTCATTTTACTTGACTCCTTGTCTCTATATATAGTGTTACTTTCTCGCTAATCCACACGTTTTTTAAGACATTTTTTCTTACATAAACGGTTTTGTTACTGTTACGTGCCCTCCACCTCCCACGAGATCAATTGACAGCAAAATTTTGTTGTAATGCCTGACATTACAACTAGTATAATTTTTACACGCGGTATGGTATGTTGATTTGAGGATTTTTTTAAGCAGTACACTCAATTTCCAATACTAGACTCTTTAAGAGGCTAGGTTTTTTTGTTTTAAAAAAACATATATATCAAAGTAGAGTACAAATAAAAATAAGAATTGTGGGTTTTTATTTTTAGTAAGGAGAAAGGAGGTCCAATAAGTAAATATATATTTTCTAATAAATTTATTAATTATATGTATAGAGGAAAATAATATTTATAATGTATACTAATTAATATAATTCAAATAGATATGAGGATTTTTAAAACTCCTTATAAAGAATTTTTTGAAGAGAAGACATTTCAAGAAGAAATGTGTTTTTCTATTTTTTACATTTTTCAATAATATGAATAGAGCAAGTAAATATATTTATTTTCACCAATTCATCTATTTTGTTTTTGCTTTATTAATTTTTTAAAATAAGTATATTTTTCAAGAATGAATGTGTAAATATATTTCTCCACAACTAGTCATATAAATTAGTTATATTTTAAAGTACATTCTTCCACGGCAAGTACATAAATATATTTTTACACAACAGATCAACTATTATGTTTGCCATCTATTATTTTTTGTGGTGTTACTCTTTATTTTTTTTGCTGTTAATTTTTAAAGTACATTCATCTAGCCCAAACACATAAATGTATTTATCCACAACAGATTAACCATTATGTTTGCCCTTTGTTGTTTTTTGTCATGTTACTCTTTATTTTTGTTGTTAATTTATTAAAGTGCATTCCTCCGTACCAAGCACATACATATATTTATACACAACAAATCAACTATTATGCTTTCAATTTATTATTTTTTGTCGTGTTACTGCTTTCTTGTTGTTAAATTTTTAAAGTACATTCCTCACCCAAACACATAAATATATTATCCACAATAGATCAATCATTATATTTTCCCTTCAAATTTTCTAAGTACCTTCGTCTAAGCCAAACACATAAACCTATTTATCCATGACAAATCAACTTTTATGTTTGCAGTTTGATTTTGATAAGTTCAATTGAAACCAAAGTCCAGATCCCTTTAACAAAACAAACCCAAGGGCATCAGGCCTCTAACATGCCAGAAACAACAGATTGACAGCACAGAAATAACAGACCGAAACAACAAAACAAAACCCTACGAAGCGATAGAGAAAATAGAAAACAGGAGAAACAGTAAACTATGGGCTGTCAGTCGCCCCAAACTTGGCCAGGAACTCCACCATCTCCTTGTAGTCGCTCAAGCTGTTGATGCCCACTTGTTTAACCTTATCATCCAGATCCTTCACCGTGACAAAGATGGAAGTAACCTGGTGCAAAGCTTTGGCCGCGCCATGACCTTCCATTTCTTCTGCATAAACTCCATTCCTTTTCGTAGGTTTTGGATATCCTTCGCATGTTTGACACAAAGGGCACATTTCCCCTTACTATCTTGATCAACCGCCTCCCCCACAGTGTCCTTCCCAATGGTAGCCTTTTTCATGCCTTCCAGGCTTTTTGAATTGCTTTCATTCATCGAGGCAAAGTTGCTAGTGCCCTCGACTTCATGCACAGATTCAGTAGGAGTCTCCTCCCCCTCCTCATCCACCATCTCTTCCACAAACTCAGAGTCCTCAGAACCCTCCACCCCTGAGGAACTAACTAGAGGTTTCCCAACAATCCTTTTGGAATGACGAATGCTTGGAAAAGTAGTCTCTCCACCTTCACTACTACCCTTAGTTTCTAGAACAGTATCCAATTCCACAATTTTCATAGGAGCATCCTCCATGGCATCACCCTTCCCTTCCTTCTCTTTTTTCTTCAGAGTCCCCTCCATTTCCTCCACCCTGTCTCTCTTGCCATTCTTCCTTCCCTGCGCTGGAGTGGTATGTTTTTATTTTTTATTCTTAGTAGAAACGGGGGCCTCAACAGGGTTCCCTTCTACCGTACTAGGGCTGCCCTTAATTATAGGAGTCCCCATGCAAATTTTCACTTTGCTCTTACCCCTGTGTGAAGTGCCCAGCTATGGGTCCTCCAAAATCTTAACTTGAATAGGTTTAGGTGGACATAAGGCAAGATGGAAATGATACAGCCTCAATATAAGGCCTTGATGTATCAGAATGAGAGGGTGATTAGCATTCTGAGTCCTAAGCTCCCTAATAGACTTAATGGAATTATCCAGTGAAGAGAGTAAAAAGAAGGGAAATCTAATCTCAACCTTCTTCCTTAAATGATTTAAAAGAGTAAAGTTTTAGTTGTAATATACTTGGAACCTTCCTTCCAGCATTAAGAACTTCATTATCATGAGATAAATTTATCCCCAAGGCTCCGGTAATTCCTCTCTCTCGAACCCTCCATGGAGTTTCACAGGAGCCTCACCCTCATGGAAGAAGAGATTCATGTGCTATGGGTCGGCCACTCTGCTTCTCCTCGAATGCTTTTTGCCTCTTGTGGGTAAATCAGTGCCTTGCCCAATGACCTCCTCAGAAACTTGGAATCCAATCATCCCAATTCTGACCTCCCTGGTATCCTCATCCCAAGTCTCCACAAACTGCCTTAATAGATTTTCATTGTGACCCATCATACTTTCAAGAAAAGGCACCACCTCACCCTCTTGGATTATATGCCAAATAATAGGATCTTGTATGAATTCTTCAACTAAACTAGGTTCAATTTTCACTATGTCCCCTCCCATCATACTAGTCTGAGAATGGATAAAGAGACTAGACTGGATTCATTCAGAATGGAAATATTCACAAGCGACAGCCTTGAAATTAGAAAAGAGACCACTAAAATAGAAATAATACTGAGTTGTAGTAATGATGGTGGTGTAATTATTATTTGTGAAAGCCTTAAAATTGCCCCTAGATACATCTCATTGAGAGGAGTATTTAGCCACCACCGCATGTGGAGATAGGAAACTCTAGCTGCCGTCTTAAACCAACCATGATGGATCATGAAATTAGCCATCACATCCGTCCTCCATAACCTTGCCACCTGTCCACTCATTGTCCTTTTTGAGTTGTAAGATCCTGACCCCAGATCTCCACCAATACTGAAGTCCTTGCACCTTTTATCATGCCAACCAAGCTTTCCCATCAATCTCCTTTGTGTACTATCATTAATGTCATCCCCTATGCCCCCGTGGACCCCTCTTCCCTAACTCTAGTTGATATACCCTGGTTGACTCGACCACGGCCCTGCCACCTCATCCTGCAGGAGATTCTTAACAATTCTGCTAGAAATAATTTGAAAATTTAAACTATTGGGCCCGCCTTCTCCGAAGAAAGGAACACCAGCCCATCTCTCACCCTGGATACACCAAAGGACAATAAACACCACACACCACTTATATTTCATGTCCCTTTCCATCTTGCTCAATTAGGTTACAAATCTCTTGGGACAAACTTGAGATGTTTCTCCAGCACCGCCATCCATCCTTGCTACTTCCTACATTAGCCATGGTATTAGGCATGACATTTCCTTCTCTATAGATATGGGAAATCTTATATTCCTCTAGACCATTAAGAAGGATCTTGATGTCCCCCATGATATCCTCCAGGTTCCACCCTATCTGAGAAAGACCAAGGGCAACATTCACAATTAGCTGAGTGTCTCCTTCAATATGCAACCTTTTGATATTTATAGAGTTAGCTAACTTGATACCCCATAGCATAGCCATGGCTTTCGCTTCATTATTACTTTTAATGCCAATCCCTCCAGCATAAGTAGCAACACACTCTCCATTTTTCATTCTTAAGATACCTCCACCACTAGCAGTACCCAGGTTCCCTTTAGCTGCGCCATCGAAGTTCAACTTAACCCAACCTTGCTACAGAGAAGTCCATTTAGTTCTAGCCTAGACTAACTTTTTAGTCTTGTCCACCTGATATGGGTTCAGATTCCAGTTCTTTATCATGTTTAGTTCTTCTCTCCTTGGGTGGCTATCCGTGGCTTTAAACTGACAGGAATTGATATTTTCAACCAACAGTTTGACAAAGCATTGAAAACCCTCCAAAGGGGTTCTACTCTTCTCCCTGAAGATTCTATTATTACGTTCCTTCCATAGACTCCAAACTAAATGGGGAGGTATCTGATTCCAGATTTCTTTCAAGATTGGTAGAACCAGGTTATAGGGGTGCTTCCTTTCCCAAACCAACATTTCCATTTTAACATTCAAGATCCAATTAACATTCAGCATTTAGAGAGTGAGTCCCAAGACCTCCCAAGCAAAATTGTAATGAAGAAAGAGATGGGCTGAAGATTCCTCCTCATATTCAGAAAGAATACATTTGGTTGGCATTTGGAATCCTCTCTTTTTTAGATTGTCTAGAGTCAAGACCTTATTATGCATTAAAGTCCACCAAAAGAAATTAATTTTCAGAAGGATTTTAGGAAACCAAATTTTACTCCAAACTCCTCCTTCTCCATAGTTTAATAGTAGATTATACACACTTTTGATAGTAAATAGACCCTTCTTATCCTTATCCCAGACCATCTTGTCTCTCTTGGAAAAAAGTGGTAGTCTATAGTCTTCCAAAGCTCTTTGAAGCTGGACCAGCTTTAACCCCTCGCTGCCATCACGAGGATAGTCTAAAATCTCTTTCCATCTCTGAAGACCTCCATAGGTCCTTATGTAGTCAGCCACTTTGGGGCCAAACACCTCACTAATCCTACCCACTATCCTACCATATTCCAGTTCTATCAGGTGTTTATCATTCAGCCACTGGTCTTTCCAGAAGTTGGCCTCCTTACCATCCCCAATCCTCCATCTCAAGCCTTGTCAGATGAGACCTCTAATTTTCATAGTCCCATTCCAAATAATTGAGCCTTTGGGAAGACTCTCCTTTGCCAAAAAACTTCTACCTTGGTCCCCATTGAGATATTTGGCTCTCATGATGTCACCTCAATCAGTATTGTTCTGAATAAGGTTCCACCCTATCTTGGCTAGCAATGCCTTGTTCATCAAATGAATTCTTCTAAGGCCCAGCCCCCCTTGTCTTCTAGGCTCACGCACTTTATCCCAGCTCACAAGGGCAATTCTTTTTTTTCTCTTCTACCCTAGTCCAAAGAAACTTCTTTTGAATCTACTCAATCTTATCAGCCACATTCTTAGGGATTTTGAAGAGTCTAAACGCATAATTGGGCATCCCCTATAGAGAAGATTTGAGAAGTTGGAACTTTCCAGCTTGGCTCAAGAGAGCACCCTCCCATCCCACTAGTTTTCTCTGAATTCTTTCCACCATCCCCTTCCAGAAATCCATAGAAACTTTAGTATTGGTTAGAGGGAGGCCCAAATAAGTAGCTGGGAGACTTTCACTCGAGCAACCCAAAATTCTAGTAATCTTTTACTGAAGGTCTTATTGAGTATTCAAGAAGTAAATGACTTTTTTCAAAGTTGACACTTTGACCTAAAACTTCCTCATAGTTCTTTAAGAGCTTCTTCCACCTTCTAGCTTGATGGAAAAAGGAGGTGTTCTTGTCCCCCTCTCTAAGCCATTGAACCCTAGACTTATGCTTCCAGTAGACTTCTTCTTCCTTAATAGTCTAGGTCCATTCCTTGGAGAGAATCTTCTCCATCAATTGCAAATCCTTAGATATGTCCCCCTAATCAAATTTTCTTTGAACTTCTTTAAACTTTTCTATAATACTTTTCTTCCTACTCAAAACATTTCCAAAAGCAAATTTATTCCAGCCCTTCACCTTGTTTCTCACATTGGCAAATTTCTTAACCAGCCTGAACATAGCTAGCCCTTCAACTGGGATCTTCCACCAACTCAACAAGCAATCTCTGAAATTAGGATGAAGGGCCCACATCATTTCAAACCTAAATGGAAAAGGACCTTTTCTAACCTTCCCGGTCCAATTAAGAAATAGAGGGCTATGATCTGAACCAAGTCCAAGGAGAGTAGATAGATGCAGTCCATTCATGATAGTCTAGTAAGAGGAGATTAAGAATCTGTCTAGTTTTTAATGTATATCAGGTTACTCCCTTGTCTTATATTTGACCAAGTGAAGGCTTGTCTTGACAATTCCACATCCATGAGGCCTGCATTACCAAGGAAATCAGCAAGATCCGACATGCTACTAGAATAATCTATTAACCCCCCTCTTTTCTCTAAAGGGAAAAGTGGGGAGTTAAGGTCTCCCACCACCATCCAGTTGGTACTTCTATTTTTCCTAATTTTGTTTGCCAGACTCTCCTAGACTTCCTTTCGACTACTACAAGTATTGAAGGCATAAACATTAATCAGTGTCGACCATTCAAGAGGACAGTGAAATGAGACGTCCACATGATGCTTAGAGAAAGAAATGATGTTGCCATTAATACCTTGCCTCCAAAGAGTAGCAATGCCTCCTGAGGCCCCAGTAGCCTCACTTATAGCATACTTCACATTGGGCCAAATATACTTAAGGGCATACTTGAAGCTTTCCTCAGTCATTTTTATTTCTTGCAAAAGAAGGATACCAACTTTGTTATAAAAAATATAGTTCCTGACAAGCAACTGTTTATGAGGGTTGTTCAACCCTCTTATGTTCCAAGAGATTATCTTCATTTATTGGTCTTTCTAGGGGCCCACCAAGGTGGACTGCTTCCCACTAGCAATGTCCTGTTCCATCTCCTTTTGTCTGGTCTTCTTATGGGATGGCCTACCTCTATTGTTGTCTCCTCCCACATTAGCTGTCTTGCAGATGCTACCTTTTCCCTTCTTGTTCACAATAGTCCATCCTTCCTTATCCTCCAACTCTCTGCTTGAACTTGTCCCCGTGGAAGGTGAGATATTCTTCATCTATGACCTTGGATTAGGTTTGAGAAACCCCAATAGATCCCCGGGACTACAGGCTCCATTTACCCTGCCCTGGAGTGAAATAGCACTCTTCTGTGGGCTGAGACCCACCCTATCTCTCCTTCTTCCATGGTTTCCTGATCGTCCTCAGTTACAATTGATTCTTGGACAACATATGGATTCCCCATCTCCTTATCCTTCAACTTCTGATGCTCCTCATCTCCAACGACTGTAAGTTCAACTACCAGGTTCTTCTCCATCTACAACAGAGAAGCCTAAGGCTCTTGAGGAGAGACTGGTGTTGAAGACTGGTCTATTTGGGTACCCTCCACGGGAGTTTCCAGGGCTGCTTCATTCCTTGGGAAAGCCAGGGGGGAGTCAACTATCTTCAAAATATCCTCCTTGAAAGAGTACTCCTCCGAGTCCTCCACCACTAGTCTCGACTCCAAAGGAGGGTTACGCTTAAGGGCTCGGTGTTGGGTAAATACATGGCCAACTTTCATACAATTTTGACAGAACACTCTAGAATTTTCATACTAAATGCTCTGTGTCCACTTTCCAAACTGGTATTCTAGTATAATGGAATAGGGGAGATATTTCTCAATGTCCACATTTACACAAAATCTAGCATAAACTAGTCTCACCTTAGCCTTCATAACTTTATCAATAGTTACATAGTCTCCAAAGGAGTTGCCTATCCAGGCAAGGATTTCCTCATCTCAGAACTCTAGGGGAAGACTCAATAAATAGACCCACACTGGTGCTGACTGATTGAGGTCAGCCTTGGGGTTGAAGCTTGGCTTCCATTTGCAAAGAGAAAGGGAATGCTTCCCATAAAGCCATGGACCAGCAGCTAAAACTAACAACATATCCTCCTAAGAGGTAAATTTAAACAAAAACATACCTCCTTCCATAGCACTAGCTAAGACGCTCCCCTTAAGAGACCACTTGGTCATCATCTAGTGACGAACCAAGTCAATGTTGGGCCTGAAGGAAAAAAAATCCCCACCAGGGTGTTGTCCATTGATGCCACAACCTGCAACACCATCTGAATTGGCAGTTTAAGTGCCTTAGCACCATCCACCTCTAAAAGAACTGGTTGACTGCTCGAAGTCTTGGCAATACTATTGACAGTACCCACAAGAGCTTTTATCCACTTCTTGGGATTTAACTCGAAGCTGAGGCCAGGTGATCCCTCTGATAGCCCGTACAATCAGCTACACCCCCTAGAGTTAAGGGAGGGGACTAATTCATGAGCTCCCCTAGACTGTCTCCTTCTATTGCCGCCTAGAACGAATTCAAAATTTAAACACCATATGAGTTGCAGATCTCAGTGCCAAAATTAGTTACTAATTACTGTTTGCGCTTTGTTGTTTTTTGTCATGTTACAAGAAGGAAACTTTGAAGATATATATATATATATATATATATAGAAAATTAGAATAAAAATATAAAATGTTGGTATTTGATATTATTATTATTTAATAAGTACATGTATAGAGGAAAATAACCTTTGCAGAAGTTTAATCTAGTCTAATCAAATCAAATGCATATTAGGTCATATAATCTTTTAAGGTAGCATGATGGGTAGATAAGAGGATTTTTTAAAAAGTAATAGAATCAATTTTAAGACTTTTTGAGGAGAAATATATTTTTGTAAGTTTATAAGGGGAAGATTTTTTTAGATTTTGACTAACATGAGCAGGAGGCCAAACAAGGAAAATATATTTATTCCTAAACAATCAATTATTATGTTTTCTGTTTGTTAATTTTTCAAGTAAATACACTTTAAAGGCAAAGCATTTAAATATATTTATCCACAAGAAATCAATTATATATTTGCAATTTGTTCACTTTTCTAATATGTTTTGTTATTATTGATGTCCAAATGAGTTGGGAAGGAAATTTTAAAAATATATGTAAATAAAAAATTGGAGGTAAAAGGTGGAAAGGAAAATGTAATATATTAGTATTTAATATTATTATATAAATAGTGATATAATGAATCAAAAGTTAATAAATAATTAATTAAGAAATAAAATTTATCTTGAAATCATATATTCAATTCATACATTATATAGATGAAAAAAAATTTATAAACTTGGTTGGGATCCAAGAACCATTAAAAAACAAGGGTTATCCCCTGGATGTTGGTGACATATAGAAATGGGTCCGTCACAAGTTCACAACCTTCTAGCTCGACACTGATGATGTGTCGATGCAACAAAATTCCAACTACTAAAGAGTCTTCTCGTATACACATAAACAAGGATACAAAAACTAGTTATCACTAGATCCAGAGGGTAATCCCTCCCACTAGAACAAATGAACCATACCATTGTTCCTCTAGTGCACTTTGTCAACATAGCTAACCTTTGGCACATTAGGTGAATACTGCAACCCAGATATTTCATTTTTCTTGTCTTAGCCTTAGTTCACTTAGTATCATTTTGTTGGTACTTAGAGATGAAGCTCCACACATCCTAAATACTTGCACTAAAACCTAAGTCCAAGCATATGTTGTAAAAGATAATGTACACGACTTATGCATAGACAATGGCATGAATGGACCAATTGTTATGAATGGGTAAAATCACCTTCAATTTTAGTCTCTACAAGGCCAAGGTTGTATTCCCTGAGGTCTCAAAAACATAAATACTAGCTTAAATACTAGATCCTTAAACAACCATACCCAATGTGTTATGAACGTCTATAGTTTTCACTAAGTTTATATCAACACTAGATACATACAAACCTAAAAGACCTACTAAACAAATAAATCCCACTCTTACCCTACATAAAAAGATTATAGTTACACTATATTTTCCAGTAGATGATTCCACTTAACATTGCATACACACTCGTAAGAGGGAAGAACATACATGTATGATTATCTTATGAAGTTTTAGATTATGATTGCACAAGATATGATAGTTTATAATGTGAAATCATGCAAGTGTCATGGAACATAATTGATTCCTATAGATAACAAGAGAGAGAGAGAGAGAGAGAGAGAGAGAGAGAGAGAGAGAGAGAGAGAGAGAGAGAGAGAGAGAGAGAGAGATTATAAAAAAGAAATATTTTCACCCATCACCAATTTGACTGGTGCCTAATCCATTAGGAAATAGATTCATGGATTACATGAAAGAAGAACATACATCAGAAAAACATAAATAGAACTAAATGTAAATCATCATACAATGCATATATCACACATAATGCAATGGACATACTTAATAATTCAGAATAGAGTTGTAATAACCCATATGAAACAAAAGGGAATACCATAAAAAAATTTGTAATGAATTAAATTGTTGTCACACATTTATCTAACATCTATTAAACATTTATACTAGAAAGTATGACAAGAGAAGATTAACAACTAGGTTCGAGTATTGTTGGGAAGAAATGGGGAGGAAACAGTTCGGAGATCTGAGCCTCTCTAAAGTCAATTTATACACCAAACATGATAGTGAGAGAAACATAGAAAATAGTATGGAATTATGCAATGCGGTGTAATACAAAACATATCATACATCATTATATGCACACATTCAGAGATCAAGTTTGTTGTGCCTTGAACACATGCCACACTTTTTGCATAGGAAAAATGGGGACCCGCTCTTTTGATTGAGTCTTTTGACGAGTTTTTAAGTTTATTTTGGGTATTTCAGCTTGTTATGAGTACTCTAAGTCATGGTTAAGTAGCTTGGTTTGATTGTACAAGTTCATGATCCATTACATTATGTCAACATATTTTGATGATTTCTTGGATATCATCATGTCATTATCATTAGTTTTGAGTTTTGATGCAAGTCATGACATAATAATAAAGTTAATCCATTAGATATAAGTGAAGAAAACAATCCATACAAGGGTGAGAAGAGCAAAATTCCTACAATGTTCCAAAATTGTCTATTGCTGTCATAGTCAAACAATAGTTTATATATGGTCATAAAAGCCACAAAACCTTGATAGAAACCTTCTAATTGGCTAAATGGTGTGAAGCAAAATGTTTTATAAGTATCCTAAATGCAAAATCCAATCATTGTTTGACCTAAAATGGTCAAACAAATAGTCCTAAAACTAAAATTTGACAACCCAGAAACCTTAGGTCAGCCATGAAGAAGTTGAATTTCTGATCTTGTTTTGGCCTCTATAATAGACTCAAAAGAGGGTGCTGCCACAATAATGGGTTACACTTTCTGGGACATCCTGATTTTTGCTGAAATCACATATTTTTAGAAAATATAATGATTTAAACCTTGAAAGGTTCCATTTAAAGGATTTTAATTGAAGAGGGTTTGATCAAACCCCCTTGGATAGAACCTTGCTAGTTTAAAACCATACCTACAATGGAGTCTCCTCTACACCTATCAAAATGCTGATAAAAAACCACTTTTGATTTACCTTTTGGGGGATCAAATGAATTCATTTAAAATTTATGTTTTGTAAGTATGTAGTCCTTATTATAAGTTTCCCAAAAAGTATAATTTTAAATACATTAAATTTGACTATTATATTTATTTTTTATTTCTTGTGAATGCGGGTTCTTCATCAAACATCAAGTTCTCTGTTCTACACACATGTAAACTTAGTAAATTAGTGAAAAAAAATTTGAAAAATATTTCTGCCCTAGGTATTGATGTCCTTGTTTCAACAAAAAAAGAGAAATTGAATTTTGATACATATAGAAAAAGTTATGTTTTACGGAATATGCCTGTATCTAAATTATAATTGGTTTGACTTCAAAACTTAATTAAAAAAAATATATTCAACAAAACATTATGAAACCAAATGCATGCCCTATATATCGGTGTTATCAATCTAAATTCAAAAGAATCAGAATTTTATCCTTTGTACAAAAAAATTATGTGCTACGGAATACACATCACTTTAAAAAAAAATTGTTTACTATCAAAAATAGTTATCAAAGGAGACGCAAACTTTTTTTCAATTTACTCCAAATTTTTTGAAAAATATATATTTACAATCTACAAACAAAATTTCACAAATCACTAGTTCAATCATCTTCAAATTCTGAACAGTTTAGCGGCTATAGGTGTCAGAAAGTGAAGATTTAGTTGAAAATGTTGATTTCAATGTCAAGTTTGGTTAAAAAGTGTAACCCATTATTGTGGGATGACCCAAGATATTTTTAAATTGATGGGAGGCTTTATTAGGTAGGGAAGATAGAAAGGTAAAGAGGATGGATAAAAAAACCAAAGGAATCAAGGGGAAACCACAAATTTAATGATAGTATAATCCCAATTAAATATCAGCAGTGGTAAATAGTCAGTAATTTGATCATGTCTCTAGATATGCAATCTGGGTATGGATGATTTCATGCGTATATATAAAAAACTACATTACACAGATACCCTAGAAATATTAGAAAATCCCAGATCATAAAATAAAAGTTATCTATGCCCTAAGACGCTGTTGTTTTTCATTACAGGTTTACCAGTTTTTTAAAAGAACAAACAAGTTTTAAGATCATTATTTGTCAACTTGCAGATGACTTATCCATTATGAAAATGCATATGATTTGATATGTATTCATTTAAAATGATTTATTTTTTTATTAAATTGATGCTTGCCTTTGTTAGTTGTAGATTTAAGAGGTTGAAACATGAAGGCATCAGTTGGAGCCATCATGGAGAGATGAACACCTACAGACACCCTACTGTCCCAAGCATGGACACGTGATTTTCATGCTCAGATCACTATTGTACCTAAAAAATAAGATGATTTGATGCTAAGGATGATGAACACAAACCCTAGGATCTGGAGTAACACAAAAATCAGACCTAAGCACTGCTCTACATGCACATTTGGAGCCTAAAATGGTGGAAAATCATGGAAACAATGTCATGTAGCTATTGGAAGATGAATTGTACCACTTTATACCTAATTTGAAGCCTCTAACATGACTGATACAACCTTCTACAAGTGCCCAACTTGTTGTTCAAGGTTTGACATGGAGGTTTGAGGTGGAAAAATGAAGAAGTCATGAAGTATGAAGGCTGGAAATGCATTTTTTATGATAGATTTGGTCACCTACAGCCAGATATTGTTGCTTGTACATGGAAAATAGATAGCTACAACTACCCATGATAGAGGAAATGACTTTCCACATCTTATGTATTTTTTATTAATATTTATCTTACTACAACAACTTCTCTTGAAGTTGTAGTTGCAAATGTTTAATATTTTGGCTTCCAAGGCTTACTTTTGTCATATTTGGAAAAATTAGTAGCAAAAAGTAAATTAAAATATTAATTTTTGATACAAAGGGAATCTTGTTGAGAAAGACAAATGGGACGAAGTAGAATATTCCTTACCACCAAAATTGACTTTTGTGTTGGAGCATCAAATGTTAGCCATAGGATCAAATTCATCATAGCCATTAGATTCTAGGGCAAAAGAACTTAGTATGGAAAAGCTAATTTGAATATGTATACAACTGAAACTCATTGGAAGAGGTTAGAATTTGTGAGAAGGATTGAAAATTGGTGAAGAACCAATAAGTTCTTGTTAGTGCTTTGATAAAAAATAATTGGAAAGAAATTGTACTATTGGGATTTGAGGGAAAATACATAGTATTTTCTGATTTTTGATGATATTAGATCATGATTTTCTCTACACCAAGTTTAGACATTGTTGATGTTTATCAATATTTTGAGCTTAATACAAGTTTGATTCATGGTTTCTAGTCAAGATAGTGAATAATTTTTTTCAGATTTGTTAGACTTGTTATCTTAGAAAGTTTGTTTCATGGTTTCTAAACACCAAGCTAAATTATTTCTTTCATTTTCAACTGAAGATTCATGGATATTTGACGAGTTTGCAAGGTATTCATACAAGTAGTAATTTGCTGATTGTAAATTACCTTGTGTAGTTAGCCTAAACATTCATAAATTCACCTTTGAAGATGCACCTCCTTGAAATTTGATTGTTATATTTCCATGATCAATTCAAGGATGGTTAAATGTGTTTGCAAACTTGTCTATATATTGCTAAAGCTGAAATGATTGAATGGGTTTAAGTTTTAGCTAATTTCTTAGTAACCTTTCTCTATCTTGCCTTCTTTTGCACTATTTTATTAGATCTGGCTAGTGTAGAGTTAGAATAGGGTTTTCAAACTTACATATTGTTGTTATAGAATTGATATTTGATGAATGCAAGTTGATATATTGTTGGTTATGATCTAAAATGATACATTTTATGGTAATATGTATTTGGATCAGCTTGTATATGCATTGCTAAATCTAAAAATTGATTTTTTTATGTGCTTTTAACCTTTTATGTTGGAGTTTGTCCAAATTCATGTAGGCCCTTCAATTGGAACAACAAAAGACATCATACAACTAAGTTATCTTGCGAAGTCCAAGACCTGGCAGTATAGACCTTGGGGTAGTCATTTTCCATATCTTTGGGATTTGATTCCTTTCAAGAGAGATAATTTACTTAGTATTTTATCTAAGTTGTTATGTGCAGAAACACCCATCAACAGATTGCCACTAGAAGGAGAGATGAATGGTAATTTTGGTACAAGCTAATTTGATTGGTTTATTACATAGTTTGAAATGAGTTAGATCTCAAGGAGGTTTACCTCAAATGGGTAGCCCTTTATGCATACATGGGGTCCAATATGAGGTTCCTAGTGATGCATATAGCAAACTTCCTTCATCTTTTACCTATAATGGACAAAGATCTTCACTACATGATGAGAGTTTTAGGGCATTGATGTTTAAACTTCATATTTTACAACAAAATGTTAAGAGTCTTCTATTTGTCCAAACACTTCAAGGTACAGCTCTACAATGGTATGCAAATCTTCCACCTAATTCCATATGGTCATGGGTTGAGTTTGAGAACATTTTTTTGTTTCAATTTGATATACATATCAGCTTGCAACACCATTACTTCAATTTGCAGCAGTTAGAAGACAACATTGTGAGAGTGTTTTGTAATTTAACCATAGATTAATTATAATGTATAGAAGGGTAAAGGTGCAGATCTGATTTTCAATCTTGACGTTTTGAAAGAGCATTATTAGTGGGGTCTCAATTTTATATTTGTAAAATTGATTATTGGCTGGTCCAATGGTGTGGTGACTTTGAATGATCTATTTGAGAAGGCTTTTGATTTGGCCAACAAATGATGGGACATTACAAATCATTTGAATGATGATAATATTGGTTATAAAATTTAATTTTTTGAGTTTTATGAAAGGATGTAGTCTTATATCAGCTCATATCATGGCCCTAATCAGAAACAACCACCTCATGCAATCATCTATGGAAACCACACTCCTCAAAAGCCTCAATCAGCACATGATACAAATCAGGGAAGTGACTTGCAAGGTCAGTTTTATGGTTCAAATGGTCATGATTCAAATGTAAATGCATGCAATACTTCCTCTACTAATGTTCCTACAGTGATACCATCCAGTTTTTGTTCATATGAAGCTATATGTTCATCAAATTTTAGTGATTTGTCAAGTGGAAAAAGTGTTGATCAGTCATGGAAGCCTACAAAAGAAGCAAGTGATGGTAATAAACATGGTGAAAACCATATTACAATCTTTCTCAATTACTTGGTTGAGAGGATTAATGGTTTGACATGTAGAAATGATCAAAATGATGCAAGGGATGATGATTTTCCAGCCTATTCAACATTCTTTGTGAGCTGTCCCAATGAGAAACCACCAAGTATAGAGGTTTACACATGCTCATCAAGTGTTTCTAATGGTCCTCCAACATCTACATTTAATCAACAATCATCTTGTGAGGAGAATTTTCAAGTGGATATCCTACTCTTTCAAGAGGTATTGGATATCCTACACACAACCCAATGAGACACATGGAGAGATCAATTGTTTGACATTTCTCACAGGGTTGGATTTGCATCTAAAATGACTTCTTCCCATCTTAGAGGTGTATAAACCTGAAGTGCAATATGTGTACATGAAAAAAGCTAGATTGCAAGACCAAGGAGAGGCAACACAAGTGGATACACATTTTCATGAGGATGCATCAGTTGAATCATCCCAAGGAAGTGAGCTTACAAGTGGTACAAATCCATATTTTTCATCAATCAAGGTAAAAAAAGTGATGTGTCCATGAGTAAGAATGAATTTTTTCCAATGCTTTGTCAAAATGAACATAAAAATGAGATTCGATGTACTATAAATGATTCATTAGATGGCTGCCCTAACAAGTTGGGTGAAGGTACTGTTGTTCCAAAGTGTATTAATTCTTGTTTTAAGTCATGGTACAATGAAGGGGACTTTGTTAATAATGATATTTTGATTCCTAATGAATACAATAAGTCAAATAACAAGTTTGGTGAGATAGGTTGTCAAATAGAAAGTGCAGATCAAAAAGAAGTTGCTTCCTAAATGACTGATTTAGTGATTGATTTTCATGATAAAGTGGATTAAAATGATTGGTTTCATTTTTCTAACTATTTTGAGAGTGGAATTAAGTGTGGATAGTAGTTGGATCAGTCCAATATCATGCCAAAACAAGGAGATATCAGCCCAGCTAGTGAAGGAAATTCATGGACAACGAAGAGGGAAGTTGTTCCAATTGATATACTTGAGGTACAATCTGATATTTTGGAGGTAAATGTTTAAATTTATACTGTACTAGCATATTACATCATGATGATTAGTCATATCCGACCTATAAAAGTGTTTTGGATGAGTCACAAGTTGATCCAAATAAAGAAAATCAGGGTATAACAATGTTACAAGATGAAATCAGCAATATAGGTCAAGTTGCACATGGGAATGAGGATCCAAAAGGTCTTACTGGTGTTCTACATAATGATACATCAATCCAACATGAACAACAAGTTGATAAAGGGAAGTTATTTAGTGATTGTGATGATGTTTCTTCATTCCATGTGACTAATTTTAGTAGGGCAAGTTCAAGTATATCATATTTCCATCATTCTAGTCTTGCTCATGCCTCTAAGGATGATGGTTCTTACTTGGTTATTACTGATATTCAGGTGGAGAATGATGACAATAGTTTATTCTTTGAGGATGGAGGTCAAACAACCATGCAAAATGATGACCTTGAAAGTTTGCCACACTCCTCATTTGATAACATGATTGATCTAATGTTTAAATTGTGTGAAGACATGGCACTTCATGGGTATTCAATGCACATATTAGATCTTGTTTTGGTTGATTCATGTAGGATTCATCCTACTGATCCACATTCTAAGATAAGTGGCCCTAATTTATTTCTTGCTTGGGAGGTTGTTTTGGAAGATAGGACTGATTATAGGTATGTTTCTCTTGTATTTGAGCATGGAAGTGTGTTAGATTATGTTTCTATTGATTCATGTACTCTAGAGGATGAATTTAGTGTTGATTTTGTTTTTTTTTTACAAAAGGTGCAATGTTTCACGTTTTAGATCCTAAACAAATTGGATCTTGCATTAATATGATTGATTTTCCTAATTCTAAACATTGTAATGATGGTTGTGTCTTTCATTTTTATCATTTAGTTATTATTATTATCATTTTGATTATGGAGATGGGGGTAAGAAAACTTGTGTTTGGATTGATCATGGATACTATGAGTTTACACAATTTCTGGTCATACATGACTTATATCCTGAATACGAGCCTACATTACCTATATCCTACTTTTTTAGAATACAAGGATGAGTTTTCTAGACTTAGTACCTTGACATGTGCCTTATTGCTATTACACCTATTGAGAAACCAATCAAGAGAGAGTGTAGATACTTGTTGTCCTAAAACTTTGTACATAATCTTTGTTAGTTTTGGCTTGTTAGGGGTCTAGTTTTCTTAGTTTGTATTTGAGTGTGATTAGCTAGTTATTTTTTTTGGTTGCTTTTTCTTGTTTGTTAGTTAGTTCTTAGTTCTGAGTTTATTGTTTTAGTTTTGTTTTTTCTTTGTTTGGGTTTTACTTTTGTTTAGTTTTCAGCTTGCTGCTATTTTGCTCTCTTATTTTAAGTTTTTGGGGTCCTCCCTTGTTTGTTCCTTGATGATTAGATAGTTTTTTACGAGTGTACGCAATAAGATTTTTTGGATTATGTCTCTTAGTCTTCCTTTGAGAAACTTTAGTCATAAACTATGGATTTGTTGGGGTCTCCATTGTTACTGTTGAATGGTACGATGCATTTTCTTGGGAGATGAGTCACTTTTTTGGTATGACTTGAAGTGTTTTGAGATCTTATACCTCTTCACATCTTAATGATCCTAAATTTTCTAAGAGAGTATTTATAATATTGCATTATCTTATACCTCTTCACATCTTAATGATCCTAAAGTTTCTAAGAGAGTATTTATAATCTTGCATTAAGTGAAAATCATAAGGTCTCACATTTGCCACCACTATGATTCCTAGCCCAACAAGTTGAACTAATGCACATAGCCCATGTGGAAAAAGCATGTGCTATGAAAAAAAATGAAAAGAAAAGAAAATCAAAAGAAAAGTTAAAGAAAAGAAATTAAAATTCTATACTTCTTAGTACTCCTATCATACGATTCAACTAGTTGGAGGATTAAAGTATCTTATCGAGACTATGGATGCTTGACTAGCAGTAGAGCTATGCTTTGAGTGGAATCATAGAGACAACCTTATTGGGGTGATAGACACTTGATTGATAGTGAGGCAATGTCCAGGTCATTCATGAGGTGAGAATAATTCATGTAGCTTAATGCAAGTGAGCCTAGATGACCTTAATTGTCAAAGGATGGGAATGAATGCATTTACACACACTTGGATCTTTGGAATATCGATGGTTGTGCTCACTCTTTATTCGATTCCCTTATCATTTTTTCATGTTTATTTGGCATAATGTATGGGTGTACATAGAGATTTTATCTTCTTGACTTGTGTTTATCTTTGGAATGCTTAGGAGAATTCTCCCAATAGAATCACCATTTGCTATGCCTTGCACACAAGCCCCACTTTTTGCATAGGAAAAAAGGGGAACTGGTGTAGGAGGACCCTTAGGACCTGATATGCCTCTAGGAGGCAATGTTTGGATTTTTTCTTTGTTTTGGGTTGCTTCATGTTAATAAGGTCATTTTGGACCATTAATGATCATTTGGAGTCATTTGTGAAAGTTTGGGGTCATTTGGATAAAAGATGTAAAAGTTGCACAATGATTTGTCAAACAACTTTCAAAAGTTGTCATGGTAGTTGCATAGGTTAGTTAGTTGGTTGAAACTATTTTCAAATAGATTGAACTAATTGTAAATGATTGAATTTTCTTGGTATCCTCAAAGAGAGGGGTTGGAATGAAGTTTGGTGAATGAAAAGCTCTTTTGCATGTTTATTTCCTGTGTTTTTCTACATTCTTTCAGAATCTATCACGTTGTATGGATTGTTGGTGCCTTGTACGAGTTGAAAACTGATTATATCATGTGAAGGCCACTCTTAACTTCATTATGGTTTTTGTCTGATTCCATTTCATTAATATTGCAGTAAACTATCAATATTTTAGTGGTCACTCAAAACCCTACCTAGGGTTTCAGAGAGCAATAAAAATGTTATTTCTTGCATTTCCTCCATGATCAAATAAAAAAATCATGTATAGAGCTCTGTCTTGATGTACTATAATGACCCTCAAGAGTTGAGGCTTGAACAATGCACAGGTGAAGAGAATTTGAATGACAGTCCTTGTTTGTTGTTGTGGTTGTAGACAGATTGACCTTGTGTTGGGGTTGCTTGACAAAGTTTAGCATTGTAACATTGATTAGAGTTTGGTGAAGGTTATGATAGATCTGAGATTGATGTTGAAAACCCTAGAACAACCATTGGCTTGATACTTCCTTCACGGATTGAGATTTGATTTATTGTTTGCACATAAAACATAGGCTGTCCCATTGATTGTTTCTACCTTTAAGTTTGCCCATGCATTTAGGGGTTACCAAAACCTTGAAAGGTTTGTGATGTGATGTATATCATCACCCCATGTTTTCTATGGTGTTTCCATGTTGTCCCACAAACTTGATGCTGAAATAAGGGCTGGCAACTGGGGGGTTGAATCAGTTGTCTGAAAAACTTTAATACTTGCTACAATTAATTCTTCTTTCACAGATTAAAGATATAACCATGAAAGCATGAATCAAATACACATAAGAAGAAGCACAATTGACACAATTGACACCAATATTTTTGACATGGAAACCTGGTTAAGGGAAAAACCATAGTGGGGGTTAACCCACAAGAAATTATACTCTGTTAAAAGTATTACAAATGGGGAAGGCACATGCCTTCAGGGCTCACTGCCCAGAGCTCACTACTCCAAGAGGCTCACTGCCTATAGAAATGATTACATGAAGATAACAAAATGTTTGAATTGATGAATAGCATCTACCAATGTAGAAATTTAGTTCCAGATAAGCACAGTATATTGATCTTACACACTTCATCCTTATTCTACTCTGTTTCACTCTTCTACCATAATCCAGGCTTAGATCTTTTCTTTCACACTTCTTCTGCTATTTTTTGCACTTACTCCATCATCACACCTTCCACAAGACTTGAATCCATTGGCTATATATATCGACATCAAGAAATTTTATCAAATGTAGTCAGCTTAGAGAAAACTTAGAACATTTATGAAGACCTCTGCTCTATCAGCTGAATCCATGCATAATTAGCAATGCGGACTGAAAACTTGTGTTCTCAAATTGCCAACCATGTCGTCAAATACCACTAGTTATCACAAACAAGTTTTTTTTCTTCATCTGAGCCAAGATCAAATACTAGGTCATCCTGTTCTTCTTCTGACTGTACTGACTAACTGGAGCCTGATACTTAGATTCTTAAATAGTTTTTGAATCCTTCATCACCGAAGGCTAAATTCCCATATTTAGATAGTCTTGACAATCCTTATAACTCCCTCAAATCTACTACACATTGTGATTTACTACCGGAGAGATTCGGACTAAGATACCGGACCCTATCACATGCTCTATTTCTAACTCCCGGACTTAGACAAATCCTCACTCTGACTTTAGGTATGAACAAATCGTGTAATGTAGATGTGTCGGATAGACTTAGTTTCCATCAATGACAACACTTGTCATGTGTAGTAGTGTCTCTTGCCAACAATCTCCCCCTTTGGCATTAATGGCAACACTTAGTGAAAAATAACTAAGTGTTGGAACAACTCCCCCTTACTAAGTACACTTATGCTTTTCACTTTTCTCCAATGCTCCCCGTTTGCTAGATTCCTCATTTTTCACTGCTCTTCACTCCCCCTTTGACATCAATGGCAAAGGGTGGGGTCCGTAAACCAAAATTTACACAAAAATTCTACATACCAGGCCGCATATGTACAAACAGTCTTTAAGTCTTATTTACATGAACTTAAGCACATCACCAAAAATGCTCTTTAATTGTGCCAACTCACTATCACATCTCTTCAAGTTATAGTGTTCAAAATTGAGATGTGGCTATTGAAAAGAAATGCTTGAGATTTGGTCGTTGTGAGGCCTACCTTTTTCACTTCTGTTCATGAGACTATTTGCAGTGCTATTGCTATTACTTTTATGTTGAAGGACTATTGATCCTGGAATTTTGTTATTAAACCTAATTGAATTTTAAGAAAACAAATTGTACAATGATAGTTACATGTTGCTTTTAAGAGAATGATGAATGGATAATGTTAGAAATGGAACTTTAATGTGATTTCAGTATGAGTATATGGTAGAGTATTTAGGTATGCTTGTATTTAAATTACTTCGGCTATGATATCTTTATGTGTTATTAACTTTGAGATTGAGTGTGCAAGTATTGCTAGCGAAACCACAAATACAGGAGATCATTCCACACCCTATGTTGTATCCCTTGTGAGCCGATCTAGTTCCACGAGGAACTAAGATCAACTTCGTGTATGGTGAAATGTTGTAATGTTGTAATGTTGCATGAGGTCAAGGGAATTAGGTCTACCCTCTAATTTACTTATATTGTGATATGTGTTGTAAGAAATATTGTTTTGAATCTTGTTTAAACTTTATTTCTTTTAGACCTTCTTCTTGTGTTTTTACTTGACTCTGAGAGTCTTAACTAGGTAAAAATCAACCCTAGGTTATACCCCATGGGTCTAGGGACCCTTTTCACTAGGATAACCTTGGGATAACCTCCATTTGGTCACTTTAACTTCATAGTGAAGTTAAGTGACGAATTTGGAAGCATGGGGATAATGGGATGAGTGGAATCCACACTCAGGCCCACTTCCAAGTCATGGAATGACACCATGATCCCCCAAATAATGGAGTGCTTTGTCTCTTTGTGCCTCTCTTTTGGTGGGAGTGCCCCATAAAAAGGGTGGTGTGTCATCCACTCCCTTTTTATTTCTATTTTACTTATTATATTTTATTCCTCCATGTGTTGTAAAAGGGCTATAGTGGGGGACCTCTTGAGTGGGGTTAATTGTTTAAGTCCACTAGGGATAATGGATAAGGAGTGGGTTTAGTTTTTTAATGCCACTTGGGAATAAGGGAAAATGGAGGGAATTAGTTTTAAAGAGGAGAGGAGGGAGAGGGGATGGGGGTTGGATTATTGTGGAAAGAAGGAGGACTTGGAGGAGGAGACTAAGGGTGGAGCTCTTCTTCAACTACATCCATAATAGGGCTTGTAAAGATTAATGACCAAGTTTACTCACCTTGTATGTTCTGTTACTTGTTTGATGAATGTTGTTTTGCAAAGGTTGTCTATGTGGTATTTCTGTTATTTTGGGTTTGTGATGGGTGTTTGAAAGAGCTTCTTCCAGTTGGAAGACAATGCTCATCATGTATAGGGAAGGAAAGGTGTGAACCTCCTCGGGTGTATTCTTGTTCTTGGTATATGGAAGCCTTAAGGGCATGTTGGTAATTTTGAGCCAAGATGGCTATAAGGCTTGAGAGCCTATTTGTGATATCCCTGGGATTTTTAGTTATTTGGTTGGCTTGAGGCCATGAGAAAAGTTAATTTTGTTGGCTTGAGGCCATGAGAAAAGCTGTGATAAAATGTTGAGAAGAATGACACCTTTGAGTTGAGTGAGTCTACTTCCCTACCCTCTTTAAACTCTCCTAGATGAGTTTTTGTGTTGTTAGTAAAGCCACGGGAGTTTGTGAACTGTTTGCTTTGATTGTAGTTATACAATGTTGTGAAGAGTACTGGACTATTCTTCCCTGGGTGTGTGGATGATCTCCCTAGCTTAGGGGTGACCCTCTTGCGGGTCTATGGTAGGGAGGAGAGCTAGTTGGTTGGTGTATTTCTTCCTTGTTGTCATGCAGGTTTCTCTTGGTGCTTATTAAGAGAATTGGGAAAGTTTTATTGTTTGGGGAAAATGTATCTCATCCTTACTGGCAAAGAGAGTTTGGTTCTTAAGTTTCTTCCTGGATAAGTTCCTTTTAAAGAGGAGGGATTTCTCCCTTTGATATTGTAAATATTGTGTTGGGAGAAGATAGCAATTCTTTCCTTAGAGTGATTGTGAGTTGTGAAATCTTACAGTTGTTTATTCTTGTTTATCAAATTGTAAGTTGTGAAAATTGGTTTTAATCTAGACAAGTTGTTAAGTTTATTTCTGGTTTTATTTAGTGAAAAAGTTACATTTACTGGATTATAGAAGCTATAAATTTGCCTTTTGGAAACAAATTAAAACTTGATTTAAGTATACAATAGAATTTAATCTAAACCAATTTTACATGTCTGTTTATTTGGTTATTGAAGTGGAAGACTTATTAGTTCCCTGTATTTACTCTTAAACTTTAATTCTATTTGAAATGGAATGTATACTTGATAGATCAAAATTTAGTTGAAATATATAGATTTAAATGGTTATTTCCTTTCTGTTTCACTCAAGTATTTGTTAAATTGTAAATTAAAATGTTAGAGAAAATGTGAAATGAATTTGTTAATTTGTGAACTAAAAGGTTGTAGGAAATATAAAACTTCGTTATGAATTAAATATATATGTATATATATTTTTATTATTAAATGAAGTTGTAAAAATTTGATACACTTGTGTGTGTATATATATATATATCTATTTAAATAGTTTAATTTAAATGAATTTGTGAAAATGAACTACACTTGTATACATATACACACACACACACACACACACACACACACACACACACACACACACATATTTAATTAGTATTAATTAAAACTTACAAATTAGCAAATGAATGAGTAAAGAGAGTTTGCTATTTACATAGTCAAAATGTTACATGTTACAGGGTGGGGGTTAAACCCCCACCGAAAGCCTTAAGTAAAAGGGTGTGGAGAGGGGCGGAGCCCCACCCACACCCCCACCATGACATAACACCCACACCCCCGCCTCACCTCAAACTCCATGGCCTGTGCACAGGCCCCTCACTTCCACCACCGCCTAATCCCTTGCACGGCCTTCGTTCCACCCTGCGCTTCACCTTACCACTCACTGCAGCCACTACTCCCCCTCCACAGTGATCACCTTCCACCGCCGCTCCTGCGCGGCCAACACCCCCCTTCGTGCTTGCATCCGCCGCCCTCTGTGTCCTACAACCCATCTCCACCAGTGACCTCCGCTCGCTACTGCCGTTGCCTCTTTGCCCTACATCAAATACCTTAAAGCAATTAAATTGTTAGGGTTAGTGGTTAGTGAGGTGTGGTTACACTCACATAAGGAAATTCATATAAATAAATGTGTTGATTTTTATAAGTGCATTTTAAAAAAAATAAATAAATAAATAAAAGAATATATATATATATATATATATATATATATATATATATATATATATATATATATATATATATATATATATATATATATAAGGAAATGGTTTTTAATTATGAAATTTTTATTTGATCATTGTACTTATTTCATTTAAACAAAATGTGAGGGGAATTTGGGAATATATTTTAAAAAAAAAAATTATAGTAAAAAAAATTATAGAACAATTTTATTAAGCGATCGATTATATATTTAAAAATAGTTCGATCTGTAATATGACTTGTGAGTTTGGAGTTGATTAAAATGTCAAATGGAATTCCAAGGAATTTAAACATATTAAATAATATTTAAATAAATAATTTAATGAATTCATAAACAAGTATAATAAAGGAGTAGATACTTGTTAATATTGAAATAAACTGAGAAAACTAATTAACGGTCAACCACATACCAAGGAAATCCTAAACGCTGAAAATGAAACTGACGTAAACGTAGTGATCAACATCAAAATAGAGAATGCACACGTGTGTAGTATATTCCGTTAACAACAGTATCATTGACGACTTAAACATACGAAACTGAGTACGCTTACGCGTGTGAGGGGAAATTTTCAAGTAGTAAGGGAAAATTTTTGCTAGTTCGTATCATGACCACTGGTCGCATGTGGATACAATACGCGTGATTGCATGTTGTGACCACATGGAAAATGTGGGCATGACATTTGGTATCAGAGCCCATGTTTCAACATTGGGATCTCTAAGGTTTGCGTGTTGTTTGGGCCAACATGGAGTGGGTTGAGTGTGGTTTGACCCTTATCCTACTCCATGTAGCTTCGAGAGAGCAAGGTTGTGGTTTGGCAACTAACCTTCACCTTGGAGGAATACCCATCCTCTGGTATTATCGTCGTGATGGCCTTATCAGACAATTATTGAAATCTTTCGCTTGTGATTTGTGATGGTTGTGTTCCTCCTCGTCGATTGTCCTTTCGAGTCGATTGGTCTAGATTGTGAGGGTTGCGTTGGATCCTTCCTCGCCCTTGTGTATTTTTGTAGAGAGTAGTGACATCTTAATGTCCATTTGATTTATTCTTCCTTGCGAACTTGACGTGTGTTTATCATAAGGTTGAATGGCATAATCTCTTGAATCCCTAACCCTTTATATCATTGGAAATTGGCATTGTTTCCCTTGGATTGATAACCCAAAAGGATTGCATGAAATGTATCTTGCTTTAAATTTTATGAGTGTAATTTGTTACGTGTGTGATTTCATTAGATTACCTTGTAAAAAATACTAAGGAAGAAATAGGTGAAAATTAGTTTTATGTATGGCAAATTGTTAAGAATTAACATATGTCCTCAAATTGTTCAATAAGGCATTTGTGTGCTTGGCGACATTTTTGTAAAGTACTTCTACAAAATAAAATTTTACATATTATAATTTTGTTTTCATGTAAGTTTGATATCATATATCTTGTGTGGAAAAGATGATTGGGCTTCATATAGTAGAATAGTAAAATTAGAGACGTGGTCTTGATATTAGATTCTTCTTGTGACATGCCTCTATCCACACAAGAACTTTGCCTTCAGAGAAGGTAACTTGGTATCCCTTGTCTTCCAAGGCAGAAATAGAAACCAAATTTTGTTTGATGCCTAGAACATAGAGAATGTCACTTAACTTTAGGGTAATGCCAGAATCCAAGTGGAGACTAGAGATCCCAATCCCTTTCACCGAATAGCTAGCATCATCTCCAATGTTGACTTGTTCACTAGAATTTCCCTCCACCAAGTTTGATAAATGCTCCTTAAAACTAGTGATGTGCTGAGATGTACCACTATCAATTAGCCAAGTGTTAGTGTCGGTAGGTACATTGCTTGACAATGCTGAATAGAACAAGTATTCACTTGAGTCCTTCTAAAGAGAGACATCATCAACATCTGCAATGGTGGCCTGATGCTTAGGCTTGGATGGACAATACTTGGCAATGTGACCATACTTGTCACACCGAAAGCATTGGATTTTGGAGAGGTCCCTCTTCTTCTTGAATGTGGGAGCACCATCAATTCCATTATCTCTATTCCTCTTGAAGAATCCTTTCTTCCCATTGTTGCCTTTCTTCTTAGATGATTGAGAGGTAAGGACATGAATGTCTTCATTTGTAAAGATTTGACCAATTCCTCTAGTGGCCAATCTAGACTCCTCTTGAATGCAATCTACCCTCAATCGATCAAACTTGGGAAGCTTCGATCTTGCACTGATTCCTTGACTGTAGGATTCCCATGATGAAAGAAGACCATTGAGAGCAAGCATGGTCAAGTCTTTGTCATCAACCACATGACCAATTGAAGAGAGCTGATTTCTCAATTCCGAAATCCTCATGAAGTAAGAAATAACCATTTCTCCTTTCGACATTTTCACATGATGTAGTTGTTGCTTCAGTGCAAGAGCCCAGCGAGTGTTGTTGATTTCGTACATCTCCTCCAAGGTTTTGAACATGTCCCTTGCCGTCTTCAACTTGGAGACAATCGGAACAATATGATCTTTAACGGAGTCAACCAATATCTTCTTCGTCTTGATGTCTTTCTTTTTCCACTGCAACTTCTCTTCTTCCTCTGAAGGTTCGAGAACTTTGGTTTCCACAGACTCGGCCAAGTCATTTTCTTCCAACGTGAGCATGATTCTAAACCTCCATGATGTGAAGTTGGATGCTCCTTCGAGTCTATCCTCAATTTTAAGACTGTTCACCATCTTGACTAAAATAGGGATAATAGAGAGTATTGCTGCAATGACAAATCTGATCAGGATCTTCTTCAAACCCGCTCTGATACCATGTTAGTTTTTATGATCAGATTTAAAGCAATCAAAAAATGCAACACAATGAACAATGAACACAACAAGATACCCTAGGAAAACCCTCCAACTTGAGGGGAAAAACCCAGCAACAATATATCTCTTATATATTGAATGATAAGAACAACAATCTGCTTTACAATGGCCAAATCCAAGGCCTACAGGTATGGCTTCACTTCTTGAAATAACTTGATCTGCTCCTTAGAAGTCTGCTCTGCCTTGTGAATTAAGCTTGTAATTGAATATATTCGAATGTTTTTCTTGAACAATGAGAAATCATTATATATACAAGTGAGAGTGAAGAGACGCATCTCTTCAATCTCCCTGTCGGCCTCCACCAAAAGTTATGTCTCCAAAATAATTCAAGAAGCTCGCTGGAAGTGGGAGCCCGATGCTGAACCGCCAACATCAATAGTAACATATAGGTTATTCTTGTAATTTAGATAGTATAAGGGCAGAAAGTATATACCCTTGACTTTGAACATTCATTTTATACTCTTTTGAAAGAACAATTCAAGTACTTGGCTCTAGCTCATAATTTTGATTAATTTAATATTCTAATTGAACCAATTTTTTGATTGACCATCACAAACAAAACCTAACCTCTACTTAAATTATTCTCAAAACATAAATTTCCAGTTCCTTTCCTAAGTTCCAACATGCAACTATGAATTTGACCTTATTCATTTCGGCATCCATAAATTTAACTCTTAAGTTTCAAATTCAAATTTAAAACTAGACCAAAACCACCCCTTTCCACGAAACTATTATATACCAACTTCCAAATTATGTGTCTAAATAAAAGGACATCACCTTTAGCTCATTTTATGTATAGACATCTACCATCCAAGCTCACAAAGAAAACCTTATTTGATTGATTCACTCTCAAAATCACTCTTGCATTTGTCATAGCATTACACTACATGGGCATTCTTTAATTATATCACTTACTTGTCAAACAAGTTTCTAAACTGTAGTTTTATATTAAGGCATTACATCGCTCTTATATTTTTGTTCCAAATTCCAAGTTACCTTCATTAAAACATTCAAGGAATTTGCAGGCGCCTGATTTGTTTGTTTGTTTCCAGATTGAGTATTTTGACTGAGTGCACCTGAAGAATACATCCACCAGTCGCAATATTCACCACACCTCCTATTTGTTCACAAATCTGATCGCTACATGTGCTGGTATGGGGGCTTAAATTTACATTCACTGCTGTATATCTAGGGTTTGTTTCAACAGATCAGATAGGATATTAAAGGAGCGCTGAACACCTGAAGGAGTTATAATCCAACCACGTGGAGGAATAGAGTCAAGGCGATGCTCTAACATAGCAGGTGAACCAGTACAAGATCTACGCAGCATTCAGATTGTCTTCACAAACCCTAACGCAGCAGGCTTTGCATTGCCAGGTCTAGACAGCACTCAGATGGATTTCAAGGTGGGCAGAGTTAGGGCCTGCACGGCCGTCATTCAACAATTAGCATATACACCAAGGAATCCGATCTAAACATCATCGAAATCATGGCAAAAGAAAACAAGGAAAAAAACCAAGTTACCATGTACACGAAGGGATCCGATATCCCTCCTTTTCCAAACCTTCGTACTCTGTGATTTTTCCTTGCGTGTCCCCACTCCCTCCTATGATGCCATTTTCTCCTTCCTTTCTTCGCCGCTTCCTTGCCCTAGACGCTTTTTGCTGCTTTCATTTTACTAGATTCCTTGTCTCAATATAAAGGTTACATTCTCGCTTATCCATACGGTAAAACAATGGAAGAAAGCGGGCTCACATGAACGTTTTTTGTTACTGTTACGTCCCCTTCACGGCTCCACCTCCCGCGAGACCAATTGACACTAAAATTTTATTGCCCGTATTATTTTTAAAGTAATGTCTGGCATTACAACTACTATAATTTTTACACGCGGTACTGGAGGTAGATTTGAGGATATTTTAGCGGTAGAGTCAATTTCCAACACAAGACTCCATTAGAAGGTAGGTATTTTTTTCTAATTTTATATAATTTTTTGGTTTTTTATTTTTCATAAAGGAGAAAGGAGGTCAAATAAATAAATTAATAAATAAATAAATTATATGTGTAGAGGAAAATAATCTTTGTTTAGGTTTAATTTAGATTAATTAAATCAAATGTATACTAACTAATATAATTCAAATAGATATGAGGATTTTTAGAAGGATTTTTTGAACAGGTTTTAGACATTTTAAGGATAAATGTGTTTTCTTAAAAAAAATTGTGAGAGGACTTTTTTTTGTGTTGTGTTACTGAGTACATTCCTCCAAGCCAAACACATAAATATATTTATCCACAACAGATCAACTATTATGTTTGTGTTTTGATGTTTTTTGTCATGTTACTGTTTATTTTTGTTGTTAATTTTTAAAAGTGCATTCCTCTAGGCCAAACACATTAATATATTTCTCCATAGCAGATCAACTATTATGTTTGCGCTTTGGTGTTTTTTTGTCGTGTTACTGTTTATTTTTGTTGTTAAATTTTTAAAGTGCATTCCTCTAGGCCAAACACATAAATATGCGCTTTGTTGTTTTTTGTAGTGTTACTATTTATTTTTCTGCCTGTTTGTTCTCCAATAAGTTGGAGAAGGAAATTTTGAATAGATATATAGATAATATAAAGTTAAAATAAAATATAAAATGTTAGGTATTTGATATTATTATTATTTAATAAATTATTATTTTTTTGATTGGTAAGATTTAATATATATTATATAATAAAAAAGAGAACTGTATACATTGTTTAAGCTCCATGAGCAGAAGACTGTAAACCATTACTACCAACCCTTACAACATTGATCAAAATTGCCCCCCAAAAAACCTCCCTAAAAACCTCCCTGGAGCAGAGCAATGCCTGTCTAAACACTAAACATAGAAAATAGAAAACTATACCTATCCGACTACAATAGTAAATATATGCATATTGATTTCAAATATTTTAAGGATAGAATGAATGCCAATCCTAGATCTCCTATGGAAGAAGCAACTTTTGCATGTGGACTTGCCCATGCAGGGGGGCTTCCACAAGCTATCCAATACCCCAATTTAATTCTTGTCTGCATTCAAAATTATCATCTTGAGAGTAGGGTGGTAAGGATAGTGGATGGCACTGTGGTTGCAAGGTTGGATGTCGAGTCTCTACAATCCACTCTTAAGTTGCCAGTCAGAGACAAATTTATTGATATGACTATAGAGATGGGATGGAATTATTACCTAGATAGGAAAAATCTTTGTCTAACAAATATTTCCAAGCATTGGATCAAGAATGAGAAGGGAAAATCTCAAGTTCTCGAAACATTATAGAGAGCCCATTTCAAGAAAGACATCTCTGACATGATTACATTACATCATAGAGTGGTTGGAAATGATGACACAAGAACATTTAAAAAATGAATGTGTCAGTTCATTATCTTCATTTGTCATTCATCACAATATATTGACTGGGAAAGATTAATCAGTGATTATACTAATGACAAAATTGTGAAATTTATAAAAAATAGTCTTTTTACATGTGATCTTATCTATTTTACACCATAGCTTGTATGAACAGATCTCCTGGGCTATGGCTTGTAGGAGCCTTTTCAAAAGATATACTAGTCTAGGATTATTATCCTCAATTACAAGAGGATTATGCAAAAAAAGATTATAGGAGAGTGAATGATGTGTTTTACATGTTAAACTTGAGAAAAATTAATGGTAATCCTGAAATGAGGATCTCTCATAAGGTAGCTCAACTTGTCATGCAATTTGGTACCTACTTTTTTCAATTTGAGTGACCATGCCTTCACTTCATTATTAGATCCTTCCAGGATCTTGGTGGATTTAGCTACTATTAGCTGTCCTTTATGATCCTTGATGATGCAACCCATTCCTGACAATCCCAGGTTTCCCCTACATGCAACATCAAAATTTAATTTTATAAAATTGCGTAATGGAGGAGTCCATGTTACCTTATTTCTCTCCACTTTCTGAGGGATGGCCTGAGAGATTACCCCATTTGAGATAGGTTTGGAAGCATTTCCATTTCCTTAACCTCTGATATTTCTCTCTCTAATTCCTCACATACCTTTTGAATCATCTAATTTTTCTTCTTGAAGATACAAACATTTCTCTCCCGCCAAATATGCCATATCACCATGGATGGGCTCACTTCCCATATGCATGCAAAGTTTGATTATGAGAATAGCGTTGGCTAACTTTTAAATAGTAATAATATAGATTTTAGAAGAGGTGAAGCCTAGTCTAATTGTTTGAACAACCAATGCCAGCATTGTTAGCTAAAAGAGCAATGTAGCAATAAGTGATCAATGCTCTCTTCTCGATCTTTGCTTAATCTTAGTGGATAGATGAAAAAAGGTTGTGTTTCTATCTACCTCCTTCGGCCATCTTTCCCTTGATTTTTGTCATCATAAAATCTCTTCTCTCATCAGAATCTCCTCCATTGTTGATTGGTGGTTTTTTATCCACCACTTATCGATGATGATATCGCTAATGGAGAATCACTACACCTGGAAGGTTTTTATAGGGAGAATTGGTACAGGGAAGGTTGTTATAGGGAGAATCAATATAGGGATGCAAACACTAGCCAATAGCTTGGAGGCAATTGTTACAGGGAAGGCAATCACTATAGGGACACAAAAACTAGTCATTTTTCTGATGAACAATCAAACAAATTTAACTCTATAACAAAGAGGATAATAGGGCTTGGACGAGGTGAAGAAAAAAAACATCCTAACTATATGAATATTTGGCAAGAGAAGGATCTAGAGTTATTATAGTGGACAAGGATTAGATGAAAATGCATAAATCAAACTAAATATCTTAGCTGATCTCATGAAGATGTAGACCAAAACTGATGTTGATATTGAAAACTAAGAACATATAAACTTTTGAAATACGGAATAAAGTGACAAGGAGTCATAGATTCCATGTTGCAGATGTGACAGGAAACCTTTGGTAAAGTACTGTAAAAATCAAAGTTAGAAGTCCAAGGTAGATGGACTAAAAGGGAAGTTTAATTAAGTTATCTCATGACCATAATAGGTCAAACTAAAATCTTTGTAGGATGAGATATCTTCTAAGTCAAGTTAGAAGTGTGGGAACAATCAACTACGTTTATTTTGAAACATTTATTCATATTAAATCTTTGGCCAAAGTAATGCATCCATCTCTACATGCATTAGTCGGTTCACTGTGTTCTAGATGATGTAACCATCCAGTAGTGTCATACATAGTTAGAGGGGATCTATAGTTGTATGACCGTGATGGATTATGAAGGACACAACACTAGATACTTAGATGGTAAACCTAATGGTTCTTTATATCTATTCCCTTTGTGAAGGGTAGGGCCACTTCCAGGAAGGAAATTGTGCAGGGGACCGCCAGTTTGTGGTTGGAGGACAAGCACTTGGGTGATGCTCTCCTTCCCAAGTAGATGACAAGCCAAGACTTTTGAAGACAAATATCAAAACTCCAGATGCAGTATATTCCATTTATATGACTTGACAATAAAATTCTATGTAAATTTATCATTATTACCATGAGAAACACATTATGATTGTAAAGTGAAGGAACTCACTAGCATGCTATCTTTGAATATGTCATAAATTTTCAGTTTGAAATTATTCGTAAAAGATATACTTTTTATATAATGATTATGCAAACGATTATTGTTTAAAAAATGATTATAATGATCATGGTTATTTACTTGATGGTAAATTGGGAATATCAATGCAAGTAATATGAGATGACTTGTTACATATGGTATCAAAGCTACCGGGTTCAACACATAGACCTATGAGCTCAGTGCATGAAGTCTTCCTCAGACATTAACAATTGCTAATGTTTGGATGTTCTTTTGCTAGAATGGTAAGAAAAAGAATGACACCAAGGAAGAAGGTAATGGGAAATGGACATTACCTAAAGGCTATGAGGAAGCTAGCCTCAAGAATGAAAAGCCTAGGCCAAACTGGTTACCTAGAAGACGCATGGTTATTTGATACTAAAACCTTCTTTGATGCTATTAAACACATCAAGAAAGAGAAGGAAAAGAAGGACAAAGAAGTTAAGGATATTGTTCCTGGTGGTGCCTGCATAAGTATTCAGGTTTCAAGCATTTAGATATGCAAGCACCTTCTCAAAAATCCAAAAAAGTTCTAACACTTTTGGCCTCTACAGTGCTAAAAAATGCAAAAAATCAGAACTATGCATTAGCGGGTCAAAAATCCCTATCGGCTTCAAAAAAATTGATGAAAAAATGAGTCAGATACATTTCTGAATGCATATTGGGCTACAGTTTCTAGTGTCTGAATGTTTCTGACAGTGGCTAAGAGGGTTTCATTCTGCCAATGCCGCGGGATCCGCCAAGTGTCAGGCCTCAGTTCATGCCACACTTTTGTTTTTATGTTATAAGTTTAACGTGGATCATGCCACGTGGCAGAGGGTATTTCAATAGTGCCTAAAGTTGCTAGCCACAGAATGTGCCATGTGTCAGTTTCCGCTTGATGTTTCAAAGGCTCTTTAAAAGTTTTGGCGTGAGCGCGGAAGGTGCCATGTGTCTCTAGTGATGTTGCGGAGTTTGCCAAGTGTTGGCTTCTGCATCATGGTTCATATTTGTTTCAATGCTATGTGAGGATGGGGGTGGGTCCCAGTGAAGAGTCTCAGGTGCTACGGATCGTGCCATATGGAATAAATGCCTCGGACAAAATTCTAAGTTATGACCCCATGGAAAGCGCCACGTGTCATCGGCAGGGGCGTAGTTAAAAAGTTTTGGTGTCCACGGAAGGTGCCACGTGTATCTTATGATGGCCGCAGACCTCGCCAAGTGTCTGCTTCCACGTATCCGTCTATGTATCCTGCGATGCAAAGTATTGGATGGTGGTGGGCCACAGATATGAGTTTCTAAGTAACGTGGAGTGTGCCATGTGGTGGATGCAGCACCAATGTTGCTTTTGTTTATGACCCTTCCCCAGCGAGATACTAAAAGTTTCTGAGTAGCACAGAACCCGCCAAGTGTTGGCTTCCGCAAGAGTTTCAAAAAGTTTCTAATGTTTCAAGAGATGCTGCGGAGCTTTCCAAGTGTCAGCTTCCACGTACCTGTCCCTATTTTCCTCTTATGAAGGCTCCCGCAGGAGGTTGTGGGTCACAGTATCAACATGTCTCATGTTTCAAATGCTGCAGGTTGTGAGAATTGTCACCTGTGGAGGCCACTTATGTATAAATAAATAGTTTTGTAAAGTGTTACGGATCCTGACATGTGTCAGCTTCCACGTGAGTTTAAAAAACGGTCTTTGTGTACTTGATAGTCGATGCTGCGGAAGCCACCACCTGTCCTTTTTTTTGGAAGGCAAAATGGAGGGAGCAATAGGCCAGCAATAGAAACATGAGGTGCCTACATGGCACAATCTGGTTGGCTGGTGACTTAGTCAACCTTTTTGGGGCCGTCGATCTCAGCGACGGGGGTAGATTGACGGCCATGTTTTGAACCTGCAGTGAGGGGTTATTCCTATGCGTGTGTAGCTATTTTTTGGGTGAGAAACTTCAGAGGTGCGCCATTGCTGCATTCCAGAGGCTACGGGTAGTTGAGCCATTAATGGCAGGATTGCAAACAAGCATGGGCCGATGGTCAAACAACCAAGTACCAGGTTTACGACGAAGGTCTTCCAGTAGCGGCACAGGGCTTGAGCTCAACTGCTCCTTGTCCTTCTCTGGCTTCTCCATGTTTTGTCCCCTGCTACATTTATTATTTTGAGTGCCATTTCTGGTGCTGTGTATCTGACAAAAAATGTTGACCTTGCCTTGTAATTAATTTCACTGAGTACATAGTCATGGTTTAAAAGCCATGCTATGTTACTGATTTTTGTGGTTGAAAACTGGACAACTTTTTGGTGCTGTGACACAATACAACTTCATTGGTGGCCCTGTTCTTGGTGTCTTGTAAGTTTATCAGTCTCATGTTGTATGTTTCATGCATGACTTCACCGGTTTCATGCTTTTTTATATGAGAAATGCTCTGTACATGTGTTTGATCATTTGTCTCCAAGCTGTGGGCATAGTTTCTTTTGAATCAAGATAACTAAGGGTTGTTAAAATTCAGGAATATAGTTTTTCTATATTGAATGTTTAATCTCCTACTTTTGTTCAAGGAACAAATTAAATGTTTCAGGTTAATCATTGGGAAAATGTGTTTCAGTAAGGATACCATTAAGTATGAATGATTAAGCAACTAATTGTTGGGAAGTATCTGTAAGGCAGATATTACAAATCCCCTTGAAACTCAGTCATTAATATGGGTTTATGTGTACATTCACATGTGTATGTCTATTGACTCTGAGCCCTAGATAGGCACCGATCCAGTCTTGTATTGAGGTCACTACCAAAGTCCTAGTTTTGTATCCAAATACAAATCAAAGTCAAACTTCATAAACAAACCTTTTAGGACATTAGAAGTAGTTTTAGGATCCAAAATCCTCTGTCTACAACTGAATATAGGCCCAAAGCTAGCCCCTTTGCACTTATCTCACAGTTTTGGTCTGCTTAATAGAGGATTCATCTACTTTGTGTCAACATCCCAGCAAATACATAGATGCATTTTATAGATGTTGAGTAGGGAATATCCCCCTTAGTTCTGCAAAGCCTAAAGAAGAAGAGGAGATATTTATAGAGTCTATCTCCTATACTATTGGCCCCTAGCCCAGGAATCCTGTTGATCAATAATGGCTACCTTGTAGGGATATTTGGGAATAAGCATCCAGTCTGGGAAAATAACCAACAGTTCCTATCTTTGAAAATGAATCAATTAAACCCTTTGCACCTAAGGAACTACCATTTGGAAGTGGTCCTAATGCTCCTATTATCACTCAGGAGGTCATGGATGAGTACCTTCGAGTACATCCACCTCCCAAGTCTAATTTAGTAAACCTCAAGGATGAGGATAAACCTAGGAAGATCTCCCTTTCTGAAAGTGACTTGTAGTTGCAAGATGTAAAAACTTGTAATAAATGATGGATATTATGTGATTTATGGATACTATAGTGTAATTTTGAAATTTTGGCAAAACTTTCCTTTCTTGTTTAAGATTGCATAAATGAGAATGGATTTATGTTTATGAATGGATTCAATAGTATGAAAAACTAATTAAATACTTAGCCTACAAACTTCAGGAGAAGTAGATTGCATCATGATTCAGATAGGAATCAACATTGGGGGTAGCCCAGAGGAAGGGCAACATTCTGGCCACTCTAATTCAAAACTTGGCTAGATCCTTGCTATGCTCCATGAGACGAGGGAAAGAATTGGAACTTTAGAGCAGGAGGTCAGGGGTCAAAATGGACCTAGACAGGAAGCCTTCCATGAGGGTGAAGATGAGGAATGTCATGAAAACACCACCCAAAGTGGATGTGGAGAGAATAACTTTGAAATGAGACAAGATGAGGATAAAAGGAGCCACTTGGATCTAGAGTTATCTAGAGATATGAAAAATATTAAACCTCCCAAATTTGATGGGACTATAAGTGGAGATGACGCAGAGGCATGGCTTATAGATATGGAGAAATACTTTGAAATAAGAAACTACTTTGAAATAACCAAAGCAGTATGGGGAGCATACCAATTAGCAGGTGAAGAGTCCACTTGGTGGATGAAGAAGAAGATGGAGTTAAGATTGAACTCCTTGAGTCTAACCTGGGAAAGGTTTGTGGAACTCTTCAAGCAAAGATGTTTTCCACATTGTATTTTGATCAGAAGCTTATAGAGTTTCAAAACCTAAGATAGGGTGACTCATTTGTGAATGAGTATTGGGAGAAATTCACTTGTCTTCTTAAATATGTTCCCCAATATCAGTAGGATGAGAGATTTCACATCCGAAAGTTCATCATGGGTTTGAATGCCCAAATTGGAGGTGAAGCTGATGTGCATGGTCCCACTACAATGGGCCAAGTTTATGAGAAAGTTATCAAATAGGAACAAAAGTTGAAATCCATATCTAGATATTGGGACAAGAACTGTAAAATGTTTAGTTGGTCACAATAATCCTAGTCACTTAAGAAAAAGATAAATAAATAGAAATTCAATAAGAAAGGTGATAAAGGATTCAAGGATAATCATAATGAATCCAGGGGTGGTAAGAAAAACAATAATAACTCCAAGAAAAATGGAGATAATTAAGGAAAGCCCTATGAAAGGCGAGGACCCACAGGAGGGTTTTTTTCATGCAGTGGTGACCATTATGCTAATTAGTGTCGCAATAAGGCCCAAGGGACTCAGCCATGAGGAAATCCTTTACCCTCTCAACAGGCAGCCTTTTAACAACGGATACATGCAGCCTTGGACAACTGGTAGGCGGAGTATCAAATTACTCCAATTGAAACCATAGGTATTTTATATCATATTCCAATCTCAGTTTTGATAGATACTAGTGCTATAGAATTATTTATTTCTCCAAAAGTTTTAAATAAGATTTCTATAAAAGTTGGTTACATGGTAAATTCTTGGTCAGTCGAATATGGTAATCATAGAAGGGCTTAGGTAGAGCAATGTTTGTTTGAGGCCAAGGTTGAAATCCTGAGTTTTTCTACTGAAGTGAACCTTTATGTAGCCCCGTTCGGCTCATATGATGTCATATTTGGAATAAACTGGTTATGGAGGCATAGGGCTAAGGTGGATTGTTTTGCTAAAACAATAGAATGCCTAGATGACCTTGAGAATAAAGTTTTTCCACAAGGCACTGCTAGAGAGGTTAAATTAAGGTAAATATCTTCCTTACAGATGAAAATAGCCTAGAGAAAAGGATGTCAACTCTTTTCTGTTAAAATGGAGAAAATAAATAGTCATAAGGAATCTATTTTCCAAGATGATTTGATGTATTATGAATCTCAAAAACTCCAAGAAGTTAAAGAAGGAGAATCCATAGATCATGAGAGATCAGATATGGATAGAAACCCATTTCTTCAAGATTTTGAGGATGTATTCTTAGATGATTACCGGGATTACCTCCTAAGAGAGATTTTGACTTTTTAATAGATATAAATCTAGGATTGAAACCTATATCTACAGCTCCTTATAAAATGACCACAATAGAGTTAATAGAGCTGAAGGCTCAGTTGCAAGAATTTCTAGAAAAAGGATTAATAAGACCCAGTGTTTCACCCTGGGGAGCACTAGTAATTTTTGTTACAAAGAAAGATGGAACATTGTGTCTATGCATAGATTATCGTATGCTAAATAAGGCAACAATAAAAAACAAGTATTCATTGCCCCGTATAGATGATCTTTTCGATCAAATGTGAGGGGCAATTATGTTTTCAAAGATCGATCTTTGAGCTAGATACCATCAATTGAGGCTAAAAGATGAGGATATTAATAAGATGACCTTTGGACAAGGTATGGACACTATGAGTTCATTGTCCTACCCTTTGGATTAACGAATGCCCCTGCAACATTCATGAACTTAATGAATAGTGTGTTTAGAGATTGTTTGGACAAGTTTGTCCTTTGATTTACTCTAAAAATGAGGAGGAACACGTCCAACATCTATGGATTGTTCTCTAGAGGTTAAGAGAGCATAAAATGTATGGACAGATTTCAAAGTGTACTTTTTTTCAAAAGGAAGTACAATATATGGGTCATATAATTTCAGCTAAGCGAATTACTATGGATCCAACAAAAACTAGAGCCATTTTAGAATGGCCAACCCTGAAAAATGTGCATGAGGTCCATAGTTTCATGGGCCTAGTAGGATATTACAAAAAAATTGTGGCTAATTTTTTAAAAATTACCTATCCTATTACTTCTCTACAAAGGAAAGGCAAAAGATTTGATTGGTCAGAGAAATGCTAGGAGGCATTCGACCAACTAAAAGGAAAGTTGGTGGATAGAATCACTAAGGTAGCACATTTCATACCTAGGAATTTGATAGATGGGGCACTGGTCATAGCCAACAAATTTGTGCAAGAAGTTTTCAGATTGCATGGCATTCCTGAGAAGATTATCTTAGATAGGGATGCCCGTATGACATCAAGATTTTGGTAAACCATATTTTCCTCAGTTGGAACTCAGTTAAACATAAGCTCAAATTATAATCCTAAAATGGATGGCCAAATAGAAAGAGCAAACCAAGTGTTGGAAGACCTATTGAGAATGTATTGCATGGACCATTAATACAAGTGGTAAGACTACCTTCCTCTTGTGGAATTCACTTACAATAATTCCTATCATTCTGCTATCAAGATGGCTCCATTTGAAGCATTATATGGAAGAAAGTGTTGAACTCCTATAAGCTAGGATAATCTAGAAGATAGGATTAGCCTTGGTCCAAAAATGCTATCAAAAATGGAAGAACAGGTCCATCTGATTAATAAAAGGCTAGCGGAAGGTAATGATAGGAAAAAAAGCTATGCGGATGCCAAGTACATTGCAAGATATTTCTTTGTAGGAGAGAAAGTCATGTTAAGAGTCAAACCACAAAAGAGTTCCATTAAGTTTGGAAAGTCATCCAAACTAGCTCCTAGGTATGTTGTAGTTATAAAGTCGTTATACCAACTACATCGATAGTTATGTGAACTATGTTGGTATGAAATCATCGTCCTTGTATAAATCTATATTGTATCATTTCAAATAAATCAATAAAGTTACTACCCCTTTCACAAGTTCCCTGGAAGAGTCTAAAAGACTTGGATAGATTTTGGAGGTGGAATACTACGGGTAAGAGGTATACAAATAAAGTTTCTAAAAAAGAGAAAGATCTGCATAAAGAGAAAGAGAAGTCTAATCCAAAATTTGATGATGTTTCTAATGTTCTTGACTCTAAAGAATGTCATACAGGAACACCTGATGCAAAAAAAGATGAGTTTCAGTTCATGGAGGTTGTAAATGAGCAATCTGATGAAAATGATGAAGAGGAAGCACAAGTTTAATATCTTTAAGATGAATTGATTGTTTCCATGGATGAATTGAAGAAAGAAAGAAGAGAAAAAAAGAACTAAAGATGAAGTATGAAGAATCTAATCAACTTGTTGAGGAACTAAAGAAGAAGTGTGTAGAATCTGATCAGATTATTGAGAAACTAAAGTTACAATTAGAAGAGTCTAAAAAAGTTGAACCAACCACTTGCATCAAGTTGAAAACCAAAGTTGAAGATTGCCAAAAGTTAGAGGCTGAAATGTTGTTCCTAAAGAAGCAATTAGAGAAGGTAAATCAGGATTTGAAAAGAAGTCTACAAAATGAGTAGTGCACTGAGTTGTTTGAGAAAATGATGCTAAGTTAAAGATCTCTATCAAAAACATTTGGGTTAGGATATTAGGCAGAAAAGAGTCACAAAGATGCTTCTATGCTCAAGAAGAATGTTGGAAAAGAATCTATGAAGTCGGAAAATACATCAAAAGACACTATTTATGAACTAGGAGAATCAAGCACTGCTCGTAGAGGGTTTGCAGGTTAAACTAGCAAAGAAGGACACAAAAGTGTGGATAGGCCCAAGCAAGGATCGAGGAGAAGACCATCAACAAATCAAACTAGGTTCAATTCTTATTTTCATGGTTATTGTTATTCTTGTCATAATTTTGGTCATATGGGTAGGGAGTGTAAAATTCATAAAAGAAATGATTTTGATTGGGACAAGGAGATGTATCATAAGAGTAACAGAGTTAGTTACAAAGAAAAGGGTAATAGGACATATGAGAGATATAATTATGTATGGAAGAATAGTAGAAGTGCTTATAGTTTGGCAAGAAACTTTAATGCTTTTGTTCCTTTGATTGATCACAAGGTCAAATGTTTTAGATGTAATCTCTTTGGGCACAAAGCACAATATTGCAAGAGTAATTTAATGGAGTCATTCAAACAAAGCAAGAAGTTAGGCACTATGAAAGTTTGGAATAAAAGCAAGACCTACAAAAAGAAGACCCTAATCATGTGCCTATTGCACAAGAGGTATCTCCAAGTGCATAAAGAGATCCATGAAGTCAAGGGGAGATGTTCAATTCTTTTCATTTAACCCCAAGGTAAAAACAAGGAGGTTGTAGCAGTCTCAAAAACTTGTAAAGAATTTGTAGTCTCAAGGAGTTGTATTGTGAACTAGGAGTTGTTTCTTTGATAAGTTAACAATATTTGCATTTTCTATTCATCATTGTTTCATTACTAGCAACATTGTTTTGTTAATGTTGGTTGATGTATCTAGCCCATGGATTTGCAAAGGTATCCATGAAAACTCCATGAAAACTAATTGGGAATCCATGAGGTTGAAGTGAGTGATCAAGCTTGTCATTGGAGTAACTGATGTTGTTTGTTACAAAGTATGTTATCTTGAAGTTAGTTAGTAATACTTGTTTGTGTATGATTACCTTAGTATATATAGTGATGCAGTACCTCAATATATGGATGCAAAGTGTGTTCAAAGTTCAAGGGTCATTCAGTATATGAATATAAATATGCATGTTAGTGGGTACTAGTTTTTAATATATGAAGCCTATCTGAGAAGTTGTAGTTAGTTTAATTAGCCAAGAAGAGATAAGTGTTAGGGAGTACTATTATGTAGTTATGTTGAGTAGTGTATACTTAGACAAGACATCAACAAAGACAAGACATCAATAGTAGTTGCCAAGTACAATAGATATCAGTAGTTCTATATATCAAAAGGAACTTTGGAATAGGATATGGGAGCCATCAAACTATAAAGGAAATGTTGTAGTTGCAATTGATCAGGTAGATATGGATGCAAAATGTAAAAGATCAGTCAAGGCACATGTATTTATGACAAAATGTTTCATAGAAGTGAGGTCTAATGGTATGAAACTTATTCAATAGGGGTCTCCAAGTGAACAATCATTATGATCTCATTATATTAGTGATGTCTTGTTCAATCGTGATAGTGCATTTTTTTTCTAAGTTTAGATCTATTTGCAAGTAATCTCAATCTCAGTTATAATAATGTTACTTGCATTTTAAACAATAATTTACATATATCTGATTTTAGTCAAAGTTTGTCATAATATCCATTGGTGAACTTTTTTTCACAAGACAATGAGTTATCTCCATCTCCCAGTCACAGAGGTTTGTAGCTATTTTGTGACAGCTATCTTAGTATTCTTATTGTGCAGTGGTCTTCGTTCATTATGGAGTACTTGTTCAATGACCCTAGTAGTCTTGGATAGTGACAGGCATGTGCATTGAATGTGAGGTCTGTGGCTAATAGGACAATCATGTCATTCCTAACTGAGTTTGTAGGATTATATAGTATAGTATGTATTGCTAAGTATGCAGGACACTTGATAGTGTGTAGGGCAGAACAATGTTCATGGAAGGTAGAACAGAGTGTCCAGGCATGTAGAACTCTTTGACAAAAGTATTGCAAAGATCACAGAGATTCTTATTGTAAACTAGTAAGACCAGTACTAAATGTAGTGTTGAATGTATGAATGCAAGTAGTGACTATGTAAACATTGAAGTATGAATCTTAGTATATTGAATGATATGAATGTAAATTAGGTGTAGTAGGTTGGTCTTGGTCTTGATCAGTTTCATGAGGATCAATGTCTTATGAGAAATGCTTTCTAATCAGCATTGGTGCATTCAACATAGGAGGAGTCAGTATTCCTTTGTCATTTAATGTCAAAAGGGGAGAGAGAGAGTGGAGAGTTTTTGTTTTTCCATCAATGACAAAGGGGGAGTTTGTTGATGTATTTGTCATTGATGTCAAAAGTTGGAGATGTGTTTGTCATTGATACTTGTTACTTGTCATTGTTGTTCTTTGACATCCAAGGATTATTTCATGCTTCATCAAATGATTAGTTGATGCCATACTTCATGATCAGTTGATGCCTCAGGAGTGCCTTGATGCAGGATTTGCTTCATCTATGTCAATGAGTACAAGTATGATGTTGTTCATCATGTAAGATGGTGGTTGGATACTCATGTTTGATTTGATTCTTATCATACTTATGGTATGTTTTCTTCACAGATATGGTTTTGGGTTCTTCAAAAGGGAAACGAGTATGTTTGATGTTGTATGGGTTATGTTGCTATGTATTTCTATGTTTAAATGCTACTTAGAGTATTTTTCAGTCGGTTGCAGTATGAAGATCTTAGGGTTTTTAAATTTCTATTCATAAAAATTGTGAAATACACTTCTAAAGACCTAATCTACAATTCTCTAAAACCCTAAATTACTAGGCTTAAACCCTTATTATAACCTAAGGTTTATATTGTGACGGGGAGCAGTTTTGTTTTTATTTAGTTAGTGACTTAGGATTTTCGGTTAAGTGTGCACTTAAGTGAACACTTGAGTATTCAAATACATTGGGCCATTGGCCCTCTTTCCTAGTGTGACTAGAGCTATGGATACACCCAATATCATTTGAAGTGGGAAAATCCATCAATGGTTCATATTTAAAGAGTGCAGGGTGCGAAACCTAAGATCAATTACCACTATTAAGAATCAATTTGAAATACAACAAATCTATGGTTTGAAAGGAACTTGATAGTTAAACAAATGTATTATAGTTTTGGGAAGTTTTTATAATAGATTGCTAATTGATTTATACCCAGTGATTACATGGATTGATGATTATTCTTTCTCTTGAGTTCTTTTTTTGAGTTCCTTTTTTTGAATGAACACATAGTTTTTGGATTATGGATGCCTAATTTATAGTATGTGCTGAGGAGTATTTTTTATAGACTATGACCAAAAGGATGCTAATGTTTTTAATGGTTCTATGATGAACACATAGAGAGGATGTGAGTTTTTGAGGGTTCAGAGGTAGTCTCTGAATGTTAGAGAGAGAAGTGAAGTTAATGAATATTAGCAGAGTTATTTGATAGGAGAATCCAAAGATTGCAATAAAGTAATGATAGGAGGAAATTACAGCATGATGATTGCAAAGGGAAGTGAAGACACTCAACATGATCTGGTGGAGTTTTGATTGCACAAGATAGTGAGAGAATTAGATATCATTTATCTTGATGATGGTCTAACATATTAGAGTCGTTTGAATATGAAAGGAATATGATGTTTAAGAGTCTTCTTATGGTCTCTATTTTTGTTTATTTAAAAGAACATGATCAGTTACGATGTGTGTATAGAAGTTATTGTTTATTGTTCATATCTGTTTGATTCATGGTGATTGTTGAAGAAAATTTTTTGTAGAGAGGCCCATATTCATGTATGCTAAGACAAGTTTGGTAGCAAAAGCATGATATATCATTCAAAGAGGAATTTGTCTTGAGTGAAGATGATCTTGTGTGGCCTATGATTTCATTTTAATTAAAAGTTCTTATATTGTCTAATGATGTCATGTACTCCTATGACTGGGTGTATTGTAATCTTCAAGGGTTATTCTTTTATGTCAAATTAGGAGAGATAATGTGTTTGTATAAGAGTTATAGAACACATCTATAACCTTTGGTTTTCAATGTAAACAGAGTAGTACTTTGTGTTTATCCCTGTATTTGGATTAGTGTTGCCCTAGTGAGGCTTATGTGTGATCGGTGAGATCATTTGCTAGTGAAGCATTGTAACCAATGAGGTTTATGGCCAGTAAGGCTTGTATGTGATTAGTGAGATCCTAGCCAGTGAGGCCTGTATGTACTCAGTGAGAGTTTGGTTAGTGAGACCCAATAAAGTTTTGGTGAGGATTGGCCAGTGGTTTTTTCCTGGATAGGTTTTTCCACTTTACATCTTGTGTTATGGATTCATCTGTGTGATTCTATCATTTGTTGATGTCTTTGTCATGATGATGTTAGAAATTGTTTCTACAAGATTCATGAATAAACAATTTTTATTAGATCACTGATTCACCCCCCCTCTTAGTGATCCTTAGTATTCCTACAACTAGTATCAGAGCTCCAAGTTGTTGGCATAATCGTTATAGTTATAATAACAATGGTATTACATTGTTAATTACATTATCAGTTACAATGTTTTAGTTATAAAGTTGTTATACAAACTGCATCGACAGTTATGTGAACTGCATCAGTATGAACTGCATCATCCTTGTATAAATCTACATTGTATCATTTGAAATAAATCAATAAAGTTACTACCCCTTTCATATGGTATTATAGAGGTTAACCATGATGGAAGGAGAATGATTGTACAAAGAGGAAATGCAAGAAGATATGAAACCATTATCACCATAGAGCATATAATAGCAATGGTTCGCTAGTACCTGTAGAAGCAACATAATCATAGGGCACAAGTTCCCTAAATGTGGTTGTGTTGACAATATCCGTCCAGTGTGGAAATTCAATCTTCCCGAATCACTTGAGATGTGCAGCATAGGTAAGGATAAACATATTTTACTTTGATGAATTATTTTAGCATGATGCATCTTTGTTGATTCACGACCTCAAGTGAATAACTTGTTTTGAAGAAATTTATTGAAGTTAGTTATTTTTTAAAGGTCGTTTAATTTTTATATGCCTAGTGGTGCTTAGTGAGAATTGAGGCCAGTGATAAATTTTCAATGTTGAAGTTTAAATGAGTTACATTATATGATGTGCATAGTTTTTGAGATATCATTGTTTATCACCCAAGGATAAGAAGAGTTATGTGGGTGAAGAAATCATAGATTTGTTGAGGTCTAATGTTTGAAAGACAATCCCAAAATCCATTTAACATTTGATTTACCATTGAAAGATTGGATGTTTGATGTTTGACAGATAGGAGATGAGCATTGAAATCTAGCAAAACAAAGTGCTATTCTTGCAGATGATGGTGCTATTATTAGTGAATATATTATTTGTTTGAACCTCCTCTTACCAACCATGTAAGGTATAATTTCCAAGCAATACAAAGGCATGAAAATAGATCTGCGTGGGAGGAAGTCTATGTGAAGTTGTGATATGTATTAAGCAGAATAATAAATTACTAGTGAAGGCATTTCCTGGTGAGTGTAAATAAGGTTTGGAGGTATATGAGTCCATCATTAATCAAAATTGACAACATTGTTTTTAACATTTGAAAATAGCCACACATTATGTTTGTGGTTCTGATGCCATCCATTCTATCATTGATAGAAATCTGAGAGACTTGCATGATTGTTCTATTGAAGAGTCTAAAGCAAATAGATAGAGTGTAATCATATCATATTGGAGGTAGGTGGCATTAGAGGATGGAGGAATCTTTATCATATCAAGTTAGCTTCTCACTTTGAGATGATGCTTTACATGAGAAACATTTTCGGCTTTCATTTTTTGCTTTCATTTGTTGTTGTTGATAGATTTGAAGAATACATGTTTTTGTGAAGATTATGTTCTGGAGATACGTTTGGGATTTGCTGTTGAGCTCAATATGGATTGTTGTCAAGTGAGCTTCAGAGTATATGATCAAGAATTATACCCTTTCGTGGTCACTAGACAATGATAAAGATCCGTCATATCACTTAGGGATTGTTGTTGAATAATTCAAGACTCTGTGATTTGAGAGTTTGTGACTGAGAGCTTAAGAACACGGATCGAAGTTACACCTTTTTGAGGGTCAAGACACAACTTGATGGAGCCCCAATTGGTTCAGGATTTGTTCTTTTAGCAGAAGATCTTCTATAAAATATGTATTCATATTATGTAATCAGATTTTCTGAGTATATTAGCATTCAGGGGGGTCCCTTGGTACTATTGTAGGAACAATGTAATAAGGGGGGAATGTTGGAATAATCATTATAGTTATAGTAACAATGGTATTACATTTTTAATTATATTGTCATTTACAATGTTGTAGTTATAAAGTTGTTATACAAACTGCATCGATAGTTATGTGAACTACATCGGTATGAACTACATCGTCCTTGTATAAATCTATATTGTATCATTTCAAATAAATCAATAAAGTTACTACCCCTTCACAAGTTCCCTAGAAGAGTCTAATAGACTTGGATAGATTTTGGAGGTGGAATACTATGGGTAAGAGGTATAGAAATAAAGTTTCTAAAAAAGAGAAAGATCTGCATAAAAAGAAAGAGAAGTCTAATCCAAAAGTTGATGATGTTTCTAATGTTATTGACTCTAAAAAATGTCATACAAGAATACCTGATGCAAAAAAAGATGAGTTTCAGTTCATGGAGGTTGTAAATGAGCAATCTGATGAAAATGATGAAGAGGAAGCACAAGTTTAATATCTTGAAGATGAATTGATTGTTTGCTTGGATGAATTGAAGAAAGAAAGAAGAGAAAAAAAGAACCAAAGATGAAGTATGAAGAATCTAATCAGCTTGTTGAGGAACTAAAGAAGAAGTGTGTAGAATCTGATCAGATTATTGAGAAAATAAAATTACAATTAGAAGAGTCTAGAAAGTTGAAGAAGCCACTTGCCTGAAGTTACAAACCAAAGTTGAAGATTGCCAAAAGTTAGAGGCTGAAATGTTGTTCCTAAAGAAGCAATTAGAGAAGGTAAATCAAGATTTGAAAAGAAGTCTACAAAATGAGCAGAGCACTAAGTTGTTTGAGAAAATGATGCTAAGTTAAAGATCTCTATCAAAAACATTTGGGTTAGGATATTAGGCAGAAAAGAGTAACAAAGATGCTTCTATGCTCAACAAGAATGTTGGAAAAGAATCTATGAAGCCAGAAAATACATCAAAAGACACTATTTATGAACTAGAAGAATCAAGCACTACTCCTAGAGGGTTTGCAGGTTAAACCAGTAAAGAAGGACACAAAATTGTGGATAGGCCCAAGAAAGGATCGAGGAGAACACCATCAACAAATCAAACTAGGTTCAATTCTTATTTTCATGGTTATTGTTATTCTTGTCATAATTTTGGTCATATGGGTAGGGAGTGTAAAATTCATACAAGAAATGATTTTGATTGGGACAAGGAGATGTATCATAAGAGTAACAGAGTTAGTTACAAAGAAAAAGGTAATAGGACATATGAGAAATATAATTATGCATGGAACAATATTAGAAGTGCTTATAGTTTGGCAAGAAACTTTAATGCTTTTGTTCCTTTGTTTGGTCACAAGGTCAAATGTTTTAAATGTAATCTCTTTGGGTACAAAGCACAATATTGCAGGAGTAATTTAATGGAATCATTTAATCAAAGCAAGAAGTTAGGCACTATGAAAGTTTGGAATAAAAACAAGACCTACAAAAAGAAGACCCTAATTGCACAAGAGGTATCTCCAAGTGCATAAAGAGATCCATGAAGTCAAGGGGAGATGTTCAATTCTTTTCATTTAACCCCAAGGTAAAAACAAGGAGGTTGTAGCAGTCTCAGAAACTTGTAAAGAAATTGTGGTCTCAAGGAGTTGTATTGTGAACTAAGAGTTGTTTCTTTGAAAAGTTAACAATATTTTCATTTTCTTTTCATCATTGTTTCATTACTAGTAATGCTATTTTGTTAATGTTGGTTGATGTATCTAGCCCAGGGATTTACAAAGGTCTAGTTGATACTTGATACATTCAAAGTATTGAAGCCTCATGAAGAGAATGCATATCCTAAAACTCTATGAAAACTAATTGTGAAGCCATGAGGTTGAAGTGAGTGATCAAGCCTATCATTGGAGTAACTGATGTTGTTTGTTACAAGGTATGTCATCTTGAAGTTAGTTAGTAATACTTGTTTGTATATGATTACCTTACTATATATAGTGATGCAGTACCTCAATATATGGATGCAAAGTGTGTTCAAAGTGCAAGGGTCATTCAGTATATGACTATAAATATGCATGTTAGTGGGTACTAGTTTTTAATATATGAAGCATATCCGAGAAGTTGTAGTTAGTTTAATCAGCCAAGAAGAGATAAGTGTTAGGGAGTAGTATTATGCAGTTATGTTGAGTAGTGTATAATTAGACAAGACATCAGCAATGACAAGACATCAATAGTAGTTGCCAAGTACAATAGATATTAGTAGTTCTATATATCAAAAGGAACTTTGGAATAGGACATGGGAGCCATCAAACTATAAAGGAAATATTGCAGTTACAAGTGATCGGGTAGACATGGATGCAAAATGTAAAAGATCAGTCAAGGCACATGTATTTATGACAAAATGTTTCATAGAAGTAAGGTCTAATGGTATGAAACTTATTCGATATGGGTCTGCAAGCGAACAATCATTATGATCTCATTATATGAGTGATGTCCTATTCAATGGTGATAGTGCATTTTTTTTGTAAGTTTAGATCTATTTGCAAGTAATCTCAATCTCAGTTATAACAATGTTACTTGCATTTTAAACAATAATTTACATATATCTAATTTTAGTCAAAGTTTGTCATAATATCCATTGGTGAACATTTTTTTCACAAGACAATGAGTTATCTCCTTCATCTCTCAGTCACAGAGGTTTGTAGCTATTTTGTGACAGTTGTCTTAATATTCTTATTGTGCAGTGGTCTTCATTCATTCTGGAGTACTTGTTCAATGACCCTAGTAGCCTTGGACAGTAATAGGCATGTGTAGTGAATGTGTGGTCTGTGGCTAGTAGGACAATCATGTCATGCCTAACCGATTTTGTAGGATTATATAGTATAGTATGTATTGCTAAGTATACAGGACACTTGACAGTGTGTAGGGTAGAACAATGTTCATGGCAGGTAGAATAGAGTGTCCAAGAATGCAGAACTCTTTAACAAAAGTATTGACAAAGATAGCAGAGTTTCTTATTGTAAACTAGTAAGACCAGCACTAAATGTAGTGCTGAATGTATGAATGCAAGTAGTGACTATGTAAACATTGAAGTATGAATCTTAGTATATTGAATGATATGCATATAAATTAGGTATAGTAGGTTGGTCTTGGTCTTGATTAGTTTCATGAGGATCAATGTCTTATGAGAAATGCTTTCTAATCAGCATCAGTGCATTCAACATAAGAGGAATCAGTATTCCTTTATCATTTAATGTCAAAGGGGGAGAGAGAGAGAGTGGAGTGTTTTTGTTCTGCCATCAGTGACAAAGGGGGAGTTTGTTGATGTATTTGTCATTGATGTCAAAATTTAGAGATGTGTTTATCATTGATACTTGTTACTTGTCATTATTTTTCATTGATGTCCAAGGAATATTTCATGCTTCATCAAATGAATAGTTGATGCCATGCTTCATGATCAGTTGATGCCTCATGAGTGCCTTGATGCAGGATTTGCTTCATCTATGTCAGTGAGTACAAGTATGATGTTGTTTGTCATGTAAGATGGTGGTTGGATACTCATATTTGAGTTGATGCTTATCATACTTATGGTATGTGTTCTTCACAGATATGGTTTTGGGTGCTTCAAAAGGGAAACAAGTATGCTTCATGTTGTATGGGTTATGTTGCTATGTATTTCTATGTTTGAATGATACTTAGAGTATTTTTCAGTTGGTTACAATATGAAGATATGAGGGTTTCAATTTTTTGTTCATAATAGTTGTGAAATACACTTCTAAAGACCTAATCTACAATTCTCTAACACCCTAAATTACTAGTCTTAAACCCTTATTATAACCTAAGGTTTATATTGTGATGGCGAGTACTTTTGTTTTTATTTAGTTGGTGACGTAGGATAACTAGTCAAGTGTCCACTTAAGTGAACACTTGAGTCTTCAAATACGTTGGGCCATTGACCCTCTTTCCTAGTGTGACTGGAGCTCTAGATACATCCAAGATCCTTTGAAGTGGGAAAAGCCATCAATGGTTCATATTTAAAGAGTGTAGGGTGCTAAACCCAAGATCAATGACCACTATTCAAAATTAATTTGAAATCCAACAAATCTAAGGTTTGAAAGGAACTTGATAGGAAAACAAATGTGTTACAGTTTTGAGCAGTTTATGTAATAGATTGCTAACTATTTTACACCCAGTGATTATAGGAATTGATGATTATTGTTTCTCTTGATTTTTTTTTGAGTTCCTTTTTTGAATGAACACATAGTTTTTGGATTATGGATGCCTAATTTACAGTACATGCTAAGGAGAATTTTTTACAAACTATGAGCAAAAGGATGTTAATGTTTTTAATTGTTCTGCGATGAAAACATAGAGAGGATGTGAGTTTTTGAGGGTTCATAGGTAGTCTCTGAATGTTAGAGAGAGAAGTGAAGTTCATGAATAGTGGCAGAGTTATTTGAAAGAAGAATCCAATGACAAGCAGTAGAATAATGATATGAGGAAATCAAAGCATGATGATTGCAAAGGGAAGTGAAGACACTCAACATGATGGTGGAGTTTTGATTACAGAGGACAGTGAGGGAATCATATATCATTTGTCTTGATGATGGTCTAACATATTAGAGTTGTTTGAATATGACAAGAATACGATGTGTAAGAGTCTTCTTATGGTATCTATTTTTGTTTATTTAAAAGAACATGATCAGTTAAGATGTGTGTGTAGAAGTTATCGTATGTTGTTTATATTTGTTTGATTCATGGTGATTGTTGAGTTAGAATTATTTGTAGATAGGTCCATATTCATGTATGCTAAGACAGGTTTGGTGGCAAAAGTATGATATATCATGCAAAGAAGAATGTGTCTTGATTGAAGATGATCTTGTTTGGCCTATGATGTCATTGTAATCAAGAGTTCTTATATTGTCTTATGATGCCATGTACTCCTGTGATTGAGTGTATTGTAATCTTGAAGGCTTATTCTTTTATGTTAAATTAGGAGATATAAGGTGTTTGTATAATAGTTATAGAACACATCTATAACCTTTGGTTTTCAATGTAAATTGAGTAGTACTTTGTGTTTATCTTCTTGTAGTGAGATTGGTGTTGCTAGTGAGGCTTGTGACATTGCCAGTGATGCTTATATGTGATCAATAAGATCATTTTCTAGTGAGGCATTGTAACCAGTGAGGTTTATGTCTAGTAAGGCTTGTATGTGATCAGTGAGATCCTAAGCAGTGATGCTTGTATGTACTTAGTGAGAGTTTGGTCAGTGAGACCCAATAAAGTTTTGGTGAGGATGGGACAATGTTTTTCCCTAGATAGGGTTTTCCACTTTACATCTTCTGTTATAGCTTCATGTGTGTGATTCTATAATTTGTTGATTTCTTTTTCATGACGATGTTAGAAATTGTTTTTACAAGATTGATGAATAAACAAGTTTTATTAGATCACTAATTCACCCCCCTCTTAGTGATCCTTAGTATTCCTACACAAGGGTCAACATCAACCCTAAATTTACTCACCGTGTACCTCCTTGAGTAAAGATAGAAGCTTCTTGGGCAAGGTGTCAAGGCCTCCAAGGAAAGGGAAAGGGTGAGTTGTTAGCCACTTGATCTTTAGCTATTCACTCTTGAGAAAATATTCCTAACTAGGTAGGAATATTGAGAGTTATTGAGTATGGGCCCACATTAGAAGTCAATCCTACTTGAATAATTCTAGGCTTGTTCATGTGTTTGATGTGTGTTCATGTGATAAATCCTTTGCAAACTTGTGTGTGTTGTGTGAAATCTTTTGTTTGCCAATTGGTGCAAGTGAAGCATCCAAATATTTCCAACATCTTAGGATCCATAGTTTAAAATCTAAAGACAATCCTTGTCACATTGATCCTTTCCCTAAGATTGATTTATTTGAGATCCACATGCATAATCTATATTTCTTCTATCTATTTTACCTACCTTATCTTCCATCCACATCAAAGTTGTCTTAGACTTTGAATTGAGATTTAGCCCTTGATAAAGACCCTAATCTTTTGATCCATCATCCAATCATTTAATCCTAATAAATATTTGTGTTTTTCTTGGGATATATCATTCCTACAACACCATCCTTTATCCATCAAATCAAATGTAATAAAATCTTGTTCCTTGATCTTAATCCAAAACCTAGTCCAAGTCACCATCATCTTTGTAGTCATTCTAATCCACATCATCTCTAATCTTGTTGTCATCCATTCCCTCATCATCCTTAATCCAATCCAAGATCTCCAAATAAATAAAAATTTAGCTTAATCATTAATATCTCTCATTTTACGCCCCCATCACTTGATCTCAAGCCAAGAAAACCATGGATCCTAACATAGATCAACCCACTTCCTCCCATAACACAAACCTACATGAACATGGTTCTGATAAACAAGATTATTCACCTCCATACATAGATTACCTTAAGAACTTGTCAAACAAAGACTTTGTTGTACAACTTCTCTTGGAAGAAGGTGTTGGTAAGAGACACTGTGTGGCTTCATGAGTGTTGTCATTGATGGCAACAAAGTCTATCCCACTCATCCGCAACACATAGTATGTCTATACCAGAAGTCATATTGAAGAGTGTTTTGGTCTGTTGAACAAGAACAGAGCGTGCAACAAGGTCTGACAATCAGGTCTGGGTCTCTCAGATGAAGTATCTCAACAAAGGGCAGACTTGGGGAAGTTAGTAGGAGTACCATGACTGCTACATTCTAGAGATTGAACCTCCGGTGATGAAAGAGAGAAAAGATATGAGCATCTAAGTGTTGGGTTCCTAACAGGTAGAGTAGATTGAGAAAGAACCAACCAACAGAGCATTAGACTTTAATTTGGATGAGAAATTGGTGGTGATCAAGCTACTTGAGGGATCATTCATGGTTGGCCGACATTATTGATGACTTTTATGTCTATGTCCTTATATGTAACACATAGTAAGCATGGATTCAACTGACAAATCAGTATGTTGGGAAAATCTTGAGTATTTCAGATGTCGACTAGAAATATGTTGAGATCCTTGATGCAGATATATATACCAGATTGATTTCGGTATGAAGGTGTGTGTGGTGTGTGATAGTGTGTGAAGAAAGGTAGAGATGGGTGTGGAAGTGATAATACAAGTTCGGTATGTTACATAACAACAACATTAAAGCAGAGGAAGAATGAAGTGCAGTAGATTAGTTTATTGAGCCTAACTAGAACTGAACCTCAGCACATGTGGATGCCTTTGATCAGTTCAAATACCTGGTTACTTTCTTTATACCTTGTAGACAGTGAGTCTCTTGTAGGAAGTGAGCCTCTTGTAAGTAGTGTGCTCGGGCAGTGAGCCCTAATTGGCAAGTGCCATTTTGTACTTCCATTCTTTTAATAGAGAATACAATCTTGGGTTAGTCACCCCGTGGTTTTTCCATTAACAGTGTTTTCCACATAAAAATCCTTGTGTTATGTGTGTTGATTTCTCTTCTGCTCTCATGTTCACGTATGCTCATATGTTTTGATACTGCACTAATTGTAAAAGAATAAAAGAAAGTTAAATAATTAAGATAATTGATTCACCCCCCTCTTAGTTATCCACCTTGTTTCCAACAATTGGTATTAGAGGTAAGTTCCTCCAAATAGAGCCTAACAGATTAAGGAAGATCTGGGAATCTCAATGGATATGTATGGTATGAGAGAACAACTTCAGTCTATCCTAGATGATCTTGACCAATCTCACTTTGAAGTCAATAACTTAAGGGAAAGACTCAAACAAGATGATGATTTCATAAATGAACTAAAAGAGAAACTGAGTATCTCTGTGAAAAAGATAAAGGAGCTATTTCAACAATTAGCAAGTCAAAGTGAAGCCAATGATACTAATGAAGATCTGAATGAGAAGAACAAGTTATGTGAGAAGCTATCAAAAGAGGTCATTATGGTAAGACATGAAATGGAATCAGGGGTTATGAAATTCACCCAAGAAATTGAAGAGAAAAGAAAAATGGAAGATAGTCTAAGACAATCTCTCGAGGAGAAGTCAGAAGACTGCCATAAAATGGATAGAATAATCAGACATCTAGAATCTGATCTTGAAGAAGCTAGAGATAATGAAGAACAACTTGAAAATTAGATAGACACTCTTAAAAGGGATCTTCAAACAACAAATGAATAGAAAGAAAAATTCAAGATAAGCTCTGCTCAACTTGAAGTTCTTCTTGAAAGACAAAAGAGGGTAGATGATAAGCATGGCTTGGGATATGAGAAAGGTGAAAGCTCTGGATCTGGCCAAAAGAACTCTGGATTAGGAAATCCAAGGTACGGGCCTAGAAGACCTCTGGTAAGACAACCAAATGCTCAAAGATATCTATCCTTCAATAGATACTGCCACAATTACATTAACTTTGGTCATAAAGCAAATCAATGTAGAAGAAGAATGAATCAGACTAATTCATCCTTCTTCGGATAGTGTTTTAATTGCAAAAGGTATGGTCACAAATCTCATGAATGTGGAAATATGCAAATAAACAATTCATTCAATGGTAGATGCTTTGCATGCAATAGAATGGGACATATAGCTAATTAATGTAGATCAAGAGGATATTAGTCAAATATGCAAATAAATATAGCTTGCTACAATTGTAATAGATCCAGTCATATTTCCATATTTTGGAGAAGTAAGAATCGGGATAAAAGCGGTCTGGTGCATCATAATCAAAATCAAGACAAAGGAAAAGGAAAAGTGAATGCGGATGAAGTTCAAAGGGAGATCAACAAGATTTGGGTGAAGAGAAGTATAGAAAATGTTGGGGATAGATCCACACCAGAATTTGGTGCTGATATTCCTTTCAGAAACTAAATAGATGAGCTCTGGCTTAGGGGGAGTCACAAAAGAAAACATTTTCCCCCAGCGAGTCAATTGGTGCCTAAATTGGCACATGGAGTGTAGTGGATTGAAGAGTTCTCAAAGGGATATCTAAATAACCTTCGGTAAAAATAAAAAAGATCTGCAAGAAGGTTGAAGAGGCTAATCATCCAAAATTGATCTGGTTTGATAGTCATCTGGTAAAAGCAAGATTGTCATAGTTAGATCCGGTAAGATTCAAAATTGAAATACCTTGATCTGCAGATAAATAGGATGATTCAAGGAAGGGAGATACATTGTAAGTTATCATTCTAAGTGCATCTCAGTGATCTAGAAGGATCTCTCTCAGAACAAGGAGAACAAGGCAACTAGAATGACTTAAGTTGTGCATTTATTGCAATATGGAATTAGGGTTTGTGCAGAAATAAAAGGGTTCTTTTGTTCATCATTTGCACATTTGCATTCAAGAAGAAGAAAGAAAGAGCTCTGCAACAAGATTGCTTCAACCCTCTCAAGGATCAACCGCGGAATTTGATTCAACCAATGATCTTTTTGGCTATTATCGTGAACCCTAGAAGCGTAAAAAGGTATTTTTGCTCTTGAATATCTCTCTCTAAATATTTTGAAAGATGGCTACTCCAAATGTTGTTAATATCACTGATAGGCCATGCCCTAAGTTCAAGAAACATCCTTACAAATCCTTAGAAGTTGATCCCCTAGGCGCATTCTCTAGCAATCCGCATGGGGTTCTGCATGTAGAAGATGTTGGGTATACATTCATGCCAACATTAAGGAATTTGGGGAATCCAAGATGATGGATATCTATCACAAGGAATTAATAGATGAAACATTTAAAATTAAACCCAAATACAAGGCCATCCGGGATAAGCATTTTGGACATTGCATCCATTTCCCTTGTTTTGTAGAAGAAGAATGGGTCTGGTATGTTCTAAGCAGAATGCATGACAACTTCATGTGGTTGATGAGGCAATTTAAGATCACAAAAGATGCTATTAGGGCGGTAACCAGATTGTACTCATCTGGTTGGTTGCCTGCTCTCAAATTAGTCAAAAACCAAACTGTAAGTGAGGCTACCGAATCAAAATTTGACAAAGAGGGAAATGACAATAGAAGACATCATAGTTCCAAATATCAAATTTGCCTCTATGATAATTGGTTACAAAATCTATCACTCTAGCAGGGAGAATTTAGTATTCGGAACTGCTATATATACTGCATATGAAATGCTAAGGAAAAATGCTGACTATGATCTTTGTGAGCTTCTCCTGAACCAACTGTTAGAGAATTTACAAAAAATAAAGAAGGATAAGAAGAATTCATTTAAGTATGGTGGCTTGATACTATGTCTTTTCTTTTACTATATGAATGAGCTACCCGGATCCAGTGGTTGGATATGGGAAAATGACAGACCTGTGGCCATACAAATTAGAGACTATATGTATGGGCTTGGTGATGCCAAGGCTTAAAGCACAGCTCTCTGGGGATATTTCAAGAATTTCCAAGGTATGATGCAGGAAAAAGAAATAATTCCTTAGACATTAGTTGAAAAATATAAGGATACAGTGTGTTTTATGGTAGACACTGATCAATGCCTAATGGAGGTAGTAGAGCCTAAAATAGTCTAGATTATGCCAATGGGCTATGAAGTAGATGAGAAAATCCTAGAGCTGCATATCCAACACTTGCTAAGCTAGCCCAAGGACCCTGAGGCAGAAAGGTTTGGAACCTTTCAAGAGTTGAGTGTAAAAATTCATGTTGAACTGAGACAGCCTAAGATCAAGAGAAAGGTAAGAAGGGAAGTAGAAGAAGTTGCCAAGAGATATGGCATTTCCAAAGAGGCAGTTGAAGCAAATAGAGAGAAAGTGGAAAGAGTAGAAAAAGAGAGAAAAGAAGCATAAAAAGAAAGTCATCCGGTACAAGCTCCCTTCTGGACTAGATCCTTCAAGAGCTCTGCACCTGCCACTTCTAAGAACTCAAAAGCCTCAAAAATGGAAGCAAAGACATCTGATAAAGGAGAAAAGAGATCAAAGACAAAGGCCACAAGATCATACACAAGCCACAAGGATGATAAAGAGACAAAGACAGATGAGGAGGTTAAGAAAATGAAGAAGAAAAAGAAAACTTCTATGGAATCATCTATCGACAAAAACAAAGAAGAAGAAGCAGAATAATTTGTTGAAAGACCTACGCTTTCCATTGATGATGTCATCAAGGTAGTCACTATGGATGGAAATCTGCAACCAATGACATAATTCTATGATGAATGTAGTGAAACTGACCAGAAAATCTTGCAAGATGCTACAGTCAGGTATCTAAACATCTATAATAAAGCATTCATTGAAATCATATGTCTAATTCCCAAAAGCCTAGAGAAGGAACTTGAAATGAGAAAGAACAATGCTAAGGCAAAGGAACTAGAGATTCAGGAATAGATATCTATTCATCTCTATCCTTCCATTACTCCAAAACAAATGAACATGATCTTCAAGGATTGCAAGGATGAGTTCCAGAGCAAAGACAGAATGAACAAGCTTATGCTTAGAGAGACTGATCAGGTCGCAAAAGAGACTGAAGACATCCTCTGGAATGCATATAAAAGATTCAATCTTCCTATTATAGAGGACATAAGTGATGAACCTTTTGCCATGGATGTCGAAGGATCAAGTGCATCAAAGGAAGATTCTACTGAGAAAATTACAGAAGAGTCAAAGGATATAGGTGAGGAGAAGACTAAGGACTTGGATTCCTCTGTTCTAGAAGAAGAAACCCCTGAAGAAGTAAACATCTCTCCTCCGGATCCCCCAACAGACTCTAGAACTGAAGGAGAAGCAAGAAAAGATGAGAAAGAAAGTCAAGAAGAGGAGAAAAACGGAAGAGAAGAAGATCAAACAAATAAGATTCCAGATGACAATTCTGAGGTGGGAAAAGAAAAGAAGACTCTGTCTCCGGCAAGAGACACTATAGAAGAAGTTAAAGATTTCCTGACCAAGGAAATGATGGAATTAGATGAACCGGAGCTGTTTCAAGAACCACTCACTTTTGACTCTTTCTCTCTCCAGTCCAGACAATGAAGGTAGCATCTTTTGTTCAAGCCAAAATAAAAGAAAAGCTTCTGAAGTCTCACATGGAAGACTGTGAGCTGATAGAGATTGCATCTGGTGTGTTGGAGAAGATCATGCCATCCTTCCAGAAGGATATTTCGGCCTCTTCATCTGGTAACTTGAAATCTCTTGTTAATTCTATTAGCACACATTTTGATTCTTTGGAGAAGTCAGCAGAAGAGAAAGTCCAGAAATAGTTTTTGGGAAAGAGATTCTCTGAAGTATAGGAACTTATCGCAAATGATAGGAGAAATCTGGATATTGGGATAAAGAGCCTAGAAAATTATCTTAAAGATGGTAGAGATTTATACAAATTTTGTCTATCTTGGTCCACAATGACAGCAGACATTTCCAAGAAGGTCAAAGAACAAGAGATTAAACTGTCAAGTTTATCTCAAAATTTTGATCCTCTCACCTCTTCCATAATAAATCAAGTGTCTCAGACTATTGCCATTATTAATGAAATAAAGAGGCTTGAGAAGGAGAAGAAGTATAGAATAAGTAGAATGAATGAACTAAGAGGGATAATCATCCCTAAGTTAGAGGCAATGCATGAGGCTCTAACTGATGCTCAGACTACAGCCTGGACCAGTGATTCGGTAGACTTAAAAAGGGCAGAAGCTTTTGCATTTTTGTCAAGTGGCCACATTTCAATTTTGGACAGGATGAAGCAGAGTTGGGTAATAGAATTTGTCCAGTTGAAAACCACTTTTGTAGATATACTTAAGCATATGTAAGTATAACTTATATATATTCTTAGGCGGCTATGTATAGGCTATTTTTTGAAAATTTTGGTGTGTGGATTCTACCCTTTACCATTGATGTCAAAGGGGGAGTGAGGAGTAGTGAAAAATGTAGAATCTAGCTAAGGGGGAGCTCTGGTAAAAGTGTACATAAGATAGAGCATGAGCCAAGGGGGAGTTTGTTATAACACTTAAGTCATTTTTCACTAAGTGTTGCCATCAATGCCGAAGGGGGAGATTATTGGAAAGAGACACTGTGTGGCTTCATGAGTGTTGTCATTGATGGCAACAAAGTCCATCCCACTCATCTGCAGCACATAGCATGTCTATACCAGAAGTCATATTGAAGAGTGTTTTGGTCCGGTGAATAAGAATAGAGCATGCAGCAAGGTCTGAAAATCACGTCCGGATCTCTCAGAGGAAGTATCTCAGCAAAGTATAGACTTAGGGAAGTCAGTAGGAGTACCATGACTACTACATTCCAAAGATTGAGCCTCCGATTATGAAAGAGAGAAAAGATATGAACATCTAAGTGTTGGGTTCCTGACAGGCAGAGCAGACTGAGGAAGAACCAACCGGCAGAGCATCAGACTTTAATCCAGATGAGAAATTGGTGGTGATCAAGTTACTTGAGGGATTATTCATGGTTGGATGACATGATTGATGACTTATATGTCTATATCCTTGATACGCATCACATAGTAAGCATGGATTCAGTCGACAGATTAGTATGTTGGGAAAATCTTGAGTATTCCGGATGGTGACTAGAAAGATGTTGAGATCCTTGATGTGGATATATATACCAGATTGATTTCAGTATGAAGGTGTGTGTGGTGTGTGATAGTGTATGAAGAAAGGTAGAGATAGGTGTGGAAGCAATAATACAAGTCTAGTATGTGACAAAATAGCAGCATTAAAGCAGAGGAAGAATGAAGTGTAGTAGATTAGTTTATTAAGCCTAACTGAAACTAAACCTCAACATATGTGGATGCCTCTGATCAGTTCAAACACCTGGTTACTTTCTTTATACCTTGTAGACAGTGAGTTTCTTGTAGGCAGTGAGCCTCTTGTGAGCAATGTGCTCGGGTAGTGAGCCCTAATTGGCAAGTGCCATTTTGTTCTTCCATCTTTTTAACAGAGAATACAATCTTGGGTTAGTCACCCCATAGATTTTCCCTTAATAGGGTTTTCCATGTAAAAATCCTTGTGTTATGTGTGTTGATTTCTCTTCTGCTCTCTTGTTCATGTATGCTCATATGTTTTGATACGGCACTAATTGATAAAGAAGAAAATAAAGTTAAATAATTAAGATAACGGATTCACCCCCCCTCTTAGTTATCCACCTTGTTTCCAACAGAAGGGGCAAAGCTCCCTTCTCACCTTGAGGTGAAACCTAGAGATCCCAATACTCCTTTTCCTTCATCACAGCCTACCATGGAAATTCTTCAAGATAATCCAATAGGTGATATGGCCTTGCCTCCACTTTGTATGATCCTAATTCCATCTACACCTTTCAACTAGGTTCACCTTCATCACTCATGCCACAAATATTGAAGCCATTTAGAACATCTAATCAATACATTCCTACACTTTCTACCCATCTCCATTACTCAAAAAATACCAGCAATCCCATCTACATTGCCATCTCATATTCCATCCTAACCAATCCCTTATCAAATACCACTAAGTCCTCCACAACCCATCTATTCAAACACATCATCTCAACCCACTATATGCCATACAACATACCAACCCAATCCTTTGCTCACTCATCCCATGGCTTCATATCCAACACCACCGCTAGTGAGTCCATTGGAACATAAGGTGCAAGTGATTGATCAGGCCCTCCAAAGATTACAAATTAAGACCTAACCTAAACAATACAAATTTGAGGAGTTTTGTCATTACCCTCTTGACCAATCAATCATGATGACTGCTTTTCCTCCTAACTTTGAAGTCCCTAAATTTGATAAATATAAGGAAAAAGGAGATCCTAGAGACCATGTCAATAAATTTTACATGGCTTGTCAAAAGATTGCCTATAATGATGTTTACATTATGGAACTTTTTCCCCAAAGTTTGGTGGGTCAAGCCATCGAATGGTTTCAACATCTTACTCATGGGTCTATTAAAACATTTCCTCAGCTAGTCAAAACATTTGTTCTGCATTTCTCCTACAAAGCTAAACATGAGACTACCATGCTAGATATTTGTAATACCAAAACAAATAATGGAGAAAGCTTTGTTGCTTACTTACAATGGTGGAGAGGTCTTGTAAGTTGAATCCCATGGCCAATCCCTAAAAAAAATTTGGTAAATGTTTTCATCCAAAACTAACCTTTCATCTTCAAGTCCATTATTTATCTACTTTTGAATAAGTTATTGAAAAGGGTATCCTTATTGAAAATGCTCTTATTGCTGAAGGTTCACTCAAGGGCTATACCAAGGACAAGTCACATGAATGATAAAAATAAACCTTGGAAAAAAAAAACTTGTGGTTAGTGATGGAGTCATTGATGCAAAGCACATTAAAACAACTAAATATCCTCATAATAATGTGCTTAATACTATTAAACTTTTGATTCCTGAGGAAAAATTTAGACACCCTTCCAATATGTCTCCCCACACAAGTGGGACCTATCTTATTACACACCACATGCAATGTTCTTAATCTTGAACTTCCATATAAGTTCCTACTTGGTCACCCATGGATCGATGCTATGCAAGCTATCCCTTCCACTTACCACCAATGTTTTAAGCTCCCTCATAATGGTGAAGAAGTCACTATCTATGCGGATACTTGACCCTTTGAATATTGTCAAGCCATGGAATTTGTCTCTAATAAAAACAACCTTTATCCTACTAATGATATCTCCACTAAAGATAAGGTCACCTCTTCCATATCTTATGTTCATCCTAATGACATCACTTTCACTTCATCATCCTCCAAGGATCCTAAAGTTACAAAGGTCAAGATCATCGATAAAGGTTGTGGAGAATATGAGCTACATAATGCCTTTCATGTTGAAAAAATACCTTTAACTCCATCATCCCATGGCTTAGACTACATGCCTCTTGGTTTGGAAACCAAGGATCCTTATGTTCCCTCAACGAGTATCGATGATCCTTATAATATCATTGAGAGTACCATCGATGAGACAACCAATGCCTCCTCTAAAGACCTTGGCATTTCATCCTTATTCCATGACCATGCCATCTTCACCATTACAATCGCATCATCATATCCTGCTTCCACTTCCCAGGACCAATAAATACAATCTCTCATGATAATTGTCAAATGATGGGGTACATCTAACACTCCATCCTACAAATACAAAGCAAAAGTAGAAAAATAAAAATGTATTGGAATTCAAAGAAATAAATCATGGGGTATCCAAATTCAAATAAAAATACATTTTACCCCTAGCATACAAATTGAACATTTACTTGAAGTAAAGAAAAATCCATTTGAGCATTAAAGAAAATCCAAAGAAGCTTCCTAAAAGTGAGATTGTTGATCCCCCATCACTTTTATTCCATAACACTTCCACCATCTTCCATAATCACATTTCACATGTACATTCTGCATTCTCCCTACTCAACGAGGCTATGCTGGTTCATAGTTACATTACCTAAACACAAAAGAGACTTGTCTTGCACTTAAGGAGGTGCATGATGGTATCTGTGGTGCCCATCCTAGTGAAATTATCCTTGCAATGCAACTTCCACATTCTGACCAACATCATGATCATTGTCCACCTATTCCAAAGTTTGCATTTCCACCTAATATCATCCTTTTCCATGCTTAGATTGCTACAGTATCCCAATATATACAAAAAAAAAGTAAAGAAAAATAATTTGTCCTATGGTGAAAACCAATTTGGTCGTGCCTTGGATAAGTAGCACGGTAAAAAAATTGCTTGCAGGCACCATGTGTAGTAGCCAGATCTTGTTATCCTTTAGGTCACATGCATTTCATATCTCCATCATCCCATATTTTAGTCTTCCATCATATCCACCTCATGTTTCCATCCTAGTCATACATTTGGGAGACTAATAGTTCCTTGTTCTTGTCTCCATCCTTCCATCCTCACAGCATGTCTTTATTTTCCATCCCCTCCATTTGATGTTTCCTCCCTTGTGCTCACCAGGGGTAGTGGATTGTGCCTTGATTTGGAATTAGTTTCCTTGGTAAATATACTTTTTTCTAGGTACATCTCATTGCCTTGTCCTCTTGGTTAAGTTTCATACACTTTCATGTCTTATAACCTTACATGTATGATGATATCACATATCCTATCTTATACTTGTGGCATTAGCATATTTTAGCATCAACCATTACATCCTCACCCATCCTATTCATTATGACCACCCCTTAATTCTTCCAATATTGTTCAACCATCCCATAACAACATTTAAAAAAATTCAAAACATACCAAAATCCAAAAAAATTGCAACATTAAAATATCCCAGCAACAAATCCAAATGCAAGTCATCCTTGATCAATACCAATCTAGTCAAGCAATCTAGCCCAATCATCCAAAATAATACCTTCATTATGTTCCAACCTTGTTGTCAACCCAATAGATCAATCATCATCAATCGTTATCAATGGGATATATCATTTCCTCATTTTTATGTTTTTCTTGAGATATATCTTTCCCACAACACTAAACTTATCATCAACAAATCAACCATTGGTTTTCAACTTGACAAAGGCATCACCTTGTTTGTTTCTAAATCATTTTGTGTATGCTTTCTTGCTTTCTTGTGTGTTATCATTTTATCTTGCATTTGCATCAAGCACTTGCAACATATTGCTGCAATGACATCATGGTCTTCTATATCATGGTGCCCAAAGGCATATGTGTGCTTGTGACCTTTTATCTTTTCTGAGTTAGTCCTTTCATGCACATTACACATCGTCACCCTTGTCTTTATACCTTGGTGCATAATGTCTAGTATTATATCAAATTATATGGTTGTTCACTTAATGCAACATAATGTATTCTTCCTTTCTTCCATCTTGTTAACTAGTTTGTTTCATCTATTTCAGGAGCCTACCCATGTTATTCCAACCTACCTATCCTCTTGAAGGGGTACCCTATCCATCATTTGTCCTTGTCACTCCTTCAAGTGACTGAGGCATCTTTTTCCCTCCATCCATACCTCATCTTCTTTGATTTGATGTTACTTCTCTTAGTCACATCATCGTCTCAAAGAGGAGAAAAATGTAGACACCTAAAAATGACCATCACCTTATGACACACTTGTCCTGGGACCTTCTTTCATATCCCCTTCCATCACCTAATTAATTAAATAACTTATCTTTATTTATTTAATTAATTTAATTTTCTTCTCTATCATCCAATTAATTAAATAAATTATATTTATTTAATTAATCCCCTTTTATCTCTTTTAGCCAAATTAATTAAATAAATTAAATATTTATTTAATTAATATTTCCCACATCATTCCTCTCCAATAATTAGTTAAATAATATTTGATTAATTATTCTCATTTGTCCTTATCCTCACCACCCTTGCCCAACAATTCATTAAATAATTTTATTATTTAGTTACTTTTTTAAGAGTCACATGACTTGCCACAAATAATAAATGAATGTCCCAAAGGTCAAACTAAGTTTTCATCTCAACCACTCATCTCATACTACATCTCTCAATCCTAGCCATTCACACAAGGATGCTCTAGAAGATTCTATCATCCACCAATTAATCCTAACCATCCATTTCCTATTGCACCTCTTAATCTTAGCCATCTATTGTCACCTCTTAATCTCAACCATCCATTGCACTTCTTAATCTTATCAATCCATCCTATTATCCAAAAATATGTAAATCAAGCCTCAATCAAACCATTTTGGATTATGAGCTTTCAAATGCTACTAGTTTGAACAATCAACATTAATATTACAATCATTATAGAATATCATTTTCATTGCAACAAGGGCTATTAGTGTAATATTGTTATTTGTTGTTTCTATTTGATTACTTTAGCTTTTATTTACATTCCATATTTCTTCATACACACACTACATCAACATTCTTTAATTATATCACTTACTTGTCAAACAAGTTTCTAAACCCTAGTTTTATATTAGGGCATTACATCACTCTTATATTCTTGTTCAAAATCCCAAGTTAGCTTCATTAAAGCAGATACCTAGATACCTAATACATTTATTACATATCTTATATTTTTAGTATAAATCATTAAATGGAATTCAAGGGCTTGTTATAAAATATATATATCTTTGCTTAACTCCCAAAGGCCTTTATCAACAACACTAATCTTTATTGTAAACACAAACATCATAATAATTTTTTATTTACAAGCACAAAAGGTTTGCAAGACATAAATTAATTTCTGCACATTATGATTCACATCCAATTTTCACAAAATCTAATCATCTTATTTTTGTTGTCTCAAATCTTATCAATTCACCATATTTGGAATATACATTTATTATTATTTTTATTTGCATATTTAAATAAGTATACACTTTCAATCCTAACAACTCTTAATACCAAAAAATGAATTATTTACCCTAAATATTTATAGATTTTTCTTTGAAATACAAGTAAACAAAATACATTATATATATATACCACACTTTATATAGAAACAACATTACCTAACACAACACATTTTTAAAGAAAATGAGAAATATATTTTAATTATAATCATTCAATAGAGAGGCTGAATATTGTTGACATTGCAAATCCTTTGGAGTTAATCAATAGCTAGTTATCAACGGAAGAGTGTAAACAGCCGGTGAGTCATCTGGTCGACATTTGTACGGCATGCTATTCCCGTCGAAAACTGGCATACGGCAGGCTGTTTATTAGATTAGGTCGAAAATCCGTATACAGTCGTTTATTAATTTTGGTCGACTGCTCCCGTCTACTGGCCGACCGTACAGCCAGTGAGTTACGACTCACCGGCTGTTTACTCTGGGCGGTTATCAACCCTGCCTATCAAGTAATTTTTTCGGCGAGTTTTTATTCTCCGGTGACTTTGGCCTCGTAGAGCCGCTCCAGCTCATTCAATCGGGCGGAGTTAGGGCCTGCATAGCGGTCATTCAACAATTAGCATATTCAAAAACCCTAATGTCAGGCGCCGAAAACAACATCGAAACCATGGCCAAAGAAAAAAAGGAAAAAAACTAAGTTACCCTATATACGAAGTGATCCGATTTCCCTCCTCTACGAAACCTTCGAACCCTGCGATCTCAACATCCTGCAAAATACAGAAAGGCGATCAAACCCTGAGAAAAATAGACCAAAACACAAAGCATTTCTTTATATATCTTGCCTTACATCCGCAGCACCTTGCTAGTGTCGGGATTGTTGCCAAACGTTTTGCTGCTTTCATTTTACTCGACTCTAATTGACAACTGGAGCAGCTGAAATTGTTCCCACAAGTTTTAACAACCTTATTGAACCTGGGCAGCGCTTGGGAGTGCCGGAAGTGTCTAAAAAACTTGTATTAACACTCACAGATCTGGGAATCAGGTTGTTATTTTTAAAACAACTCTCTGTACTGTGCATCAGCACATATTTCATTTGTAACTCAACTATCAGATCTCACTAATATTTTAGTTTAACTTAATAGTACAATAAGTATTTTGCAAGCAGCTGTGTTCTTTAATCAAAAATATTTTGTATGATCTGCATTGTCAAGATTAGTTCAAAAGTTTGAAACATTCAGGGATATTACAGGAATACAAGCCATCATACATCTAAACAAAATAGATTATATAAATATACCACACTTTGCATAGAAACAACATTACCTCATTCATATCAAAACACATTTTTGAAGAAAATAGATATATATTTTAATTATAATCGTTCAATCTAGAGCCTGAATATTATTGCTGAGATTGAAAATCTTTTGGAGTTTACACTCAGCTATTTTTAATCAACACTAAACCCTTCCTATGAAGTAATTTTTAATCAACACTAAACACTAAACTCTTTAGTCTCCGGTGGCGTTGGCCTCCTGGAGGGGCTCCAGCTCATTCAAGGTGGGCTGAGTTAGGGCCTGCACGGCCGTCATTCAACAATTAGCATATACACCAAGGAATCCGATCTAAACATCATCGAAATCATGGCAAAAAAAAAAAAGATAAAAGCGAAATTACCACATAGACGAAGGGATCCGATCTCCCTCCTCTACCAAATCTTCTAACGGAGTTATTTTTCAAAAGCCTGCCAAATACAGAAAAGCAATCAAACCCTGAGAAAAATAGACCAAAACACAAAGGCTTTTCTTTATATATCTTGTCTTACATCCGGAGCGCCTTGCCAGTGTCAGGATTGTGCCCAAAATGATCGCGGATAATCTTCTCCGAAAGAGAAGTCTCTGCCACCAGAAACTCATGAATGGCCTTGGTGAGCCGCTCTATGGCTGTTGGCATTTTCTCCACTTTTCTTCCTCCTCCGCCGCCTCCTTGCCCTAGACGCTTTTTGCTTCTTTCATTTTACTTGACTCCTTGTCTCTATATATAGTGTTACTTTCTCGCTAATCCACACGTTTTTTAAGACATTTTTTCTTACATAAACGGTTTTGTTACTGTTACGTGCCCTCCACCTCCCACGAGATCAATTGACAGCAAAATTTTGTTGTAATGCCTGACATTACAACTAGTATAATTTTTACACGCGGTATGGTATGTTGATTTGAGGATTTTTTTAAGCAGTACACTCAATTTCCAATACTAGACTCTTTAAGAGGCTAGGTTTTTTTGTTTTAAAAAAACATATATATCAAAGTAGAGTACAAATAAAAATAAGAATTGTGGGTTTTTATTTTTAGTAAGGAGAAAGGAGGTCCAATAAGTAAATATATATTTTCTAATAAATTTATTAATTATATGTATAGAGGAAAATAATATTTACAATGTATACCAATTAATATAATTCAAATAGATATGAGGATTTTTAAAACTCCTTATAAAGAATTTTTTGAAGAGAAAACATTTCAAGAAGAAATGTGTTTTTCTATTTTTTACATTTTTCAATAATATGAATAGAGCAAGTAAATATATTTATTTTCACCAATTCATCTATTTTGTTTTTGCTTTATTAATTTTTTAAAATAAGTATATTTTTCAAGAATGAATGTGTAAATATATTTCTCCACAACTAGTCATATAAATTAGTTATATTTTAAAGTACATTCTTCCACGGCAAGTACATAAATATATTTTTACACAACAGATCAACTATTATGTTTGCCATCTATTATTTTTTGTGGTGTTACTCTTTATTTTTTTTGCTGTTAATTTTTAAAGTACATTCATCTAGCCCAAACACATAAATGTATTTATCCACAACAGATTAACCATTATGTTTGCCCTTTGTTGTTTTTTGTCATGTTACTCTTTATTTTTGTTGTTAATTTATTAAAGTGCATTCCTCCGTACCAAGCACATACATATATTTATACACAACAAATCAACTATTATGCTTTCGATTTATTATTTTTTGTCGTGTTACTGCTTTCTTGTTGTTAAATTTTTAAAGTACATTCCTCACCCAAACACATAAATATATTATCCACAATAGATCAATCATTATATTTTCCCTTCAAATTTTCTAAGTACCTTCGTCTAAGCCAAACACATAAACCTATTTATCCATGACAAATCAACTTTTATGTTTGCAGTTTGATTTTGATAAGTTCAATTGAAACCAAAGTCCAGATCCCTTTAACAAAACAACCCCAAGGGCATCAGGCCTCTAACATGCCAGAAACAACAGATTGACATCACAGAAACAACAGACCAAAACAACAGAACAAAACCCTACGAAGCGATAGAGAAAATAGAAAACAGGAGAAACAGTAAACTATGGGCTGTCAGTCGCCCCAAACTTGGCCAGGAACTCCACCATCTCCTTGTAGTCGCTCAAGCTGTTGATGCCCACTTGTTTAACCTTATCATCCAGATCCTTCACCGTGACAAAGATGGAAGTAACCTGGTGCAAAGCTTTGGCCGCAAATTCTGCCATGACCTTCCATTTCTTCTGCATAAACTCCATTCCTTTTCGTAGGTTTTGGATATCCTTCGCATGTTTGACACAAAGGGCACATTTCCCCTTACTATCTTGATCAACCACCTCCCCCACAGTGTCCTTCCCAATGGTAGCCTTTTTCATGCCTTCCAGGCTTTTTGAATTGCTTTCATTCATCGAGGCAAAGTTGCTAGTGCCCTCGACTTCATGCACAGATTCAGTAGGAGTCTCCTCCCCCTCCTCATCCACCATCTCTTCCACAAACTCAGAGTCCTCAGAACCCTCCACCCCTGAGGAACTAACTAGAGGTTTCCCAACAATCCTTTTGGAATGACGAATGCTTGGAAAAGTAGTCTCTCCACCTTCACTACTACCCTTAGTTTCTAGAACAGTATCCAATTCCACAATTTTCATAGGAGCATCCTCCATGGCATCACCCTTCCCTTCCTTCTCTTTTTCCTTCAGAGTCCCCTCCATTTCCTCCACCCTGTCTCTCTTGCCATTCTTCCTTCCCTGCGCTGGAGTGGTATGTTTTTATTTTTTATTTTTAGTAGAAACGGGGGCCTCAACAGGGTTCCCTTCTACCGCACTAGGGCTGCCCTTAATTATAGGAGTCCCCATGCAAATTTTCACTTTGCTCTTACCCCTGTGTGAAGTGCCCAACTATGGGTCCTCCAAAATCTTAACTTGAATAGGTTTAGGTGGATATAAGGCAAGATGGAAATGATACAGCCTCAATATAAGGCCTTGATGTATCAGAATGAGAGGGTGATTAGCATTCTGAGTCCTAAGCTCCCTAATAGACTTAATGGAATTATCCAGCAAAGAGAGTAAAAAGAAGGGAAAGCTAATCTCAACCTTGTTCCTTAAATGATTTAAAAGAGTAAAGTGATAGTTGTAATATACTTGGAACCTTCCTTCCAGCATTAAGAACTTCATTATCATGAGATAAATTTATCCCCAAGGCTCCGGCAATTCCTCTCTCTCGAACCCTCCATGGAGTTTCACAGGAGCCTCACCCTCATGGAAGAAGAGATTCATGTGCTATGGGTCGGCCACTCTGCTTCTCCTCAAATGCTTTTTGCCTCTTGTGGGTAAATCAGTGCCTTGCCCAATGACCTCCTCAAAAACTTGGAATCCAATCATCCCAATTTTGAACTCCCTGGTATCCTCATCCCAAGTCTCCACAAACTGCCTTAATAGATTTTCATTGTGACCCGTCATACTTTCAAGAAAAGGCACCACCTCACCCTCTTGGATTATATGCCAAATAATAGGATCTTGCATGAATTCTTCAACTAAACTAGGTTCAATTTTCACTATGTCCCCTCCCATCGTACTAGTCTGAGAATGGCTAAAGAGACTAGACTGGATTCATTCAGAATGGAAATATTCACAAGCGACAGCCTTGAAATTAGAAAAGAGACCACTAAAATAGAAATAATACTGAGTTGTAGTAATGATGGTGTTGTAATTATTATTTGTGAAAGCCTTAAAATTGCCCCTAGATACATCTCATTGAGAGGAGTATTTAGCCACCACCGCATGTGGAGATAGGAAACTCTAGCTGCCATCTTAAACCAACCATGATGGATCATGAAATTAGCCATCACATCCGTCCTCCATAACCTTGCCACCTGTCCACTCATTGTCCTTTTTGAGTTGTAAGATCCTGACCCCAGATCTCCACCAATACTGAAGTCCTTGCACCTTTTATCATGCCAACCAAGCTTTCCCATCAATCTCCTTTGTGTACTATCATTAATGTCATCCCCTATGCCCCCGTGGACCCCTCTTCCCTAACTCTAGTTGATATACCCTGGTTGACTCGACCACGGCCCTGCCACCTCATCCTGCAGGAGATTCTTAACAATTCTGCTAGAAATAATTTGAAAATTTGAACTATTGGGCCCGCCTTCTCCGAAGAAAGGAACACCAGCCCATCTCTCACCCTGGATACACCAAAGGACAATAAACACCACACACCACTTATATTTCATGTCCCTTTCCATCTTGCTCAATTAGGTTACAAATCTCTTGGGACAAACTTGAGATGTTTCTCCAGCACCGCCATCCATCCTTGCTACTTCCTACATTAGCCATGGTATTAGGCATGACATTTCCTTCTCTATAGATATGGGAAATCTTATATTCCTCTAGACCATTAAGAAGGATCTTGATGTCCCCCATGATATCCTCCAGGTTCCACCCTATCTAAGAAAGACCAAGGGCAACATTCACAATTAGCTGAGTGTCTCCTTCAATATGCAACCTTTTGATATTTATGGAGTTAGCTAACTTGATACCCCATAGCATAGCCATGGCTTTCGCTTCATTATTACTTTTAATGCCAATCCCTCCAGCATAAGTAGCAACACACTCTCCATTTTTCATTCTTAAGATACCTCCACCACTAGCAGTACCCAGGTTCCCTTTAGCTGCGCCATCGAAGTTCAACTTAACCCAACCTTGCTACAGAGAAGTCCATTTAGTTCTAGCCTGGACTAACTTTTTAGTCTTGTCCACCTGATATGGGTTCAGATTCCAGTTCTTTATCATGTTTAGTTCTTCTCTCCTTGGGTGGCTATCCGTGGCTTTAAACTGACAAGAATTGATATTTTCAACCAACAGTTTGACAAAGCATTGAAAACCCTCCAAAGGGGTTCTGCTCTTCTCCCTGAAGATTCTATTATTATGTTCCTTCCATAGGCTCCAAACTAAATGGGGAGGTATCTGATTCCAGAGTTCTTTCAAGATTGGTAGAACCAGGTTATAGGGGTGCTTCCCTTCCCAAACCAACATTTCCATTTTAACATTCAAGATCCAATTAACATTCAGCATTTAGAGAGTGAGTCCCAAGACCTCCCAAGCAAAATTGTAATGAAGAAAGAGATGGGCTGAAGATTCCTCCTCATATTCACAAAGAATACATTTGGTTGGCATTTGGAATCCTCTCTTTTTTAGATTGTCTAGAGTCAAGACCTTATTATGCATTAAAGTCCACCAAAAGAAATTAATTTTCAGAAGGAGTTTAGGAAACCAAATTTTACTCCAAACTCCTCCTTCTCCATGGTTTAATAGTAGATTATACACACTTTTGACAGTAAATAGACCCTTCTTATCCTTATCCCAGACCATCTTGTCTCTCTTGGAAAAAAGTGGTAGTCTATAGTCTTCCAAAGCTCTTTGAAGCTGGACCAGCTTTAACCCCTTGCTGCCATCACGGGGATAGTCTAAAATCTCTTTCCATCTCTGAAGACCTCCATAGGTCCTTATGTAGTCAGCCACTTTGGGGCCAAACACCTCACTAATCCTACCCACTATCCTACCATATTCCAGTTCTATCAGGGGTTTATCATTCAGCCACTGGTCTTTCCAGAAGTTGGCCTCCTTACCATCCCCAATCCTCCATCTCAAGCCTTGTCAGATGAGACCTCTAATTTTCATAGTCCCATTCCAAATAATTGAGCCTTTGGGAAGACTCTCCTTTGCCAAAAAACTTCTACCTTGGTCCCCATTGAGATATTTGGCTCTCATGATGTCACCTCAATCAGTATTGTTCTGAATAAGGTTCCACCCTATCTTGGCTAGCAATGCCTTGTTCATCAAATGAATTCTTCTAATGCCCAGCCCCCCTTGTCTTCTAGGTTCACACACTTTATCCCAGCTCACAAGGGCAATTCTTTTTTTTCTCTTCTACCCTAGTCCAAAGAAACTTCTTTTGAATCTACTCAATCTTATCAGCCACATTCTTAGGGATTTTGAAGAGTCTAAATGCATAATTGGGCATCCCCTATAGAGAAGATTTGAGAAGTTGGAACTTTCCAGCTTGGCTCAGGAGAGCACCCTCCCATCCCACTAGTTTTCTCTGAATTCTTTCCACCATCCCCTTCCAGAAATCCATAGAAACTTTAGTATTGGTTAGAGGGAGGCCCAAATAAGTAGCTGGGAGACTTTCACTCGAGCAACCCAAAATTCTAGTAATCTTTTACTGAAGGTCTTATTGAGTATTCAAGAAGTAAATGACTTTTTTCAAAGTTGACACTTTGACCTAAAACTTCCTCATAGTTCTTTAAGAGCTTCTTCCACCTTCTAGCTTCCACTACCGAGGCTGACCCAAATAGTATAGTGTCATCCACAAATTGTTGAATCACCAAATTTTGGGCTATTAAAGCGGGTTTTATCCCGCGAAGAGTCCCTTGTGTTGATAGATTACAAGCATTTATTCCTAGAACTTCAGCAATCAGAATGAACAAATAAGATGAAAGAGGATTACCTTGCCAAATACCTCTCCCAGAAGGAAAGAAACCTTTCAGGGATCCATTAACAAGCACTGGGAATCTGGATGTAGATATACACTCTTTGATAATGTTAATGATTCTTTCATTGAATCCAAATTTCTTGATCTCTCAAAAGAATATCCCAGTTGACCTTGTCGTAAGCTTTTGAGATATCTAGTTTGAAAATCATACCTGGAGTGTTGCTCTTTTGAATAGAATGGATTATTTCGTGAGTGGTGATTGCAACATCTAGGATCTGCCTCCCCAGGATGAAACCTTTCTGGGTAGGAGCGATGAGTTTATCTAGCAGGGGCTATAATTTGAAAACCAACAATTTAGTGACAACCGTATACATGGTGTTACAGAGACTGATCAGTATAAAATTTGCCATGGTCTGGACTTCGGTCTTCTTTAGGATAAGGGCAATAAAAGTGTTAATCAACTATCATAGGAGTCTCCCTATCCTGAAGAAATCTTGCACATCCAGGAAGACATCATTACCAACAATCTCCCAAAAAATCTAGAAAAAAGCCAGGGGAAACCCATCAGGGACCGAGGCTTTGTAAGCACCCATGGAGAATACAACCACTCTAACCTCCTCCAGGGTAATGGGTTTGGTCAATAAGTAGTTATCCTACTCCAAGAGAATGTTCGGAATCACCTCTAGGAGAGAACTCATGTCCTCCTTTAGCACAATTGAGTGTTGTCCTACCAGCAAAGTTTCAAAGAACTCCATCGCCATGTTGCCTATCTCTTCCTCCTCCTCCACCAGTCTCCCTTGTTCATCTCTAAGCGTTCTGATGGTACTTCTCTTCCTATGTCTTATTGTAGATTGATGGAAAAAGGAGGTGTTCTTGTCCCCCTCTCTAAGCCATTGAACCCTAGACTTATGCTTCCAGTAGACTTCTTCTTCCTTAATAGTCTAGGTCCATTCCTTGGAGAGAATCTTCTCCATCAATTGCAAATCCTTAGATATGTCCCCCTAATCAAATTTTCTTTGAACTTCTTTAAACTTTTCTATAATACTTTTCTTCCTACTCAAAACATTTCCAAAAGCAAATTTATTCCAGCCCTTCACCTTGTTTCTCACATTGGCAAATTTCTTAACCAGCCTGAACATAGTTGGCCCTTCAACTGGGATCTTCCACCAACTCAACAAGCAATCTCTGAAATTAGGATGAAGGGCCCACATCATTTCAAACCTGAATGGAAAAGGACCTTTTCTAACCTTCTCGGTCCAATTAAGAAATAGAGGGCTATGATCTGAACCAAGTCTAAGGAGAGTAGATAGATGCAGTCCATTCATGATAGTACAGTAAGAGGAGATTAAGAATCTATCTAGTTTTTAACGTATATCAGGTTACTCCCTTGTCTGATATTTGACCAAGTGAAGGCTTGTCCTGACAGTTCCACATCCATGAGGCCTGCATTACCAAGGAAATCAGCAAGATCCGACATGCTACTAGAATAATCTATTAACCCCCCTCTTTTCTCTAAAGGGAAAAGTGTGGAGTTAAGGTCTCCCACCACCATCCAGTTGGTACTTCTATTTTTCCTAATTTTGTTTGCCAGACTCTCCTAGACTTCCTTTCGACTACTACAAGTATTGAAGGCATAAACATTAATCAGTGTCGACCATTCAAGAGGATAGTGAAATGAGACATCCACATGATGCTTAGAGAAAGAAATGCTGTTGCCATTAATACCTTGCCTCCAAAGAGTAGCAATGCCTCCTGAAGCCCCAGTAGCCTCACTTATAGCATACTTCACATTGGGCCAAATATACTTAAGGGTAGACTTGAAGCTTTCCTTAGTCATTTTTATTTCTTGCAAAAGAAGGATACCAACTTTGTTATAAAAAATATAGTTCCTGACAAGCAACTGTTTATGAGGGTTGTTCAACCCTCTTATGTTCCAAGAGATTATCTTCATTTATTGGTCTTTCTAGGGGCCCACCAAGGTGGACTGCTTCCCACTAGCAATGTCCTGTTCCATCTCCTTTTGTCTGGTCTTCTTATGGGATGGCCTACCTCTATTGTTGTCTCCTCCCACATCAGCTGTCTTGCGGATGCTACCTTTTCCCTTCTTGTTCACAATAGTCCATCCTTCCTTATCCTCCAAGTCTCTGCTTGAACTTGTCCCCGTGGAAGGTGAGATATTCTTCATCTGTGACCTTGGATTAGGTTTGAGAAACCCCAATAGATCCCCGGGACTACAGGCTCCATTTACCCTACCCTGGAGTGAAATAGCACTCTTCTGTGGGCTGAGACCCACCCTATCTCTCCTTCTTCCATGGTTTCCTGATCGTCCTCAGTTACAATTGATTCTTGGACAACATATGGATTCCCCATCTCCTTATCCTTCAACTTCTGATGCTCCTCATCCCCAACAACTGTAAGTTCAACTACCAGGTTCTTCTCCATCTACAACAGAGAAGCCTGAGGCTCTTGAGCAGAGACTGGTGTTGAAGACTGGTCTATTTGGGTACCCTCCACGGGAGTTTCTAGGGCTGCTTCATTCCTTGGGAAAGCCAGGGGGGAGTCAACTATCTTCAAAATATCCTCCTTGAAAGAGTACTCCTCCAAGTCCTCCACCACTAGTCTCGACTCCAAAGGAGGGTTACGCTTAAGGGCTCGGTGTTGGGTAAATACATGGCCAACTTTCATACAATTTTGATAGAACACTCTAGAATTTTCATACTAAATGCTCTGTGTCCACTTTCCAAACTGGTATTCTAGTATAATGGAATAGGGGAGATATTTCTCAATGTCCACATTTACACAAAATCTAGCATAAACTAGTCTCACCTTAGCCTTCATAACTTTATCAATAGTTACATAGTCTCCAAAGGAGTTGCCTATCCAGGCAAGGATTTCCTCATCTCAGAACTCTAGGGGAAGACTCAATAAATAGACCCACACTGGTGCTGACTGATTGAGGTCAGCCTTGGGGTTGAAGCTTGGCTTCCATTTGCAAAGAGAAATGGAATGCTTCCCGTAAAGCCATGGACCAGCAGCTCAAACTAACAACATATCCTCCTAAGAGGTAAATTTAAACAAAAACATACCTCCTTCCATAGCACTAGCTAAGACGCTCCCCTTAAGAGACCACTTGGTCATCATCTAGTGACGAACCAAGTCAATGTTGGGCCTGAAGGAAAAAAATCCCCACCAGGGTGTTGTCCATTGATGCCACAACCTGCAACACCATCTGAATTGGCAGTTTAAGTGCCTTAGCACCATCCACCTCTAAAAGAACTGGTTGACTGCTCGAAGTATTGGCAATACTATTGACAGTACCCACAAGAGCTTTTATCCACTTCTTGGGATTTAACTCGAAGCTGAGGCCAGGTGATCCCTCTGATAGCCCGTACAATCAACTGCACCCCCTAGAGTTAAGGGAGGGGACTAATTCACGGGCTCCCCTAGACTGTCTCCTTCTATTGCCGCCTAGAACGAATTCAAAATTTAAACACCATATGAGTTGCAGATCTTAGTGCCAAAATTAGTTACTAATTACTGTTTGTGCTTTGTTGTTTTTTGTCATGTTACGAGAAGGAAACTTTGAAGAGATATATATATATATAAAATTAGAATAAAAATATAAAATGTTGGTATTTGATATTATTATTATTTAATAAGTACATGTATAGAGGAAAATAACCTTTGCAGAAGTTTAATCTAGTCTAATCGAATCAAATGCATATTAGGTCATATAATCTTTTAAGGTAGCATGATGGGTAGATAAGAGAATTTTTTAAAAAGTAATAGAATCAATTTTAAGACTTTTTGAGGAGAAATATATTTTTGTATGTTTATAAGAGGGGAAGATTTTTTTAGATTTTGACTAACATGAGTAGGGGGGCCTAACAAGGAAAATATATTTATTCCTAAACAATCAATTATTATGTTTTCTGTTTGTTAATTTTTCAAGTAAATACACTTTAAAGGCAAAGCATTTAAATATATTTATCCACAAGAAATCAATTATATATTTGCAATTTGTTCACTTTTCTAATATGTTTTGTTATTATTGATGTCCAAATGAGTTGGGAAGGAAATTTTAAAAATATATGTAAATAAAAAATTGGAGGTAAAAGGTGGAAAGGAAAATGTAATATATTAGTATTTAATATTATTATATAAATAGTGATATAATGAATCAAAAGTTAATAAATAATTAATTAAGAAATAAAATTTATCTTGAAATCATATATTCAATTCATACATTATATAGATGAAAAAAAATTTATAAACTTGGTTGGGATCCAAGAACCATTAAAAAAAAGGGTTATCCCCTGGATGTTGGTGACATATAGAAATGGGTCCGTCACAAGTTCACAACCTTCTAGCTCGAAACTGATGATGTGTCGATGCAACAAAATTCCAACTACTAAAGAGTCTTCTCGTATACACATAAACAAGGATACAAAAACTAGTTATCACTAGATCCAGAGGGTAATCCCTCCCACTAGAACAAATGAACCATACCATTGTTCCTCTAGTGCACTTTGTCAACATAGCTGACCTTTGGCACATTAGGTGAATACTGCATCCCAGATATTTCATTTTTCTTGTCTTAGCCTTAGTTCACTTAGGATCATTTTGTTGGTACTTAGAGATGAAGCTCCACACATCCTAAATACTTGCACTAAAACCTAAGTCCAAGCATATGTTGTAAAAGATAATGTACACGACTTATGCATAGACAATGGCATGAATGGACCAATTGTTATGAATGGGTAAAATCACCTTCAATTTTAGTCTCTACAAGGCCAAGGTTGTATTCCCTGAGGTCTCAAAAACATAAATACTAGCTTAAATACTAGATCCTTAAACAACCATACCCAATGTGTTATGAACGTCTATAGTTTTCACTAAGTTTATATCAACACTAGATACATACAAACCTAAAAGACCTAATAAACAAATAAATCCCACTCTTACCCTACATAAAAAGATTATAGTTACACTATATTTTCCAGTAGATGATTCCACTTAACATTGCATACACACTCGTAAGAGGGAAGAACATACATGTATGATTATCTTATGAAGTTTTAGATTATGATTGCACAAGATATGATAGTTTATAATGTGAAATCATGCAAGTGTCATGGAACATAACTGATTCCTATAGATAACAAGAGAGAGAGAGAGAGAGAGAGAGAGAGAGAGAGAGAGAGAGAGAGAGAGAGAGAGAGAGAGAGAGAGAGAGAGAGATTATAAAAAAGAAATATTTTCACCCATCACCAATTTGACTGGTGCCTAATCCATTAGGAAATAGATTCATGGATTACATGAAAGAAGAACATACATCAGAAAAACATAAATAGAACTAAATGTAAATCATCATACAATGCATATATCACACATAATGCAATGGACATACTTAATAATTCAGAATAGAGTTGTAATAACCCATATGAAACAAAAGGGAATACCATAAAAAAAATTGTAATGAATTAAATTGTTGTCACACATTTATCTAACATCTATTAAACATTTATACTAGAAAGTATGACAAGAGAAGATTAACAACTAGGTTCGAGTATTGTTGGGAAGAAATGGGGAGGAAACAGTTCGGAGATCTGAGCCTCTCTAAAGTCAATTTATACACCAAACATGATAGTGAGAGAAACATAGAAAATAGTATGGAATTATGCAATGCGGTGTAATACAAAACATATCATACATCATTATATGCACACATTCAGAGATCAAGTTTGTTGTGCCTTGAACACATGCCACACTTTTTGCATAGGAAAAATGGGGACCCGCTCTTTTGATTGAGTCTTTTAAGTTTATTTTGGGTATTTCAGCTTGTTATGAGTACTCTAAGTCATGGTTAAGTAGCTTGGTTTGATTGTACAAGTTCATGATCCATTACATTATGTCAACATATTTTGATGATTTCTTGGATATCATCATGTCATTATCATTAGTTTTGAGTTTTGATGCAAGTCATGACATAATAATAAAGTTAATCCATTAGATATAAGTGAAGAAAACAATCCATGCAAGGGTGAGAAGAGCACAATTCCTACAATGTTCCAAAATTGTCTATTGCTGTCATAGTCAAACAACAGTTTATATATGGTCATAAAAGCCACAAAACCTTGATAGAAACCTTCTAATTGGCTAAATGGTGTGAAGCAAAATGTTTTATAAGTATCCTAAATGCAAAATCCAATCATTGTTTGACCTAAAATGGTCAAACAAATAGTCCTAAAACTAAAATTTGACAACCCAGAAACCTTAGGACAGCCATGAAGAAGTTGAATTTCTGATCTTGTTTTGGCCTCTATAATAGACTCAAAAGAGGGTGCTGCCACAATAATGGGTTACACTTTCTGGGACATCCTGATTTTTGCTGAAATCACATATTTTTAGAAAATATAATGATTTAAACCTTGAAAGGTTCCATTTAAAGGATTTTAATTGAAGAGGGTTTGATCAAACCCCCTTGGATAGAACCTTGCTAGTTTAAAACCATACCTACAATGGAGTCTCCTCTACACCTATCAAAATGCTGATAAAAAACCACTTTTGATTTACCTTTTGGGGGATCAAATGAATTCATTTAAAATTTATGTTTTGTAAGTATGTAGTCCTTATTATAAGTTTCCCAAAAAGTATAATTTTAAATACATTTAATTTGACTATTATATTTATTTTTTATTTCTTGTGAATGCGGGTTCTTCATCAAACATCAAGTTCTCTGTTCTACACACATGTAAACTTAGTAAATTAGTGAAAAAAAATTTGAAAAATATTTATGCCCTAGGTATTGATGTCCTTGTTTCAACAAAAAAAAAAAAATTGAATTTTGATACATATAGAAAAAGTTATGTTTTACGGAATATGCCTGTATCTAAATTATAATTGGTTTGACTTCAAAACTTAATTAAAAAAATAATATTCAACAAAACATTATGAAACCAAATGCATGCCCTATATATCGGTGTTATCAATCTAAATTCAAAAGAATCAGAATTTTATCCTTTGTACAAAAAAATTATGTGCTACGGAATACACATCACTTTAAAAAAAAATTGTTTACTATCAAAAATAGTTATCAAAGGAGACGCAAACTTTTTTTCAATTTACTCCAAATTTTTTGAAAAATATATATTTACAATCTACAAACAAAATTTCACAAATCACTAGTTCAATCATCTTCAAATTCCGAATAGTTTAGCGGCTATAGGTGTCAGAAAGTGAAGATTTAGTTGAAAATGTTGATTTCAATGTCAAGTTTGGTTAAAAAGTGTAACCCATTATTGTGGGATGACCCAAAATATTTTTAAATTGATGGGAGGCTTTATCAGGTAGGGAAGATAGAAAGGTAAAGAGGATGGATAAAAAAACCAAAGGAATCAAGGGGAAACCACAAATTTAATGATAGTATAATCCCAATTAAATATCAGCAGTGGTAAATAGTCAGTAATTTGATCATATCTCTAGATATGCAATCTGGGTATGGATGATTTCATGTGTATATATAAAAAACTACATTACACAGATACCCTAGAAATATTAGAAAATCCCAGATCATAAAATAAAAGTTATCTATGCCCTAAGACGCTGTTGTTTTTCATTACAGGTTTACCAGTTTTTTAAAAGAACAAACAAGTTTTAAGATCATTATTTGTCAACTTGCAGATGACTTATCCATTATGAAAATGCATATGATTTTATATGTATTCATTTAAAATGATTTATTTTTTTATTAAATTGATGCTTGCCTTTGTTAGTTGTAGATTTAAGAGGTTGAAACATGAAGGCATCAGTTGGAGCCATCATGGAGAGATGAACACCTACAGACACCCTACTGTCCCAAGCATGGACACGTGATTTTCATGCTCAGATCACTATTGTACCTAAAAAATAAGATGATTTGATGCTAAGGATGATGAACACAAACCCTAGGATCTGGAGTAACACAAAAATCAGACCTAAGCACTGCTCTACATGCACATTTGGAGCCTAAAATGGTGGAAAATCATGGAAACAATGTCATGTAGCTATTGGAAGATGAATTGTACCACCTTATACCTAATTTGAAGCCTCTAACATGACTGATACAACCTTCTACAAGTGCCCAACTTGTTGTTCAAGGTTTGACACGGAGGTTTGAGGTGGAAAAATGAAGAAGTCATGAAGTATGAAGGCTGGAAATGCATTTTTTATGATAGATTTGGTCACCTACAGCCAGATATTGTTGCTTGTACATGGAAAATAGATAGCTACAACTACCCATGATAGAGGAAATGACTTTCCACATCTTATGTAATTTTTATTAATATTTATCTTACTACAACAACTTCTCTTGAAGTTGTAGTTGCAAATGTTTAATATTTTGGCTTCCAAGGGTTACTTTTGTCATATTTGGAAAAATTAGTAACAAAAAGTAAATTAAAATATTAATTTTTGATACAAAGGGAATCTTGTTGAGAAAGCCAAATGGGACAAAGTAGAATATTCCTTACCACCAAAATTGACTTTTGTGTTGGAGCATCAAATGTTAGCCATAGGATCAAATTCATCATAGCCATTAGATTCTAGGGCAAAAGAACTTAGTATGGAAAAACTAATTTGAATATGTATACAACTGAAACTCATTGGAAGAGGTTAGAATTTGTGAGAAGGATTGAAAATTGGTGAAGAACCAATAAGTTCTTGTCAGTGCTTTGATAAAAAATAATTGGAAAGAAATTGTACTATTGGGATTTGAGGGAAAATACATAGTATTTTCTGATTTTTGATGATATTAGATCATGATTTTCTCTACACCAAGTTTAGACATTGTTGATGTTTATCAATATTTTGAGCTTAATACAAGTTTGATTCATGGTTTCTAGTCAAGATAGTGAATAATTTTTTTCAGATTTGTTAGACTTGTTATCTTAGAAAGTTTGTTTCATGGTTTCTAAACACCAAGCTAAATTATTTCTTTCATTTTCAACTGAAGATTCATTGATATTTGACGAGTTTGCAAGGTATTCATACAAGTAGTAATTTGCTGATTGTAAATTACCTTGTGTAGTTAGCCTAAACATTCATAAATTCACCTTTGAAGATGCACCTCCTTGAAATTTGATTGTTATATTTCCATGATCAATTCAAGGATGGTTAAATGTGTTTGCAAACTTGTCTATATATTGCTAAAGCTGAAATGATTGAATGGGTTTAAGTTTTAGCTAATTTCTTAGTAACCTTTCTCTATCTTGCCTTCTTTTGCACTATTTTATTAGATCTGGTTAGTGTAGAGTTAGAATAGGGTTTTCAAACTTACATATTGTTGTTATAGAATTGATATTTGATGAATGCAAGTTGATATATTGTTGGTTATGATCTAAAATGATACATTTTATGGTAATATGTATTTGGATCAGCTTGTATATGCATTGCTAAATCTAAAAAATGATTTTTTTATGTGCTTTTAACCTTTTATGTTGGAGTTTGTCCAAATTCATGTAGGCCCTTCAATTGGAACAACAAAAGACATCATACAACTAAGTTATCTTGTGAAGTCCAAGACCTGGCAGTATAGACCTTGGGGTAGTCATTTTCCATATCTTTGGGATTTGATTCCTTTCAAGAGAGATAAGATACTTAGTATTTTATCTAAGTTGTTATGTGCAGAAACACCCATCAACAGATTGCCACTAGAAGGAGAGATGAATGGTAATTTTGGTACAAGCTTTTAATTTGATTGGTTTATTACATAGTTTGAAATGAATTAGATCTCAAGGAGGTTTACCTCAAATGGGTAGCCCTTTATGCATACATGGGGTCCAATATGAGGTTCCTAGTGATGCATATAGCAAGCTTCCTTGATCTTTTACCTATAATGGACAAAGATCTTCACTACATGATGAGAGTTTTAGGGCATTGATGTTTAAACTTCATATTTTACAACAAAATGTTAAGAGTCTTCTATTTGTCCAAACACTTCAAGGTACAGCTCTACAATGGTATGCAAATCTTCCACCTAATTCCATATGGTCATGGGTTGAGTTTGAGAACATTTTTTTGTTTCAATTTGATATACATATCAGCTTGCAACACCATTACTTCAATTTGCAGCAGTTAGAAGACAACATTGTGAGAGTGTTTTGTAATTTAACCATAGATTAATTATAATGTATAGAAGGGTAAAGGTGCAGATCTGATTTTCAATCTTGACGTTTTGAAAGAGCATTATTAGTGGGGTCTCAATTTTATATTTGTAAAATTGATTATTGGCTGGTCCAATGGTGTGGTGACTTTGAATGATCTATTTGAGAAGGCTTTTGATTTGGCCAACAAATGATGGGACATTACAAATCATTTGAATGATGATAATATTGGTTATAAAATTTAATTTTTTGAGTTTTGTGAAAGGATGCAGTCTTATATCAGCTCATATCATGGCCCTAATCAGAAACAACCACCTCATGCAATCATCTATGGAAACCACACTCCTCAAAAGCCTCAATCAGCACATGATACAAATCAGGGAAGTGACTTGCAAGGTCAGTTTTATGGTTCAAATGGTCATGATTCAAATGTAAATGCATGCAATACTTCCTCTACTAATGTTCCTACAGTGATACCATCCAGTTTTTGTTCATATGAAGCTATATGTTCATCAAATTTTAGTGATTTGTCAAGTGGAAAAAGTGTTGATCAGTCATGGAAGCCTACAAAAGAAGCAAGTGATGGTAATAAACATGGTGAAAACCATATTACAATCTTTCTCAATTACTTGGTTGAGAGGATTAATGGTTTGACATGTAGAAATGATCAAAATGATGCAAGGGATGATGATTTTCCAGCCTATTCAACATTCTTTGTGAGCTGTCCCAATGAGAAACCACCAAGTATAGAGGTTTACACATGCTCATCAAGTGTTTCTAATGGTCCTCCAACATCTACATTTAATTAACAATCATCTTGTGAGGAGAATTTTCAAGTGGATATCCTACTCTTTCAAGAGGTATTGGATATCCTACACACAACCCAATGAGACACATGGAGAGATCAATTGTTTGACATTTCTCACAGGGTTGGATTTGCATCTAAAATGACTTCTTCCCATCTTAGAGGTGTATAAACCCGAAGTGCAATATGTGTACATGAAAAAAGCTAGATTGCAAGACCAAGGAGAGGCAACACAAGTGGATACACATTTTCATGAGGATGCATCAGTTGAATCATCCCAAGGAAGTGAGCTTACAAGTGGTACAAATCCATATTTTTCATCAATCAAGGTAAAAAAAAAGTGATGTGTCCATGAGTAAGAATGATTTTTTTCCAATGCTTTGTCAAAATGAACATAAAAATGAGATTCGATGTACTATAAATGATTCATTAGATGGCTGCCCTAACAAGTTGGGTGAAGGTACTGTTGTTCCAAAGTGTATTAATTCTTGTTTTAAGTCATGGTACAATGAAGGGGACTTTGTTAATAATGATATTTTGATTCCTAATGAATACAATAAGTCAAATAACAAGTTTGGTGAGATAGGTTGTCAAATAGAAAGTGCAGATCAAAAAGAAGTTGCTTCCTAAATGACTGATTTAGTGATTGATTTTGATGATAAAGTGGATTAAAATGATTGGTTTCATTTTTCTAACTATTTTGAGAGTGGAATTAAGTGTGGATAGTAGTTGGATCAGTCCAATATCATGCCAAAACAAGGAGATATCAGCCCAGCTAGTGAAGGAAATTCATGGACAACGAAGAGGGAAGTTGTTCCAATTGATATACTTGAGGTACAATCTGATATTTTGGAGGTAAATGTTTAAATTTATACTGTACTAGCATATTACATCAGGATGATTAGTCATATCCGACCTATAAAAGTGTTTTGGATGAGTCACAAGTTGATCCAAATAAAGAAAATCAGGGTATAACAATGTTACAAGATGAAATCAGCAATATAGGTCAAGTTGCACATGGGAATGAGGATCCAAAAGGTCTTACTGGTGTTCTACATAATGATACATCAATCCAACATGAACAACAAGTTGATAAAGGGAAGTTATTTAGTGATTGTGATGATGTTTCTTCATTCCATGTGACTAATTTTAGTAGGGCAAGTTCAAGTATATCATATTTCCATCATTCTAGTCTTGCTCATGCCTCTAAGGATGATGGTTCTTACTTGGTTATTACTGATATTCAGGTGGAGAATGAGGACAATAGTTTATTCTTTGAGGATGGAGGTCAAACAACCATGCAAAATGATGACCTTGAAAGTTTGCCACACTCCTCATTTGATAACATGATTGATCTAATGTTTAAATTGTGTGAAGACATGGCACTTCATGGGTATTCAATGCACATATTAGATCTTGTTTTGGTTGATTCATGTAGGATTCATCCTACTGATCCACATTCTAAGATAAGTGGCCCTAATTTATTTCTTGCTTGGGAGGTTGTTTTGGAAGATAGGACTGATTATAGGTATGTTTCTCTTGCATTTGAGCATGGAAGTGTGTTAGATTATGTTTCTATTGATTCATGTACTCTAGAGGATGAATTTAGTGTTGATTTTGTTTTTTTTTACAAAAGGTGCAATGTTTCACGTTTTAGATCCTAAACAAATTGGATCTTGCATTAATATGATTGATTTTCCTAATTCTAAACATTGTAATGATGGTTGTGTCTTTCATTTTTATCATTTAGTTATTATTATTATCATTTTGATTATGGAGATGGGGGTAAGAAAACTTGTGTTTGGATTGATCATGGATACTATGAGTTTACACAATTTCTGGTCATACATGACTTATATCCTGAATACGAGCCTACATTACCTATATCCTACTTTTTTAGAATACAAGGATGAGTTTTCTAGACTTAGTACCTTGACATGTGCCTTATTGCTATTACACCTATTGAGAAACCAATCAAGAGAGAGTGTAGATACTTGTTGTCCTAAAACTTTGTACATAATCTTTGTTAGTTTTGGCTTGTTAGGGGTCTAGTTTTCTTAGTTTGTATTTGAGTGTGATTAGCTAGTTATTTTTTTTGGTTGCTTTTTCTTGTTTGTTAGTTAGTTCTTAGTTCTTAGTTTATTGTTTTAGTTTTGTTTTTTCTTTGTTTGGGTTTTACTTTTGTTTAGTTTTCAGCTTGCTGCTATTTTGCTCTCTTATTTTAAGTTTTTGGGGTCCTCCCTTGTTTGTTCCTTGATGATTAGATAGTTTTTTACGAGTGTACGCAATAAGATTTTTTGGATTATGTCTCTTAGTCTTCCTTTGAGAAACTTTAGTCATAAACTATGGATTTGTTGGGGTCTCCATTGTTACTGTTGAATGGTACGATGCATTTTCTTGGGAGATGAGTCACTTTTTTGGTATGACTTGAAGTGTTTTGAGATCTTATACCTCTTCACATCTTAATGATCCTAAATTTTCTAAGAGAGTATTTATAATCTTGCATTATCTTATACCTCTTCACATCTTAATGATCCTAAAGTTTCTAAGAGAATATTTATAATCTTGCATTAAGTGAAAATCATAAGGTCTCACATTTGCCACCACTATGATTCCTAGCCCAACAAGTTGAACTAATGCACATAGCCCATGTGGAAAAAGCATGTGCTATGAAAAAAAATGAAAAGAAAAGAAAATCAAAAGAAAAGTTAAAGAAAAGAAATTAAAATTCTATACTTCTTAGTACTCCTATCATACGATTCAACTAGTTGGAGGATTAAAGTATCTTATCGGGACTATGGATGCTTGACTAGCAGTAGAGCTATGCTTTGAGTGGAATCATAGAGACAACCTTATTGGGGTGATAGACACTTGATTGATAGTGAGGCAATGTCTAGGTCATTCATGAGGTGAGAATAATTCATGTAGCTTAATGCAAGTGAGCCTAGATGACCTTAATTGTCAAAGGATGGGAATGAATGCATTTACACACACTTGGATCTTTGGAATATCGATGGTTGTGCTCACTCTTTATTCGATTCCCTTATCATTTTTTCATGTTTATTTGGCATAATGTATGGGTGTACATAGAGATTTTATCTTCTTGACTTGTGTTTATCTTTGGAATGCTTAGGAGAATTCTCCCAATAGAATCACCATTTGCTATGCCTTGCACACAAGCCCCACTTTTTGCATAGGAAAAAAGGGGAACTGGTGTAGGAGGACCCTTAGGACCTGATATGCCTCTAGGAGGCAATGTTTGGATTTTTTCTTTGTTTTGGGTTGCTTCATGTTAATAAGGTCATTTTGGACCATTAATGATCATTTGGAGTCATTTGTGAAAGTTTGGGGTCATTTGGATAAAAGATGTAAAAGTTGCACAATGATTTGTCAAACAACTTTCAAAAGTTGTCATGGTAGTTGCATAGGTTAGTTAGTTGGTTGAAATTGTTTTCAAATAGATTGAACTAATTGTAAATGATTGAATTTTCTTGGTATCCTCAAAGAGAGGGGTTGGAATGAAGTTTGGTGAATGAAAAGCTCTTTTGCATGTTTATTTCCTGTGTTTTTCTGCATTCTTTCAGAATCTATCACGTTGTATGGATTGTTGGTGCCTTGTACGAGTTGAAAACTGATTATATCATGTGAAGGCCACTCTTAACTTCATTATGGTTTTTGTCTGATTCCATTTCATTAATATTGCAGTAAACTATCAATATTTTAGTGGTCACTCAAAACCCTACCTAGGGTTTCAGAGAGCAATAAAAATGTTATTTCCTGCATTTCCTCCATGATCAAATAAAAAAATAATGTATAGAGCTCTGTCTTGATGTACTATAATGACCCTCAAGAGTTGAGGCTTGAACAATGCACAGGTGAAGAGAATTTGAATGACAGTCCTTGTTTGTTGTTGTGGTTGTAGACAGATTGACCTTGTGTTGGGGTTGCTCGACAAAGTTTAGCATTGTAACATTGATTAGAGTTTGGTGAAGGTTATGATAGATCTGAGATTGATGTTGAAAACCCTAGAACAACCATTGGCTTGATACTTCCTTCACGGATTGAGATTTGATTTATTGTTTGCACATAAAACATAGGCTGTCCCATTGATTGTTTCTACCTTTAAGTTTGCCCATGCATTTAGGGGTTACCAAAACCTTGAAAGGTTTGTGATGTGATGTATATCATCACCCCATGTTTTCTATGGTGTTTCCATGTTGTCCCACAAACTTGATGCTGAAATAAGGGCTGGCAACTGAGAGGGGGGGGTGAATCAGTTGTCTGAAAAACTTTAATACTTGCTACAATTAATTCTTCTTTCACAGATTAAAGATATAACCATGAAAGCATGAATCAAATACACATAAGAAGAAGCACAATTAACACAATTGACACCAATATTTTTGACGTGGAAACCTGGTTAAGGGAAAAACCATAGTGGGGGTTAACCCACAAGAAATTATACTCTGTTAAAAGTATTACAAATGGGGAAGGCACATGCCTTCAGGGCTCACTGCCCAGAGCTCACTACTCCAAGAGGCTCACTGCCTATAGAAATGATTACAAGAAGATAACAAAATGTTTGAATTGATGAATAGCATCTACCAATGTAGAAATTTAATTCCAGATAAGCACAGTATATTGATCTTACACACTTCATCCTTATTCTACTCTGTTTAACTCTTCTACCATAATCCAGGCTTAGATCTTTTCTTTCACACTTCTTCTGCTATTTTTTGCACTTACTCCATCATCACACCTTCCACAAGACTTGAATCCATTGGCTATATATATCGACATCAAGAAATTTTATCAAATGTAGTCAGCTTAGAGAAAACTTAGAACATTTATGAAGACCTCTGCTCTATCAGCTGAATCCATGCATAATTAGCAATGCGGACTGAAAACTTGTGTTCTCAAATTGCCAACCATGTCGTCAAATACCACTAGTTATCACAAACAACTTTTTTTTCTTCATCTGAGCCAAGATCAAATACTAGGTCATCCTGTTCTTCTTCTGACTGTACTGACTAACTGGAGCCTGATACTCAGATTCTTAAATAGTTTTTGAATCCTTCATCACCAAAGGCTAAATTCCCATATTTAGATAGTCTTGACAATCCTTATAACTCCCTCAGATCTACTACACATTGTGATTTACTACCGGAGAGATTCAGACTAAGATACCGGACCCTATCACATGCTCTATTTCTAACTCCCAGACTTAGACAAATCCTCACTCTGACTTTAGGTATGAACAAATCGTGTAATGTAGATGTGTCGGATAGACTTAGTTTCCATCAATGACAACACTTGTCATGTGTAGTAGTGTCTCTTGCCAACAATCTCCCCCTTTGGCATTAATGGCAACACTTAGTGAAAAATAACTAAGTGTTGGAACAACTCCCCCTTACTAAGTACACTTATGCTTTTCACTTTTCTCCAATGCTCCCCGTTTGCTAGATTCCTCATTTTTCACTGCTCTTCACTCCCCCTTTGACATCAATGGCAAAGGGTGGGGTCCGTAAACCAAAATTTACACAAAAATTCTACATACCAGGCCGCATATGTACAAACAGTCTTTAAGTCTTATTTACATGAACTTAAGCACATCACCAAAAATGCTCTTTAATTGTGCCAACTCACTATCACATCTCTTCAAGTTATAGTGTTCAAAATTGAGATGTGGCTATTGAAAAGAAATGCTTGAGATTTGGTCGTTGTGAGGCCTACCTTTTTCACTTTTGTTCATGAGACTATTTGCAGTGCTATTGCTATTACTTTTATGTTGAAGGACTATTGATCCTGGAATTTTGTTATTAAACCTAATTGAATTTTAAGAAAACAAATTGTACAATGATAGTTAGATGTTGCTTTTAAGAGAATGATGAATGGATAATGTTAGAAATGGAACTTTAATGTGATTTCAGTATGAGTATATGGTAGAGTATTTAGGTATGCTTGTATTTAAATTACTTCAGCTATGATATCTTTGTGTTATTAACTTTGAGATTGAGTGTGCAAGTATTGCTAGCGAAACCACAAATACAAGAGATCATTCCACACCCTATGTTGTATCCCTTGTGAGCCGATCTAGTTCCACGAGGAACTAAGATCAACTCCGTGTATGGTGAAATGTTGTAATGTTGTAATGTTGCATGAGGTCAAGGGAATTAGGTCTACCCTCTAATTTACTTATATTGTGATATGTGTTGTAAGAAATATTGTTTTGAATCTTGTTTAAACTTTATTTCTTTTAGACCTTCTTCTTGCGTTTTTACTTGACTCTGAGAGTCTTAACTAGGTAAAAATCAACCCTAGGTTATACCCCATGGGTCTAGGGACCCTTTTGACTAGGATAACCTTGGGATAACCTCCATTTGGTCACTTTAACTTCATAGTGAAGTTAAGTGACGAATTTGGAAGCATGGGGATAATGGGATGAGTGGAATCCACACTCAGGCCCACTTCCAAGTCATGGAATGACACCATGATCCCCCAAATAATGGAGTGCTTTGTCTCTTTGTGCCTCTCTTTTGGTGGGAGTGCCCTATAAAAAGGGTGGTGTGTCATCCACTCCCTTTTTATTTCTATTTTACTTATTATATTTTATTCCTCCATGTGTTGTAAAAGGGCTATAGTGGGGGACCTCTTGAGTGGGGTTAATTGTTTAAGTCCACTAGGGATAATGGATAAGGAGTGGGTTTAGTTTTTTAATGCCACTTGGGAATAAGAGAAAATGGAGGGAATTAGTTTTAAAGAGGAGAGGAGGGAGAGGGGATGGGGGTTGGATTATTGTGGAAAGAAGGAGGACTTGGAGGAGGAGACTAAGGGTGGAGCTCTTCTTCAACTACATCCATAATAGGGCTTGTAAAGATTAATGACCAAGTTTACTCACCTTGTATGTTCTGTTACTTGTTTGATGAATGTTGTTTTGCAAAGGTTGTCTATGTGGTATTTCTGTTATTTTGGGTTTGTGATGGGTGTTTGAAAGAGCTTCTTCTAGTTGGAAGACAATGCTCATCATGTATAGGGAAGGGAAGGTGTGAACCTCCTCGGGTGTATTCTTGTTCTTGGTATATGGAAGCCTTAAGGGCATGTTGGTAATTTTGAGCCAAGATGGCTATAAGGCTTGAGAGCCTATTTGTGATATCCCTGGGATTTTTAGTTATTTGGTTGGCTTGAGGCCATGAGAAAAGTTAATTTTGTTGGCTTGAGGCCATGAGAAAAGCTGTGATAAAATGTTGAGAAGAATGACACCTTTGAGTTGAGTGAGTCTACTTCCCTACCCTCTTTAAACTCTCCTAGATGAGTTTTTGTGTTGTTAGTAAAGCCACGGGGGTTTGTGAACTATTTGCTTTGATTGTAGTTATACAATGTTGTGAAGTGTACTGGACTATTCTTCCCTGGGTGTGTGGATGATCTCCCTAGCTTAGGGGTGACCCTCTTGCGGGTCTATGGTAGGGAGGAGAGCTAGTTGGTTGGTGTATTTCTTCCTTGTTGTCATGCAGGTTTCTCTTGGTGCTTATTAAGAGAATTGGGAAAGTTTTATTGTTTGGGGAAAATGTATCTCATCCTTACTGGCAAAGAGAGTTTGGTTCTTAAGTTTCTTCCTGGATAAGTTCCTTTTAAAGAGGAGGGATTTCTCCCTTTGATATTGTAAATATTGTGTTGGGAGAAGATAGCAATTCTTTCCTTAGAGTGATTGTGAGTTGTGAAATCTTACAGTTGTTTATTCTTGTTTATCAAATTGTAAGTTGTGAAAATTGGTTTTAATCTAGACAAGTTGTTAAGTTTATTTCTGGTTTTATTTAGTGAAAAAGTTACATTTACTGGATTATAGAAGGTGTAAATTTGCCTTTTGGAAACAAATTAAAACTTGATTTAAGTATACAATAGAATTTAATCTAAACCAATTTTACATGTCTGTTTATTTGGTTATTGAAGTGGAAGACTTATTAGTTTCCTGTATTTACTCTTAAACTTTAATTCTATTTGAAATGGAATGTATACTTGATAGATCAAAATTTAGTTGAAATATATAGATTTAAATGGTTATTTCCTTTCTGTTTCACTCAAGTATTTGTTAAATTGTAAATTAAAATGTTAGAGAAAATGTGAAATGAATTTGTTAATTTGTGAACTAAAAGGTTGTAGGAAATATAAAACTTCGTTATGAATTAAATATATATGTATATATATTTTTATTATTAAATGAAGTTGTAAAAATTTGATACACTTGTGTGTGTATATATATATCTATTTAAATAGTTTAATTTAAATGAATTTGTGAAAATGAACTACACTTGTATACATATATACATATATAGATACACACACACACACACACACACACACACACACACACACACACACACACACACACATATTTAATTAGTATTAATTAAAACTTACAAATTAGCAAATGAATGAGTAAAGAGAGTTTGCTATTTACATAGTCAAAATGTTACATGTTACAGGGTGGGGGTTAAACCCCCACCGAAAGCCTTAAGTAAAAGGGTGTGGAGAGGGGCGGAGCCCCACCCACACCCCCACCATGACATAACACCCACACCCCCGCCTCACCTCAAACTCCATGGCCTGTGCACAGGCCCCTCACTTCCACCACCGCCTAATCCCTTGCACGGCCTTCGTTCCACCCCGCGCTTCACCTTACCACTCACTGCAGCCACTACCCCCCCTCCACAGTGATCACCTTCCACCGCCGCTCCTGCGCGGCCAACACCCCCCTTCGTGCCTGCATCCGCCGCCCTCTGTGTCCTACAACCCATCTCCACCACTGACCTCCGCTCGCTACTACCGTTGCCTTTTTGCCCTACATCAAATACCTTAAAGCAATTAAATTGTTAGGGTTATTCGAATTCTATGGCATGGGGTTTAATATATATAACAAAGCACTCAGATCCTTGGAGTGAGTATATTCTTAAATAAAAATTAAGCAATATTATATATATGTATATATACATATATATATATATATATATATATTTATTAGTGGTTAGTGAGGTGTGGTTGCACTCACATAAGGAAATTCATATAAATAAATGTGTTGATTTTTATAAGTGCATTTTTAAAAAAATAAATAAATAAATAAAAGAATATATATATATATATATATATATATATATATATATATATATATATATATATATATATATATATATATATATATATATATATAAGGAAATGGTTTTTAATTATGAAATTTTTATTTGATCATTGTACTTATTTCATTTAAACAAAATGTGAGGGGAATTTGGGAATATATTTTTAAAAAAAAAATTATAGTAAAAGAAATTATAGAACAATTTTATTAAGCGATCGATTATATATTTAAAAATAGTTCGATCTGTAATATGACTTGTGAGTTTGGAGTTGATTAAAATGTCAAATGGAATTCCAAGGAATTTAAACATATTAAATAATATTTAAATAAATAATTTAATGAATTCATAAACAAGTATAATAAAGGAGTAGATACTTGTTAATATTGAAATAAACTGAGAAAACTAATTAACGGTCAACCACCTACCAAGGAAATCCTAAACACTGAAAATGAAACTGACGTAAACGTAGTGATCAACATCAAAATAGAGAATGCACACGTGTGTAGTATATTCCGTTAACAACAGTATCATTGACGACTTAAACATATGAAACTGAGTACGCTTACGCGTGTGAGGGGAAATTTTCAAGTAGTAAGAGAAAAATTTTGCTAGTTCGTATCATGACCACTGGTCGCATGTGGATACAATATGCGTGATTGCATGTTGTGACCACATGGGAAATGTCGGCATGACATTTGGTATCAGAGCCCATGTTTCAACATTGGGATCTCTAAGGTTTGTGTGTTGTTTGGGCCAACATGGAGTGGGTTGAGTGTGGTTTGACCCTTGTCCTACTCCGTGTAGCTTCGAGAGAGCAAGGTTGTGGTTTGGCGACTAACCTTCACCTTGGAGGAATACCCATCCTCTGGTATTGTCGTCGTGATGGCCTTATCAGACAATTATTGAAATCTTTCGCTTGTGATTTGTGATGGTTGTGTTCCTCCTCGTCGATTGTCCTTTCGAGTCGATTGGTCTAGATTGTGAGGGTTGCGTTGGATCCTTCCTCGCCCTTGTGTATTTTTGTAGAGAGTAGTGACATCTTAATGTCCATTTGATTTATTCTTCCTTGCGAACTTGACGTGTGTTTATCATAAGGTTGAATGGCATAATCTCTTGAATCCCTAACCCTTTATATCATTGGAAATTGGCATTGTTTCCCTTGGATTGATAACCCAAAAGGATTGCATGAAATGTATCTTGCTTTAAATTTTATGAGTGTAATTTGTTACGTGTGTGATTTCATTAGATTACCTTGTAAAAAATACTAAGGAAGAAAGAGGTGAAAATTAGTTTTATGTATGGCAAATTGTTAAGAATTAACATATGTCCTCAAATTGTTCAATAAGGCATTTGTGTGCTTGGCGACATTTTTGTAAAGTACTTCTACAAAATAAAATTTTACATATTATAATTTTGTTTTCATGTAAGTTTGATATCATATATCTTGTGCGGAAAAGATGATTGGGCTTCATATAGTAGAATAGTAAAATTAGAGACGTGGTCTTGATATTAGATTCTTCTTGTGACATGCCTCTATCCACACAAGAACTTTGCCTTCAGAGAAGGTAACTTGGTATCCCTTGTCTTCCAAGGCAGAAATAGAAACCAAATTTTGTTTGATGCCTAGAACATAGAGAATGTCACTTAACTTTAGGGTAATGCTAGAATCCAAGTGGAGACTAGAGATCCCAATCCCTTTCACCGAATAGCTAGCATCATCTCCAATGTTGACATGTTCACTAGAATTTCCCTCCACCAAGTTTGATAAATGCTCCTTAAAACTAGTGATGTGCTGAGATGTACCACTATCAATTAGCCAAGTGTTAGTGTCGGTAGGTACATTGCTTGACAATGCTGAATAGAACAAGTATTCACTTGAGTCCTTCTAAAGAGAGACATCATCAACATCTGCAATGGTGGCCTGATGCTTAGGCTTGGATGGACAATACTTGGCAATGTGACCATACTTGTCACACCGAAAGCATTGGATTTTGGAGAGGTCCCTCTTCTTCTTGAATGTGGGAGCACCATCAATTCCATTATCTCTATTCCTCTTGAAGAATCCTTTCTTCCCATTGTTGCCTTTCTTCTTAGATGATTGAGAGGCAAGGACATGAATGTCTTCATTTGTAAAGATTTGACCAATTCCTCTAGTGGCCAATCTAGACTCCTCTTGAATGCAATCTACCCTCAATCGATCAAACTTGGGAAGCTTCGATCTTGCACTGATTCCTTGACTGTAGGATTCCCATGATGAAGGAAGACCATTGAGAGCAAGCATGGTCAAGTCTTTGTCATCAACCACATGACCAATTGAAGAGAGCTGATTTCTCAATTCCGAAATCCTCATGAAGTAAGAAATAACCATTTCTCCTTTCGACATTTTCACATGATGTAGTTGTTGCTTCAGTGCAAGAGCCCAGCGGGTGTTGTTGATTTCGTACATCTCCTCCAAGGTTTTGAACATGTCCCTTGCCATCTTCAACTTGGAGACAATCGGAACAATATGATCTTTAACGAAGTCAACCAATATCTTCTTCGCCTTGATGTCTTTCTTTTTCCACTGCAACTTCTCTTCTTCCTCTGAAGGTTCGAGAACTTTGGTTTCCACAGACTCGGCCAAGTCATTTTCTTCCAACGTGAGCATGATTCTAAACCTCCATGATGTGAAGTTGGATGCTCCTTCGAGTCTATCCTCAATTTTAAGACCGTTCACCATCTTGACTAAAATAGGGATAATAGAGAGTATTGCTGCAATGACAAATCTGATCAAGATCTTCTTCAAACCCGCTCTGATACCATGTTAGTTTTTATGATCAGATTTAAAGCAATCAAAAAATGCAACACAATGAACAATGAACACAACAAGATACCCTAGGAAAACCCTCCAACTTGAGGGGAAAAACCCAGCAACAATATATCTCTTATATATTGAATGATAAGAACAACAATCTGCTTTACAATGGCCAAATCCAAGGCCTACAGGTATGGCTTCACTTCTTGAAGCACAACGAATAAGTCCACACTTGATAAATCTGATTTGATCTTGAAATAACTTGATCTGCTCCTTAGAAGTCTGCTCTGCCTTGTGAATTAAGCTTGTAATTGAATATATTCGAATGTTTTTCTTGAACAATGAGAAATCATTATATATACAAGTGAGAGTGAAGAGACGCATCTCTTCAATCTCCCTGTCGGCCTCCACCAAAAGTTATGTCTCCAAAATAATTCAAGAAGCTAGCTGGAAGTGGGAGCCCGATGCTGAACCGCCAACATCAACAGTAACATATAGGTTATTCTTGTAATTTAGATAGTATAAGGGCAGAAAGTATATACCCTTGACTTTGAACATTCATTTTATACTCTTTTGAAAGAACAATTCAAGTACTTGGCTCTAGCTCATAATTTTGATTAATTTAATATTCTAATTGAACCAATTTTTTGATTGACCATCACAAACAAAACCTAACCTCTACTTAAATTATTCTCAAAACATAAATTTCCAGTTCCTTTCCTAAGTTCCAACATGCAACTATGAATTTGACCTTATTCATTTCGGCATCCATAAATTTAACTCTTAAGTTTCAAATTCAAATTTAAAACTAGACCAAAACCACCCCTTTCCACGAAACTATTATATACCAACTTCCAAATTATGTGTCTAAATAAAAGGACATCACCTTTAGCTCATTTTATGTATAGACATCTACCATCCAAGCTCACAAAGAAAACCTTATTTGATTGATTCACTCTCAAAATCACTCTTGCATTTGTCATAGCATTACACTACATGGGCATTCTTTAATTATATCACTTACTTGTCAAACAAGTTTCTAAACTGTAGTTTTATATTAAGGCATTACATCGCTCTTATATTTTTGTTCCAAATTCCAAGTTACCTTCATTAAAACATTCAAGGAATTTGCAGGCGCCTGATTTGTTTGTTTGTTTCCAGATTGAGTATTTTGACTGAGTGCACCTGAAGAATACATCCACCAGTCGCAATATTCACCACACCTCCTATTTGTTCACAAATCTGATCGCTACATGTGCTGGTATGGGGGCTTAAATTTACATTCACTGCTGTATATCTAGGGTTTGTTTCAACAGATCAGATAGGATATTAAAGGAGCGCTGAACACCTGAAGGAGTTATAATCCAACCACGTGGAGGAATAGAGTCAAGGCGATGCTCTAACATAGCAGGTGAACCAGTACAAGATCTACGCAGCATTCAGATTGTCTTCACAAACCCTAACGCAGCAGGCTTTGCATTGCCAGGTCTAGACAGCACTCAGATGGATTTCACAAACCCTAGTTTGGAGCTCCAAAACCCTAGGGAAGGGTCGCTGCTTACCAGAGGGAGAACTTTGGAGTTTGAGAATAGATCTGCCGGGAATCATTGACAACTGGAGCAGCTGAAATTGTTCCCACAAGTTTTAACAACCTTATTGAACCTGGGCAGCGCTGGGAGTGCTGCAAGTGTCTAAAAATCTTGTATTAACATGGTTGTTATTTTTAAAACAACTCTCTGTACCGTGCATCAGCACATATTTCATTTGATAACTCAAATATCAGATCTCAGTAATATTTAAGTTTGACTTAATACAACAAGTATTTTGCAAGCAGCGGTGTTCTTTAATGCAAAATTATTATGCATGATCTGCATTGTAAAGATTATTTCAACAGTTTGAAACATTCAGGGATATTGCAGGAATACAAGCCATCACACACATGTAAACAAAATACATTATATATGTATACCAGACTTTACATAGAAATAACACTACCTTATTCATATCAAAGCACATTCTTGAAGAAAATGAGAAATATATTTTAATTATAATCATTCACTCAAGAGGCTGAACATTGGTGAGATTGAAAATCTTCTGTACACACTCCTTAGCTATTTTAATCAATAGTCGACCCTGCCTATCAAGTAATTTTTTCGGCAAGTTATCAGTCTCCGGTGGCCTTGGCCTCCTCGAGCCGCTCAAGCTCATTCAAGGTGGGCAGAGTTAGGGCCTGCACGGCCGTCATTCAACAATTAGCATATACACCAAGGAATCCGATCTAAACATCATCGAAATCATGGCAAAAGAAAACAAGGAAAAAAACCAAGTTACCATGTACACGAAGGGATCCGATATCCCTCCTTTTCCAAACCTTCGTACTCTGTGATTTTTCAACAGCCTGCAAAATACAGAAAAGAGACCAAACCCTGAGAAAAGAGACCAAAACACAAAGGCTTTTCTTTATATATCTTGTCTTACATCTGGAGCGCCTTTCTAGTGTCGGGATTGTTGCCAAACTTTTCGCGGATGAGCTTCTCAGAACAAGATATCGATTCCATCAGAAACATCTGAATGGCCGTGCAGAGCAGCTCTGTGCGTGTCCCCACTCCCTCCTATGATGCCATTTTCTCCTTCCTTTCTTCGCCGCTTCCTTGCCCTAGACGCTTTTTGCTGCTTTCATTTTACTAGATTCCTTGTCTCAATATAAAGGTTACATTCTCGCTTATCCATACGGTAAAACAATGGAAGAAAGCGGGCTCACATGAACGTTTTTTGTTACTGTTACGTCCCCTTCACGGCTCCACCTCCCGCGAGACCAATTGACACTAAAATTTTATTGCCCGTATTATTTTTAAAGTAATGTCTGGCATTACAACTACTATAATTTTTACACGCGGTACTGGAGGTAGATTTGAGGATATTTTAGCGGTAGAGTCAATTTCCAACACAAGACTCCATTAGAAGGTAGGTATTTTTTTCTAATTTTATATAATTTTTTGGTTTTTTATTTTTCATAAAGGAGAAAGGAGGTCAAATAAATAAATTAATAAATAAATAAATTATATGTGTAGAGGAAAATAATCTTTGTTTAGGTTTAATTTAGATTAATTAAATCAAATGTATACTAACTAATATAATTCAAATAGATATGAGGATTTTTAGAAGGATTTTTTGAACAGGTTTTAGACATTTTAAGGATAAATGTGTTTTCTTAAAAAAAATTGTAAGAGGACTTTTTTTTGTGTTGTGTTACTGAGTACATTCCTCCAAGCCAAACACATAAATATATTCATCCACAACAGATCAACTATTATGTTTGTGTTTTGATGTTTTTTGTCATGTTACTGTTTATTTTTGTTGTTAATTTTTAAAAGTGCATTCCTCTAGGCCAAACACATTAATATATTTCTCTATAGCAGATCAACTATTATGTTTGCGCTTTGGTGTTTTTTTGTCGTGTTACTGTTTATTTTTGTTGTTAAATTTTTAAAGTGCATTCCTCTAGGCCAAACACATAAATATGCGCTTTGTTGTTTTTTGTAGTGTTACTATTTATTTTTCTGCCTGTTTGTGCTCCAATAAGTTGGAGAAGGAAATTTTGAATAGATATATAGATAATATAAAGTTAAAATAAAATATAAAATGTTAGGTATTTGATATTATTATTATTTAATAAATTATTATTTTTTTGATTGGTAAGATTTAATATATATTATATAATAAAAAAGAGAACTGTATACATTGTTTAAGCTCCATGAGCAGAAGACTGTAAACCATTACTACCAACCCTTACAACATTGATCAAAATTGCCCCCCAAAAAACCTCCCTAAAAACCTCCTTGGAGCAGAGCAATGCCTGTCTAAACACTAAACATAGAAAATAGAAAACTATACCTATCCGACTACAATAGTAAATATATGCATATTGATTTCAAATATTTTAAGGATAGAATGAATGCCAATCCTAGATCTCCTATGGAAGAAGCAACTTTTGCATGTGGACTTGCCCATGCAGGGGGGCTTCCACAAGCTATCCAATACCCCAATTTAATTCTTGTCTGCATTCAAAATTATCATCTTGAGAGTAGGGTGGTAAGGATAGTGGATGGCACTGTGGTTGCAAGGTTGGATGTCGAGTCTCTACAATCCACTCTTAAGTTGCCAGTCAGAGACAAATTTATTGATATGACTATAGAGATGGGATGGAATTATTACCTAGATAGGAAAAATCTTTGTCTAACAAATATTTCCAAGCATTGGATCAAGAATGAGAAGGGAAAATCTCAAGTTCTCGAAACATTATAGAGAGCCCATTTCAAGAAAGACATCTCTGACATGATTACATTACATCATAGAGTGGTTGGAAATGATGACACAAGAATATTTAAAAAATGAATGTGTCAGTTCATTATCTTCATTTGTCATTCATCACAATATATTGACTGGGAAAGATTAATCAGTGATTATACTAATGACAAAATTGTGAAATTTATAAAAAATAGTCTTTTTACATGTGATCTTATCTATTTTACACCATAGCTTGTATGAACAGATCTCCTGGGCTATGGCTTGTAGGAGCCTTTTCAAAAGATATACTAGTCTAGGATTATTATCCTCAATTACAAGAGGATTATGCAAAAAAAGATTATAGGAGAGTGAATGATGTGTTTTACATGTTAAACTTGAGAAAAATTAATGGTAATCCTGAAATGAGGATCTCTCATGAGGTAGCTCAACTTGTCATGCAATTTGGTACCTACTTTTTTCAATTTGAGTGACCATGCCTTCACTTCATTATTAGATCCTTCCAGGATCTTGGTGGATTTAGCTACTATTAGCTGTCCTTTATGATCCTTGATGATGCAACCCATTCCTGACAATCCCAGGTTTCCCCTACATGCAACATCAAAATTTAATTTTATAAAATTGCGTAATGGAGGAGTCCATGTTACCTTATTTCTCTCCACTTTCTGAGGGATGGCCTGAGAGATTACCCCATTTGAGATAGGTTTGGAAGCATTTCCATTTCCTTAACCTCTGATATTTCTCTCTCTAATTCCTCACATACCTTTTGAATCATCTAATTTTTCTTCTTGAAGATACAAACATTTCTCTCCTGCCAAATATGCCATATCACCATGGATGGGCTCACTTCCCATATGCATGCAAAGTTTGATTATGAGAATAGCGTTGGCTAACTTTTAAATAGTAATAATATAGATTTTAGAAGAGGTGAAGCCTAGTCTAATTGTTTGAACAACCAATGCCAGCATTGTTAGCTAAAAGAGCAATGTAGCAATAAGTGATCAATGCTCTCTTCTCGATCTTTTCTTAATCTTAGTGGATAGATGAAAAAAGGTTGTGTTTCTATCTACCTCCTTCGGCCATCTTTCCCTTGATTTTTGTCATCATAAAATCTCTTCTCTCATCAGAATCTCCTCCATTGTTGATTGGTGGTTTTTTATCCACCACTTATCGATGATGATATCGCTAATGGAGAATCACTACACCTGGAAGGTTTTTATAGGGAGAATTGGTATAGGGAAGGTTGTTATAGGGAGAATCAATATAGGGATGCAAACACTAGCCAATAGCTTGGAGGCAATTGTTACAGGGAAGGCAATCACTATAGGGACACAAAAACTAGTCATTTTTCTGATGAACAATCAAACAAATTTAACTCTATAACAAAGAGGATAATAGGGCTTGGACGAGGTGAAGAAAAAAAACATCCTAACTATATGAATATTTGGCAAGAGAAGGATCTAGAGTTATTATAGTGGACAAGGATTAGATGAAAATGCATAAATCAAACTAAATATCTTAGCTGATCTCATGAAGATGTAGACCAAAACTGATGTTGATATTGAAAACTAAGAACATATAAACTTTTGAAATACGGAATAAAGTGACAAGGAGTCATAGATTCCATGTTGCAGATGTGACATGAAACCTTTGGTAAAGTACTGTAAAAATCAAAGTTAGAAGTCCAAGGTAGATGGACTAAAAGGGAAGTTTAATTAAGTTATCTCATGACCATAATAGGTCAAACTAAAATCTTTGTAGGATGAGATATCTTCTAAGTCAAGTTAGAAGTGTGTGAACAATCAACTACATTTATTTTGAAACATTTATTCATATTAAATCTTTGGCCAAAGTAATGCATCCATCTCTACATGCATTAGTCGGTTCACTGTGTTCTAGATGATGTAACCATCCAGTAGTGTCATACATAGTTAGAGGGGATCTATAGTTGTATGACCGTGATGGATTATGAAGGACACAACACTAGAAACTTAGATGGTAAACCTAATGGTTCTTTATATCTATTCCCTTTGTGAAGGGTAGGGCCACTTCCAGGAAGGAAATTGTGCAGGGGACCGCCAGTTTGTGGTTGGAGGACAAGCACTTGGGTGATGCTCTCCTTCCCAAGTAGATGATAAGCCAAGACTTTTGAAGACAAATATCAAAACTCCAGATGCAGTATATTCCATTTATATGACTTGACAATAAAATTCTATGTAAATTTATCATTATTACCATGAGAAACACATTATGATTGTAAAGTGAAGGAACTCACTAGCATGCTATCTTTGAATATGTCATAAATTTTCAGTTTGAAATTATTCGTAAAAGATATGCTTTTTATATAATGATTATGCAAACGATTATTGTTAAAAAAATGATTATAATGATCATGGTTATTTACTTGATGGTAAATTGGGAATATCAATGCAAGTAATATGAGATGACTTGTTACATATGGTATCAAAGCTACCGGGTTCAACACATAGACCTATGAGCTCAATGCATGAAGTCTTCCTCAGACATTAACAATTGCTAATGTTTGGATGTTCTTTTGCTAGAATGGTAAGAAAAAGAATGACACCAAGGAAGAAGGTAATGGGAAATGGACATTACCTAAAGGCTATGAGGAAGCTAGCCTCAAGAATGAAAAGCCTAGGCCAAACTGGTTACCTAGAAGACGCATGGTTATTTGATACTAAAACCTTCTTTGATGCTATTAAACACATCAAGAAAGAGAAGGAAAAGAAGGACAAAGAAGTTAAGGATATTGTTCCTGGTGGTGCCTGCATAAGTATTCAGGTTTCAAGCATTTAGATATGCAAGCACCTTCTCAAAAATCTAAAAAAGTTCTAACACTTTTGGCCTCTACAGTGCTAAAAAATGCAAAAAATCAGAACTATGCATTAGCGGGTCAAAAATCCCTATCGGCTTCAAAAAAATTGATGAAAAAATGAGTCAGATACATTTCTAAATGCATATTGGGCTACAGTTTCTAGTGTCTGAATGTTTCTGACAGTGGCTAAGAGGGTTTCATTCTGCCAATGCCGCGGGATCCGCCAAGTGTCAGGCCTCAGTTCATGCCACACTTTTGTTTTTATGTTATAAGTTTAATGTGGATCGTGCCACGTGGCAGAGGGTATTTCAATAGTGCCTAAAGTTGCTAGCCACAGAATGTGCCATGTGTCAGTTTCCGCTTGATGTTTCAAAGGCTCTTTAAAAGTTTTGGCGTGAGCGCGGAAGGTGCCATGTGTCTCTAGTGATGTTGCGGAGTTTGCCAAGTGTTGGCTTCTGCATCATGGTTCATATTTGTTTCGATGCTATGTGAGGATGGGGGTGGGTCCCAGTGAAGAGTCTCAGGTGCTACGGATCGTGCCATATGGAATAAATGCCTCGGACAAAATTCTAAGTTATGACCCCGTGGAAAGCGCCACGTGTCATCGGCAGGGGCATAGTTAAAAAGTTTTGGTGTCCACGGAAGGTGCCACGTGTATCTTATGATGGCCACAGACCTCGCCAAGTGTCTGCTTCCGCGTATCCGTCTATGTATCCTGCGATGCAAAGTATTGGATGGTGGTGGGCCACAGATATGAGTTTCTAAGTAACGTGGAGTGTGCCATGTGGTGGATGCAGCACCAATGTTGCTTTTGTTTATGACCCTTCCCCAGCTAGATACTAAAAGTTTCTGAGTAGCACGGAACCCGCCAAGTGTTGGCTTCCGCAAGAGTTTCAAAAAGTTTCTAATGTTTCAAGAGATGCTGCGGAGCTTTCCAAGTGTCAGCTTCCACGTACCTGTCCCTATTTTCCTCTTATGAAGGCTCCCGCAGGAGGTTGTGGGTCACAGTATCAACATGTCTCATGTTTCAAATGCTGCAGGTTGTGAGAATTGTCACCTGTGGAGGCCACTTATGTATAAATAAATAGTTTTGTAAAGTGTTGCGGATCCTGACATGTGTCAGCTTCCACGTGAGTTTAAAAAAGGGTCTTTGTGTACTTGATAGTCGATGCTGTGGAAGCCACCACCTGTCCTTTTTTTTGGAAGGCAAAATGGAGGGAGCAATAGGCCAGCAATAGAAACATGAGGTGCCTACATGGCACAATCTGGTTGGCTGGTGACTTAGTCAACCTTTTTGGGGCCGTCGATCTCAGCGACGGGGGTAGATTGACGGCCATGTTTTGAACCTGCAGTGAGGGGTTATTCCTATGCGTGTGCAGCTATTTTTTGGGTGAGAAACTTCAGAGGTGCGCCATTGCTGCATTCCAGAGGCTACGGGTAGTTGAGCCATTAATGGCAGGATTGCAAACAAGCATGGGCCGATGGTCAAACAACCAAGTACCAGGTTTACGACGAAGGTCTTCCAGTAGCGGCACAGGGCTTGAGCTCAACTGCTCCTTGTCCTTCTCTGGCTTCTCCATGTTTTGTCCCCTGCTACATTTATTATTTTTAGTGCCATTTCTGGTGCTGTGTATCTGACAAAAAATGTTGACCTTGCCTTGTAATTAATTTCACTGAGTACATAGTCATGGTATAAAAGCCATGCTATGTTACTCATTTTTGTGGTTGAAAACTGGACAACTTTTTGGTGCTGTGACACAATACAACTTCATTGGTGGCCCTGTTCTTGGTGTCTTGTAAGTTTATCAGTCTCATGTTGTATGTTTCATGCATGACTTCACCGGTTTCATGCTGTTTTATATGAGAAATGCTCTGTACATGTGTTTGATCATTTGTCTCCAAGCTGTGGGCATAGTTTCTTTTCAATCAAGATAACTAAGGGTTGTTAAAATTCAGGAATATAGTTTTTCTATATTGAATGTTTAATCTCCTACTTTTGTTCAAGGAACAAATTAAATGTTTCAGGTTAATCATTGGGAAAATGTGTTTCAGTAAGGATACCATTAAGTATGAATGATTAAGCAACTAATTGTTGGGAAGTATCTGTAAGGCAGATATTACAAATCCCCTTGAAACTCAGTCATTAATATGGGTTTATGTGTACATTCACATGTGTATGTCTATTGACTCTGAGCCCTAGATAGGCACTGATCCAGTCTTGTATTAAGGTCACTACCAAAGTCCTATTTTTGTATCCAAATACAAATCAAAGTCAAACTTCATAAACAAACCTTTTAGGACATTAGAAGTAGTTTTAGGATCCAAAATCCTTTGTCTACAACTGAATATAGGCCCAAAGCTAGCCCCTTTGCAATTATCTCACAGTTTTGGTCTGCTTAATAGAGGATTCATCTACTTTGTGTCAACATCCCAGCAAATACATAGATGCATTTTATAGATGTTGAGTAGGGAATATCCCCCTTAGTTCTGCAAAGCCTAAAGAAGAAGAGGAGATATTTATAGAGTCTATCTCCTATACTATTGGCCCCTAGCCCAAGAATCTTGTTGATCAATAATGGCTACTTTGTAGGGATATCTGGGAATAAGCATCCAGTCTGGGAAAATAACCAACAGTTCCTATCTTTGAAAATGAATCAATTAAACCCTTTGCACCTAAGGAACTACCATTTGGAAGTGGTCCTAATGCTCCTATTATCACTCAGGAGGTCATGGATGAGTACCTTCGAGTACATCCACCTCCCAAGTCTAATTTAGTAAACCTCAAGGATGAGGATAAACCTAGGAAGATCTCCCTTTCTGAAAGTGACTTGTAGTTGCAAGATGTAAAAACTTGTAATAAATGATGGATATTATGTGATTTATGGATACTATAGTGTAATTTTGAAATTTTGGCAAAACTTTCCTTTCTTGTTTAAGATTGCATAAATGAGAATGGATTTATGTTTATGAATGGATTCAATAGTATGAAAAACTAATTAAATACTTAGCCTACAAACTTCAGGAGAAGTAGATTGCATCATGATTCAGATAGGAATCAACATTGGGGTTAGCCCAGAGGAAGGGCAACATTCTGGCCACTCTGATTCAAAACTTGGCCAGATCCTTGCTATGCTCCATGAGACGAGGGAAAGAATTGGAACTTTAGAGCAGGAGGTCAGGGGTTAAAATGGACCTAGACAGGAAGCCTTCCATGAGGGTGAAGATGAGGAATGTCATGAAAACACCACCCAAAGTGGATGTGGAGAGAATAACTTTGAAATGAGACAAGATGAGGATAAAAGGAGCCACTTGGATCTAGAGTTATCTAGAGATATGAAAAATATTAAACCTCCCAAATTTGATGGGACTATAAGTGGAGATGACGCAGAGGCATGGCTTATAGATATGGAGAAATACTTTGAAATAACCAAAGCAGTATGGGGAGCATACCAATTAGCAGGTGAAGAGTCCACTTGGTGGATGAAGAAGAAGATGGAGTTAAGATTGAACTCCTTGAGTCTAACCTGGGAAAGGTTTGTGGAACTCTTCAAGCAAAGATGTTTTCCACATTGTATTTTGATCAGAAGCCTATAGAGTTTCAAAACCTAAGATAGGGTGACTCATTTGTGAATGAGTATTGGGAGAAATTCACTTGTCTTCTTAAATATGTTCCCCAATATCAGCAGGATGAGAGATTTCACATCCAAAAGTTCATCATGGGTTTGAATGCCCAAATTGGAGGTGAAGCTGATGTGCATGGTCCCACTACAATGGGCCAAGTTTATGAGAAAGTTATCAAATAGGAACAAAAGTTGAAATCCATATCTGGATATTGGGACAAGAACCGTAAAATGTTTAGTTGGTCACAATAATCCTAGTCACTTAAGAAAAAGATAAATAAATAGAAATTCAATAAGAAAGGTGATAAAGGATTCAAGGATAGTCAGAATGAATCCAGGGGTGGTAAGAAAAACAATAATAACTCCAAGAAAAATGGAGATAATTAAGGAAAGCCCTATGAAAGGCGAGGACCCACAGGAGGGTTTTTTTCATGCAGTGGTGACCATTATGCTAATTAGTGTCGCAATAAGGCCCAAGGGACTCAGCCATGAGGAAATCCTTTACCCTCGCAACAGGCAGCCTTTTAACAACGGATACATGCAGCCTTGGACAACCGGTAGGCGGAGTATCAAATTACTCCAATTGAAACCATAGGTATTTTATATCATATTCCAATCTCAGTTTTGATAGATACTAGTGCTATAGAATTATTTATTTCTCCAAAAGTTTTAAATAAGATTTCTATAAAAGTTGGTTACATGGTAAATTCTTGGTCAGTCGAATATGGTAATCATAGAAGGGCTTAGGTAGAGCAATGTTTGTTTGAGGCCAAGGTTGAAATCCTAAGTTTTTCTACTGAAGTGAACCTTTATGTAGCCCCGTTCGGCTCATATGATGTCATATTTGGAATAAACTGGTTATGGAGGCATAGGGCTAAGGTGGATTGTTTTGCTAAAACAATAGAATGCCTAGATGACCTTGGGAATAAAGTTTTTCCACAAGGCACTGCTAGAGAGGTTAAATTAAGGTAAATATCTTCCTTACAGATGAAAATAGCCTAGAGAAAAGGATGTCAACTCTTTACTGTTAAAATGGAGAAAATAAATAGTCACAAGGAATCTATTTTCCAAGATGATTTGATGTATTATGAATCTCAAAAACTCCAAGAAGTTAAAGAAGGAGAATCCATAGATCATGAGAGATCAAATATGGATAGAAACCCATTTCTTCAAGATTTTGAGGATGTATTCTTAGATGATTACCGGGATTACCTCCTAAGAGAGATTTTGACTTTTTAATAGATATAAATCTAGGATTGAAACCTATATCTACAGCTCCTTATAAAATGACCACAATAGAGTTAATAGAGCTGAAGGCTCAGTTGCAAGAATTTCTAGAAAAAGGATTAATAAGACCCAGTGTTTCACCCTGGGGAGCACTAGTAATTTTTGTTACAAAGAAAGATGGAACATTGTGTCTATGCATAGATTATCGTATGCTAAATAAGGTAACAATAAAAAACAAGTATTCATTGCCCCGTATTGATGATCTTTTAGATCAAATGTGAGGGGCAATTATGTTTTCAAAGATCGATCTTTGAGCTAGATACCATCAATTGAGGCTAAAAGATGAGGATATTAATAAGATGACCTTTGGACAAGGTATGGACACTATGAGTTCATTGTCCTACCCTTTGGATTAACGAATGCCCCTGCAACATTCATGAACTTAATGAACAGTGTGTTAGAGATTGTTTGGACAAGTTTGTCCTTTGATTTACTCTAAAAATGAGGAGGAACACGTCCAACATCTATGGATTGTTCTCTAGAGGTTAAGAGAGCATAAAATGTATGGACAGATTTCAAAGTGTACTTTCTTTCAAAAGGAAGTACAATATATGGGTCATATAATTTCAGCTAAGCGAATTGCTATGGATCCAACAAAAACTAGAGCCATTTTAGAATGGCCAACCCTGAAAAATGTGCATGAGGTCCATAGTTTCATGGGCCTAGTAGGATATTACAAAAAAATTGTGGCTAATTTTTAAAAAATTACCTATCCTATTACTTCTCTACAAAGGAAAGGCAAAAGATTTGATTGGTCAGAGAAATGCTAGGAGCCATTCGACCAACTAAAAGGAAAGTTGACTACGGTGCCTCTTTTAAGGGTACCTGACCTAAAGGGTCATTTTGTAGTCATCACCGATGCCTCAGGAGAGGGATTAGGTGGTGTACTTGTCCAAGATGGGCAAGTTATTGCATATGAGTCCAGAAAATTGAAGGCATATGAGCAAAATTATGCTCCTCATGATCTTGAGTTGGCAACAGTTATTCATGCACTACAAATGTGAAGACATTATTTGCTTGGGAAACCTTTTGAATTGAAAATAGACCATCAATGGCTCAAATATTTGTTTACTCAACCACATCTGAATGCTCACTAGAGAAGATGCTTAGAGTTAATATCGGATTACAATTTTGAGATTAAATACATATAGGGAAAGGGAAATTGAGTGGCCGATGCCTTAAGTAGGAGAAGACATATCTCCTTGATGATCTCCATACATTCTAATTTTAGGAATCAAGTATTGCAAAGCTCCAAGGGAGATGAATATTATGAGCAGGTAAAACAAGCTCTTGTGGACAACCCTCATGATTCTAGGTATAATAGATTCCACTTTGAACTAGATGGATTATTAAGGTTTAAAGGAAGAATGTACATTCTGAACTTTGAGGAGTTAAGGAATATCATGTGGAAGGAGTTTCATTCTACGCCTTATTCAAGACATCTTGGAGTGACGAAACTGCTAGCTGATATAAAACGATTATATTTTTAGAAAAGACTAAAGAGGGATGCTGCAAGGTTTGTAGATGGATGTCTAGAGTACCAAAGGGTGAAGGAAGAACACCATCATCCAATAGGACTTCTATACCCTAATGAGATTCCAGAATGGAAATGGTAGATCATTAGCATGGATTTTATGTAAGGACTTCCTATGTCTAGAAATAGACACAATGCTATTCTAGTACTGGTGGATAGAATTACTAAGGTAGCACATTTCATACCTAGGAATTTGATAGATGGGGTACTGGTCATAGCCAACAAATTTGTGCAAGAATTTTTCAGATTGCATGGCATTCCTGAGAAGATTATCTTAGATAGGGATGCCCATATGACATCAAGATTTTGGCAAACCATATTTTCCTCAGTTGGAACTCAGTTAAACATAAGCTCAAATTATAATCCTAAAATGGATGGCCAAATAGAAAGAGCAAACCAAGTGTTGGAAGACCTATTAAGAATGTATTGCATGGACCATTAATACAAGTGGTAAGACTACCTTCCTCTTGTGGAATTCACTTACAATAATTCCTATCATTCTGCTATCAAGATGGCTCCATTTGAAGCATTATATGGAAGAAAGTGTCGAACTCCTATAAGCTAGGATAATCTAGAAGATAGGATTAGCCTTGGTCCAAAAATGCTATAAAAAATGGAAGAACAGGTCCATCTGATTAATAAAAGGCTAGCGGAAGGTAATGATAGGAAAAAAAGCTATGCGGATGCCAAGTACATTGCAAGATATTTCTTTGTAGGAGAGAAAGTCATGTTAAGAGTCAAACCACAAAAGAGTTCCATTAAGTTTGGAAAGTCATCCAAACTAGCTCCTAGGTATGTTGTAGTTATAAAGTCATTATACCAACTACATCGATAGTTATGTGAACTATGTTGGTATGAAATCATCGTCCTTGTATAAATCTATATTGTATCATTTCAAATAAATCAATAAAGTTACTACCCCTTTTTCAAGTTCCCTGGAAGAGTCTAAAAGACTTGGATAGATTTTGGAGGTGGAATACTACGGGTAAGAGGTATACAAATAAAGTTTCTAAAAAAGAGAAAGATCTGCATAAAGAGAAAGAGAAGTCTAATCCAAAATTTGATGATGTTTCTAATGTTCTTGACTCTAAAGAATGTCATACAGGAACACCTGATGCAAAAAGAGATGAGTTTCAGTTCATGGAGGTTGTAAATGAGCAATCTGATGAAAATGATGAAGAGGAAGCACAAGTTTAATATCTTTAAGATGAATTGATTGTTTCCATGGATGAATTGAAGAAAGAAAGAAGAGAAAAAAAGAACTAAAGATGAAGTATGAAGAATCTAATCAACTTGTGGAGGAACTAAAGAAGAAGTGTGTAGAATCTGATCAGATTATTGAGAAACTAAAGTTACAATTAGAAGAGTCTAAAAAAGTTGAACCAGCCACTTGCATCAAGTTGCAAACCAAAGTTGAAGATTGCCAAAAGTTAGAGGCTGAAATGTTGTTCCTAAAGAAGAAATTAGAGAAGGTAAATCAGGATTTGAAAAGAAGTCTACAAAATGAGTAGTGCACTGAGTTGTTTGAGAAAATGATGCTAAGTTAAAGATCTCTATCAAAAACATTTGGGTTAGGATATTAGGCAGAAAAGAGTCACAAAGATGCTTCTATGCTCAAGAAGAATGTTGGAAAAGAATCTATGAAGTCAGAAAATACATCAAAAGATACTATTTATGAACTAGGAGAATCAAGCACTGCTCGTAGAGGGTTTGCAGGTTAAACTAGCAAAGAAGGACACAAAAGTGTGGATAGGCCCAAGCAAGGATCGAGGAGAAGACCATCAACAAATCAAACTAGGTTCAATTCTTATTTTCATGGTTATTGTTATTCTTGTCATAATTTTGGTCATATGGGTAGGGAGTGTAAAATTCATAAAAGAAATGATTTTGATTGGGACAAGGAGATGTATCATAAGAGTAACAGAGTTAGTTACAAAGAAAAAGGTAATAGGACATATGAGAGATATAATTATGTATGGAAGAATAGTAGAAGTGCTTATAGTTTGGCAAGAAACTTTAATGCTTTTGTTCCTTTGATTGATCACAAGGTCAAATGTTTTAGATGTAATCTCTTTGGGCACAAAGCACAATATTGCAGGAGTAATTTAATGGAGTCATTCAAACAAAGCAAGAAGTTAGGCACTATGAAAGTTTGGATTAAAAGCAAGACCTACAAAAAGAAGACCCTAATCATGTGCCTATTGCACAAGAGGTATCTCCAAGTGCATAAAGAGATCCATGAAGTCAAGGGAAGATGTTCAATTCTTTTCATTTAACCCCAAGGTAAAAACAAGGAGGTTGTAGCAGTCTCAAAAACTTGTAAAGAATTTGTAGTCTCAAGGAGTTGTATTGTGAACTAGGAGTTGTTTCTTTGATAAGTTAACAATATTTGCATTTTCTATTCATCATTGTTTCATTACTAGCAACATTGTTTTGTTAATGTTGGTTGATGTATCTAGCGCATGGATTTGCAAAGGTCTAGTTGATACTTGATAGATTCAAAATATTGAAGCCTCACGAAGAGAATGCAAATCCTAAAACTCCATGAAAACTAATTGGGAATCCATGAGGTTGAAGTGAGTGATCAAGCTTGTCATTGGAGTAACTGATGTTGTTTGTTACAAAGTATGTTATCTTGAAGTTAGTTAGTAATACTTGTTTGTGTATGATTACCTTAGTATATATAGTGATGCAGTACGTCAATATATGGATGCAAAGTGTGTTCAAAGTTTAAGGGTCATTCAGTATATGAATATAAATATGCATGTTAGTGGGTACTAGCTTTTAATATATGAAGCATATCTGAGAAGTTGTAGTTAGTTTAATTAGCCAAGAAGAGATAAGTGTTAGGGAGTACTATTATGTAGTTATGTTGAGTAGTGTATACTTAGACAAGACATCAACAAAGACAAGACATCAATAGTAGTTGCCAAGTACAATAGATATCAGTAGTTCTATATATCAAAAGGAACTTTGGAATAGGATATGGGAGCCATCAAACTATAAAGGAAATGTTGTAGTTGCAAGTGATCAGGTAGATATGGATGCAAAATGTAAAAGATCAGTCAAGGCACATGTATTTATGACAAAATGTTTCATAGAAGTGAGGTCTAATGGTATGAAACTTATTCAATAGGGGTCTCCAAGTGAACAATCATTATGATCTCATTATATTAGTGATGTCTTGTTCAATCGTGATAGTGCATTTTTTTTCTAAGTTTAGATCTATTTGCAAGTAATCTCAATCTCAGTTATAATAATGTTACTTGCATTTTAAACAATAATTTACATATATCTGATTTTAGTCAAAGTTTGTCATAATATCCATTGGTGAACTTTTTTTCACAAGACAATGAGTTATCTCCATCTCCCAGTCACAGAGGTTTGTAGCTATTTTGTGACAGCTATCTTAGTATTCTTATTGTGCAGTGGTCTTCGTTCATTATGGAGTACTTGTTCAATGACCCTAGTAGTCTTGGATAGTGACAGGCATGTGCATTGAATGTGAGGTCTGTGGCTAATAGGACAATCATGTCATTCCTAACTGAGTTTGTAGGATTATGTAGTATAGTATGTATTGCTAAGTATGCAGGACACTTGATAGTGTGTAGGGCAGAACAATGTTCATGGAAGGTAGAACAGAGTGTCCAGGCATGTAGAACTCTTTGACAAAAGTATTGCAAAGATCACAGAGATTCTTATTGTAAACTAGTAAGACCAGCACTAAATGTAGTGTTGAATGTATGAATGCAAGTAGTGACTATGTAAACATTGAAGTATGAATCTTAGTATATTGAATGATATGCATGTAAATTAGGTGTAGTAGGTTGGTCTTGGTCTTGATCAGTTTCATGAGGATCAATGTCTTATGAGAAATGCTTTCTAATCAGCATTAGTGCATTCAACATAGGAGGAGTCAGTATTCCTTTGTCATTTAATGTCAAAAGGGGAGAGAGAGAGTGGAGAGTTTTTGTTTTGCCATCAATGACAAAGGGGGAGTTTGTTGATGTATTTGTCATTGATGTCAAAAGTTGGAGATGTGTTTGTCATTGATACTTGTTACTTGTCATTGTTGTTCTTTGACATCCAAGGATTATTTCATGCTTCATCAAATGATTAGTTGATGCCATGCTTCATGATCAATTGATGCCTCAGGAGTGCCTTGATGCAGGATTTGCTTCATCTATGTCAATGAGTACATGTATGATGTTGTTCATCATGTAAGATGGTGGTTGGATACTCATGTTTGATTTGATTCTTATCATACTTATGGTATGTTTTCTTCACAGATATGGTTTTGGGTTCTTCAAAAGGGAAACGAGTATGTTTGATGTTGTATGGGTTATGTTGCTATGTATTTCTGTGTTTAAATGCTACTTAGAGTATTTTTCAGTTGGTTGCAGTATGAAGATCTTAGGGTTTGAAATTTCTATTCATAAAAATTGTGAAATACACTTCTAAAGACCTAATCTACAATTCTCTAAAACCCTAAATTACTAGGCTTAATCCCTTATTATAACCTAAGGTTTATATTGTGACGGGGAGCAGTTTTGTTTTTATTTAGTTAGTGACTTAGGATTTTCGGTTAAGTGTGCACTTAAGTGAACACTTGAGTATTCAAATACATTGGGCCATTGGCCCTCTTTCCTAGTGTGACTGGAGCTCTGGATACACCCAATATCATTTGAAGTGGGAAAATCCATCAATGGTTCATATTTAAAGAGTGCAGGGTGCGAAACCTAAGATCAATTACCACTATTAAGAATCAATTTGAAATACAACAAATCTATGGTTTGAAAGGAACTTGATAGTTAAACAAATGTATTATAGTTTTGGGAAGTTTTTATAATAGATTGCTAATTGATTTATACCCAGTGATTACATGGATTGATGATTATTCTTTCTCTTGAGTTCTTTTTTTGAGTTCCTTTTTTTGAATGAACACATAGTTTTTGGATTATGGATGCCTGATTTATAGTATGTGCTGAGGAGTATTTTTTATAGACTATGACCAAAAGGATGCTAATGTTTTTAATGGTTCTATGATGAACACATAGAGAGGATGTGAGTTTTTGAGGGTTCAGAGGTAGTCTCTGAATGTTAGAGAGAGAAGTGAAGTTAATGAATATTAGTAGAGTTATTTGATAGGAGAATCCAAAGATTGCAACAAAGTAATGATAGGAGGAAATTACAGCATGATGATTGCAAAGGGAAGTGAAGACACTCAACATGATCTGGTGGAGTTTTGATTGCACAGGATAGTGAGAGAATTAGATATCATTTATCTTGATGATGGTCTAACATATTAGAGTCGTTTGAATATGAAAGGAATATGATGTTTAAGAGTCTTCTTATGGTCTCTATTTTTGTTTATTTAAAAGAACATGATCAGTTACGATGTGTGTATAGAAGTTATTGTTTATTGTTCATATCTGTTTGATTCATGGTGATTGTTGAAGAAAATTTTTTGTAGAGAGGCCCATATTCATGTATGCTAAGACAAGTTTGGTAGCAAAAGCATGATATATCATTCAAAGAGGAATTTGTCTTGAGTGAAGATGATCTTGTGTGGCCTATGATTTCATTTTAATTAAAAGTTCTTATATTGTCTAATGATGTCATGTACTCCTATGACTGGGTGTATTGTAATCTTCAAGGGTTATTCTTTTATGTCAAATTAGGAGAGATAATGTGTTTGTATAAGAGTTATAGAACACATCTATAACCTTTGGTTTTCAATGTAAACAGAGTAGTACTTTGTGTTTATCCCTGTATTTGGATTAGTGTTGCCCTAGTGAGGCTTATGTGTGATCGGTGAGATCATTTTCTAGTGAAGCATTGTAACCAATGAGGTTTATGGCCAGTAAGGCTTGTATGTGATTAGTGAGATCCTAGCCAGTGAGGCCTGTATGTACTCAGTGAGAGTTTGGTTAGTGAGACCCAATAAAGTTTTGGTGAGGATTGGCCAGTGGTTTTTCCCTGGATAGGTTTTTCCACTTTACATATTGTGTTATGGATTCATCTGTGTGATTCTATCATTTGTTGATGTCTTTGTCATGATGATGTTAGAAATTGTTTCTACAAGATTCATGAATAAACAATTTTTATTAGATCACTGATTCACCCCCCCTCTTAGTGATCCTTAGTATTCCTACAACTAGTATCAGAGCTCCAAGTTGTTGGCATAATCGTTATAGTTATAATAACAATGGTATTACATTGTTAATTACATTATCAGTTACAATGTTTTAGTTATAAAGTTGTTATACAAACTGCATCGACAGTTATGTGAACTGCATCAGTATGAACTGCATCATCCTTGTATAAATCTGCATTGTATCATTTGAAATAAATCAATAAAGTTACTACCCCTTTCATATGGTATTATAGAGGTTAACCATGATGGAAGGAGAATGATTGTACAAAGAGGAAATGCAAGAAGATATGAAACCATTATCACCATAGAGCATATAATAGCAATGGTTCACTAGTACCTGTAGAAGCAACATAATCATAGGGCACAAGTTCCCTAAATGTGGTTGTGTTGACAATATCCGTCCAGTGTGGAAATTTAATCTTCCCGAATCACTTGAGATGTGCAGCATAGGTAAGGATAAACATATTTTACTTTGATGAATTATTTTAGCATGATGCATCTTTGTTGATTCACGACCTCAAGTGAATAACTTGTTTTGAAGAAATTTATTGAAGTTAGTTATTTTTTAAAGGTCGTTTAATTTTTATATGCCTAGTGGTGCTTAGTGAGAATTGAGGCCAGTGATAAATTTTCAATGTTGAAGTTTAAATGAGTTACATTATATGATGTGCATAGTTTTTGAGATATCATTGTTTATCACCCAAGGATAAGAAGAGTTATGTGGGTGAAGAAATCATAGATTTGTTGAGGTCTAATGTTTGAAAGATAATCCCAAAATCCATTTAACATTTGATTTACCATTGAAAGATTGGATGTTTGATGTTTGACAGATAGGAGATGAGCATTGAAATCTACCAAAACAAAGTGCTATTCTTGCAGATGATGGTGCTATTATTAGTGAATATATTATTTGTTTGAACCTCCTCTTACCAACCATGTAAGGTATAATTTCCAAGCAATACAAAGGCATGAAAATAGATCTACGTGGGAGGAAGTCTATGTGAAGTTGTGATATGTATTAAGCAGAATAATAAATTACTAGTGAAGGCATTTCCTGGTGAGTGTAAATAAGGTTTGGAGGTATATGAGTCCAACATTAATCAAAATTGACAACATTGTTTTTAACATTTGAAAATGGCCACACATTATGTTTGTGGTTCTGATGCCATCCATTCTATCATTGATAGAAATCTGAGAGACTTGCATGATTGTTCTATTGAAGAGTCTAAAGCAAATAGATAGAGTGTAATCATATCATATTGGAGGTAGGTGGCATCAGAGGATGGAGGAATCTTTATCATATCAAGTTAGCTTCTCACTTTGAGATGATGCTTTACATGAGAAACATTTTCAGCTTTCATTTTTTGATTTCATTTGTTGTTGTTGATAGATTTGAAGAATACATGTTTTTGTGAAGATTATGTTCTGGAGATACGTTTGGGATTTGCTGTTGAGCTCAATATGGATTGTTGTCAAGTGAGCTTCAGAGTATATGATCAAGAATTATACCCTTTCGTGGTCACTAGACAATGATAAAGATCCGTCGTATCACTTAGGGATTGTTGTTGAATAATTCAAGACTCTGTGATTTGAGAGTTTGTGACTGAGAGCTTAAGAACACGGATAGAAGTTACACCTTTTTGAGGGTCAAGACACAACTTGATGGAGCCCCAATTGGTTCAGGATTTGTTCTTTTAGCAGAAGATCTTCTATAAAATATGTATTCATATTATGTAATCAGATTTGTTGAGTATATTAGCATTCAGGGGGGTCCCTTGGTACTATTGTAGGAACAATGTAATAAGGGGGGAATGTTGGAATAATCATTATAGTTATAGTAACAATGGTATTACATTTTTAATTATATTGTCATTTACAATGTTGTAGTTATAAAGTTGTTATACAAACTGCATCGATAGTTATGTGAACTACATCGGTATGAACTGCATCGTCCTTGTATAAATCTATATTGTATCATTTCAAATGAATCAATAAAGTTACTACCCCTTCACAAGTTACCTGGAAGAGTCTAATAGACTTGGATAGATTTTGGAGGTGGAATACTATGGGTAAGAGGTATAGAAATAAAGTTTCTAAAAAAGAGAAATATCTGCATAAAAAGAAAGAGAAGTCTAATCCAAAAGTTGATGATGTTTCTAATGTTCTTGACTCTAAAAAATGTCATACAAGAATACCTGATGCAAAAAAAGATGAGTTTCAGTTCATGGAGGTTGTAAATGAGCAATCTGATGAAAATGATGAAGAGGAAGCACAAGTTTAATATCTTGAAGATGAATTGATTGTTTCCTTGGATGAATTGAAGAAAGAAAGAAGAGAAAAAAAGAACCAAAGATGAAGTATGAAGAATCTAATCAGCTTGTTGAGGAACTAAAGAAGAAGTGTGTAGAATCTGATCAGATTATTGAGAAAATAAAATTACAATTAGAAGAGTCTAGAAAGTTGAAGAAGCCACTTGCCTGAAGTTACAAACCAAAGTTGAAGATTGCCAAAAGTTAGAGGCTGAAATGTTGTTCCTAAAGAAGCAATTAGAGAAGGTAAATCAGGATTTGAAAAGAAGTCTACAAAATGAGCAGAGCACTAAGTTGTTTGAGAAAATGATGCTAAGTTAAAGATCTCTATCAAAAACATTTGGGTTAGGATATTAGGCAGAAAAGAGTAACAAAGATGCTTCTATGCTCAACAAGAATGTTGGAAAAGAATCTATGAAGCCAGAAAATACATCAAAAGACACTATTTATGAACTAGAAGAATCAAGCACTACTCCTAGAGGGTTTGCAGGTTAAACCAGTAAAGAAGGACACAAAATTGTGGATAGGCCCAAGAAAGGATCGAGGAGAAGACCATCAACAAATCAAACTAGGTTCAATTCTTATTTTCATGGTTATTGTTATTCTTGTCATAATTTTGGTCATATGGGTAGGGAGTGTAAAATTCATACAAGAAATGATTTTGATTGGGACAAGGAGATGTATCATAAGAGTAACAGAGTTAGTTACAAAGAAAAAGGTAATAGGACATATGAGAAATATAATTATGCATGGAACAATATTAGAAGTGCTTATAGTTTGGCAAGAAACTTTAATGCTTTTGTTCCTTTGTTTGGTCACAAGGTCAAATGTTTTAGATGTAATCTCTTTGGGTATGAAGCACAATATTGCAGGAGTAATTTAATGGAATCATTTAATCAAAGCAAGAAGTTAGGCACTATGAAAGTTTGGAATAAAAACAAGACCTACAAAAAGAAGACCCTAATCATGTGCCTATTGCACAAGAGGTATCTCCAAGTGCATAAAGAGATCCATGAAGTCAAGGGGAGATGTTCAATTCTTTTCATTTAACCCCAAGGTAAAAACAAGGAGGTTGTAGCAGTCTCAGAAACTTGTAAATAAATTGTGGTCTCAAGGAGTTGTATTGTGAACTAAGAGTTGTTTCTTTGAAAAGTTAACAATATTTTCATTTTCTTTTCATCATTGTTTCATTACTAGTAATGCTGTTTTGTTAATGTTGGTTGATGTATCTAGCCCATGGATTTACAAAGGTCTAGTTGATACTTGATACATTCAAAGTATTGAAGCCTCATGAAGAGAATGCATATCCTAAAACTCTATGAAAACTAATTGTGAAGCCATGAGGTTGAAGTGAGTGATCAAGCCTATCATTGGAGTAACTGATGTTGTTTGTTACAAGGTATGTCATCTTGAAGTTAGTTAGTAATACTTGTTTGTATATGATTACCTTACTATATATAGTGATGCAGTACCTCAATATATGGATGCAAAGTGTGTTCAAAGTGCAAGGGTCATTTAGTATATGACTATAAATATGCATGTTAGTGGGTACTAGTTTTTAATATATGAAGCATATCCGAGAAGTTGTAGTTAGTTTAATCAGCCAAGAAGAGATAAGTGTTAGGGAGTAGTATTATGCAATTATGTTGAGTAGTGTATAATTAGACAAGACATCAGCAATGACAAGACATCAATAGTAGTTGCCAAGTACAATAGATATTAGTAGTTCTATATATCAAAAGGAACTTTGGAATAGGATATGGGAGCCATCAAACTATAAAGGAAATATTGCAGTTACAAGTGATCGGGTAGACATGGATGCAAAATGTAAAAGATCAGTCAAGGCACATGTATTTATGACAAAATGTTTCATAGAAGTAAGGTCTAATGGTATGAAACTTATTCGATATGGGTCTGCAAGTGAACAATCATTATGATCTCATTATATGAGTGATGTCCTATTCAATGGTGATAGTGCATATTTTTTGTAAGTTTAGATCTATTTGCAAGTAATCTCAATCTCAGTTATAACAATGTTACTTGCATTTTAAACAATAATTTACATATATCTAATTTTAGTCAAAGTTTGTCATAATATCCATTGGTGAACATTTTTTTCACAAGACAATGAGTTATCTCCTTCATCTCTCAGTCACAGAGGTTTGTAGCTATTTTGTGACAGTTGTCTTAATATTCTTATTGTGCAGTGGTCTTCATTCATTCTGGAGTACTTGTTCAATGACCCTAGTAGCCTTGGACAGTAATAGGCATGTGTAGTGAATGTGTGGTCTGTGGCTAGTAGGACAATCATGTCATGCCTAACCGATTTTGTAGGATTATATAGTATAGTATGTATTGCTAAGTATACAGGACACTTGACAGTGTGTAGGGTAGAACAATGTTCATGGCAGGTAGAATAGAGTGTCCAAGAATGCAGAACTCTTTAACAAAAGTATTGACAAAGATAGCAGAGTTTCTTATTGTAAACTAGTAAGACCAGCACTAAATGTAGTGCTGAATGTATGAATGCAAGTAGTGACTATGTAAACATTGAAGTATGAATCTTAGTATATTGAATGATATGCATATAAATTAGGTATAGTAGGTTGGTCTTGGTCTTGATTAGTTTCATGAGGATAAATGTCTTATGAGAAATGCTTTCTAATCAGCATCAGTGCATTCAACATAAGAGGAATCAGTATTCCTTTATCATTTAATGTCAAAGGGGGAGAGAGAGAGAGTGGAGAGTTTTTGTTCTGCCATCAGTGACAAAGGGGGAGTTTGTTGATGTATTTGTCATTGATGTCAAAATTTAGAGATGTGTTTATCATTGATACTTGTTACTTGTCATTATTTTTCATTGATGTCCAAGGAATATTTCATGCTTCATCAAATGAATAGTTGATGCCATGCTTCATGATCAGTTGATGCCTCATGAGTGCCTTGATGCAGGATTTGCTTCATCTATGTCAGTGAGTACAAGTATGATGTTGTTTGTCATGTAAGATGGTGGTTGGATACTCATATTTGAGTTGATGCTTATCATACTTATGGTATGTGTTCTTCACAAAATATGGTTTTGGGTGCTTCAAAAGGGAAACAAGTATGCTTCATGTTGTATGGGTTATGTTGCTATGTATTTCTATGTTTGAATGATACTTAGAGTATTTTTCAGTTGGTTACAATGTGAAGATATCAGGGTTTCAATTTTTTGTTCATAATAGTTGTGAAATACACTTCTAAAGACCTAATCTACAATTCTCTAACACCCTAAATTACTAGTCTTAAACCCTTATTATAACCTAAGGTTTATATTGTGATGGCGAGTACTTTTGTTTTTATTTAGTTGGTGACATAGGATAACTAGTCAAGTGTCCACTTAAGTGAACACTTGAGTCTTCAAATACGTTGGGCCATTGACCCTCTTTCCTAGTGTGACTGGAGCTCTAGATACATCCAAGATCCTTTGAAGTGGGAAAAGCCATCAATGGTTCATATTTAAAGAGTGTAGGGTGCTAAACCCAAGATCAATGACCACTATTCAAAATTAATTTGAAATCCAACAAATCTAAGGTTTGAAAGGAACTTGATAGGAAAACAAATGTGTTACAGTTTTGAGCAGTTTATGTAATAGATTGCTAACTATTTTACACCCAGTGATTATAGGAATTGATGATTATTGTTTCTCTTGATTTTTTTTTGAGTTCCTTTTTTGAATGAACACATAGTTTTTGGATTATGGATGCCTAATTTACAGTACATGCTAAGGAGAATTTTTTACAAACTATGAGCAAAAGGATGTTAATGTTTTTAATTGTTCTGCGATGAAAACATAGAGAGGATGTGAGTTTTTGAGGGTTCAGAGGTAGTCTCTGAATGTTAGAGAGAGAAGTGAAGTTCATGAATAGTGGCAAAGTTATTTGAAAGAAGAATCCAATGACAAGCAGTAGAATAATGATATGAGGAAATCAAAGCATGATGATTGCAAAGGGAAGTGAAGACACTCAACATGATGGTGGAGTTTTGATTACAGAGGACAGTGAGGGAATCATATATCATTTGTCTTGATGATGGTCTAACATATTAGAGTTGTTTGAATATGACAAGAATACGATGTGTAAGAGTCTTCTTATGGTATCTATTTTTGTTTATTTAAAAGAACATGATCAGTTAAGATGTGTGTGTAGAAGTTATCGTATGTTGTTTATATTTGTTTGATTCATGGTGATTGTTGAGTTAGAATTATTTGTAGATAGGTCCATATTCATGTATGCTAAGATAGGTTTGGTGGCAAAAGTATGATATATCATGCAAAGAAGAATGTGTCTTGATTGAAGATGATCTTGTTTGGCCTATGATGTCATTGTAATCAAGAGTTCTTATATTGTCTTATGATGCCATGTACTCCTGTGATTGAGTGTATTGTAATCTTGAAGGCTTATTCTTTTATGTTAAATTAGGAGATATAAGGTGTTTGTATAATAGTTATAGAACACATCTATAACCTTTGGTTTTCAATGTAAATTGAGTAGTACTTTGTGTTTATCTTCTTGTAGTGAGATTGGTGTTGCTAGTGAGGCTTGTGACATTGCCAGTGATGCTTATATGTGATCAATAAGATCATTTTCTAGTGAGGCATTGTAACCAGTGAGGTTTATGTCTAGTAAGGCTTGTATGTGATCAGTGAGATCCTAAGCAGTGATGCTTGTATGTACTCAGTGAGAGTTTGGTCAGTGAGACCCAATAAAGTTTTGGTGAGGATGGGACAATGTTTTTCCCTAGATAGGGTTTTCCACTTTACATCTTCTGTTATAGCTTCATGTGTGTGATTCTATAATTTGTTGATTTCTTTTTCATGACGATGTTAGAAATTGTTTTTACAAGATCGATGAATAAACAAGTTTTATTAGATCACTAATTCACCCCCCTCTTAGTGATCCTTAGTATTCCTACACAAGAGTCAACATCAACCCTAAATTTACTCACCATGTACCTCTTTGAGTAAAGATAGAAGCTTCTTGGGCAAGGTGTCAAGGCCTCCAAGGAAAGGGAAAGGGTGAGTTGTTAGCCACTTGATCCTTAGCTATTCACTCTTGAGAAAATATTCCTAACTAGGTAGGAATATTGAGAGTTATTGAGTATGGGCCCACATTAGAAGTCAATCCTACTTGAATAATTCTAGGCTTGTTCATGTGTTTGATGTGTGTTCATGTGATAAATCCTTTGCAAACTTGTGTGTGTTGTGTGAAATCTTTTATTTGCCAATTGGTGCAAGTGAAGCATCCAAATATTTCCAACATCTTAGGATCCATAGTTTAAAATCTAAAGACAATCCTTGTCACATTGATCCTTTCCCTAAGGTTGATTTATTTGAGATCCACATGCATAATCTATATTTCTTCTATCTATTTTACCTACCTTATCTTCCATCCACATCAAAGTTGTCTTAGACTTTGAATTGAGATTTAGCCCTTGATAAAGACCCTAATCTTTTGATCCATCATCCAATCATTTAATCCTAATAAATATTTGTGTTTTTCTTGGGATATATCATTCCTACAACACCATCCTTTATCCATCAAATCAAATGTAATAAAATCTTGTTCCTTGATCTTAATCCAAAACCTAGTCCAAGTCACCATCATCTTTGTAGTCATCCTAATCCACATCATCTCTAATCTTGTTGTCATCCATTCCCTCATCATCCCTAATCCAATCCAAGATCTCCAAATAAATAAAAATTTAGCTTAATCATTAATATCTCTCAGTTTATGCCCCCATCACTTGATCTCAAGCCAAGAAAACCATGGATCCTAACATAGATCAACCCACTTCCTCCCATAACACAAACCTACATGAACATGGTTCTGATAAACAAGATTATTCACCTCCATACATAGATTACCTTAAGAACTTGTCAAACAAAGACTTTGTTGTACAACTTCTCTTGGAAGAAGGTGTTGGTAAGAGAAACTGTGTGGCTTCATGAGTGTTGTCATCGATGGCAACAAAGTCTATCCCACTCATCCGCAACACATAGTATGTCTATACCAGAAGTCATATTGAAGAGTGTTTTGGTCTGTTGAACAAGAACAGAGCGTGCAACAAGGTCTGACAATCAGGTCTGGGTCTCTCAGATGAAGTATCTCAACAAAGGGCAGATTTGGGGAAGTTAGTAGGAGTACCATGACTGCTACATTCTAGAGATTGAACCTCCGGTGATGAAAGAGAGAAAAGATATGAGCATCTAAGTGTTGGGTTCCTAACAGGTAGAGTAGATTGAGAAAGAACCAACCAACAGAGCATTAGACTTTAATTTGGATGAGAAATTGGTGGTGATCAAGCTACTTGAGGGATCATTCATGGTTGGCCGACATTATTGATGACTTTTATGTCTATGTCCTTATATGCAACACATAGTAAGCATGGATTCAACTGACAAATCAGTATGTTGGGAAAATCTCGAGTATTTCAGATCTCGACTAGAAATATGTTGAGATCCTTGATGCAGATATATATACCAGATTGATTTCGGTATGAAGGTGTGTGTGGTGTGTGATAGTGTGTGAAGAAAGGTAGAGATGGGTGTGGAAGTGATAATACAAGTTCGGTATGTTACATAACAACAACATTAAAGCAGAAGAAGAATGAAGTGCAGTAGATTAGTTTATTGAGCCTAACTAGAACTGAACCTCAGCACATGTGGATGCCTTTGATCAGTTCAAATACCTGGTTACTTTCTTTATACCTTGTAGACAGTGAGTCTCTTGTAGGAAGTGAGCCTCTTGTAAGTAGTGTGCTCGGGCAGTGAGCCCTAATTGGCAAGTGCCATTTTGTACTTCCATTCTTTTAATAGAGAATACAATCTTGGGTTAGTCACCGCGTGGTTTTTCCATTAACAGGGTTTTCCACATAAAAATCCTTGTGTTATGTGTGTTGATTTCTCTTCTGCTCTCATGTTCACGTATGCTCATATGTTTTGATACTACACTAATTGTAAAAGAATAAAAGAAAGTTAAATAATTAAGATAATTGATTCACCCCCTCTTAGTTATCCACCTTGTTTCCAACAATTGGTATTAGAGGTAAGTTCCTCCAAATAGAGCCTAACAGATTAAGGAAGATCTGGGAATCTCAATGGATATGTATGGTATGAGAGAACAACTTCAGTCTATCCTAGATGATCTTGACCAATCTCACTTTGAAGTCAATAACTTAAGGGAAAGACTCAAACAAGATGATGATTTCATAAATGAACTAAAAGAGAAACTGAGTATCTCTGTGAAAAAGATAAAGGAGCTATTTCAACAATTAGCAAGTCAAAGTGAAGCCAATGATACTAATGAAGATCTGAATGAGAAGAACAAGTTATGTGAGAAGCTATCAAAAGAAGTCATTATGGTAAGACATGAAATGGAATCAGGGGTTATGAAATTCACCCAAGAAATTGAAGAGAAAAGAAAAATGGAAGATAGTCTAAGACAATCTCTCGAGGAGAAGTCAGAAGACTGCCATAAAATGGATAGAATAATCAGACATCTAGAATCTGATCTTGAAGAAGCTAGAGATAATGAAGAACAACTTGAAAATTAGATAGACACTCTTAAAAGGGATCTTCAAACAACAAATGAATAGAAAGAAAAATTCAAGATAAGCTCTGCTCAACTTGAAGTTCTTCTTGAAAGACAAAAGAGGGTAGATGATAAGCATGGCTTGGGATATGAGAAAGGTGAAAGCTCTGGATCTGGCCAAAAGAACTCTGGATTAGGAAATCCAAGGTACAAGCCTAGAAGACCTCTGGTAAGACAACCAAATGCTCAAAGATATCTATCCTTCAATAGATACTGCCACAATTACAATAACTTTGGTCATAAAGCAAATCAATGTAGAAGAAGAATGAATCAGACTAATTCATCCTTCTTCGGATAGTGTTTTAATTGCAAAAGGTATGGTCACAAATCTCATGAATGTGGAAATATGCAAATAAACAATTCATTCAATGGTAGATGCTAAATGCATGCAATAGAATGGGACATATAGCTAATCAATGTAGATCAAGAGGATATTAGTCAAATATGCAAAGAAATATAGCTTGCTACAATTGTAATAGATCCAGTCATATTGCCATATTTTGGAGAAGTAAGAATCGGGATAAAAGCGGTCTGGTGCATCATAATCAAAATCAAGACAAAGGAAAAGGAAAAGTGAATGCGGATGAAGTTCAAAGGGAGATCAACAAGATTTGGGTGAAGAGAAGTATAGAAAATGTTGGGGATAGATCCACACCAGAATCTGGTGCTGATATTCCTTTCAGAAACTAAATAGATGAGCTCTGGCTTAGGGGGAGTCACAAAAGAAAACATTTTCCCCCAGCAAGTCAATTGGTGCCTAAATTGGCACATGGAGTGTAGTGGATAGGCCTAAATACAAGGCCATCCGGGATAAGCATTTTGGACATTGCATCCATTTCCCTTGTTTTGTAGAAGAAGAATGGGTCTGGTATGTTCTAAGCAGAATGCATGACAACTTCATGTGGTTGATGAGGCAATTTAAGATCACAAAAGATGCTATTAGGGCGGTAACCAGATTGTACTCATCTGGTTGGTTGCCTGCTCTCAAATTAGTCAAAAACCAAACTGTAAGTGAGGCTACCGAATCAAAATTTGACAAAGAGGGAAATGAAAATAGAAGACATCATAGTTCCAGATATCAAATTTGCCTCTATGATAATTGGTTACAAAATCTATCACTCTAGCAGGGAGAATTTAGTATTCGGAACTGCTATATATACTGCATATGAAATGCTAAGGAAAAATGCTGACTATGATCTTTGTGAGCTTCTCCTGAACCAACTGTTAGAGAATTTACAAAAAATAAAGAAGGATAAGAAGAATTCATTTAAGTACGGTGGCTTGATACTATGTCTTTTCTTTTACTATATGAATGAGCTACCTGGATCCAGTGGTTGGATATGGGAAAATGATAGACTTGTGGCCATACAAATTAGAGACTATATGTATGGGCTTGGTGATGCCAAGGCTTAAAGCACAGCTCTCTGGGGATATTTCAAGAATTTCCAAGGTATGATGCAGGAAAAAGAAATAATTCCTTAGACATTAGTTGAAAAATATAAGGATACAGTGTGTTTTGTGGTAGACACTGATCAATGCCTAATGGAGGTAGTAGAGCCTAAAATAGTCTGGATTATGCCAATGGGCTATGAAGTAGATGAGAAAATCCTGGAGTTGCATATCCAACACTTGCTAAGCTAGCCCAAGGACCCTGAGGCAGAAAGGTTTGGAACCTTTCAAGAGTTGAGTGTAAAAATTCATGTTGAACTGAGACAGCCTAAGATCAAGAGAAAGGTAAGAAGGGAAGTAGAAGAAGTTGCCAAGAGATATGGCATTTCCAAAGAGGTAGTTGAAGCAAATAGAGAGAAAGTGGAAAGAGTAGAAAAAGAGAGAAAAGAAGCATAAAAAGAAAGTCATCCGGTACAAGCTCCCTTCAAGAGCTCTGCACCTGCCACTTCTAAGAACTCAAAAGCCTCAAAAATGGAAGCAAAGACATCTGATAAAGGAGAAAAGAGATCAAAGACAAAGGCCACAAGATCATACACAAGCCACAAGGATGATAAAGAGACAAAGACAGATGAGGAGGTTAAGAAAATGAAGAAGAAAAAGAAAACTTCTATGGAATCATCTATCGACAAAAACAAAGAAGAAGAAGCAGAATAATTTATTGAAAGACCTACACTTTCCATTGATGATGTCATCAAGGTAGTCACTATGGATGGAAATTTGCAACCAATGACATAATTCTATGATGAATGTAGTGAAACTGACCAGAAAATCTTGCAAGATGCTACAGTCAGGTATCTAAACATCTATAATAAAGCATTCATTGAAATCATATGTCTAATTCCCAAAAGCCTAGAGAAGGAACTTGAAATGAGAAAGAACAATGCTAAGGCAAAGGAACTAGAGATTCAGGAATAGATATCTATTCATCTCTATCCTTCCATTACTCCAAAACAAATGAACATGATCTTCAAGGATTGCAAGGATGAGTTCCAGAGCAAAGCCAGAATGAACAAGCTTATGCTTAGAGAGACTGAAGACATCCTCCGGAATGCATATAAAAGATTCAATATTCCTATTATAGAGGACATAAGTGATGAACCTTTTGCCATAGATGTCGAAGGATCAAGTGCATCAAAGGAAGATTCTACTGAGAAAATTACAGAAGAGTCAAAGGAGATAGGTGAGGAGAAGACTAAGGACTTGGATTCCTCTGTTCTAGAAGAAGAAACCCCTGAAGAAGTAAACATCTCTCCTCTGGATCCCCCAATAGACTCTAGAACTGAAGGAGAAGCAAGAAAAGACGAGAAAGAAAGTCAAGAAGAGGAGAAAAACGGAAGAGAAGAAGATCAAACAAATAAGATCCCAGATGACAATTCTGAGGCAGGAAAAGAAAAGAAGACTCTGTCTTCGGCAAGAGACACTATAGAAGAAGTTAAGATTTCCTGACCAAGGAAATGATGGAATTAGATGAACTGGAGCTGTTTCAAGAACCACTCACTTTTGACTCTTTCTCTCTCCAGTCCAGACAATGAAGGTAGCATCTTTTGTTCAAGCCAAAATAAAAGAAAAGCTTCTGAAGTCTCACATGGAAGACTGTGAGCTGATAGAGATTGCATCCGGTGTGTTGGAGAAGATCATGCCATCCTTCCAGAAGGATATTTCAGCCTCTTCATCTGGTAACTTGAAATCTCTTGTTAATTCTATTAGCACACATTTTGATTCTTTGGAGAAGTCAGCAGAAGAGAAAGTCCAGAAATAGTTTTTGGGAAAGAGATTCTCTGAAGTATAGGGACTTACCACAAATGATAGGAGAAATCTAGATATTGGGATAAAGAGCCTAGAAAATTATCTTAAAGATGGTAGAGATTTATACAAATTTTGTCTATCTTGGTCCACAATGACAGCAGACATTTCCAAGAAGGTCAAAGAACAAGAGATTAAACTGTCAAGTTTATCTCAAAATTTTGATCCTCTCACCTCTTCCATAATAAATCAAGTGTCTCAGACTATTGCCATTATTAATGAAATAAAGAGGCTTGAGAAAGAGAAGAAGAATAGAATAAGCAGAATGAGTGAACTAAGAGGGATAATCATCCCTAAGTTAGAGGCAATGCATGAGGCTCTAACTGATGCTCAGACTACAGCCTGGACCAGTGATTCGGTAGACTTAAAAAGGGCAGAAGCTTTTGCATTTTTGTCAAGTGGCCACATTTCAATTTTGGACAGGATGAAGCAGAGTTGGGTAATAGAATTTGTCCAGTTGAAAACCACTTTTGTAGATATACTTAAGCATATGTAAGTATAACTTATATATATTCTTAGGCGGCTATGTATAGGCTATTTTTTGAAAATTTTGGTGTGTGGATTCTACCCTTTACCATTGATGTCAAAGGGGGAGTGAGGAGTAGTGAAAAATGTAGAATCTAGCTAAGGGGGAGCTCTGGTAAAAGTGTACATAAGATAGAGCATGAGCCAAGGGGGAGTTTGTTATAACACTTAAGTCATTTTTCACTAAGTGTTGCCATCAATGCCGAAGGGGGAGATTATTGGAAAGAGACACTGTGTGGCTTCATGAGTGTTGTCATTGATGGCAACAAAGTCCATCCCACTCATCTACAGCACATAGCATGTCTATACCAGAAGTCATATTGAAGAGTGTTTTGGTCCGGTGAATAAGAATAGAGCATGCAGCAAGGTCTGAAAATCACGTCCGGATCTCTCAGAGGAAGTATCTCAGCAAAGTATAGACTTAGGGAAGTCAGTAGGAGTACCATGACTACTACATTCCAAAGATTGAGCCTCTGATTATGAAAGAGAGAAAAGATATGAACATCTAAGTGTTGGGTTCCTGACAGGCAGAGCAGACTGAGGAAGAACCAACCGGCAGAGCATCAGACTTTAAACCAGATGAGAAATTGGTGGTGATCAAGTTACTTGAGGGATTATTCATGGTTGGACGACATGATTGATGACTTATATGTCTATGTCCTTGATACGCATCACATAGTAAGCATGGATTCAGTCAACAGATTAGTATGTTGGGAAAATCTTGAGTATTCCGGATGGTGACTAGAAAGATGTTGAGATCCTTGATGTGGATATATATACCAGATTGATTTCAGTATGAAGGTGTGTGTGGTGTGTGATAGTGTATGAAGAAAGGTAGAGATAGGTGTGGAAGCAATAATACAAGTCTAGTATGTGACAAAATAGCAGCATTAAAGCAGAGGAAGAATGAAGTGTAGTAGATTAGTTTATTAAGCCTAACTGAAACTAAACCTCAACATATGTGGATGCCTCTGATCAGTTCAAACACCTGGTTACTTTCTTTATACCTTGTAGACAGTGAGTTTCTTGTAGGCAGTGAGCCTCTTGTGAGCAATGTGCTCAGGTAGTGAGCCCTAATTGGCAAGTGCCATTTTGTTCTTCCATCTTTTTAACAGAGAATACAATCTTGGGTTAGTCACCCCATAGTTTTTCCCTTAACAGGGTTTTCCATGTAAAAATCCTTGTGTTATGTGTGTTGATTTCTCTTCTGCTCTCGTGTTCATGTATGCTCATATGTTTTGATACGGCACTAATTGTTAAAGAAGAAAATAAAGTTAAATAATTAAGATAACGGATTCACCCCCCCTCTTAGTTATCCACCTTGTTTCCAACAGAAGGGGCAAAGCTCCCTTCTCACCTTGAGGTGAAACCTAGAGATCCCAATACTCCTTTTCCTTCATCACAGCCTACCATGGAAATTCTTCAAGATAATCCAATAGGTGATATGGCCTTGCCTCCACTTTGTATGATCCTAATTCCACCTACACCTTTCAACTAGGTTCACCTTCATCACTCATGCCACAAATATTGAAGCCATTTAGAACATCTAATCAATACATTCCTACACTTTCTACCCATCTCCATTACTCAAAAAATACCAGCAATCCCATCTACATTGCCATCTCATATTCCATCCTAACCAATCCCTTATCAAATACCACTAAGTCCTCCACAACCCATCTATTCAAACACATCATCTCAACCCACTATATGCCATACAACATACCAACCCAATCCTTTGCTCACTCATCCCATGGCTTCATATCCAACACCACCGCTAGTGAGTCCATTGGAACATAAGGTGCAAGTGATTGATCAGGCCCTCCAAAGATTACAAATTAAGACCTAACCTAAACAATACAAATTTGAGGAGTTTTGTCATTACCCTCTTGACCAATCAATCATGATGACTGCTTTTCCTCCTAACTTTGAAGTCCCTAAATTTGATAAATATAAGGAAAAAGGAGATCCTAGAGACCATGTCAATCAATTTTACATGGCTTGTCAAAAGATTGCCTATAATGATGTTTACATTATGGAACTTTTTCCCCAAAGTTTGGTGGGTCAAGCCATCGAATGGTTTCAACATCTTACTCATGGGTCTATTAAAACATTTCCTCAGCTAGTCAAAACATTTGTTCTGCATTTCTCCTACAAAGCTAAACATGAGACTACCATGCTAGATATTTGTAATACCAAAACAAATAATGGAGAAAGCTTTGTTGCTTACTTACAATGGTGGAGAGGTCTTGTAAGTTGAATCCCATGGCCAATCCCTAAAAAAAATTTGGTAAATGTTTTCATCCAAAACTAACCTTTCATCTTCAAGTCCATTATTTATCTACTTTTGAATAAGTTATTGAAAAGGGTATCCTTATTGAAAATGCTCTTATTGCTGAAGGTTCACTCAAGGGCTATACCAAGGACAAGTCACATGAATGATAAAATTAAACCTTGGAAAAAAAAAACTTTTGGTTAGTGATGGAGTCATTGATGCAAAGCACATTAAAACAACTAAATATCCTCATAATAATGTGCTTAATACTATTAAACTTTTGATTCCCGAGGAAAAATTTAGACACCCTTCCAATATGTCTCCCCACACAAGTGGGACCTATCTTATTACACACCACATGCAATGTTCTTAATCTTGAACTTCCATATAAGTTCCTACTTGGTCACCCATGGATCGATGCTATGCAAGCTATCCATTCCACTTACCACCAATGTTTTAAGCTCCCTCATAATGGTGAAGAAGTCACTATCTATGCGGATACTTGACCCTTTGAATATTGTCAAGCCATGGAATTTGTCTCTAATAAAAACAACCTTTATCCTACTAATGATATCTCCACTAAAGATAAGGTCACCTCTTCCATATCTTATGTTCATCCTAATGACATCACTTTCACTTCATCATCCTCCAAGGATCCTAAAGTTACAAAGGTCAAGATCATCGATAAAGGTTGTGGAGAATATGAGCTACATAATGCCTTTCATGTTGAAAAAATACCTTTAACTCCATCATCCCATGGCTTAGACTACATGCCTCTTGGTTTGGAAACCAAGGATCCTTATGTTCCCTCAACGAGTATCGATGATCCTTATAATATCATTGAGAGTACCATCGATGAGACCACCAATGCCTCCTCTAAAGACCTTGGCATTTCATCCTTATTCCATGACCATGCCATCTTCACCATTACAATCTCATCATCATATCCTGCTTCCACTTCCCAGGACCAATAAATACAATCTCTCATGATAATTGTAAATGATGGGGTACATCTAACACTCCATCCTACAAATACAAAGCAAAAGTAGAAAAATAAAAATGTATTGGAATTCAAAGAAATAAATCATGGGGTATCCAAATTCAAATAAAAATACATTTTACCCCTAGCATACAAATTGAACATTTACTTGAAGTAAAGAAAAATCCATTTGAGCATTAAAGAAAATCCAAAGAAGCTTCCTAAAAGTGAGATTGTTGATCCCCCATCACTTTTATTCCATAACACTTCCACCATCTTCCATAATCACATTTCACATGTACATTCTGCATTCTCCCTACTCAACGAGGCTATGCTGGTTCATAGTTACATTACCTAAACACAAAAGAGACTTGTCTTGCACTTAAGGAGGTGCATGATGGTATCTGTGGTGCCCATCCTAGTGAAATTATCCTTGCAATACAACTTCCACATTCTGACCAACATCATGATCATTGTCCACCTATTCCAAAGTTTGCATTTCCACCTAATATCATCCTTTTCCATGCTTAGATTGCTACAGTATCCCAATATATACAAAAAAAAGTAAAGAAAAATAATTTGTCCTATGGTGAAAACCAATTTGGTCGTGCCTTGGATAAGTAGCACGGTAAAAAAATTGCTTGCAGGCACCATGTGTAGTAGCCAGATCTTGTTATCCTTTAGGTCACATGCATTTCATATCTCCATCATCCCATATTTTAGTCTTCCATCATATCCACCTCATGTTTCCATCCTAGTCATACATTTGGGAGACTAATAGTTCCTTGTTCTTGTCTCCATCCTTCCATCCTCACAGCATGTCTTTATTTTCCATCCCCTCCATTTGATGTTTCCTCCCTTGTGCTCACCAGGGGTAGTGGATTGTGCCTTGATTTGGAATTAGTTTCCTTGGTAAATATACTTTTTTCTAGGTACATCTCATTGCCTTGTCCTCTTGGTTAAGTTTCATACACTTTCATGTCTTATAACCTTACATGTATGATGATATCACATATCCTATCTTATACTTGTGGCATTAGCATATTTTAGCATCAACCATTACATCCTCACCCATCCTATTCATTATGACCACCCCTTAATTCTTCCAATATTGTTCAACCATCCCATAACAACATTTAAAAAAATTCAAAACATACCAAAATCCAAAAAAAATTGCAACATTAAAATATCCCAGCAACAAATCCAAATGCAAGTCATCCTTGATCAATACCAATCTAGTCAAGCAATCTAGCCCAATCATCCAAAATAATACCTTCATTATGTTCCAACCTTGTTGTCAACCCAATAGATCAATCATCATCAATCGTTATCAATGGGATATATCATTTCCTCATTTTTATGTTTTTCTTGAGATATATCTTTCCCACAACACTAAACTTATCATCAACAAATCAACCATTGGTTTTCAACTTGACAAGGGCATCACCTTGTTTGTTTCTAAATCATTTTGTGTATGCTTTCTTGCTTTCTTGTGTGTTATCATTTTATCTTGCATTTGCATCAAGCACTTGCAACATATTGCTGCAATGACATCATGGTCTTCTATATCATGGTGCCCAAAGGCTATGTGTGCTTGTGACCTTTTATCTTTTCTGAGTTAGTCCTTTCATGCACATTACACATCGTCACCCTTGTCTTTATACCTTGGTGCATAATGTCTAGTATTATATCAAATTATATGGTTGTTCACTTAATGCAACATAATGTATTCTTCCTTTCTTCCATCTTGTTAACTAGTTTGTTTCATCTATTTCAGGAGCCTACCCATGTTATTCCAACCTACCTATCCTCTTGAAGGGGTACCCTATCCATCATTTGTCCTTGTCACTCCTTCAAGTGACTGAGGCATCTTTTTCCCTCCATCCATACCTCATCTTCTTTGATTTGATGTTACTTCTCTTAGTCACATCATCGTCTCAAAGAGGAGAAAAATGTAGACACCTAAAAATGACCATCACCTTATGACACACTTGTCCTGGGACCTTCTCTCATATCCCCTTCCATCACCTAATTAATTAAATAACTTATCTTTATTTATTTAATTAATTTAATTTTCTTCTCTATCATCCAATTAATTAAATAAATTATATTTATTTAATTAATCCCCTTTTATCTCTTTTAGCCAAATTAATTAAATAAATTAAATATTTATTTAATTAATATTTCCCACATCATTCCTCTCCAATAATTAGTTAAATAATATTTGATTAATTATTCTCATTTGTCCTTATCCTCACCACCCTTGCCCAACAATTCATTAAATAATTTTATTATTTAGTTACTTTTTTAAGAGTCACATGACTTCCACAAATAATAAATGAATGTCCCAAAGGTCAAACTAAGTTTTCATCTCAACCACTCATCTCATACTACATCTCTCAATCCTAGCCATTCACACAAGGATGCTCTAGAAGCTTCTATCATCCACCAATTAATCCTAACCATCCATTTCCTATTGCACATCTTAATCTTAGCCATCTATTGTCACCTCTTAATCTCAACCATCCATTGCACTTCTTAATCTTATCAATCCATCCTATTATCCAAAAATATGTAAATCAAGCCTCAATCAAACCGTTTTGGATTATGAGCTTTCAAATGCTACTAGTTTGAACAATCAACATTAATATTACAATCATTATAGAATATCATTTTCATTGCAACAAGGGCTATTAGTGTAATATTGTTATTTGTTGTTTCTATTTGATTACTTTAGCTTTTATTTACATTCCATATTTCTTCATACACACACTACATCAACATTCTTTAATTATATCACTTACTTGTCAAACAAGTTTCTAAACCCTAGTTTTATATTAGGGCATTACATCACTCTTATATTCTTGTTCAAAATCCCAAGTTAACTTCATTAAAGCAGATACCTAGATACCTAATACATTTATTACATATCTTATATTTTTAGTATAAATCATTAAATGGAATTCAAGGGCTTGTTATAAAATATATATATCTTTGCTTAACTCCCAAAGGCCTTTATCAACAACACTAATCTTTATTGTAAACACAAACATCATAGTAATTTTTTATTTACAAGCACAAAAGGTTTGCAAGACATAAATTAATTTCTGCACATTATGATTCACATCCAATTTTCACAAAATCTAATCATCTTATTTTTGTTGTCTCAAATCTTATCAATTCACCATATTTGGAATATACATTTATTATTATTTTTATTTGCATATTTAAATAAGTATACACTTTCAATCCTAACAACTCTTAATACCAAAAAATGAATTATTTACCCTAAATATTTATAGATTTTTCTTTGAAATACAAGTAAACAAAATACATTATATATATATACCACACTTTATATAGAAACAACATTACCTAACACAACACTTTTTTAAAGAAAATGAGAAATATATTTTAATTATAATCATTCAATAGAGAGGCTGAATATTGTTGACATTGCAAATCCTTTGCAGTTAATCAATAGCTAGTTATCAACGGAAGAGTGTAAACAGCCGGTGAGTCATCTGGTCGACATTTGTACGGCATACTATTCCCGTCGAAAACTGGCATACGGCAGGCTGTTTATTGGATTAGGTCGAAAATCCGTATACAGTCGTTTATTAATTTTGGTCGACTGCTCCCGTAGACTGGCCGACCGTACAGCCAGTGAGTTACGACTCACCGGCTGTTTACTCTGGGCGGTTATCAACCCTGCCTATCAAGTAATTTTTTCGGCGAGTTTTTATTCTCCGGTGACTTTGGCCTCGTAGAGCCGCTCCAGCTCATTCAATCGGGCGGAGTTAGGGCCTGCATAGCGGTCATTCAACAATTAGCATATTCAAAAACCCTAATGTCAGGCGCCGAAAACAACATCGAAACCATGGCCAAAGAAAAAAAGGAAAAAAACTAAGTTACCCTATATACGAAGTGATCCGATTTCCCTCCTCTACGAAACCTTCGAACCCTGCGATCTCAACATCCTGCAAAATACAGAAAGGCGATCAAACCCTGAGAAAAATAGACCAAAACACAAAGCATTTCTTTATATATCTTGCCTTACATCCGCAGCACCTTGCTAGTGTCGGGATTGTTGCCAAACGTTTTGCTGCTTTCATTTTACTCGACTCTAATTGACAACTGGAGCAGCTGAAATTGTTCCCACAAGTTTTAACAACCTTATTGAACCTGGGCAGCGCTTGGGAGTGCCGGAAGTGTCTAAAAAACTTGTATTAACACTCACAGATCTGGGAATCAGGTTGTTATTTTTAAAACAACTCTCTGTACTGTGCATCAGCACATATTTCATTTGTAACTCAACTATCAGATCTCACTAATATTTTAGTTTAACTTAATAGTACAATAAGTATTTTGCAAGCAGCTGTGTTCTTTAATCAAAAATATTTTGTATGATCTGCATTGTCAAGATTAGTTCAAAAGTTTGAAACATTCAGGGATATTACAGGAATACAAGCCATCATACATCTAAACAAAATAGATTATATAAATATACCACACTTTGCATAGAAACAACATTACCTCATTCATATCAAAACACATTTTTGAAGAAACTAGATATATATTTTAATTATAATCGTTCAATCTAGAGCCTGAATATTATTGCTGAGATTGAAAATCTTTTGGAGTTTACACTCAGCTATTTTTAATCAACACTAAACCCTTCCTATGAAGTAATTTTTAATCAACACTAAACACTAAACTCTTTAGTCTCCGGTGGCGTTGGCCTCCTGGAGGGGCTCCAGCTCATTCAAGGTGGGCTGAGTTAGGGCCTGCACGGCCGTCATTCAACAATTAGCATATACACCAAGGAATCCGATCTAAACATCATCGAAATCATGGCAAAAAAAAAAAAGATAAAAGCGAAATTACCACATAGACGAAGGGATCCGATCTCCCTCCTCTACCAAATCTTCTAACGGAGTTATTTTTCAAAAGCCTGCCAAATACAGAAAAGCAATCAAACCCTGAGAAAAATAGACCAAAACACAAAGGCTTTTCTTTATATATCTTGTCTTACATCCGGAGCGCCTTGCCAGTGTCAGGATTGTGCCCAAAATGATCGCGGATAATCTTCTCCGAAAGAGAAGTCTCTGCCACCAGAAACTCATGAATGGCCTTGGTGAGCCGCTCTATGGCTGTTGGCATTTTCTCCACTTTTCTTCCTCCTCCGCCGCCTCCTTGCCCTAGACGCTTTTTGCTTCTTTCATTTTACTTGACTCCTTGTCTCTATATATAGTGTTACTTTCTCGCTAATCCACACGTTTTTTAAGACATTTTTTCTTACATAAACGGTTTTGTTACTGTTACGTGCCCTCCACCTCCCACGAGATCAATTGACAGCAAAATTTTGTTGTAATGCCTGACATTACAACTAGTATAATTTTTACACGCGGTATGGTATGTTGATTTGAGGATTTTTTTAAGCAGTACACTCAATTTCCAATACTAGACTCTTTAAGAGGCTAGGTTTTTTTGTTTTAAAAAAACATATATATCAAAGTAGAGTACAAATAAAAATAAGAATTGTGGGTTTTTATTTTTAGTAAGGAGAAAGGAGGTCCAATAAGTAAATATATATTTTCTAATAAATTTATTAATTATATGTATAGAGGAAAATAATATTTACAATGTATACCAATTAATATAATTCAAATAGATATGAGGATTTTTAAAACTCCTTATAAAGAATTTTTTGAAGAGAAGACATTTCAAGAAGAAATGTGTTTTTCTATTTTTTACATTTTTCAATAATATGAATAGAGCAAGTAAATATATTTATTTTCACCAATTCATCTATTTTGTTTTTGCTTTATTAATTTTTTAAAATAAGTATATTTTTCAAGAATGAATGTGTAAATATATTTCTCCACAACTAGTCATATAAATTAGTTATATTTTAAAGTACATTCTTCCACGGCAAGTACATAAATATATTTTTACACAACAGATCAACTATTATGTTTGCCATCTATTATTTTTTGTGGTGTTACTCTTTATTTTTTTTGCTGTTAATTTTTAAAGTACATTCATCTAGCCCAAACACATAAATGTATTTATCCACAATAGATTAACCATTATGTTTGCCCTTTGTTGTTTTTTGTCATGTTACTCTTTATTTTTGTTGTTAATTTATTAAAGTGCATTCCTCCGTACCAAGCACATACATATATTTATACACAACAAATCAACTATTATGCTTTCGATTTATTATTTTTTGTCGTGTTACTGCTTTCTTGTTGTTAAATTTTTAAAGTACATTCCTCACCCAAACACATAAATATATTATCCACAATAGATCAATCATTATATTTTCCCTTCAAATTTTCTAAGTACCTTCGTCTAAGCCAAACACATAAACCTATTTATCCATGACAAATCAACTTTTATGTTTGCAGTTTGATTTTGATAAGTTTAATTGAAACCAAAGTCCAGATCCCTTTAACAAAACAACCCCAAGGGCATCAGGCCTCTAACATGCCAGAAACAACAAATTGACAGCACAGAAACAACAGACCGAAACAACAGAACAAAACCCTACGAAGCGATAGAGAAAATAGAAAACAGGAGAAACAGTAAACTATGGGCTGTCAGTCGCCCCAAACTTGGCCAGGAACTCCACCATCTCCTTGTAGTCGCTCAAGCTGTTGATGCCCACTTGTTTAACCTTATCATCCAGATCCTTCACCGTGACAAAGATGGAAGTAAACTGGTGCAAAGCTTTGGCCGCGAATTCTGCCATGACCTTCCATTTCTTCTGCATAAACTCCATTCCTTTTCGTAGGTTTTGGATATCCTTCGCATGTTTGACACAAAGGGCACATTTCCCCTTACTATCTTGATCAACCGCCTCCCCCACAGTGTCCTTCCCAATGGTAGCCTTTTTCATGCCTTCCAGGCTTTTTGAATTGCTTTCATTCATCGAGGCAAAGTTGCTAGTGCCCTCGACTTCATGCACAGATTCAGTAGGAGTCTCCTCCCCCTCCTCATCCACCATCTCTTCCACAAACTCAGAGTCCTCAGAACCCTCCACCCCTGAGGAACTAACTAGAGGTTTCCCAACAATCCTTTTGGAATGACGAATGCTTGGAAAAGTAGTCTCTCCACCTTCACTACTACCCTTAGTTTCTAGAACAGTATCCAATTCCACAATTTTCATAGGAGCATCCTCCATGGCATCACCCTTCCCTTCCTTCTCTTTTTTCTTCAGAGTCCCCTCCATTTCCTCCACCTTGTCTCTCTTGCCATTCTTCCTTCCCTGCGCTGGAGTGGTATGTTTTTATTTTTTATTTTTAGTAGAAACGGGGGCCTCAACAGGGTTCCCTTCTACCGCACTAGGGCTGCCCTTAATTATAGGAGTCCCCATGCAAATTTTCACTTTGCTCTTACCCCTGTGTGAAGTGCCCAGCTATGGGTCCTCCAAAATCTTAACTTGAATAGGTTTAGGTGGATATAAGGCAAGATGGAAATGATACAGCCTCAATATAAGGCCTTGATGTATCAGAATGAGAGGGTGATTAGCATTCTGAGTCCTAAGCTCCCTAATAGACTTAATGGAATTATCCAGCGAAGAGAGTAAAAAGAAGGGAAAGCTAATCTCAACCTTGTTCCTTAAATGATTTAAAAGAGTAAAGTGATAGTTGTAATATACTTGGAACCTTCCTTCCAGCATTAAGAACTTCATTATCATGAGATAAATTTATCCCCAAGGCTCTGGCAATTCCTCCCTCTCGAACCCTCCATGGAGTTTCACAGGAGCCTCACCCTCATGGAAGAAGAGATTCATGTGCTATGGGTCGGCCACTCTGCTTCTCCTCGAATGCTTTTTGCCTCTTGTGGGTAAATCAGTGCCTTGCCCAATGACCTCCTCAGAAACTTGGAATCCAATCATCCCAATTTTGACCTCCCTGGTATCCTCATCCCAAGTCTCCACAAACTGCCTTAATAGATTTTCATTGTGACCCGTCATACTTTCAAGAAAAGGCACCACCTCACCCTCTTGGATTATATGCCAAATAATAGGATCTTGCATGAATTCTTCAACTAAACTAGGTTCAATTTTCACTATGTCCCCTCCCATCGTACTAGTCTGAGAATGGCTAAAGAGACTAGACTGGATTCATTCAGAATGGAAATATTCACAAGCGACAGCCTTGAAATTAGAAAAGAGACCACTAAAATAGAAATAATACTGAGTTGTAGTAATGATGGTGGTGTAATTATTATTTGTGAAAGCCTTACAATTGCCCCTAGATACATCTCATTGAGAGGAGTATTTAGCCACCACCACATGTGGAGATAGGAAACTCTAGCTGCCGTCTTAAACCAACCATGATGGATCATGAAATTAGCCATCACATCCGTCCTCCATAACCTTGCCACCTGTCCACTCATTGTCCTTTTTGAGTTGTAAGATCCTGACCCCAGATCTCCACCAATACTGAAGTCCTTGCACCTTTTATCATGCCAACCAAGCTTTCCCATCAATCTCCTTTGTGTACTATCATTAATGTCATCCCCTATGCCCCTGTGGACCCCTCTTCCCTAACTCTAGTTGATATACCCTGGTTGACTCGACCACGGCCCTGCCACCTCATCCTGCAGGAGATTCTTAACAATTCTGCTAGAAATAATTTGAAAATTTGAACTATTGGGCCTGCCTTCTCTGAAGAAAGGAACACCAGTCCATCTCTCACCCTGGATACACCAAAGGACAATAAACACCACACACCACTTATATTTCATGTCCCTTTCCATCTTGCTCAATTAGGTTACAAATCTCTTGGGACAAACTTGAGATGTTTCTCCAGCACCGCCATCCATCCTTGCTACTTCCTACATTAGCCATGGTATTAGGCATGACATTTCCTTCTCTATAGATATGGGAAATCTTATATTCCTCTAGACCATTAAGAAGGATCTTGATGTCCCCCATGATATCCTCCAGGTTCCACCCTATCTGAGAAAGACCAAGGGCAACATTCACAATTAGCTGAGTGTCTCCTTCAATATGCAACCTTTTGATATTTATGGAGTTAGCTAACTTGATACCCCATAGCATAGCCATGGCTTTCGCTTCATTATTACTTTTAATGCCAATCCCTCTAGCATAAGTAGCAACACACTCTCCATTTTTCATTCTTAAGATACCTCCACCACTAGTAGTACCCAGGTTCCCTTTAGCTGTGCCATCGAAGTTCAACTTAACCCAACCTTGCTACAGAGAAGTCCATTTAGTTCTAGCCTGGACTAACTTTTTAGTCTTGTCCACCTGATATGGGTTCAGATTCCAGTTCTTTATCATGTTTAGTTCTTCTCTCCTTGGGTGGCTATCCGTGGCTTTAAACTGACAGGAATTGATATTTTCAACCAACAGTTTGACAAAGCATTGAAAACCCTACAAAGGGGTTCTGCTCTTCTCCCTGAAGATTCTATTATTACGTTCCTTCCATAGGCTCCAAACTAAATGGGGAGGTATCTGATTCCAGAGTTCTTTCAAGATTGGTAGAACCAGGTTATAGGGGTGCTTCCCTTCCCAAACCAACATTTCCATTTTAACATTCAAGATCCAATTAACATTCAGCATTTAGAGAGTGAGTCCCAAGACCTCCCAAGCAAAATTGTAATGAAGAAAGAGATGGGCTGAAGATTCCTCCTCATATTCACAAAGAATACATTTGGTTGGCATTTGGAATCCTCTCTTTTTTAGATTGTCTAGAGTCAAGACCTTATTATGCATTAAAGTCCACCAAAAGAAATTAATTTTCAGAAGGAGTTTAGGAAACCAAATTTTACTCCAAACTCCTCCTTCTCCATGGTTTAATAGTAGATTATACACACTTTTGACAGTAAATAGACCCTTCTTATCCTTATCCCTGACCATCTTGTCTCTCTTGGAAAAAAGTGGTAGTCTATATAGTCTTCCAAAGCTCTTTGAAGCTGGACCAGCTTTAACCCCTCGCTGCCATCACGGGGATAGTCTAAAATATCTTTCCATCTCTGAAGACCTCCATAGGTCCTTATGTAGTCAGCCACTTTGGGGCCAAACACCTCACTAATCCTACCCACTATCCTACCATATTCCAGTTCTATCAGGGGTTTATCATTCAGCCACTGGTCTTTCCAGAAGTTGGCCTCCTTACCATCCCCAATCCTCCATCTCAAGCCTTGTCAGATGAGACCTCTAATTTTCATAGTCCCATTCCAAATAATTGATCCTTTGGGAAGACTCTTCTTTGCCAAAAAACTTCTACCTTGGTCCCCATTGAGATATTTAGCTCTCATGATGTCACCTCAATCAGTATTGTTCTGAATAAGGTTCCACCCTATCTTGGCTAGCAATGCCTTGTTCATCAAATGAATTCTTCTAATGCCCAGCCCCCCTTGTCTTCTAGGCTCACACACTTTATCCCAGCTCACAAGGGCAATTCTTTTTTTCCTCTTCTACCCTAGTCCAAAGAAACTTCTTTTGAATCTACTCAATCTTATCAACCACATTCTTAGGGATTTTGAAGAGTCTAAACGCATAATTGGGCATCCCCTATAGAGAAGATTTGAGAAGTTGGAACTTTCCAGCTTGGCTCAGGAGAGCACCCTCCCATCCCACTAGTTTTCTCTAAATTCTTTCCACCATCCCCTTCCAGAAATCCATAGAAACTTTAGTATTGGTTAGAGGGAGGCCCAAATAAGTAGCTGGGAGACTTTCACTCGAGCAACCCAAAATTCTAGTAATCTTTTACTGAAGGTCTTATTGAGTATTCAAGAAGTAAATGACTTTTTTCAAAGTTGACACTTTGACCTAAAACTTCTTCATAGTTCTTTAAGAGCTTCTTCCACCTTCTAGCTTCCACTACCGAGGCTGACCCAAATAGTATAGTGTCATCCACAAATTGTTGAATCACCAAATTTTGGGCTATTGAAGTGGGTTTTATCCCATGAAGAGTCCCTTGTGTTGATAGATTACAAGCATTTATTCCCAGAACTTCAGCAATCAGAATGAACAAATAAGATGAAAGAGGATTACCTTGCCAAATACCTCTCCCAGAAGGAAAGAAACCTTTCAGGGATCCATTAACAAGCACTGGGAATCTGGATGTAGATATACACTCTTTGATAATGTTAATGATTCTTTCATTGAATCCAAATTTCTTGATCTCTCAAAAGAATATCCCAGTTGACCTTGTCGTAAGCTTTTGAGATATCTAGTTTGAAAATCATACTTGGAGTGTTGCTCTTTTGAATAGAATGGATTATTTCGTGAGTGGTGATTGCCACATCTAGGATCTGCCTCCCCAGGATGAAACCTTTCTGGGTAGGAGCGATGAGTTTATCTAGCAGGGGCTACAATTTGAAAACCAACAATTTAGTGACAACCGTATACATGGTGTTACAGAGACTGATCAGTATAAAATTTGCCATGGTCTGGACTTCGGTCTTCTTTAGGATAAGGGTGATAAAAGTGTTAATCAACTATCATAGGAGTCTCCCTATCCTGAAGAAATCTTGCACATCCAGGAAGACATCATTACCAACAATCTCCCAAAAAAATCTAGAAAAAAGCCAGGGGAAACCCATCAGGGACCGAGGCTTTGTAAGCACCCATGGAGAATACAACCACTCTAACCTCCTCCAGGGTAATGGGTTTGGTCAATAAGTAGTTATCCTACTCCAAGAGAATGTTCAGAATCACCTCCATGAGAGAACTCATGTCCTCCTTTAGCACAATTGAGTGTTGTCCTTCCAGCAAAGTTTCAAAGAACTCCATCGCCATGTTGCCTATCTCTTCCTCCTCCTCGACCAGTCTCCCTTGTTCATCTCTAAGCGTTCTGATGGTACTTCTCTTCCTATGTCTTATTGTAGATTGATGGAAAAAGGAGGTGTTCTTGTCCCCCTCTCTAAGCCATTGAACCCTAGACTTATGCTTCCAGTAGACTTCTTCTTCCTTAATAGTCTAGGTCCATTCCTTGGAGAGAATCTTCTCCATCAATTGCAAATCCTTAGATATGTCCCCCTAATCAAATTTCTTTGAACTTCTTTAAACTTTTCTATAATACTTTTCTTCCTACTCAAAACATTTCCAAAAGCAAATTTATTCCAGCCCTTCACCTTGTTTCTCACATTGGCAAATTTCTTAACCAGCCTGAACATAGCTGGCCCTTCAACTGGGATCTTCCACCAACTCAACAAGCAATCTCTAAAATTAGGATGAAGGGCCCACATCATTTCAAACCTGAATGGAAAAGGACCTTTTCTAACCTTCTCGGTCCAATTAAGAAATAGAGGGCTATGATCTGAACCAAGTCTAAGGAGAGTAGATAGATGCAGTCCATTCATGATAGTCCAGTAAGAGGAGATTAAGAATCTGTCTAGTTTTTAACGTATATCAGGTTACTCCCTTGTCTTATATTTGACCAAGTGAAGGCTTGTCCTGACAGTTCCACATCCATGAGGCCTGCATTACCAAGGAAATCAGCAAGATCCGACATGCTACTAGAATAATCTATTAACCCCCCTCTTTTCTCTAAAGGGAAAAGTGTGGAGTTAAGGTCTCCCACCACCATCCAGTTGGTACTTCTATTTTTCCTAATTTTGTTTGCCAGACTCTCCTAGACTTCCTTTTGACTACTACAAGTATTGAAGGCATAAACATTAATCAGTGTTGACCATTCAAGAGGACAGTGAAATGAGACATCCACATGATGCTTAGAGAAAGAAATGCTGTTGCCATTAATACCTTGCCTCCAAAGAGTAGCAATGCCTCCTGAGGCCCCAGTAGCCTCACTTATAGCATACTTCACATTGGGCCGAATATACTTAAGGGCAGACTTGAAGCTTTCCTCAGTCATTTTTATTTCTTGCAAAAGAAGGATACCAACTTTGTTATAAAAAATATAGTTCCTGACAAGTAACTGTTTATGAGGGTTGTTCAACCCTCTTATGTTCCAAGAGATTATCTTCATTTATTGGTCTTTCTAGGGGCCCACCAAGGTGGATTGCTTCCCACTAGCAATGTCCTGTTCCATCTCCTTTTGTCTGGTCTTCTTATGGGATGGCCTACCTCTATTGTTGTCTCCTCCCACATCAGCTGTCTTCCGGATGCTACCTTTTCCCTTCTTGTTCACAATAGTCCATCCTTCCTTATCCTCCAAGTCTCTGCTTGAACTTGTCCCCGTGGAAGGTGAGATATTCTTCATCTGTGACCTTGGATTAGGTTTGAGAAACCCCAATAGATCCCTGGGACTACAGGCTCCATTTACCCTGCCCTGGAGTGAAATAGCACTCTTCTGTGGGCTGAGACCCACCCTATCTCTCCTTCTTCCATGGTTTCCTGATCGTCCTCAGTTACAATTGATTCTTGGACAACATATGGATTCCCCATCTCCTTATCCTTCAACTTCTGATGCTCCTCATCCCCAATGACTGTAAGTTCAACTACCAGGTTCTTCTCCATCTACAACAGAGAAGCCTGAGGCTCTTGAGGAGAGACTGGTGTTGAAGACTGGTCTATTTGGGTACCCTCCACGGGAGTTTCTAGGGCTGCTTCATTCCTTGGGAAAGCCAGGGGGAGTCAACTATCTTCAAAATATCCTCCTTGAAAGAGTACTCCTCCGAGTCCTCCACCACTAGTCTCGACTCCAAAGGACGGTTACGCTTAAGGGCTCGGTGTTGGGTAAATACATGGCCAACTTTCATACAATTTTGACAGAACACTCTAGAATTTTCATACTAAATGCTCTGTGTCCACTTTCCAAACTGGTATTCTAGTATAATGGAATAGGGGAGATATTTCTCAATGTCCACATTTACACAAAATCTAGCATAAACTAGTCTCACCTTAGCCTTCATAACTTTATCAATAGTTACATAGTCTCCAAAGAGTTGCCTATCCAGGCAAGGATTTCCTCATCTCAGAACTCTAGGGGAAGACTCAATAAATAGACCCACATTGGTGCTGACTGATTGAGGTCAGCCTTGGGGTTGAAGCTTGGCTTCCATTTGCAAAGAGAAAGGGAATGCTTCCCGTAAAGCCATGGACCAGCAGCTAAAACTAACAACATATCCTCCTAAGAGGTAAATTTAAACAAAAACATACCTCCTTCCATAGCACTAGCTAAGACGCTCCCCTTAAGAGACCACTTGGTCATCATCTAGTGACGAACCAAGTCAATGTTGGGCCTGAAGGAAAAAAATCCCCACCAGGGTGTTGTCCATTGATGCCACAACCTGCAACACCATCTGAATTGGCAGTTTAAGTGCCTTAGCACCATCCACCTCTGAAAGAACTGGTTGACTGCTCGAAGTCTTGGAAATACTATTGAAAGTACCCACAAGAGCTTTTATCCACTTCTTGGGATTTAACTTGAAGCTGAGGCCAGGTGATCCCTCTGATAGCCCGTACAATCAGCTGCACCCCCTAGAGTTAAGGGAGGGGACTAATTCACGGGCTCCCCTAGACTGTCTCCTTCTATTGCCCCCTAGAACGAATTCAAAATTTAAACACCATATGAGTTGCAGATCTCAGTGCCAAAATTAGTTACTAATTACTGTTTGCGCTTTGTTGTTTTTTGTCATGTTACAAGAAGGAAACTTTGAAGATATATATATATATATATATATATATATATATATATATATATATATATATATATATATATATATATATATATATATATATATATATATATATATAGAAAATTAGAATAAAAATATAAAATGTTGGTATTTGATATTATTATTATTTAATAAGTACATGTATAGAGGAAAATAACCTTTGCAGAAGTTTAATCTAGTCTAATCGAATCAAATGCATATTAGGTCATATAATCTTTTAAGGTAGCATGATGGGTAGATAATAGAATTTTTTAAAAAGTAATAGAATCAATTTTAAGACTTTTTGAGGAGAAATATATTTTTGTATGTTTATAAGAGGGGAAGATTTTTTTAGATTTTGACTAACATGAGTAGGGGGGCCTAACAAGGAAAATATATTTATTCCTAAACAATCAATTATTATGTTTCTGTTTGTTAATTTTTCAAGTAAATACACTTTAAAGGCAAAGCATTTAAATATATTTATCCACAAGAAATCAATTATATATTTGCAATTTGTTCACTTTTCTAATATGTTTTGTTATTATTGATGTCCAAATGAGTTGGGAAGGAAATTTTAAAAATATATGTAAATAAAAAATTGGAGGTAAAAGGTGGAAAGGAAAATGTAATATATTAGTATTTAATATTATTATATAAATAGTGATATAATGAATCAAAAGTTAATAAATAATTAATTAAGAAATAAAATTTATCTTGAAATCATATATTCAATTCATACATTATATAGATGAAAAAAAATTTATAAACTTGGTTGGGATCCAAGAACCATTAAAAAACAAGGGTTATCCCCTGGATGTTGGTGACATATAGAAATGGGTCCGTCACAAGTTCACAACCTTCTAGCTCGAAACTGATGATGTGTCGATGCAACAAAATTCCAACTACTAAAGAGTCTTCTCGTATACACATAAACAAGGATACAAAAACTAGTTATCACTAGATCTAGAGGGTAATCCCTCCCACTAGAACAAATGAACCATACCATTGTTCCTCTAGTGCACTTTGTCAACATAGCTGACCTTTGGCACATTAGGTGAATACTGCAACCCAGATATTTCATTTTTCTTGTCTTAGCCTTAGTTCACTTAGGATCATTTTGTTGGTACTTAGAGATGAAGCTCCACACATCCTAAATACTTGCACTAAAACCTAAGTCCAAGCATATGTTGTAAAAGATAATGTACACGACTTATGCATAGACAATGGCATGAATGGACCAATTGTTATGAATGGGTAAAATCACCTTCAATTTTAGTCTCTACAAGGCCAAGGTTGTATTCCCTGAGGTCTCAAAAACATAAATACTAGCTTAAATACTAGATCGTTAAACAACCATACCCAATGTGTTATGAACGTCTATAGTTTTCACTAAGTTTATATCAACACTAGATACATACAAACCTAAAAGACCTAATAAACAAATAAATCCCACTCTTACCCTACATAAAAAGATTATAGTTACACTATATTTTCCAGTAGATGATTCCACTTAACATTGCATACACACTCGTAAGAGGGAAGAACATACATGTATGATTATCTTATGAAGTTTTAGATTATGATTGCGCAAGATATGATAGTTTATAATGTGAAATCATGCAAGTGTCATGGAACATAACTGATTCCTATAGATAACAAGAGAGAGAGAGAGAGAGAGAGAGAGAGAGAGAGAGAGAGAGAGAGAGAGAGAGAGAGAGAGATTATAAAAAAGAAATATTTTCACCCATCACCAATTTGACTGGTGCCTAATCCATTAGGAAATAGATTCATGGATTACATGAAAGAAGAACATACATCAGAAAAACATAAATAGAACTAAATGTAAATCATCATACAATGCATATATCACACATAATGCAATGGACATACTTAATAATTCAGAATAGAGTTGTAATAACCCATATGAAACAAAAGGGAATACCATAAAAAAAATTGTAATGAATTAAATTGTTGTCACACATTTATCTAACATCTATTAAACATTTATACTAGAAAGTATGACAAGAGAAGATTAACAACTAGGTTCGAGTATTGTTGGGAAGAAATGGGGAGGAAACAGTTCGGAGATCTGAGCCTCTCTAAAGTCAATTTATACACCAAACATGATAGTGAGAGAAACATAGAAAATAGTATGGAATTATGCAATGCGGTGTAATACAAAACATATCATACATCATTATATGCAGACATTCAGAGATCAAGTTTGTTGTGCCTTGAACACATGCCACACTTTTTGCATAGGAAAAATGGGGACCCGCTCTTTTGATTGAGTCTTTTAAGTTTATTTTGGGTATTTCAGCTTGTTATGAGTACTCTAAGTCATGGTTAAGTAGCTTGGTTTGATTGTACAAGTTCATGATCCATTACATTATGTCAACATATTTTGATGATTTCTTGGATATCATCATGTCATTATCATTAGTTTTGAGTTTTGATGCAAGTCATGACATAATAATAAAGTTAATCCATTAGATATAAGTGAAGAAAACAATCCATGCAAGGGTGAGAAGAGCACAATTCCTACAATGTTCCAAAATTGTCTATTGCTGTCATAGTCAAACAACAGTTTATATATGGTCATAAAAGCCACAAAACCTTGATAGAAACCTTCTAATTGGCTAAATGGTGTGAAGCAAAATGTTTTATAAGTATCCTAAATGCAAAATCCAATCATTGTTTGACCTAAAATGGTCAAACAAATAGTCCTAAAACTAAAATTTGACAACCCAGAAACCTTAGGACAGCCATGAAGAAGTTGAATTTCTGATCTTGTTTTGGCCTCTATAATAGACTCAAAAGAGGGTGCTGCCACAATAATGGGTTACACTTTCTGGGACATCCTGATTTTTGCTGAAATCACATATTTTTAGAAAATATAATGATTTAAACCTTGAAAGGTTCCATTTAAAGGATTTTAATTGAAGAGGGTTTGATCAAACCCCCTTGGATAGAACCTTGCTAGTTTAAAACCATACCTACAATGGAGTCTCCTCTACACCTATCAAAATGCTGATAAAAAACCACTTCTGATTTACCTTTTGGGGGATCAAATGAATTCATTTAAAATTTATGTTTTGTAAGTATGTAGTCCTTATTATAAGTTTCCCAAAAAGTATAATTTTAAATACATTTAATTTGACTATTATATTTATTTTTTATTTCTTGTGAATGCGGGTTCTTCATCAAACATCAAGTTCTCTGTTCTACACACATGTAAACTTAGTAAATTAGTGAAAAAAAATTTGAAAAATATTTCTGCCCTAGGTATTGATGTCCTTGTTTCAACAAAAAAAGAAAAATTGAATTTTGATACATATAGAAAAAGTTATGTTTTACGGAATATGCCTGTATCTAAATTATAATTGGTTTGACTTCAAAACTTAATTAAAAAAAATATATTCAACAAAACATTATGAAACCAAATGCATGCCCTATATATCGGTGTTATCAATCTAAATTCAAAAGAATCAGAATTTTATCCTTTGTACAAAAAAAATATGTGCTACGGAATACACATCACTTTAAAAAAAAATTGTTTACTATAAAAAATAGTTATCAAAGGAGACGCAAACTTTTTTTCAATTTACTCCAAATTTTTTGAAAAATATATATTTACAATCTACAAACAAAATTTCACAAATCACTAGTTCAATCATCTTCAAATTCCGAACAGTTTAGCGGCTATAGGTGTCAGAAAGTGAAGATTTAGTTGAAAATGTTGATTTCAATGTCAAGTTTGGTTAAAAAGTGTAACCCATTATTGTGGGATGACCCAAAATATTTTTAAATTGATGGGAGGCTTTATCAGGTAGGGAAGATAGAAAGGTAAAGAGGATGGATAAAAAACCAAAGGAATCAAGGGGAAACCACAAATTTAATGATAGTATAATCCCAATTAAATATCAGCAGTGGTAAATAGTCAGTAATTTGATCATATCTCTAGCTATGCAATCTGGGTATGGATGATTTCATGCATATATATAAAAAACTACATTACACAGATACCCTAGAAATATTAGAAAATCCCAGATCATAAAATAAAAGTTATCTATGCCCTAAGACTCTATTGTTTTTCATTACAGGTTTACCAGTTTTTTAAAAGAACAAACAAGTTTTAAGATCATTATTTGTCAACTTGCAGATGACTTATCCATTATGAAAATGCATATGATTTGATATGTATTCATTTAAAATGATTTATTTTTTTATTAAATTGATGCTTGCCTTTGTTAGTTGTAGATTTAAGAGGTTGAAACATGAAGGCATCAGTTGGAGCCATCATGGAGAGATGAACACCTACAGACACCCTACTATCCCAAGCATGGACACGTGATTTTCATGCTCAGATCACTATTGTACCTAAAAAATAAGATGATTTGATGCTAAGGATGATGAACACAAACCCTAGGATCTGGAGTAACACAAAAATCAGACCTAAGCACTACTCTACATGCACATTTGGAGCCTAAAATGGTGGAAAATCATGGAAACAATGTCATGTAGCTATTGGAAGATGAATTGTACCACCTTATACCTAATTTGAAGCCTTTAACATGACTGATACAACCTTCTACAAGTGCCCAACTTGTTGTTCAAGGTTTGACACGGAGGTTTGAGGTGGAAAAATGAAGAAGTCATGAAGTATGAAGGCTGGAAATGCATTTTTTATGATAGATTTGGTCACCTACAGCTAGATATTGTTGCTTGTACATGGAAAATAGATAGCTACAACTACCCATGATAGAGGAAATGACTTTCCACATCTTATGTATTTTTTATTAATATTTATCTTACTACAACAACTTCTCTTGAAGTTGTAGTTGCAAATGTTTAATATTTTGGCTTCCAAGGGTTACTTTTGTCATATTTGGAAAAATTAGTAACAAAAAGTAAATTAAAATATTAATTTTTGATACAAAGGGAATCTTGTTGAGAAAGCCAAATGGGACAAAGTAGAATATTCCTTACCACCAAAATTGACTTTTTTGTTGGAGCATCAAATGTTAGTGATAGGATCAAATTCATCATAGCCATTAGATTCTAGGGCAAAAGAACTTAGTATGGAAAAGCTAATTTGAATATGTATACAACTAAAACTCATTGGAAGAGGTTAGAATTTGTGAGAAGGATTGAAAATTGGTGAAGAAACAATAAGTTCTTGTCAGTGCTTTGATAAAAAATAATTGGAAAGAAATTGTACTATTGGGATTTGAGGGAAAATACATAGTATTTTCTGATTTTTGATGATATTAGATCATGATTTTCTCTACACCAAGTTTAGACATTGTTGATGTTTATCAATATTTTGAGCTTAATGCAAGTTTGATTCATGGTTTCTAGTCAAGATAGTGAATAATTTTTTTCAGATTTGTTAGACTTGTTATCTTAGAAAGTTTGTTTCATGGTTTCTAAACACCAAGCTAAATTATTTCTTTCATTTTCAACTGAAGATTCATGGATATTTGACGAGTTTGCAAGGTATTCATACAAGTAGTAATTTGCTGATTGTAAATTACCTTGTGTAGTTAGCCTAAACATTCATAAATTCACCTTTGAAGATGCACCTCCTTGAAATTTGATTGTTATATTTCCATGATCAATTCAAGGATGGTTAAATGTGTTTGCAAACTTGTCTATATATTGCTAAAGCTGAAATGATTGAATGGGTTTAAGTTTTAGCTAATTTCTTAGTAACCTTTCTCTATCTTGCCTTCTTTTGTACTATTTTATTAGATCTGGTTAGTGTAGAGTTAGAATAGGGTTTTCAAACTTACATATTGTTGTTATAGAATTGATATTTGATGAATGCAAGTTGATATATTGTTGGTTATGATCTAAAATGATACATTTTATGGTAATATGTATTTGGATCAGCTTGTATATGCATTGCTAAATCTAAAAATTGATTTTTTTATGTGCTTTTAACCTTTTATGTTGGAGTTTGTCCAAATTCATGTAGGCCCTTCAATTGGAACAACAAAAGACATCATACAACTAAGTTATCTTGTGAAGTCCAAGACCTAGCAGTATAGACCTTGGGGTAGTCATTTTCCATATCTTTGGGATTTGATTCCTTTCAAGAGAGATAAGATACTTAGTATTTTATCTAAGTTGTTATATGCAAAAACACCCATCAACAGATTGCCACTAGAAGGAGAGATGAATGGTAATTTTGGTACAAGCTTTTAATTTGATTGGTTTATTACATAGTTTGAAATGAGTTAGATCTCAAGGAGGTTTACCTCAAATGGGTAGCCCTTTATGCATACATGGGGTCCAATATGAGGTTCCTAGTGATGCATATAGCAAGCTTCCTTCATCTTTTACCTATAATGGACAAAGATCTTCACTACATGATGAGAGTTTTAGGGCATTGATGTTTAAACTTCATATTTTACAACAAAATGTTAAGAGTCTTCTATTTGTCCAAACACTTCAAGGTACAGCTCTACAATGGTATGCAAATCTTCCACCTAATTCCATATGGTCATGGGTTGAGTTTGAGAACATTTTTTTGTTTCAATTTGATATACATATCAGCTTGCAACACCATTACTTCAATTTGCAGCAGTTAGAAGACAACATTGTGAGAGTGTTTTGTAATTTAACCATAGATTAATTATAATGTATAGAAGGGTAAAGGTGCAGATCTGATTTTCAATCTTGACGTTTTGAAAGAGCATTATTAGTGGGGTCTCAATTTTATATTTGTAAAATTGATTATTGGCTGGTCCAATGGTGTGGTGACTTTGAATGATCTATTTGAGAAGGCTTTTGATTTGGCCAACAAATGATGGGACATTACAAATCATTTGAATGATGATAATATTGGTTATAAAATTTAATTTTTTGAGTTTTGTGAAAGGATGCAGTCTTATATCAGCTCATATCATGGCCCTAATCAGAAACAACCACCTCATGCAATCATCTATGGAAACCACACTCCTCAAAAGCCTCAATCAACACATGATACAAATCAGGGAAGTGACTTGCAAGGTCAGTTTTATGGTTCAAATGGTCATGATTCAAATGTAAATGCATGCAATACTTCCTCTACTAATGTTCCTACAGTGATACCATCTAGTTTTTGTTCATATGAAGCTATATGTTCATCAAATTTTAGTGATTTGTCAAGTGGAAAAAGTGTTGATCAGTCATGGAAGCCTACAAAAGAAGCAAGTGATGGTAATAAACATGGTGAAAACCATATTACAATCTTTCTCAATTACTTGGTTGAGAGGATTAATGGTTTGACATGTAGAAATGATCAAAATGATGCAAGGGATGATGATTTTCCAACCTATTCAACATTCTTTGTGAGCTGTCCCAATGAGAAACCACCAAGTATAGAGGTTTACACATTCTCATCAAGTGTTTCTAATGGTCCTCCAACATCTACATTTAATCAACAATCATCTTGTGAGGAGAATTTTCAAGTGGATATCCTACTCTTTCAAGAGGTATTGGATATCCTACACACAACCCAATGAGACACATGGAGAGATCAATTGTTTGACATTTCTCACAGGGTTGGATTTGCATCTAAAATGACTTCTTCCCATCTTAGAGGTGTATAAACCCGAAGTGCAATATGTGTACATGAAAAAAGCTAGATTGCAAGACCAAGGAGAGGCAACACAAGTGGATACACGTTTTCATGAGGATGCATCAGTTGAATCATCCCAAGGAAGTGAGCTTACAAGTGGTACAAATCCATATTTTTCATCAATCAAGGTAAAAAAAGTGATGTGTCCATGAGTAAGAATGAATTTTTTCCAATGCTTTGTCAAAATGAACATAAAAATGAGATTTGATGTACTATAAATGATTCATTAGATGGCTGCCCTAACAAGTTGGGTGAAGGTACTGTTGTTCCAAAGTGTATTAATTCTTGTTTTAAGTCATGGTACAATGAAGGGGACTTTGTTAATAATGATATTTTGATTCCTAATGAATACAATAAGTCAAATAACAAGTTTGGTGAGATAGGTTGTCAAATAGAAAGTGCATATCAAAAAGAAGTTGCTTCCTAAATGACTGATTTAGTGATTGATTTTGATGATAAAGTGGATTAAAATGATTGGTTTCATTTTTCTAACTATTTTGAGAGTGGAATTAAGTGTGGATAGTAGTTGGATCAGTCCAATATCATGCCAAAACAAGGAGATATTAGCCCAGCTAGTGAAGGAAATTCATGGACAATGAAGAGGGAAGTTGTTCCAATTGATATACTTGAGGTACAATCTGATATTTTGGAGGTAAATGTTTAAATTTATACTGTACTAGCATATTACATTAGAATGATTAGTCATATCCGACCTATAAAAGTGTTTTGGATGAGTCACAAGTTGTTCCAAATAAAGAAAATCAGGGTATAACAATGTTACAAGATGAAATCAGCAATATAGGTCAAGTTGCACATGGGAATGAGGATCCAAAAGGTCTTACTGGTGTTCTACATAATGATACATCAATCCAACATGAACAACAAGTTGATAAAGGGAAGTTATTTAGTGATTGTGATGATGTTTCTTCATTGCATGTGACTAATTTTAGTAGGGCAAGTTCAAGTATATCATATTTCCATCATTCTAGTCTTGCTCATGCCTCTAAGGATGATGGTTCTTACTTGGTTATTACTGATATTCAGGTGGAGAATGAGGACAATAGTTTATTCTTTGAGGATGGAGGTCAAACAACCATGCAAAATGATGACCTTGAAAGTTTGCCACACTCCTCATTTGATAACATGATTGATCTAATGTTTAAATTGTGTGAAGACATGGCACTTCATGGGTATTCAATGCACATATTAGATCTTGTTTTGGTTGATTCATGTAGGATTCATCCTACTGATCCACATTCTAAGATAAGTGGCCCTAATTTATTTCTTGCTTGGGAGGTTGTTTTGGAAGATAGGACTGATTATAGGTATGTTTCTCTTGCATTTGAGCATGGAAGTGTGTTAGATTATGTTTCTATTGATTCATGTACTCTAGAGGATGAATTTAGTGTTGATTTTGTTTTTTTTTACAAAAGGTGCAATGTTTCACGTTTTAGATCCTAAACAAATTGGATCTTGCATTAATATGATTGATTTTCCTAATTCTAAACATTGTAATGATGGTTGTGTCTTTCATTTTTATCATTTAGTTATTATTATTATCATTTTGATTATGGAGATGGGGGTAAGAAAACTTGTGTTTGGATTGATCATGGATACTATGAGTTTACACAATTTCTGGTCATACATGACTTATATTCTGAATACGAGCCTACATTACCTATATCCTACTTTTTCAGAATACAAGGATGAGTTTTCTAGACTTAGTACCTTGACATGTGCCTTATTTCTATTACACCTATTGAGAAACCAATCAAGAGAGAGTGTAGATACTTGTTGTCCTAAAACTTTGTACATAATCTTTGTTAGTTTTGGCTTGTTAGGGGTCTAGTTTTCTTAGTTTGTATTTGAGTGTGATTAGCTAGTTATTTTTTTTGGTTGCTTTTTCTTGTTTGTTAGTTAGTTCTTAGTTCTTAGTTTATTGTTTTAGTTTTGTTTTTTCTTTGTTTGGGTTTTACTTTTGTTTAGTTTTCAGCTTGCTGCTATTTTGCTCTCTTATTTTAAGTTTTTGGGGTCCTCCCTTGTTTGTTCCTTGATGATTAGATAGTTTTTTACGAGTGTACGCAATAAGATTTTTTAGATTATGTCTCTTAGTCTTCCTTTGAGAAACTTTAGTCATAAACTATGGATTTGTTGGGGTCTCCATTGTTACTGTTGAATGGTACGATGCATTTGCTTGGGAGATGAGTCACTTTTTTGGTATGACTTGAAGTGTTTTGAGATCTTATACCTCTTCACATCTTAATGATCCTAAATTTTCTAAGAGAGTATTTATAATCTTGCATTATCTTATACCTCTTCACATCTTAATGATCCTAAAGTTTCTAAGAGAGTATTTATAATCTTGCATTAAGTGAAAATCATAAGGTCTCACATTTGCCACCACTATGATTCCTAGCCCAACAAGTTGAACTAATGCACATAGCCCATGTGGAAAAAGCATGTGCTATGAAAAAAAATGAAAAGAAAAGAAAATCAAAAGAAAAGTTAAAGAAAAGAAATTAAAATTCTATACTTCTTAGTACTCCTATCATACGATTCAACTAGTTGGAGGATTAAAGTATCTTATCGGGACTATGGATGCTTGACTAGCAGTAGAGCTATGCTTTGAGTGGAATCATAGAGACAACCTTATTGGGGTGATAGACACTTGATTGATAGTGAGGTAATGTCCAGGTCATTGATGAGGTGAGAATAATTCATGTAGCTTAATGCAAGTGAGCCTAGATGACCTTAATTGTCAAAGGATGGGAATGAATGCATTTACACACACTTGGATCTTTGGAATATCGATGGTTGTGCTCACTCTTTATTCGATTCCCTTATCATTTTTTCATGTTTATTTGGCATAATGTATGGGTGTACATAGAGATTTTATCTTCTTGACTTGTGTTTATCTTTGGAATGCTTAGGAGAATTCTCCCAATAGAATCACCATTTGCTATGCCTTGCACACAAGCCCCACTTTTTGCATAGGAAAAAAGGGGAACTGGTGTAGGAGGACCCTTAGGACCTGATATACCTCTAGGAGGCAATGTTTGGATTTTTTCTTTGTTTTGGGTTTCTTCATGTTAATAAGGTCATTTTGGACCATTAATGATCATTTGGAGTCATTTGTGAAAGTTTGGGGTCATTTGGATAAAAGATGTAAAAGTTGCACAATGATTTGTCAAACAACTTTCAAAACTTGTCATGGTAGTTGCATAGGTTAGTTAGTTGGTTGAAACTGTTTTCAAATAGATTGAACTAATTGTAAATGATTGAATTTTCTTGGTATCCTCAAAGAGAGGGGTTGGAATGAAGTTTGGTGAATGAAAAGCTCTTTTGCATGTTTATTTCCTGTGTTTTTCTACATTCTTTCAGAATCTATCACGTTGTATGGATTGTTGGTGCCTTGTACGAGTTGAAAACTGATTATATCATGTGAAGGCCACTCTTAACTTCATTATGGTTTTTGTCTGATTCCATTTCATTAATATTGCAGTAAACTATCAATATTTTAGTGGTCACTCAAAACCCTACCTAGGGTTTCAGAGAGCAATAAAAATGTTATTTCTTGCATTTCCTCCATGATCAAATAAAAAAATCATGTATAGAGCTCTGTCTTGATGTACTATAATGACCCTCAAGAGTTGAGGCTTGAACAATGCATAGGTGAAGAGAATTTGAATGACAGTCCTTGTTTGTTGTTGTGGTTGTAGACAGATTGACCTTGTGTTGGGGTTTCTTGACAAAGTTTAGCATTGTAACATTGATTAGAGTTTGGTGAAGGTTATGATAGATTTGAGATTGATGTTGAAAACCCTAGAACAACCATTGGCTTGATACTTCCTTCACGGATTGAGATTTGATTTATTGTTTGCACATAAACATAGGCTGTCCCATTGATTGTTTCTACCTTTAAGTTTGCCCATGCATTTAGGGGTTACCAAAACCTTGAAAGGTTTGTGATGTGATGTATATCATCACCCCATGTTTTCTATGGTGTTTCCATGTTGTCCCACAAACTTGATGCTGAAATAAGGGCTGGCAACTGAGAGGGGGGGGGTGAATCAGTTGTCTGAAAAACTTTAATACTTGCTACAATTAATTCTTCTTTCACAGATTAAAGATATAACCATGAAAGCATGAATCAAATACACATAAGAAGAAGCACAATTAACACAATTGACACCAATATTTTTGACGTGGAAACCTGGTTAAGGGAAAAACCATAGTGGGGGTTAACCCACAAGAAATTATACTCTGTTAAAAGTATTACAAATGGGGAAGGCACATGCCTTCAGGGCTCACTGCCCAGAGCTCACTACTCCAAGAGGCTCACTGCCTATAGAAATGATTACAAGAAGATAACAAAATGTTTGAATTGATGAATAGCATCTACCAATGTAGAAATTTAGTTCCAGATAAGTACAATATATTGATCTTACACACTTCATCCTTATTCTACTCTGTTTCACTCTTCTACCATAATCCAGGCTTAGATCTTTTCTTTCACACTTCTTCTGCTATTTTTTGCACTTACTCCATCATCACACCTTCCACAAGACTTGAATCCATTGGCTATATATATCGACATCAAGAAATTTTATCAAATGTAGTCATCTTAGAGAAAACTTAGAACATTTATGAAGACCTCTGCTCTATCAGCTGAATCCATGCATAATTAGCAATGCGGACTGAAAACTTGTGTTCTCAAATTGCCAACCATGTCGTCAAATACCACTAGTTATCACAAACAACTTTTTTTTCTTCATCTGAGCCAAGATCAAATACTAGGTCATCTTGTTCTTCTTCTGACTGTACTGACTAACTGGAGCCTGATACTCAGATTCTTAAATAGTTTTTGAATCCTTCATCACCGAAGGCTAAATTCCCATATTTAGATAGTCTTGACAATCATTATAACTCCCTCAGATCTACTACACATTGTGATTTGCTACCGGAGAGATTCGAACTAAGATACCGGACCCTATAACATGCTCTATTTCTAACTCCCAGACTTAGACAAATCCTCACTCTGACTTTAGGTATGAACAAATCGTGTAATGTAGATGTGTCGGATAGACTTAGTTTCCATCAATGACAACACTTGTCATGTGTAGTAGTGTCTCTTGCCAACAATCTCCCCCTTTGGCATTAATGGAAACACTTAGTGAAAAATAACTAAGTGTTGGAACAACTCCCCCTTACTAAGTACACTTATGCTTTTCACTTTTCTCCAATGCTCCCCGTTTGCTAGATTCCTCATTTTTCACTGCTCTTCACTCCCCCTTTGACATCAATGGCAAAGGGTGGGGTCCGTAAACCAAAATTTACACAAAAATTCTACATACCAGGCCGCATATGTACAAACAGTCTTTAAGTCTTATTTACATGAACTTAAGCACATCACCAAAAATGCTCTTTAATTGTGCCAACTCACTATCACATCTCTTCAAGTTATAGTGTTCAAAATTGAGATGTGGCTATTGAAAAGAAATGCTTGAGATTTGGTCGTTGTGAGGCCTACCTTTTTCACTTCTGTTCATGAGACTATTTGCAGTGCTATTGCTATTACTTTTATGTTGAAGGACTATTGATCCTGGAATTTTGTTATTAAACCTAATTGAATTTTAAGAAAACAAATTGTACAATGATAGTTAGATGTTGCTTTTAAGAGAATGATGAATGGATAATGTTAGAAATGGAACTTTAATGTAATTTCAGTATGAGTATATGGTAGAGTATTTAGGTATGCTTGTATTTAAATTACTTCGGCTATGATATCTTTATGTGTTATTAACTTTGAGATTGAGTGTGCAAGTATTGCTAGCGAAACCACAAATACAGGAGATCATTCCACACCCTATGTTGTATCCCTTGTGAGCCGATCTAGTTCCACGAGGAACTAAGATCAACTCCGTGTATGGTGAAATGTTGTAATGTTGTAATGTTGCATGAGGTCAAGGGAATTAGGTCTACCCTCTAATTTACTTATATTGTGATATGTGTTGTAAGAAATATTGTTTTGAATCTTGTTTAAACTTTATTTCTTTTAGACCTTGTTTTTGTGTTTTTACTTGACTCTGAGAGTCTTAACTAGGTAAAAATCAACCCTGGGTTATACCCCATGGGTCTAGGGACCCTTTTGACTAGGATAACCTTGGGATAACCTCCATTTGGTCACTTTAACTTCATAGTGAAGTTAAGTGACGAATTTGGAAGCATGGGGATAATGGGATGAGTGGAATCCACACTCAGGCCCACTTCCAAGTCATGGAATGACACCATGATCCCCCAAATAACGGAGTGCTTTGTCTCTTTGTGCCTCTCTTTTGGTGGGAGTGCCCCATAAAAAGGGTGGTGTGTCATCCACTCCCTTTTTATTTCTATTTTACTTATTATATTTTATTCCTCCATGTGTTGTAAAAGGGCTATAGTGGGGGACCTCTTAAGTGGGGTTAATTGTTTAAGTCCACTAGGGATAATGGATAAGGAGTGGGTTTAGTTTTTTAATGCCACTTGGGAATAAGGGAAAATGGAGGGAATTAGTTTTAAAGAGGAGAGGAGGGAGAGGGGATGGGGGTTGGATTATTGTGGAAAGAAGGAGGACTTGGAGGAGGAGACTAAGGGTGGAGCTCTTCTTCAACTACATCCATAATAGGGCTTGTAAAGATTAGTGACCAAGTTTACTCACCTTGTATGTTCTGTTACTTGTTTGATGAATGTTGTTTTGCAAAGGTTGTCTATGTGGTATTTCTGTTATTTTGGGTTTGTGATGGGTGTTTGAAAGAGCTTCTTCCAGTTGGAAGACAATGCTCATCGTGTATAGGGAAGGGAAGGTGTGAACCTCCTCGGGTGTATTGTTGTTCTTGGTATATGGAAGCCTTAAGGGCATGTTGGTAATTTTGAGCCAAGATGGCTATAAGGCTTAAGAGCCTATTTGTGATATCCCTGGGATTTTTAGTTATTTGGTTGGCTTGAGGCCATGAGAAAAGTTAATTTTGTTGGCTTGAGGCCATGAGAAAAGCTGTGATAAAATGTTGAGAAGAATGACACCTTTGAGTTGAGTGAGTCTACTTCCCTACCCTCTTTAAACTCTCCTAGATGAGTTTTTGTGTTGTTAGTAAAGCCACGGGGGTTTGTGAACTGTTTGCTTTGATTGTAGTTATACAATGTTGTGAAGTGTACTGGACTATTCTTCCCTGGGTGTGTGGATGATCTCCCTAGCTTAGGGGTGACCCTCTTGCGGGTCTATGGTAGGGAGGAGAGCTAGTTGGTTGGTGTATTTCTTCCTTGTTGTCATGCAGGTTTCTCTTGGTGCTTATTAAGAGAATTGGGAAATTTTTATTGTTTGGGAAAAATGTATCTCATCCTTACTAGCAAAGAGAGTTTGGTTCTTAAGTTTCTTCCTGGATAAGTTCCTTTTAAAGAGGAGAGATTTCTCCCTTTGATATTGTAAATATTGTGTTGGGAGAAGATAGCAATTCTTTCCTTAGAGTGATTGTGAGTTGTGAAATCTTACAGTTGTTTATTCTTGTTTATCAAATTGTAAGTTGTGAAAATTGGTTTTAATCTAGACAAGTTGTTAAGTTTATTTCTGGTTTTATTATAGAAGCTGTAAATTTGCCTCTTGGAAACAAATTAAAACTTGATTTAAGTATACAATAGAATTTAATCTAAACCAATTTTACATGTCTGTTTATTTGGTTATTGAAGTGGAAGACTTATTAGTTCCCTGTATTTACTCTTAAACTTTAATTCTATTTGAAATGGAATGTATACTTGATAGATCAAAATTTAGTTGAAATATATAGATTTAAATGGTTATTTCCTTTCTGTTTCACTCAAGTATTTGTTAAATTGTAAATTAAAATGTTAGAGAAAATGTGAAATGAATTTGTTAATTTGTGAACTAAAAGGTTGTAGGAAATATAAAACTTCGTTATGAATTAAATATATATGTATATATATTTTTATTATTAAATGAAGTTGTACAAATTTGATACACTTGTGTGTGTATATATATATATCTATTTAAATAGTTTAATTTAAATGAATTTGTGAAAATGAACTACACTTGTATACATATATACATATATAGATACACACACACACACACACACATATTTAATTAGTATTAATTAAAACTTACAAATTAGCAAATGAATGAGTAAAGAGAGTTTGCTATTTACATAGTCAAAATGTTACATGTTACAGGGTGGGGGTTAAACCCCCACCGAAAGCCTTAAGTAAAAGGGTGTGGAGAGGGGCGGAGCCCCACCCACACCCCCACCATGACCTAACACCCACACCCCCGCCTCACCTCAAACTCCATGGCCTGTGCACAGGCCCCTCACTTCCACCACCGCCTAATCCCTTGCACGGCCTTCGTTCCACCCCGCGCTTCACCTTACCACTCACTGCAACCACTACTCCCCCTCCACAGTGATCACCTTCCACCGCCGCTCCTGCGCAGCCAACACCCCCCTTCATGCCTGCATCCGCCGCCCTCTGTGTCCTACAACCCATCTCCACCACCGACCTCCGCTCGCTACTGCCGTTGCCTCTTTGCCCTACATCAAATACCTTAAAGCAATTAAATTGTTAGGGTTATTCGAATTCTATGGCATGGGGTTTAATATATATAACAAGGCACTTAGATCCTTGGAGTGAGTATATTCTTAAATAAAAATTAAGCAATATTATATATATATATATATATATATATATATATATATATATATATATATATATATATATATTAGTGGTTAGTGAGGTGTGGTTGCACTCACATAAGGAAATTCATATAAATAAATGTGTTGATTTTTATAAGTGCATTTTAAAATAAATAAATAAATAAATAAAAGAATATATATATATATATATATATATAAGGAAATGGTTTTTAATTATGAAATTTTTATTTGATCATTGTACTTATTTCATTTAAACAAAATGTGAGGGGAATTTGGGAATATATTTTAAAAAAAAAATTATAGTAAAAGAAATTATAGAACAATTTTATTAAGCGATCGATTATATATTTAAAAATAGTTCGATCTGTAATATGACTTGTGAGTTTGGAGTTGATTAAAATGTCAAATGGAATTCCAAGGAATTTAAGCATATTAAATAATATTTAAATAAATAATTTAATGAATTCATAAACAAGTATAATAAAGGAGTAGATACTTGTTAATATTGAAATAAACTGAGAAAACTAATTAACGGTCAACCACCTACCAAGGAAATCCTAAACGCTGAAAATGAAACCGACGTAAACGTAGTGATCAACATCAAAATAGAGAATGCACACGTGTGTAGTATATTCCGTTAACAACAGTATCATTGACGACTTAAACATACGAAACTGAGTACGCTTACGCGTGTGAGGGGAAATTTTCAAGTAGTAAGGGAAAATTTTTGCTAGTTCGTATCATGACCACTGGTCGCATGTGGATACAATACGCGTGATTGCATGTTGTGACCACATGGGAAATGTGGGCATGACATTTGGTATCAGAGCCCATGTTTCAACATTGGGATCTCTAAGGTTTGCGTGTTGTTCGGGCCGACATGGAGTGGGTTGAGTGTGGTTTGACCCTTGTCCTACTCCGTGTAGCTTTGAGAGAGCAAGGTTGTGGTTTGGTGACTAACCTTCACCTTGGAGGAATACCCATCCTCTGGTATTGTCGTCGTGATGGCCTTATCAGACAATTATTGAAATCTTTCGCTTGTGATTTGTGATGGTTGTGTTCCTCCTCGTCGATTGTCCTTTCGAGTCGATGGTCTAGATTGTGAGGGTTGCATTGGATCCTTCCTTGCCCTTGTGTATTTTTGTAGAGAGTAGTGACATCTTAATGTCCATTTGATTTATTCTTCCTTGCGAACTTGACGTGTGTTTATCATAAGGTTGAATGGCATAATCTCTTGAATCCCTAACCCTTTATATCATTGGAAATTGGCATTGTTTCCCTTGGATTGATAACCCAAAAGGATTGCATGAAATGTATCTTGCTTTAAATTTTATGAGTGTAATTTGTTACGTGTGTGATTTCATTAGATTACCTTGTAAAAAATACTAAGGAAGAAAGAGGTGAAAATTAGTTTTATGTATGGCAAATTGTTAAGAATTAACATATGTCCTCAAATTGTTCAATAAGGCATTTGTGTGCTTGGCGACATTTTTGTAAAGTACTTCTACAAAATAAAATTTTACATATTATAATTTTGTTTTCATGTAAGTTTGATAGCATATATCTTGTGCGGAAAAGATGATTGGGCTTCATATAGTAGAATAGTAAAATTAGAGACGTGGTCTTGATATTAGATTCTTTTTGTGACATGCCTCTATCCACACAAGAACTTTGCCTTCAGAGAAGGTAACTTGGTATCCCTTGTCTTCCAAGGCAGAAATAGAAACCAAATTTTGTTTGATGCCTAGAACATAGAGAATGTCACTTAACTTTAGGGTAATGCTAGAATCCAAGTGGAGACTAGAGATCCCAATCCCTTTCACCGAATATCTAGCATCATCTCCAATGTTGACTTGTTCACTAGAATTTCCCTCCACCAAGTTTGATAAATGCTCCTTAAAACTAGTGATGTGCTGAGATGTACCACTATCAATTAGCCAAGTGTTAGTGTCAGTAGGTACATTGCTTGACAATGCTGAATAGAACAAGTATTCACTTGAGTCCTTCTAAAGAGAGGCATCATCAACATCTGCAATGGTGGCCTGATGCTTAGGCTTGGATGGACAATACATGGCAATGTGACCATACTTGTCACACCGAAAGCATTGGATTTTGGAGAGGTCCCTCTTCTTCTTGAATGTGGGAGCACCATCAATTCCATTATCTCTATTCCTCTTAAAGAATCCTTTCTTCCCATTGTTGCCTTTCTTCTTAGATGATTGAGAGGCAAGGACATGAATGTCTTCATTTGTAAAGATTTGACCAATTCCTCTAGTGGCCAATCTAGACTCCTCTTGAATGCAATCTACCCTCAATCGATCAAACTTGGGAAGCTTCGATCTTGCACTGATTCCTTGACTATAGGATTCCCATGATGAAGGAAGACCATTGAGAGCAAGCATGGTCGAGTCTTTGTCATCAACCACATGACCAATTGAAGAGAGCTGATTTCTCAATTCCGAAATCCTCATGAAGTAAGAAATAACCATTTCTCCTTTCGACATTTTCACATGATGTAGTTGTTGCTTCAGTGCAAGAGCCCAGCTGGTGTTGTTGATTTCGTACATCTCCTCCAAGGTTTTGAACATGTCCCTTGCCGTCTTCAACTTGGAGACAATCGGAACAATATGATCTTTAATGGAGTCAACCAATATCTTCTTCGCCTTGATGTCTTTCTTTTTCCATTGCAACTTCTCTTCTTCCTCTGAAGGTTCGAGAACTTTGGTTTCCACAAACTCGGCCAAGTCATTTTCTTCCAACGTGAGCATGATTCTAAACCTCCATGATGTGAAGTTGGATGCTCCTTCGAGTCTATCCTCAATTTTAAGACCGTTCACCATCTTGACTAAAATAGGGATAATAGAGAGTATTGCTGCAATGACAAATCTGATCAGGATCTTCTTCAAACCCGCTCTGATACCATGTTAGTTTTTATGATCAGATTTAAAGCAATCAAAAAATGCAACACAATGAACAATGAACACAACAAGATACCCTAGGAAAACCCTCCAACATGAGGGGAAAAACCCAGCAACAATATATCTCTTATATATTGAATGATAAGAACAACAATCTGCTTTACAATGGCCAAATCCAAGGCCTACAGGTATGGCTTCACTTCTTGAAGCACAACGAATAAGTCCACACTTGATAAATCTGATTTGATCTTGAAATAACTTGATCTGCTCCTTAGAAGTCTGCTCTGCCTTGTGAATTAAGCTTGTAATTGAATATATTCGAATGTTTTTCTTGAACAATGAGGAATCATTATATATACAAGTGAGAGTGAAGAGACGCATCTCTTCAATCTCCCTGTCGGCCTCCACCAAAAGTTATGTCTCCAAAATAATTCAAGAAGCTAGCTGGAAGTGGGAGCCCGATGCTGAACCGCCAACATCAACAGTAACATATAGGTTATTCTTGTAATTTAGATAGTATAGGGGCAGAAAGTATATACCCTTGACTTTGAACATTCATTTTATAATCTTTTGAAAGAACAATTCAAGTACTTGGCTCTAGCTCATAATTTTGATTAATTTAATATTCTAATTGAACCAATTTTTTGATTGACCATCACAAACAAAACCTAACCTCTACTCAAATTATTCTCAAAACATAAATTTCCAGTTCCTTTCCTAAGTTCCAACATGCAACTATGAATTTGACCTTATTCATTTCGGCATCCATAAATTTAACTCTTAAGTTTCAAATTCAAATTTAAAACTAGACCAAAACCACCCCTTTCCACGAAACTATTATATACCAACTTCCAAATTATGTGTCTAAATAAAAGGACATCACCTTTAGCTCATTTTATGTATAGACATCTACCATCCAAGCTCACAAAGAAAACCTTATTTGATTGATTCACTCTCAAAATCACTCTTGCATTTGTCATAGCATTACACTACATGGGCATTCTTTAATTATATCACTTACTTGTCAAACAAGTTTCTAAACCGTAGTTTTATATTAAGGCATTACATCGCTCTTATATTTTTGTTCCAAATTCCAAGTTACCTTCATTAAAACATTCAAGGAATTTGCAGGCGCCTGATTTGTTTGTTTGTTTCCAGATTGAGTATTTTGACTGAGTGCACCTGAAGAATACATCCACCAGTCGCAATATTCACCACACCCCCTATTTGTTCACAAATCTGATCGCTACATGTGCTGGTATGGGGGCTTAAATTTACATTCACTGCTGTATATCTAGGGTTTGTTTCAACAGATCAGATAGGATATTAAAGGAGCGCTGAACACCTGAAGGAGTTATAATCCAACCACGTGGAGGAATAGAGTCAAGGCGATGCTCTAACATAGCAGGTGAACCAGTACAAGATCTACGCAGCATTCAGATTGTCTTCACAAACCCTAACGCAGCAGGCTTTGCATTGCCAGGTCTAGACAGCACTCAGATGGATTTCACAAACCCTAGTTTGGAGCTCCAAAACCCTAGGGAAGGGTCGCTGCTTACCAGAGGGAGAACTTTGGAGTTTGAGAATAGATCTGCCGGGAATCATTGACAACTGGAGCAGCTGAAATTGTTCCCACAAGTTTTAACAACCTTATTGAACCTGGGCAGCGCTGGGAGTGCTGCAAGTGTCTAAAAATCTTGTATTAACATGGTTGTTATTTTTAAAACAACTCTCTGTACCGTGCATCAGCACATATTTCATTTGATAACTCAAATATCAGATCTCAGTAATATTTAAGTTTGACTTAATACAACAAGTATTTTGCAAGCAGCGGTGTTCTTTAATGCAAAATTATTATGCATGATCTGCATTGTAAAGATTATTTCAACAGTTTGAAACATTCAGGGATATTGCAGGAATACAAGCCATCACACACATGTAAACAAAATACATTATATATGTATACCAGACTTTACATAGAAATAACACTACCTTATTCATATCAAAGCACATTCTTGAAGAAAATGAGAAATATATTTTAATTATAATCATTCAATCAAGAGGCTGAACATTGGTGAGATTGAAAATCTTCTGTACACACTCCTTAGCTATTTTAATCAATAGTCGACCCTGCCTATCAAGTAATTTTTTCGGCAAGTTATCAGTCTCCGGTGGCCTTGGCCTCCTCGAGCCGCTCAAGCTCATTCAAGGTGGGCAGAGTTAGGGCCTGCACGGCCGTCATTCAACAATTAGCATATACACCAAGGAATCCGATCTAAACATCATCGAAATCATGGCAAAAGAAAACAAGGAAAAAAACCAAGTTACCATGTACACGAAGGGATCCGATATCCCTCCTTTTCCAAACCTTCGTACTTTGTGATTTTTCAACAGCCTGCAAAATACAGAAAAGAGACCAAACCCTGAGAAAAGAGACCAAAACACAAAGGCTTTTCTTTATATATCTTGTCTTACATCCGGAGCGCCTTTCTAGTGTCGGGATTGTTGCCAAACTTTTCGCGGATGAGCTTCTCAGAACAAGATATCGATTCCATCAGAAACATCTGAATGGCCGTGCAGAGCAGCTCTGTGCGTGTCCCCACTCCCTCCTCTGATGCCATTTTCTCCTTCCTTTCTTCGCCGCTTCCTTGCCCTAGACGCTTTTTGCTGCTTTCATTTTACTAGATTCCTTGTCTCAATATAAAGGTTACATTCTCGCTTATCCATACGGTAAAACAATGGAAGAAAGCGGGCTCACATGAACGTTTTTTGTTACTGTTACGTCCCCTTCACGGCTCCACCTCCCGCGAGACCAATTGACACTAAAATTTTATTGCCCGTATTATTTTTAAAGTAATGTTTGGCATTACAACTACTATAATTTTTACACGCGGTACTGGAGGTAGATTTGAGGATATTTTAGCGGTAGAGTCAATTTCCAACACAAGACTCCATTAGAAGGTAGGTATTTTTTTCTAATTTTATATAAATTTTTGGTTTTTTATTTTTCATAAAGGAGAAAGGAGGTCAAATAAATAAATTAATAAATAAATAAATTATATGTGTAGAGGAAAATAATCTTTGTTTAGGTTTAATTTAGATTAATTAAATCAAATGTATACTAACTAATATAATTCAAATAGATATGAGGATTTTTAGAAGGATTTTTTGAACAGGTTTTAGACATTTTAAGGATAAATGTGTTTTCTTAAAAAAAATTGTAAGAGGACTTTTTTTTGTGTTGTGTTACTGAGTACATTCCTCCAAGCCAAACACATAAATATATTTATCCACAACAGATCAACTATTATGTTTGTGTTTTGATGTTTTTTGTCATGTTACTGTTTATTTTTGTTGTTAATTTTTAAAAGTGCATTCCTCTAGGCCAAACACATTAATATATTTCTCCATAGCAGATCAACTATTATGTTTGCGCTTTGGTGTTTTTTTGTCGTGTTACTGTTTATTTTTGTTGTTAAATTTTTAAAGTGCATTCCTCTAGGCCAAACACATAAATATGCGCTTTGTTGTTTTTTGTAGTGTTACTATTTATTTTTCTGCCTGTTTGTGCTCCAATAAGTTGGAGAAGGAAATTTTGAATAGATATATAGATAATATAAAGTTAAAATAAAATATAAAATGTTAGGTATTTGATATTATTATTATTTAATAAATTATTATTTTCTTGATTGGTAAGATTTAATATATATTATATAATAAAAAAGAGAACTGTATACATTGTTTAAGCTCCATGAGCAGAAGACTGTAAACCATTACTACCAACCCTTACAACATTGATCAAAATTGCCCCCCAAAAAACCTCCCTAAAAACCTCCCTGGAGCAGAGCAGCGCCTGTCTAAACACTAAACATAGAAAATAGAAAACTATACCTATCCGACTACAATAGTAAATATATGCATATTGATTTCAAATATTTTAAGGATAGAATGAATGCCAATCCTAGATCTCCTATGGAAGAAGCAACTTTTGCATGTGGACTTGCCCATGCAGGGGGGCTTCCACAAGCTATCCAATACCCCAATTTAATTCTTGTCTGCATTCAAAATTATCATCTTGAGAGTAGGGTGGTAAGGATAGTGGATGGCACTGTGGTTGCAAGGTTGGATGTCGAGTCTCTACAATCCACTCTTAAGTTGCCAGTCAGAGACAAATTTATTGATATGACTATAGAGATGGGATGGAATTATTACCTAGATAGGAAAAATCTTTGTCTAACAAATATTTCCAAGCATTGGATCAAGAATGAGAAGGGAAAATCTCAAGTTCTCGAAACATTATAGAGAGCCCATTTCAAGAAAGACATCTCTGACATGATTACATTACATCATAGAGTGGTTGGAAATGATGACACAAGAACATTTAAAAAATGAATGTGTCAGTTCATTATCTTCATTTGTCATTCATCACAATATATTGACTGGGAAAGATTAATCAGTGATTATACTAATGACAAAATTGTGAAATTTATAAAAAATAGTCTTTTTACATGTGATCTTATCTATTTTACACCATAGCTTGTATGAACAGATCTCCTGGGCTATGGCCTGTAGGAGCCTTTTCAAAAGATATACTAGTCTAGGATTATTATCCTCAATTACAAGAGGATTATGCAAAAAAAGATTATAGGAGAGTGAATGATGTGTTTTACATGTTAAACTTGAGAAAAATTAATGGTAATCCTGAAATGAGGATCTCTCATGAGGTAGCTCAACTTGTCATGCAATTTGGTACCTACTTTTTTCAATTTGAGTGACCATGCCTTCACTTCATTATTAGATCCTTCCAGGATCTTGGTGGATTTAGCTACTATTAGCTGTCCTTTATGATCCTTGATGATGCAACCCATTCCTGACAATCCCAGGTTTCCCCTACATGCAACATCAAAATTTAATTATATAAAATTGCGTAATGGAGGAGTCCATGTTACCTTATTTCTCTCCACTTTCTGAGGGATGGCCTGAGAGATTACCCCATTTGAGATAGGTTTGGAAGCATTTCCATTTCCTTAACCTCTGATATTTCTCTCTCTAATTCCTCACATACCTTTTGAATCATCTAATTTTTCTTCTTGAAGATACAAACATTTCTCTCCCGCCAAATATGCCATATCACCATGGATGGGCTCACTTCCCATATGCATGCAAAGTTTGATTATGAGAATAGCGTTGGCTAACTTTTAAATAGTAATAATATAGATTTTAGAAGAGGTGAAGCCTAGTCTAATTGTTTGAACAACCAATGCCAGCATTGTTAGCTAAAAGAGCAATGTAGCAATAAGTGATCAATGCTCTCTTCTCGATCTTTGCTTAATCTTAGTGGATAGATGAAAAAAGGTTGTGTTTCTATCTACCTCCTTCGGCCATCTTTCCCTTGATTTTTGTCATCATAAAATCTCTTCTCTCATCAGAATCTCCTCCATTGTTGATTGGTGGTTTTTTATCCACCACTTATCGATGATGATATCGCTAATGGAGAATCACTACACCTGGAAGGTTTTTATAGGGAGAATTGGTACAGGGAAGGTTGTTATAGGGAGAATCAATATAGCGATGCAAACACTAGCCAATAGCTTGGAGGCAATTGTTACAGGGAAGGCAATCACTATAGGGACACAAAAACTAGTCATTTTTCTGATGAACAATCAAACAAATTTAACTCTATAACAAAGAGGATAATAGGGCTTGGACGAGGTGAAGAAAAAAAACATCCTAACTATATGAATATTTGGCAAGAGAAGGATCTAGAGTTATTATAGTGGACAAGGATTAGATGAAAATGCATAAATCAAACTAAATATCTTAGCTGATCTCATGAAGATGTAGACCAAAACTGATGTTGATATTGAAAACTAAGAACATATAAACTTTTGAAATACGGAATAAAGTGACAAGGAGTCATAGATTCCATGTTGCAGATGTGACATGAAACCTTTGGTAAAGTACTGTAAAAATCAAAGTTAGAAGTCCAAGGTAGATGGACTAAAAGGGAAGTTTAATTAAGTTATCTCATGACCATAATAGGTCAAACTAAAATCTTTGTAGGATGAGATATCTTCTAAGTCAAGTTAGAAGTGTGTGAACAATCAACTACGTTTATTTTGAAACATTTATTCATATTAAATCTTTGGCCAAAGTAATGCATCCATCTCTGCATGCATTAGTCGGTTCACTGTGTTCTAGATGATGTAACCATCCAGTAGTGTCATACATAGTTAGAGGGGATCTATAGTTGTATGACCGTGATGGATTATGAAGGACACAACACTAGAAACTTAGATGGTAAACCTAATGGTTCTTTATATCTATTCCCTTTGTGAAGGGTAGGGCCACTTCCAGGAAGGAAATTGTGCAGGGGACCGCCAGTTTGTGGTTGGAGGACAAGCACTTGGGTGATGCTCTCCTTCCCAAGTAGATGACAAGCCAAGACTTTTGAAGACAAATATCAAAACTCCAGATGCAGTATATTCCATTTATATGACTTGACAATAAAATTCTATGTAAATTTATCATTATTACCATGAGAAACACATTATGATTGTAAAGTGAAGGAACTTACTAGCATGCTATCTTTGAATATGTCATAAATTTTTAGTTTGAAATTATTCGTAAAAGATATGCTTTTTATATAATGATTATGCAAACGATTATTGTTAAAAAAATGATTATAATGATCATGGTTATTTACTTGATGGTAAATTGGGAATATCAATGCAAGTAATATGAGATGACTTGTTACATATGGTATCAAAGCTACCGGGTTCAACACATAGACCTATGAGCTCAGTGCATGAAGTCTTCCTCAGACATTAACAATTGCTAATGTTTGGATGTTCTTTTGCTAGAATGGTAAGAAAAAGAGTGACACCAAGGAAGAAGGTAATGGGAAATGGACATTACCTAAAGGCTATGAGGAAGCTAGCCTCAAGAATGAAAAGCCTAGGCCAAACTGGTTACCTAGAAGACGCATGGTTATTTGATACTAAAACCTTCTTTGATGCTATTAAATACATCAAGAAAGAGAAGGAAAAGAAGGACAAAGAAGTTAAGGATATTGTTCCTGGTGGTGCCTGCATAAGTATTCAGGTTTCAAGCATTTAGATATGCAAGCACCTTCTCAAAAATCCAAAAAAGTTCTAACACTTTTGGCCTCTACAGTGCTAAAAAATGCAAAAAATCAGAACTATGCATTAGCGGGTCAAAAATCCCTATCGGCTTCAAAAAAATTGATGAAAAAATGAGTCAGATACATTTCTGAATGCATATTGGGCTACAGTTTCTAGTGTCTGAATGTTTCTGACAGTGGCTAAGAGGGTTTCATTCTGCCAATGCCGCGGGATCCGCCAAGTGTCAGGCCTCAGTTCATGCCACACTTTTGTTTTTATGTTATAAGTTTAACGTGGATCGTGCCATGTGGCAGAGGGCATTTCAATAGTGCCTAAAGTTTCTAGCCACAGAATGTGCCATGTGTTAGTTTCCACTTGATGTTTCAAAGGCTCTTTAAAAGTTTTGGCATGAGCACGGAAGGTGCCATGTGTCTCTAGTGATGTTGCGGAGTTTGCCAAGTGTTGGCTTCTGCATCATGGTTCATATTTGTTTCGATGCTATGTGAGGATGGGGGTGGGTCCCAATGAAGAGTCTCAGGTGCTACGGATCGTGCCATATGGAATAAATGCCTCCGACAAAATTCTGAGTTATGACCCTGTGGAAAGCGCCACGTGTCATCGGCAGGGGCATAGTTAAAAAGTTTTGGTGTCCACGGAAGGTGCCACATGTATCTTATGATGGCCGCAGACCTCGCCAAGTGTCTGCTTCCGCGTATCCGTCTATGTATCCTGCGATGCAAAGTATTGGATGGTGGTGGGCCACAGATATGAGTTTCTAAGTAACGTGGAGTGTGCCATGTGGTGGATGCAGCACCAATGTTGCTTTTGTTTATGACCCTTCCCCAGCGAGATACTAAAAGTTTCTGAGTAGCACGGAACCCGCCAAGTGTTGGCTTCCGCAAGAGTTTCAAAAAAGTTTCTAATGTTTCAAGAGATGCTGCGGAGCTTTCCAAGTGTCAGCTTCCACGTACCTGTCCCTATTTTCCTCTTATGAAGGCTCCCGCAGGAGGTTGTGGGTCACAGTATCAACATGTCTCATGTTTCAAATGCTGTGGGTTGTGAGAATTGTCACCTGTGGAGGCCACTTATGTATAAATAAATAGTTTTGTAAAGTGTTGCGGATCCTGACATGTGTCAGCTTCCACGTGAGTTTAAAAAAGGGTCTTTGTGTACTCGATAGTCGATGCTGCGGAAGCCACCACCTGTCCTTTTTTTTGGAAGGCAAAATGGAGGGAGCAATAGGCCAGCAATAGAAACATGAGGTGCCTACATGGCACAATCTGGTTGGCTGGTGACTTAGTCAACCTTTTTGGGGCCGTCGATCTCAGCGACGGGGGTAGATTGACGGCCATGTTTTGAACCTGCAGTGAGGGGTTATTCCTATGCATGTGCAGCTATTTTTTGGGTGAGAAACTTCAGAGGTGCGCCATTGCTGCATTCCAGAGGCTACGGGTAGTTGAGCCATTAATGGCAGGATTGCAAACAAGCATGGGCCGATGGTCAAACAACCAAGTACCAGGTTTACGACGAAGGTCTTCCAGTAGCGGCACAGGGCTTGAGCTCAACTGCTCCTTGTCCTTCTCTGGCTTCTCCATGTTTTGTCCCCTGCTACATTTATTATTTTGAGTGCCATTTCTAGTGCTGTGTATCTGACAAAAAATGTTGACCTTGCCTTGTAATTAATTTCACTGAGTACACAGTCATGGTATAAAAGCCATGCTATGTTACTCATTTTTGTGGTTGAAAACTGGACAACTTTTTGGTGCTGTGACACAATACAACTTCATTGGTGGCCCTGTTCTTGGTGTCTTGTAAGTTTATGAGTCTCATGTTGTATGTTTCATGCATGACTTCACCGGTTTCATGCTGTTTTATATGAGAAATGCTCTGTACATGTGTTTGATCATTTGTCTCCAAGCTGTGGGCATAGTTTCTTTTGAATCAAGATAACTAAGGGTTGTTAAAATTCAGGAATATAGTTTTTCTATATTGAATGTTTAATCTCCTACTTTTGTTCAAGGAACAAATTAAATGTTTCAGGTTAATCATTGGGAAAATGTGTTTCAGTAGGGATACCATTAAGTATGAATGATTAAGCAACTAATTGTTGGGAAGTATCTGTAAGGCAGATATTACAAATCCCCTTGAAACTCAGTCATTAATATGGGTTTATGTGTACATTCACATGTGTATGTCTATTGACTCTGAGCCCTAGATAGGCACCGATCCAGTCTTGTATTGAGGTCACTACCAAAGTCCTAGTTTTGTATCCAAATACAAATCAAAGTCAAACTTCATAAACAAACCTTTTAGGACATTAGAAGTAGTTTTAGGATCCAAAATCCTCTGTCTACAATTGAATATAGGCCCAAAGCTAGCCCCTTTGCACTTATCTCACAGTTTTGGTCTGCTTAATAGAGGATTCATCTACTTTGTGTCAACATCCCAGTAAATACATAGATGCATTTTATAGATGTTGAGTAGGGAATATCCCCCTTAGTTCTACAAAGCCTAAAGAAGAAGAGGAGATATTTATAGAGTCTATCTCCTATACTATTGGCCCCTAGCCCAGGAATCTTGTTGATCAATAATGGCTACTTTGTAGGGATATCTGGGAATAAGCATCCAGTCTGGAAAAATAACCAACAGTTCCTATCTTTGAAAATGAATCAATTAAACCCTTTGCACCTAAGGAACTACCATTTGGAAGTGGTCCTAATGCTCCTATTATCACTCAGGAGGTCATGGATGAGTACCTTCGAGTACATCCACCTCCCAAGTCTAATTTAGTAAACCTCAAGGATGAGGATAAACCTAGGAAGATCTCCCTTTCTGAAAGTGACTTGTAGTTGCAAGATGTAAAAACTTGTAATAAATGATGGATATTATGTGATTTATGGATACTATAGTGTAATTTTGAAATTTTGGCAAAACCTTCCTTTCTTGTTTAAGATTGCATAAATGAGAATGGATTTATGTTTATGAATGGATTCAATAGTATGAAAAACTAATTAAATACTTAGCCTACAAACTTCAGGAGAAGTAGATTGCATCATGATTCAGATAGGAATCAACATTGGGGGTAGCCCAGAGGAAGGGCAACATTCTGGCCACTCTGATTCAAAACTTGGCCAAATCCTTGCTATGCTCCATGAGACGAGGGAAAGAATTGGAACTTTAGAGCAGGAGGTTAGGGGTCAAAATGGACCTAGACAGGAAGCCTTCCATGAGGGTGAAGATGAGGAATGTCATGAAAACACCACCCAAAGTGGATGTGGAGAGAATAACTTTGAAATGAGACAAGATGAGGATAAAAGGAGCCACTTGGATCTAGAGTTATCTAGAGATATGAAAAATATTAAACCTCCCAAATTTGATGGGACTATAAGTGGAGATGACGCAGAGGCATGGCTTATAGATATGGAGAAATACTTTGAAATAAGAAACTACTTTGAAATAACCAAAGCAGTATGGGGAGCATACCAATTAGCAAGTGAAGAGTCCACTTGGTGGATGAGGAAGAAGATGGAGTTAAGATTGAACTCCTTGAGTCTAACCTGGGAAAGGTTTGTGGAACTCTTCAAGCAAAGATGTTTTCCACATTGTATTTTGATTAGAAGCTTATAGAGTTTCAAAACCTAAGATAGGGTGACTCATTTGTGAATGAGTATTGGGAGAAATTCACTTGTCTTCTTAAATATGTTCCCCAATATCAGCAGGATGAGAGATTTCACATCCAAAAGTTCATCATGGGTTTGAATGCCCAAATTGGAGGTGAAGCTGATGTGCATGGTCCCACTACAATGGGCCAAGTTTATGAGAAAGTTATCAAATAGGAACAAAAGTTGAAATCCATATCTGGATATTGGGACAAGAACCGTAAAATGTTTAGTTGGTCACAATAATCCTAGTCACTTAAGAAAAAAATAAATAAATAGAAATTCAATAAGAAAGGTGATAAAGGATTCAAGGATAATCAGAATGAATCCAGGGGTGGTAAGAAAAACAATAATAACTCCAAGAAAAATGGAGATAATTAAGGAAAGCCCTATGAAAGGTGAGGACCCACAGGAGGGTGTTTTTCATGCAGTGGTGACCATTATGCTAATTAGTGTCGCAATAAGGCCCAAGGGACTCAGCCATGAGGAAATCCTTTACCCTCGCAACAGGCAGCCTTTTAACAACGGATACATGCAGCCTTGGACAACCGGTAGGCGGAGTATCAAATTACTCCAATTGAAACCATAGGTATTTTATATCATATTCCAATCTCAGTTTTGATAGATACTAGAGCTATAGAATTATTTATTTCTCCAAAAGTTTTAAATCAGATTTCTATAAAAGTTGGTTACATGGTAAATTCTTGGTCAGTTGAATATGGTAATCATAGAAGGGCTTAGGTAGAGCAATGTTTGTTTGAGGCCAAGGTTGAAATCCTGAGTTTTTCTACTGAAGTGAACATTTATGTAGCCTCGTTCGGCTCATATGATGTCATATTTGGAATAAACTGGTTATGGAGGCATAGGGCTAAGGTGGATTGTTTTACTAAAACAATAGAATGCCTAGATGACCTTGGGAATAAAGTTTTTCCACAAGGCACTGCTAGAGAGGTTAAATTAAGGTAAATATCTTCCTTACAGATGAAAATAGCCTAGAGAAAAGGATGTCAACTCTTTGCTGTTAAAATGGAGAAAATAAATAGTCACAAGGAATCTATTTTCCAAGATGATTTGATGTATTATGAATCTCAAAAACTCCAAGAAGTTAAAGAAGGAGAATCCATAGATCATGAGAGATCAGATATGGATAGAAACCCATTTCTTCAAGATTTTGAGGATGTATTCTTAGATGATTACCGGGATTACCTCCTAAGAGAGATTTTGACTTTCTAATAGATATAAATCTAGGATTGAAACCTATATCTACAGCTCCTTATAAAATGACCACAATAGAGTTAATAGAGCTGAAGGCTCAATTGCAAGAATTTCTAGAAAAAGGATTAATAAGACCCAGTGTTTCACCCTGGGGAGCACTAGTAATTTTTGTTACAAAGAAAGATGGAACATTGTGTCTATGCATAGATTATCGTGTGCTAAATAAGGCAACAATAAAAAACAAGTATCCATTGCCCCGTATTGATGATCTTTTCGATCAAATGTGAGGGGCAATTATGTTTTCAAAGATTGATCTTTGAGCTAGATACCATCAATTGAGGCTAAAAGATGAGGATATTAATAAGATGACCTTTGGACAAGGTATGGACACTATGAGTTCATTGTCCTACCCTTTGGATTAACGAATGCCCCTGCAACATTCATGAACTTAATGAATAGTGTGTTTAGAGATTGTTTGGACAAGTTTGTCCTTTGATTTACTCTAAAAATGAGGAGGAACATGTCCAACATCTATGGATTGTTCTCTAGAGGTTAAGAGAGCATAAAATGTATGGACAGATTTCAAAGTGTACTTTCTTTCAAAAGGAAGTACAATATATGGGTCATATAATTTCAGCTAAGCGAATTGCTATGGATCCAACAAAAACTAGAGCCATTTTAGAATGGCCAACCCTAAAAAATGTGCATGAGGTCCATAGTTTCATGGGCCTAGTAGGATATTACAAAAAAATTGTGGCTAATTTTTAAAAAATTACCTATCCTATTACTTCTCTACAAAGGAAAGGCAAAAGATTTGATTGGTCAGAGAAATGCTAGGAGGCATTCGACCAACTAAAAGGAAAGTTGACTACGGTGCCTCTTTTAAGGGTACCTGACCTAAAGGGTCATTTTGTAGTCATCACCGATGCCTCAGGAGAGGGATTAGGTGGTGTACTTGTCCAAGATGGGCAAGTTATTGCATATGAGTCCAGAAAATTGAAGGCATATGAGTAAAATTATGCTCCTCATGATCTTGAGTTGGCAACAGTTATTCATACACTACAAATGTGAAGACATTATTCGCTTGGGAAACCTTTTGAATTGAAAATAGACCATCAATGGCTCAAATATTTGTTTACTCAACCACATCTGAATGCTCACTAGAGAAGATGCTTAGAGTTAATATCGGATTAAAATTTTGAGATTAAATACATATAGGGAAAGGGAAATTGAGTGGCCAATGCCTTAAGTAGGAGAAGACATATCTCCTTGATGATCTCCATACATTCTGATTTTAGGAATCAGGTATTGCAAAGCTCCAAGGGAGATGAATATTATGAGCAGGTAAAACAAGCTCTTGTGGACAACCCTCATGATTCTAGGTATAATAGATTCCACTTTGAACCAGATGGATTATTAAGGTTTAAAGGAAGAATGTACATTCTGAACTTTGAGGAGTTAAGGAATATCATGTGGAAGGAGGTTCATTCTACGCCTTATTCAGGACATCTTGGAGTGACGAAACTGCTAGCTGATATAAAACCATTATATTTGTAGAAAAGACTAAAGAGGGATGCTGCAAGGTTTGTAGATGGATGTCTAGAGTACCAAAGGGTGAAGGAAGAACACCATCATCCAATAGGACTTCTATACCCTAATGAGATTCCAGAATGGAAATGGTAGATCATTAGCATGGATTTTATGTAAGGACTTCCTATGTCTAGAAATAGACACAATGCTATTCTAGTACTGGTGGATAGAATCACTAAGGTAGCACATTTCATACCTAGGAATTTGATAGATGGGGCATTGGTCATAGCCAACAAATTTGTACAAGAAGTTTTCAGATTGCATGGTATTCCTGAGAAGATTATCTTAGATAGGGATGCCCGTATGACATCAAGATTTTGGCAAACCATATTTTCCTCAGTTGGAACTCAGTTAAACATAAGCTCAAATTATAATCCTAAAATGGATGGCCAAATAGAAAGAGCAAACCAAGTGTTGGAAGACCTATTGAGAATGTATTGCATGGACCATTAATACAAGTGGTAAGACTACCTTCCTCTTGTGGAATTCACTTACAATAATTCCTATCATTCTGCTATCAAGATGGCTCCATTTGAAGCATTATATGGAAGAAAGTGTCGAACTCCTATAAGCTAGGATAATCTAGAAGATAGGATTAGCCTTGGTCCAAAAATGCTATCAAAAATGGAAGAACAGGTCCATCTGATTAATAAAAGGCTAGCGGAAGGTAATGATAGGAAAAAAAGCTATGCGGATGCCAAGTACATTGCAAGATATTTCTTTGTAGGAGAGAAAGTCATGTTAAGAGTCAAACCACAAAAGAGTTCCATTAAGTTTGGAAAGTCATCCAAACTAGCTCCTAGGTATGTGGGTCCCTTCAAATTTCTTGAAGAGGTTAAGTCAGTTGCATACATGATTGCTCTACTACCAGCTCTTGCCATGATGCATAATATTTTCCATGTTTTTAATTTAAAAGATTATGTTGCAAGGGATAACCATATTCCTATTCTTGATTGGAATGCCATACAGGTGAAGGACCCATGGGGGGGTAGTGATTGAGCCCATCAAGGTGCTCAAAATACATAAACTATGCTTGCATAATAAAAAAATTACTCAATGCAAGGTCCAGTGGGACCAGTATGCAGGAGAGAATGCCACTTGAGAGAATTATGATGATATTTATCAAAGATTCCCTCATCTCTTTTAAGTTTTTTATTATGATGAACAAACTCTTTTTATGTTATAAACTCTAGATACATTAAATAATCGGGGACGATGATACATATGGGGGGAGATATTTTACATCCCCAAACTTTGACTATGTTTTAGTTTTTAATTTCAAATGATTAAGTGGATAACTAGAATCATAGATTAGTGATTTGATGTTAGGAAAATGTCAGGATAAATCATCAGTTTTATGAATTATGATTAATACATAGAATTAGACATGAGATTACATGTATTGAGATTATTTAAGCATGATGTATAATGATTTATTGATGATACATTGATCATAGTTTGTATGACTATGAGTATAACTAGGATAAGATTTCCAAGTCCGAGAATGGAAGGAGAGTATCACCTAAGAGAAGGGGATAGATGTTTTGAAAAAGTCAGGTTTTCCATTTGAGTTCCAAGTTGTACATTATGTGAACCTTCACGAGATAGGGTATGTCTTAGTTATCTTCCCTTGTTTAGTCAATTTCAATTCGACTATTGTCATTTTGCTGATTAAGGGTTTTTCGATGTCATCTACATCACTTCGACTAAATAATGTTCAAGCAACATTAATAATGATTAGAGTTAATCATTGTATTCTGTCAGAGATTTCTGATATATATTTTAATTTTTGTGAATATTGATTTAATTATATTAACAACAGTGTAAGATTGCGAAGTGATGGAGTAATTCTCAATCCCATGCTCGCATTTTGATGCATGATTGATGTTAACACCATAATTATGGTAATGTTATTAGGGTGTCAACATAGGTTATTTTATTATTTTCATATTATACATATATGATGTATAAGTATTGTGCGATATAATTACTATCCTTCTCGTACTGTGTTAACCTTCCTTCAGCTTTCAACCACTACATGCATGTAGTGAACCATATCCCATGATCCACAAAAGTGTGGAGTGAGTGGGAGAAATGTTGTTGGTTTGGGGTAACCTTTGCATGATTGTAGCACTTCGTCTAATGCATGCTCTCGATGAGAGAGTTTATAGCGAAGTGGAGTAGATATTCCCGCAGGAGTATGGGAAGTTTATGATTTTGTCAACCTTCATTTCGAGGGTGGTTTTTATTATGTTTTGGTTTGGGGAGGGAGCTCTAAGTTGGGCATATGAGAAAATAATAAAGGAGTCAAGGAGAAAGCTTAGAAAAGAACACGGAGATGAAAATGATAAGGAGAAAATATAAACTCCATGTAGAAACTTGAAACTCAGTAGCAGTGACCATTCATTTCAGGTATGTCTGGTATGATACCACCGCACTATGTAAGACTAATCTCATGTTTTCTTTACCTTGCTATTGATATGTGCACACTTTGAAATGATTGTTTGGTGTCTATACAAAAATGATAGCATTGAGATATCTCGGGAAGCTTTGCTGAAAACTGACATCTTTTCCTTGTGCTGTAGCAACAAGATAACAAACCCAGACAAATGCCATCAAGGCTGATGTCTTTTAGATAATAGTAAGTTAACTAGTGAGGCCATGGTTTTGGTCGACGTCTTTATTTTCTTTATCCATTGATTGAAATACATTCATAAATCAATATTAACGTAGGATAAATGTTATCCATATCTTTCTGGTTTAGGAAAGTTTGTTATTATAGTTTGATAACTAGTTGAGAGTCATGTTATTCTAAGAATTAAACTATTCCAATTAGATACTACTGTATACAGAACTATTATATTTATAAAGACACAATTATTGAGATGGGTAATCATTTATATTACAACCCATAGGTTGCTATGGATTGCAACAATCCAACCAATCTTTAGTACCAGTCAACTATGGCTTCAAGTCACAACAAAATGGGATTTGAGATATAAAGATTTTTATTTAGAAGTTATTTTCCTTACGTACCTTTTGGCTGCACATTATTAAAGATTGAGCAGTAGGCTTCCTTTTATTATATAAGTGAAACTGGGATGATATTTATATCATTACTGCACTACGAGTGCATGTTTGTGCCTTGAGTACAAGGTAGGATGCACATATATATAACCTTGAATTATTCATGAATAGAAAATCAACTAGGTTGATAGGTCAATAACCGTGTTATCATTCTTGGCTACTTTCTTCTAAAGATGGTACTAACTCTCTTAATTTTGTAATGATGAGGAGATATTAGAATCTTTCAAGTCTGTAGTAGACTAAGAGTTTTACTATGATAGAAGAAGATATTCTTTTTATCTTGTGATAATAGTATATTATATATTAATGATGGGATTAGAGAAGATAGATCTCTAAGTGTGTCCTAGACACGTTTAGCAAACATGAAACTCTTCTTACAATTATACCGTTGACTTGAACGAGATATGTTTATAGTCGACAATGATTAGATGAAAATCCTTAAAACAAATTATATATCTTAACTAATCTCATGAAGATGTAGACCAAAACTGATCTTGATATTAAAAACCAAGAATATATAGACTTTTGAAATAAGGAATAGAGTGACAGGGAATCGTAGATTCCATGTTGCAAATTCGATGTGAAACTTTTGGTAAAGTAGAAATTAGAGTTAGAAGTCCAAGATAGATGGACTAAAAGGGGAGTTTAATTAAGTTATCTCATGACCTGAATAGGTTAAACTAAAACCATTGTAGGATGAGATAGCTTCTAAGTTGAGTTAGAAGTGGGTGAGCAATCGACTACGTTCATTGTGAAACATTTATTCATATTAAATCTCTAGCTAAAGTAATGCATCAATCTCTACATGCACTAGTCAATTCACTATTTTCCAGATGCTGTAACCATCTAGTAGTGTCGTACATAGTTAGAGGGGATCTATAGTTGTATGATTGTGATGGATTATGAAGGACACAACACTAGAAACTCAGATGGCAAACCTAATAGTTCTTTATATCTATTGCCTTCATGAAGGGTAGGGCCACTTCCAGGAAGGAAGTTGTGCAGGGAACCGCCAGTTTGTGGTAGGAGGAAAATCACTTTGGTGATGCTCTCCTTCCCAAGAAGATGACAAGCCGAGACTTATGAAGACAGAAATCAAAACTCTAGATGCAGTATATTCCATTCATATGACTTGACAGTCAAATTCTATGTGATTTTATCATTATTTCCATGAGCAAAACATTATGATTGTAAAGTGAAGGAACTCACTAGCATGCTATCTTTGAATATGTTGTAAAATTTTAGTTTGAAATTATTTAAAAAAGATATGCTTTTTATATAATGAATATGCAAATAATTATTGTTAAAAAATGATTATAATGATCATGATTATTCACTTGATGGTAAATTGGGAATGTTAATCCCTATAATATGAGATAACTTGTTACACTTCGGCTTATCTTGACTCCCATGTCATCACAGGAAATAGGAGTCATTGGTTGATAGTGTCATTCTCCATCTTCAAACATGCAAAGAAAGATTAGAGAAATAGCTCGAAGAGAAACACTTACAAATCATGGGGTTAGATGTCACTGAGATGAAGGATATATAATGCTGGAAGGATTGCGGTCACTTAATTATATTCCTTTTTCCACCCTTGCAGTCTTTTCATATCATGTATCGATGTTAGTCATTAAAAGTTGGTTCGACTTTGCTGTAGACACCTAAATTTACCTCACTTCCCAACCTAGTTATTCATTTACTATATCTTCACATTAGTTAAATAATTCTTAATTATTTGATTAATTTCATTTATCTTTATTAAAATCACTCTAATTAATTATTTGATTATGTCAATTTTCCCCACTTCCTAGCATTAACTAAATAATTTACTTGATTATTTAATTAATCCCTTCTTTCTTCTAATATGAATTAAATAATTTATAATTATTTAATTAATTAAATGACAACTCCATATTAATTAAATAAATCAAATATTTATTTAATTAATAAAATTTAATAACACCTCATTCTTGATTTCTTTCCTTTTTAAAACTCATGTGTGTATTTAATTAATTAAATTAATTAGATAATCTTCTCATATCATATCTTGCCTTCTTCCAGATTTATTTCTTTTTAAATAAAAATCAAATCCCTTATCTTCTTTCAAATCTTATCTTTTACCTGATTTATTTCCTCTTTTGTCAAACAAAGTAAAAATCAAATCTCTATGTTCAAATCAAATCCTTATCTCTCCATCATCAAAAATCTATAAATCTAGCCTCAACCAAGCCATTATCATCACACAAAAAACTAAGGTTATGAGCAACCAACACATCATATCATTCTATGAATCTTTCATATCATAGAAAACAAAGCTAGTAGATTAGGGTGCATCTACTCCATTCTATCAAGTGTTGAGGATTTGGTTTGAAGGTGAAGGTATTGGGTATTTGCATTTATCTTATTCCTTTGATCATTTTCCTATATACATTTGCTATAAATGAATAATATTCATTCCCGATTTAGGGAACATGAACATTAAATGCTCTGGGCTGTTTTTGTCCATTCAACATTGAAATTTATGTCCTCCATATGTTGATGTGAAAGGGGGATCCTTACCAAAATCTAACTTATTAATGGTGATTGTTTGGTTCGACGGCCTCTTAGCTATACCTTTTTCAAATGGTTATGAAAAGCTGTCTAGGGATCTCTGTCATTCAAGTGGCTTTCATAAGATTTGTCCTATTGCACATGTGTCTTGAGATTGGTAGTTGGCCTGATGCCTCCGTGATGCCAAAGAGCCTTTGACATGACTCCATACACTTATCTTTAAAGATAAACATATTCTCATGTATTTTAAAACTCTAACTCATTTATTGGGGTTGTTTCAGTTGAGAACTATTAATGCGTACCGATCCTTGTCGATAAGGATGGCCATTCAAGTCACAAATATCTCCATGGATCCACATCAATAGCTGAGTAGGTAAATTCCTTTGTTGTGGGCTGAAAGCCATCTCCTCTTCAAGTTGATCAATGGCTCTGTTAACCAGGGGTGCCAGCCACCCTATTCCCTTACCTATAACAATGAGAGACTTGAAACAAGTTTAAATTTCCTATGAGTATCAAGGCTTTCTATAAGATATAATCTATTTTCCAATTCTCCATTTTCTTTGACTTGATTTCTTTTATGATGTTCATTGAGTCTCCCTCTATCCATAAGTCTCTATGGTTATAATCCAGAGCTAGCTGTAATCGTCACCATGCCTTCACTTCATTGTTAGATCCTTCTAGGATCTTGGTAGATTTAGCTAGTATTGGCTGTCCTTTACGATCCTTGATGATGCAACCCATTCCTGACAATCCCAAGTTTCCCCTACATGCACCATCAAAATTTAATTTTACAAAATTGGGTAATGGAGGAGTCCATGTTACTTTATTTATCTCCACTTTCTAAGGGATGGCCTAAGAGATTACCCCATTTGAGATAGGTTTGGAAGCATTTCCATTTCTTTAACAGTGAATTATCCTAGCTTGTCCACTTTGTATTCTGATTTACTAATTTTCTATCTTTTGTCATGACAACCTCTGATATTGCTCTCTCTAATTCCTCACATACCTTTTGTATCATCTAATTTTTCTTCTTGAAGATACAGACATTTCTCTCCCGCCAAATATGCCGTATCACCATGGATGGGCTCACTTCCCATATGCATGCAAAGTTTGATTACAAGAATAGCGTTGGCTAACTTTTAAATAGTAATAATAGAGATTTTAGAAGAGGTGAAGCCTAGTCTAATTGTTTGAACAACCAATGCTAGCATTGTTAGCTAAAAGAGCAATGTAGCAATAAGTGATCAATGCGCTCTTCCTGTTCTCCACATAAGACATATTTGAAATTTGTTCCTATGTTCAATTTTTGCATGCTATCCCCTGTGAGAATTCTTTTGTGCAATTCTAACCATGTGAATGCCCTAACCTTTGAAAGGATCACATTATTCGGATAGAGGTGAGTTGGCCATTCTGTCTTAGTGGATGAAGATAGACTTCTATATCATTGTTTTACCTTGTAGGACCTCGAGTTCTCCGTTGTCCATATGAGCACATCTTCTTGATCAGAGATAAATACTACTCTTGAGTTTAATATCTTTTGGAGAATTTCCTTATGATTTGGTGGGAAATTGTAGTCCTCTAAACTTCTCCATTTTGCCTTTTGAGGTTGTGTTCTTAAGTCTGGTTGGAAATAGTCTTGTACATAGTTACCCCAGTGTTGTTGTAAGTATATATTGGCCTAATATAAGTCCTCCCTTAAGGAAATTCTTGGCCAACTATTCCAAGAATCCTCCCAAAATTTTGCTTTAGTTCCATTGTGGATTACCCATGTAAGCTTAGGTAGTAATACTTTCCTACTGTTCGTGATGAAGTTCCATATGGAGGAGCCTCTTGGTGGATTCTCTACCATAAATATCCTCCCCTTTTCATTGTTATCCAAATACTTGGATTGCATCAATTGGACCCATATTGAGTGTGGTCTCTCATACATGTTCCATGCTAGTTTGGCTCCCAATTCCTGATTTTGTAGATTTAAATTCAATATCCCGCCCCCATGTACTTTGATTTGCAAATATTCTCCCATGCCATGAGGTGAATTTTTCTTGCATGCGTTGATCCTTGCCATAGGAATTGTCTGCATAGTTTCTATATCTCTGCTAGGATGCCCTTAAGGATTAGTAGAGAAGACATCATATAAGTTGGTATGGTTGACATAACAGATTTGGTCATTGTTAGTCTTCCTTCGAGTGTGAGCCACCTTCCTTTCCACATCCCAATTTTACTTTTCATGTTAGTCAAGGCATCCTTCAATGATCCTTTTTTATGCCATCCATTAAACATTCAAATTCCAAGATATTTACTGGGAATAGACTTTATCTTGAAGTTGAAGAGTGTCGATATCTCCTTTTGAAATGTTGCATCTGTGTGAAATACAAATAATTTTTATTTCTTTAGATTTATCTGCTGACCTGATGCCTTGCAATAGTTATCAATAGTTTCTTTGATTGTTCTCGCTTTGTTCTTACTAGCTTGGCCGAATAATATGGTTTCGTCTCCAAAGAGTGCGTGAGTGCATGGATTTGTCATGTGCCTCAGGTATATTCCTTGCCATAGGTTGTTGTTGTTCACATCCTTAATTGCTCATGTTAAAGCTTCCACCATAAAAATGAAGAGGTATGGAGAAAGGGGGTCTCCTTGACATAGACCCCTTGAAGACTCAAATGAACCTATATTAGTTGCATCTATAATGACTGTGAATCTTGTTCCTAAAATGAAAGTTGTTATCCATCTCCTCTATTGATTGGTGAAGCCTAGTTTGGTCAGGATATGGATTAAGAATTGCCAACTGACCCTATCGTATGCTTTGGCCATATTAAGCTTGATTACCATAAATGGTAGCTTGTCTTATTTGACAGAATGTAGGATCTCATGAGTAATGATGGTCCCTTCTACTACATCTGTTCCTGGGACAAATCCTCCTTATGTATCCAAGATTAATTCTGGTAGTATGAGTGCCAATCTCAACACTACTACCTTGGTGATGATTTTGTAGACATAGTTGCCAAGTGAAATTGGTCTAAATTCCTCAAAGGTTGCACGTGTACTTGTTTTGGGAATGAGTATTATGTTGGTGTTCTTCAGCTCTTTTAGAATGTTTTTAAACTTTCTGGACTCTTTTACTGCCAAGAAGATATCCCTTCCTACTGTCTCCTAGCATTTTTGAAAGAAAAGTCCTGAAAAGCCATCTTGGCCTGGTGCTTTATCTCTTGGCATTGAAAAAACTACATCATTAATTTCTTCCATGGTGAACTTCTTCATCAAGATTTTATTCTACTCCTCTAAGACTAAGTTGGGAATGTTAGCATCAAAGGTATCTAGATGGGAAGAAGTTCTATCCTCCGATAGCAAATTTTTGTAATATTCTATTGCTTCCTCTTTTATCTCACTAATATTGGAGGTCATTGAGCCATTTCTTCTCCTAATATTTTAGACAAAATTTATTGTTTGCCTAATCTTAGTGGATAGATGAAAAAAGATTGTGTTTCTATCTACCTCCTTCGGCCATCTTTCCCTTGATTTTTGTCATCATAAAATCTCTTCTCTCATCAGAATCTCCTCCATTGTTGATTGGCAGTTTTTTATCCAACACTTATCGATGATGATATCGCTAATGGAGAATCACTACAGGGAAGGTTTTTATAGGGAGAATTGGTACAGGGAAGGTTGTTATAGGGAGAATTAGTATAGGGATGCAAACACTAGCCAATAGCTTGGAGGCAATTGCTATAGGGAAGGTAATCACTACAGGGACACAAAAACTAGCCATTTTTCTGATGAACAATCACACAAATTTAACTCTATAACAAAGAGGATAATAGGGCTTGGACGAGGTGAAGAAAAAAAACATTCTAACTATATGAATATTTGGCAAGAGAAGGATCCCCTCAGATCATAGGAAGAACTATTTCAATTATAGGGAGGACCCCCCAAAAATGGCTTGTGTCTCAATCAGAGGGGGTTAGAAAAATGAAAGTCTTTCTACACTTAGAGGAGAGCCAGACATTGGAGAGACACCCAAAACTAGGAACGAGACATACTGGGAGAGAAAGGTGGCCCCACAAGGAGATTGGGAGGAAAGAGAAGTGGCAATATGTGCCAAATCCAGTCTTCAAGGTAGTGACATGCAGAAAGGAGACACAAGAAACCCACATGCAGATTCCAAGGGAAATAGTCAAGAAAAGAATAGAACTAGTACGAGAAAAAGCACTAATAGGTAAAGTCCTTTCCTGCCATTTCTCCTTAATTGATTTAAAAGAATGGATCTCTCAGCATTGCTGTATGATTGAAGCATTAGTGGATATGGGTGAGCATTTTGTTTGTTTTTATCTTCCCAAACCAAGGAGAAAGAGATAAAGTGCCACAAAATAGACTGTGGAGTTTTCCATGAAACAAATGTTTACTGTCAGTCTTGGAAACTGGACTTTAGCCCCACTACAGAACAAATACCTCTCCTTCCCCTTTGGATTCAAATACCAAATCTCCCCATGGAATATAGGGATTTGGAAATTTTGAGAATGATAGGAAATATTTTGGGAACATGCCAGGAAATAGAGCTTTAACAAAGCCACTATTGGTCATCTACGATTAGAATGAGCATCCTAATGGAAACAAATAAAACATTTTGAGAATGAATAACACTTGAGATTCCAGAAGGCACCTGGAAATAGAAACTTTTCTACAAAGGTGTAGAACTTTTGAGCTCAGACCCACTTCAGGAAGAAGAAGGAAACAAAAAAATGATGGAAACCAGTGCCAAAGAACATCAGGGAGAAGTAAGGTCCTATGGAAATCACTTAGCCAATTCTAAACATGTTGAGCTTGAAGTTCAGAGAGAAGCCCTCCCATGTGGTAGATATTTAGTAGTTTCACAAGAATAGGAGAGCCAAATTGGCCTTCAAGTAGTCTTTTCCCCTTCACTAGGGAAAACCTTAAGAGAAGGGGAAGAGGAAGAATTGAACTAGAAACACATAGAGCTTACACCAATAGGGGAGGATATAGAGGAGGAAGTCAAATCAGAAATGACAATTGAGGACAAGGATAGATGGGCTCAAACTTTTCTCCAAGAATTGAATAATGGAAATGAGGAATCACAGGAACCATGGCTTCATAATAAAGCTGAGAAGGAAGTTGAGGTTATGGCCATATATAATCTAGAAGTAATATTGGAGGAAGTAATAGCTAAAGTGAGTAGTGACATTTGTGAAGACATCATGGAAGAAGTCCTTCAAGAGAATGAAGATGAGGAAGACAAACAAATTTTAGGCATTTCCCAAACAACAATGCAGCTAAAAATGGATAAAGTTACACTGGCCTCCTCAAGAAAGAGCACGGGGAAAAAAAAGAACAAGGGCCAAATACAAATAGTAGCAGGAATTCAGATGACCATAGAAAAATCCCTAAGAAAGAGAAGAGTGGGAATCTCTCCTTGGGTACAATGAGAGTCCAAACTTGGAATGTTAGGGGTATGAATGCCCCTAACAAAAGATGCCTCATCAAAACTCAGATTGATGGAGTGAAAATGGACATTCTACTTCTATAAGAAACCAAATTGCCAATAGAACAGGTCAGGAAAATATTTAGCCAATGGAAAGAATGGGAGGTAGCGATGTCCCTAGTAGGAGATGCCTTAGGAGGATTTTCTATCTTATGGAGGAAACATCTTCCAAGGATGAAGATCATAGGGGAAACAGAGCATTGGATTTTAGGCAAGTTTCCAAAACTTATACAATCAAATGATTTATGGATTTTTGTGTCTAAGACCCACAAGAACAAACCAAAAACACTTGATCTCTGGAATCATTTCAGTCAGGTACTGAGGCTAATCAATCATGAAAAGATAATTTTGGGAGGCAACTTCAATGCAGTAGCGGAAGATGACGAGAAACTGGGCGGCATTTCCCACCCTTCCAAATCCCAAGAGGATTTCAAGAACTTCATTGAAACCAACAACTTATTAAATTGCAAACTATAAAAGGGGAGATTTACATGGATGGACAAAAGAAATGATTTTCTGAAAATAGTTGAGAGGCTAGATAGATTCCTCATTTCGAGTCAATGCATACAAAATAGCTGGGAATGCACAGTAGACATCCTTCTGTGCAGTAGATCAGATCACCTCCCAGTAAGCCTCAGGATAGGAGAAGATCTGGGTCCTAAACAAAGACACTTCAAGTTCTAGGATATGTGGCTGAGAGACCCAAACTTTATCCCTCTAATTCAGGAGGGATCAATAATGTATCAACTAGTTGCCAAAGTAAAATATGTGAGAACAAAATAATAGAATGGAATCAATCTCATTTAGAGAATATATTCAAAGAGAAAGCAAAAATACAACAAGATCTCAAATATATATATATATATATATATAGATAGATAGATAGATATATATATATATATATAGTTAACATAAATTGATTGCACTTGTTTGACTACATCTATTTAATTAGTCTAGATTAACCTATAAAGGAATCTTTATTTTCCTTTTCAAGTCTATTGTCATATTACCGGTTCTTCAATCGAATATCATCTAAGAAAGAAATGACATTGTAACTCTTAACATAAAATTAAGTTAAATAATTAAGTATTAATTATAGATAAATTTTTCTTGAGAAATATCAATGCTTAAATGTATTGTTAATTGAATTGTTTTGTTAGGATGAACTTAAAATAAAAATGCAGGGTTTATTTTATTTTATTTACTTTTATACTTGTAACATATAGGTTATTCTTGTAATTTAGATAGTATAAGGGCAGAAAGTATATACCCTTGACTTTGAACATTCATTTTATACTCTTTTGCATGAACATTTCAAGTACTTGGCTCTAGCTCATAATTTTGATTAATTTAATATTCTAATTGAACCAATTTTTTGATTGACCATCACAAACAAAACCTAACCTCTACTCAAATTATTCTCAAAACATAAATTTCCAGTTCCTTTCCTAAGTTCCAATATGCAACTGTGAATTTGACCTAATTCATTTCGGCATCCATAAATTTAACTCTTAAGTTTCAAATTCAAATTTAAAACTAGACCAAAACCACCCCTTTCCACAAAACTATTATACACCAACTTCCAAATTATGTGTCTAAATAAAAGGACATCACCTTTAGCTCATTTTATGTATAGCCATCTACCATCCAAGCTCACAAAGAAAACCTTATTTGATTGATTCACTCTCAAAATCACTCTTCCATTTGTCATAGCATTACACTACATGGACATTCTTTAATTATATCACTTACTTGTCAAACAAGTTTCTAAACCGTAGTTTTATATTAAAGCGTTACATCGCTCTTATATTTTTGTTCCAAATTCCAAGTTACCTTCATTAAAACATTCAAGGAATTTGCGGGCGCCTGATTTGTTTGTTTGTTTCCAGATTGAGTATTTTGACTGAGTGCACCTGAAGAATACATCCACCAGTCGCAATATTCACCACACCCCCTATTTGTTCACAAATCTGATCGCTACATGTGCTGGTATGGGGGCTTAAATTTACATTCACTGCTCTATATCTAGGGTTTATTTCAACAGATCAGATAGGATATTAAAGGAGCGCTGAACACCTGAAGGAGTTATAATCCAACCACGTGGAGGAATAGAGTCAAGGCGATGCCCTAACATAGCAGGTGAACCAGTACAAGATCTACGCAGCATTCAGATTGTCTTCACAAACCCTAACGCAGCAGGCTTTGCATTACCAGGTCTAGACAGCACTCAGATGGATTTCACAAACCCTAGTTTGGAGCTCCAAAACCCTAGGGAAGGGTCGCTGCTTATCAGAGGGAGAACTTTGGAGTTTGAGAATAGATCTGCCGGGAATCATTGACAACTGGAGCAGCTGAAATTGTTCCCACAAGTTTTAACAACCTTATTGAACCTGGGCAGCGCTGGGAGTGCTGCAAGTGTCTAAAAATCTTGTATTAACATGGTTGTTATTTTTAAAACAACTCTCTGTACTGTGCATCAGCACATATTTCATTTGATAACTCAAATATTAGATCTCAGTAATATTTAAGTTTGACTTAAGTATTTTGCAAGCAGCGGTGTTCTTTAATGCAAAATTATTATGCATGATCTGCATTGTAAAGATTAATTCAACAGTTTGAAACATTCAGGGATATTGCAGGAATACAAGCCATCACACACATGTAAACAAAATACATTATATATCTATACCAGACTTTACATAGAAATAACACTACCTTATTCATATCAAAGCACATTCTTGAAGAAAATGAGAAATATATTTTAATTATAATCATTCAATCAAGAGGCTGAACATTGGTGAGATTGAAAATCTTCTCGAGTACACACTCCTTAGCTATTTTAATCAATAGTCAACCCTGCCTATCAAGTAATTTTTTCGGCAAGTTATCAGTCTCCGGTGGCCTTGGCCTCCTCGAGCCGCTCAAGCTCATTCAAGGTGGGCAGAGTTAGGGCCTGCACGGCCGTCATTCAACAATTAGCATATACACCAAGGAATCCGATCTAAACATCATCGAAATCATGGCAAAAAAAAAACAAGGAAAAAAACCAAGTTACCATGTACACGAAGGGATCCGATATCCCTCCTTTCCCAAACCTTCGTACTTTGTGATTTTTCAACAGCCTGCAAAATACAGAAAAGAGACCAAACCCTGAGAAAAGAGACCAAAACACAAAGGCTTTTCTTTATATATCTCATCTTACATCCGGAGCGCCTTGCTAGTGTCGGGAGCAGCTCTGTGCGCGTCCTTCCTTTCTTCGCCGCCTCCTTGCCCTAGACGCTTTCATTTTACTTGACTCCTTGGCTCAATATAAAGGTTACATTCTCGCTAATCCATACGGTAAAACAATGGAAGAAAGCGGGCTCACATGAACTTTTTTTTGTTTCTGTTACAACTAGTATAATTTTTACACGTGGTACTGGAGGTAGATTTGAGGATATTTTAGCGGTAGAGTCAATTTCCAACACAAGACTCCATTAGAAGGTAGGTAGTTTTTTTTAATTTTATATAATTTTTTGGTTTTTTATTTTTCATAAAGGAGAAAGGAGGTCAAATAAATAAATAAATTAATTAATTATATGTGTAGAGGAAAATAATCTTTGCTTAGGTTTAATTTAGATTAATTTAATCAAATGTATACTAACTAATATAATTGAAATGGATACGAGGATTTTTAGAAGGATTTTTTGAACAGGTTTTAGACATTTTTAGAAGAGGACTTTTTTTAATAGATTTGTCAATAATATGATTAGAGCAAGTAAATATATTACTCCATATCAATTCAACTATTTTGTCTTTGCTCCTTAGAATTTTCTTAAAGTAAGTACATTTTTCAACGATGAACATGCAAATATATTTGTCCACAACCAATCATCTACATTTATTAACTTTTTAAAGTACATTCCTTAGGCCAATCACACAAATACATTTATACACAACAAATCAAATATTATGTTTGCCCTTCATTTTTTTTTGGTCGTGTTATTGAGTACATTCCTCCAAGCCAAACACATAAATATATTTATCCACAACAGATCAACTATTATGTTTGTGTTTTGATGTTTTTTGTCGTGTTACTGTTTATTTTTGTTGTTAATTTTTAAAAGTGCATTCCTCTAGGCCAAACACATTAATATATTTATCCATAGCAAATCAACTATTATGTTTGCGCTTTGGTGTTTTTTTGTTGTTAAATTTTTAAAGTGCATTCTTCTAGGCCAAACACATAAATATGAGCTTTGTTGTTTTTTGTAGTGTTACTATTTATTTTTCTACCTGTTTGTGCTCCAATAAGTTGGAGAAGGAAATTTTGAATAGATATATAGATAATATAAAGTTAAAATATATACTAGTCTATGATTATTATCCTCAATTACAAGAGGATTATGAAAAAAAAGATTATAGGAGAGTGAATGATGTGTTTTACATGTTAAACTTGAGAAAAATTAATGGTAATCCTAAAATGAGGATCTCTCGTGAGGTAGCTCAACTTGTCATGCAATTTGGTACCTATTTTTTTCAATTTGAAAATTTCACATATCAAAGAATTGGGGGTTTTAAAAATGCCCAATACAAATTACCGAGATATGTGAGTGATTACACTGTGTTTTTGGAAGTATGTAGATAGATTGCTCAGGTGAGCAAAAAGTCTCATGATCAAAATAAAGCTGGCTATTATTTTCCCATGCATCTAACATAATATACCTACAAGACACATGAAGATGCTCATAGTGTTGATAGAATTTTATTAGAATTCAATTTCCATTTGTTCGCCATAAGACTATCTTATGCTAGTAAAAATTATGTTAAGAACAATCTATATATAAGAGAGTCTTATGAGCATCTATCTAGTCTGGAAGAATACTGAAATATTGCATGGATGAGCATGAAGTAAAGAGACACAATTGGATAAGATTGACCATCAACCAAATCAAAATATTTAATCTTGGCTAGGTCCCTGTGGTAGATGAGAGATAGATGATTTAATTAATGAATCTTATTATGTGGTGCAAGTCGAACCCTTGCCTAGAGTGAGATGGTACAAAAAATAAGTGACATATATAGGAGAGAGGTCAGTATTTGTGCTAAATGGGTAAAAGCACAAACCTGTGTCACAGTTTTATAAATGAATCGGCCAACAATTTTTTTTTTTCAACTTCCACCTCATAAAAGTGACATTTATATTTTGAATTTCAAAATGATGTAAACTAATGACAGTACAGGGCAGTTTCTTCCTCAACCATTGGTTTCAAGCCTTTGCCAATGTGGTTTTGTGCAAACAAGGCATTTTACAATTGCAAATATATGGTTTTGTTTTCCTAAATAGCTATTTTACACACAGACTGGCCATTTTTTTCCTCCTGTTGAGAATATTCCAGTGGGAAGGGAATATTTTGTCAGCACCAGGGGGGCCATTTTTGCTCCTTAAAGCCTTAAATAGGGTTTTTTTTCTTTTTTGCATAACTTTTGCCCACGGAGGTGAAATCCAGAAAATGAGATATCATTAGAAAGTTGACAGAGAGAACTTCATAGTGGCATCAAAAGTTTTTTGATATTATGCTATAGGTGACTAATACAATAGTTTGAAGACAAATCTTCATTTTTTTGCTTCCGAGCTCACAACTTTTTACCACGATCTCTGATTTTCACAATTCAAGTGACATTAAGAAGGTATTCAAGAGCTCTAAAAATCCATCCATGCACTTTTCTCAGATTTAGTCCCAGGTTCATTTTATTCAATTTGTCAATTTTTTGTCTTTTGAGTGATAACTTAGGCTTTTTGACACTTGAGGAAGTGAAACTTGTTTTGGAGGGATTTGTTATCTTTGATAAATCATTGTGATTGATTGTAATCTCCCTTGGATCTCAGTTTTAAGAGATTTTGATGCTTTCCCTTTTTTTGGTCCCTTGAGGACAATTTTAAATCGCACTAATATAAAGTGCCACAATCATTCTTTTTTTGGGGGGTGATCTCTTTGATTGAGTAATAGGGGGTGTACTTGTGTTCTTTTCTGTACTCTTGCATCATGGATCCAAACAAACTTCCTTTACTCACACCATATAACTATCATGAGTGGAAAACTAAAATGGATATTCATTTAAGAAGTTTGAAAATTCATAGAGTAACAATGGGTACAAAAATTGAACCAATAGCAGCTGCAGAAAAGAGAAAGTGGTACAATAGATGTCGTCAAATGGAAAACTATGCTTGTCTATTTCTCATTATCTTCTTTTTCATATTGAATCTTGTACTACACCTAATGAAGTGTGGACTACCTTAGAAAATCTCTTTGGTAAACAAGATATAATGAGAGGTTTCAAATTAGAGAATGAACTAATTGGTTTGAATCCAATAAACTTTGCAAGCATCCAAGACTTCTTCACAAAATTAAAATCACTTATGTTGCAGCTCAAACAATGTGGAATTGAGAAAGAGGACACTCAATTGATTATTTCAATCCTTGCCAAGCTTGGTCCTGACTATTCAGTCTTTGTTTCTACCTTTTATGTTACTATGGATGCACTTGGGAAAACTTTCACAATGCCTTCACTTGATGAGTTTGTTGCATCACTCACAAGGGAGCAAGCTAAGTTAGTACACATGGGCAAATTGAAGTCTCGTAGACCTCAAGCACTTTTTTCTAATCAAGGTACAAAAGATCAAAATGCTTCACCTAGCAAAGGCAAGAAACAAAAAAAATAAGGATTTCAAGAATAATGAGCAAGAAAATGAGTCAACCAAATCACCTAAGTCCTCATCCTCTCCCAAGGAGGAATCATCTAAGGAAGAGAGATGAAAGTTTTCATATTGCAAGAAACTAGGACATGATAAGCATAAGTGTTATGAGAAGAAAATTGATGAGTTGACTCACATTATTCAAAAGCACAATATCCAAATGCCATCATCATCACCTAGTACATCCTCTTCTTCGACACCATCATCATCTACACAACAGGGACATCAGGCATTACCAATGGGACAATCAAAGGAAAAGGTCATGCACTCTTTGCTTCTACAAGTCTTCAGTCAAAGAGAAGGCTTCTTGATTCTGGAGCTTCTCATCATATGGCATCTTCACAACGGATGTTCTCTTCATTTGAGTTATGTACTTTGACACCTATCTTGGTGGGTAACAATACACACACATGCATGCATCTAGAAAAGGGACAATTGATATTGCACATTATACATTCAACAATGTGTTGTGTGTACCTTCCTTGTCAACCAATCTCCTTTCCATCTACCAGATTACTCATTGTGGTGTAGGGAAGACAGTTGAGTTCACTCCTAAGTCAGTGATCATACAGGAATTCGAGAGTAGAGATATCATTGTAGTTGGGATGGATGATGATGCATCTTACTTGTATACTTTCTCCCATTTTACTTTTTTTGATGATGTAGATCCATTGATTGATATTCACACTCATGCATCAAGTGTGAATCATGTTTTTGAGAAGTTTGGTCACTTGAACCTTGGTCTTCTTTCACCCACTTTAGTTCATGAGACTAGTGATGATCTTATATTACCTCAACCTCCTACTTTTTAAGAGATCGACATCAACATGGTTTCATCTACTTCAGTTGACTAAGATCATACAGGTCATTCAGACACAACTTTGTCAGATACTTTTTTGGTAGGTATATCAGACTTGTTTTGTGAGTCTCATATTTTAGATTTGGAGGACAGACTTGAGGGGATATCTCTCCTCTTTGATGAAAATTATAGCACAACTTCTATCCCATCTACTTCATCTTTGGAGGTTGTACTTTAGGAGTCTACCCAAGATTTTGGATTGGTCACACCTCATTGCATTGTGCCATTCTCTGATTCTGACATGTGGGCACTTGAGTAGTTTTCAGAGACAACAAATATCATGAGGCTTCTTCCATCATACCTTGTGATGGAGTTCCTTCTACATCATCCTTTGGATTGGTTTCTTCCTAAGGGGAGATATGTTGTTTGCAGGTATGAGACACTTTCCAGCGTTCATCTTCAAGCATTCACCATTGGCACAGGAGCTACTTCATTGTGGGGGTACCTATAGTCTCTCACTTTCTCTCCTATGGGGGGTATTTTATTGTACATATGTGATAGAAGTTTTCCTTGGGGGGTCATGTTGAGTCCTCCTACTATCACTTCTTCTTTCACTTTCATTGTTTCATGCATTCTCACTTTTGGAGAGAAGTTTTTTCCCATGAGGTTTTGTCCTTTTCTCCACTTGAGATTTGCTGTACATGGGTACCTAACATAGCCTAGTAGCTAGGACCCATCCATAATTTCATCTTTCTTTAGTCAGCTTCTCCCTATGTTGCACTTAAGGGGAGGTGTTGGTGTGAACAGGGTTATCACCTAATCGGTTCACACTTGTGTGGATAATTCACATTATTTACCTATTTATACTTAAATAATATTCACACATCACACATAATTGACACATGTTAAGTTGATTTAGTGAGTGTTTTAGGTGTTTCTAGTTGAGTCTAGTTGTGTGGAGTTGTTGATAGTTAGAGTGAGTTGTCTTATCCTCCACATGTGCAATTAGTTATCATCCTCTAATTGTCACATGTTTTAGGAATATCTCCACTTTCTACTCCACCTTTCACTCCACCTTTCTAGCTCTCACCTTGCCTTTATAAGCAAGGCTTTCTTCATGTATTGTAATCCAATGTAATCTCTTGTAATCTTGTAGTCATTTGCATTCAATGATAGAATATCATTATTCTCTCATTTGATCTCTCTTGTGCTTTCATGAAGTCCTAGATCCTAGGTGGCTCCAATCATAGCCAACTCTAACACAATATTCAACCAAAGTTGCCTCTTCTACCTCTTACTTCTTCTTTATGTGTAGGATGTCTAGTTGAGTTGCTAGATGACTTATGATGTCTTCCTTCATATTTGATAGGATATTGTTAAGTTCTACCCTAAAGACTTGAGTGGATGATTTTGTAGAAGACAGAGCTCTTGAGCCTCTAATTTTCATCAACATGGAATGTGAATAGTTCCTATAGATTTGACAAATTTTATCAAATCCAAGTTGAGAGATATCCCCTATTCAATTTAAATTTAGTGCATCCATATATACTTCACTCACGCCTCTTAAGAATATGAATTTGAGTGACTCTAGAGAGAGTTGATTCTGTCGTGACTTCTTGACGCATAATTGAAACCATTCGACATAATCTTTAAGAGTTTCATCTTCCTCTTAAGACATCCTGAAGATGTCATCTCCCTTCATATGTCTTCCATGACAATAGTCCTTGTACTTTTGTAGGAATTTCTCCTTCATGGTATCCTAGTTTGTTATTGGATTTTGACCCAGCCACATTGACCATCACAAGGTTGCATCCTTAAGGGTGGCCAAAAAGAGTTTGATTTTGTATGTATATGTAGTGTAGTCATAGCTTCTACCAAGTATATCAAATTCAAAAAGGAATATATCTGGGTCATCATTGATTAGCCCATGAATGTTTGGCAGAGCTAAAGTAGGTATATTCTTCAAGGTATCAGCTCTTGCTTGGTCTATGATTGGAAATGCAAATGTAACTGACTCATCTAGATTCTCTACTACTTCTTCCACCATTGTGTCTTGATGCCAAGTGGCAATGTATTCCAAATCTGTAATGTCCTTTTGTCTAAGTGGTGGTTTAAAGTGGTATTCCCCTTCTTCTGTTGTACTGGATGGAAGAAAACTCCCTAACTGATCTCTCTACTGCCACATGCAATGATGCTTTGAGCTAATAGCTCTATTCCTGCGCCATGTTAGTAGATAGTTTGGTAATGGATTGAATGTCTAAGTAATCCTAATTTCTTGGAAAATAAATCCAATATCCTATGAAAGTAAAAACAGTAATCAAAAGAACTTAGAAACTCAAAACCTTAGCACCATCGCTAACAATGGCGATAAAAATATCTAACTCCATTATTAACCAATAGATTGATGCAGAAAGGGCATGGACACAACCCAACAAACCTACAAATCTTATATCAAGCAACCCAATGGCAATAATGTGTTATATTTAAATATGTCAAACCAGGCAATCATATTTTTCTTGGATGGTACCCATACTATATGTACACTCAAGGATTCCTAAGTTTAATCTAGAAGTTGTGCATAGAAAAAAACTATGGAGAAGGAAACAAACTCTACTTTGCGAGGAACAACAGTTGCTACAACTAGGTAATGTTGTTTAGGAATAGTAAATGCTTCATTTAGTAGAAAAATAGTCTATGTAAATTATAATAGAGAAATGGTCTATATACTAAGTCAGTGATCACCTCAAACATTCCTTATTTCAACAAACCATAATAACTCAATGAACTAATGATGTAAACTAACAATGTAGATTAACAATATCAACGAACAACATAAAATAACAACGTAAACTAACAAGAGAACTACAATTACCTCAAGCGGCCCTTGCTTGAGTGACTATAATCTTGACCAAAATATAAACATTGTCAATTACAAGGTAAACTAACAAGAGAACTATAGTTACCTCAAGATTCTTCAAACTGGAGCACAAGAACAACATTGTCAACCATTGTCATAAGGAAAGGATAGCTTGCAAACCACCAAATCATGAACCATTGTAGTTGAAGGCACTTAATATTATTACAAACTTGATTCTAGAACCGCAGACTGAAATACCTCAATGCGAAGGAATGTGGAGCATAACACAATCTCCCTGCCATAACCAAACATACAGGGATAGTAATTTTCACACTGGTGAACACAACTTACTCAAATCTTCATGTTAGAGGTTCAATATTAGAATATAACATCTTCATATAGAATTCTAAATAACCTCCAATCCGTAGGCAAAAATATACATTCTACAGGAAATGCAGAGCTAACTTCTAGACTGTTCTTCTTAGTGCAATACATTGTTTCCACTGCAACACACTATTACCACTGGAGGAGATAATTTTCTCAATATCCTCAACATTGGTGTCACTTACATAAGTAAATACAAAGAATTTAACTCCATACAAGAAAGTAACAAAGCAAGAGCACAGTTGACATGAATGACAACATAGATATGTTGACATCAATGACAACACTGGTTAGGCACATACTTGCAACAATCTCCCCCTTTGTCATTGATGGCAACATATGATGTGAAAAACTTAATGACCATCAAGACATGATACTCCCCCTTTCTTTTTACACATCTGCATACAAGAATTTAACTCCATACAAGAGAGTAACAAAGTAAGAGCACAGTTGACATGAATGACAACACAGATATGTTGACATCAATGACAACACTGGTTAGGCACATACTTGCAACAATCTCCCCCTTTGTCATTGATGATGACATATGATGTGAAAAACTTAATGACCATCAAGACATGATTTCTCTCCCCCTTTGACATCAATGGCAAAGGGCACATACTTGCATGCTACTGCTCTGATTCACTGAACTTTCTCTGTTATCAACATTTACTTTATCAAAAACATCTAGATACTCCTCCTGAGAGGTAGCCCTCAAAACATCAATCTAGATCAAAGAATGACACTTTGAGCACCATTGGATTGATGCAATCCTATGCATCTTAGTTTAGAGCAGGAGGGTTGATGCCCCCTAACTTTTCTCTAAGATACTCAAAGGTATCTTTAGGCAGAGGTCTAGTGAAAATGTCTACAATCCGATCCTTTGTGGATACATATTCCAACTTTACTTCATTCTCTTTCACCTTCCCTCTCAAAAAGTGATACCTTATTGAAATGTGTTTTGTTCTTGAGTGCATCACTGGATTCTTTGAAATGTTTATAAAACTTGTATTGTCACAAAAAATTGCAACTAGATTTTCATATACAACTCTCATATCCTTCGAAGTCTACTTCATCCATAACACTTGAGTGCAACAACATGCTGCTACAATATACTCTGCTTCTGTAGTAGACAAAGAGATTGAGTCTTGCCTTTTGGTTAGCCATGAAACTAATCTATTTCCTAAGAAGAAGGCACCTCCACTTGTACTCTTTCTGTCATCAACATCTTCAGCCCAATCTGCATCTATATAAGCAATGAGAGTGAAATCATTATCCTTTGGATACCATAAGCCATGATCTAGAATGCCTTTTAAATATGCCATACTTCTCTTGACTGCCATCACATGTGATTCTCTTGGATTATCTTAGAATATTGCAACAAGACAAACTACATGCATAATATCAGGTCTGGTTTGAGCTAGATAAAGCAATCCTCCAATCATGGATCTATATTTTTTCTAATTAATCTTAGGTGATTCATCAGTTTTACTCAATTTGCATCCAATCACCATAGGAGTACATATCAGTTTAGAGTCTTCCATCCCAAACTTATTCAACAACTCTTTCACATACTTCGATTGAGATATGAAGATTCCCTTATCTAATTGATTGATTTGCAGACCTAGAAAGAAATTCATCTCACCAAACATGGACATTTCAAACTCTTTTTCAATTTCACCACCAAATTTTATACACATACTTATCCAACCTTACATACTAGGCTCTAGGAGCTTTCTTGATTCGATACAAAGCTTTCTTCAATCTGTACACAATATCACCTTGGTCTGATAACTTAAATCCTTCTAGTTGCTCAATGTAAACTTCCTCTTCCAACTCACCATTTAGAAATACAAACTTCACATCCATCTGATACACTTTGAAATATTTGTGGGCTACAAATGCCAGAAATATTTTGATTGCTTCAATCCAAGCTACTGGAGCAAAAGTCTTTTCAAAATCTATTCCTTCAATCTAAGAATATCATTTGTACAGAAGCTTTACTTTACTACTTAAAACCTCTCCATTTTCATTCAACTTATTCTTGAAAACCCATTTGGTTCCAATAAATTTTTTTTCATCTGGTCTAGGAACTAATTCCCAAGTATCATTCTTTTCTATCTGCATTAGTTCTTCCTCCATGGTTTTACCCAGTTTTCATCATTGTAGGCTTCATTCACAGTTTTTGGTTTAACCTTTGAAAGCAAATAGTAATTCACTCGTTCTTCTGTAGCTCATTTCCTTGTTAGTACACTTTTTCTTTGTCACCTATAATCTAATCTTTAGAATGATTAATCCTTACATACCTGGGAGTCTTGACAACACTTTTCAGAGCCTCTTCTTCATCTTAACTATCTTCTTTCTCATCTTTTTCTTCATTCAGTATGGTCACAGGTTCGTCTAGTTCATAGAAACTCAGGTATGATATTCTTTCCTTGCCTTCATCCATCTTCACATTGGTACTCTCAATAATATTTTTGAACCTTTTTGTTGTAGCACCAGTAGGCCTTACTCTTGGTAGAGTATCCAAGGAAGATTCCTTCATCACACCTTCCATCAAACTTTTCTAGATCTTCATCTCTTCTGATATAACATTTTCTTCCAAAGACTTTGAAATATTTTACTGTAGGAATTCTTGCTAATCAAGGTGCAAAGGATCAAAAGGCCTCACCTAGCTAAGGCAAGAAACAAAAAAATAAGGATTTCAAGAATAATGAGTAGGAAAAAGAGTCAACCAAATCACCTAAGTCCTCATCCTCTCCCAAGGAGGAATCATCTAAGAAGGAGAGACCAAATTTTTCATATTGCAAGAAACTAGGACATGATGAGCATAAGTGTTATGAGAAGAAAATTGATGAGTTGACTCACATTATTCAAAAGCACAATATCCAAATGCCATAATCATCACGTAGTGCATCCTCTTCTTCGACACCATCATCATCTACACAGACAGGGACATCAGGCATTACCAATGGGACAATCAAAGGAAAAGGGCATGCACTCTATGCTTCTACAAGTCTTCAGTCAGAGAGAAGGCTTCTTGATTTTGGAGCTTCTCATCATATGGCATCTTCACAAGGGATGTTCTCTTCATTTTAGTCATGTACTTTGATAACTATACCTTACACTCATGCATCAAGTGTGAATCATGTTTTTGAGGAGAAGTTTGGTCACTTGAACATTGGTGTTCTTTCACCCACTTTGGTTAATGAGACTAGTGTTGATCTTCTATCACCTCAACCTCCTACTTCTTTAGAGATCGACATCGACATGGTTTCATCTACTTTAGTTGAGTAAGATCATACGGGTCATTCAGACACAACTTTGTGGGATACTTTTTTGGCAGGTATATCAGACTTGTTTTGTGAGTCTCATATTGTAGATTTGGAGGACAGACTTGAGGGGATATCTCTCCTCTTTGATGACAAGTATAGCACAATTGCTATCCCATCTACTTCGTCTTTGGATGTTGTACTTCAGGAGTCTACCTAGGATTTTGGATTGGTCACACCTCATTGCATTGTGCCATTCTTTGATTCTGACATGTGGGCACTTGAGTAGTTTTCAAAGATAGCATATATCATGAGGGTTCTTCCTTCATACCTTGTGATGGAGTTCCTTCTACATCATCCTTTGGATTTGTTTCTTCCTAAGGGGAGATATGTTGTTTACAGGTACAGGACACTTTCCAACATTCATCTTCAAGCATTCACCATCGGCATAGGAGCTACTTCATTGTGGGGGTACCTATAGTCTCTCACTTTCTCTCCTATGGGGGGGGTATTTTATTGTACATATGTGATAGAATTTCTCCTTGGGGGGTCATGTTGAGTCCTCCTACTATCACTTCTTTCACTTTCATTGTTTCATGCATTCTCGCTTTTGGAGAGAAGTTTTTTCTCATGAGGTTTTGTCCTTTTCTCCACTTGAGATTTGTTGTACATGGGTACCTAACATAGCCTAGTAGCTGGGACCTCATCTTTCTTTAGTCAGCTTCTCCCTAAGTTGCACTTAAGAGGAGGTGTTGGTGTGAAGAGGGTTATCACCTAACTGGTTCACCCTTGTGTGGATAATTCACATTATTTAACTATTTACTACTTAAATAATATTCACACATCACATATAATTGACACATGTTAAGTTGACTTAGTGAGTGTTCTAGGTGTTTCTAGTTGAGTCTAGTTGTGTGTTGAGTTGTTGATAGTTAGAGTGAGTTGTCTTATCCTCCACATGTGCAATTAGTTATCATCCTCTAATTGTCACATGTTGTAGGAATATCTCCACTTTCTACTCTAACTTTCACTCCGCCTTTCTTGCTCTCACCTTGCCTTTATAAGCAAGGCTTTCTTCATGTGTTGTAATCCAATGTAATCTCTTGTAATCTTGTAGTCTTTTGCATTCAATGATAGAATATCATTATTCTCTCATTTGATCTCTCTTGTGCTTTCATGAAGTCCTAGATCCTAGGTGGCTCCAATCATAGCCAACTCTAACACAATATTCAACCAAAGTTGCCTCTTCTACCTCTTGCTTCTTCTTTATGTGGAGGGTGTCTAGTTGAGTTGCTAGATGACTTATGATGTCTTCCTTCATATTTGATAGGATATTGTTGAGTTCTACCCTAGAGACTTGAGTGGATGATTTTGTAGAAGACAGAGCTCTCGAGCCTCTAATTTTCATCAAGATGGAATGTGAATAGTTCCTACAGAATTGACAAATTTTATCAAATCCAAGTCGAGAGGTATCCCCTATTCAATTTAAATTTAGTGCATCGATATATTCTTCACTCATGCCTCTTAAGAATACAAATTTGAGTGACTCTAGAGAGAGTTGATTCTATCGTGACTTCTTGATGCATAATTGAAACCATACGACATAATCTTTAAGAGTTTCAGCTTCCTCTTAAGACATCCTGAAGATGTCATCTCCCTTTATATCCCTTCCATGACAATAGTCTTTGTACTTTTGTAGGAATTTCTCCTTCATGGTATCCTAGTTTGTTATTAGATTTTGACCCAGCCACATGAACCATCACAAGGTTGCATCCTTAAGGGTGGCCACAAAGAGTTTGATTCTGTATGCATATGTAGTGTAGTCATAGCTTCTACAAAGTATATCAAATTCAAAAAGGAATGTATTTGGGTCCTCAGTGATTAGCCCATGAATGTTTGGCAGAGCTGAAGGAGGTATATTCTTCAAGGTATCGGCTCTTGCTTGGTCTGTGATTGGAAATGCAAATGTAACTGACTCATCTGGACTCTCTACTACTTCTTCCGCCATGGTGTCTTGATGCCAAGTGGCAATGCATTCCAAATCTGTAAGGTCCTTTGGTCTAAGCAGTGGTTTAAAGTGGTATTCCCCTTCTTCTGTTGTACTGGATGAAATAAAACTCCCTAACTGATCTCTCTACTACCACATGCAATGATGCTTTGAGCTAATAGCTCTATTCCTATGCCATGTTAGTAGATAGTTTGGTAATGGATTGAATCTCTAAGTAATCCTAATTTCTTGGAAAATAAATCCTAAATCCTATGAAAGTAAAAACACTAATCAAAAGAACTTAGAAACTCTAAACCTTAGCACCATCACTGACAATGGCGCTAAAAATGTCTAACTCCATTATTAACCAATAGATTGATGTAAAAAGGGCATGGACACAACCCAACAACCCAACAAATCTTATATCAAGCAACCCAATGGCAATAATGTGTTACATTTAATTATGTCAAACTAGGCAATCATATTCTTCTTGGATAGTACCCATATTGTATGTACACTCAAGGATTCCTAAGTTTAATCTAGAAGTTGTGCATAGAAAAAAACTATGGAGAAGGAAACAAACTCTACTTTGCGAGGAACAATAGTTGCTACAACTAGGTAATGTTGTTTAGGAATAATAAATGGTTCATATAGTAGAAAAATAGTCTATGTAAATTATAATAGAGAAATGGTCTATATACTAAGTCGGTGATCACCTTGAACATTCCTTAATTCAATAAACCATAATAACTCAATGAACTAATGATGTAAACTAACAATGTAGACTAACAATATCAACGAACAACATAAAATAACAAGGTAAACTAACAAGAGAACTATAGTTACCTCAAGTGGCCCTTACTTGAGTGACTGTAATCTTGACCAGAATATAAACATTGTCAGTTACAAGGTAAACTAACAAGAGAACTATAGTTACCTCAAGATTTTAAAAACTGGAGTGCAAGAACAACATTGTCAACCATTGTCATAAGGAAAGGATAGCTTGCAAACCACCAAATCATGAACCATTGTAGTTGAAGGCAATTAATATTATTACAAACTTGATTCAAAAACCGCAGACTGAAATACTTCAATGCAGAGGAATACGGAGCATAACAGTCTCTCCATGTCATAACCAAACATACAGGGAAAGTAATTTTCACACTGGTGAACACAACTTAGTGAAATTTTCATTCTAGAGGTTCAATCATGGAATATAACATCTTCATATATAATTCTAAATAACCTCCAATCTGTAGGTAAAGATATACATTCTACAGGAAATGCAAAGCTAACTTCTGGACTATTCTTCTTAGTGCAATACATTGTTTCCACTGCAACACACTGTTACCACTGGAGGGGCTAATTTTCTCAATATCCTCAACATTAGGGTCACTTACATAAGTAAATACAAAGCATTTCACTCCATACAAGAAAGTAACAAAGTAAGAGCACAGTTGACACAAATGACAACATAGATATGTTGACATCAATGACAACACCGGTTAGGCACATACTTGCAACAATCTCCCCCTTTGTCATTGATGGCAACATATGATGTGAAAAACTTAATAAATATCAAGACAAGATACTCCCCCTTTTTTTTTACACATCTACACTCCTCCCCTTGAGTTTTTCACATGATTTCTGTCCTCCTTTGTCATCAATGGCAAAGGGCACATGCTTGCATGCTACTACTCTGATTCACTGAACTTTCTCTGTTATCAACATTTACTTTATTAGAAACATCTAGATACTCCCCCTTAGAGGTAGCCCTCAAAACATCAATCCAGATCAAAGAATGACACTTTGAGCACCATTGGATTGATGCATTCCTGTGCATCTTAGTTCAGAGCAAGAGGGGTGATGCCCCCTAACTTTTCTCTGAGATACTCAAAGGTATGTTTAGACAAACATTTAGTGAAAATGTCTACAATCTGATCCTTTGTGGATACATATTCCAACTTTACTTCATTCTCTGTCACCTTCTCTCTCAAAAAGTGATACCTTATTTGAAATGTGTTTCGTTCTTGAATGCATCACTGGATTCTTTGAAATGTTTATAACACTTGTATTGTCACAAAAGATTGCAACTAGATTTTCATAGACAACTCTCATATTCATCAAAGTCTGCTTCATCCATAACTTTTGAGTGCAACAACATGTTGCTACAATATACTCTGCTTCTATAGTAGACAAAGAGATTGAGTCTTTTTTTTTGGTCAGCCATGAAACCAATCTATTTCCCAAGAAGAAAGCACCTCCACTTGTACTCTTTCTATCATCAACATCTTCAGCCCAATCTGCATCTATATAAGCACTGAGAGTGAAATCATTGTCCTTTGGATACCATAAGCCATGATCTGGAGTGCCTTTTAAATATGCCATGATTCTCTTGACTGACATCACATGTGATTCTCTTGGATTAGCTTGGAATATTGCAACAAGATAAACTGTATGCATAATATCAGGTCTAGTTTGAGTTAGATAAAGCAATCCTCCAATCATGGATCTATATTTTTTCTAATTAATCTTAGGTGATTCATCAGTTTTGCTCAATTTGCAGCTAGTCACGATAGGAGTACATACCGGTTTAGAGTCTTCCATCCCAAACTTCTTCAACAACTCTTTCACATACTTAGACTGAGATATGAAGATTCTCTTATCTGATTGATTGATTTGCAAACCTAGAAAGAAATTCATCTCACCAAACATGGACATTTCAAACTCTTTTTTCATTTCACCACCAAATGTTATACACATACCTTCATTGCCTCCAAAGATGATATCATCAACAAAGACATCAACAATTAGAATTTGATCACCATTAATCTTGAAATAAAGATTACTATTAGTAGTACCTTTATTGAACACTAACTACAATAAGTACTTATCCAACCTTGCATACCAGGCTCTAGGAGCTTGCTTGAATTCATACAAAGCTTTATTTAATCTGTACACAATATCATCTTGGTTTGATAAATTAAATCCTTCCAATTGGTCAATGTAAATTTCCTCTTCCAACTCACCGTTCAGAAATACAGACTTCACATCCATCTGATACACTTTGAAATCTTTGTGGGCTACAAATGCCAAAAATATTCTGATTGCGTCAATCTAAGCTACTGGAGAAAAAGTCTCTTCAAAATCTATTCCTTCAATCTAAGAATATCGTTTGTACACAAGCCTTACTTTATTGCTTAAAACCTCTCCATTCTCATTCAACTTATTCCAGAAAACCCATTTGGTTCCAATAACATTTTTATCATTTGGTCTAGAAACTAATTCCCAAGTATCATTCTTTTCTATCTGCATTAGTTCTTCCTCCATGGTTTTACCTAGTTTTCATCATTGTAGGCTTTATTCATGGTTTTTGGTTCAACCTTTGAAAGTAAACAATAATTCACTTGTTCTTTTGTAGCTCTTTCACTTCTCAGCACACTTTTTCTTTGTCACCTATAATCTAATCTTCATAATGATTAATCCTTACATACTTAGGAGTCTTGAAAACACTTTCTGGAGCCTCTTCTTCATCTTGACTATCTTCTTTCTCATCTTTTTCTTCATTCACTATGGTCAAAGGTTTGTCTAGTTCATAGAAACTCAGGTATGATATTCTTTCCTTGCCTTCATCCACCTTCACATTTGCACTCTCAACAATATTTTTAAACCTTTTGTTGTAGCACCAGTAGGCCTTACTCTTGGTAGAGTATCCAAGGAAGATTCCTTCATCACACCTTCCATCAAACTTTCCTAGATCTTCGTCTCTTCTGATATAACATTTTCTTCCAAAGACTTTGAAATATTTTACTGTAGGAATTCTTCCATACCACAATTCATAGGGAGTTTTAGTACCATTCTATTTCACTTGAACTATGTTGGAATGTAGATAGCAGTATGTATAGATTCTTTCCAAAACACTTCTGGTAGATCTGCTTCCTTCATCATTGTCCTAGCAGTTTCTTGAACTGTCCTAATTTTTCTTTCCACAACTCCATTCTATTGAGGAGTCATAGGTGTAGACAAATGTCTCTTTATCCCATGCTCTTCACAGAAAGTGTTAAATTCATTTGATGTGAACTCACCTCCTCTATCAGACCTCAAGCATTTCATTTTCAACTCTATTTCATTCTCAACCATTACCTTGAAAGATTTGAACTTCTCTAGGGCTTCTAGTTTGTCTCATAGAAAAGTAACCCAAGTCATTCTATAATAATCATCAATAAGTAACATGAAGTACCTGTCACCTTGTAGACTTCTTACCCTTGTAGGACCATAGAGATATGTATGCACTAGATCCAACAAACTGGCAGAAAATTGCTCTTTGCCTTGAAACTTGTTCTTGTCTACTTCCCTAATTGACATTCCTTACAAATTGTATTGGAGGGTTTCATAAGTTTTGGTAAATCTCTCATAGTCTGACTTGAGATTATCTTTACCATATTATCAAAGTTTATATGACACATCCTTCTATGCCACAACCAACTCTCATCTACCTAGGCCAAAAAACATTAATCACTAGTTCCTCTTAATTGATAGATGTTGCCTTTTGTCTTCTCACTGGTAGCAATCATAGTTCTATATCTTTCCATGATCTTGCACCCATTGTCTTTGAATCTCAGATCATATCCTTTGTCACACATTTGAACAAGACTCAAAAGGTTATGCTTCAAACCCTTCACATATAGGACATTGTCATTATTATGCTTTCCACCAAATGAAATAGATCCTTTTCCACAAATCTTACCAGCTGCATTATCTCCAAACCTAACTAGTCCTCCATCATACTTTTCCAAACTTACAAACTTACTTTTGTCACTAGTCATGTGATGTGAGCATCCACTATCAATAATCCATTCATCCTTATCTTTCTCAACTTGAATAGCCAAAGCATTTTCTTCCACTAGGTTTCCTTCCTTCACACAGCGAGCAGAATTAGGAGACACATGATCTTCTTTAATAGCAATAAACAGGCATTCATTTGAACTAGTACTAGCATCATCAAAATATCTAACATAGTAGCATTTCTTTTGAGCTCTAAGCCTGCTCTTAAATATTTTCCTATTTCTTTCAATTCTTTCAGGACATATGGAAGCATAATGACCTACTTTACCACAAGAGAAACATTTGAAAGGTAATTTACCTTTGAACTTACCAGAACCTCTTTGCAACATGTCAACAAAGTTAGCTTCAATTTCATCAAAGTCATCATCCACATTATATTTCTCAGCTCTGGAGATCTTATCTGAAGTACTAGCTTTAAAAATTGTCTCAACTTTTGGTAGGGCATCACCAAATTCTCTCATCTCAAAGGCTATAAGATTTCTAAGAAATTGATCTCTATCAATAGTTTTCACAGTCATGAATTCTTCAATTGCAGCTACCTTGTGACTATAGGACTTTGGTAGTGATCTAAGAATTTTCATCACAACTTCCTTATCACCAATGGTTCCTCCCATTCCTTTTATTCCATTGATAAGTTCATCAACCCTTTCCATGAAGGCTATAATTTTTTCATCTTCATTCATCTTCAAGCTCTCATATTTAGCTTTCAGGCCCTGAAGTTTGGCTTCTTTAACAAATCATCTCCTTCATACAATTTCTTCAACTTTTCCCAAACCTCATTTGCAGTATCTAGGTCCATGATTTTTATCAACTCAGTGTCAGTGTCATGCCCACTTTTCCCATGTGGTCACAACACGCATTCACGCGTGTCTTGTCCACATGCATCATGTGGTCATGATACGAACTGACAAAAATTTTCCTTTACCACTCTGGAAACCCCCTCGCACACATATGCGTGCTCGGTGGCGTACGCTTAAGGTGTCAACAAAACTGTTGTTAGCGGAACAATATCCACATGTGCGCTTTCTCTATGCTAGACTTACTATCTTTGTTTAGACAATGTTCACTGGTTTACTCTCAATTTGATTTTCAACATTTAAATTCATTTGTCTCTCTTTTTCTCTATATACAGGTTTAGTTTTTTTTTTTTTAAATAGCCTCATATGAAACGCCTGTAATGGCTTAATTGTATTTATAACGATACGCATATCTATATAAATATAAGTAAGCATATATACCATGTATATGTATGCTTATTTACGTTTTAAAAAAAAAAGGTATATTTTAGTCTTTTTGTTTTCTTTGTATATAATATGTAGTAATTTATTTAATTTATTTAAATTCTAAAAATGCAATTTCCTAACGGTTTGACCTAATATAAAAATATATTCTGATGTCAAATATAAGCCTTATTTTATATATTCTTCTCTCAAAATTTTCAATAGATAATATATATATATATACCTGTATATCCTTATTTATATATTAATAGTTGATTTTAAATTATAAAATTCAATATATATATATAATGTTATTAAATGACATTTCAAATTTAGAATTAAGGTATTATATTAACTCATATGTATATATATATATATATATATATATATATATATATATATATATATATATATATATATATATATATATATATATATACACTCTTACTTTTTCAATGTATTTACCAAAATATTATATACATATATATATATATATATAACCATCTATATTAAACTTATATTTTATTATATATGTTTTGTTTATAAAACATGGAATGGAACTATATTCCCATTCAATCACTCTCCCTTGAGTTCCATTTGTGAAACCCTAACCTAACTTTCGTTTGGATTGTTGTTAGAATGGTAGAGTAATGGAGAGCGCCATGCTAGGGCAGAGGCCACGTTTAAGGAGTTGGGTCTGCAGATAGAGAAGGGCACAAAGGAGGAAATGGAGTGGAGGTTAGTCGTAGTAAGGGAGGTTAAGCAGCAAAATGGAGTCCGTAGAGGGGAGCGCAGTCCATAGGCAGTGTAGAGGTGAGGAGGCTCAGCGAAGGATAGGATCACAGGGTCTGCAAAGGGCAGGGGCACTGTGGAGGGTTGCGGGGTCTCAAACGATAGTGATGGTGGTTAGCCCGTAGGGGCTTCAGCATATACGGGGGTGTGGAGAGGGGCGGAGCCGCACCCACATCCCATTTCAAGGGGTGTGGGTGGGGCTCCACCCCTCCCCACACCCACTTTGTAGTGTATTTTGGTGGGGGTTAAAACCCCCTCCATTGTTGCATATAAGTTTTCGGCTGTGTTTTTCAATGAAAACTGCGATTTTTACAACTCATTCAATTTCTTCAATTCATAGTTTACTTCTTTAGTTCATTAAAACACAGAATATATATATATATATATATATATATATATATATATATATATATATATATATATATATATATATATATTGTAGGGCAAGATATTTAATATTTTTCTTTATATTTTCTTACAAATTTAATTTCATTTGCAACTTCAAAATTAACTTCATACAAAATAACAATAGATATTTAAAATCTAATTTCCCCTTGATTGGATTTAAATTTCAAGTCACTAATTTAAATCTAATTATAGTAGCATATATTATAAAATGGAAAGAAATACTTATAATTGCATTTACTCACCACCAAAATAAAGATTATAAATATTACGCAAATTCTTTTCCCTTTCAAAAGTCAAATTTTCAACCTCCCTATTTAATTAAAATTCAACATCTCCCTATTTAATTTTTAACTACTTTGGTTTACATAAATGACAATTTTCACAACTTCTCAATTAAATAGATTTATATGAAAATAAAAAAAACTAACATCCTTTACAAGTCAACACATTATTATTATTATTATTATTTCTTTATTTCTTTCTCATACCAATGATAGAATGGGATAAACTATTAAATCACAACTATCTACACATTAAGGGAGGAATTACTCTCTTCTCCCAAATAACAATTTTTACAAATTCAGAGGGAGAAAATCTCTCCTCTAGGATTTCAATCAGAATGAATCTACAAGAGACCAAATTCTCCTTTACAAGTAAAAGAAAAGATACATTTTCCCTAAACAAGAAAACTCCTCCAATCTTAATAGTATGCTCCAAAAGAAACCCGCATAACAACAAGGGAAGAATACACCACTCAACTAGCTCTCCTCCCTATTGTAGACCCGCAAGAGGGTCACCCCCGAGCTAGGGAGATCATTCACACACCTAGGTAAGGATAGGCCAATACCACATCACAACATTGAATAACATCAATAGAAACAAATAACATACAAACACCCATGGTTATACTCACAACCCAAAAACTCAACTAAGGTGAGATTAAAGAGGGTATGAAAGTGGACTCACTCAACTCAAGAGTGCCACCCTTCTCAACATTTTATCACAGCTTTTCTCATGGCCTCAAGCCAACAAAATAACTTTCCTTGTGGACTCAAGCCAACCAAATAATTAAAATCCCAGGGATATCACAATGAGGCTCTCAAGCCTTATAACCATTTTGCTCAAAAATCACAAAAATGCCCGCAAGGCTTCTATTTAAAAAAAAAAAACAAGAATGAACCTGAGGAGGTTCACACCTTCCCTACCCCATACATGATGAGCATTGTCTCCCAAATAACTTTCTCACAACAACAGAAATACAACATAGACAACATATAAATAACAACATTCGTCAAACAAGTAACAGAAAATACAAGGGTGAGAAAGTTGCTTACTAACCTTATCAAGCCCTATTATGGATGTAGTTGATGAAGAGCTCCACACTTAGTCCCTTCTCCCCATCTTCCTTCTCCCAAAAATAATCTCCCCCCTTCCACTCTCTCTCCTCCTCCTTTTAAAATTAATTCCCCAAGTTCTCTTATCCCCAAGTGGCATTAAAAAACTAACCCCACTCTTTATCCACTATCCCTATTGGAATTAAAAAAATAACCCCACTCATGAGGTCCCCCACCCTAGTCCTTTTCCAACACATGGAGGAATAAAATAAAATAAGTAAAATAGAAATAAAGAGGGAGTGGATGACACACCACCCTCTTTATGGGGGACTCCCACCAAAAGAGAGGGACAAAAAGACAAACCACTCCATTATTGGTGGATCATGGTGTCATTCCATGACTTGGAAATGGGCCTAAGTGTTGATTCCACTCATCCTATTTCCCCATGCCTCCAAATTCATGAACTTAACTTCATTGTGAAGTTAAAGTGACCATATGGAGGTCATCCCAAGGTTATCCTATTCAAAAGGGTCCCTAGACCCATGGGGTATAACCTAGGGTTGATTTTAACCTAGTTAGGACCCCCAGGGTCAAGTTAAAGCACAAGTAAAGGGTCTCAAAAATTTAAAATTCAAAAATGAAATTCCAAACAACAAATCTTACAACACATATCATAATTCTCTTTTACAAGAGGGTAGACCTAATTCCCTTGACCTCATGCAACATGACAACATTGCAACATTTCACCAAACACAGAGTTGATCTTAGTTCCTCGTGGAACTAGATCGGCTTCACAAGGGATACAACATAGGGTGTGGAATGATCTCATGTATTTGTGGTTTTGTTAGCAATACCTACACACTCAATTTCGAAGTTAATCCCACATATATATATCATAGCTGAAGCCAATTAAGTACATGTATTCCTAAAACATACTACCACATAAACATATTGAAATCACATTAAGTTCTCTTTCTAATATTACCCACTCATTATTCTCTTGAAGGTAAACATCAATCTAACATTGCACAATTTCCTCCTTAAAAATAATTAGGTTTAATAGTCAAAATTTTGGGATCAACAGTCCCCCAACATAAAAGTATAAGCAATAGCATGGTAAATAATCTCATGAAGAAAAGTGAAAAATGTGGGCCTCACATCCTCCCCCCCTAAGACTGTACTTCCTCCTGGAAGTCATCAAAAAGGTGAGGATAAAGAGTCCTCAGTCTCACTACATCTTCCCATGTTGTAGTGAACTCATCATACAAGTCCTACTAGACCCTATCCTGGTCTAGCTCTTGTCCTTGAAGGCCCAGCGCTTTGAAGTTTTAACTATTAATTATTTCATTTGGATGGAGATACTAATCATGTATCTAGATTTGCAGGTATCATGTAGACACCAGTTATTGGAACCAACTGGGATTGTTTATGATGAGGCAAGGTAAACGAAAGGGATTATAGTGTACTCATTATGTATCTTAATAATTTAAGGTTGCTGTAATTCTTAGAGATAGATCTTATGGATGTATGTGAGGAAAATCATACGTTTAGTTAATAGTACTATAGTGGCCAATGTTATATTCCACCTTATCTTCCATGTTACCTTGGAATGATATATATTAAGTGTTGATTTGAGGAGTCAATGTAGTTCATTTTGATGTGAAACAAATGTGAAGTTTCTTTAAATAGATTCATAGTCTTTCTCCCTTGGTAAAGTAGATATTGCGTGATAGGTGTCCCAAATCGACATTTTAAATATGCCTTAACCTATGAGAGGAAGGATCGGGGAAAACTGTCCAAAGTTATATTGGGTTATGATTTACTTATACTAAGACATGTCATAGTATTTAAAGACTCCAAAGACTAGATAATTATAAAAAATGAATATGCTTGTCAATCAAGGTCGACTGACAAATTGAAGCCTAATAAGCTACCCATTGGAACACCCCAAGGTAATCAACGAAAACCACATTATGATTTGAACACTCATCATTTACAAGGAAAAATTACTTGAATTATAAATTACATGATAATGAAGCTTTTCAAATGTAAAGGAAACACTAATCGATTCTAATACTGAAAGAATATCAATCTTTTCTATTCTTAGGTTGTAACAATTTTTTTTTTCTTTACCTAGAAAGAAAATAAGTACTTGAAATAAGATTTATTTCTATCCCACTATATTTGTTTGAATGTTATCTCATAGCAAGGTGGAGAATAATTTTCCTTGTATACCTACATGCATTCTTTCTGAATGAGTCAAATGCTTAGAATCTATATATCTAACTATATCCACATCAATGACTAACTTTTACTCAAGAAGCAATTTGAGAATACAGCCACTAACATGCATGGAAATCCACTACTAAATGTTGAAATCTCTCCTTGCATATGTTATAGCCTTTAAAATAGTAAAGCGCCCCTCCATATGACACAGCCTTTAAAAATAGTAAATCGCTCCTTAAAATATGATGCAACCTTTTTTTTTAAATAATAAAATAAATCTCAGGATCAAATTTGATTGTTGACTTTGCTTATCAAACAAATTTTCTTACAGCAGATGTTCTATCTGTGGTGCCAGTTAAATACTATGGCAGGTTTTGATATTTACATAGTTTTTAAGGATAAAATACTTTCTTGCATCAGACAAAGTAAGTACAAAAGTTACATATGCAATAAGGAACTCATAAGGTTTTAAAGTATGATAACTAAATGTTATCAAGGCATAATCCTATTCACAAAACACACTATATTGACTGAAATCAACATAAGGAATTTCATGTTTATTTATCACACATGCATAAGGAATTCACCCATCGTACAACCTGTTTATATAGAACATCAACTCGATACATCAATTACAGATCTTACATCTAAACACATATTTTCATTCATCCACATTAGAGGTATTAACTTCACAACACTCACATAAAGGTTTAGGGGGATGTCATAGTCTCATCATAGAACCAAGTAATCAATAACTAGTGCCATGTAACCATAGATCCAAGAACCATGTAGAATGATGGTCTCAGGGCCACGCGCCTAGGGGCCTTGCCATACATTCCCACAATGGCCTACCTCTTGTTTGTATAAGGGGTTCAACCTCCAAGAGATAGCCAACATAAGAAAAAGATCACTAGGAAGGTAAGTGGATAATAACCAGCCCATACTAGTCCACACCTACCCCCATCCTCATAAGTTTCCCACATCTGCTTCATTATATACACTCTACCAGAGGTTGCTCCATTGACATGGCAAGAAGAACATCACAACTCATGACCAACACTTGCAAAAGAATAATCTAGCTTAGCCACCACAAATAACAGATATACCAAAAGAAAGGAGTTTCAAAATCCAACATTAAAATAAATAAATGCGCGCCATTCCTACAAGAAATCAACCATAACCACAAGGGTTATGTGAAAAATGGAGAAATCAAAGATTTGTGGCTAAGCTACTTTCAGACAAGATTAAATAACATGGTTGGCCCACACAGGCAAGATACAAAAAGGTTATCAGACAACCGAAAGAAAATGATCGTAATCCATGAAAGTGCACATTACATCACTATGTGACTAACATTAAGTCACCAATAAGGAAGGAGGGAAACACGGTCGCTACACATGTTATGCAAACACAACCAATGCAATAACATCATGTAGGTAAGTATTATTAATGTGCCTTCACGTACTCTTAAGTGGAATCATGCCCTTCTCAAAAGTAGCATGTCATTAGTATAGTACATCATGCCCTTCTCAAAGGTACACGTCATCATCATAATATAAATGTCTCTAGGATGCTATGCATCCACTCAAATAAGATACCAAGGGTAAGTTTATATATGCACCAAGTAGCATGGCCTCGAGCAAATCACATGCCCATACCAAACCATAACCAAGATCCCAAGTCAAATGTTAATAACACCATCAAGGAAATATAGCATGCTAGAATAGCACGATGGGCCTCTCAAAGGTCCATTCACTAAGGAGAAGTAGGGGTACTCTGGCATAGGAAGGTATGGTTGGTTGGGTAATCCCAACCCAATACCACAACATGTCACCATAGCTTCCTAAGTTCTTCCTCTCCACTACTCAACTCCACACATGGAAGGTCTCCAACTCCAAGTTTGGACCTTACAGGGTATACATACAAACAGCCACACAAGCATGAGTCCATCATACTTGTAGTTATACACTCAACCCATAGATGGATACCCAGTATCGCAAGCTCATAAGTACACTACGCATGTACGGGATAATCACAACACATAGCAAACATGCTCATAACCAGTATTCACATCCACAAGGTAACACATAATACAAGTTTTCCTCTATCGTTCATTACTTGGTGAAGAACAACTTTCATTCACAAGGTCACATAAGAGTTACCATAAAAAATTTCTAAGTCTACCAAACATCAATTAGTATTAACATTTCTAAGGCATAAATGGAATCCAACCATGACTTCACATTTAGAGATAAGGCAATACCCCCAAGTAAGTACACCAATTTACTAGCTATGCTTGATAGATCATAATCAAACCCAAACAACATTTTTTTTCAACTCACAAGATGGTGACTCACATCACATATCATGGAGTTAATGATAACCCATATAACACTACATATGCACTACGAAACCACCACACATTTATCTAACACAAGGTTCATAAAGTAGAGGCATGTCACAAGAAGAATCTAATAGCAAGACCACATCTCTAATTTTACTATTCTACTATATGAAGCCCAATCATCTTTTCCACACAAGGTATATGATATCAAACTTACACGAAAACAAAATTATAATATATAAAATTTTATTTTGTAGAAGTACTTTACAAAAATGTCGCCAAGCACACAAATGCCTTATTGAACAATTTGAGGACATATGTTAATTCTTAACAATTTGCCATACATAAAACTAATTTTCACCTCTTTCTTCCTTAGTATTTTTACAAGGTAATCTAATGAAATCACACACGTAACAAATTACACTCATAAAATTTAAAGCAAGATACACTTCATGCAATCTTTTCTAGTTATCAATCCAAGGGAAACAATGCCAATTTCCAATGATATAAAGGGTTAGGGATTCAAGAGATTATGCCATTCAACCTTATGATAAACACATGTCAAGTTCACAAGGAAGAATAAATCAAATGGACATTAAGATGTCACTACTCTCCACAAAAATACACAAGGGCAAAGAAGGGTCCAACACAATCCCTCACCACCTAGACCAACTATCTCGAGAGAACAATCAACTAAGAGGATCACAAACATCACAAAACACAAGAGGAAGACTTCGATAATCATGTGACAAGGCCATCACGATGACAACACAAGAGGATGGGTATTCCTCCAAGGTGAAGGTTAGTCGCCAAACCACAACCTCGCTCTCTCACAGCTACATGGAGTAGGATAAGGGTCAAACCACACTCAACCCACTCCATATCAGCCCAAACAACACGCAAACCCTAGAGATCCCAATGTTGAAACATGGGCTCTGATACCAAATGTCATGCCCACTTTTCCCATGTGGTCACAACACGCATTCACGTGTGTCATATGCACATGTGTCATGTGGTCATGATATGAACTGACAAAAATTTTCCTTTACCACTCTAAAAACCCCCTTGCACACGTATGCGTGCTCGGTGGCATATGCTTAAGGCATTAACAAAACTGTTGTTAGCAGAACAATATCCACACATGCACATTTTCTATGCTGGACTTACTATCTTTGTTTAGATGACGTTCACTGGTTTACTCTCGATTTGATTTTCAACATTTAAATTCATTTGTCTCTCTTTTTCTCTATATACAGGTTTAGTTTTTGTTTTTTTTTAAACAGCCTCATATGAAACACCTATAATGGCTTAATTGTATTTATAAGGATATGCATATCTATATAAATATAAGTAAGCATATATACCATGTATATGTATGCTTATTTGTGTTTTAAAAAAAAAAGGTATATTTTAGTCTTTTCATTTTCTTGGTATATAATTTGTAGTAATTTATTAATTTATTTAAATTCTGAAAATGCAATTTCCTGACGGTTTGACCTAATATGAAGATATATTCTAATGTCAAATATAAGCCCTATTTTATATATTCTTCTCTCAAAATTTTCAATAGAAAATATATATATCCCTGTATATCCTTATTTATATATTAATAGTTGATTTTAAATTATAAAATTCAAAATTAATATATATATATATATATATATATATATATATATATATATATATATATATATATATATATAATGTTATTAAATGACATTTCAAATTTAGAATTAAGGTATTATATTAACTCATGTAAATATATATATATATATATATATATATATATATATACTTTTTCAATGTATTTACCAAAATATTATCAACATATATATATAACTATAACCATCTATATTAAATTTATATTTTATTATATATGTTTTGTTTATAAAACATGGAATGGAACAATATTCCCATTCAATCACTCTCCCTTGAGTTCCATTTGTGAAACCCTAACCTAAATTTCCTTTGGATTGTTGTTAGAATGGTAGAGTAATGGAGAGGGCGGTGCTAGGGCAGAGGCCACGTTTAAGGAGTTGGGTCTGCAGACAGACAAGGGCACAAAGGAGAAAATGGAGTGGAGGTTGGTTGTAGTAAGGGAGGTCGGGCGGCGAAAAGGAGTCCGTAGAGGGGAGCGCAGTCCACAGGCGGCACAGAGGTGAGGAGGCTCGGTAGAGGATGGGATCATGGGGTCTGCGGAGGGCAGGGGCACTGTGCAGGGTTGCGGGGTCTCAGACAGTAGTGATGGTGGTTAGCCCCCAGGGGCTTCGGCATATACGAGGGTGTGGGGAGGGGCGGAGCCGAACCCACATCCCATTTCGAGGTGTGTGGGTGGGGCTCTTCCCCTCCCCACACCCACTTTGTAATGTATTTTGGTGGGGGTTAAAACCCCCTCCATTGTTGCATATAAGTTTTTGACTATGTTTTAGAATGAAAACTGCGATTTTTACAACTCATTCAATTGTTTTTTTTTTGTAAACCCCAATGTAATATATATATATATATATATATATATATATATAACAGGTTCATCACACATACTTAATTTCTTCAATTCACAGTTTACTTCTTTAGTTCATTAAAACACAGAATATATATATATATATATATATATATATATATACATATATATATATATACATATTGTAGGGCAAGATATTTAGTATTTTTCTTTATATTTTCTTACAAATTTAATTTCATTTGCAACTTCAAAATTAACTTCATACAAAATAACAATAGATATTTAAAATCTAATTTCCCCTTGATTGGATTTAAATTTCAAGTCACTAATTTAAATCTAATTATAGTAGCATATATTATAAAATGGAAAGAAATACTTATAATTGCATTTACTCACCACTAAAATAAAGAGTATAAATATTACACAAATTCTTTTCCCTTTCAAATGTCAAATTTTAAACTTCCTTATTTAATTAAGATTCAACATCTCCACTAAACATTATAAAAGATAATTTTTAACTACTTTGGTTTACATAAATGACAATTTTCACAACTTCTCAATTAAATAGATTTATATGGAAATAAACAAAACTAACATCCTTTTCAAGTCAACACATTATTATTATTATTATTATTATTATTATTATTATTATTATTATTATTATTTCTTTCTTTCTTTCTCATACTAATGATAGAATGGGATAAACTATTAAATCATAACTATCTACACATTAAGGGAGGAATTACTCTCTTCTCCCAAATAACAATTTTTACAAATTCAGAGGGAGAAACTCTCTCGTCTAGGATTTCAATTAAAATGAATCTACAAGAGACTAAATTCTCCTTTACAAGTAAAAGAAAAGATACATTTTCCCTAAACAAGAAAACTCCTCCAATCTTAACAGTATGCTCCAAGAGAAACCTGCATAACAACAAGGGATGAACACACCACTCAACTAGCTCTCCTCCCTACCGTAGACCTGCAAGAGGGTCACCCCCGAGCTAGGGAGATCATTCACACACCTAGGTAAGGATAGGCCAATACCACATCACAACATTGAATAACATCAATAGAAATAAATAACACACAAAGACCCATGGTTATACTCACAACCTGAAAACTCAACTAAGGTGAGATTAAAGAGGGTATGAAAGTGGACTCACTCAACTCAAGAGTGCTAACCTTCTCCACATTTTATCACAACTTTTCTCATGGCCTCAAGCCAACAAAATAAATTTCCTTGTGGCCTCAAGCCAACCAAATAATTAAAATTCCAGGGATATCACAATTAGGCTATCAAGCCTTATAACCATTCTGCTCAAAAATCACAAAAATGCCCTCAAGGCTTCTATTTAAAAAAAAAAAACAAGAATGAAGTGGAGGAGGTTCACACCTTCCCTACCCCATACGTGATGAGCATTGTCTCCCAAATAACTTTCTCACAATAATAGAAATACAACATAGACAACATATACATAACAACATTCATCAAACAAGTAACAGAAAATACAAGGGTGAGAAACTTGCTTACTAACCTTATCAAGCCCTATTATGGATGTAGTTGATGAAGAGCTCCACACTTAGTCCCTTCTTCCCATCTTCCTTCTCCCAAAAATAATCTCCCCCCTTCCACTCTCCCTCCTCCTCCTTTTAAAACTAATTCCCCAAGGTCTGTTATTGCCAAGTGGCATTAAAAAACTAACCCGACTCTTTATCAACTATCCCTATTGGAATTAAAAAAATAACCCCACTCATGAGGTTCCCCACCCTAGTCCTTTTCCAACACATGGAGGAATAAAATAAAATAAGTAAAATAGAAATAAAGAGGGAGTGGATGACACACCACCCTCTTTATGGGGGACTCCAACCAAAAGTGAGGGACAAAAAGACAAACCACTCCATTATTGGTGGATCCTATTTCCCCATGCCTCCAAATTCGTCACTTAATTTCACTGTGAAGTTAAAGTGACCATATGGAGGTCATCCCAAGGTTATCCTAGTCAAAAGGGTCCCTAGACCCATAGGGTATAACCCAGGGTTGATTTTAACATAGTTAGGACCCCCAGGGTCAAGTTAAAGCACAAGTAAAGGGTCTCAAAAATTTAAAATTCAAAAATGAAATTCCAAACAACAAATCTTACAACACATATCATAATTCTCTTTTACAAGAGGGTAGACCTAATCCCTTGACCTCATGCAACATTACAACATTACAACATTTCACCAAGCACAGAGTTGATCTTTGTTCCTCGTGGAACTAGATTGGCTTCACAAAGGATACAACATTGGGTGTGGAATGATCTCCTATATTTGTGGTTTTGTTAGGAATACCTGCACACTCAATTTCAAAGTTAATCCCACAGATATATATATATATATATATATATATATATATATATATCATAGCCGAAGCAAATTAAGTACATGTATTCCTAAAACATACTACCATATAAACATACTGAAATCACATTAAGTTCTCTTTCTAATATTACCCACTCATTATTCTCTTGAAGGCAAACATCTATCTAACATTGCACAATTTCCTCCTTAAAAATAATTAGGTTTAATAGTCAAAATTTTGGGATCAACAGTCCCCCAACATAAAAGTATAAGCAATAGCACGGTAAATAATCTCATGAGTAGAAGTGAAAAATGTGGGCCTCACAGTCAGTCAAGGCACTTAACAGGGCATCTCTTTCTTTTATATTCAATTCATATTCTTTGATTTCATCTTCAGTTGTTAAACCATTTTGAGGTGTGGTATATTTTGATTCTGCAGCTTTCCATACTTTATAACCAAGACAAAGGAGATGAATTTTCATTTGTACCTTCCAAAGAGCATAATTTGTTCCATCAAACTATGGATCTTCCTCAAGTTGGTAGGCTCTCTTCTGAGGAACTTGCTCTGATACCAATTGTTAAAATACACTGGACAACTAAGAGGGGGGGTGAATCAGTTGTCACAAAAACTTAGCTTCATATGAATATCAAACCATCAACAGCTTAATTATTCATAATTAGATTTAACCATGAAACCATGAAACCATAAACTTAATTACAATCAAACATCTAACATAGTAGACACCAGATTTTTACTTGGAAAACCCTAAAAGAGAAAAACCACGGAGGGTGTTAGCCCATAGAAATATATGAGTTATAACAATACTAAAAAATAGAGGCTCACTACCTACAAGGCTCACTACCCAAAATGCTCACTACAAAGAATGGCTCACTGCCTAATGGGTGGCTCACTGCCAAAGTGGTGAACTGATTAGATAGCATCTACTCCATGCCAGGGTTCAGTTCCATTTAAGTATAATATAACTCCTCTGCTCTACTTTTTCACACCTTCACACTTATCTCTTCATATTCACATCACCCTCACATTTTTGCAATTACATTAGATGCTTTTATACAATTCATCAACTTTGGAATGTACATCAAGGTCGGCATTACATTCATCAACCATTGGATCAATCTCCAAGGTTGGCATTATAATCATACATAAAATAAGTTTGGACCTAATACAAATTTAGCTAAGAAAAAGATGTAAAGATGTATGCGGATCATGCCATGCCTTAGTTGGGACTCAATCACAATCCTCCATGCTTCTACAAACTTTGATGCATCTCTACAAATAGTGAAATTAACCAAGTCGGCTAAGACTGATGAGAGCACTAGGTCTGCTAAGAACATTCTTAATTCAAAATCCAATTTTATCTTTGTGGACCAATCCAAAGGTAGGAATACGATTAGGAGACATCCACAAGCACATTGTAATTACCAGGAACAACTGCACAATCTCTAACCACTCTGTTAAGAAGATTCTTCAAACCGGAGCACAAAAACAACAATGTTAGCCACTATCATAAGGAAATAGCTTGCAGACCACCAAATCACAAACCATTGTAGTTGAAGGCACTTAATATTATTACAAACTTGATTCTAGAACTACAGACCAAAATACTTCAATGCGAAGGAATGTGGAGCATAACACTCTATTCCTGTCATAACCAAACATACAGGGAAAGCTATTTTCACACTAGTGACCACAAATTACTCAAATATTCATGCTGGAGGCTTAATCTTGGAATATAACATCTTTAGATAGACTTCTAAATAACTTCCAATCCACAGGCAAAGATATACATTCTACAGGAAATGCGGAGCTAACTTCTAGACTATTCTTCTTAGTGCAATACATTGTTTCCACTACAACACACTGTTACCACCGGAGGGGCTAAATTTCTCAATATCCTCAACATCAGGGTCACTTACATAAGTAAATACAAAGCATTTCACTCCATACAAGCAAGCAAAAAAGTAAGAGAATAGTTGACACCAATGACAACACAGATATGTTGACATCAATGACAACACTAGTTAGGCACATACTTGCAGCAATATCTTTTTCATTTTTGCAGCATTTTTCTTTCATTACTTAAAAGATCTATATTTAACCTTCTCATATCTCTGTATATGCCTTACTGAATGATTTGGATGAAATTTAAATGTGTTTTAAACAATCAAAACCTTTAATCTTGTCTCATTCATTACAGCAAACACACATAAACAATTGACATTATAGGTCTTAGGCTATGCAAACAGTTATCTTTCCTTTTAAGTTGTGAAACATAGCTTTCCTACTAAGAGACAGATCATTGATCTTCCTTTGAAAGACTTATGTGATAAAATTGACATTCATTGAGTTGTGTGAAGAAATCTTTACACTAGTAATTGTGAATCGGTCTGCCCTTTAATATCATTTTGGCGCAATCACCTTCTAGAGTTAGTTTTCATTTTAAAAACAATCATCTTTCTTACCCTTTTCCTTTAAAATTCATTAGTCTCTAGGAGAATCAAAAGGGGAACTAGCCCATAATCTGGAGATTCATCTTCACTATGAACATAGCCACAGGCTTGAAGGTGTTTCCATGTTTCATGAGATTGCTGAGCATTCAAACTTAGCATCTCGGTGCAATCTCTGTGACAAGAATTAATATCAGTAGTCCCCAAACTTTTAGAAAAGAGAGAAAAATATTGTGTATCAAACTTGAAGTTGTAAGACATAACCCTACTAGTTTCCATTATGAATCTAAGGCACTAGTATAAATCTATATAATCACAAATCCATGCTGGACTCACAAACTTATTCTCTAACAAGACAATGATACAATGCAATACTCTAGACAATTACACTGAGTACTATTTCCCAAGTCTCATAATAGATATATTCAAAATCTTGATATGTTTGATACTATTCTTTATTTATTGAGATAAACATCATTATCTACCTCATTCAATTTCCACAATATCATTGTCAAATTTCTTGTTCCCACCAATAATAACAATAACATAATATATATTTGGTGTTTTTTAATAAAAAGGTGGTAGACCACCCATACTTGTATTAATAATATGAAAAATCTTATATAAAATAGCCAAAATGATTACGCTCTATTCTATACTATCATAGCCAAAATTTATACATTAAGGGCCCATATAGTGGCTATTGTCAACTATCTTAGAGCGGTAGGGAAATAAGTATTAAAATAGAAAAATAGAGATAAAACTAGACATGGCTTAGTGCCCTATCACCATGGGGTCATTGCACGTTGGGAGGGAAGAGAAACTAACCCGCTATTAAGGGTCCACCCTTTCACTTGCCCTGGACCTGTGAATGGCCAATTGTTCATCCACAGGTGCCATCATGCCTAGTCCAGATGTGTGTGGCACACATGAAATATCTAGTTCATCTTGGCCATCTAGGGGAGATGTATCTTCATGGCTTGATAGTGCTTTTGGGAGGTGGGGGCCCACTTTGGGGTGTGCATCCTAAGGAAATGGATGGAATTGAGCACATCCATGCACCTGGTTCTCATATGCTTAGAAAAATTGTAGCTATTGCAATGAAGGGCCCTATCTAGTCCACTAATGCAGCCACATACTAAAGCTTTTTGCATTGCTTAAACACACACTTCCTTACAGGAGAAGTTCATAGGGATTGTACTAGGAATAAACCTCAGGTAACATTGCCTCACCTTTCATCAAGTCATAGCCTTACAGTGTGAATTTCCATTTCTCCAAGATGTGGGGATAATTAAACACTAGACTCATTGCTATGCCGTGGATGTAGTGACAATCTTGGACTATGTCCATGATGTTTGAAAGGAGGGTGGAAATAATGTCTGACTAGTGGAGAAGTCTGTCCTCCTTTCCCTCTAGCCATCCCTGATTGCATATATTCCTAATCAGAAACTGGGCCATTGTACAGTCTATGTCAAAGATCTAGTTCATTTCCATGATTCTGACCCTTCTTGTTACATCCCTAAACTTTGACTATGTTTTAGTTTTTACTTTCATATGATTAAGTGGATAACTAATCATAGATTAATGATTTGATGTTAGGAAAATGTCAGGATAAATCATTGATTTTAAGAATTATGATTAATGCATAGAATTACAAATGAGATTACATGTTATTGAGATTATTTAAGCATGATGTATAATGATTTATTGATGATACAATGATCATAGTTTGTATGACTGTGAGTGTAACCAGGAAAAGATTTCCAACTCTAAGAATGGAAGGAGAGTATCACCTGAGAGAAGGGGATATATGTTTTGAAAAATTTAGGTTTTCCATTTTATTTCCAAGGTGTACATTACTTGAACCTTCATGAGATAGGGTATGTCTTAGTTATCTTCCCTTGTTTAGTCGATTTCAATTCGACTATTGTTGTTTTGTCGATTAAGGGTTTTTTGATGTCATCTGTGTCAATTCAACTCAATAATGTTTAGGGAAAATTATTAATGATTAGAGTTAATCATTGTCTTTTGTTAGAGATTTCTTATATATATATATATATATATATTTGTAGATATCAATTTAATTATACTAACAACAGTATAAGATTGCGAGGCAGGGAAGTAAGCCTCGACCCCATGCTCGCATTTTTATGCATGATTGATGTTAACCCCGTACTTATGGTAATGTTATTATGGTGTCAACATAGTTTATTTTATTATTTGCGTATTATACATATATGATGTATAAGTAAGTATTGTGCGATATAGTTACTATCCTCCTCATGCTCTTTTAAGCTTCCTTCGGTTTTCAACCACTACATGCATATAGTGAACCATATCCCATGATCCACGAAAGTGTGGAGTGAGTGGGAGAAATGTTTTTGGTTCAGTGTAACCTTTCCATGATTGTAGCACTTCTTCTGATGCATGCTCTCAATGAGAGAGTTTATAACAAAGTGGAGTAGATATTGCCACAGGAGTATGGGAAGTTTATGCTATTGTCAACCTTCATTTTGAGGGTGGTTTTTATTATGTTTTGATTTGGGTAAGAATCTCTGAGTTGGGCATATGAGAAAACAACAAAGGAGTCAAGGAGAAAGCTTAGAAAAATATCAAAACTCCAGATGCAGTATATTCCATTTATATGACTTGACAATAAAATTCTATGTAAATTTATCATTATTACTATGAGAAAAACATTATGATTGTAAAGTGAAGGAACTCACTAGCATGCTATCTTTGAATATGTCATATATTTTTAGTTTCAAATTATTCGTAAAAGATATGCTTTTTATATAATGATTATGCAAATGATTATTGTTAAAAAAATGATTATAATGATCATGGTTATTCACTTGATGGTAAATTGGGAATATCAATGTAGGTAATATGAGATGACTTGTTACATATGGTATCAAAGCTACCGGGTTCAACACATAGACCTATGAGCTCAGTGCAATAAATCTTCCTCAGACATTAACAATTGCTAATGTTTGGATGTTCTTTTGCCAGAATGCTAAGAAAAAGAATGACACCAAGGAAGAAGGTAATGGGAAATGGACATTACCTAAAGGCTATGAGGGAGCTAGCCACAAGAATGAAAAGCCTAGGCCAAACTACTTACCTAGAAGACGCATGGTTATCTGATACTAAAACCTTCTTTGATGCTATTAAACACATCAAGCGAGAGAAGGAAAGAAGGACAAAGCAGTTAAGGCTATTGTTCCTATATTTGAAAATGAATTAGTTAAACCCTTTGCACCTAAGGAACTACCATTTGGAAGTGGTCCTAATGCTTCTATTATCACTCAGGAGGTCATGGATGAGTACCTTCGAGTACATCCAACTCCCAAGACTAATTTAGTAAACATCAAGGATGAGGATAAACCTAGGAAGATCTCCCTTTCTAAAAGTGACTTGTAGTTGCAAGATGTAAAAACTTGTAATAAATGATGGATATTATGTGATTTATGGATACTATAGTACAATTCTAAAATTTTGGCAAAATTTTCCTTTCTTGTTTAAGATTGCATAAATGAGAATGGATTTATGTTTATCAATGGATTCAATAGTATGAAAAACTAATTGAAAACTTAACCTGCAAACTTTAGGAGAAGTAGATTGCAGCATGGTTCGGATAGGAATTGGCACTGGGGGTAGCCCAGAGGAAGGGCAACCTTCTGGCCACTTCGATTCAAAACTTGAACAGATCCTTGCTATGCTCCATCAAATGAGGGAAAGAATTGGAACTTTAGAGAAGGAGGTTAGGGGTCAGAATGGACCTAGGCAGGAAGCCTTCCATGAGGGTGAAGATGAGGAATGTCATGAAAACACCACCCAAAGTGGATGTGGAGAGAATAACTTTGAAATGAGACAATATGAGGATAAAAGGAGCCACTTGGATCTAGAGTTATCTAGAGATATGAAAAAGATTAAACCTCCCAAATTTGATGGGACTATAAGTGGAGATGACATAGAGGCATGGCTTACAGATATGGAGAAATACTTTGAAATAAGAAACTACTTTGAAATAACCAAAGCAGTATGGGGACCATACCAATTAGCAGGTGAAGCATCCACTTGGTGGATGAAGAAGAAGATGGAGTTAAGATTGAACTCCTTGAGTCTAACCTGGGAAAGGTTTGTGGAACTTTTCAAGCAAAAATGTTTTCCACAGTTGTATTTTGATCAGAAGATTATAGACTTCCAAAACTTGAGATAGGGTGACTCATTTGTGAATGAGTATTGGAAGAAATTCACTTGTCTTCTTAAATATGTTCCCCAATATCATCAGGATGAGAAATTTCACATCCAAAAGTTCATCAAGGGTTTGAATGCCCAAATTGGAGGTGAAGTTGATGTGCACGGTCCCACTACAATGGGCCAAGTTTATGAGAAAGTTATCAAATAGGAACAAAAGTTGAAATCCATATCTGGATATTGGGACAAGAACCGTAAAATGTTTAGTTGGTCACAATAATCCTAGTCATTTAAGAAAAAGATAAATAAATAGAAATTCAATAAGAAAGGTGATGAAGGATTCAAGGATAATCAGAACAAATCTAGGGGTGGTAAGAAAAATAATAATAACTCTAAGAAAAATGAAGATAATTAAGGAAAGCCCTATGAAAGGTGAGGACCCACAGGAGGGTGTTTTTCATGCAGTGGTGACCTTTATGCTAATTAGTGTCCCAATAAGACCCAAGGGACTCAGCCATGAGGAAATCCTTTACCCTCGCAATAGGCAGCCTTCTTATAGCGGATACATGCAGCCTTGGACAACCAGTAGGCAAAGTATCAAATTACTCCAATTGAAACCATAGGTATTTTATATGGTATTCTAATCTCAGTTTTGATAGATACTGGTGCTATAGAATTATTTATTTCTCCAAAAGTTTTAAATAAGATTTCTATAAAAGATGGTTACATGGTAAATTCTTGGTCAGTTGAATATGGTAATTAGAGAAGGGCTTTGGTAGAGCAATGTTTGTTTGAGGCCAAGGTTGAAACCCTAAGTTTTTCTACTGAAGTGAACTTTTATGTAGCCCCAGTAGGCTCATATGATGTCATATTTGGAATAAACTAGTTATTGAGGCATAGGGCTAAGGTAGATTGCTTTGCTAAAACAATAGAATGCCTAGATGACCTTGGGAATAAAGTTTTTCTGCAAGGCACTGGTAGAGAGGTTAAATTAAGGTAAATATCTTCCTTACAGATGAAAATAGCCCAGAGAAGAGGATGTCAACTCTTTGTTGTTAAAATGGAGAAAATAAATAGTCACAAGGAATCTATTTTCCAAGATGATTTGATGTATTATGAATCTCAAAAACTCCATGGAGTTAAAGAAGGAGAATCCATAGATAATGAGAGATCAAATATGTATAGATACCCATTTCTTTGATATTTTGAGGATTTATTCTGAGATGATTACCGGAATTACCTCCTAAAAGAGATTTTGATTTTTTAATAGATATAAATCTAGGATTGAAACCTATATCTATAGCTCCTTATAAAATGACCACAACAAAGTTAATAGAGCTAAAGGCTCAGTTGCAGGAATTTCTAGAAAAAGGATTGATAAGACCCAGTGTTTCACCCTGGGGAGCACCAGTAATTTTTGTTACAAAGAAAGATGGAACATTGTGTCTATGCATAGATTATCATATGCTAAATAAGGCAACAATAAAAAACAAGTATCCATTGCCTCGTATTGATGATCTTTTCGATTAAATGTGAGGGGCAATTGTGTTTTCAAAGATTGATCTTCGACCCAGATACCATCAATTGAGGCTAAAAGATGAGGATATTCATAAGATGACCTTTAGACAAGGTATGAGCACTATGAGTTCATTGTCTTACCCTTTGGATTAACTAATTTCCCTGCAACATTCATGAACATAATGAACAGTGTGTTTAGAGATAGTTTGGACAAGTTTGTCCTTGTTTTTCTCAATGATATTTTGATTTACTCTAAAAATAAGGAGGAACACCTCCAACATATATGGATTGTTCTCTAGAGGTTAAGAGAGCATAAAATGTATGGATAGATCTCAAAGTGTACTTTCTTTTAAAAGGAATTACAATAAATGGGTCATATAATTTCAGCTAAGCAAATTGCTATGGATTCAACAAAAATTAGAGCCATTTTGGAATGGCCAACACTAAAAAATGTGCATGAGGTCTATAGTTTCATAGGGCTAGCAGGATATTACAAAAAATTTGTGGCTAATTTTTTGAAAATTACCTATCCTATTACTTCTCTACAAAGGAAAGGCAAAAGATTTGATTGGTTAGAGAAATGCAAGGAGGCATTTGACCAACTAAAAGGAAATTTGACTACGGTGCCTCTTTTAAGGGTACCTGACCTGAAGGGTCATTTTGTAGTCATCACCGATGCCTCAAGAGAAGGATTAGGTGGTGTACTTGTCCAGGATGGGCAAGTTATTGCATATGAGTCCAGAAAATTGAAGGCATATGAGCAAAATTATGCTCCTCATGATCTTGAGTTGGCAACAGTTATTCATGCACTACAAATGTGAAGACATTATTTCCGTGGGAAACCTTTTGAATTAAAAATAGACCATCAATGGCTTAAATATTTGTTTACTCAACCACATCTGAATGCTCTATAGAGAAGATGGTTAGAGATAATATCGGATTACAATTTTTAGATTAAATACGTATTGCGCAAGGGAAACTGAGTGGAAGATGCCTTAAGTAGGAGAAGACATATCTCCTTGATGATCTCCATACATCCTAATTTTAGGAATCAGGTATTTCAATCCAAGGGAGATGAATATTATGAGCAGGTAAAACAAGCCCTTGCTCATGATTCTACATATGATGCATTCCACTTTGAACCAGATGGATTATTAAGGTTTAAAGGAAGAATGTACATTCCAAACTCTAAGGAGTTAAGGAATATCATGTGGAAGGAGGTTCATTCTATGCCTTATTTAGGACATTTTGGAGTGATGAAACTACTAGGTGATATAAAACCATTATATTTCTAGAAAGGACTAAAGAGGGATGCTGCAAGGTTTGTAGCTGGATGTCTAGAGTGCCAAATGGTGAAGGAAGAACACCATCATCTAGCAGGACTTCTATACCCTCATGAGATTCTAGAATGGAAATGGCAGATCATTAGCATGGATTTTATGCAAGGACTTCCTATGTCTAGAAATAGACACAATGCTATTCTAGTAGTGGTGGATAGAATCACTAAGGTAGCACATTTCATGCCTAGAAATTTGATAGATGGGGCACCAGTCATAGCCAACAAATTTGTGCAAGAAGTTTTCAGATTGCATGGCATTCTTGAGAAGATTATCTTAGATAGGGATGCCCATATGACATCAAGATTTTGGAAAACCTTATTTTCCTCAATTGGAACTTAGTTAAACATAAGCTCAAATTATAATCCTGAAATGGATGGCCAAATAGAAAGAGAAAACCAAGTGTTGGAAGACCTATTGAGAATTTATTACATGGACCATTAATACAAGTGGGAAGACTACTTTCCTCTTGTGGAATTTAGTTACAATAATTCCTATCATTCTGCTATCAAGATGGCTCCATTCGAAGCATTATATGGAAGAAAGTGTCAAACTTCTATAATATGGGATAATCTAGAAGATAGGATTAGCCTTTGTCCAAAAATACTATCAAAAATGGAAGAACAAGTCCATTTGATGAATAAAAGGCTAGTGGAATGTAATGATATGAAAAAAAGCTATGCGGATGCTAAAAACATTGCAAGATATTTCTTTGTAGGAGAGAAATTCATGTTAAGAGTCAAACCACAAAAGAGTTCCATTAAGTTTGGAAAGTCATCCAAACTAGCTCCTAGGTATGTGGGTCCCTTTGAAGTTCTTGAAGAGGTTAACCCAGTTGCATACATGATTTCTCTACTGCCAACTCTCGCCATGATGCATAATATTTTCCATGTTTTTTATTTAAAAAATTATGTTACAAGGGATAACCATATTCCTATTCTTGATTGGAATGCCATACAGGTGAAGGACCCATGGGGGGTAGTGATTGAGCCCATCAAGGTGCTCAAAATACATAAGCTACGCTTGCATAATAAAGAAATTACTCAATGCGAGGTCTAGTGGGACCAGTATGCAAGACAGAATGCCACCTGAGAGAATTATGATGATATTTATCAAAGATTCCGTCATCTTCTTAAGTTTTTTATTATGATGAACAAAACTCTTTTTATGTTATAAACTCTAGATACATTAAATCATCGGGGACGATGATACATATGGGGGGAGATATATTACATCACCAAACTTTGACTATGTTTTAGTTTTTAATTTCATATGATTAAGTGGATAACTAGAATCATAGATTAATGATTTGATGTTAGGAAAATGTCAAGATAAATCATTAGTTTTATGAATTATGATCAATGCATTGAATTAGACATGAGATTACATGCTATTGAGATTATTTAAGCATGATGTATAATGATTTATTGATGATACATTGATCATAGTTTGTATGAATATGAGTGTAAATAGGAAAAGATTTCCAAGTCCAAAAATGGAAGGAGAGTATCACCTAAGAGAAGGGGATAGATGTTTTGAAAAAGTCACGTTCTCTATTTGAGTTCCAAGTTGTACATTATGTGAACCTTCACGAGACAGGGTATGTCTTAGTTATCTTCCCTTGTTTAGTCATTTTCAATTTGACTATTGTCATTTTGTTGATTAAGGGTTTTTTGATGTCATCTACATCAATTCGACTGAATAATGTTCAAGGAACATTAATAATGATTAGAGTTAATCTTTGTATTTTTTCAGAGATTTTCGATATATATTTTAATTTTTGTCAATATTGATTTAATTATATTAACAACAGTGTAAGATTGTGAAGTGATGGAGTAAGCCTCGATCCCACGCTCGCATTTTGATGCATGATTGATGTTAACACCATAATTATGGTAATGTTATTATGGTGTCAACATAGGTTATTTTATTATTTGCATATTATACACATATGATGTATAAGTATTGTGCGATATAATTACTATCCTCCTCATACTGTATTAACCTTCCTTTAGTTTTCAACCACTACATGAATGTAGTGAACCATATCCCATGATCCACAAAAGTGTGGAGTGAGTGGGAGAAATGTTGTTGATTCAGCGTAACCTTTGCATGATTGTATCACTTCGTCTGATGTATGCTCTTGATGAGAGAGTTTATAGCGAAGTGGAGTAGATATTTTTAGAAGGAGTATGAGAAGTGTATGATGTTGTCAACCTTTATTTCGAGGGTGGTTTTTATTATGTTTTAGTTTGGGGAGGGAGCTCTGAGTTGGGCATATGAGAAAACATCAAAGGAGTTGAGGAGAAAGCTTAGAAAAGAACAGGGAGATGAAAATGATAAGGAGAAAATATAAACTCCATGTAGAAACTTAAAACATAGTGGCGGTGACCATTCATTTTAGGTACGTCTGGTATGATACCACCACACTATGTAAGACTAATCTCATGTTTTCTTTACCTTCCTATTGATATGTGCACACTTTGAAATGATTATTTGGTGTCTATACAAAAATGATAGCATTGAGATATCTCGGGAAGCTTTGCTGAAAACTAACATCTTTTCCTTGTGCTATAGCAACAAGCTAACAAACCTAGACAAATGCCATCAAGGCCGATATATTTTAGATAATGTTGTAATAATAAGTTAACTAGTGAGGCCATGGTTTTGGCAGACATCTTTATTTTCTTTATCCATTGATTGAAAGGCATTCATATATGAATATTAATGTAGGATAAATGTTATCCATATCTTTCTGGTTTAGGAAATTTTGTTATTACAGTTCGATAACTAGTTGAGAGTCATGTTATTACGAGAATTAAACTATTCCAGGTAGATACTACTATATACATAACTATTAAATTGATAAAGACACAATTAATGAGATGGGTAATCATTTATATTACAACCCATAGGTTTCTATGGATTGCAACAATCCAACCAATCTTTAGTACCAGTCAACTATGGCTTCAAGTCACAACAAAACGAGATTTTAGATATAAAGATTTTTATTTAGAAACTATTTTCCTTACCTACCTTTTGGTTGCACATTATTAAAGATTGAGCAGTAGGCTTCTTTTTATTATATAAGTGAAACTAGGATGATATTGCTATCATTACTGCACTACGAGTTCATGTTTGTGCCTTGAGTACAAGGTAGGATGCACATATATATAACCTTGAATTATTCATGAATAGAAAATGAAATAGCTTGATAGGTCAATAACTATGTTATCATTCTTGGCTACTTTCTTCTAAAGATGGTACTAACTCTCTTAATTTTATAATGATGAGGAGATATTAGAATCTTTCAAGTCTCTAGTAGACTAAGAGTTTTACAATGATAGAAGAAGATACTCTTTTTATCTTGTGATAATAGTATATTATATATTAATGATGGGATTAGAGAAGATAGATCTCTAAGTGTGTCCTAGACACGTTTAGCAAACATGAAACTCTTCTTACAATTATATTGTTGACTTGAACGAGATATGTTTATAGTCGACAATAATTAGATGAAAATCCTTAAAACAAATTATATATCTTAACTGATCTCATGAAGATGTAGACCAAAACTAATCTCGATATTAAAAACCAAGAATATATAAAATTTTGAAATAAGAAATAGAGTGAAAGGGAGTCGCAGATTCCATGTTGCAGATTCGATGTGAAACTTTTGGTAAAGTAGAAATCAGAGTTAGAAGGCCAAGATAGATGGACTAAAATTGGAGTTTAATTAAGTTATCTCATGACCCAAATAGGTCAAAATAAAATCAATGTAGGATGAGATAGATTCTAAGTTGAGTTAGAAGTGGGTGAACAATCGACTACATTCATTGCGAAATGTTTATTCATATTAAATCTCTAGCTAAAGTAATGCATCCATCACTACATGCACTAGTCAGTTCACTATTTTCTAGATGCCATAACCATCCACTAGTGTTGTACATAGTTAGAGGGGATCTATAGTTGTATGATTGTGATGGATTATGAAGGACACAACACTAGAAATTCAGATGGCAAACCTAATAGTTCTTTATATCTATTCCATTCATGAAGGGTAGGGCCACTTCCAGGAAGGAAGTTGTGTGGGGGACTGCCGGTCTGTGGTTGGAGGAAAAGCACTCTAGTGATGCTCTTCTTCCCAAGAAGATGACAAGCTGAGACTTATGAAGACAGATATCAAAACTCTAGATGCAGTATATTCCATTTATATGACTTGGTAGTCAAATTCTGTGTAATTTTATCATTATTTCCATGAGCAAAACATTATGACTATAAAGTGAAGGAACTCACTAGCACGCTATCTTTGAATATGTTGTAAAATTTTAGTTTGAAATTATTTGGAAAATATATGCTTTTTATATAATGAATATGCAAATAATTATTGTTAAAAAATGATTATAATGATCATGATTATTTACTTGATGGTAAATTTGGAATGTTAATCCCTATAATATGAGATAACTTGTTACACTTCCCCTTATCTCTGATTCCCATGTCATGACAAGAAATAGGAGTCGGTGGTTGATAGTGTCATTCTCCATCTTCAAACCTGCAAACAAAGATCAAAGAAATAGCTCGAAGAGAAACACTTACTACATTAAATCATGGGATTAGATGTTACTAAGATGAAGGATATATAATGCTAGAAGGATTGTGGTCACTTAATTATATTCCTTTTTTTACCCTTGCAATCTTTTCATATCATGTAGCGACGTCAGACATTAAAAGTTGGTTCGACTTTGCTGTAGACACCTAAAATTTCCCTCACTTCTTGACTTAGTTATTCATTTACCATATCTTCACATTAGTTAAATAATTCTTAATTATTTGATTAATTTCATTTATCTTTATTAAAATCACTCTACATTATTCTTCCACATTAATTAAATAATTATTAATTATTTGATTGTCAATTTTCCCCACTTCCTAGCATTAATTAAATAATTTACTTGATTATTTAATTAATCCCTTCTTTCTTCTAATATGAATTAAATAATTTATAATTATTTAATTAATTAAATGACAACTCGATATTAATGAAATAAATCAAATATTTATTTAATTAATAAATTTTAATAACACCTCATTCTTGATTTCTTTCCTTTTTAAAACTCGTGTGTATTTAATTAATTAAATTAATTAGATAATCTTCTCATATCATATCTTGCCTTCTTTCAGATTTATTTCTTTGTAAATAAAAATCAAATCCCTTATCTTCTTTCAAATCTTATCTTTTACCTGATTTATTTCCTCTTTTGTCAAACAAAGTACAAATCAAATCTCTATGTTCAAATCAAATCCTTATCTCTCCATCATCAAAAATCTATAAATCTAGCCTCAACCAAGCCATTATCATCACACAAAAAAGTAAGGTTATGAGCAACCAACACATCATGTCATTCTATGAATCTTTCATATCATAGAGAACAAAGCTAGTAGATTAGGGTGCATCTACTCCATTCTATCAAGTGTTGAGGATTTGGTTTGAAGGTGAAGGTATTGGGTATTTGCATTTATCTTCTTATTCCTTTGATCATTTTCCTGTATACATTTGCTATAAATGAATAATATTCATTTTCGATTTAGGGTACATGAGCATTAAATGCTCTGGGTTGTTTATGTCAATTCAACATTGAAATTTATGTCCTTCATATGTTGATGTGAAAGAGGGATCGTTACCAAAATCTAACTTATTAATGGTGATTGTTTGGTTTGATAGCCTCTTAGCTATACCTTTTTCAAATGGTTATGAAGAGCTGTCTAGGGATCTCCATCATTCAAGTGGCTTTCATAAGATTTGTCATATTGCACATGTGTCTTGAGATTGGTGGTTGGCCTAATGCCTTCGTGATACCAAAGAGCCTTTGGCATGACTCCATACACTTATCTTTAAAGATAAACATATTCTCATCTATTTTAAAACTCTAACTCATTTATTGGGGTTGTTTCAGTTGAGAACTATTAATGCGTACCGATACCTATCGACAAGGATGCCCATTCAAGTCACAAATATCTCCATGGATCCACATTATTAGCTGAGTAGGAAAACTCCTTTGTTGTGGGTTGAAAGCCATCTCCTCTTCAAGTTGATCAATCACTCTGTTAACCAGGGTGTTGGCCGCCCTATTCCCTTCCCTATAACAATGAGAGACTTGAAACAAGTTTAAATTTCCTATGAGTATCAAGGCTTTCTGTAAGATATAATCTATTTTCCAATTCTTCATTTTCTTTGACTTGATTTCTTTTATGATGTTCATTGAGTCTCCCTCTATCCATAAGTCTCTATGGTTATAATCTAGAGCTAGCTGTAATCCATGCAGTGAGCATGCCTTCACTTCATTGTTAGATCCTTCTAGGATCTTGGTGGATTTAGCTAGTATTAGCTATCCTTTATGATCCTTGATGATGCAACCCATTCCTGACAATCCTAGGTTTCCCCTACATGCACCATCAAAATTTCATTTTACAAAATTGGGTAATGGAGGAGTCCATGTTACCTTATTTCTCTCCACTTTCTGAGGGATGGCCTGAGAGATTACCCCATTTGAGATAGGTTTGGAAGCATTTCCATTTCTTTAAAAGTGAATTATCCTAGCTTGTCCACTTTGTATTCTGATTTATTGATTTTCTAGCTTTTGTCATAACGACCTCTAATATTGCTCTCTCTAATTCCTCACATAACTTTTGAATCATCTGATTTTTCTTTTTGAAGATACAGACATTTCTCTTCCACCAAATATGCCATATCACCATGGATGGGCTCATTTCCCATATGCATGCAAAGTTTGATTATAAGAACAACGATGGCTAACTTTTAAATAGTAATAATAGAGATTTTAGAAGAGGTGAAGCCTAGTCTAATTGTTTGAACAACCAATGCCAGCATTGTTAGCTAAAAGAGCAATGTAGCAAGAAGTAATCAATGCTCTCTTCCCGTTCTCCACATAAGACACATTTAAAATTTGTTCCTATGTTTAATTTTTTCATCCTATCCCCTGTGAGAATTATTTTGTGCAATTCTAACCATGTGAATGCCCCAACCTTTGAAAGGATCACATTATTCCAATAGAGGTGAGTTGGCCATTCTATCTTAGTGGACGAAGATAGATGATGCAGAGCATCCAACACTAAAACCCTAACTTACAATTATCAATGTATGTTTATGCATTTCTTGATATGCATACAAACCCGATTGTATATACTTTTTCCTCCCTTTGCCTGTCGGCAAAATATCCTCCCATCGGCATCATCCTTACTTTCTCTACCGATCGTTATCCTCCTGCTCGTGTACATACATACAAACATTTACTTGCCAAACCTGCGGTCCCTTTGTATCTGTTGCTTCCTTTACATAGAACATGCAAGCTCTGACCTGTCGGCGCCGGTCACCTCCACTCTCACTGTCGGTCAACTTTTGTATCTAGTACTTGTATCTACACATTGTATATTTTCCATATATAACCGATACATACAAATCAAGATATACATTCACCGAATATTCCTCTAGATATGCCCTCAATGTATGTTTGACCCGCTAACTACCTTTGTATAAAATTGTTTGTATCGGTGGAATGTATATTTCAATATACATTCAAAATATACAACCCATAATATGCATCTACCGAATATTCCTTAGAACATTCCTTTCGAAGACAGTTGACCCTGACTTTCCCTTGTATTAGCCTGATGTACATTCCCAATATGCAAACTCAAAAGTACGTCTGCGGGATACACACAACATACATATGTGGGATATACAGAAATTGTATCTGATCCTCCTAGTGATATACACAGACTTTGTATATCCTTAATGTACAATCGAAATGTACAAACTCAACATGCAAATAGAAAATGTATCTTCCATATACCTTAGCGAATGTATCTTTCACTCTGCCGTTGACTATCAAGAGTTTCTCTCTCCTCTATACCTCTGGCTACTTGTATATCCCAACATACAACAATGATTATACTAAAGTGATATACGCATAACATGCGAATGTGATATACACATCAATTATCCTCAACAAACAAAAGTGATATACACAAGAATTGTATATCTGAACTATTTACCTTTATACCTTTGAAACATGCATTTTTAACATGTTTTAACACCTGATCTGTTTAGTGATATATGCACAAATACAAATGCGATATACACACAGACTGTATGTCGCATACAAACACTGTATATAGGTCAAATGTACATTTTGACAAAACCCTTGAAACTTCACAAATTTCACGCGGAAAACACAAAGATCGAGCCGATCTATTTTTTGAGTAATCTTAACTTAGATTTTTTCCTTCAAACCCTAGCACATGAGGATGCTAGGATAAATCATAGCATGCTATAAATCGATCCCGAAAACATGAAATACAAACATAGAAAAATGAAACTACCAACTAAACTACTGTACATGTCCATTCCACCGGTGGAATGGATGAATGAATCCATTTCACCTACAAAATCAAAATTGACTACATAGATAGATCAAAGATCAGACAAATGAAACAATGGGATCTTCTTTATTTCAATAACAGAAATGCATACAAATATCACAGCCCCATTGTATCACAATGCTCAGTCTGATCTCTAAAACACAATGTCTCTATTTCTCATATGCAACGCTGAACTCTCTCTAAACAAACTGATCTAGGGCATAAATAACTACTCATGAGTAGTATAGACTCAATTCCCAGCGGCTGGGAGCTTCCAAGCAGCTAGGAGGATAGTTAGCATAACAAACTATAACTGTCAATGCACCATCCTAGATTGACTTAAAACATAAGGATTGGTCCAATGGACCTTATTACATCACAAACTAAAAACATACTATAATTAGACTTATTCTTTATTTTGAAAGGGGTGCTCCTGCACCATACTCCTCAGAAGAAGAAATCTCAAGTCCACTTGAGATGAGAGTATGTAGGTCAGAACCATGTTGGTTGATCTATTCTGTAGTCATCCACATTGCTTCTGAATCAGGTTTTCCCTACCAAGCCACCAAATATCCCAAATAATTTTTGTTTCGGGTCTTCTTGATAAATCTTGTGTCTAAAATCTTCTGCAACTGTGGTGGATCATGTTTTGGAATGTCATCAGCTGTTGTATCATGTAGTAGTTCTTGTTCTTCATCTGGATTAGGCTTGTATGGAATTAAATCACACACATTGAATATAGGTGATAAACCGAGATCAAAAGGAAGTTGTATCTCATAAGCATTCTGTCCATGCTTTCTCAAAATCTGAAATGGTCCAATCTTCCTCTGCATGAGTTTGGTATATTTACCTTTAGGAAGTCTTTCCTTTTTCAAATGAACCCATACCAAATCTCCAACATCAAACTATACGTCTTTCTTCTTTTTATCAGCATACTCCTTATACTTTAAGGTAGTTTGTTGGAGTTGGTTTTTGACCTGATCATGTACCTCTTTTATGGCTTCTACAAAAGCTTCACCATTTGCACTAACAGAATCTCTTGTAGGTAGATCTCTCAGCTCCAAAATACCTCGTGGATGCATACCATATACTATTTGAAAAGGTGATTTCCCTGTACTCCTATTGATAGTATCATTATAGGAAAATTCTACCTGTGGTAGGATATTATCCCACTTGTCACCATGTTGTCTTGTCAAACATCTGAGCAAATTCCCTAAGGAACGATTTACGACTTCAGTCTGTCCATCTGTTTGAGGATGATATGCGGATGAGAAAGACAAATTTGTTCCAAGCTTCTTCCAACGAGTTCTCCAGAAATGATCAATAAACTTCACATCCCTATCTGACACTATGCTTAATGGCAATCCATGTATTCTTACTATTTCTTTGTAAAACAAATCTGCAATATATGAAGCATCAGCAGTGGTTTTGCATGGCAAGAAATGTGCCATTTTGCTAAATCTGTCCACTACAACAAAAACACTATCATATCATTTGCTGGTTCTGGGTAAACCCAACACAAAATCCATAATTATGCTTTCCCATGGTGTAGAAGGAATGGGTAATGGCTGATATAAACCTGCATTAGTTGATCTTCCTTTTGCTTTCTGACATATCACACATGTCTCTACAAATCTTCTAACATTGGATTGTAAATTAGGCCAAAAATAATGTCTTCAAACAAGATCAAGAGTCTTATCCAAAATAAAATGTCCTGCCATAGCTCCACAATGTTTCTCTTTTATGATGTTCAACCTCATAGAACACCTTGGAATACACAACTATCCACCTTTGAATAGCAATCGATCTTGGATCAGAAATTCAGAGAACTCAGCATGATATTTATCTCCAAAAGAAGTACATACTTGATATATCTTTCCAAAATCTTCATCATCATCATACATGGTCTTCAATGAATCAATGCCAACACTTTCCAACTAGATCTGGTTGACTATTAGAGCTCTCCTACTTAAGGCATTAGCTACCTTATTCTTGACTCCTTTCTTATGCTTCAATGTGAAAGTAAAAGCTTGCAAAGTTTCTACCCATTTCATATGTCTGTTGTTCAACTTTTCCTAGTTGTTGATAAAACTTAGAGCCTGATTATCTGTGAATACTATGAATTCTTCTGGCATCAAGTAATGCCTCAATTTCTTGAGTGACTGGACTAGAGCATACATTTCCAAATCATATGATGAATACCTTTTTTTTAGCATCATTGATCTTCTCACTAAAAAATGCAATTGGCCTACCTTCTTGGCTAAGTACTGCCCTAATTGCTATGTGACTTGCATCACATTCGACTTGAAAATTTTTGGTAAAATATGGAAGTGCAAGGACTAGCTGCTGTGCCACTTTCTTCTTCAATGTTTCAAAGGAATCACCTGCTTCCTTAGTCCAAGCAAATCTGCACTTTTGTCCTCCTTTTATAGTATCAAGCATGGGTGCACAAATATGACTAAACCCTCTTATAAACTGTCTGTAGAAGGTTGCTAACCCATGGAAACTTCTGACATCATTCATAGTCCTTGGAGTTGGCCAATACAATATGGCACTTACCTTCTCCTTATCCATTTGTAGCTTGCCTTGGGAAATGACAAAACCCAAATATGTGATCTCCTCCTACATGAACAAACACTTGTCCAAATTTATCATCAGCTGCTCTTCATGTAACCTCTTGAGAACCAAATATATATGTCTAAGATGTTCTTCCTTTGTATTGCTGAAAATCAGAATGTCATCTAGATATACTATGACAAACTTTCCCATGAATTCTCTCAAAGCCTCATTCATCAATCTCATAAAAGTACTAAGTGCATTAGACAAACCAAAAGGCATAACTTTCCACTCATACAACCCTTCATTTGTTTTGAATGTTGTTTTCCATTCATCTCTTGGCCTAATTCTGATCTGATGATAACCACTCTTTAGATCTATTTTTGTAAAATACTTAGCACCTCCCAAACAGTCAAGTAAATCCTCTATCCTAGCTATTGGAAACCTATACCGGATTGTTATCTTATTAATAGCCTTGGAATATGTGCAAAGCCTCCAAGTGCCTTCTTTCTTTAGTGCTAGTATAGCTAGTACTGCACATGGGCTTAAACTTTTACCAATCAGACCTGTCTAATAATTCCTCAATTTGTCTTGCTACTTCTGAATTCTGTTATGGAGTTAGCTTGTATGTTGCTTTGTTTGGAAGTGTAGATCCTAAGATTAGATCTATGCAATGGCTGATATCCCTTACAGGTGGTAGGGATCTTGGCATTCCATTAGAGATGATACCTTTATACTTATCCAATAACCCTTGGACAACTGGGTCTATAATCTTTGCTTCTTCTCTTTCTTGACTTCTTGCTACTGTTCTTTGTCCATTGTGAGACATGGAATTAGGGCATATGCAACTGCACCTTCTGCTATTACTTCTTTCATAAATTGTTTTCCTTCCATCAACATTACCTTCACCTCTTTTCCTTTTGATTTCTCCTCCTCTGTCAAGGGTAGTAATTCGGTCACCGTACCATTTTTGGTGATTGTATAGGTGTTCCTAACACCATCATGGCATGCCGTCAAATCATACTACCATGGTCTTCCAAATAAAAGATGGCAAGCATCCATCTTAGTAATATCAAACAACTTGTCCTTATATGCTCCAATATGAAATTCTACCCAAGCGTACTCTTCTACAACTATTTGCTGACCTTGGGTAAGCCATGAAACCTTATATGGGGATGGGTGAGGCAATCTTCTAAGCTTAACCTTTGTTACCATTTCATCAGATACAAAATTTTCAGTAGAACCAGAATCAATTAAAACTTTACATGCCTTACCTCCTACCTTGCATGTAGTTCTGAAAAGAGACTTTCTTTGTGGGGGTTCTTTGTCAGGTACCTTCATGGTAGTCATTGTTCTCCTCATCATCAAAGAATCTCCACTCTCTGGATATCCATAATTGTTAGGAGCATTTACACTTTGAAAAGCATTTGAGCTTTTTGCACTTTGGCTATCAGGTTCTTGGATCATATTCATTCTCCTTTCTCCTGTTGAAATTGTTGCCTTTTCTCGACATATGTTGGCTATATGGCCTTCTTTATTATAGTTATAACATCTGATAGATCCTCTGCCCTAAGATCTTCCCCTGAATGATGGTCTTCTGCCTCTAAAATTTCCTTGCTGATTGTGACTTCCTATCTGGTTTTGACTGTTATCTCCCTTGCTATTGTCATGACTGGATTCTCCTTGATATCCAAATCCATGTCCTCTGCCTCTCAAAGGACCTCTTCCACCTCTTTGTTGTTTTCCTCTTCCTCTATTGTTCTGTTCTTTTCTTCTCTTTCATTTCTCTTCCACTTTCAATGCCAACTAAAAACATTTCTGAACTGTATCTAGGTTATGCAGATTCAAATCTTCCTAAATGTTGAACCTTAATACATTAAGGTATCTAGCTACCTTTTCTTCCTCATTTTCTTTTACCTTTGTCTTGACACAAAGTTTCATGAATTCTTCAGCATATGAGCTGACATCTAGCTCCTTCTACTTCAATTTTTGTTTCCTCTTATGCAATTGGATGCTGTAATCCAATGGAACATAGGCTTCTTTCACTAAAGCCATCATCTTCTTCCATGTAGTAACTCTACGCTTTCCTTCTTGTACTCTGTCATCTTGGATGAAATTCCACCAAGTTAATGCAACATCTTTCATTTTTGATTGGGTTATCTTTACCCTCTGGTGTTCTAGTATCTCCTCTGTCTCAAAGAAATTATTTAAGGAGTCTATCCACTCCATCACTGAATCAGGATCCATCTTTCCTGTAAACACTGGCAAATCTAGTTTCACATCCATGGTTCTCCTCTCCATGGATTTGAGGGCATTAATCAAGGGTCTCTGGTCTGCAGGAACGTCTTCCTCGTTCCATCTAGGGATCTCTTCTTCTTCCCTATCTTCTTCTTTACTAGAACCTACTCTATCCCTCAACTTTTCCAACTCATCTTTCAATGCCTGATTCTGAGCCTTTACAACAATGCTCTCTGCAATCTGCTTCTTTACTAGAACTACCAACTCAGCATTGGTCATGCTTGCCAGAATCTCTGATGTTCCTTCTTCATCCGACATCTTGCTATCTTCTTATCTTTTCTAGAAGACTCTTCCTTTGATCTAATACCACTATGATGCAGAGCATCCAACACTAAAACCCTAACATACAATTATCAATGTATGTTTATGCATTTCTTAATATGCATACAAACCCGATTGTATATACTTTTGCCTCCCTTTGCTTGTCGGCAAAATATCCTCCCGTCGGCATCATCCTTACTTTCTCTGCCAATCATTATCCTCCTACTCACGTACATACATACAAACATTTACCTGCCGAACTTGCGGTCCCTTTGTATCTATCGCTTCCATTACATAGAACATGCAAGCTCTGACCTGTCGGCGCTGGTCACCTCCACTCTCATTGTTGGTCGACTTTTGTATCTAGTATTTGTATCTGCGCATTGTATAATTTCCATATACAACTGATACATACAAATCAAGATATACATTCACCGAATATTCCTCCAGATATGCCCTCAATGTATGTTTGACCTGCTGACTACCTTTGTATAAAATCCTTTGTATCGGTGGAATGTATATTTCAATATACATTCAAAATATACAACCCATAATATGCATCTGCCAAATATTCCTTAGAACATTCCTTCCGAAGATAGTTGACCACTGACTTTCCCTTGTATCAGCTTGATGTACATTCACAATGTACATTCCCAGTATGCAAACTCAAAAGTGCGTCTGCGGGATACACACAACATACATATGTGGGATATACATAAAATGTATCCAATCTTCCTAGTGATATACATAGACTTTGTATATCCTTAATGTACATTTGAAATGTACAAACTCAACATGCAAATAGAAAATGTATTTTCCATATACCTTAGCGAATGTATCTTTGACTCCGTTGTTGACTATCAAGAGTTTCTCTCTCCTCTGTACCTCCGGCTACTTGTATATCCCAACATACAACAGCAATTATACTAAAGTGATATACGCACAACATGCGAATGCGATATACACATCAATTGTCCTCAACAAACAAAAGTGATATACACATGTAGATCGAAGATTAGACAAATAAAACAACGGGATCTTCTTTATTTCAATAACAGAAATGCATACAAATATCATAGCCCCACTATATCATAATGCTCAGTCTGATCTCCAAAACACAATGTCTCTATTTCTCATATGCAATGCTGAACTCTCTCTAAACAAACTGATCTAGGGCATAAATAACTACTCCTCGCGAGTAGTACAGACTCGATACCCAGCGGATGGGAGCTTCCAAGCAGCTGGGAGGACAGCTAGCATAACAAAATATAACTGTCAACGCACCATCCTAGATTGACTTAAAACATAAGGATTGGTCCAATGGACCTTATTACATCATAAACTAAAAACATACTATAATTAGACTTATTCTTTATTTCGAAAGGGGTGCTCCTGCACCAGTAGACTTCTATATCATTGTTTTACCTTGTAGGACCCCAAATTCTCCATTGTCCATATGAGCACATCTTCTTGATCATAGATAAATACTACTCTTGAGTTTAATATGTTTTCGAGAATTTTTTTATGATTTGGTGTGAAATTGTAGTCCTCTAAAGTTCTCCATTTTGCCTTTTAAGGTTGTGTTCTTAAGTCCAGTTGGAAATAGTCTTGTACATAGTTACCCCAGTGTTGTTTTAAGTATATATTGGCCTCATATAAGTCCTTCCTTAAGAAAATTCTTGGCCACCTATTCCAAGAACCCTCCTAAAATTTTGCTTTAGTTCCATTGTGGATTACCCATGTAAGCTTAGGTAGTAATACTTTCCTACTAGTCATGATGAAGTTCCATATGGAGGAGCCTCTTGGTGGATTCTCTACCATACATATCCTCTCCTTTTCATTGTTATCCAAATACTTGGATTACATCAATTGGGTCCATATTGAGTGTGGTCTCTCATACATGTTCCATGCTAGTTTGTCTCCCAATGCCTAATTTTGTAGATTTAAATTCAATATCCCACTCCCATGTGCTTCGATTTGCAAATATTCTCCCATGACATGAGGTGAATTTTTCTTGCATGCGTTGATCCTTGCCATAGGAATTGTCTGCATAGTTTCTCTATCTTTGCTAGGAAGCCCTTCAGGATTAGTAGAGAAGACATCATATAAGTTGGTATGGTTGACATAACATATTTGGTCATTGTTAGCCTTCCTTTGAGTGTGAGCCACCTTCGTTTCCACGTCCCAATTTTACTTTTCATGTTAGTCAAGGCATCCTTCCAATGATCCTTTTTTGTGCCATCCGTTAAACATTCAAATTCCAAGATATTATCTTGAAGTTGAAGAGTGTTGATATCTCCTTTTGAAATGTTGCGTCTGAGTGAAATACAAATAATTTTTATTTCTGTGGATTTATCTACTGACCCGATGCCTTGCAATAGTTATCAATAGTTTCTTTGATTGTTCTCTCTTCCTTCTTACTAGATTGGCCGAATAATATGGTTTCATCTACAAAGAGTGCGTAAGTGCATGGATTTGTAACATGCCTTAGGTATATTCCTTTCCATAGGTTGTTGTTGTTCACATCCTTAATTGCTAATGTTAAAGCTTCCATCATAAAAATGAAGAGGTATGGAGAAAGGGGGTCCCCTTGACATAGACCCCTCGAAGACTCAAATGAACTTGCATCAGTTGCATTTATATAGACTATGAATCTTGTTCCTAAAATGAAAGTTGTTATCCATCTCCTCTATTGATTGGAGAAGCCTATTTTGGTCAGGATATGGATTAAGAATTGCCAACTGACCCTATCGTATGCTTTGGCCATATCAAGCTTGATTACCATAAATGGTAGCTTGTCTTGTTTGACAGAATGTAGGATCTCATGAGTAATGATGGCCCCTTCTACTACATCTATTCCTGGGACAAATCCTTTGTATGCATCTGAGATTAATTCTAGTAGTATAAGTGCCAATCTCAACACTGCTGCCTTGGTGATGATTTTGTAGACATAGTTGTCGAGGGAAATTGGTGTAAATTCTTCAAAGGTTGCAGGTGTATTTGTTTTGGCAATGAGTATTATGTTGGTGTTCTTCAGCTCTTTTGAATGTTTTTAAACTTTTTGGACTCTTATAATGCCAAGAAGATAACCCTTCCTACTGTCTCCTAGCATTTTTGAAAGAAAAGTCCTGAAAAGCCATCTTGGCCTGGTGCTCTATCTCTTGGCATTGAAAAAACTACATCATTAATTTCCTCCATGGTGAACTCCTTCATCAAGATTTTATTCTACTCCTCTAAGACTAAGTTGGGAATGTTAGCATCAAAGGTATCTAGATGGGAAGAAGTTCTATCCTCCGATAGCAAATTTTTGTAATATTCTTTTATCTCATTAATATTGGAGGTCATTGAGCCATTTCTTCTCCTAATATTTTAGACAAAATTTATTCTTTGCCTAATCTTAGTGGATAGATGAAAAAATATTGTGTTTCTATCTACCTCCTTCAGTCATCTTTCCCTTGACTTTTGTCATCATAAAATCTCTTCTCTCATCAGAATCTCCTCCATTGTTGATTGGCAGTTTTTTATCCAACACTTATCGATGATGATATCGATAATCAAGAATCACTACAGGGAAGGTTTTTATAGGGAGAATTGGTATAGGGAAGGTTGTTATAGGGAGAATCAATATAGGGATGCAAACACTAGCCGATATCTTGGAAGCAATTGCTACAGGGAAGACAATCACTATAGGGACACAAAAACTAGCCATTTTTCTGATGAACAATCAAACAAATTTAACTCTATAACAAAGAGGATAGTAGGGCTTGGATGAGGTGAAGAAAAAAAAATCCTAACTATATGAATATTTGGGAAGAGAAGGATCCCCTCAGATCATAGGAAGAACTATTTCAATTACAGGGAAGACCCCCAAAAAAATGGCTTGTGTCTCAATCAGAGGGGGTTACAAAAATTAAAGTCTTTCTACACTTAGAGGAGAGACAAACATCAGAGAGACACCCAAAACCAGGAACGAGACATACTGGGAGAGAAAGGGGGCCCTACAAGGAGATTGGGAGGAAAGAGAAGTGGTAATATGTGCCAAATCCAGTCTTCAAGGTAGTAACATGCAAAAGGAGACACAAGAAACCCGCATCCAGATTCCAAGGGAAATAGTCAAGAAAAGAATAGAACTAGTACGCGAAAAAGCACTAATAGGTAAAGTCCTTTCCTACCATTTCTCCTTCATTGATTTAAAAGAATGGATCTCTCAGCATTGGTGTATGATTGAAGCATTAGTGGATATGGGTGAGCATTTTGTTTGTTTTTATCTTCCCAAACAAAGGAGAAAGAGATAAAGTGCTACAAAATAGACTGTGGAGTTTTCCATGAAACAAATGTTTACTGTCAGTCATGGAAACTAGACTTTAACACCACTACAGAACAAATACCTCTCCTTCCCATTTGGATTCAAATACCAAATCTCCCCATGGAATATAGGGATTTGGAAATCTTGAGAATGATAGGAAATATTTTGGGAACATGCCAGGAAATAGAGCTTTAACAAAGCCACTATTGGTCATCTATGATTAGAATGAGCATCCTAATGGAAACAAATAAAACATTCTGAGAATGAATAACACTAGAGATTCTAGAAGGCACCTGGAAACAAAAACATTTCTACAAAGGTGAATAACTTTTGGGCTCAAACCCACTTTAGGAAGAAGAAGGAAACAAAAAAATGATGGAAACCAGTGCCAGAGAACATCAAGGAGAAGTAAGGTCCCATGGAAATCACTTAGCCAATATTAAACATGTTGAGCTTGAAGTTCAGAGAGAAGCCCTCCCATGTGGTAGATATTTAGTAGTTTCACAAGAATAGGAGAGGCAAATTGACCTTCAAGTAATCTTTTCCCCTTCACTAGGGAAGACCTTAAGAGAAGGGGAAGAGGAAGAGCTAAACTAGGAACACATAGAGCTTACACCAACAAGGGAGGATATAGAGGAGGCAGTCAAATCAAAAATGACAACTGAGGACAAGGACAGAAGGGCTTAAACTTTTCTCTGAGAAGAGAACAATAGAAATGATGAATCGTAGGAACCATGGCTTCATAGTAAAGGAGAGAAGGATGCTGAGGTTATGGCCATATATAATCTGGAAGTAATATTGGAGGAAGTAATAGCTAAAGTGAGTAGTGACATTTGTGAAGACATCATGGAAGAAGTCCTTTGAGAGAATAAAGATGAGGAAGACGAACAAATTTTAGGCATTTCCCAAACAACAATGGATCAAAAAATGGATAAAGTTATACTAGCCTCCTCAAGAAAGAGCACGGGGCAAATAAGAACAAGGGCCAAATACAAATAGTAGTAGGAATTTAGATAACCATAGACAAATCCCTAAGAAAGAGGAGAGTGGGAATCTCTCCTTGGGTATAATGAGAGTCCAAACTTGGAATGTTAGGGGTATGAATGCCCCTAACAAAAGATGCCTCGTCAAAACTTAAATTGATGGAGTGAAAATGGACATTCTACTTCTATAAGAAACCAAATTGCCAATAGAACAGGTTGGGAAAATATTTAGCCAATGGAAAGAATGGGAGGTGGCGATGTCCCTCGTAGGAGGTGCCTTAGAAGGATTAGCTATCTTATGGAGGAAACATCTTCCAACGATGGAGATCATAGGGGAAATAGAGCATTGGATTTTAGGTAAGTTTCCAAAACTTATACAATCAAATGATTTATGGATTTTTGTGTCTATAGACCCACAAGAACAAACCAAAAACACTTGATCTCTAGAATCATTTTAGTCAGGTACTGAGGCTAATCAATCATTAAAAGATAATTTTGGGAGGCGACTTTAATGCAGGAGCGGAAGATGACGAGAAACTGGGTGGCATTTCCCACCCTTCCAAATCCCAAGATGATTTCAAGAACATCATTGAAACCGACAACTTATTAAATTGTAAACCATAAAAAGGGAGATTTACATAGATAGACAAAAGAAATGATTTTCTGAAAATAGCTGAGAAGCTAGATAGATTCCTCATTTCGAGTCAATGCATACAAAATAACTGGGAATGCACAGTAGACATCCTTCTATGCAACAAATCATATCACCTCCCAGTAAGACTCAGGATAGGAGAAGATCTGGGTCCTAAACAAAGACACTTCAAATTCTAGGATATGTGGCTGAGAGACCCAAACTTTATCCCTCTAATTCAGGAGTGGTGGCAGGCAACACCTTTTATCAAGGGATCGAGAATGTATCAACTAGTTGCCAAAGTAAAATATGTGAGAACAAAATAATAGAATGGGATCAATCTCATTTCGAGAATATATTCAAAGAGAAAGCCAAAATACAACAAGATCTCAATAATATATATATTTAGTTAACATTAATTGATTGCACTTGTTTGACTGCATCTATTTAATTAGTCTAGATTAACCTATAAAGGAATCTTTATTTTCCTTTTCAAGTCTATTGTCATATTACCGGTTCTTCAATAGAACATCATCTAAGAAAGAAAGGACATTGTAACTCTTAACACAAAATTAAGTTAAATAATTAAGTGTTAATTATAGATCAATTTTTCTTGAGAAATATCAATGCTTAAATGTATTGTTAATTGAATTGTTTTGTTAGGATGAACTTAAAATAAAAATGCAGGGTTTATTTTATTTTAGTTACTTTTATACTTGTAACATGGTGGTGCTCACCTAGGGTTAGTGTTTTGAAATTGAGTTTGTAGGTTTCTATTTTTATCCATTCAAACCCTTAGTGCCTTAGGTTAAACTATTCCTCGACCCACGTGCAATGGTTTATTGCTTGTTCCTGTCGCACTTGAGAAAGTACTAAGTTTTAAATTTTGCTCTGTGCATTGTAAAATCTATCATATGTTTGTATATACAAGTGAAAATGCATGTTGGTGGGCCCCAAAACATCAGTTGGCTTTATAAAAATAGTAAAAAAGGAAGCTATATGCATTTCTAAATGCATATTGAGTTTGCACATACAAAGGGGAATCAATCATAGCTTCCCAAGAATATTCTGGAGTTGTATGCATTTCCAAATGCATATCAGACTCAAAAAGATGTGTATACATTGGGAGAATCTATTACAAATTCCAAGAAGATTCTCTGAATGTATATCAGGTTTTCTTGTATGTGTTTTTCTGTTTATCCAAATATACAACGCGAAGATACATTGCGGATTTCAAAAGGGTTAAAATCAGGGATAAAATAGTGGTCAGGTCCACAGATATGTGCAAGCAGGAGTGAATGTATGTCCAACATGCATTTGCTACAGTGCAAGGGTTCATCACCAGCACATACAATGAAAAAATGCAGGTGGTCTTGTATGTTCGGTAATATACAAAGCAGCAGGAGATACATTTGGTGGGATCCGCCTCACATGCAAAGGGATTTGTATCTCATATACAAAGTAAAATGTATATGTGATATACATTCAAAAATGTGCAAGGGCCAATATACAAATGGTGGGGCCTGCGGACATACAAGTTGGATTTTATGTTGGTAAGATGCATCGGTGGTGATATACAAAAAGGCACATACAAGGCAGGTTACGAAACTAGGGCCCACTGCTTGTATATTGGTGATTGTATGTTCAAATATACATTCCTAATATACAAGCCAGAATCTGGAGTGAACATGCAATCTGATCGATAAAGGAAAAAATCTACTGCTTGTATGTATATTTTCACTTGTATGTTGGCGTTGTATATGCTGATATACATTCAAAAGATGCAAGAGTAAGGTGCAAGCCGGATTTGAAAAGTTTCTCAATTTAGCAGATAAGGTGGCTAACATCTACGGCTTGCATGTATATTGTGCATTGTATATGCTGATATACAATGCGACGTGCGAGGAGAGATACAACCTAGATTTCAAAGCGTTTCCAATCCATTGTATAAAATTTGAAATCCGCAGAATGTATATTTTATTTATATCTGCAAATATACAAAGAGGATGTGTAATAGAGAATGTACAAGGCGGGACCCAATGCATTTTTATTTTGTTTTATAACATTTTGAGGTCCACCTTGTATGAAGCTAGTTGAATGTATATGCATGTGGTTTTGCATATACAAGGAATTTAAGGCATTCATATACAAGGGGCAAAAAGAGGTAAAATGAGAAAGGAAGGGTTGACGATGGATGCACGGGGTGCCTACGTGGCACATTCTCATTGGATATTGACTTTTTAGAAATCTTTCAGGCCACAGATCTTAGGGATAGGGAGATTGGATCGACGACCATGTTTTAAACTAGCAGCGAAGGATTTTCTTGTATATTTGTGGCTGCGTTTAGGCGAGAAAAGCTCCATAGGCATGTTGTTGCTGCATTCCAGAGGCTGCAGGTAGTTGAGGCATTGATGGTTTTATATAGATGGCTGATTATTGGAGTGACGGGTCACCAACCCAATTTTATGAAGCAAATCTCTGGGCGGCAGCTCAGATCCCAAAACTCACCTGCGCTCTCCTCTCTTTTCCCCAGCTACCTTCAATAATTTAGGCTCCATTTCTGGTGCAATGTATCTAGAGGGACTTTTGACTTGTCATGTAATTAATTTGCTGGATGTACAGTTTGGCTATATAAGGGCAAACTGTGTCATTCATGGGGGTCGAAAACTAGAGAAATTTTGGTGCTATAATCAAATACAATCTCATTGGTGGCTCTGTTCTGGGTATTTTATGAGTTTATGAGTTATATGTTGCATGTCTTATACATAGAATTCATCAGTTTCATGTTGATTTAAATGAGTAATACTTTATAGCATGTATTTTGTTATTTGTCTCCAAACTGAATGTGTTCTTCTGAATCTAAACAGCTAAGGGGTGTTTGGGATTCTAGAATATGGGTTTACTATATTGAATGCTTAATCTTTTACTTCTATTCAAGGAGTAGATTAAATGTTTTGGGTTATGTGTTGAGAAAAATATATTGCAGTAAGGATGTTTATAAGCAGAAGTAACTGAATACTTTATCTTGGGTATTGTCTGTAAGGCAGAGATTACGAAACCCCCTTGAAATCTAATTATTGTTTTAAGTCTGTGGTAAATATTCACACACACACACACACACACACACACACACACACACACATATACTGACTCTGAGCCCTAGATAGGCACCAATCTGGTCTTGTATTTAGGTTACAACCAAGGTCCTAGTTTTGCTTCCAAATACAAATCAAACTCAAACTTTTAATACAAACCTTTTAGGACATTAGAAGTAGTTTTAGGACCAGAATCCTCTATCTCACAACTGAGTATAGGCCCAAAGCTATCCCCTTTGCACTTATTTTATAGTTTTGGTCTGCATAAACAAGGATTCATCTGCTTTGTATCAGCATCCCAATCAGTTCATAGTCTCATTTCATGGATGTTGAATAGGGAATACCCCCCTTGGTTTTGTAGAGCCTAAAGAAGAAGAGGAGATATTTATAGAGTCTATCTCTTGTACTATTGGCCCCTGGCCCAGGAATCCTGCTGATAAATGATGGCTACTTTGTAGGGATAATTGGGGACAAGCATCGAGTTTGGGAAAATAACCAATAGATTTGGTGACTCCGCTGGGGACTGCTTTGTGAAAGAACCATGATTTCAAAAGAAAACAATTCCTAGTTATAGGTGGTGACTCTGAACCAATCTCCCAACCGGTAAAGTAAAAATTTGTATGCAAGGAAGGAGATCCCTACGTAATCCTCTGTTTGAAGAGTTATCCATAAAAATGATGTGTAGGAGAAAAGGGACTATTCAAACCAGTTGAGAGGGTTCTCCTAGAAGTAATGATAATATTTAGGACAATCCAAGATCTTCAGAGCAGACAATACCTTATTTCTCAAATATTAAGGCTGAAATCTAGAATGTATATGAAAGACAGCAGGGTGGTCGATTGAGAATGAGATCTGAGGTGTTTCAAGAACGCCCTTTCCTTAATTCCCATGATAGATTTGAAGAAGCTGAATCCCCAAGGGATGATAATGATGATCAGAATATAATGAAAGCATCCTCTTCTATGCCTAGAGATGAGGAATTAGCTGAAGAAATCAAAATTCTGAGGGCAGAATTAGAATATCTGCAAGCAGTAAAAATCAGAGATGACATGAGACAGAAAGTGCAAGCTCTGAGAACTGCTCAGAATGATTTAGTTCCCACCCTTGACAATATAAATGTGTTGAGAAAGCATCATAGAAATAAAGTTCAGGATCAACATAATGATCAAAGACAGAATACAAATAATGCTAGAATACCATTGAATAATGTAAGAAATTAGAATGCAAATAGAAATGTAAATGTTAACCAGTTTGATAGACAACCTATGCAACTGGACAAATTCAGACAACTAGTTTTTGATGGCATTCCTGGTTACTCCAATCCTATTGACAAACATGTGAGGCTGCAAGTGCCAAAGTTTTTAGGGAACAATACTGTGTCAGGAGAAGACCACTTAAAATCTTTTCAGAATATCATGGGGAAGTTTGAGGTTGAGCATGAGGATGTTTTTATGAAATTATTTATGCAATCCTTAGTTGATGAGGCTAGAGAATGGTACAAGGGTCTGCCTGACAGGAGTATTTCATCATGGGAGGATTTCAAAAGAATTTTCAAAGAACAATATGGTGACAAAACTGATCCAAGTTTCTTCATTAATGAATTCATTGGCATTACCAAATGATCAAATGAATAGGTTTCTGATTTCAATGCTAGATTCACTAAGGTATTGAACAAATTGCCACATCATTTGAGGCCTAATGAACCTATGTGCATAGTGTTGTACATAAATACTTTTGATGCCAAAATAGCCTACAGATTAAGGGATAAAGGTCCTTCTAACCTCAGAGATGCTTTCAAAATAGCAACAAATACTAAAAATAATAGAAAAGCATCTGGTAAGACAAACAGAAGAGATGATGTAAAAATTTTACAAAATCTAAATACTAAATCTCAAAGTGTTCAAGGCAATCCATCTACTTCTGAGGATAAATTAGATAAATTGACAACTATTGTCAAGGACCTGAGCTATAGAATGGCTAAAAATGACAAAGGGGTAGGCCCTGACAGGCAAGTTTACCAAAGGCAAGAAAGAAGACCATCATTACATGATATGCCATATAACACTAATTGGCATAATGGTAAACCCATTCTCCCAAACAACAACATGAATCAAAGGACTCAAAATGTTAAGGAAAGTCCTGATCCTTTGAAGAAGGCTGTTAATATTGTTAATGACACCCTATGGTGCATAATATGTCAGATGCCTCACTCACAGTCACAATGTATGATTGCTCAGTCTCTATATAATAATGTTGTTGCCTGTGATGAGTGTAATGAATCACATTACATGGAAGATGACAATGTCAATATGTTGTTTACAAACAGGGAGTATCCTTCTTATGATGTTGATGCAACCACAAATAATGAGGTTCAGGTCAGCCAGCAGTTTCCCTATGATGAAGATGATGAGGATAATTATGCTTATGCTCAGGACTCATACATCTTTTGAATAACTTGAGGAGACCTTCTGATGAAGAAATTAGAGACTTCACAGCTGCAGCAGTGGCTCAAGTCAAAAGTAATTACAATCTCAGGGGTAAAGCTTAGGTATGTAACTCACACCAACCAAAGAGTACTTTTGTGAACCAACCAGTGCACAGTCATAAAGGGACTGAACCACAAAAGAAGTAATGGAGCAATAATAAGCGAAATTTTAAGCAAAAAATAGGTCATGATTCTCAAGGATCAGAAAATAGAATTCCCCAGGTTGAGGTTCAAAACAAAAATGTTTAGATCAAAGATGATAGTCAAAAAGCCACAAAAATTAAATTTGGATCATACCAAGATAAAAATAAAACTGTAGATTAGGCTACAACTGTTATACAAAATTATACTCGGTTTGACATGACTCAGGTCTTGTCCTAGGTAAAGGTTTCTGTTCCATTGATGGAGCTAATGAAAGTTGAGGAGTTCAGAAATAAAACATTGTCCCTAATTTCAGGAGTACCCTATCAAGCTAATCAAAATATTGAGACTCAGGGTAAGAAACAAGCCATGTGTATTGATGAGGATGAGACTCCTGAAGTATATTTGGGGATGACCATGACAAAATTCCCTTCATAGGTTGAACCATTTTATGTCTCCCTTGTCATAAATGGAAAAGTGATTAAGAATTGTATGCTTGACTCAGGAGCATCAACAAATATTATGCCCTTGGCTATTATGTAGCAAGCTGGGTTAAAGATAGATAAGGCATGTGGGAAATGCTATGTCATGGATGCTAGAGAAGTACCAGTCATTGGGATTATGAAAGATGTGGATTTCAGATTGGCAGCATATCCAGAGAAGACTTACAAAATTAATATAACAGTTGTTGATATCAAGCCACAGTATGGCATGTTGTTGTCAAGAAGATGGGCAACATTGATTGGTGGGAGTATGCAATTGGACTTGTCATATGCTATGATTCTTATGAATGGAAAGGATGTCAAATTGATTAGAGAAGAAAGGTCACTAGACACAGTTCATGATCAAGAATTAGAGGAGCATATATGTTTTTTGGATACTGATTGTGATAATTTCAAAGTTCTCTCAGATGATCAAGAGGGTAAAGGGAGAGATGTTTGCATTCAAGAGCTAGACCAACAGGGTCTCTGGACCATATTTTTTGATGGAGCTTGTTCAAAGGAAGGCTCTGGTGCTGGAATTGTATTTCTGTCTCTAGCTGGTAAGCTTCTAAAATTCTCTTTCTTGTTGAAGTTTGCCTATACAAATAATATTGTAGAGTACGAAGCTTTGTTATTAGGATTGAATGTTGCTTTGAAGCATGGGATCAAGATGCTCAAAGTATTTGGGGATTCAGAGTTAGTTGTTTCCCAAGTTAGAGATAAGTATGCATCAAAGAATAAGAGATTAAAATAGTATAAGCATGCTGTTTGGGATACAATTGAATTGTTTGATGCTTTTTCAATAAACTGGATTGAGAGATCAAAAAATGTTAGGGCAAATTTTGTAGCTAATGCAGCCATAAGGTCAGATGACATCACTTTGTTAGATGTTACAAATGTTGAAGTCAAACTTAGACCTGCAGTACCAGATAACGTATGCAGCTGGCAAGTGTTTGATGATGACAAAGATTTGCTGAGATTTCTACATGGCACTGATGAATATGAGAACCAGGAAGTGGATTTTCAGAACTTTGTAGAAGTTGTGGATGGGAAAGAAACTCTCTTAGGGAAGGAGGTAATTCAACTTAGGAGAAATAAAATTCCTAGAGGGTTGGTTGCTCTAGAGAGAGCATTTGACAATAGGGACCAATTTGTTACAAAGGCATCTCCAAAAAATAAGAATGACTTGGAGGAGATAAACTTGGGGACATCTCATGCCCCCAAGAGGGTATACATTGGCAAACACCGCAGCCACATATCAGAACTATACTGATTGCATTACTGAGAAGGTATAAACATGTTTTTGCCTGGTCATATGAGGACCTAAAAGCTTATAGAGAGGATTTATTCCAGCATGAAATCCCTTTGAAGCCTGGAGCTAAACCATTTAGATAGAAACAAAGACCTATCAACCCAATCTTAGCTCCAAAAATGTAAGAAGAGCTTATGAAGCTTAGGGAGGCTGGAATAATTAATCAGACACTCAACTTGGGTGTCCAACCTTGTCCTAGTTAGAAAGAAGAATGGTGACATAAGACTTTGTGGACTTTAGAAATCTGAATGTATCTTCTTTGAAGGACAATTATCCATTGCCTAACATGGAAGCCATGTTGCAGAAGGTGACTGGCTGTGAACTTTTATCCATGATGGATGGATTTTCAGGGTACAATCAAGTGAAAGTAAAAGAATATGAATAATTTAAGACTACTTTCACCACTACATGGGGAACCTATGTATATGTGAGAATGCCATTTGGACTAATAAATGCAGGTACTACATTTTAGAGGGCTATGGATGTTGCTTTCGCAGGATTGATTGACTCAATCTTGGCTGTGTATCAAGATGACTTGATAGCTTATTCAAAAAAGGAGGAGCAACATTGCATGCATTTGGAGCAGATCTTTATTAGAGCATTGGAATATGGCATCTCACTCAACCCAAAGAAATGTGCTTTTGGGGTAATGGAAAGAAAATTGCTTTGTCACATTGTTTCCAAGGATAGAGTTAGGATTGATCCTGAAAGGGTGGATGCAATTGACAAAATTCAGATCCCTAGAAAAGTGAAAGGTATTCAGTCCTTCTTTGGGCCAATTAATTTTGTTAGAAGATTTGTTCCTAACTTTGCAGAGACCACAAAAGATATCTCTAAAATGCTAAAGAAAGGTGCAATTGTCAAATGGGAAGTTGAAGCAACTAAGTCATTTCAGAACATCAAAGAGGCTATAAAGATGGCTCCTGTGCTAAAGTCTCCTAATTTTTCTAAGCCATTTCAACTGTTCTCATTTGCTTCTTTCCATACTATTGCTGCATGCTTACTACAGAAGAATGAAGAAGGGTTTGAACAACCTATATCTTTCTTTAGCACGTCATTGCAGGCTACTGAGTTAAAGTATGACATCATGGAGAAGCAGGCATATGCACTGGTTAGAGCAGTTAAAAATTTTAGGCCATATTTGGTAGGCTCTCAAATAGTTTCATATGTGCCTCATGCAATAGTTAAGGATATCTTTACTTAGCAGGAGGTAACTGGAAGAAGATGCAGATGGATAAATAAATTGCAAGAATTCATCATTGAAATGCAGATCACAAAATTGGTAAGACGACAAGGCTTGGCGAAATTGATGACATAGTCAAATCTAGAGGCATGCCAAGTGAATATAGTGCATAATAAAGTTATAAATATATCAGAGTCTGAATGGTATAAGGACATAGTACATTATTTGCAAAATTTGAACTGTCCTTCCCATCTCAGTGATAATCAGAAGAGGACCTTGAAGCTACATGCTATTAAATACATCATTGTTCAAGGAGAGTTGTATTGGAAAAATCCTGATGGCATGCTACTTAGGTGTGTGGATGAAAATCAAGCCAGGGATATTCTAAGTGACATGCAGAATGGAGTGTGGGGTGGACATTATACTACCCAGACAACAGCGCACGAAATTCTTAGAGCAGGCTACTAGTGGCCAACTCTCTTCTCAGATGCACAAAGAATGGTAAGAAAATGTGATCCTTGTTAGAGGTTCTCAGGAAAGCTAAAATATGAAGGTGCATTGCCCCTTAGGACTATAAGCCCCTTAGGACTATAACTGTAGAAGCTCCATTTCAGCAATGGGGAATTGATTTTATAGGGGAAATCTCAGAAAAATCAAGTGGAGGACATAGCTAGATTTTGGTTACTACTAATTACATCACCAAATGGATTGAATCCATTCCAACTAAAAAAGCTACAAGCAAAGTGGTGATGGATTTCATTCTAGAAAATATTGTTATTAGATTTGGATATCAGCCAAAGTGGTCACAAATAATGCAATGTGCTTCAGGTCTGGTGAATTTATTGATTTTTGCAACAATTATGGAATAAATTTGTTACATGTATCACCATATCATCCACATGGAAATGGTCAAGTAGAGTCAAGCAACAAAAGCCTCATGAAAATTGTCAAGAGGATGGTAGGCAAAAACAAAAGGGCTTGCAGTTCAAAGTTGAAAATGGAATTATGGGCTGACAGAGTAACAGTGAAGAAAACAACTGGAAGGTCACCTTTTGAACTAGTGTATGGTGCGGCAGCTAAATTGCCTGTGAACAACCTCCTACCAGTTTATAAATTCATACAAGAAAATGAGGAGATTGAGGATTCAATGACTGAAAGAATAAATCAGTTGGTTGCACTAGATGAAATGAGAAGGGAGGCACAAAAAACAAACATCAAGAGACAACAAAAGGAAAAATATATGTTTGATAAAAGGGCTACAGAAAGAAAGTTTCAGATAGGTGATTTGGTCCTTGTATGGAATGCAAGTAACCAAGATAAGGGCAAGCATGGTAAGTTTGAGCCCTTATGGGTAGGCCCGTACGAAATCAGCGACACTCATGGAGAAGATTCCTATTTTCTCCAGGCCCTAAGTGGTGAATTACTGGAATTGCCTATGCATGGTTAGTTCCTAAAACCCTACTTCTCATAAATGGGTAACTTCTGTGCACACTGTAAACTAGATGTAAATATTTTGTACATTCCTTGCATAGTCGATTGTGTTTTTAGTTTGGTGTTTTGTCTGGTCTGCCCTAGAGTAGCTTGGTTCTCGCTACAGTCTTGCGTCTGCACGTCCCCAATCAGAGCCACTGTGGTGCTCACCTAGGGTTAGGGTTCTAAAATTGAGTTTGCAAGTTTCTATTTTTATCCCATCAAACCCTTAGTGCCATAGGTTAAATTGTTCTTGTTGCACTCAAGAAAGTGCTAAGTTTTAAATTTTGCTCTTTGCATTGTAAAATATGTCGTATGTTTGTATATACAAGTGAAAATGCATGTTGGCGGGCCCCAAAACCTCAGTTGGCTTTCAAAAATAGTAAAAAGGGGAGTTATATGCATTTCCAAATGCATATTGAGTTTGCACATACAAAGGGGAATCAATCGTAGATTCCTGGGAATATTCTATAGTTGTATGCATTTCCAAATGCATATCAGACTCAAAAAGATGCGTATACATTGAGAGAATCTGTTACAGATTCTAGGAAGATTCTCTAAATGTATATTGGGTTTGCTTGTATGTGTTTTGTTGTTTATCCATATATACAATGTGAAGATACATTGCGGATTTCAAAAGGGTTCAAATCAGGGCTAAAATAGTGGTCAGGTCCACAGATATGTGCAAGCAGGAGTGAACGTATGTCCAACATACATTGGGTTTATACATTGAAAAATGTACAAATGAACCCGACATGCATTTACTACAGTGCAAGGGTTCATCGCCAGCACATACAATGAAAAAATGCAGGTGGTCTTGTATGTTTGGCAATATACAAAGTAGCAAGAGATACATTTGGTGGGGTCTGCCTCACATGCAAAGGGCTTTGTATCTCATATACAAAGGAAAATGTATATGTGATATACATTCAAAAATGTGCAAGGGACAATATACAAATGGTGGGGCCCGTAGACATACAAGGCAGATTGTATGTTGGTAAGATGCATCGGCGGTGATATACAAAAAGGCACATACAAGGCAGGTTATGAAGCTAGGGCCCACTACTTGTATATTGGTGATTGTATGTTCAAATATACATTCCTAATATACAAGCCAGAATCTGGAGTGAACATGCAATCCGATCAATAAAGGAAAAAATCCGCCACTTGTATGTATATTTTCACTTGTATGTTGGCATTGTATATGCCGATATACATTCAAAAGATGCAAGAGTAAGGTGCAATCTAGATTTGAAAAGTTTCTCAATTTAGCAGATAAGGTGGCTAACATCCGTGGCTTGCATGTATATTGTGTATTATATATGCCAATATACAATGCGACGTGCGAGGAGAGATACAACTTAGATTTCAAAGCATTTCCAATCCACTATATAAAATTTAAAATCCGCAGAATGTATATTTTGTTTGTATCTACAAATATACAAAGAGGATGTGCAATAGAGAATGTACAATGCGGGACTTGATGCATTTTTATTTTGTTTTATAACATTTTGAGGTCCACCTTGTATGAAGCTAGTTGAATGTATATGCATGTGGTTTTGCATATACAAGGAATTCAAGGCATTCATATACAAGGGGTGAAAAGAGGTAAAATGAGAAAGGAAGGGTCGATGATGGATGCACAGGGTGCCTACATGGCACATTCTCATTGGCTATTGACTTTTCAACAATCTTTCGGGCCGCTGATCTCAGCGATAGGGAGATTGGATCGATGGCCATGTTTTAAACTAGTAGTGAAGGATTTTCCTGTATATCTATGGCTGCGTTTAGGTAGGAAAAACTCTAGAGGCATGCTGTTGCTGCATTCTAGAGATTGTGGGTAGTTGAGGCATTGATGGTTTTATACAGATGGCTGATTATTGGAGTGACGGGTTACCAACCTGATTTTATGAAGCAAATCTCTGGGTTGTGGCTCAGATCCTGAAACTCACCTACCCTCTTTTCTATTTTCCCCAGCTGCCTTTAATATTTTGGGCACCATTTCTGGTGTAGTGTATCTAGTGGGACTTTTGACTTGTCGTGGAATTAATTTGCTGGATGTACAGTTTGGCTATATACGGGCAAACTGTGTCATTCATGGGGGTTGAAAATTAGATAAATTTTGGTGCTGTAATCGAATACAATCTCATTGGTGGCTCTGTTATGGGTATTTTGTGAGTTTATGAGTTGTATGTTGCATGTCTTATACATAGAATTCATCAGTTTCATGTTGATTTAAATGAGTAATGCTTTATAGCATGTATTTTGTTATTTGTCTCCAAACTGAATGTGTTATTCTTCTGAATCTAAATAGCTAAGGGGTGTTTGAGATTCTAGAATATGGGTTTACTATATTGAATGCTTAATCTTTTACTTCTGCTCAAGGAGTAGATTAAATGTTTGGGTTAAGTGTTGGGAAAAATATATTGAGGTAAGGATGTTTATAAGTAGAAGTAACTGAATACTTTGTCTTGGGTATTGTCTAAAAGGTAGACATTATGAAACCCCCTTGAAATCTGATTATTGTTTTAAGTCTATGGTAAAGATTCACATATATATATATATATCTACTGACTCCGAGCCCTAGATAGGCACCAATCTGGTCTTGTATTTAGGTTACAACCAAGGTCCTAGTTTTGCTTCCAAATTTAAATCAAACTCAAACTTTTAATACAAACCTTTTAGGACATTAGAAGTAGTTTTAGGAACAGAATCCTCTATCTCACAACTAAGTATAGGCCCAAAGCTAGCCCCTTTGCACTTATTTTACAGTTTTGGTATGCATAAACAAGGATTCATCTGCTTTGTATCAGCATCCCAGTCAGTTCATAGTCACATTTCATGGATGTTGAATAGGGAATACCCCCCTTGGTTTTGTAGAGCCTAAAGAAGAAGAGGAGATATTAATAGAGTCTATCTCTTGTACTGTTGGCCCCTGGCCTGGGAATCCTGTTGATCAATGATGGCTGCTTTGTAGGGATAACTGGGGAGAAGCATCCAGTTTGGGAAAATAACGAACATAACATATATGTTATTCTTGTAATTTAGATAGTATAAGGGCAGAAAGTATATACCCTTGACTTTGAACATTCGTTTTATACTCTTTTGCATGAACATTTTAAGTACTTGGCTCTAGCTCATAATTTTGATTAATTTAATATTCTAATTGAACCAATTTTTTGATTGACCATCAAAAACAAAACCCAACCTCTACTCAAATTATTCTCAAAACATAAATTTCCAGTTCCTTTCCTAAGTTCCAACATACAACTGTGAATTTGATCTAATTCATTTCGGCATCCATAAATTTAACTCTTAAATTTCAAATTCAAATTTAAAACTAGACCAAAACCACCCCTTTCCACAAAACTATTATATACCAACTTGTAAATTATGTGTCTAAATAAAAGGACATCACCTTTAGCTCATTTTATGTATAGCCATCTACCATCCAAGCTCACAAAGAAAACCTTATTTGATTGATTCACTCTCAAAATCACTCTTACATTTGTCATAGCATTACACTACATGGACATTCTTTAATTATATCACTTACTTGTCAAACAAGTTTCTAAACCGTAGTTTTATATTAAGGCAATACATCGCTCTTATATTTTTGTTCCAAATTCCAAGTTACCTTCATTAAAACATTCAAGGAATTTGCAGGCGCCTGATTTGTTTGTTTGTTTCCAGACTGAGTATTTTGACTGAGTGCACCTGAAGAATACATCCACCAGTCACAATATTCACCACACCCCCTATTTGTTCACAAATCTGATCGCTACATGTGCTGGTATAGGGGCTTAAATTTACATTCACTGCTCTATATCTAGGGTTTGTTTCAACAGATCAGATAGGATATTAAAGGAGCGCTGAACACCTGAAGGAGTTATAATCCAACCACGTGGAGGAATAGAGTCAAGGCGATGCCCTAACATAGCAGGTGAACCAGTACAAGATCTACGCAGCATTCAGATTGTCTTCACAAACCCTAACGCAGCAGGCTTTGCATTACCAGGTCTAGACAGCACTCAGATGGATTTCACAAACCCTAGTTTGGAGCTCCAAAACCCTAGGGAAGGGTCGCTTCTTATCAGAGGGAGAACTTTGGAGTTTGAGAAAAGATCTGCCGGGAATCATTGACAACTGGAGCAGCTGAAATTGTTCCCACAAGTTTTAACAACCTTATTGAACCTGGGCAGCGCTGGGAATGCTGCAAGTGTCTAAAAATCTTGTATTAACATGGTTGTTATTTTTAAAACAATTCTCTGTACTGTGCATCAGCACATATTTCATTTAAGTATTTAAGTTTGACTTAATACAATAAGTATTTTGCAAGCAGCGGTGTTCTTTAATGCAAAATTATTATGCATGATCTGCATTGTAAAGATTAATTCAACAGTTTGAAACATTCAGGGATATTGCAGGAATACAAGCCATCACACACATGTAAACAAAATACATTATATATGTATACCAGACTTTACATAGAAATAACACTACCTTATTCATATCAAAGCACATTCTTGAAGAAAATGAGAAATATATTTTAATTATAATCATTCAATCAAGAGGCTGAACATTGGTGAGATTGAAAATCTTCTGTACACACTCCTTAGCTATTTTAATCAATAGTCGACCCTGCCTATCAAGTAATTTTTTCGGCAAGTTATCAGTCTCCGGTGGCCTTGGCCTCCTCGAGCCGCTCAAGCTCATTCAAGGTGGGCAGAGTTGGGGCCTGCACGGCCGTCATTCAACAATTAGCATATACACCAAGGAATCCGATCTAAACATCATCGAAATCATGGCGAAAAAAAAACAAGGAAAAAAACCAAGTTACCATGTACACGAAGGGATCCGATATCCCTCCTTTTCCAAACCTTCGTACTTTGTGATTTTTCAACAGCCTGCAAAATACAGAAAAGAGACCAAACCCTGAGAAAAGAGACCAAAACACAAAGGCTTTTCTTTATATATCTTGTCTTACATCCGGAGCGCCAAACTTTTCGCGGATGAGCTTCTCAGAACAAGATATCGATTCCATCAGAAACATCTGAATGGCCGTGCAGAGCAGCTCTGTGCGTGTCCCCACTCCCTCCTCTGATGCCATTTTCTCCTTCCTTTCTTCGCCGCCTCCTTGCCCTAGACGCTTTTTGCTGCTTTCATTTTACTTGACTCCTTGTCTCAATATAAAGGTTACATTCTCGCTAATCCATACGGTAAAACAATGGAAGAAAGCGGGCTCACATGAACTTTTTTTGTTACTGTTACGTCCCCTTCACGGCTCCACCTCCCGCGAAGGGGACGTAATGTTTACACGTGGTACTGGAGGTAGATTTGAGGATATTTTAGCGGTAGAGTCAATTTCCAACACAAGACTCCATTAGAAGGTAGGTATTTTTTTTTAATTTTATATAATTGTTTGGTTTTTTATTTTTCATAAAGGAGAAAGGAGGTCAAATAAATAAATTAATTAATTAATTATATGTGTAGAGGAAAATAATCTTTGCTTAGGTTTAATTTAGATTAATTAAATCAAATGTATACTAACTAATATAATTCAAATAGATACGAGGATTTTTAGAAGGATTTTTTGAACAGGTTTTAGACATTTTAAGGATAAATGTGTTTTCTTTAAAAAAATTGTAAGAGGACTTTTTTTAATAGATTTGTCAATAATATGATTAGAGCAAGAAATATATTTATTCCGTATCAATTCAACTATTTTGTTTTTGCTCCTTTGAATTTTCTTAAAGTAAGTACATTTTTCAACGATGAACATGTAAATATATTTGTCTACAACCAATCATCTACATTTATTAACTTTCTAAAGTACATTCCTCAGGCCAAGCACATAAATACATTTATACACAACAAATCAAATATTATGTTTGCCCTTTGTTTTTTTTTTGTCATGTTACTGAGTACATTCCTCCAAGCCAAACACATAAATATATTTATCCACAACAGATCAACTGTTATGTTTGTGTTTTTATCCACAACAGATCAACTATTATGTTTGTGTTTTGATGTTTTTTGTCAAACACATAAATATGCGCTTTGTTGTTTTTTGTAGTGTTACTATTTATTTTTCTGCCTGTTTGTGCTCCAATAAGTTGGAGAAGGAAATTTTGAATAGATATATAGATAATATAAAGTTAAAATAAAATATAAAATGTTAGGTATTTGATATTATTATTATTTAATAAATTAATTTTTTTTTGATTGGTAAGATTTAATATATATTATATAATAAAAAAGAGAACTGTATACAACCATTACTACCAACCTTACTACCAACCCTTACAACATTGATCAAAATTGCCCCCCAAAAAACCTCCCTAAAAACCTCCCTGGAGCAGAGCAGCGCCTGTCTAAACACTAAACATAGAAAATAGAAAACTATACCTATCCAACTACAATAGTAAATATATGCATATTGATTTCAAATATTTTAAGGATAGAATGAATGCCAATCCTAGATCTCCCATGGAAGAAGCAACTTTTGCATGTGGACTTGCCCATGTAGGGGGGCTTCCACAAGCTATCCAATACCCCAATTTAATTCTTGTTTGCATTCCAAATTATCATCTTGAGAGTAGGGTGGTAAGGATAGTGGATGGCACTGTGGTTGCAAGGTTGGATTTCAAGTCTCTACAATCCACTCTTAAGTTGCCAGTCAGAGACAAATTTGTTGATATGACTATAGAGATGGGATGGAATTATTACCTAGATAGGAAAAATCTTTGTCTAATAAATATTTCCAAGCATTGGATCAAGAATGAGAAGGGAAAATCTCAGGTTCTCGAAACATTATAGAGAGCCCATTTCAAGAAAGACATCTCTGACATGATTACATTACATCATAGAGTGGTTGGAAATGATGACACAAGAACATTTAAAAAATGAATGTGTCAGTTCATTATTGTCATTTGTCATTCATCACAATATATTGACTGGGAAAGATTGATCAGTGATTATACTAATGACAAAATTGTGAAATTTATAAAAAATAGTCTTTTTACATGTGATCTTATCTATTTTACACCATAGCTTGTATGAACAGATCTCCTGGGCTATGGCCTATAGGAGCCTTTTCAAAATATATACTAGTCTATGATTATTATCCTCAATTACAAGAGGATTATGCAAAAAAAGATTATAGGAGAGTGAATGATGTGTTTTACATGTTAAACTTGAGAAAAATTAATGGTAATCCTAAAATGAGAATCTCTCATGAGGTAGCTCAACTTGTCATGCAATTTGGTACCTACTTTTTTCAATTTGAAAATTTCACATATCAAAGAATTAGGGGTTTTGAAAATGCCCAATACAAATTACTGAGATATGTGAGTGATTACATTGTATTTTTGGAAGTATGTAGACAGATTGCTTAGGTGAGAAAAAAGTCTCATGATCAAAATAAAGCTGGCTATTATTTTCCCATGCATCTAACATAATATACCTACAAGACACATGAAGATGCTCATAGTATTGATAGAATTTTATCAGAATTCAATTTCCATTTGTTTGCCATAAGACTATCTTATGCTAGTAAAAATTATGTTAAGAACAATCTATATACACAAGAGTCTTATGAGCATCTATCTAGTCTGGAAGAATATTGAAATATTGCATGGATGAGCATGAAGTAAAGAGACACAATTGGATAAGATTGACCATCGACCAAATCAAAACATTTAATCTTGGGTAGGTCCCTATGGTAGATGAGAGATAGATGATTTAATTAATGAATCTTATTATTGTTGATAATTGAGAGTGGGGGTGAATCAGTTATCTAGATTATTTTAACTTTCTGTTCTTCCTTAACAATTAGTGCAGCATCAAATTAAGCATGCATGCATAACCATGAAAACATAAATAAACTCAATACACATAACACAATGATTTTGATGTGGAAAAACATGTTAAGGGAAAAACCATGGGGTGATTAACCCAAGATTGTATTCTCTGTTAAAAGAATAAGGTAGTACAAAATGGCACTTGCTAATTAGGGCTCACTGCCCGAGCACATTGCTCAGAAGAGCCTCACTGCCTACAAGAGACTCACTATCTACAAGTCATAAGACATTAACAAGATACTTGAACTAATGAGAAGCATCCACACATGCTGAAGTTCAGTTTCGGTTAAGCTTAGTACACTGATCTACTGCACTTCATTCTTCCTCTTCTTAGGTGCTACTGTCCTATCACATACTAGACCTATATTACTACTTCCACTTTGTTCTCTACTTTTCTTTGCACTTCACAATACAACACACACACCTTCTCATCGAGATCCATCTAGTATATATATCCGCACAAATGATTTCAACAACTTTCTAGTCGACATCCAGAATACTTCACTATTTTCTCAAACTCTGGTCTATCGGCTGAATCCTTACTTACCAAGTGATGCATATCAAGGAGATGCTTGTAGAAGTCATTAATCATGTCGGCCAATCATGAATGATACCTTAGGAAGCTTGATCACCATCAATATCTTATCCGGATTAAGGTCTGATGCTCTACCGGTCAGTTCTTCCTCAGTCTACTCTGCCAAATAGGAACCCAATACTTAGGTGCTCAAATCTCTTCACTCTTTCTTCACTAGAGGCTCAATCCCTAGAATCTATTAGTCAAGATACTCCTCTTGACTTCCCCAAGTCCACACTTTACTGAGATACTTCCTCAGAGGGATCCGGACCTGACTGTCAGACCTTGCTACATGCTCTGTACTTGCTTACTGGACCTCAACATTCTTCAATTTGACTTCCAGTATAGGCACACCATGTCTTGCGGATGGGTGGGATGAACTTTGTTGTCATCAATGACAACACTCATGAAGCTACACTGTGTCTCTTGCCAACAATCTCCTCCTTTGGCATTGATGGCAACACTTAGTGAAAAATGACTAAGTGTCACACTACACTCCCCCTTGGCTGATGCTCCATTCTAATGTACACTTTACTAGAGCTCCCCCTTAGCTAGATTCCACATTTTTCACTACTCCTCACTCCCCCTTTGACATCAATGGCAAAGGGTAGGGTCCGCACACCAAAATTTTCAAGAAAAACAATCTATACATATCAGCATAAGTATATATACAAGTTGTACTTACATATACTTAAGTATATCTGAAAAAGTATTCTTCAACTGTACAACTTCTATCGTCCAACTCTACTTCATCCTCTCCAAAATTGAGATGTGACCACTCAATAGGAATGCAAAAGCTTCTGCCTTCTTAAGATCTTTCAGATCATTTTTCTGGGCTGTGGCATGAGCATTAGTTAGGGCCTCATGCATGGCCTCTAACTTAGGGATAATGATCCCTCTAAGTTCACTTAACCTGTTTATTCTATTTTTCTTCTCCTTCTCAAGCTTCTTTATTTCATTAGTGATTACAATAGTTTGACATTCTTGATTTACTATGGAAGAGGAGAGAGGATCAAAACTTTGGGATAAACTTAATAGTTCATCCTCTTGCTCTTTTGCTTTCTTCTTAATATCCTTGGTCACTTTAGGCCAGGATAAAAAAATTTTGTATATATCTCCACCATCTTTGAGAGCATTTTCTAAGCTCTTTATTCCAATATTCATAACTCTCCTATCATTTGATATTAGACCCTGCACTTCGAAGAATCTCTTAGCAAAAAATTCGTTCCAGACCTTTTCTTCTGCTGACTTCTCTAAGGAATCAAAATGTGTATGAACAGAATTTACAAGAGACTTTAGATTACCAGATGTGGAGGCCGAAAGATCCTTTTGGAAGGATGGCATGATTTTCTCCAATACACCAGATGTAGTTTCTATGAGCTCACAGTCTTCCTTGTGAGACTTCAGAAGTTTTTCTTTTGCTGTTGCTTGAGTAAAGGATTCTAGCTTCATGGTTTGAACTAGGGAGAGGGAATCAAAATTGAATGCACCTTGAAGTAGTTCTGGTTCATCAAATTCCATCATCTCTTTGTTCAAGAAATCTTTGACAGTTTCTGCAGTGTCTCTTGCTAGAGACAGAGTCTTCTTCCCTTCTGCAGTCTCAGAACTGTCTCCTAGAGTCTTCTCTATTTGGTCTTTTTCTTTTTCCTTTACTTCTTCTTAACTAGTTTTCTCCTTTGATCTTTCTTCTCCTTTAGATCTGGAGTCTGCTGGGGAAACTGAAGGAGAGATGTTTACTTTTTTATGGACTTCCTCTTCCAGAGCAGAGGAATCCAGATCCATGATAGAGGGTTCATCACCTAAGTCCTCTATATTAGGAATATTGAATCTTTTATAGGTATTCCAGAGGATCTCTTATGTTTCTCTTGCCACTTTGTTAGTCTCTCCAAGCATAAGTTGATTCATTTTAGCTTTGCTCCGGAACTCATCCTTGCAATCTTTAAAGGTCATATTCATTTGTTTCTGAGTGATTGAAGGATAGAGCTGAATAGCTATCTGTTCCTGGATCTCAAGGTCCTTTGCCTTAGCATTGTTCTTCCTTATTTCTAGTTCCTTTTCTAGGCTCTTAGGAATTAGAGATATGATTTCAATAAATGCCTTATTATAGATATTCAGATACCTGACTGTAGCTTCTTGCAAGATCTTCTGGTCAACTTCATTATAATCATCATATAATTTAGTCATTGGTTTTAGGTGCCCATCCACAGTGACTAATTTGACTACATCATCAATGGATAGAGTGGGCCTTTCAACAAACTCTTCTGCCTCTTCTTCACCATATTTCTTCTTCTTCTTCTTCATTTGCTTGATCTCCTCATTAGATTATTTTCTCACTTTTCTCTTCATGATCCATACTATTCTTGGTTCCACTGCCTCCATTAGGCATTGATCAATATCCACCATGAAGCATACTGTATCTTTGTATTTTTCTACTAGAGATTGGGGGATTCTCTCTCTTGCTTGCATCATACTCTGAAAGTTCTTGAAGTAGCCCCATAGTGCTGTATTCTATGCCTTGGCATCACCTATTCCATGTAAATAATCTCTGATTTGTATGGCAACAGGTCTATCATTTTGCCATATCCAGCCACTAGATCTAGGTAGCTCATTCATGTAATAGAAGAACAGACAAAGTATCAAGCCACCAGATTTGAAGGATTTCTTCTTGTCCTTCTTTATCTTCTGTAGATTCTCCAAAAGTTGATTCAGAAGAAGCTCATAGAGATCATAGTCAGCATTCTTCCTTAACATTTCATAAGTAGTGTAAATTGCTGTTTTAGAAATAGAATTCTCTCTGCTGGAGTGATAAATCTTGTAGCCAATTATCATGACAGCAAACTTGATGTCCAGATCTATGATATCCTTAATTGTCATTGCTCTTTTGTCAAATTTGGATCCTGTTGCCTCACTCACTATCTGATTCTTGACGGATTTGAGAGTAGGTAACTCATCGGATGAGTGCAATCTAGTAACTCCCTTAATGGCATCCTTGGTTATCTTGAATGGCCTCATCAACAACATAAAGTTATCATGCATTCTACTCATAATATACCAGACCCATTCATTTTCTACAAAATAGGGGAAATGAATGCACTGTCCGAAATGCTTGTCCCGGATGGCTTTGAACTGAGGTTTGAGTTCAAAGGAATCATCTATTAATTGTTTGTGATAGATATCCATTAGTTTGGATTTCCCAAATTCCTCAATGTTTGCATGAATATATGCCCTAACATCTTCTACATTGAAAACCCCATGCGGAATGTTTGAAAAGGCGCTTAGGAGATTGACTTCTAGGGATTTGTATGGATGTTTCTTGAATTTAGGACGCAATCTATCAGTGATCTTTACAACATTTGGAGTAGCCATCTTTCAAAAGATTCAGAGAGAGATTTCAAGAATGGAGAATACCTCTGACGCTTTTAGGGTTCACGAATTGAGCCGAGAAGATCACCGGTTGACTTGAATTCTATGATTGATCCTTGAGAGAGATGAAGCAAACTTGTTTGCAGAGCTCTTCTTATCTCTTTCACTAATACAAATGTGTAAATGATATGCAAATGAACCCTTTTATCTCTGAGCAAACCCTAATTTCATTTTGTAATAAATGCACAGCTTAAGTTATTTCGTTTGCCTTATCATGAGAGAGATTTTTTCGGATCACTAAGATGTACTTAGAGCTGATCTTAGTGATTAATTTCAGTGTCTCTACTTTCCTTGAATCATCCCCTTTATCCATAGATCAAGATGTTTCAATTTGGAATCACACCGGATCAAACTATGAAAATCCTGCTTCTTACTGGATGACTGTTAAACCGGATCAATCATAGATGATTAACCTCTTTAAATCCCTTGCAGATCTTTCATATCTTTCCCAAGGGTTATTCAGATGTTTCTCTGAGAACCCTTTTAATCCACAACCATCCATGTGCTGATTTCAGGCACCAATTGACTGGCTAGGGGAAATTGTTATCTTTTGTGACTCCCCCTGAGCCAGAGCTCATCTATTTCGTTTTCAGAAGGAACATCAGCACCAGATTCTGGTGCAAATCTATCCTCAACATTTTCTGTACTCCTCCTAACCCAAATCTTGTTCATCTCCCTTTGAATTTCATTCGCATTTACTTTTCCTTTTCCTTTGTCTTGGTTTTGATTATGATGTACCAAACCCTTTTTTGTCCTGATTCTTACTTCTGCAGAATTTTGCAATATGACCAGATCTATTGAAATTGTAGAAAACAAATTTTCTTTGCATACTTTACTGATATCCTCTTGATCGTATTCTCTGTTAAAAGAATAAGGTAGTACAAAATGTCACTTGCCAATTAGGGCTCATTGCTCGAGCACACTGCTCACAAGAGGCTCACTGCCTACAAGAGACTCATTGTCTGCAAGTCATAAGAGAGTAACAAGATACTTGAACTGATGAGAAGTATCCACACATGCTGCAGTTTAGTTCTGGTTAAGCTCAGTACACTAATCTACTACACTTCATTCTTCCTCTTCTTAGGTGCTACTGTCCTATCACATACCAGACCTGTATTACTACTTCCACTCTGTTCTATGCTTTTCTTCACACTTCACAATACCACACACACACTGTCTCATCGAGATCCATCTAGTATATATATATCCGCACAAAGGATTTCAACAACTTTCTAGTCGGCATCTGGAATACTTCACTATTTTCTCAAACTCTGGTTTGTCAGCTAAATCCTTGCTTACCAAGTGATGTGTATCAAGGATATGCTTGTAGAAGTCATTAATAATGTCAACCAATCATGAATGATACCTCAAGAAGCTTGATCACCATCAATATCTTATCTGGATTAAGGTCTAATGCTCTTCCGGTCAGTTCTTCCTCAGTCTGCTCTGCCAAACAGGAACCCAATACTTAGGTGCTCATATCTCTTCACTCTTTCTTCACCGAAGGCTCAATCCCTGGAATCTATTAGTCAAGATACTCCTCTTGACTTCCCCAAGTTTGTACTTTACTGAGATACTTCCTCAGAGGGATCCAGACCTGACTGTCAGACCTTGCTACATGCTCTATACTTGCTTACCGGACCTCAACATTCTTCAATCTGACTTTTGATATAGGCACACCATGTCCTGTGGATGGGTGGGATGAACTTTGTTGCCATCAATGACAACACTCATGAAGCTACACTATGTCTCTTGCCAACAATTATGTGGTGCAAGTTGAACCCTTGCCTAGAGTGAGATGGTACAAAAAATAAGTGACATATATAGGAGAGAGGTCAGTTTTTGTGCTAAATGGGTAAAAGCACAAACCTCTGTCACACTTTTATAAATAAATTACCCAACACAAATTTTTTTTTCAACTTCCACCTCATAAAAGTGACATTTATATTTTGAATTTCAAAATGATGTAAACTAATGACAGTACAGGGCAGTTTCTTCCTCAACTGAAGGATTCAAGCCTCTGCCAAGGTGGTTTTGTGCAAACAAGGCATTTTACAATTGCAAACATGTGGTTTTGTTTTCCTAAATAGCTATTTTAAACATAGACTGGCCATTTTTTTCTTTCTGCTGAGAATATTCTAGTGGGAAGGGAATATTGTGTTAGCACTAGGGGGCCATTTTTGCCCCTCAAAGCCTTAAACAAGGTTATTTTTTCTTTTTTGCATAACTTTTGCACATGAAGGTGAGATCCAGAAAATGAGATATTGTTAGAAATTTGACAGAGAGAACTTCGTAGTGACGTCAATAGTTTTTTGTTATTCTTCTATAGGTGATTGATATATTAGTTTGAAGATAAATCTTCATTTTTTGCTTCCAAGCTCACAACTTTTTGCCACGATCTTTGATTTTTCACGATTCAAGTGACATCAAGAAGGTATTCAGGAGCTCTACAAATCCATCCATGCACTTTTCTCAGATTTAGTCCCAGGTTCATTTTCTTCAATTTGTCAATTTTTTGGCTTTTGAGTGATAACTTGGGCTTTTTGACACTTGAGGAATTGAAACTTGTTTTGGAGGGATTTGTTAACTTTGATAAATCATTGTCTTAAACTGTAATCTCCCTTAGATCTCAGTTTTAAGAGATTTTGATGCTTTCCCTTTTTTGGTCCCTTGAGGACAATTTTAAATCACACTAAGTATAAAGTGCCACAATCATTCTTTTTTTGGGGGTGATCTCTTTGATTGAGTAACAGGGGCTGTACTTGTGTTCTTTTCTCTACTCTTGCATCATGGATCTAAACAAACTTCCTCTACTCACACCATATAACTATCATGAGTGGAAAACTAAAATAGATATTCATTTAAGAAGTTTGAAAATTCATAGAGTAACAATGGGTACAAAAATTGAACCAATAGCAGCTGCAAAAAAGAGAAAGTGGTACAATAGATGTGATCAAAAGGAAAACTATGCTTGTCTATTTCTGTTGATCTTCTTTTTCATATTGAATCTTGTACTACACCTAATGAAGTGTGGACTACCTTAGAAAATCTCTTTGGTAAACAAGATACAATGAGAGGTTTCAAATTAGAGAATGAACTAATTGGTTTGAATCCAACCAACTTTGCAAGCATCCAAGACTTCTTCACAAAATTAAAATCACTTAGGTTGTAGCTCAAACAATGTGGAATTGAGAAAGATGACACTCAATTGATTATTTCAATCCTTGCTAAGCTTGGTCCTGACTATTCAGTCTTTGTTTCTACCTTTTATGTTACTATGGATGCACTTGGGAAAACTTTCACAATGCCTTCACTTGATGAGTTTGCTGCATCACTCCCAAGGGAGTAGGCTAAGTTAGTACACATGGGCAACTTGAATTCTCCTAGACCTCAAGCACTTCTTGCTAATCAAGGTAAAAAGGATCAAAAGGCTTCACCTAGCAAAGGCAAGAAATAAAAAAAATAAGGATTTCAAGAATAATGAGCAAGAAAAAGAGTCAACCAAATCACCTAAGTCCTCATCCTCTCCCAAGGAGGAATACTCTAAGAAGGAGAGACCAAAGTTTTCATATTGCAAGAAACTAGGACATGATGAGCATAAGTGTTATGACAAGAAAATTGATGAGTTGACTCACATTATTCAAAAGCACAATATCCAAATGCCATCATCATCACCTAGTACATCCTCTTCTTTGAAACCATCATCATCTACACAGATAGGGACATTAGACATTACCAATGGGACAATCAAAGGAAAAGGGCATGCACTCTTTGCTTCTACAAGTCTTCAGTCAGAGAGAAGGCTTCTTGATTCTAGAGCTTGTCATCATATGGTATCTTCACAAGGGATGTTCTCTTCATTTGAGTCATGTACTTTGACACCTATCTTGGTGGGTAACAATACACACATGCATCTGGAAAAGGGATAATTGATATTGGACATAATACATTCAACAATGTGTTGTGTGTACCTTCCTTGTCAATCAATCTCCTTTCCATCTACCAGATTACTCATTGTGGTGCAGGGAAGACAGTTGAGTTCACTCCTAATTCAGTGATCATACAAGACTTGGAGAGTAGAGATATCATTGCAGTTGGGATGGATGATCATGCATCTCCCTTGTATACTCTCTTCCATTTTACTTCTTTTGATGATGTAGATCCATTGATTGATATTCACACTCATGCATCAAGTGTGAATCATGTTTTTGAGGAGAAGTTTGGTCACTTGAAACTTGGTGTTCTGTCACCCACTTTGGTTCATGAGACTAGTGCTGATCTTCTATCACCTCAACCTCCTACTTCTTCAAAGATCGACATTGACATGGTTTCATCTACTTCAGTTGAGTAAGATCGTACAGGTCATTCAGACACAACTTTGTGGGATACTTTTTTGGTAGGTATATCAAACTTGTTTTGTAAGTCTCATATTGTAGATTTGGAGGATAGACTTGAGGGGATATCTCTCCTCTTTGATGACAATTATAGCACAACTGCTATCCCATCTACTTCATCTTTGGAGGTTGTACTTCAAGAGTCTACCCAGGATTTTGGATTGGTCACACCTCATTGCATTGTGCCATTCTTTGATTCTGACATGTGGGCACTTGAGTAGTTTTCATAGACATCATATATCATGAGGCTTCTTCCTTCATAACTTGTGATGGAGTTTCTTCTACAACATCCTTTGGATTTGTTTCTTCTTAAGGTGAGATATGTTGTTTGCATGTATAGGACACTTTCCAGCATTCATCTTCACGCATTCACCATTGGCACAGGAGCTACTTCATTGTGCGGGTACCTATAGTCTCTCACTTTCTCTCCTATGCAGGGGTATTTTATTGTACATATGTGATAGAAGTTGTCCTTGGGGGGTCATGTTGAGTCCTCCTACTATCACTTCTTCTTTCACTTTCATTGTTTTATGCATTCTCACTTTTGGAGAGATGTTTTTTCCCATGAGGTTTTGTCCTTTTCTCCACTTGAGATTTGTTGTACATGGGTACCTAACATAGCCTAGTATCCGGGACCCATCCATCATTTCATCTTTCTTTAGTCAGCTTCTCCCTAAGTTACACTTAAGGGGAGGTGTTGGTGCGAATAGGGTTATCACCTAACCAATTCACCCTTGTGTGGTTAATTCACAATATTTAACTATTTACTAGTTAAATAATATTTAGACATCACACATAATTGACATGTTAAGTTGACTTAGTGAGTCTTCTAGGTGTTTCTAGTTTAGTCTAGTTGTTTGTTGAGTTGTTGATATTTGGAGTGAGTTGTCTTATCCTCCACATGTGCAATTAGTTATCATCCTCTAATTGTCACATGTTGTAGGAATATCTCCACTTTCTACTCCACCTTTCACTCCACCTTTTTGGCTCTCACCTTGCCTTTATAAGCAAGGTTTTCTTCATGTATTGTAAGCCAATGTAATCTCTTGTAATCTTGTAGTCTTTTGCATTCAATGATAGAATATCATTATTCTCTCATTTGATCTCTCTTGTGCTTTTATGAAGTCCTAGATCCTAGGTGGCTCCAATCATAGCCAACTCTAACACAATATTCAACCAAAGTTGCCTCTTCTATATCTTGCTTCTTCTTTATGTGTAGGGTGTCTAGTTGAGTTGCTAGATGACTTATGATGTCTTCCTTCATATTTGATAGGATATTGTTGAGTTCTACCCTAGAGACTTGAGTGGATGATTTTGTACAAGATAGAGCTCTCGAGCCTCTCATTTTCATCAAGGTGGAAAGTGAATAGTTCCTACAGATTTGACAAATTTTATCAAATCCAAGTTGAGAGATATCCCCTATTCAATTTAAAGTTAGTGCATCCATATATTCTTCACTCATGCCTCTTAAGAATACAAATTTGAGTGACTCTAGATAGAGTTGATTCTATTGTGACTTCTTGATGCATAATTGAAACCATTCGACATAATCTTTAAGAGTTTCATCTTCCTCTTAAGACATCCTGAAGATGTCATCTCCCTTCGTATCCCTTCCATGACAATAGTCCTTGTACTTTTGTAGGAATTTCTCCTTCATGGTATCCTAGTTTGTTATTGGATTTTGACCCAGCCACTTGACCCATCACAAGGTTGCATCCTTAAGGGTGGCCAGAAAGAGTTTGATTCTGTATGCATATGTAGTGTAGTCATAGCTTCTACAAAGTATATCAAATTCAAAAAGGAATGTATCTGGGTCCTCAGTGATTAGCCCATGAATGTTTGGCAGATCTGAAGGAGGTATATTCTTCAAGGTATCGGCTCTTGGTTGGTCTGTGATTGGAAATGCAAATGTAACTGACTCATCTGGATTCTCTACTACTTCTTCCGCCATTGTGTCTTGATGCCAAGTGGCAATGTATTCCAAATCTGTAAGGTCCTTTGGTCTAAGTGGTGGTTTAAAGTGGTATTCCCCTTCTTCTGTTGTACTAGATGGAAGAAAACTCCCTAACTGATCTCTCTACTGCCACATGCAATGATGCTTTGAGCTAATAGCTCTGTTCTTGCCCCATGTTAGTAGATAGTTTGGTAATGGATTGAATGTCTAAGTAATCCTAATTTCTTGGAAAATAAATCCTATATCCTATGAAAGTAAAAAAACTAATCAAAAGAACTTAGAAACTCTAAACCTTAGCAACATCACTGAAAATGGCGCTAAAAATGTCTAACTCCATTATTAACCAATAGATTGATGCAGAAAGGGCATGGACACAACCCAACAAACCTACAAATCTTATATCAAGCAACCCAATGGCAATAATGTGTTACATTTAAATATGTCAAACCAGGCAATCATATTCTTCTTGGACGGTACCCATACTGTATGTACACTCAAGGATTCCTATGTTTAATCTAGAATTTGTGCATAGAAAAAAACTATGGAGAAGGAAACAAAATCTACTTTGTGAGGAACAACAGTTTCTACAACTAGGTAATGTTGTTTAGGAATAATAAATGCTTCATTTAGTAGAAAAATAGTCTATGTAAATTATAATAGAGAAATGGTCTATATACTAAGATGGTGATCACCTCAAACATTCCTTAATTCAATAAACCATAATAGCTCAATGAACTAATGATGTATGTAGACTAACAATATCAATGAACAACATAAACCAACAAGGTAAACTAACAAGAGAACTACAGTTACCTCAAGTGGCCCTTGCTTGAGTGACTATAATATTGACCAAAATATAAACATTGTCAGTTACAAGGTAAACTAGCAAGGTAAACTAACAAGAGAACTACAGTTACCTCAAGATTCTTCAAACTGGAGCACAAGAACAACATTGTCAACCATTGTCATAAGGAAAGGATAGCTTGTAAACCACCAAATCATGAACCATTGTAGTTGAAGGTACTTAATATTATTACAAACTTGATTCTAGAACCACAGACTGAAATACTTCAATGCGGAGGAATGCAGAGCATAACACTCTCTCCCTGTCATAACCAAACATACAGGGAAAGCAATTTTCACACTGGTGAACACAACTTACTCAAATCTTCATGCTAGAGGTTCAATCTTGGAATATAATATCTTTAGATAGAATTCTAAATAACCTCTAGTCTACAGGCAAAGATATACATTCTACAGGAAATGCAGAGCTAACTTTTGGACTGTTCTTCTTAGTGTAATACACTGTTTCCACTGCAACACACTGTTACCACTGGAGGGGCTAATTTTCTCAATATCCTCAACATTAGGGTCACTTACATAAGTAAATACAAAGCATTTCACTCCATACAAGAAAGTAACAAAGTAAGAGCACAGTTGACACCAATGACAACACCGGTTAGGCACATACTTGCAACAATCTCCCCCTTTGTCATTGATGGCAACATATGATGTGAAAAACTTAATGACCATTGAGACAAGATGTGAAAAACTTAATGACCATCTGCACTCCTTCTCCCCTTGAGTTTTTCACATTATTTCTCTCCCTCTTTGACATCAATGGCAAAGGGCACATACTTGCATGCCACTACTCTGATTCACTGAACTTTCTCTATTATCAACATTTACTTTATCAGAAACATCTAGATACTCCCCTTGAGAGGTAGCCCTCAAAACATCAATCCAAATTAAAGAATGACACTTTGAGCACCACTAGATTGATGCATTCCTATGCATCTTAGTTCAGAACAGGAGGGGTGATGCCCCCTAACTTTTCTCTAAGATACTCAAAGGTATCTTTAGGCAGAGGTTTAGTGAAAATGTCTGCAATCTGATCCTTTGTGGATACATAATCCAACTTTACTTCATTCTCTATCACCTACTCTCTCAAAAAGTGATACCTTATTGAAATGTGTTTTGTTCTTGACTGCATCATTGGATTCTTTGAAATGTTTATAACACTTGTATTGTCACAAAAGATTGCAACTGGATTTTCATATACAACTCTCAAATCCTTCAAAGTCTGCTTCATCCATAACACTTGAGTGCAACAACATGTTGCTACAATATACTCTACTTCTGCAGTAGATAAAGAGATTGAGTCTTGCTTTTTGGTCAGCCATGAAACCAATCTATTTCCCAAGAAGAAAGCACCTCCACTTGTACTCTTTCTGTCAACAACATCTTTGGCCCAATCTGCATCTGTATAAGCACTGAGAGTGAAATCATTGTCATTTGGATACCATAAGCCATGATCTAGAGTGCCTTTTAAATATGCCATGATTCTCTTGACTGCCATCACATGTGATTCTCTTGGATTAGCTTGGAATCTTGCAACAAGACAAAGTGCATGCATAATATTATCTCTGGTTTGAGTTAGATAAAGCAATCCTCCAATCATGGATCTATATTTTTTCTAATTAATCTTAGGTGATTCATCAGTTTTGTTCAATTTGTAGCCAGTCACCATAGGAGTACATACCGGTTTAGAGTCTTCCATCCCAAACTTCTTCAACAACTATTTCACATACTTAGACTGAGATATGAAGATTCCCTTATTTGATTGATTGATTTGCAGACCTAGAAAGAAATTCATCTCACCAAACATGGACATTTCAAACTCTTTTTGCATTTCACCACCAAATTTTATACACATACCTTCATTGCCTCCAAATATAGACTTCACATCCATCTGATACACTTTGAAATCTTTGTGGGCTACAAATGCTAGAAATATTTTGATTGCTTCAATCCAAGCTACTGGAGCAAAAGTCTCTTCAAAATCTATTCCTTCAATCTGAGAATATCCTTTGTACACAAGCCTTACTTTATTACTTAAAACCTCTCCATTCTCATTCAGCTTATTCTTGAAAACCCATTTGGTTCCAATAACATTTTTGTCATCTGCTCTAGGAACTAATTCCCAAGTATCATTCTTTTCTATCTGCATTAGTTGTTCCTCCATGGTTTGACCCAGTTTTCATCATTGTAGGCTTCATTCACAATTTTTGGTTCAACCTTTGAAAGCAAATAGTAATTCACTTGTTCTTCTATATCTCTTTTCCTTGTCAGCACACTTTTTTTTTGTCACCTATAATCTAATCTTTAGAATGATTAATGCTTACATACCTAGGAGTCCTAGGTGTAGACAACTGTCTCTTTATCCCATGCTCTTAACAGAAAGTGTTATATTCATTTGATGTGAACTCACCTCCTCCATCAGACCTCAAGCATTTCATTTTCAACTCTATTTCATTCTCAACTATTACCTTGAAAGATTTGAACTTCTCTAGGGCTTCTAATTTGTCTCATAGAAAAGTAACCCAAGTCATTCTAGAATAATCATCAATAAGTAACATGAAGTACCTATCACCTTGTAGACTTCTTACCCTTGTAGGACCATAGAGATCTGTATGCACTAGATCCAACAAACTGGCAGAAAATTGCTCTTTGCCTTGAAACTTGTTCTTGTCTACTTCCCTAACTAACATTCCTTACAAATTGTATTGGAGGGTTTCACAAGTTTTGGTAAATCTCTCACAGTTTGACCTGAGATTATCTTTACCATATTATCAAAGTTTATATGACACATCCTTCTATGCCACAACCAACTCTCATCTGCCTAGGCCAATAAACATTAATCACTAGTTCCTCTTAATTGATAGATGTTACCTTTTGTCTTCTCACTGGTAGCAATCACAGTTCTAGGGATTTCCATGATCTTGCACCCATTGTCTTTGAATCTCAGATCATATCCTTTGTCACACATTTGACCAACACTCAAAAGGTTATAATTCAAACCCTTCACATATAGGACATTGTCAGTATTATGCTTTCCACCAAATGAAATAGATCCTTTTCCACAAATCTTACCAGTTGCATAATCTCCAAACCTAACCAGTCCTCCATCATACTTTTCCAAACATACAAACTTACTTTTGTCACTGGTCATGTGATGTGAGCATCCACTATCAATAATCCATTCATCCTTATCTTTCTCAACTTGAATAGCCAAAGCACTTTCTTCCACTAGTTTTTCTTCCTTCACACAGCTAATAGAATTAGAAGACATGGGATCTTCTTTAATAGCAATAAACAGACATTCATTTGCACTAGTACTAGCATCATTAGATTCATAATTAGTTACACCTTCATCATCAAAATCTCTAACATAGTAGCATTTATTTGGAGGTCTAGGCCTACTCTCAAATCTTTTCCTATTTCTTTCAATTCTTTCAGGACATCTGGAAGCATAATGACCTACTTTACCACAAGAGAAACATTTGAAAGGTAATTTACCTTTGAACTTACCAGAACCGGTTTGAAACTTGACATCAAAGTTAGCTTCAATTTCATCAAAGTCATCATCCACATTATATTTCTCAGCTTTGGAGATCTTTTCTGAAGTACTAGCTTTAAAAGTTGTCTCAACTTTTGGTAGGGCATCACCAAATTCTCTCATCTCAAAGGCTGTAAGCTTTCTAAGTAATTGATCTCTATCAATAGTTTTCACAGTCATGAATTCTTCAATTGCAGCTACCTTGTGACTATAGGACTTTGGTAGTGATCTAAGAATTTTCATCACAACTTCCTTATCACCAATGGTTCCTCCCATTCCTTTTATTCCATTGATAAGTTCATCAACCCTTTGCATGAAGGCTATAATTTTTTCATCTTCATTCATCTTCAAGCTCTCATATTTAGCTTTCAGGCATTGAAGTTTGGCTTCTTTACTGAATCATCTTCTTCATACAATTTCTTCAACTTTTCCCAAACCTCATTTGCAGTTTCTAGGTCCATGACTTTTATCAACTCAGTGTCAGTCAAGGTACTTAACAGGGCATCTCTTGCTTTTATATTCAATTCATATTCTTTGATTTCATCTTCAGTTGTCAAACCATTTTGAGGTGTGGTATATTGTGATTCTGCGGCCTTCCATACTTTATAACCAAGACAAAGGAGATGGATTTTCATTCATACCTTCCAAAGAGCATAATTTCTCCCATCAAACTGTGGAGCTTCCCTTTTATAAGACATCTTGGATCTTCCTCAAGTTGTTAGGCTCTCTTATGAGGAACCTGCCCTAATACCAATTGTTGAAATACACTGGACAACTAAGAGGGGGGTGAATCAGTTGTCAAAAAAACTTAGCTTCATATGAATATCAAACCATCAACAACTTAATTATTCATAATTAGATTTAACCATGAAAGCATGAAACCATAAACTTAATTACAATCAAACATCCAACACAGTAGACACCAGATTTTTACTTGGAAAACCATAAAAGGGAAAAACCATGGTGGGTGTTAGCCCACAGAAATATATGAGTTATAACAATACTAAAAAATAGAGGCTCAATGCCTAGAAGGCTCACTACCCAAAATGCTCACTGCCTAATGGGTGGCTCATTGCCAAAGTGGTCAACTAATTAGATAGCATCTACTCCATGCCAGGGTTCAGTTTCATTTAAGCATAATATAACTCCTTTGCTCTGCTTTTTCACACCTTCACACTTATCTCTTCATATTCACATCACCCTCACTTTTTCGCAATTACATTACATGCTTTTATACAATTCATCAACCTTGCAATGTACATCAAGGTTGGCATTACATTCATCAACCATTGGATCAATCTCCAAGGTTGGTATTACAATCATACATAAAATAAGTCTGGACCTAATACAAATTTAGCTAAGAAAAAGATGTAAAGATGTATGCGGATCACGCCATGCCTTAGATAGGACTCAATCACAATCCTCCATGCCACAACATGCTTCTACAAACTTCGATGCATCTTTGTAAATAGTGAAAATAACCAAGTCAGCCAAGACTGATGAGAGCACTAGGTCTACTAAGAACATTCTTCATTCAAGATCCAATTTTATCTTTGCGGACCAATCCAAAGGTAGGAAAACAATTAGGAGACATCCATAAGCACATTGTAATTACCAGGAACAACTGCACAATCTCTAACCACTCTGTCAAGAAGATTCTTCAAACCGGAGCACAAGAACAACACTGTTAGCCACTATCATCAGGAAATAGATTGTGGACCACCAAATCACAAACCATTGTAGTTGAAGGCAATTAATATTATTACAAACTTGATTCCAGAACTATAGACCAAAATACTTCAATGTGGAGGAATGTGGAGCATAACACTCTCTTCCTGTCATAACCAAACATACAGGGAAAGCAATTTTCACACTGGTGAACACAACTTACTCAAATATTCATGTTGGAGGCTTAATCTTGGAATATAACAGCTTCAGATAGACTTCTAAATAACTTCCTATCCATAGACAAAGATATACATTCTATAGGAAATGCAGAGCTAATTTAGACTATTCTTCTTAGTGCAATACACTATTTCCATTGTAACACACTGTTACCACCGAAGGGGCTAAATTTCTCAATATCCTCAACATCAGGGTCACTTACATAACTAAATACAAAGAATTTCACTCCATACAAGCAAGCAAAAAAGTAAGAGCATAGTTGACACCAATGACAACACAGATATGTTGACATCAATGACAACACTAGTTAGGCACATACTTGCAACAATATCTTTGTCATTTTTGTAGCATTTTCCTTTCATTACTTAAAAGATCTATATTTTACCTTCTCATATCTCTATATATGCCTTACTGAATGATTTGGATGAAATTTAAATGTGTTTTAAACAATCAAAACCTTTAATCTTGTCTCATTCATTACTGCAAACACACAGAAACAATTGACATAATAGGTCTTAGGCTATGCAAACAGTTATCTTTCCTTTCAAGTTGTGAAACATAGCTTTCCTTCTAAGAGACAGATCATTGATCTTCCTTTGAAATACTTATGTTATAAAATTGCCATTCATTGAGTTGTGTGAAGAAATCTTTACAGTAGTAATTATGAATAGGTCTGCCCTTTAATATCATTTTGGCGCAATCAGCTTCTCGAGTTAGTTTTCATTTTAAAAATAATCATCTTTCTTACCCTTTTCCTTTAAAATTCATTATTCTCTAGGAGAATCAAAAGAGGAACCAGACCATAATCTGGAGATTCATCTTCATTATGAGCATACCCACATGCTTGAAGGTGTTTCCATGTTTCACGAGATTGTTGAGCATTCAAACTTAGCATCTAGGTGCAATCTCTGTGACAAGAATTAATACCAGTAGTCCCCAAACTTTTTGAAAAGAGATAAAAATATTGTGTATCAAACTTTGAGTTTTAAGACTTAACCCTACTGGTTTCCATTATGAATCTAAGGCACAAGTACAAATCTATATAATAACAAATCCATGCTAGACTCACAAACTTATTCTCTAACAAGGCAATGATACAATGCAATACTCTAGACAATTACACTAAGTACTATTTTCCAAGTCTCATAATAGATATATTCAAAATCTTGATATGTTTGATACTATTCTTTAATTATTGAGATAAACATCATTATCTACCTCATTCAATTTCCACAATATCATTGTCAAATTTCTTGTTCCCACCAATAATAACAATAACACAATATATATTTAGTTTTTTTTAATAAAAAGGTGGTAGACCACCCATACTTGTAATAATAGTATGAAAAATATTACAGAAAATAGCCAAAATGATTACGCTCTGTTCTATACTATTAGAGCCAAAATTTATACATTAAGAGCCCAATAGTGGCTATTGTCAACTATCTTAGAGCAGTAGGGAAATAAGTATTAAAATAGAAAAATAGAGATAAAACTAGACATGGCTTAGTATCCTATCACCATGGGGTCCTCACATGTTGTGAGGGAAGAGCACCTAACCTGCTATTAAGGGTCGGCCCTTTCACTTGCCCTGGACCCATGAATGGCCAATTGTTCATCCACCGGTGCCATCATGCCTAGCCTAGACGTGTGTGGTACACATGAAATCTCTAGTTCATCTTGGCCATCGAGGGGAGATGTATCTTCATGGCTTGATAGTACTTTTGGGAGGTGGGGGCCCACTTTGGGGTGTACATCCTAAGGAAATGGATGGAATTGAACACATCCATGCACCTGGTTCTCATCTGCTTAGAAAAATTGTAGCTGTTGCCATGAAGGGCCCTGTCTAGTCCACTAATGCAGCCACATCCTAAACCTTTTTGCATTGCTTATAAACACACTTCCTTGGTGGAGAAGTTCATAGGGATTGTACCAGGAATAAACCTTAGGTAACATTGCCTCGCCTTTCATCAAGCCATAGCTTTACAGTGCAAATTTCCATTTCTCCAAGATGTGGAGATAATAAAACAACAGACTCATTGCTATGGCGTGGATGTAGTGACCATCTTCGACTATGTCCATGATGTTTGAAAGGAGGGTGGAAACAATGTCTGACTAGTGGAGAAGTCTATCCTCCTTTCCCTCTAGCCATCCCTAATTGCATATATTCCTATTCGAAAACTGGGCCATTGTACAGTCTATGTCAAAGATCTGGTTCATGTCCATGATTCTGACCCTTCTTGTTACATTCCTAAACTTTGACTATGTTTTACTTTTTACTTTCATATGATTAAGTGGATAACTAATCATAGATTAATGATTTGATGTTAGGAAAATGTCAAGATAAATCATTGATTTTAAGAATTATTATTAATGCATAGAATTAGAAATGATATTACATGTTATTGAGATTATTTAAGCATGATGCATAATGATTTATTGATGATATAGTGATAATAGTTTGTACGACTGTGAGTGTAACCAGGACAAGATTTCCAGCTCTAAGAATGGAAGGAGAGTATCACCTGAGAGAAGGGGATATATGTTTTGAAAAATTTAGGTTTTCCATTTGATTTCCAAGGTGTACATTACTTGAACCTTCATTAGATAGGGTATGTCTTAGTTATCTTCCCCTATTTAGTCGATTTTAATTGAACTATTGTCGTTTTGTCGATTAAGGGTGTTTTGATGTCATCTATGTCAATTCAACTGAATACTATTCAGGAAAAATTATTAATGATTAGAGTTAATCATTGTCTTTTGTCAGAGATTTCTAATATATATATATATTTGTAGATATTGATTTAATTATACTAACAACAGTATAAGATTGCAAGGCAGGGAAGTAAGCCTTGACCCCATGCTCGCATTTTGATGCATGATTGATGTTAACACCATACTTATGGTAATGTTATTATGGTGTCAACATAGTTTATTTTATTATTTGCATATTATACATATATGATGTATAAGTAAGTATTGTGCGATATAATTACTATCCTCCTGATGCTCTGTTAAGCTTCCTTCAGTTTTCAACCACTATGTGCATATAGTGAACCATATCCCATGATCCATGAAAGTGTGGAGTGGGAGAAATGTTGTTGGTTCAGTGTAACCTTTCCATGATTGTAGCACTTCTTCTGATGCATGCTCTCGATGGGAGAGTTTATAATGAAGTGGAGTAGATATACCCACAGGAGTACGAGAAGTTTATGCTATTGTCAACCTTCATTTCGAGGGTGGTTTTCATTATGTTTTGATTTGGGTAGGAATCTCTGAGTTGGGCATACGAGAAAACAACAAAGGAGTCAAGGAGAAAGCTTAGAAAAATATCAAAATTCCAAACGCAGTATATTCCATTTATATGACTTGAGAATAAAATTCTATGTAAATTTATCATTATTACCATGACAAAAACATTATGATTGTAAAGTGAAGGAACTCACTAGCATGCTATCTTTGAATATGTCATAAATTTTTAGTTTGAAATTATTCATAAAACATATGCTTTTTATATAATGATTATGCAAACGATTATTGTTAAAAAAATGATTATAATGATCATGGTTATTCACTTGATGGTAAATTGGGACTATCAATGCAGGTAATATGAGATGACTTGTTACATATGGTATCAAAGCTACCGGGTTAAACACATAGATCTATGAGCTCAGTGCATGAAATCTTCCTCAGACATTAACAATTGCTAATGTTTGGATGTCCTTTTGCCAGAATGGTAAGAAAAAGAATGACACCAAGGAAGAAGGTAATGGGAAATGGACATTACCTAAAGGCTATGAGGGAGCTAGCCTTAAGAATGAAAAGCCTAGGCCAAACTAGTTACCTAGAAGATGCATGGTTATCTGATACTAAAACCTTCTTTGATTCTATTAAACACATCAAGAAAGAGAAGGAAAAGAAGGACAAAGCAGTTAAGGCTATTGTTCCTATCTTTGAAAATGAATTAGTTAAACCCTTTGCACCTAAGGTACTACCATTTGGAAGTGGTCCTAATGCTCCTATTATCACTCAGGAGGTCATGGATGAGTACCTTCAAGTACATCCAACTCCCAAGTCTAATTTAGTAAACCTTAAGGATGAGGATAAACCTAGGAAGATCTCCCTTTCTAAAAGTGACATGTAGTTGCAAGATGTAAAAACTTGTAATAAATGATGGATATTATGTGATTTACGGACACTATAGTGCAATTTTGAAAATTTGGCAAAACTTTCCTTTCTTGTTTAAGATTGCATAAATGAGTATGGATTTATGTTTATGAATGGATTGAATAGTATGAAAAACTAATTGAATGCTTAACCTACAAACTTTAGGAGAAGTAGATTGCAGCATGGTTCGGATAGGAATCGACACTGGGGGTAGCCCAGATGAAGGGCAACCTTCTGGCCACTATGATTCAAAACTGGACCAAATTATTGCTATGCTCCATGAGACGAGGGAAAGAATTGGAACTTTAGAGAAGGAGGTTAGGGGTCAGAATGGAACTAGGCAGGAAGCCTTCCATGAGGGTGAAGATGAGGAATGTCATGAAAACACCACCCAAAGTGGATGTGGAGAAAATAACTTTGAAATGAGACAAGATGACGATAAAAGGAGCCACTTGGATCTATAGTTTTCTAGAGATATGAAAAAGATTAAACCTCCCAATTTGATGGGACTATAAGTGGAGATGACGAAGAGACATGGCTTACATATATGGAGAAATACTTTGAAATAAGAAACTACTTTGAAATAACCAAAGTAGTATGGGGAGCATACCAATTAGCAGGTGAAGCATCCACCTGATGGATGAAGAAGAAGACGGAGTTTAGATTGAACTCCTTGAGTCTAACCTGGGAAAGGTTTGTGGAACTCTTCAAGCAAAGATGTTTTCCACAGTTGTATTTTGATCAGAAGCTTATAGACTTCCAAAACCTGAGATAGGGTGACTCATTTGTGAATGACTATAAGTGGAGATGACGCAGAGGCATGGCTTACAGATATGGAGAAATACTTTGAAATAACCAAAGCAGTATGGGGAACATACCCATTAGCAGGTGAAGCATCCACCTAATGGATGAAGAAGAAGATGGAGTTAAGATTGAACTCCTTAAGTCTAACCTGGGAAAGGTTTGTGGAACTCTTCAAGAAAAGATGTTTCCCACAGTTGTAAATTGATCATAAGCTTATAGACTTCCAAAACCTGAGAGAGGGTGACTCATTTGTGAATGAGTATTGGGAGAAATTCACTTGTCTTCTTAAATATGTTCCCCAATATTAGCAGGATGAGAGATTTCACATCCCAAAAGTTCATCATGGGTTTGAATGCCCCAAATTGGAGGTGAAGTTGATGTGCATGGTCCCACTACAATGGGCCAAGTTTATGAGAAAGTTATCAAATAGGAACAAAAGTTAAAATCCATATCTGGATATTGGGACAAGAACCATAAAATGTTTAGTTGGTCACAATAATCCTAGTCATTTAAGAAAAAGATAAATAAATAGAAATTCAATAAGAAAGGTGATAAAGGATTCAAGGATAATCGAAATGAATCCAGGGGTGGTAAGAAAAACAATAATAACTCCAAGAAAAATGAAGATAATTAAGGAAAGCCCTATGAAAGGCGAGGACCCATAGGAGGGTGTTTTTCATGCAGTGGTGACTATTATGCTAATTAGTGTCCCAATAAGACCCAAGGGACTCAGCCATGAGGAAATCCTTAACCCTCACAACAGGCAGCCTTCTAACAGTGGATACATGCAGCCTTGGACAACCGGTAGGCAAAGTATCAAATTACTCCAATTGAAACCATAGGTATTTTATATGGTATTCTAATCTCATTTTTGATAGATACTGGTGCTATACAATTATTTATTTCTCCAAAAGTTTTAAATAAGATTTCTATAAAAGCTGGTTACATGGTAAATTCTTGGTCAATTGAATATGGTAATTAGAGAAGGGCTTAGGTAGAGCAATGTTTGTTTGAGGCCAAAGTTGAAATCGTAAGTTTTTTTACTGAAGTGAACCTTTATGTAGCCCCATTAGGCTCATATGATCTCATATTTGGAATAAACTAGTTATTGAGGCATAGGGCTAAGGTGGATTGTTTTGCTAAAACAATAGAATGCCTAGATGACCTTGGGAGTAAAGTTTTTCCGCAAGGCATTGCTAGAGAGGTTAAATTGAGGTAAATATCTTCCTTATAGATGAAAATAGCCTAGAGAAGAGGATGTCAACTCTTTGCTGTTAAAATGGAGAAAATAAATAGTTATAAGGAATCTATTTTCCAAGATGATTTGATGTATTATGAATCTCAAAAACTCCAAGGGGTTAAAGAAGGAGAATCCATAGATCATGAGAGATTAGATATGGATTGACACCCATTTCTTCAAGATTTTGAGGATTTATTCTCAAATGATTACCGGGATTACCTCCTAAGAGAGATTTTGATTTTTTAATAGATATAAATTTGGGATTGAAACCTATATCTATAGGTCCTTATAAAATGACCACAATATAGTTAATAGAGCTAAAGGCTCAGTTACAAGAATTTCTAGAAAAAGGATTGATAAGACCTAGTGTTTCACCCTAGGGAGCACCAGTAATTTTTGTTACAAAGAAAGATGGAACATTGTGTCTATGCATAGATTATGATATGCTAAATAAGGCAACAATAAAAAACAACTATCCATTGCCTCGTATTGATGATGTTTTCGATCAAATGTGAGGGGCAATTGTGTTTTCAAAGATCGATCTTCGAGCCAGGTACCATCAATTGAGGCTAAAAGATGAGGATATTTATAAGATGACCTTTAGACAAGGTATGGGCACTATGAGTTCATTGTCCTACCCTTTGGATTAATGAATGCCACTGTAACATTCATAAACTTAATGAATAATGTGTTTAGAGATTGTTTGGACAAGTTTGTCCTTGTTTTTCTCAATGATATTTTGATTTACTCTAAAAATGAGGAGGAACATCTCCAACATATATGGATTGTTCTCTAGAGGTTAAGAGAGCATAAAATGTATGGACAGATCTCAAAGTGTACTTTCTTTCAAAAGGAAGTACAATATATGGGTCATATAATTTCAACTAAGCGAATTGCTATGGATCCAACAAAAATTAGAGCCATATTGGAATGGCCAACCCTGAAAAATGTGCATGAGGTGGGATATTAAAAAATATTTGTGGCTAATTTTTTAAAAATTACATATCCTATTACTTATCTACAAAGGAAAGGCAAATGATTTGATTGGTCAGAGAAATGCAAGGAGGCATTCAACCAACTAAAAGAAAAGTTGACTATGGTGCCTCTTTTAAGGGTACCTGACCTGAAGGGTCATTTTGTAGTCATCACTGATGCCTCAGGAGAGGGATTAGGTGGTGTACTTGTCCAAGATGGGCAAGTTATTGCATATGAGTCTAGAAAATTGAAGAAATATGAGCAAAATTATGCTCCTCATGATCTTGAGTTGGTAACAGTTATTCATGCACTACAAATGTGAAGACATTATTTGCTCGGGAAACCTTTTGAATTAAAAATAGTCCATCAATGGCTCAAATATTTGTTTACTCAACCACATCTGAATGCTCCCTAGAGAAGATGGTTAGAGTTAATATCGGATTACAATTTTGAGATTAAATACATATAGCAAAAGGGAAACTGAGTGGCAGATGCCTTAAGTAGGAGAAGACATATGTCCTTGATGATCTCCATACATTCTGATTTTAGGAATCATGTATTGTAAAGCTCCAATGGAGATGAATATTATGAGCAGGTAAAACAAGCCCTTGCTCATGATTCTATGTGTGATGGATTCCACTTTGAACTAGATGGATTATTAAGGTTTAAAGGAAGAATGTATGTTGTGAAATTTGAGGAGTTAAGGAATATCATGTGGAAGGAGGTTCATTCTATGCCTTATTCAGGGCATCTTGGACTGACAAAACTACTAGCTGATATAAAACCATTATATTTCTAGAAAGGAATGAAGAGGGATGCTGCAAGGTTTGTAGTTGGATGTCTAGAGTGCCAAAGGGTGAAGGAAGAACACCATCATCCAACAAGACTTCTATACCGTCATGAGATTCCAGAATGGAAATGGTAGATCATTAGCATGGATTTTATGCAAGGACTTCCTATGTCTAGAAATAGACACAATGCTATTCTAGTAGTGGTGGATAGAATCACTAAGGTAGCACATTTCATACCTAGGAATTTGATAGATGGGGCACCAGTCATAGCCAACAAATTTGTGCAAGAAGTTTTCAGATTACATGGCATTCTTGAGAAGATTATCTTAGATAGGGATGCCCATATGACATCAAGATTTTGGCAAACCTTATTTTCCTCAGTTGGAACTCAGTTAAACATAAGCTCAAATTATAATCCTGAAATGGATGGCCAATTAGAAAGAGTAAACCAAGTGTTGGAAGACCTATTGAGAATGTATTGTATGGACCATTAATACAAGTGGGAAGACCACCTTCCCCTTGTGGAATTTGCTTACAATAATTCCTATCATTCTGCTATTAAGATGGCTCCATTTGAAGCATTAAATGGAAGAAATTGTCGAACTCCTATAATTTTGGATAATCTAGATGATAGGATTAGCCTTGGTCCAAAAATGCTATCAAAAATTGAAGAACGTGTCCATCTGATTAATAAAAGGCTAGCGGAAGGTAATAATAGGAAAAAAAACTATGCAGATGCTAAGCACATTGCAAGATATTTCTTTGTAGGAGAGAAATTCATGTTAAGAGTCAAACCACAAAAGAGTTCCATTAAGTTTGGAAAGTCATCCAAACTAGCACCTAGGTATGTGGGTCCCTTTGAAGTTCTTGAAGAGGTTAACCCAGTAGCATACATGATTTCTCTACTACCAGCTCTCGCCATGATGCATAATATTTTCCATGTTTTTTATTTAAAAAATTATGTTGCAACAGATAACCATATTCCTATTCTTGATTGGAATGCCATACAGGTGAAGGACCCATGGGGGGTAGTGATTGAGCCCATCAAGGTGCTCAAAATACACAAGCTATGCTTGCATAATAAAGAAATTACTCAATGCAAGGTCTAGTGGGACCAATATGCAGGAGAAAATACCACCTGAGCGAATTATGATGATATTTATCAAAGATTCCCTCATCTCTTTTAAGTTTTTTATTATGATGAACAAAGCTCTTTTTATGTTATAAACTCTAGATACATTAAATCATTAGGGACGATGATACATATGGGGGGAGATATATTACATCCCCAAACTTTGATTATGTTTTAGTTTTTAATTTCATATGATTAAGTGGATAACAAAAATCATAGATTAATGATTTGATGTTAGGAGAATGTCAGGATAAATCATCAATTTTATGAATTATGATCAATGCATAGATTAGACATGAGATTACATGTTATTTAGATTATTTAAGCATGGTGTATAATGATTTATTGATGTTACATTGATCATAGTTTGTATGACTATGAGTGTAACTAGGAAAAGATTTCCAAGTCCAAGAATGGAAGGAGAGTATCACCTAAGAGAAGGGGATAGATGTTTTGAAAAAGTCAGGTTTTCCATTTGAGTTCCAAGTTATACATTATGTGAACCTTCATGAGACAGGGTATGTCTTAGTTATCTTCCATTGTTTAGTCAATTTCAATTCGACTATTGTCATTTTGCTGATTAAAGCTTTTTGACATCATCTACATCAATTCGACAGAATAATGTTCTAGGAACATTAATAATGATTAGAGTTAATCATTGTATTTTGTCAAAGATTTCTGATATATATTTTATTTTTTGTGAATATTGATTTAATTATATTAACAATAGTGTAAGATTGCGAAGTGATGGAGTAAGTCTCGATCCCATGCTCGCATTTTGATGCATGATTGATGTTAACACCATAATTATGGTAATGTTATTATGGTGTCAACATAGGTTATTTTATTATTTGCATATTATACATATATGATGTATAAGTATTGTGCGATATAATTACTATCCTCCTCATACTGTGTTAACCTTCCTTCGGTTTTCAACCACTACATGCATGTAGTGAACCATATCCCATGATCCACAAAAGTGTGGAGTGAGTGGGAGAAATGTTGTTGGTTTAGTGTAACCTTTGCATGATTGTAGCACTTCATCTGATGCATGCTTTCAAGGAGAGAGTTTATAGCAAAGTGGAGTAGATATTTCCGTAGGAGTACAAGAAGTTTATGATGTTATCAACCTTCATTTCAAGGGTGGTTTTTATTATGTTTTGGTTTGGGGAGGGAGCTCTGAGTTGGGCATATGAGAAAACAACAAAGGAGTCAAGGAAAAAGCTTAGAAAAGAACAAGGAGATGAAAATGATAAGGAGAAAATATAAACTCCACATAGAAACTTAAAACTTAGTGGCGGTGACCATTCATTTCAGGTATGTTTGGTATGATACCACTGCACTATGTAAGACTAATCTCATGTTTTCTTTACCTTGCTATTGATATGTGCACACTTTGAAATCATTATTTGGTGTCTATACAAAAACGATAGCATTGAGATATCTTGGGAAGCTTTGTTGAAAACTGACATCTTTTCCTTGTGCTGTAGCAACAAGCTAAAAAACCTAGACAAATGTCATCAAGGCTGATGTCTTTTAGATACTATTGTAATAGTAAGTTAACTAGTGAGGCCATGGTTTTGGCCGACATCCTTATTTTCTTTATCCATTGATTGAAAGGCATTCATATATGAATATTAACGTAGGATAAATGTTATCCATATCTTTTTGGTTTAGGAAAGTTTGTTATTACAGTTTGATAACACGTTGAGAGTCATGTTATTCTGAGAATTAAACTATTACAGGTAGATACTACTATATACATAGCTATTAAATTGATAAAGACACAGTTAATGAGATGGGTAATCATTTATATTACAACCCATAGGTTGCTATGGATTACAACAATCCAACCAATCTTTAGTACCAGTCAACTGTGGCTTCAAGTCACAACAAAATGGGATTTCAGATATAAAGATTTTTTATTTAGAAGTTGTTTTCGTTATGTACCTTTTAGCTGTACATTATTAAAGATTGAGAAGTAGGCTTCTTTTTATTATATAAGTGAAACTGGGATGATATTGCTATCATTACTGCACTACGAGTTCATGTTTGTGCCTTGAGTACAAGGTAGGATGCACATATATATAACCTTGAATTATTCATGAATAGAAAATGAAATAGCTTGATAGGTCAATAACTGTGTTATCATTCTTGGCTACTTTCTTCTAAACATGGTACTAACTCTCTTAATTTTGTAATGATGAGGAGATATTAGAATCTTTCATGTCTCTAGTAGACTAAGAGTTTTACTATGATAGAAAAAGATATTCCTTTTATCTTGTGATAATAGTAAATTATATATTAATGATGGGATTAGAGAAGATAGATCTCTAAGTGTGTCCTAGACATGTTTACCAAACATGAAACTCTTCTTACAATTATACTGTTGATCTTTATATTAAAAACCAAGAATATATAAACTTTTGAAATAAGGAATAGAGTGACAGGGAGTCGCAGATTCCATGTTGCAGATTCGATGTGAAACTTTTGGTAAAGTAGAAATCAGAGTTAGAAGTCCAAGATAGATGGACTAAAAGGGGAGTTTAATTAAATTCTCATGACCTGAATAGGTCAAACTAAAATCACTGTAGGATGAGATAGATTCTAAGTTGAGTTAGAAGTGGGTGAACAATCAACTACGTTCATTGCAAAATGTTTATTCGTATTAAATCTCTAGGTAAAGTAATGCATCCATCTCTACATGCACTAGTCAGTTCACTATTTTCCAGGTGCCATAACCATCCAATAGTGTCATACATAGTTAGAGGGGATCTATAGTTGTATGATTGTGATGGATTATGAAGGACACAACACTAGAAACTCAGATGGCAAACCTAATAGTTCTTTATATCTATTCCCTTCATGGAGGGTAGGGCCACTTCCAGGAAGGAAGTTGTGCGGTGGACGACCGGTCTATGGTTGGATGAAAAGCACTCTGGTGATGCTCTCCTTCCCAAGCAGATGACAAGCTGAGACTTATGAAGACAGATATCAAAACTCTAGATGCAGTATATTCCATTTATATGACTTGACAATCAAATTCTATGTAATTTTATCATTATTTCCATGAGCAAAACATTATGATTGTAAAGTGAAGGAACTCACTAGCATGCTATCTTTGAATATGTTGTAAAATTTTAGTTTGAAATTATTTGGCAAAGATATGCTTTTTATATAGTGAATATGCAAATAATTATTGTTAAAAAATGATTATAATGATCATGATTATTTACTTGATGGTAAATTGGGAATGTTAATCCCTATAATATGAGATAACTTGTTACACTTCCCCTTATCTCTGATTCCCATGTCATCATAGGAAATAGGAGTCATTTGTTGATAGTGTCATTCTCCATCTTCAAACTTGCAAACAAAGATCAAAGAAATAGCTCGAAGAGAAACACTTACTGCATTAAATCATGGGATTAGATGTCACTGAACTGAAGGATATATAATGTTGGAAGGATTGTGTTCACTTAATTATATTCCTTTTTCCACCCTTGCAGTCTTTTCATATTATGTATCGACGTCAGACATTAAAAGTTGATTCAACTTTACTGTAGACACCTAAAATATACCTCACTTCTCGACTTAGTTATTCATTTACCATATCTTCACATTTTAATCCCTTCTTTCTTCTTATATGAATTAAATAATTTATAATTATTTAATTAATTAAATGACAACTCGATATTAATTAAATAAATCAAATATTTATTTAATTAATAAATTTTAATAACACCTCATTCTTGATTTCTTTCCTTTTTAAAACTCATGTGTGTATTTAATTAGTTAAATTAATTAGATAATCTTCTCATATCATATCTTGCCTTCTTCCAGATTTATTTCTTTTTAAATAAAAATCAAATCCCTTATCTTCTTTCAAATCTTATCTTTTACTTGATTTATTTCCTCTTTTGTCAAACAAAGTAAAAATTAAATGTCTATGTTCAAATCAAATCCTTATCTCTCCATCATCAAAAATCTATAAATCTAGCCTCAACCAAGCCATTATCATCACACAAAAAAGTAAGGTTATGAGCAACCAACACATCATATCATTCTATGAATCTTTCATATCATAGAGAACAAAGCTAGTAGATTAGGGTGCATCTACTCCATTCTATCCAGTGTTGAAGATTTGGTTTGAAAGTGAAGGTATTGGGTATTTGCATTTATCTTCTTATTCATTTGATCATTTTCCTATATACATTTGCTAGAAATGAATAACATTCATTCTTGATTTAGGGCACATGAACATTGAATACTCTGGGTTGTTTCCGTCCATTCAACATTGAAATTTATGTCCTCCATATGTTGATGTGAAAGGGGGATCCTTACCAAAATCTAACTTATTAATGGTGATTGTTTGGTTTGACAACCTCTTAGCTATACCTTTTTCAAATGGTTATGAAGAGCTGTCTAGGGATCTCCATCATTCAAGTGGCTTTCATAAGATTTGTCGTATTGCGCATGTGTCTTGAGATTGGTGGTTGGCCTGATGCCTCCATGATACCAAAGAGCTTTTGACATGACTCCATACACTTATCTTTAAAGATAAACATATTCTTATCTATTTTAAAACTCTAACTCATTTATTGGGGTTGTTTCAGTTGAGAACTATTAATATGTACCAATACCTATCGACATGGATGCCCATTCAAGTCACAAATATCTCCATGGATCCACATTATTAGCTAAGTAAGCAAATTCCTTTGTTGTGGGTTGAAAGCCATCTCCTCTTCAAGTTGATCAATGGCTTTGTTAACTAGGGTGTCGGCCACCCTATTCCCTTCCCTATAACAATGAGAGACTTGAAAAAAGTTTATATTTCCTATGAGGATCAAGGCTTTCTGTAAGATATAATCTATTTTCCAATTCTCCATTTTCTTTCACTTGATTTCTTTTATGATGTTCATTGAGTCTCCCTCTATCCATAAGTCTCTATGGTTATAATCCAGAGCTAGCTGTAATCCATGGAGTGATAATGCCTTCACTTCATTGTTAGATACTTCTAGGATCTTGGTGGATTTAGCTAGTATTAGCTGTCCTTTATGATCCTTGATGATGCAACCCATTCCTGACAATCCCAAGTTTCCCCTACATGCACCATCAAAATTTAATTTTACAAAATTGGGTAATGGAGGAGTCCATGTTACCTTATTTCTCTCCACTTTCTGAGGGATGGCTTGAGAGATTACCCCATTTGAGATAGGTTTGGAAGCATTTCCATTTCTTTAACAGTGAATTATTCTATCTTGTCCACTTTGTATTCTGAGTTACTGATTTTCTAGCTTTTGTCATGACGACCTCTGATATTGCTCTCTAATTCCTCACATACCTTTTGAATCATCTAATTTTTCTTCTCGAAGATACAGACATTTCTCTCCTACCAAATATGCCATCTCACTGTGGATGGGCTCACTTCCCATATGCATGCAAAGTTTGATTGTGAGAACAGTGTTGGCTAACTTTTAAATAGTAATAATAGAGATTTTAGAAGAGGTGAAGCCTAGTCTAATTGTTTAAACAACCAATGCCAGCATTGTTAGCTAAAAGAGCAATGTAGCAATAAGTGATCAATGCTCTCTTCCCGTTCTCCACATAAGACACATTTGAAATTTGTTCCTATGTTCAATTTTTGCATCCTATCCCTTGTGAGAATTCTTTTGTGCAATTCTAACCATGTGAATGCCCCAACGTTTGAAAGGATCACATTATTCCAACAAAGGTGAGTTGGCCATTCTATCTTAGTGGATGAAGATAGACTTCTATATCATTGTTTTACCTTGTAGGACCCCAAATTCACCATTGTCCATATGAGCGCATTTTCTTGATCAGAGATAAATACTACTCTTGAGTTTAATATGTTTTGGAGAATTTCCTTATGATTTGGTGGGAAATTGTAGTCCTCTAAACTTCTCCATTTTGCCTTTTAAGGTTGTGTTCTTAAGTCTGGTTGGAAATAGTCGTGTACATAGTTACCATAGTGTTGTTGTAAGTAAATATTGGCCTCATATAAGTCCTCCCTTAAGGAAATTCTTGGCCACCTATTCCAAGAATGCTCCCATAATTTTACTTTAGTTCCATTGTTGATTACCCATGTAAGCTTAGGTAGTAATACTTTCCTGCTGTTTGTGATGAAGTTCCATATGGAGGAGCCTCTTGGTGGATTCTCTACCATAAATATCCTCTTCTTTTCATTGTTATCCAAATACTTGGATTGAATCAATTGGGCCCATATTGAGTGTGGTCTCTCATACATGTTCCATGCTAGTTTGGCTCCCAATGCCTGATTTTGTAGATTTAAATTCAATATCCCACCCCCATGTGCTTTGATTTACAAATATTCTCCCATGCCATGAGGTGAATTTTTGTTGCATGCGTTGATCCTTGCCATAGGAATTGTTTGCATAGTTTCTCCATCTCTGCTAGGACGCCCTTCCGGATTAGTAGAGAAGACATCATATAAGTTGGTATGGTTGACATAATGGATTTGGTCATTTTTAGCCTTCCTTCGAGTGTGAGCCACCTTCCTTTCCATGTCCCAATTTTACTTTTCAAGTTAGTCAAGGCATCCTTCCAATGATCCTTTTTTGTGCCATCTGTTAAACATTCAAATTCCAAGATATTTACTAGGAATAGACTTTATATTGAAGTTGAAGAGTGTTGATATCTCCTTTTGAAATGCTGCGTCTGATTGAAATACAAATAATTTTTATTTCTTTGGATTTATCTGCTGACCTGATGCCTTGTAATAGTTATCAATAGTTTCTTTGATTATTCTCGCTTCCTTCTTACTAGCTTGGCTGAATAATATGGTTTCATCTGCAAAGAGTGCATGAGTGCATGGATTTGTCACATGCCTTAGGTATATTCCTTTCTATAGGTTGTTGTTGTTCATATCCTTAATTACTCATGTTAAAGCTTCCACCATAAAAATGAAGAGGTATGGAGAAAGGGGGTCTCCTTGACATAGACCCCTCGAAGACTCCAATGAACCTACATCAGTTACATTTATCAAGACTGTGAATCTTGTTCCTAAAATTAAAGTTATTATCCATCTCCTCTATTGATTGGAGAAGCCTAGTTTGGTCAGGATATGGATTAAGAATTGCCAACTGACCCTATCATATGCTTTGGCCATATCAAGCTTGATTACCATAAATGGTAGCTTGTCTTATTTGACAGAATGTAGGATCTCATGAGTAATGATGGCCCCTTCTACTACATCTATTCCTGGAACAAATCCTCCTTATGCATTCAAGATTAATTCTAGTAGTATGCATGCCAATCTCAACACTGCTGCCTTGGTGATGATTTTGTAGACATAGTTGCTGAGGGAAATTGGTCTAAATTGTTCAAAGGTTGCAGGTGTATTTGTTTTGGGAATGAGTATTATGTTGGTGTTCTTCAACTCTTTTAGAATGTTTTTAAACTTTCTGGACTCTTATACTACCAAGAAGATATCCCTTCCTACTATCTCCTATCATTTTTGAAAGAAAAGTCCTAAAAAGCCATCTTGGCCTAGTGCTTTATCTCTTGGCATTGAAAAAACTAAATCATTAATTTCCTCCATGGTGAACTCCTTCATCAAGATTTTATTCAACTCCTCTAATACTAAGTTGGGAATGTTAGCATCAAAGGTATCTAGATGGGAAGAAGTTCTATCCTCTGATAGCAAATTTTTGTAATATTCTATTGCTTCCTTTTTTATCTCATTAATATTGGAGGTCATTGAGCCATTTCTTCTCCTAATATTTTAGACAAAATTTATTCTTTGCCTAATCTTCATGGATAGATGAAAAAAGATTTTGTTTCTATCTACCTCTTTCGGCCATCTTTCACTTGATTTTTGTCATCATAAAATATCTTCTCTCATCAGAATCTCCTCCATTGTTGATTAGCAGTTTTTTATCCAACACTTATCGATGATGATATCGCTAATGGAGAATCACTATAGGGAAGGTTTTTATAGGGAGAATTGGTACAAGGAAGGTTGTTATAGGGAGAATCAGTATAGGGATGCAAACACTAGCCAATATCTTGGAGGCAATTGCTACAGGGAAGGCAATCACTATAGGGACACAAAAACTAGCCATTTTTCTGATGAACAATTAAACAAATTTAACTCTATAACAAAGAGGATAATAGGGCTTGGACGAGGTGAAGAAAAAAAACATCCTAACTATATGAATATTTGGCAAGAGAAGGATCCCCTTAGATCACAGGAAGAACTATTTCAATTACAGGGAAGACCCCCCAAAAAATGGCTTGTGTCTCAATCAAAGGGGGTTAGAAAAATGAAAGTCTTTCTACACTTAGAGGAGAGCCAGACATCAGAGAGACCCAAAACTAGGAATGAGACATACTAGGAGAGAAAGGGGTCCCCACAAGGAGATTGGGAGGAAAGAGAAGTGGCAATATGTGCCAAATCCAATCTTCAAGGTAGTAACATGCAGAAAGGAGACACAAGAAACCCGCATTCAGATTCTAAGGGAAACAGTCAAGAAAAGAATAGAATTAGTATGAGAAAAAATGCTAATAGGTAAAGTCCTTTCCTACCATTTCTCCTTCATTGATTTAAAAGAATGGATCTCTCAGCATTGGTGTACGATTGAAGAATTAGTGGATATGGGTGAGCATTTTGTTTGTTTTTATCTTCCCAAACCAAGGAGAAAGAGATAAAGTGCTACAAAATAGACTGTGGAGTTTTCCATGAAACAAATGTTTACTGTTAGTCTTGGAAACTAGACTTTAACCCCACTACAGAACAAATACCTCTCCTTCCCCTTTGGATTCAAATACCAAGTCTCCCAATGGAATATAGGGATTTGGAAATCTTGAGAATGATAGGAAATATTTTGGGAACATGCCAGGAAATAGAGCTTTAACAAAGCCACTATTGGTCATCTACGATTAGAATGAGCATCCTAATGGAAACAAATAAAACATTTTGAGAATGAATAACACTTGAGATTCCAGAAGGCACCTGGAAACAGAAACTTTTCTACAAAGGTACAAAACTTTTGGGCTCAGACCCACTTCAGGAAGAAGAAGGAAACAAAAAAATGATGGAAACGAGTGCCAAAGAACATTAGGGAGAAGTAAGGTCCCATGGAAATCACTTAGCCAATTTTAAACATGTTGAGCTTGAAGTTCAGAGAGAAGCCCTCCCATGTGGTAGATATTTAGTAGTTTCACAAGAATAGGAGAGCCAAATTGACCTTCAAGAGTCTTTTCCCCTTCACTAGGGAAGACCTTAAGAGAAGGGGAAGAGGAAGAACTGAACTAGGAACACCTAGAGCTCACACCAACAGGGGAGGATATAGAGGAGGCAGTCAAATTAGAAATGACAACTGAGGACAAGGACAGAGGGAGTCAAACTTTTCTCCAAGAAGAGAACAATGGAAATAAGGAATCACAGGAACCATGGCTTCATAGTAAAGGAGAGAAGGAAGCTGAGGGTATGGCCATATGTAATCTGGAAGTAATATTGGAGGAAGTAATAGCTAAAGTGAGTAGTGACATTTGTGAAGACATCATGGAAGAAGTCCTTCGAGAGAATGAAGATGAGGAAGATGAACAAATTTTAGGCATTTCCCTAACAACAATGGAGCTAAAAATGGATAAAGTTACATTGGCCTCCTCAAGAAAGAGCATGGGGCAAAAAAAGAACAAGGGCCAAATACAAATAGTAGCAGGAATTCAGATGACCATAGACAAATCCCTAAGAAATAGGAGAGTAGGAATCTCTCCTTGGGTACAATGAGAGTCCAAACTTGGAATGTTAGGGGTATGAATGCCCCTAACAAAAGATGCCTTGTCAAAACTCAGATTGGTGGAGTGAAAATGGACATTCTACTTCTATAAGAAACCAAATTGCCAATAGAATAGGCTAGGAAAATATTTATCCAATGGAAAGAATGGGAGGTAGCGATGTCCCTAGTAGGAGATGCCTTCGGAGGATTAGCTATCTTATGGAGGAAACATCTTCCAAGGATGGAGATCATAGGGGAAATAGAGCATTGGATTTTAGGTAAGTTTCCAAAACTTATACAATCAAATGATTTATGGATTTTTTTGTCTATAGACCCACAAGAACAAACCAAAAACACTTGATCTCTAGAATCATTTCAGTCAGGTACTGAGGCTAATCAATCATGAAAAGATAATTTTTGGAGGCGACTTCAATGCAGTAGTGGAAGATGACGAGAAACTGGGCGGATTTCCCACCCTTCCAAATCCCAAGAGGATTTCAAGAACTTCATTGAAACCAACAACTTATTAAATTACAAACCATAAAAGGGGAGATTTACATGGATGGACAAAAGAAATGATTTTCTAAAAATAGCTGAGAGGCTAGATAGATTCCTCATTTCGAGTCAGTGCATGCAAAATAACTGGGAATGCACAGTAGACATCCTTCTGTGCAGCAGATCAGATCACCTCCCAGTAAGCCTCAGGATAGGAGAAGATTTGGGTCCTAAACAAAGACACTTCAAATTGTAGGATATGTGGCTGAGAGACCCAAACTTTATCCCTCTAATTTAGGAGTGGTGGCAGGCAACACCTTTTATCAAGGGATCGAGAATGTATCAACTAGTTGCCAAAGTAAAATATGTGAGAACAAAATCATAGAATGGAATCAATCTCATTTTGAGAATATATTCAAAGAGAAAGCCAAAATACAACAAGATCTCAATAATATATATATATATATATATATATATATAGTTAACATAAATTGATTGCACTTGTTTGACTGCATCTATTCAATTAGTCTAGATTAACCTATAAAGGAATCTTTATTTTCCTTTTCAAGTCTTGTCATATTACCGGTTCTTCAATAGAACATCATCTAAGAAAGAAATGACATTGTAAATCTTAACATAAAATTAAGTTAAATAATTAAGTATTAATTATAGATCAATTTTTCTTGAGAAATATCAATGCTTAAATGTATTGTTAATTGAAGTGTTTTGTTAGGAAGAACTTAAAATAAAAATGTAGGGTTTATTTTATTTTATTTACTTTTATACAAGTAAAAATTATGTTAAGAACAATCTATATACATGAGAGTCTTATGAGCATCTATCTAGTCTGGAAGAATATTGAAATATTGCATGGATGATCATGAAGTAAAGAGACACAATTAGATAAGATTGACCATCGACCAAATCAAAACATTTAATCTTGGCTAGGTTCCTGTGGTAGATGAGAGATAGATGATTTGATTAATGAATCTTATTATGTGGTGCAAGCCAAACCCTTGCCTAGAGTGAGATGGTGCCAAAAATAAGTGACATATATAGGAGAGAGGTCAGTATTTGTGCTAAATGGGTAAAAGCACAAACCTGTGTCACACTTTTATAAATGAATCGGCCAACACAAAAAAAAAAAATTCAACTTCCACCTCATAAAAGTGACATTTATATTTTGAATTTCAAAATGATGTAACCTAATGATAGTACAGGGCCATTTCTTTGTCAACTAGTGGTTTCAAGCCTTTGCCAAGGTGGTTTTGTGCAAACAGGGCATTTTACAATTGCAAACATGTGTTTTTGTTTTCCTAAATAGCTATTTTACACAAAGACTAGCCATTTTTTTTCCTTCTATTGAGAATATTTCGGTGGGAAGGGAATATTTTGTTAGCACCAGGGGGGGGCCATTTTTGCCCCTCAAAGCCTTAAACAGGGTTTTTGTTTTCCTTTTTGCATAAGTTTTGCCCACAGAGGTCAAATCTAGAAAGCGAGATATTAGAAGAAAGTTGATAGAGAGCACTTCATAGTGGCGTCAACAGTTTTTTGATATTCTGCTATAGGTGACTGAAACAGTAGTTTGAAGACAAATCTTCATTTTTTGCTTCCGAGCTCACAACTTTTTCCCACGATCTTTGATTTTCACGATTCAAACGACATCAAAAAGGTATTTAGGAGCTCTACAAATCCATCCATGCACTTTTGTCAGATTTAATCCCAGGTTCATTTTATTCAATTTGTCAATTTTTTGGCTTTTGAGTGATAACTTGGGCTTTTTGACACTTGAGGAAGTGAAACTTGTTTTGGATGGATTTGTTAGCTTTCATAAATCATTGTGACTGACTGTAATCTCCCTTGGATCTCAGTTTTAAGAGATTTTGATGCTTTCCCTTTTTTGGTCCCTTGAGGACAATTTGAAATAGCACTAAGTATAAAGTGCCACAATCATTCTTTTTTTGGGGGGTGATCTCTTTGATTGAGTAACAGGGGGTGTACTTGTGTTCTTTTTTGTACTCTTGCATCATGGATCCAAACAAACTTCCTCTACTCACACCATATAACTATCACGAGTGGAAAACTAAAATGGATATTAATTTAAGAAGTTTGAAAATTCATAGAGTAATAATGGGTACAAAAATTGAACCAATAGTAGCTGTAAAAAATAGAAAGTGGAACAATAGATGTGATCAAATGGAAAACTATGCTTGTCTATTTCTCTTGATCTTATTTTTCATATTAAATCTTGTACTACACCTAATGAAGTGTGGACTACCTTAGAAAATCTCTTTGGTAAACAAGATACAATGAGAGGTTTCAAATTAGAGAATGAACTAATTGGTTTGAATCCAACCAACTTTGCAAGCATCTAAGACTTCTTCACAAAATTAAAATCACTTAGGTTGTAGCTCAAACAATCTAGAATTGAGAAAGAGGACACTCAATTGATTATTTCAATCCTTACCAAGCTTGGTCCTGACTATTCAGTCTTTGTTTCTACCTTTTATGTTACTATGGATGCACTTGGGAAAACTTTCACAATGCCTTCACTTGATGAGTTTGTTGCATCACTCACAAGGGAGCAAGATAAGTTAGTACACATGGGCAAATTGAAGTCTCCTAGACCTCAAGCACTTCATGCTAATCAAGGTACAAATGATCAAAAGGCTTCACCTAGCAAAGGCAAGAAACAAAAAAATAAGGATTTCAAGAATAATGAGCAAGAAAAAGAGTCAACCAAATCACCTAAGTCCTCATCCTCTCCCAAGGAGGAATCATCTAAGAAGGAGAGACCAAAGTTTTCATATTGCAAGAAACTAGGACATGATGAGGATAAGTGTTATGAGAAGAAAATTGATGTGTTGACTCACATTATTCAAAAGCACAATATCCAAATGTCATAATCATCACTTAGTACATCCTCTTCTTTGACACCATCATCATCTACATAGATAGGGACATCAGTCAGAGAGAAGGCTTCTTGATTCTGGAGCTTCTCATCATATGGCATCTTCACCAGATTACTCATTGTGGTGCAGGGAAGACAGTTGAGTTCACTCCTAATTCAGCGATCATACAAGACACGGAGAGCAGAGATATCATTGTAGTTGGGATGGATGATCATGCATCTCGCTTATATACTTTCTCCCATTTTGCTTCTTTTGATGATGTAGATCCATTGATTGATATTCACAATCATGCATCAAGTGTGAATCATGTTTTTGAGGAGAAGTTTGGTCACTTGAACCTTGGTGTTCTTTCACCCACTTTGGTTCATGACACTAGTGCTGATCTTCTATCACCTCAACCTCCTACTTCTTCAGAGATCGACATCGACATGGTTTCATCTACTTTAGTTAAGTAAGATCATACAAGTCATTCAGACACAACTTTGTGGGATACTTTTTTGGCAGGTATATCAAACTTGTTTTGTGAGTCTCATATTGTAGATTTGGAGGACAAACTTGAGGGGATATCTCTCCTAATTGATGACAATTATAGCACAACTGCTACCCCATCTACTTCGTCTTTGGAGGTTGTACTTCAGGAGTCTACCTAGAATTTTGGATTGGTCACACCTCATTGCATTGTGCCATTCTTTGATTCTGACATGTGGGCACTTGAGTAGTTTTCAGAGACAACATATATCATGAGGCTTCTTCCTTCATACCTTGTGATGGAGTTTCTTCTACATCATCCTTTGGATTTGTTTCTTCCTAAGGGGAGATATGTAGTTTGCAGGTACAGGACACTTTCCAGCATTCATCTTCAAGCATTCACCATTGGCATAGGAGCTAGTTCATTGTGGGGGTACCTATAGTCTCTCACTTTCTCTCCTATGGGGGGGGTATTGTACATATGTGATAGAAGTTGTCCTTGGGGGGTCATGTTGAGTCCTCCTACTATCACTTCTTTCACTTTCATTGTTTCACGCATTCTCACTTTTGGAGAGAAGTTTTTTCCCATGAGGTTTTGTCCTTTTCTCCACTTGAGATTTGTTGTACATGGGTACCTAACATAGCCTAGTAGCCGGTACCCATCCATCATTTCATCTTTCTTTAGTCAGCTTCTCCCTAAGTTGCACTTAAGGGGAGGTGTTGGTGTGAATAGGGTTATCACCTAACCAGTTCACCCTTGTGTGGATAATTCACATTATTTAACTATTTACTACTTAAATAATATTCACACATCACACATAATTGACACATGTTAAGTTGACTTAGTGAGTATTCTAGGTGTTTCTAGTTGAGTCTAGTTGTGTGTTGAGTTGTTGATAGTTGGAGTGAGTTGTCTTATCCTCCACATGTGCAATTAGTTATCATCCTCTAATTGTCACATGTTGTAGGAATATCTCCACTTTCTACTCCACCTTTTTAGCTCTGACCTTGCCTTTATAAGCAAGGCTTTCTTCATGTATTGTAATCCAATGTAATCTCTTGTAATCTTGTAGTCTTTTGCATTCAATGATAGAATATCATTATTCTCTCATTTGATCTCTCTTGTGCTTTAATGAAGTCCTAATCCTAGGTGGCTCCAATCATAGCCAACTCTAACACAATATTCAACCAAAGTTACCTCTTCTACATCTTGCTTCTTCTTTATGTGTAGGGTGTCTAGTTGAGTTGCTAGATGACTTATGATTTCTTCCTTCATATTTGATAGGATATTGTTGAGTTCTACCCTAGAGACTTGAGTGGATGATTTTGTACAAGATAGAGCTCTCGAGCCTCTAATTTTCATTAAGGTGGAATGTGAATAGTTCCTACAGATTTGACAAATTCTATCAAATGCAAGTTGAGAGGTATCCCCTATTCAATTTAAATTTAGTGCATCCATATATTCTTCACTCACGCCTCTTAAAAATACAAATTTCAGTGATTTTACAGAGAGTTGATTCTATCGTGACTTCTTGATGCATAATTGAAACCATTCGACATAATCTTTAAGAGTTTCATCTTCCTCTTAAGACATCCTGAAGATATTATCTCCCTTTATATCCCTTCCATGACAATAGTCCTTGTACTTTTGTAGGAATTTCTCCTTCATGGTATCCTAGTTTGTTATTGGATTTTGACCTAGCCACATGAACCATCACAAGGTTACATCCTTAAGGGTGGCTAGAAAGAGTTTGATTCTGTATGCATATGTAGTGTAGTCGTAGCTTCTACAAAGTATATCAAATTCAAAGAGGAATGTATCTGGGTCCTCAGTGATTAGCCCATGAACGTTTGGTAGTGCTGAAGTAGGTATATTGTTCAAGGTATCGGCTCTTGCTTGGTCTGTGATTGGAAATGCAAATGTAACTGACTCATCTGGATTCTCTACTACTTCTTTCGCCATTGTCTCTTGATGCCAAGTGGCAATGTATTCCAAATCTGTAAGGTCCTTTGGTCTAAGCGGTGGTTTAAAGTGGTATTCCCCTTCTTCTATTGTACTAGATGGAAGAAAACTCCCTAACTAATCTCTCTACTACCACATGCAATGATGCTTTGAGCTAATAGCTCTATTCCTGCACCATGTTAGTAGATAGTTTGGTAATGGATTGAATGTCTAATTAATCCTAATTTCTTGGAAAATAAATTGTATATCCTATGAAAGTAAAAACAATAGTCAAAAGAACTTAGAAACTCTAACCTTAGCACCATCGCTGACAATGGCACTAAATATGTCTAACTCCATTATTAACCAATAGATTGATGTAGAAAGGGCATGGACACAACCCAATAAACCTATAAATATTATATCAAGGAACCCAATGGCAATAATTTGTTACATTTAAATATGTCAAACCAGGCAATCGTATTCTTCTTGGATGGTACCCATACTATATGTACACTCAAGGATTCCTAAGTTTAATCTAGAATTTGTGCATAGAAAAAAACTATGGAGAAGGAAACAAACTCTACTTTGCGAGGAACAACATTTGCTACAACTAGGTAATGTTGTTTAGGAATAATAAATGCTTCATTTAGTAGAAACATAGTCTATGTAAATTATAATGGAGAAATGGTCTATATACTAAGTCGGTGATCACCTTGAACATTCCTTAATTCAATAAACCATAATAACTCAATGAACTAATGATGTAAACTAACAATGTAGACTAACAATATCAACGAACAACATAAACTAACAAGGTAAACTAACAAGAGAACTACAGTTACCTCAAGATTCTTCAAACTGGAGCAAAAGAACAACATTGTCAACCATTGTCATAAGGAAAGGATAGCTTGCAAACCACCAAATCATGAACCATTGTAGTTGAAGGCACTTAATATTATTACAAACTTGATTCCAGAACTACAGACCGAAATAGTCCAATGTGGGGGAATGCGGAGCATAACACTCTCTCCCTGTCATAACCAAACATACAGAGAAAGCAATTTTCACACTGTGAACACAACTTACTCAAATATTCATGCTAGAGATTCACTCTTGGAATATAACATCTTTAGATAGATTTCTAAATAACCTCAAATCCATAGGGAAAGATATACATTCTACAGGAAATGCAGAGCTAACTTCTGGACTGTTCTTCTTAGTTCAATACATTGTTTCCACTGAAACACATTGTTACCACTAGAGGGGCTAATTTTCTCAATATCCTCAACATTAGGGTCACTTACATAAGTAAATACAAAGCATTTCACTCCATACAAGAAAGTAACAAAGTAAGAGCACAGCTGACACCAATGACAACACAGATATGTTGACATCAATGACAACACTGGTAGGCACATACTTGCAACAATCTCCCCCTTTGTCATTTATGGGAACATATGATGTGAAAAAAATAATGACCATCAAGACAAGATACTCCCCCTTTCTTTTTACACATTTGCACTCCTTCTCCCCTTGAGTTTTCCACATGATTTCTCTCCCCCTTTGACATCAATGGCAAAGGGCACATACTCACATGCTACTACTCTAATTCACTGAACTTTCTCTGTTATTTACATTTACTTTATCAGAAACATCTAGATACTCCCCCTGAGAGGTAGCACTCAAAACATCAATCTAGACCAAAGAATGACACTTTGAGCACCACTAGATTGATGCATTCCTATGCATCTTAGTTCAGAGCAGGAGGTATGATGCCCCCTAACTTTTCTCTGAGATACTCAAAGGTATCTTTAGGCAAAGGTTTAGTGAAAATGTCTGCAATCTGATCCTTTGTTGATACATATTCCAACTTTACTTCATTCTCTGTCACCTTCTCTCTGAAAAAGTGATACCTTATTGAAATGTATTTTGTTCTTGAGTGCATCACTGGATTCTTTGAAATGTTTATAACACTTGTATTGTCACAAAAGATTGCAACTAGATTTTCATATACAACTTTGATATCCTTCAAAGTCTGCTTCATCCATAACACTTGAGTGCAACAACATGCTGCTACAATATACTCTACTTCTTTAGTAGACAAAGAGATTGAGTCTTGCTTTTTGGTTAGCCATGAAACTAATCTATTTCCCAAGAAGAAAGCACCTCCACTTGTACTCTTTCTGTCATGAACATCTTTGGCCCAATCTGCATCTGTATAAGCACTAAGAGTGAAATCATTGTCCTTTAGATACCATAAGTCATGATCTAGAGTGCCTTTTAAATATGCCACAATTGTCTTGACTGCCATCACATTTGATTCTCTTGGATTAGCTTGGAATCTTGCAACAAGAGAAACTGCATGCATAGTATCAGGTCTGGTTTGAGTTAGATAAAACAATCCTCCAATCATGGATCTTTTTTTATTCTAATTAATCTTAGGTGATTCATCAGTTTTGCTCAATTTGTAGCCAGTCACCATAAGAGTACATACTGGTTTAGAGTCTTCCATCCCAAACTTCTTCAACAACTCTTTCACATACTTAGATTGAGATCTGAAGATTCCCTTATCTGATTGATTGATTTGCAGACCTAGAAAGAAATTCATCTCACCAAACATGGACATTTCAAACTCTTTTTGTATTTCACTACCAAATTCTATACACATACCTTCATTGCTTCCAAAGATATCATCAACAAATACATCAACAATTAGAATTTGATCACCATTAATCGTGAAATAAAGATTAGTATTAGCAGTACCTTTCTTGAACCCTAACTGTAATAAGTACTTATCCAACCTTGCATACCAGGGTCTAGGAGCTTCCTTGAGTTCATACAAAGCTTTCTTCAATCCGCACACAATATCACCTTGGTCTGATAACTTAAATCCTTCCAGTTGCTCAATGTAAACTTCCTCTTCCAACTCACCGTTCAGAAATACAGACTTCACATCCATCTTCAATACACTTTGAAATCTTTGTGGGCTACAAATGCTAGAAATATTCTGATTGCTTCAATCCAAGCTACTGGAGCAAAAGTCTCTTCAAAATCTATTCCTTCAATCTGAGAATATCCTTTGTACACAAGCCTTACTTTATTTCTTAAAACCTCTCCATTCTCATTCAGCTTATAGCTGAAAACCCATTTGGTTCCAATAACATTTTTGTCATCTGGTCTAGGAACTAATTCCCAAGTATCATTCTTTTCTATCTACATTAGTTCTTCCTCCATGGTTTTACCTAGTTTTCATCATTGTAGGCTTCATTCATAGTTTTTGGTTCAACCTTTAAAAGCAAACAGTAATTCACTTGTTCTTCTATAGCTCTTTTCCTTGTCAGCACACTTTTTCTTTGTCACCTATAATCTAATCTTTAGAATGATTAATCCTTACATACCTGGGAGTCTTGACAACACTTTCCGAAGCATCTTCTTCATCTTGACTATTTTCTTTCTCATCTTTTTCTTCATTCACTAAGGTCATAGGTTCCTCTAGTTCGTAGAAACTTAGGTATGATATTCTTTCCTTGCCTTCATCCACCTTCACATTTGCACTCTCAACAATCTTTTTGAAACTTTTGTTGCAGCACTAGTAGGCTTTACTCTTGGTAGAGTATCCAAGGAAGATTCCTTCATCACACCTTCCATCAAACTTTCCTAGATCTTCGTCTCTTCTGATATAACATTTTCTTCCAAAGACTTTGAAATATTTTACTATAGGAATTCTTCTATACCACAATTCATAGGGAGTTTTAGTACCATTATATTTCACTTGAACTATGTTTGAATGTAGACAATAGTATGTATAGCTTCTTTCCAAAATACTTCTGGTAGATCTGCTTCCTTCATCATTGTCCTAGCAGCTTCTTGAACTGTCCTATTTTTTCTTTCCACAACTCCATTCTACTAAGGAGTCCTAGGTGTAGACAACTATCTCTTTATCCCATGCTCTTCATAGAAAGTGTTAAATTCATTTGATGTGAACTCACCTCCTCTATCAGACCTCAAGCATTTCATTTTTAACTCTATTTCATTCTCAACCATTACCTTGAAAGATTTGAACTTCTCTAGGGATTCTAATTTGTCTCATAGAAAAGTAACCCAAGTCATTCTAGAATAATCATCAATAAGTAACATGACGTACCTATCACCTTGTAGACTTCTTACCCTTGTAGGACCACAGAGATCTGTATGCACTAGATCCAACAAACTGGTAGAAAAATGCTCTTTGCCTTGAAACTTGTTCTTGTCTACTTCCCTAACTGACATTCCTTACAAATTGTATTGGAGGGTTTCACTAGTTTTGGTAAATCTCTCATAGTCTGACCTGAGATTATCTTTACCATATTATCAAAGTTTATATGACACATCCGTCTATGCCACAACCAACTCTTATCTACCTGGGCCAATAAACATTAATCACTAGTTCCTCTTAATTGATAGATGCTACCTTTTGTCTTCTCACTGGTAGCAATCACAGTTCCAGAGCTTTCCATGGTCTTGCACCCATTTTCTTTGAATCTTAGATCATATCTTTTGTCACACATTTGAACAACACTCAAAAGGTTATGCTTCAAACCCTTCACATATAGGACATTGTCAATATTATGCTTTCCACCAAAAGAAATATATCCTTTTCCACAAATCTTACCAGCTGCATTATCTCCAAACATAACCAGTCCTCCATCATACTTTTCCAAACTTACAAACTTACTTTTGTCACTGGCCATGTGATGTGAGCATCCACTATCAATAATCCATTCATCCTTATCTTTCTCAACTTGAATAGCCAAAGCACTTTCTTCCACTAGTTTTTCTTCCTTCACACAGCTAGCAGAATTAGAAGACATAGGATCTTCTTTAATAGAAATAAATAGACATTCATTTGCACTAGTACTAGCATCATCAGATTCATACTCAATTACACCTTCATCATCAAACTCTCTAACATAGTAGCATTTCTTTGGAGCTCAAGGCCTGCTCTCAAATCTTTTCCTATTTCTTTCAATTCTTTCAGGACATCTAGAAGCATAATGACCTACTTTACCACAAGAGAAACATTTGAAAGGTAATTTACCTTTGAACTTACTAGAACCTCTTTGTAACCTGTCAACAAAGTTAGCTTCAATTTCATCAAAGTCATCATCCACATTATATTTCTCAGCTCTGGAGATCTTTTCTAATGTACTAGCTTTAAAAGTTGTCTTAACTTTTGGTAGGGCATCAAGAAATTCTCTCATCTCAAAGGCTATAAGCTTTCTAAGTAATTGATCTCTATCAATAGTTTTCATAGTCATGAATTCTTCAACTGCAGTTACCTTGTGACAATAGGACTTTGGTAGTGATCTAAGAATTTTCATCACAACTTCCTTATCACCTATGGTTCCTCCCATTGCTTTTATTCCATTGATAAGTTCATCAACCCTTTGCATGAAGTCTATAATTTTTTCATCTTCATTCATCTTCAAGCTCTCATATTTAGCTTTCAAGACCTGAAGTTTGGCTTCTTTACCGAATCATCTCCTTCATACAATTTCTTCGACTTTTCCCAAACCTCATTTGTAGTTTCTAGGTCCATGACTTTTATCAACTCAGTGTCGTTCAAGGCACTTAATAGTGAATCTCTTGCTTTTATATTCAATTCATATGAACTTTGATTTCATCTTCAGTTGTCAAACCATTTTGAGGTGTGGTATATTTTGATTCTACAGCCTTCCATACTTTATAACAAAGACAAAGGAGATGGATTTTCATTCATACCTTCCAAAGAGCATAATTTGTCCCATCAAACTATGGAGATTCCCTTTTATAATACATCTTAGATCTTCCTCAAGTGGTTAGGCTCTCTTCTGAGGAACCTGCTTTGATACCAATTGTTGAAATACACTGGACAACTATGAGGGAGGAGTGAATCAGTTGTCACAAAAACTTAGCTTCATATGAATATCAACCCATCAACAGCTTAATTATTCATAATTAGATTTAACCATGAAAGCATGAAACCATAAACTTAATTACAATCAAACATCCAACACAGTAGACACCAGATTATTACTTGGAAAACCCTAAAAGGGAAAAACCACGGTGGGTGTTAGCCACAGAAATATATGAGTTATAACAATATTGAAAAATAGAGGCTCACTGCCTACAAGGCTCACTACCCAAAATGCTCATTGCAAAGAATGGCTCACTGCCTAATGGGTGGCTCACTGCCAAAGTGGTGAACTGATTAGATAGCATCTACTCCATGCCAGGGTTTAGTTCCATTTAAGCATAATATAACTCCTCTTCTCTACTTTTTCACACCTTCGCACTTATCTCTACATATTCACATCACCCTCACTTTTTCACAATTACATTAAATGATTTTATACAATTCATCAACCTTGGAATGTACATCAAGGTCAACATTACATACATCAACCATTGGATCAATCTCCAAGGTTGGCATTACAATCATACATAAAATAAGTCTGGACCTAATACAAATTTAGCTAAGAAAAAGATGTAAAGATGTATGTGGATCATGCCATGCCTTAGCTGGGACTCAATCACAATCCTCCATACCACAACATGCTTCTACAAACTTCGATGCATCTCTGCAAATAGTGAAAATAACCAAGTCGGCCAAGACTGATGAGAGCACTAGGTCTGCTAAGAACATTCTTCATTCAAGATCCAATTTTATCTTTGTGGACCAATCCAAAGGTAGGAAAATGATTAGGAGACATCCATAAGCACATTGTAATTACCAGGAACAATTGCACAATCTCTAACCACTCTGTCAAGAAGATTCTTCAAACCGGAGCACAAGAACAACACTATTAGCCACTATCATCAGGAAATAGCTTGTGGACCACCAAATTAGAAACCGTTGTAGTTGAAGGCAATTAATATTATTACAAACTTGATTCTAGAACTATAGACCAAAATACTTCAATGCGGAGGAATGTGGAGCATAACACTCTCTTCCTGTCATAATCAAACATACAGGGAAAGCAATTTTCACACTGGTGAACACAACTTACTCAAATATTCATGTTGGAGGCTTAATCTTGAAATATAACATCTTCAGACAGACTTCTAAATAACTTCCAATCCGCAGGCAAAGATATACATTCTACAAGAAATATGGAGCTAACTTCTAGACTATTCTTCTTAGTGCAATACACTATTTCCATTGCAACAAACTGTTAGGACCAGAGGGGCTAAATTCCTCAATATCCTCAACATCAGGATCACTTACATAAGTAAATACAAAGCATTTCACTCCATACAAGCAAGCAAAAAAGTAAGAGCATAGTTGACACCAATGACAAGAAAGATATGTTGGCATTAATGACAACACTAGTTAGGCACATACTTGTAACAATATCTTTGTCATTTTTGCAGCATTTTCCTTTCATTACTTAAAAGATCTATATTTTACCTTCCCATATCTCTATATATGCCTTACTGAATGATTTGGATGAAATTTAAATGTGTTTTAAACAATCAAAACCTTTAATCTTGTCTCATTCATTACTGCAAACACACATAAACAATTGACATTATAGGTCTTAGGCTGTGCAAACAGTTATCTTGCCTTTCAAGTTGTGAAACATAGCTTTCCTGCTAATATCATTGTGAACCGGTTTGCCCTTTAATATCATTTTGGCGCAATCACCTTCTAGAGTTAGTTTTCATTTTAAAAACAATCATCTTTATTACCCTTTTCCTTTAAAATTCATTAGTCTCTAGGAGAATTAAAAGGGGAACCAACCCATAATCTGGAGATTTATCTTCACTATGAGCATACCCACAGGCTTGAAGGTGTTTCCATGTTTCACGAGATTTTTGAGCATTCAAACTTAGCACCCAGGTGCAATCTCCGTGACAAGAATTAATACCAATAGTGCCCAAACTTTTAGAAAAGAGAGAAAAATATTGTGTATCAAACTTGAAGTTTTAAGACATAACCCTACTGGTTTCCATTATGAATCTAAGGCACAAGTACAAATCTATATAATCACAAATCCATGCTAGACTCACAAACTTATTCTCTAACAAGGCAATGATACAATACAATACTCTAGACAATTACACTAAGTACTATTTCCCAACTCTCATAATAGATATATTCAAAATCTTGATATGTTTGATACTATTCTTTAATTATTGTGATAAACATCATTATCTACCTCATTCAATTTCCACAATATCATTGTCAAATTTCTTGTTCCCACCAATAATAACAATAACACAATATATATTTAGTTTTTTTTAATAAAAAGGTGGTAGACCACCCATACTTGTATTAATAATATGAAAAATCTTATAGAAAATAGCCAAAATGATTACACTCTGTTCTATACTATCAGAGCCAAAATTTATACATTAAGGGCCCATATAGTGGCTATTGCCAACTATCTTAGAGTGGTACGGAAATAAGTATTCAAATAGAAAAATAGAGATAAAACTAGACATGGCTTAGTACCCTATCACCATGGGGTCCTCGCACATTGGGAGGGAAGAGCACCTAACCTGCTGTTAAGGGTCCACCCTTTCACTAGCCCTAGACCTGTGAATGGCCAATTGTGCATCCACCGGTGCCGTCATGCCTGGCCCAGATGTGTGTGGCACATATGAAATCTCTGGTTCATCTTGGCCATCCAGGGGAGATGTATCTTCATGGCTTGATAGTGCTTTTGGGAGGTGGGGGCCCACTTTGGGGTTTGCATCCTAAGGAAATGGATGGAATTGAAGACATCCATGCACCTGGTTCTCATCTTCTTGGAAAAATTGTAGCTGTTGCCATGAAGGGCCATGTCTAGTCCACTAATGCAGCCACATCCTAAACCTTTTTGCATTGCTTAAACACACACTTCCTTGCTAGAGAAGTTCATAGGGATTGTACCAAGAATAAACCTCAGGTAACATTGCCTAGCCTTTCATCAAGTCATAGCCTTACAGTGCGAATTTCCATTTCTCCAAGATGTGGAGATAATAAAACACCAGACTTGTTACTATGGTGTGGATGTAGTGACCATCTTGGACTATGTCCACAATGTTTGAAAGGAGGGTGGAAACAATGTCTAACTAGTGGAGAAGTCTGTCCTCCTTTCCCTCTAGCCATCCCTGATTGCATATATTCCTAATCGCAAACTGGGCCATTGTATAGTCTATGTCAAAGATCTGGTTCATGTCCATGATTCTGACCCTTCCTGTTACATCCCTAAACTTTGACTATGTTTTACTTTTTACTTTCATATGATTAAGTGGATAACTAATCATAGATTAATGATTTGATGTTAGGAAAATGTCAGGATAAATCATTGATTTTAAGAATTATGATTAATGCATAGAATTACAAATGAGATTACATGTTATTGAGATTATTTAAGCATGATGTGTAATGATTTATTGATGATACAGTGATCATAGTTTGTATGACTGTCAGTGTAACGAGGAAAAGATTTCCAACTCTAAGAATGGAAGGAGAGTATCACCTGAGAGAAGGGGATATATGTTTTGAAAAATTTAGGTTTTCCATTTGAGTTCCAAGGTGTACATTACTTGAACCTTCATGAGACAGGGTATGTCTTAGTTATCTTCCCTTGTTTAGTTGATTTCAATTCGACTATTGTCATTTTGTCGATTAAGGGTTTTTTGATGTCATCTATGTCAATTCGACTGAATAATGTTTAGGGAAAATTATTAATGATTAGAGTTGATCATTGTCTTTTGTCAGAGATTTCTGATATATATATAGATATAGATATCAATTTAATTATACTAACAACAGTATAAGATTGCGAGGCAGGGAAGTAAGCCTTGACCCCATGCTCGCATTTTGATGCATGATTGATGTTAACACCATAGTTATGGTAATGTTATTATGGTGTCAACATAGTTTATTTTATTATTTGCATATTATACATATATGATGTATAAGTAAGTATTGTGCGATATAATTACTATCCTCCTCATGCTCTATTAAGCTTCCTTCGGTTTTCAACCACTACGTGCATATAGTGAACCATATCCCATGATCCACAAAAGTTTGGAGTGAGTGGGAGAAATGTTGTTGGTTCAGCATAACCTTTCCATGATTGGAGCACTTTTTCTGATGGATTCTCTTGATGAGAGAGTTTATAACAATGTGGAGTAGATATTCCCATAGGAGTACCAGAAGTTTATGCTATTTTCAACCTTCATTTCAAGGGTGGTTTTTATTATGTTTTGATTTGGGTAGGAATCTCTAAGTAGGGCATATGAGAAAACAACAAAGGAGTCAAGGAGAAAGCTTAGAAAAATATCAAAACTCCAGATGCAGTATATTCCATTTAAATGACTTGACAATAAAATTCTATGTAAATTTATCATTATTACAATGAGAAAAACATTATGATTGTAAAGTGAAGGAACTCACTAGCATGTTATCTTTGAATATGTCATAAATTTTTAGTTTGAAATTATTCGTAAAAATATGCTTTTTATATAATGACTATGCAAATGACTATTGTTAAAAAAATGATTATAATGATCATGGTTGTTCACTTGATGGTAAATTGGGATTATCAATGCAGGTAATATGAGATGACTTGTTACATATGGTATCAAAGCTACCGGGTTAAACACATAGACTTATGAGCTCTGTGCATGAAATCTTCCTCAGACATTAACAATTGGTAATGTTTGGATGTTCTTTTGCCAGAATGGTAAGAAAGAGAATGACACCAAGGAAGAAGGTAATGGGAAATGGACATTACCTAAAGGCTATGAGGGAGCTAGCCTCAAGAATGAAAAGCCTAGGCCAAACTGGTTACCTAGAAGACGCATGGTTATCTGATACTAAAACCTTCTTTTATGCTATTAAACACATCAAGCAACAGAAGGAAAAGAAGGACAAAGTAGTTAAGGCTATTGTTCCTATCTTTGAAAATGAATCAGTTAAACCCTTTTCACCTAAGGAACTACCATTTGGAAGTGGTCCTAATGTTCCTATTATCACTCAGGAGGTCATGGATGAGTACCTTCGAGTACATCCAACTCCCACATCTAATTTAGTAAACCTCAAGCATGAGGATAAACCTAGGAAGATCTCCCTTTCTGGAAGTGACTTGTAGTTGCAAGATGTAAAAACTTGTAATAAATGATAGATATTATGTGATTTATGGATACTATAGTGCAATTTTGAAATTTTGGCAAAACTTTCCTTTCTTGTTTAAGATTGCATAAATGAGAATGGATTTATGTTCATGAATGGATTCAATAGTATGAAAAACTAATTGAATGCTTAACCTGCAAACTTTAGGAGAAGTAGATTGCAGCATGGTTCAGATAGGAATTGGCACTGGGGGTAGCCCAGAGGAAGGGCAACCTTCTGGTCACTCCAATTTAAAACTTGACCAGATCCTTGCTATGCTCCATGAGACGAGGGAAAGAATTGGAACTTTAGAGAAGGAGGTCAGGGGTCAGAATGGACCCAGGCAGGAAGCCTTCCATGAGGGTGAAGATGAGGAATGTCATGAAAACACCACCCAAAGTAGATGTGGAGAGAATAACTTTGAAATGAGACAAGATGAGGATAAAAGGAGCTAGAGGCATGGCTTACAGATATGGAGAAATACTTTGAAATAAGAAAATACTTTGAAATAACCAAAGCAGTATGGGGAGCATACCAATTAGCAGGTGAAGCATCCACTTGGTGGATGAAGAAGAAGATGGAGTTAAGATTGAAATCCTTGAGTCTAACTTGGGAAAGGTTTGTGGACCTCTTCAAGAAAAGATGTTTTCCACAGTTGTATTTTGATCAGAATCTTATAGACTTCCAAAACTTGAGATAGGGTGACTCATTTGTGAATGAGTATTGGGAGAAATTCACTTGTCTTCTTAAATATGTTCCCCAGTATCATTAGGATGAGAGATTTCACATCCAAAAGTTCATCATGGGTTTGAATGCCCAAATTGCAGGTGACGTTGATGTGCATGGTCCCACTACAATCGGCCAGGTTTATGAGAAAGTTATCAAATAGGAACAAAAGTTGAAATCCATATCTAGATATTGGGACAAGAACCATAAAAAGTTTAGTTGGTCACAATAATCCTAGTCATTTAAGAAAAAGATAAATAAATAGAAATTCAATAAGAAAGGTGATAAAGGATTCAAGGATAATCAGAATGAATCTAGGGGTGGTAAGAAAAACAATAATAACTCCAAGAAAAATGAAGATAATTAAGGAAAGCCCTATGAAAGGCGAGGACCCATAGGAGGGTGTTTTTCATGCAGTGGTGACCATTATGCTAATTATGTCCCAATAAGACTGAAGGGACTCATCCATGAGGAAATCCTTTACCCTCGCAACAAGTAGCCTTCTAATAGCGGATACATGTAGCCTTGGACAATTGGTAGGCAGAGTATCAAATTACTCCAATTGAAACCATAGGTATTTTATATGGTATTCTAATCTCAGTTTTGATAGATACTGGTGCTATAGAATTATTTATTTCTCCAAAAGTTTTAAATAAGATTCTATAAAAGCTGGTTACATGGTAAATTAATGGTTAGTTGAATATGGTAACTAGAGAAGGGCTTAGGTAGAGCAATGTTTGTTTTAGGCCAAGGTTGAGATCCTAAGTTTTTCTACTGAAGTGAACCTTTATGTAGCCCCATTAGGCTCATATGATGTCATATTTGGAATAAACTGGTTATTGAGGCATAGGGCTAAGGTGGATTGTTTTGCTAAAACAATAGAATGCCTAGATGACCTTGGGAATAAAGTGTTTCCGCAAGGCACTGCTAGAGAGGTTAAATTGAGGTAAATATCTTCCTTACAGATGAAAATAGCCCAGAGAAGAGGATGTCAACTCTTTGCTGTTAAAATGGAGAAAATAAATAGTCACAAGGAATCTATTTTCCAAGATGATTTGATGTATTATGAATCTCAAAAACTCCAAGGAGTTAAAGAAAGAGAATCCATAGATCATGAGAGATCAGATATGGATAGATACCCATTTCTTCAAGATTCTGAGGATTATTCTTAGATGATTACTAAGATTACCTCCTAAGAGAGATTTTGATTTTTTAATAGATATAAATCTAGGATTGAAATTTATATCTACATCTCCTTATAAAATGACCACAACAGAATTAATAGAGCTAAAGGCTCAGTTGCAGGAATTTCTAGAAAAAGGATTGATAAGACCCAGTGTTTCACCCTAGGGAGCACCAGTAATTTTTGTTACAAAGAAAGATAGAACATTGTGTCTATGCATAGATTATCATATAGTAAATAAGGCAACAATAAAAAACAAGTATCCATTGCCTTATATTGATGATCTTTTCTATCAAATGTGAGGGCCAATCGTGTTTTCAAAGATTGATCTTCAAGCTAGATACCATCAATTAAGGCTAAAAGATGAGGATATTCATAAGATGACTTTTAGACAAGGTATTGGCACTATGAGTTCATTGTTCTACCCTTTGGATTAATGAATTCCCCTGCAACATTCATGAACTTAATGAACAGTGTGTTTAGAGATTGTTTGGACAAGTTTGTCCTTGTTTTTCTCAATGATATTTTGATTTACTCTAAAAATGAGGAGGAACACCTCCAACATCTATGGATTGTTCTCTAGAGGTTAAGAGAGCATAAAATGTATGGACAGATCTCAAAGTGTACTTTCTTTCAAAAGGAAGTACAATATATGGGTCATATAATTTCAGCTAAGTGAATTGCTATGGATCCAACAAAAATTAGAGCCATTTTGGAATGGCCAACCCTGAAAAATGGGCATGAGGTCTATAGTTTCATGTGCCTAGTGGGATATTACAAAAAATTTGTGGCTAATTTTTTAAAAATTACCTATCCTATTACTTCTCTACAAAGGAAAGGCAAAAGATTTGATTAGTCAGAGAAATGCAAGGAGGCATTCGACAAAATAAAAGGAAATTTGACTACGGTGGCTCTTTTAAGGGTACCTAACCTGAAGGGTCATTTTGTAGTCATCACCGATGTCTTAGGAGAGGGATTAAGTGGTGTACTTGTCCAGGATGGGCAAGTTATTGCATATGAGTCCAAAAAATTGAAGGCATATGAGCAAAATTTTGCTCCTCATGATCTTGAGTTGGCAACAGTTATTCATGCACTACAAATGTGAAGACATTATTTTCTTGGGAAACCTTTTGAATTAAAAATAGACCATCAATGGCTCAAATATTTGTTTACTCAACCACATCTGAATGCTCGCTAGAGAAGATGGTTAGAGTTAATATCGGATTACAATTTTGAGATTAAATACATATAGGGCAAGTGAAACTGAGTGGCAGATGCCTTAAGTAGGAGAAGACATATCTCCTTGATGATCTCAATACATTCTGATTTTAGGAATCAGGTATTCAAAGCTGCAAGGGAGATGAATATTATGAGCAGGTAAAACAAGCCCTTGCTCATGATTCTACGTATGATGGATTCCACTTTGAACCAGATGCATTATTAAGCTTTAAAGAAAGAATGTACATTCCAAACTCTGACGAGTTAAGGAATATCATGTGTAAGGAGCTTCATTCTACGCCTTATTCAAGACATCTTGGAGTGACGAAACTGCTAGCTGATATAAAACTATTATATTTATAGAAAGGACTGAAGAGGGATGCTGCAAGGTTTGTAGCTGGATGTCTAGAGTGCCAAAGGGTGAAGGAAGAACACCATCATCCAGCAGGACTTCTATACCCTCACGAGATTCCAAAATGGAAATGGTAGATCATTAGCATGGATTTTATGCAAGGACTTCCTATGTCTAAAAATAGACACAATGCTATTCTAGTAGTGGTGGATAGAATCACTAAGGTAGCACATTTCATACCTAGAAATTTAATAGATGGGGCACCAGTCATAGGCAACAAATTTGTGCAAGAAGTTTTCAGATTGCATGGTATTCTTGAGAAGATTATCTTAGATAGGGATGCCTGTATGACATCAAGATTTTGGGAAACCTTATTTTCCTCAGTTGGAACTTAGTTAAACATAAGTTCAAATTATAATCTTGAAATGGATGGCCAAATATAAAGAGCAAACCAAGTGTTGGAAGACCTATTGAGAATGTATTGCATGGACCATTAATACAAGTGGGAAAACTACCTTCCTCTTATCGAATTCAGTTACAATAATTCCTATCATTCTGCTATCAAGATGGCTCGATTTGAAGCATTATATGGAAGAAAGTGTCAAAATCCTATAATATGGGATAATCTAGAAGATAGTATTAGCCTTGGTCCAAAAATGCTATAAAAAATGGAAGAACAGGTCCATCTGATTAATAAAAGGCTAGCGGAAGGTAATCATAGGAAGAAAAGCTATGCGGATGCTAAGTACATTGCAAGATATTTCATTGTAGGCGAGAAATTCATGTTAAGAGTCAAACCACAAAAGAGTTCCATTGAGTTTGGAAAGTCATCCAAACTAGCTCCTAGGTATGTGGGTCCCTTCGAAGTTCTTGAAGAGGTTAACCCATTTCCATACATGATTGCTCTACTACCAGCTCTCACCATGATGCATAATATTTGCCATGTTTTTTATTTAAAAAATTATGTTGGAAGGGATAACCATATTCCTATTTTTGATTGGAATGCCATACTGGTGAAGGATCCATGGGGGGTAGTGATTGAGCCCATCAAGGTGCTCAAAATAAATAATCTACACTTGCATAATAAAGAAATTACTCAATGCAAGGTCCAGTGGGATCAGTATGCAGGAGAGATTGCCACCTGGGAGAATTATGATGATATTTATCAAAGATTCCCTCATCTCTTTTAAGTTTTTTATTATGATGAACAAAACTCTTTTTATGTTATAAACTCTAGATACATTAAATCATTAGGGACGATGATACATATGGGGGGAGATATATTACATCCCTAAACTTTGAGTATGTTTTAGTTTTTAATTTCATATGATTAAGTGGATAACTAGAATCATAGATTAATGATTTGATGTTAGGAAAATGTCAAGATAATTCATCAATTTTTTGAATTATGATCAATACATAGAATTAGACATGAGATTACATGTTATTCAGATTATTTAAGCATGATGTATAATGATTTATTGATGATACATTGATCATAGTTTGTATGACTATGAGTGTAACTAGGAAAAGATTTCTAAGTCGAAGAATGGAAGGAGAGTATCACCTAAGAGAAGGGGATAGATGTTTTGAAAAAGTCAGGTTTTCCATTTGACTTCCAAGTTGTACATTATGTGAACCTTCATGAGACAGGGTATGGCTTAGTTATCTTCCCTTGTTTAGTCAATTTCAATTCGACTATTGTCATTTTGCTGATTAAGGGTTTTTCGACGTCGTCTACATCAATTCGACTGAATAATGTTCAAGGAACATTAATAATGATTAGAGTTAATCATTGTATTTTGTCAGAGATTTCCAATATATATTTTAATTTTTGTGAATATTGATTTAATTATATTAACAACAGCGTAAGATTGCGAAGTGATGGAGTAAGCCTCACATTTTGATGCACAATTGATGCTAACACCATAATTATGGTAATGTTATTATGGTGTCAACATAGGTTATTTTATTATTTGCATATTATACATATATGATGTATAAGTATTGTGCAATATAATTACTATCCTCCTAATACTGTGTTAAACTTCCTTCGGTTTTCAACCACTACATGCATGTAGTGAACCATATCCCATGATCCACAAAAGTGTGGAATGAGTGGGAGAAATGTTGTTGGTTCAGCGTAACCTTTACATGATTGTAGCACTTTGTCTAATGCATGCTCTTGATGAGAGAGTTTATAGCGAAGTGGAGTAGATATTTTCGGAAGGATTACGAGAAGTTTATGATGTTGTCAACCTTCATTTTGAGGGTGGTTTTTATTATGTTTTGGTTTAGGGAGGGAGCTCTGAGTTGGGCATATGAGAAAACAACAAAGGAGTTGAGGAGAAAGCTTAGAAAAGAGCAGGGAGATGAAAATGATAAGGAGAAAATATAAACTCCACGTAGAAACTTAAAACTTAGTGGCGGTGACCATTCATTTTAGGTACATCTGGTATGATACCACCACACTATGTAGGACTAATCTCATGTTTTCTTTACCTTGCTATTGATATGTGCACACTTTGAAATGATTATTTGATGTCTATACAAAAATGATAGCATTGAGATATATCAGGAAGCTTTTCTGAAAACTGACAACTTTTCCTTGTGCTGTAGCAACAAGCTAACAAACCCAAACAAATGCCATCAAGGCCGACGTCTTTTAGATACTGACATCTTTATTTTCTTTATCCATTGATTGAAATACATTCATATATGAATATTAACGTAGGATAAATGTTATCCATATCTTTCTGGTTTAGGAAAGTTTGTTATTACAGTTCGATAACTAGTTGAGAGTCATGTTATTCTAAGAATTAAACTATTCCAGGAAGATACTACTGTATACATAACTATTAAATTGATAAAGACAAAATTAATGAGATGGGTAATCATGTATATTACAACCCATAGGTTGCTATGGATTGCAACAATCCAACCAATCTTTAGTACTAGTCAACTGTGGCTTCAAGTCACAACAAAATGGGATTTTATAAATAAAGATTTTTATTTAGAAACTATTTTCCTTACGTACCTTTTGGCTGCACATTATTAAAGATTGAACAGTAGGCTTCTTTTTATTATATAAGTGAAATTGGGATGATATTGCTATCATTACTACACTATGAGTTCATGTTTGTGCCTTGAGTACAAGGTAGGATGCACACATATATAACCTTGAATTATTCTCGAATAGAAAATGAAATAGCTTGATAGGTCAATAACTGTGTTATCATTCTTGGCTACTTTCTTCTAAAGATGGTACTAACTCTCTTAATTTTGTAATGATGAGGACATATTAGAATCTTTCAAGTCTCTACTAGACGAAGAGTTTTACTATGATAGAAGAAGATATTCTTTTTATCTTGTGATAATAGTATATTATATATTAATGATGGGATTAGAGAAGATAGACCTCTAAGTGTGTCCTAGACATGTTTAGCAAACATGAAACTCTTCTTACAATTATACTGTTGACTTGAATGAGATATGTTTATAGTCGACAATGATTAGATGAAAATCCTTAAAACAAATTATATATCTTAACTGATCTCATGAAGATGTAGACCAAAACTGATCTTGATATTAAAAACCAAGAATATATAAACTTTTGAAATAAGTAATAGAGTGATAGGGGGTCATAGATTCCATGTTGCAGATTCAATGTGAAACTTTTGGTAAAGTAGAAATCAGAGTTAGAAGTCCAAGATAGATGGACTAAAAGGGGAGTTTAATTAAGTTATCTCATGACCTGAATAGGTCAAACTAAAATCACTGTAGGATGAGATAGATTCTAAGTTGAGTTAGAAGTGGGTGAACAATCGACTACGTTCATTGCGAAATGTTTATTCATATTAAATCTCTAGCTAACGTAATGCATCCATCTCTACATGCACTAGTCAGTTCACTATTTTCCAGATGCCATAACCATCCAGTAGTGTCGTACATAGTTAGAGGGGATCTATAGTTGTATGATTGTGATGGATTATGAAGGACACAACACTAGAAACTTAGATGGCAAACCTAATAGTTCTTTATATCTATTCCCTTGATGAGGGGTAGGGCCACTTCTAGGAAGGAAGTTGTACAGGGGACCACTGGTCAGTGGTTGGAAGAAAAGCACTCTAGTGATGCTCTCCTTCCCAAGTAGATGACAAGCTGAGACTTATGAAGACAGATATCAAAACTCTAGATGTAGTTTATTCCATTTATATGACTTGACAGTCAAATTCTATGTAATTTTATCATTATTTCCATGAGCAAAACATTATGATTGTAAAGTGAAGGAACTCACTAGGATGCTATCTTTGAATATGTTGTAAAATTTTAGTTTGAAATTATTTCAAAAATATATGCTTTTTATATAATGAATATGCAAATAATTATTGTTAAAAAATGATTATAATGATCATGATTATTTACTTGATGGTAAATTGGGAAAGTTAATCCCTATAATATGAGATAACTTATTACACTTCCCCTTATCTTCAATTCCCATGTCATCACAGGAAATAGGAGTCGTTGGTTGATAGTGTCATTCTCCATCTTCAAACCTGCAAACAAAGATCAAAGAAATAGCTCGAAGAGAAACACTTACTGCATTAAATGATGGGATTAGATGTCACTAAGATGAAGGATACATAATCCTGGAAGGATTGTGGTCACTTAGTTATATTCCTTTTTCCACCCTTGCAGTCTTTTCATATCATGTATTGACATTAGACATTAAAAGTTGGTTCGACTTTGCTGTAGACACCTAAAATTTACCTCACTTCTTGACTTAGTTATTCATTTACCATATCTTCACATTTTAATCCCTTCTTTCTTCTAATATGAATTAAATAATTTACAATTATTTAATTAATTAAATGACAACTCGATATTAATTAAATAAATCAAATATTTATTTAATTAATAAATTTTAATAACACCTCATTCTTGATTTCTTTCCTTTTTAAAACTCATGTGTGTATTTAATTAATTAAATTAATTAGATTAATTAGATAATCTTCTCATATCATATCTTGCCTTCTTCCGGATTTATTTATTTTTAAATAAAAATCAAATCCCTTATCTTCTTTCAAATCTTATATTTTACTTGATTTATTTCCTCTTTTGTCAAACAAAGTAAAAATCAAATCTCTATGTTCAAATCAAATCCTTATCTCTCCATCATAAAAAATCTATAAATCTAGCCTCAACCAAGCCATTATCATCACACAAAAAAGTAAGGTTATGAGCAACCAACACATCATATCATTCTATGAATCTTTCATATCATAGAGAACAAAGCTAGAAGATTAGGGTGCATCTACTCCATCCTATCAAGTGTTGCGGATTTGGTTTGAAGGTGAAGGTATTGGGTATTTGCATTTATCTTCTTATTCCTTTGATCATTTTCCTGTATACATTTGCTATAAATGAATAATATTCATTCTTGATTTAGGGTATATGAACATTAAATGCTCTGCATTGTTTCTATCCATTCAACATTGAAATTTATGTCCTCCATATGTTGATATGAAAGGGGGATCCTTACCAAAATCTAACTTATTAATGGTGATTGTTTGGTTTAACAGCCTCTTAGCTATACCTTTTTCAAATGGTTATGAAGAATTGTCTAGGGATCTCCATCATTCAAGTGGCTTTCATAAGATTTGTCATATTGCACATGTGTCTTGAGATTGGTGGTTGGCCTGATGCCTCCATGATGCCAAAGATCCTTTGACATGACTCCATACACTTATCTTTAAAGATAAACATATTCTCATCTATTTTAAAACTCTAACTCTTTTATTGGGGTTGTTTCAGTTGAGAACTATTAATACGTACCGATACCTGTCGACAAGGATGCCCATTCAAGTCACAAATATCTCTGTGGATCCACATTATTAGCTGAGTAGGCAAATTCCTTTGTTGTGGGCTAAAAGCCATCTCCTCTTCAAGTTGATCAATGGCTCTATTAGCCAGGGTGGCCACACTATTCCCTTCCCTATAACAATGAGAAACTTGAAACAAGTTTAAATTTCCTATGAGTATCAAGGCTTTCTGTAAGATATAATCTATTTTCCAATTCTCCATTTTCTTTCACTTGATTTCTTTTATGATGTTCCTTGAGTCTCCCTCTATCCATAAGCCTCTATGGTTATAATCCAAAGCTAGCTATAATCCATGGAGTGACCATGCCTTCACTTCATTATTAGATCCTTCTGGGATCTTGGTGGGTTTATCTAGTATTAGTTGTCCTTTATGATCCTTGATGATGCAACCCATTCTTGACAATCCCAGGTTTCCCCTACATGCACCATCAAAATTTAATTTTACAAAATTGGGTAATGGAGGAGTCCATGTTACCTTATTTCTCTCCACTTTCTGAGGGATGGCCTGAGAGATTACCCCATTTGAGATAGGTTTGGAAGCATTTCCATTTCTTTAATAGTGAATTATTATAGCTTGTCCACTTTGTATTATGAGTTACTAATTTTCTAGCTTTTGTCATGATGACCTCTGATATTGCTCTCTCTAATTCCTCACATACCTTTTGAATCATCCGATTTTTCTTCTTGAAGATTCAAACATTTCTCTCCCACCAAATATGCCATATCACCATGGATGGGCTCACTTCCCATATGCATGCAAAGTTTGATTATGAGAACAACGTTGGTTAACTTTTAAATAGTAATAATAGAGATTTTAGAAGAGGTGAAGCCTAGTCTAATTGTTTGAACAACAAATGCCAGCATTGTTAGCTAAAAGAGCAATGTAGCAATAAGTGATCAATGCTCTCTTCCCATTCTCTACATAAGACACATTTGAAATTTGTTCCTATGTTCAATTTTTGCATCCTATCCCCTGTGAGAATTCTTTTGTGCAATTATAACCATGTGAATGCCCCAACGTTTGAAAGGATCACATTATTCCAACAGAGGTGAGTTGGCCATTCTATCTTAGTGGATGAAGATAGACTTCTATATCATTGTTTTACCTTGTAGGACCCCAAATTCTCCATTGTCCATATGAGCGCATCTTCTTGATTAGAAATAAATACTACTCTTGAGTTTAATATGTTTTGGAGAATTTCCTTATGATTTGGTGGGAAATTGCAGTCCTCTAAACTTCTCCATTTTGCCTTTTAAGGTTGTGTTCTTAAGTCTGGTCGGAAATAATCTTGTACATAGTTACCCCAGTGTTGTTGTAAGTATATATTGGCCTCATATAAGTCCTTCCTTAAGGAAATTCTTAGACACTTATTCCAAGAATCCTCCCAAAATTTTGCTTTAGTTCCATTGTGGATTACCCATGTAAGCTTAGGTAGTAATAGTTTCCTACTGTTCATGATGAAGTTCCATATGGAGTAGCCTCTTGGTGGATTCTCTACCATAAATATCCTCTCCTTTTCATTGTTATCCAAATACTTGGATTGCATCAATTGGGTCCATATTGAGTGTGGTCTGTCATACATGTTCCATGCTAGTTTGGCTCCCAATGCCTGATTTTGTAGATTTAAATTCAATATCCCGCCCCCATGTGCTTCGATTTGCAAATATTCTCCCATGCCATGAGGTGAATTTTTCTTGCATGTGTTGATCCTTGCCATAGGAATTGTCTGCATAGTTTCTCCATCTCTACTAGGATGCCCTTTAGGATTAGTAGAGAAGACATCATATAAGTTGCTATGGTTGACATAACAGATTTGGTCATTGTTAGCCTTCCTTTGAGTGTGAGCCACCTTCCTTTCCACGTCCCAATTTTACTTTTCATGTTAGTCAAGGCTAATCTATAGGTTACATTCTCGCTAATCTATAGGTTACATGAACTCTTTTGTTACTATTACGTCCCCTCCACGGCTCCACCTCCCGCAAGACCAATTGACACTAAAATTTTATTGCCCGTATTATTTTTAAAGTAATGTTTGGCATTACAACTAGTATAATTTTTACACATGGTATTGGAGGTAGATTTGAGGATATTTTAGTGGTAGAGTCAATTTCCAACACAAGACTCCATTAGAAGGGAGGTATTTTTTAAAATTTTATATAATTTTTTGGTTTTTTATTTTTCATAAAGGAGAAAGGAGGTTAAATAAATAAATAAATAAATAAATTAACTATATGTGTAGAGGAAAATAATCTTTGCTTAGATTTAATTTAGATTAATTAAATCAAATGTATACTAACTAATATAATTCAAATAGATACAAGGATTTTTAGAACTGCATTTAAGGATTTTTTGAACAGGTTTTAGACATTTTAAGGATAAATGTGTTTCCTTAAAAAAAATTGTAAGAGGACTTTTTTTAATAGATTTGTCAATAATATGATTAGAGCAAGTAAATATATTTATTCCATGTCAATTCAACTATTTTGTTTTTGCTCCTTCGAATTTTCTTAAAGTACATTTTTCAACGATGAACATGTAAATATATTTGTCCACAACCAATCATCTACATTTAAAAACTTTTTAAAGTACATTCCTCAGGCCAAGCACATAAATACATTTATACACAACAAATCAAATATTATGTTTGCCCTCTGTTTTTTTTTGCCGTGTTATGAGTACATTCCTCCGAGACAAACACATAAATATATTTATCCACAATAGATCAACTATTATGTTTGTGTTTTTATCCACAACAAATCAACTATTATGTTTGTGTTTAGATGTTTTTTGTCGTGTTACTATTTATTTTTGTTGTTAATTTTTAAAAGTGCATTCCTCTAGGCCAAACACATTAATATATTTATCCATAGTAGATCAACTATTATGTTTGCGCTTTGGTGTTTTTTTGTCATGTTACTGTTTATTTTTGTTGTTGAATTTTTAAAGTGCATTCCTCTAGGCCAAACACATAAATATGCACTTTGTTGTTTTTTGTAGTGTTACTATTTATTTTTCTGCCTGTTTGTGCTCGGAGAAGGAAATTTTGAATAGATATATAGATAATATAAAGTTAAAATAAAATATAAAATGTTAGGTATTTGATATTATTATTATTTAATAATTTAATTTTTTTATTGGTAAGATTTAATATATATTATATAATCAAAAAGAGAACTGTATACATTGTTTAAGCTCCATGAGCAGAAGACTGTAAACCATTACTACCAACCTTACTACCAAGCCTTACAACATTGATCAAAATTGTCCCCCAAAAAACCTCCCTGGAGCAGAGCAGCGCCTGTTTAAACACTAAACATAGAAAATAGAAAACTATACCTATCCGATGACAACAGTAAATATATGCATATTGATTTCAAATATTTTAAGGATAGGATGAATGCTAATCCTAGATCTCCCATGGAAGAAACAACTTTTGCATGTGGACTTGCCCATGCAAGGGGGCTTCCACCAGCTATCCAATACCCCAATTTAATTCTTGTCTGCATTCAAAATTATTATCTTGAGAGTAGGGTGGTAAGGATAGTGGATGGCACTGTGGTTGCAAGGTTGGATGTCGAGTCTCTACAATCCACTCTTAAGTTGCCAGTCAGAGACAAATTTTTTGATATGACTATAGAGATGTGATGGAATTATTACCTAGATAGGAAAAATCTTTGTCTAACAAATATTTTGAAGCATTGGATCAAGAATGGGAAGGGAAAATCTCAGGTTCTTGAAACATTATAGAGAGCCGATTTCAAGGAAGACATCTCTGACATAATTGCATTACATCATAGAGTGTTTGGAAATGATGACACAAGAACATTTAAAAAATGAATGTGTCAGTTCATTATTTTCATTTGTCATTCATCACAATATATTGACTGGGAAATATTAATCAGTGATTATACTAATGACAAAATTATGAAATTTATAAAAAATAGTCTTTTTACATGTGATCTTATCTATTTTACACCATAGCTTGTATGAACAGATCTCCTAGGCTATGGCCTATAGAAGCCTTTTCAAAAGATATACTAGTCTATGATTATTATCCTCAATTACAAGAGGATTATGCAAAAAAAGATTATAGGAGAGTGAATGATGTGTTTTACATGTTAAACTTGAGAAAAATTAATGGTAATCCTGAAATGAGGATCTCTCATGAGGTAGCTCAACTTGTCATGCAATTTGGTACCTACTTTTTTCAATTTGAAAATTTCACATATCAAAGAATTGGGGGCTTTGAAAATGCCCAATACAAATTACTGAGATATGTGAGTGATTACATTTTATTTTTGGAAGTATGTAGACAGATTGCTTAGGTGAGGAAAAAGTCTCATGATCAAAATAAAGCTGGCTATTATTTTCCCATGCATCTAACATAATATACCTACAAGACACATGAAGATTCTCATAGTATTGATAGAATTTTATCAGAATTCAATTTCCATTTGTTCACCATAAGACTATCTTATGCTAATAAAAATTATGTTAAGAACAATCTATATACAGGAGAGTCTTATGAGCATCTATCTAGTCTGGAAGAATATTGAAATATTGCATGGATGAGAATGAAGTAAAGAGACACAATTGGATAAGATTGACCATCGACCAAATCAAAACATTTAATCCTGGCTAGGTCCCTGTGGTAGATGAGAGATAGATGATTTAATTAATGAATCTTATTATGTGGTGCAAGCTGAACCCTTGCCTAGAGTGAGATGGTACAAAAAATAAGTGACATATATAGGAGAGAGGTCAGTATTTGTGCTAAATGGGTAAAAGCACAAACATGTGTCACACTTTTATAAATGAATCGGCCAACACAATTTATTTTTTTCAACTTCCACCTCATAAAAGTGACATTTATTTTTTTAATTTCAAAATGATGTAAACTAATGACAATACAGGGCAGTTTCTTCCTCAACCGGTGGTTTCAAGCCTCTGCCAAGGTGGTTTTGTGCCATTTTTTCCCCTCAAAGCCTTAAACATGGTTTTTTTTTTCTTTTTTGCATAACTTTCACCCACGGAGGTGAAATCTAGAAAATGAGATATCATTAGAAAGTTGACAGAGAGCACTTCGTAGTGACGTCAATAGTTTTTTCATATTTTTCTATAGGTGACTGATACAATAGTTTGAAGACAAATCTTCATTTTTTGCTTTCGAGCTCACAACTATTTGCCACAATCTCTGATTTTCATGATTCAAGCGACATCAAGAAGGTATTCAGGATCTCTACAAATCCATCCATGCACTTTTCTCAAATTTAGTCCCAGGTTCATTTTATTCAATTTGTCAATTTTTTGGCTTTTGAGTGATAACTTGGGCTTTTTGACACTTGAGGAAGTGAAACTTGTTTTGGAGGGATTTGTTAGCTTTGATAAATCATTGTGACTGACTGTAAACTCCCTTGGATCTTATTTTTAAGAGATTTTGATGCTTTCCCTTTTTTGGTCCCTTGAGGACAATTTTAAATCGCACTAAGAATAAAGTGCCACAATCATTCTTTTTTTAGCGGATGATCTCTTTGATTGAGTAACAAGGGGTGTACTTGTGTTCTTTTCTATACTCTTGCATCATGGATCCAAACAAACTTCCTCTACTCACACCATATAACTATCATGAGTGGAAAACTAAAATGGATATTCATTTAAAAAGTTTGAAAATTCATAGAGTAACAATGGGTACAAAAATTGAACCAATAGCAATTGCAGAAAAGAGAAAGTGGTACAATAGATGTGATTAAATGGCAAACTATGCTTGTCTCTTTCTCTTGATCTTCTTTTTCATATTAAATCTTGTACTACACCTAATGAAGTGTGGACTACCTTAGAAAATCTCTTTGGTAAACAAGATACAATGAGAGGTTTCAAATTGGAGAATGAACTAATTGGTTTGAATCCAACCAACTTTACAAGCATCCAAGACTTCTTCACAAAATTAAAATCACTTAGGTTGTAGCTCAAACAATGTGGAATTGAGAAAGAGGACACTCAATTGATTATTTCAATCCTTGCCAAGCTTGGTCCTGACTATTCAGTCTTTGTTTCTACCTTTTATGTTACTATGGATACACTTGGGAAAACTTTCACAATGCCTTCACTTGATGAGTTTGCTGCATCACTCACAAGGGAGCAAGCTAAGTTAGTACACATGGGCAAATTGAAGTCTCCTAGACCTCAAGCACTTCTTGCTAATCAAGGTACAAAGGATCAAAAGGCTTCACCTAGCAAAGGCAAGAAACAAAAAAAGAAGGAGTTCACGAATAATAAGCAAGAAAAAGAGTCAACCAAATCACCTAAGTCCTCATCCTCTCCCAAGGAGGAATCATCTAATAAGGAGAGACCAAAGTTTTCATATTGCAAGAAACTAGGACATGATGAGCATAAATGTTATGAGAAGAAAATTGATGAGTTGACTCACATTATTCAAAAGCACAATATCCAAATGCCATAATCATCACCTAGTACATCCTCTTCTTCGACACCATCATCATCTACACAGACAAGGACATCAGGCATTACCAATGGGACAATCAAAGGAAAAGGGCATGCACTCTTTGCTTCTACAAGTCTTCAGTCAGAGAGAAGGCTTCTTGATTCTAGAGCTTCTCATCATATGGCATCTTCACAAGGGATGTTCTCTTCATTTGAGTCATGTACTTTGACACCTATCTTGGTGGGTAACAATACACACATGCATGCATCTAGAAAAGGGACAATTGCTATTGGACATAATACATTCAACAATGTGTTGTGTGTACCTTCCTTGTCAACCAATCTCCTTTCCATCTACCAAATTACTCATTGTGGTATAGGGAAGACAATTGAGTTCACTCCTAATTTAGTGATCATACAAGACTTGGAGAGCAGAGATATAATTGCAGTTGGGATGGATGATCATGCATCTCGCTTGTATACTTTCTCCCATTTCGCTTCTTTTGATGATGTAGATCCATTGATTGATATTCACACTCATGCATCAAGTGTGAATCATGTTTTTTAGGAGAAGTTTGGTCACTTGAGCCTTGGTGTTCTTTCACCCACTTTGGTTCATGAGACTAGTGCTGATCTTCTATCACCTCAACCTCCTACTTCTTCAGAGATCGACATTGACATGGTTTCATCTACTTTAGTTGAGTAAGATCATATGGGTCATTCAGACAAAGCTTTGTGGGATACTTTTTTGGCAGGTATATTAGACTTCTTTTATGAGTCTCATATTGTAGATTTGGAGGATAGACTTGAGGGGATATCTCTCCTCTTTGATGACAATTATAGCACAACTACTATCCCATCTACTTCATCTTTGGAGGTTGTACTTAAGGAGTGTACCCAGGATTTTGGATTGGTCACACCTCATTACATTGTGCCATTCTTTGATTCTGACATGTGGGCACTTGAGTAGTTTTTAGAGACAACATATATCATGAGGCTTCTTCCTTCATACCTTGTGATGGAGTTCCTTTTACATCATCCTTTGGATTTGTTTCTTCCTAAGGGGAGATATGTTGTTTACAGGTACAGGACAATTTCCAGCATTCATCTTCAAGCATTCACCATCGGCACAGGAGCTACTTCATTGTGGGGATACCTATAGTCTCTCACTTTCTCTCCTATGGAAGGGGTATTTTATTGTACATATGTGATAGAAGTTGTCCTTGGGGGTTCATGTTGAGTCCTCCTACTATCACTTCTTCTTTCACTTTCATTGTTTCATGCATTCTCACTTTTGGAGAGAAGTTCTTTCTCATGAGGTTTTGTCCTTTTCTCCACTTGAGATTTGTTGTACATGGGTACCTAACATAGCCTAGTAGCTGGGATCCATCCATCATTTCATCTTTCTTTAGTCATCTTCTCCCTAAGTTGCACTTAAGGGGAGGTGTTGGTGTGAATAGGGTTATCACCTAACCGGTTCACCCTTGTGTGGATAATTCACATTATTTAACTATTTACTACTTAAATAATATTCGCACATCACACATAATGTACACATGTTAAGTTGACTTAGTGAGTGTTCTAGGTGTTTCTAGTTGAGTCTAGTTGTGTGTTGAGTTGTTGATAGTTGGAGTGAGTCGTCTTATCCTCCACATGTGCAATTAGTTATCATCCTCTAATTGTCACATGTTGTAGGAATATCTCCACTTTCTACTTCACCTTTCTAGCTCTCACCTTGCCTTTATAAGCAAGGTTTTCTTCATGTATTTTAATCCACTGTAATCTCTTGTAATCTTGTAGTCTTTTGCATTCAATGATAGAATATAATTATTCTCTCATTTCATCTCTCTTGTGCTTTCATGAAGTCCTAGATCCTAGAAGGCTCCAATCATAGCCAACTCTAACACAATATTCAACCAAAGTTGCCTCTTCTACCTCTTGCTTCTTCTTTATGTGTAGGGTGTCTAGTTGAGTTGCTAGATGACTTATGATGTCTTCCTTCATATTTGATAGGATATTGTTGAGTTCTACCCTAGAGACTTGAGTGGATGATTTTGTAGAAGACAGAGCTCTCGAGCCTCTAATTTTCATCAAGATGGAATGTGAATAGTTCCTACAGATTTGACAAATTCTATCAAATCCAAGTTGAGAGGTATCCCCTATTCAATTTAAATTTAGTGCATACATATATTCTTCACTCACGCCTCTTAAGAATACATATTTGAGTGACTCTAGAAAGAGTTGATTTTGTCGTGACTTCTTGATGCATAATTGAAACCATTCGATATAATCTTTAAGAGTTTCATCTTCCTTTAAGACATCCTGAAGATGTCATCTCCCTTTATATCCCTTCCATGACAATAGTCCTTGTACTTTTGTAGGAATTTCTCCTTCATGATATCCTAGTTTGTTATTGGATTTTGACCCAACCACATGAACCATCACAAGGTTTCATTCTTAAGGGTGGCCAGAAAGAGTTTAATCTATATGCATATGTAGTGTAGTCATAGCTTCTACAAAGTATATGAAATTCAAAAAGGAATGTATCTGGGTCCTCAGTGATTAGCCCATGAACGTTTGGCAGAGCTGAAGGAGGTATATTCTTCAAGGTATTGACTCTTGCTTGGTCTATGATTGGGAATGCAAATGTAACTGACTCATCTGGATTCTCTACTACTTCTTTCACCATTATGTCTTGATGCCAAGTGGCAATGTATTCCAAACCTGTAAGGTCCTTTAGTCTAAGCGGTCGTTTAAAGTGGTATTCCCCTTCTTCTGTTGTATTGGATGGAAGAAAACTCCCTAACTAATCTCTCTACTGCCACATGCAATTATGCTTTGAGCTAATAGCTCTATTCCTATGCCATGTTAGTAGATAGTTTGGTAATGGATTGAATGTCTAAGTAATCCTTATTTCTTGGAAAATAAATCCTATATCCTATGAAAGTAAAAACACTAATCAAAAGAACTTAGAAACTCTAAACCTTAGCACCATCACTGACAATGGCACTAAAAATGTCTAACTCCATTATTAACCAATAGATTGATGCAGAAAGGGCATGGACACAACCCAACAAACCTACAAATCTTATATCAAGCAACCCAATGGCAAGAATGTGTTACATTTAAATATGTCAAACCAGGCAATCATCATCTTCTTGGACAGTACCCATATTGTATGTACACTCAAGGATTCCTAAGTTTAATCTAGAAGTTGTACATAGAAAAAAACTATGGAGAAGGAAACAAACTCTACTTTGCGAGGAACAACAGTTGCTACAACTAGGTAATGTTGTTTAGGAATAATAAATGCTTCATTTAGTAGAAAAATAGTCTATGTAAATTATAATAGAGAAATGGTCTATATACTAAGTCGGTGATCACCTTGAACATTCCTTAATTCAATAAACCATAATAACTCAATGAACTAATGATGTAAACTAACAATGTAGACTAACAATATCAACGAACAACAAAAACTAACAAGGTAAACTAACAAGAGAACTACAGTTACCTCAAGTGGCCCTTGCTTGAGTGACTATAATCTTGACCAACATATAAACATTGTTAGTTACAAGGTAAACTAACAAGAGAACTACAGTTACCTCAAGATTCTACAAACTGGAGCACAAGAACAACATTGTCAACCATTGTCATAAGGAACGGATAGCTTGAAAACCACCATATCATGAACCATTGTAGTTGAAGGCAATTAATATTATTACAAACTTGATTCTAGAACCACAAACTGAAATACTTCAATGCAGAGGAATGCGGAGCATAACAGTCTCTCCCTGTCATAACCAAACATACAGGGAAAGTAATTTTCACACTGGTGAACACAACTTACTCAAATCTTCATGCTAGAGGTTCAATCTTAGAATATAACATCTTCATATAGAATTCTAAATAACCTCCAATCCACAAGCAAAGATATACATTCTACAGGAAATGCAGAGCTAACTTCTGGACTGTTCTTCTTAGTGCAATACATTGTTTCCACTGCAAGACACTGTTACCACTGGAGGGGCTAATTTTCTCAATATCCTCAACATTAGGGTCACTTACATAAGTAAATACAAAGCATTTCACTCCATACATGAAAGTAACAAAGTAAGAGTATAGTTGACACCAATGACAACACAGATATGTTGACATCAATGACAACACCGGTTAGGCACATGCTTGCAACAATCTCCCCTTTTGTCATTGATGGCAACATATGATGTGAAAAACTTAATGACCATCAAGACAAGATACTCCCCCTTTCTTTTTGCACATCTACACTCCTTCTCCCCTTGAGTTTTTCACATGATTTCTCTCCGCCTTTGATATTAATGGCAAAGGGCACATACTTGCATGCTACTACTCTGATTCACTGAACTTTCTCTGTTATCAACATTTACTTTATTAGAAACATCTAGATACTCCCCCTGAGAGATAGCCCTCAAAACATCAATCCAGATCAAAGAATGACAATTTGAACACCATTGGATTGATGCATTCCTGTGCATCTTAGTTCAGAGCAGGAGGGGTGATGCCCCCTAACTTTTCTCTGAGATACTCAAAGGTATCTTTAGGTAGACGTTTAGTGAAAATGTCTGTAATATGATCCTTTATGGATACATATTCCAACTTTACTTTATTCTCTATCACCTTCTCTCTCAGAAAGTGATACCTTATTTGAAATGTGTTTCGTTCTTGAGTGCATCACTGGATTCTTTGAAATGTTTATAACACTTGTATTGTCACAAAAGATTGCAACTAGATTTTCATATACAACTCTCATATCCTTCAAAGTCTGCTTCATCTATAACACTTGGGTGAAACAACATGCTGCTACAATATACTCTCCTTCTATAGTAGACAAAGAGATTGAGTCTTTCTTTTTGGTCAGCCATGAAACCAATCTATTTCCCAAGAAGAAAGCACCTCCACTTGTACTCTTTCTGTCATCGACATCTTCAGCCCAATCTGCATTTATATAAGCACTGAGAGTGAAATCATTGTCCTTTGGATACCATAAGCCATGATCTGGAGTGCCTTTTAAATACACCACGATTCTCTTGACTGCCATCACATGTGATTCTCTTGGATTAGCATGGAATATTGCAACAAGACAAACTACATGCATAATATCAGGTTTGGTTTGAGTTAGATAAAGCAATCCTCCAATCATGGATCTGTATTTTTTCTAATTAATCTTAGGTGATTCATCAGTTTTACTTAATTTGCAGCTAGTCACCATAGGAGTACATACCAGTTTAGAGTCTTCCATCCCAAACTTCTTCAACAACTCTTTCACATAGACTGAGATATGAAGATTCCCTTATCTGATTGATTGATTTGTAGACCTAGAAAGAAATTCATCTCACCAAACATGGACATTTTAAACTCTTTTTTCATTTCACCACCAAATGTTATACACATACCTTCATTGCCTCCAAAGATGATATCATCAACAAAGACATCAACAATCAGAATTTGATCACCATTAATCTTGAAATAAAGATTACTGTTAGCGGTAACTTTATTTAACCCTAACTTCAATAAGTACTTATCCAACCTTGCATACCAGGCTCTAGGAGCTTGCTTGAGTTCATACAAAGCTTTCTTCAATCTGCACACAATATCACCTTGGTCTGATAACTTAAATCCTTCCAGTTGCTCAATGTAAACTTCCTCTTCCAACTCACCGTTCAGAAATATAGACTTCACATCCATCTTCAATACACTTTGAAATCTTTGTGGGCTACAAATGCTAGAAATATTCTGATTGCTTCAATCCAAGCTACTGGAGCAAAAGTCTCTTCAAAATCTATTCCTTCAATCTGAGAATATCCTTTGTACACAAGCCTTACTTTATTGCTTAAAACCTCTCCATTCTCATTCAGCTTATTCCTGAAAACCCATTTGGTTCCAATAACATTTTTGTCATCTAGTCTAGGAACTAATTCCCAAGTATCATTCTTTTCTATCTGCATTAGTTCTTCCTCCATGGTTTTACCCAATTTTCATCATTGTAGGCTTCATTCACAGTTTTTGGTTCAACCTTTGAAAGCAAATAGTAATTCACTTGTTCTTTTGTAGCTCTTTTACTTCTCAGCACACTTTTTCTTTGTCACCTATAATCTAATCTTCATAATAATTAATCCTTACATACCTAGGAGTCTTGACAACACTTCTTGGAGCCTCTTCTTCATCTTGACTGTCTTCTTTCTCATCTTTTTCTTCATTCGCTCTAGTCAAAGGTTCATCTAGTTCATAGAAACTTAGTTATGATATTCCTTCCTTGCCTTCATCCACCTTCACATTTGCACTCTCAACAATCTTTTTGAACCTTTTGTTGTAGCACCAGTAGGCCTTACTCTTGGTAGAGTATCCAAGGAAGATTCCTTCATCACACCTTCAATCAAACTTTCCTAGATCTTCATCTCTTCTGATATAACATTTTCTTCCAAAGACTTTGAAATATTTTACTGTAGGAATTCTTCCATACCACAATTCATAGGGAGTTTTAGTACCATTGTATTTCACTTGAACTATGTTTGAATGTAGACAACAGTATGTATAGCTTCTTTCCAAAACACTTCTGGTAGATCTGCTTCCTTCATTATTGTCCTAGCAGCTTCTTGAACTGTCCTATTTTTTGTTTCCACAACTCCATTCTACTGAGGAGTCCTAGGTGTAAACAAACGTCTCTTTATCCCATGCTCTTCACAGAAAGTGTTAAATTCATTTAATGTGAACTCACCTCCTCTATCAAACCTCAAGCATTTCATTTTCAACTCTATTTCATTCTCAACCATTACCTTGAAAGATTTGAACTTCTCTAGGGCTTCTAATTTGTCTCATAGAAAAGTAACCCAAGTCATTCTATAATAATCATCAATAAATAACATGAAGTACCTGTCACCTTGTAGACTTCTTACCCTTGTAGAACCATAGAGATCTGTATGCACTAGATCCAACAAACTGGTAGAAAATTGCTCTTGGCCTTGAAACTTGTTCTTGCCTACTTCCCTAACTGACATTCCTTACAAATTGTATTGGAGGGTTTCACAAGTTTTGGTAAATCTCTCATAGTCTAACCTGAGATTATCTTTACCATATTATCAAAGTTTATATGACACATCCTTCTATGCCACAACTCTCATCTGCCTAGGCCAAAAATCATTAATCACTAGTTCCTCTTAATTGATAGATGTTACCTTTTGTCTTCTCACTGGTAGCAATCATAGTTCCAGATCTTTCCATGATCTTGCACCCATTGTCTTTGAATCTTAGATCATATCCTTTGTCACACATTTGAACAACACTCAAAAGGTTATGCTTCAAACCCTACACATATAGGACATTGTCAGTATTATGCTTTCCACCAAATGAAATAGATCCTTTTCCACAAATCTTACCAGTGACATTATCTCCAAACCTAACTAGTCCTCCATCATACTTTTCCAAACTTACAAACTTACTTTTGTCACCGGTCATGTCATGTGAGCATCCACTATCAATAATCCATTCATCCTTATCTTTCTCAACTTGAATAGCCAAAGCATTTTCTTCCACTAGGTTTCCTTCCTTCACATAGCTAGCAGAATTAGAAGACACATGATCTTCTTTAATAGCAATAAACAGGCATTCATTTGCACTAGTACTAGCATCATCAGATTCATAATCAATTACACCTTTATCATCAAAATCTCTAACATAGTAGCATTTCTTTGGAGCTCTAGGCCTGCTCTCAAATCTTTTCCTATTTATTTCAATTCTTTCAGGACATATGGAAGCATAATGACCTACTTTACCACAAGAGAAACATTTGAAAGGTAATTTATCTTTGAACTTACCAGAACCTCTTTGCAACCTGTCAACACAGTTAGCTTCAATTTCATCAAAGTCATCATCCACATTATATTTCTCAGCTATGGAGATCTTTTCTGAAGTACTAGCTTTAAAAGCAGTCTCAACTTTTGGTAGGGCATCACCAAATTCTCTCATCTCAAAGGCTGTAAGATTTCTAAGTAATTGATCTCTATGAATAGTTTTCACAGTCATGAATTCTTCAATTGCAGCTACCTTGTGACTATACGACTTCCTTATCACCAATGGTTCCTCCCATTCCTTTTATTCCATTGATAAGTTCATCAACCCTTTGCATGAAGGCTATAATTTTTTCATCTTCATTCATCTTCAACCTCTCATATTTAGCTTTCAGGTCCTGAAGTTTGGCTTCTTTATCGAATCATCTCCTTCATACAATTTCTTCAACTTTTCCCAAACCTCATTTGCAGTTTCTAGGTCCATGAATTTTATCAACTCAGTGTCAGTCAAGGCACTTAACATGGCATCTCTTTCTTTTATATTCAATTCATATTCTTTGATTTCATCTTCAGTTGTCAAACCATTTTGAGGTGTGGTATATTTTGATTCTACAGCCTTCCATACTTTATAACCAAGACAAAGGAGATGGATTTTCATTCGTACCTTCCAAAAAACATAATTTGTCCCATCAAACTACAGATCTTCCCTTTTATAAGACATCTTGGATCTTACTCAAGTTGTTAGGCTCTCTTCTAAAGAACCTGCTCTGATACCAATTTTTGAAATACACTGGACAACTAAGAGGGGGGGTGAATTAGTTGTCACAAAAACATAGCTTCATATGAATATCAAACCATCAACAACTTAATTATTCATAATTAGTTTTAACCATGAAAGCATGAAACCATAAACTTAATTAAAATCAAACATCCAACATAGTAGACACTAGATTTTTACTTGGAAAACCCTAAAAGGGAAAAACTACAGTGGGTGTTAGCCCACAGAAATATATGAGTTATAACAATACTGAAAAATAGAGGCTCACTGTAAAGAATGGATCACTGCCTAATGGGTGGCTCACTGCCAAAGTGGTGAACTGATTAGATACCATCTACTCCGTGCCAGGGTTTAGTTCCATTTAAGTATAATATAACTCCTCTGCTCTACTTTTTCACACCTTCGCACTTATCTCTTCATATTCACATCACCCTCACTTTTTTGCAATTACATTACATGCTTTTATACAATTCATCAACCTTGGAATGTACATCAAGGTTGACATTACATTCATCAACCATTGGATCAATCTCCAAGGTTGGCATTACAATCATACATAAAATAAGTCTAGACCTAATACAAATTTAGCTAAGAAAAAGATGTAAAGATGTATGCGGATCATGCCATGCCTTAGCTAGGATTCAATCACAATCCTCCATGCCACAACATGCTTCTACAAACTTCGATGCATCTCCGCAAATAGTGAAATTAACCAAGTCGGCCAAGACTGATGAGAGCACTAGGTCTGCTAAGAGCATTCTTCATTCAAGATCCAATTATATCTTTGCGTACCAATCCAAAGGTAGGAACATGATTAGGAGACATCCACAAGCACATTGTAATTACTAGGAACAACTATACAATCTCTAACCACTCTGTCAAGAAGATTCGTCAAACCGGAGCACAAGAACAACACTGTTAGCCACTATCATAAGGAAATAGCTTGTGGACCACCAAATCACAAACCATTGTAGTTGAAGGCACTTAATATTATTACAAACTTGATTCCAGAACTACAGACCAAAATACTTGAATGCGGAGGAATGTGGAGCATAACACTCTCTTCTTGTCATAACCAAACATACAGGGAAAACCATTTTCACACTGGTGACCACAACTTACTCAAATATTCATGTTGGAGGCTTAATCTTGGAATATAACATCTTTAGATAGACTTCTAAATAACTTCCAATCTGCAGGCAAAGATATACATTCTACAGGAAATGCGGAGCTAACTTCTGGACTATTCTTCTTAGTGCAATACACTATTTCCACTGGAACACACTGTTACCACTGGAACACACTGTTACCACCGGAGGGGCTAAATTTCTCAATATCCTCAACATCAGGGTCACTTACATAAGTAAATATAAATCATTTCACTCCATACAAGCAAGCAAAAAAGTAAGAGAATAGTTGACACCAATGACAACACAGATATGTTGACATCAATGATAACACTAGTTAGGCACATACTTGCAACAATATCTTTTTCATTTTTGTAGCATTTTCCTTTTATTACTTAAAAGATCTATATTTTACCTTCTCATATCTCTGTATATGCCTCACTGAATGATTTGGATGAAATTTAAATGTGTTTTAACAAATCAAAACCTTTAATCTTGTCTCATTCATTACTGTATACACACATAAACAAGTAACATTAATGGTCTTTGGCTATGCAAACAGTTATCTTTCCCTTCAAGTTATGAAACATAGCTTTCCTGCTCGGAGACAGATCATTGATCTTCCTTTGAAATACTTATGTGATAAAATTGACATTCATTGAGTTGTGTGAAGAAATCTTTACACTAATAATTGTGAATCGGTCTGCCCTTTAATATCATTTTGGCGTAATCACCTTCTAGAGTTACTTTTCATTTTAAAAACAATCATCTTTCTTACCCTTTTCCTTTAAAATTCATTAGTCTCTAGGAGAATCAAAAGGGGAACCAGCCCATAATCTAGAGATTCATCTTCACTATGAACATACCCACAGGCTTGAAGATGTTTCCATGTTTCACGAGATTGCCGAGCATTCAAACGTAGCATCCGGGTGCAATCTCCGTGACAAAAATTAATACCAGTAGTCCCCAAAGTTTTAGAAAAGAGAGAAAAATATTGTGTATCAAACTTGAAGTTTTAAGACATAACCCTACTATTTTCCATTATGAATCTAAGGCACTAGTACAAATCTATATAATCTCAAATCCATGCTAGACTCACAAACTTATTCTCTAACAAGGCAATGATACAATGCAATACTCTAGACAATTACACTAAGTACTATTTCCCAACTCTCATAATAGATATATTCAAAATCTTGATATGTTTGATACTATTATTTAATTATTGAGATAAACATCATTATCTACCTCATTCAATTTCCACAATATCATTGTCAAATTTCTTGTTCCCACCAATAATAACAATAACACAATATATATTTAGTGTTTTTTAATAAAAAGGTGGTAGACCATCCATACTTGTATTAATAATATGAAAAATCTTATAGAAAATAGCTAAAATGATTACGTTCTGTTCTATACTATCAGAGCCAAAATTATACATTAAGGGCCCATATAGTGGCTATTGTCAACTATCTTAGAGCGGTAGGGAAATAAGTATTAAAATAGAAAAACAGAGATAAAACTAGACATGGCTTAGTACCCTATCACCATGGGGTCATCGTACATTGGGAGGGAAGAGCACCTGACCCGCTGTTAAATGTCCACCCTTTCACTCACCCTAGACCTATGAGTGGCCAATTGTGCATCCACCAGTGTCATCATGCTTGGCCCAGATGTGGGTGGCACACATGAAATCTCTAGTTCATCTTGGCCATCTAGGGGAGATGTATCTTCATGGTTTGATAGTGCTTCTGGGAGGTGGGGGCCCACTTTGGGGTGTGCATCCTAAGGAAATGGATGGAATTGAACACATCCATGCACCTGGTTCTCATCTGCTTAGAAAAATTGTAGCTATTGCCATGAAGGGCCCTGTTTAGTCCACTAATGCAGCCACATCATAAACCTTTTTGCATTGCTTAAACACACACTTCCTTGCTGGAGAAGTTCATAGCAATTGTACCAGGAATAAACCTCAGGTAACATTGCCTCACCTTTCATCAAGTCATAGCCTTACAGTACAAATTTCCATTTCTCCAAGATGTGGAGATAATAAAACACCAGACTCGTTGCTATGGCGTGGATGTAGTGACCATCTTGGACAATGTCCATGATGTTTGAAAGGAGGTTGGAAACAATGTCTGACTAGTGGAGAAGTCTATCCTCCTTTCCCCCTAGCCATCTCTGATTGCATATATTCCTAATCAGAAACTGGGCCATCGTATAGTCTATGTCAAAGATCTAGTTCATGTCCATGATTCTGACCCTTCTTGTTACATCCCTAAACTTTGACTATGTTTTACTTTTTACTTTCATATGATTAATTGGATAACTAATCATAGATTAATGATTTGATGTTAGGAAAATGTTAGGATAAATCATTGATTTTAAGAATTATGATTAATGCAAAGAATTAGAAATGAGATTACATGTTATTGAGATTATTTAAGCATGATGTATAATGATTTATTGATGATACAATGATCATAGTTTTTATGACTGTGAGTGTAACCAAGAAAAGATTTCCAACTCTAAGAATAGAAGGAGAGTATCACTTGAGAGAAGGGGATATATGTTTTGAAAAATTTAGGTTTTCCATTTTATTTCCAAGGTTTACATTACTTGAACCTTCATGAGACAGGGTATGTCTTAGTTATCTTCCCTTGTTTAGTCGATTTCAATTTGACTATTGTCGTTTTGTCGATTAAGGGTTTTTCGATGTCATCTATGTCAATTCAACTGAATAATGTTTAGGGAAAATTATTAATGATTAGAGTTAATCATTGTCTTTTGTCAGAGATTTCTGATATATATATATGGCAGGGAAGTAAGCCTCGATCCCATGCTGGCATTTTTATGCATGATTGATGTTAACACCATACTTATGGTGATGTTATTATGGTGTCAACATAGTTTATTTTATTATTTGCATATTATACATATATGATGTATAAGTAAGTATTGTACGATATAATTACTATCCTCTTGATGCTCTGTTAAGCTTCCTTTGGTTTTCAACCACTACGTGCATATAGTGAACCATATCCCATGATCCATGAAAGTGTGGAGTGAGTGGGAGAAATGTTTTTGGTTCAGCGTAACCTTTCCATGATTGTAACACTTCTTCTGATGCATGCTCTCAATGAGAGAGTTTATAATGAAGTGGAGTAGATATTGCCACAGGAGTACGGGAAGTTTATGCTATTGTCAACTTTCATTTCGAGGGTGGTTTTTATTATGTTTTGATTTGGGTAGGAATCTCTGAGTTGGGCATATGAGAAAACAACAAAGGAGTCAAGGAGAAAGCTTAGAAAAATATCAAAACTCCAGATGCAGTATATTCCATTTATATGACTTGACAATAAAATTCTATGTAAATTTATCACTATTACTATGAGAAAAACATTATGATTGTAAAGTGAAGGAACTCACTAGCATGCTATCTTTGAATATGTCATAAATTTTCATTTTGAAATTATTCGTAAAAGCTATGCTTTTTATATAATGATTATGCAAATGATTATTGTTAAAAAAATGATTATGATGATCATGGTTATTCACTTGATGGTAAATTGGGAATATCAATGCAGGTAATATGAGATGACTTGTTACATATGGTATCAAAGCTACCGGGTTCAACACAGCTCAGTGCATGAAATCTTCCTCAGACATTAACAATTGCTAATGTTTGGATGTTCTTTTGCCAGAATGGTAAGAAAAAGAATGACACTAAGGAAGAAGGTAATAGGAAATGGACATGACCTAAAGGCTATGAGGGAGCTAGCCTCAAGAATGAAAAGCCTAGGCCAAACTGGTTACCTAGAAGACGCATGGTTATCTGATACTAAAACCTTATTTGATGCTATTAAACACATCAAGCGAGAGAAGGAAAAGAAGGACAAAGTAGTTAAGGCTATTGTTCCTATCTTTGAAAATGAATCAGTTAAACCCTTTGCACCTAAGGAACTGCCATTTGGAAGTCGTCCTAATGCTCCTATTATCACTCAGGAGGTCATGGATGAGTACCTTTGAGTACATCCAACTCCCAAGTCTAAATTTAGTAAACCTCAAGCATGAGAATAAACCTAGGAAGATCTCCCTTTCTGAAAGTGACTTGTAGTTGCAAGATGTAAAAACTTGTAATAAATGATGGATATTATGTGATTGATGGATACTATAGTGCAATTTTGAAATTTTGGCAAAACTTTCTTTTCTTGTTTAAGATTGCATAAATGAGAATGGATTTATGTTTATGAATGGATTCAATAGTATGAAAAACTAATTGAATGCTTAAACTGTAAACTTCAGGAGAAGTAGATTGCAGCATGGTTCGGATAGGAATCGGCACTGGGGGTAGCCCAGAGGAAGGGCAACCTTCTAGCCACTTTGATTCAAAACTTGACCAGATCCTTGCTATGCTCCATGAGATGAGGGAAAGAATTGGAACTTTAGAGAAGGAGGTCAGGGGTCAGAATGGACCCAGGAAGGAAGCCTTCCATGAGGGTGAAGATGAGGAATGTCATGAAAACACCACCCAAAGTGGATGTGGAGAGAATAACTTTGAAATGAGACAATATGAGGATAAAAGGAGCCACTTGGATCTATAGTTATCTAGAGATATGAAAAAGATTAAACCCCCCAAATTTGATGGGACTATAACTGGAGATGACACAGATGCATGGCTTATAGATATGGAGAAATACATTGAAATTAGAAACTACTTTGAAATAACCAAAGCAATATGGGGAGCATACCAATTAGCAGGTGAAGCATCCACCTGGTGGATGAAGAAGAAGATGGAGTTAAGATTGAACTCTTTGAGTCTAACCTGGGAAAGGTTTGTGGAACTCTTCAAGCAAAGATGTTTTCCACAGTTGTATTTTGATCAGAAGCTTATAGACTTCTAAAACCTGAGATAGGGTGACTCATTTATGAATGAGTATTGGGAGAAATTCACTTGTCTTCTTAAATATGTTCCCCAATATCATCAGGATGAGAAATTTCACATCCAAAAGTTCATCATGGGTTTGAATGCCCAATTTGGAGGTGAAGTTGATGTGCATGGTCCCACTAGACTGGGCCAAGTTTATGAGAAAGTTATCAAATAGGAACAAAAGTTGAAATCCATATCTGGATATTGGGACAAGAACCGTAAAATGTTTAGTTGGTCACAATAATCATTTAAGAAAAAGATAAATAAATATAAATTCAATAAGAAAGGTGATAAAGGATTCAAGGATAATCAGAATGAATCGAGGGGTGGTAAGAAAAACAATAATAACTCCAAGAAAAATGAAGATAATTAAGGAAAGCCCTATGAAAGGTGAGGACCCACAGGAGGGTGTTTTTCATGCAGTAGTGACCATTATGCTAATTAGCGTCCCAATAAGACCCAAGGGACTCAGCCATGAGGAAATCCTTTACACTCGCAACAGGCAACCTTCTAATAGCAGATACATGCAGCCTTGGAAAACCAGTAGGTGGAGTATCAAATTACTCCAATTGAAACCATAGGTATTTTATATGGTATTCTAATCTCAGTTTTGATAGATACTAGTGCTATAGAATTATTTATTTCTCCAAAAGTTTTAAATAAGATTTCTATAAAAGCTGGTTACATGGTAAATTCTTGGTCAGTTGAATATGGTAATTAGAGAAGGGCTTTGGTAGAGCGATGTTTGTTTGAGGCCAAGATTGAAATCCTAAGTTTTTCTACTGAAGTGAACCTTTATGTAGCCCCATTAGGCTCATATGATGTCATATTTGGAATAAACTGGTTATTGAGGCATAAGGCTAAGGTGGATTGTTTTGCTAAAACAATAGAATGCCTAGATGACCTTGGGAATAAAGTTTTTCTGCAAGGCACTACTAGACAGATTAAATTGAGGTAAATATCTTCCTTATAGATGAAAATAGCCCAGAGAAGAGGATGTCAACTCTTTGCTGTTAAAATGGAGAAAATAATCTATTTTCCAAGATGATTTGATGTATTATGAATCTCAAAAACTCCAAGGATTTAAAGAAGGAGAATACATAGATCATGAGAGATTAGATATGGATAGATACCCATTTCTTTGAGATTTTCAGGATTTATTTTGAGATGATTATTGAGATTACCTCCTAAGAGAGATTTTGATTTTTTAATAGATATAAATCTAGGATTGAAACCTATATCTACAACTCCTTATAAAATGACCATAACAGAGTTAATAGAGCTAAAGGCTCAGTTGCAGGAATTTCTAGAAAAAGGATTGATAAGACCCAGTGTTTCACCCTAGGGAGCACCAGTAATTTTTGTTACAAAGAAAGATGGAACATTGTGTCTATGCATAGATTATCATATGCTAAATAAGGCAACAATAAAAAACAAGTATCCATTGCCTCGTATTGATGATCTTTTCGATCAAATGTGAGGGGCAATTGTGTTTTCGAAGATCAATCTGTGAGCCAGATACCATCAATTGAGGCTAAAAGATGAGGATATTCATAAGATGACCTTTATACAAGGTATGAGCACTATGAGTTCATTGTCCCACCCTTTGGATTAATGAATTCCCCTGCAACATTCATGAACATAATGAATAGTGTGTTTAGAGATTGTTTGGACAAGTTTGTCCTTGTTTTTCTCAATGATATTTTGATTTACTCTAAAAATGGGGAGGAACACCTCCAACATCTATGGATTGTTCTCTAGAGGTTAAGAGAGAATAAAATGTATGGATAGATCTCAAAGTGTACTTTCTTTTAAAAGGAAGTACAATATATGGGTCATATAATTTCAGCTAAGTGAATTGCTATGGATCCAACAAAAATTAGAGCCATTTTGGAATGGCCAACCCTAAAAAATGTGCATGAGGTCTATAGTTTCATGTGCCTAGCGGGATATTACAAAAATTTTGTGGCTAATTTCTTAAAAATTACCTATCCTATTACTTCTCTACAAAGGAAAGGCAAAAGATTTGATTGGTTAGAGAAATGCAAGGAGGCATTCGACCAACTAAAAGGAAAGTTGACTATGGTGCCTCTTTTAAGGGTACCTAACCTAAAGGGTCATTTTGTAGTCATCACCGATGCCTCAAGAGAGGGATTAGGTGGTGTACTTGTCCAGGATGGGCAAGTTATTGCATATGAGTCCATAAAATTGAAGGTATATGAGCAAAATTATGCTCCTCATGATCTTGAGTTGGCAACAGTTATTCATGCACTATAAATGTCAAGACATTATTTGCTTGGGAAACCTTTTGAATTAAAAATAGACCATCAATGGCTCAAATATTTGTTTACTCAACCACATCTGAATGCTCGCTAGAGAAGATGGTTAGAGTTAATATCATATTACAATTTTGAGATTAAATACATATTGATCAAGGGAAACTGAGTGGCAGATGCCTTAAGTAGGAGAAGACATATCTCCTTGATGATCTCCATACATCCTGATTTTAGGAATTAGGTATTTCAAAGCTCCAAGGGAGATGAATATTATGAGCAGGTAAAACAAGCCCTTGCTCATGATTCTACATATGATGGATTCCACTTTGAACCAGATGGATTATTAAGGTTTGAAGGAAGAATGTACGTTCCAAACTCTGAGGAGTTAAGGAATATCATGTGGAAGGAGGTTCATTCTACGCCTTATTTAGGACATCATGGAGTGACGAAACTACTAGCTGATATAAAACCATATTTCTAGAAAGGACTAAAGAGGGATGCTACAAGGTTTGTAGCTAGATGTCTAGAGTGCCAAAGGGTGAAGGAAGAACACCATCATCCAACAGGACTTCTATACCCACATGAGATTCCAGAATGGAAATGGCAGATCATTAGCATGGATTTTATGCAAGGACTTCCTATGTCTAGAAATAGACACAATGCTATTCTAGTAGTGGTGGATAGAATCACTAAGGTAGCACATTTCATACCTAGAAATTTTATAGATGGGGCACTAGTCATAGACAACATATTTGTGCAAGAAGTTGTCAGATTGCATGGCATTCTTGAGAAGATTATCTTAGATATGGATGCCCGTATGACGTCAAGATTTTGGCAAACCTTATTTTCCTCAGTTGGAACTTAGTTAAACATAAGCTCAAGGTAATTATGGGATAATCTAGAAGATAGGATTAGCCTTGGTCCAAAAATGCTATAAAAAATGGAAGAACAGGTCCATCTGATTAATAAAATGCTAGCGGAAGGTAATTATAGGGAAAAAAGCTATGCGGATGCTAAAAATATTGCAAGATATTTGTTTGTAGGAGAGAAATTCATGTTAAGAGTCAAACCACAAAAGAGTTCCATTAAGTTTGGAAAGTCATCCAAACTAGCTCCTAGGTATGTGGGTCCCTTCAAAGTTCTTGAAGAGGATAACCCAGTTGCATACATGATTGCTCTACTGCCAGCTCTCGCCATGATGCATAATATTTTCCATGTTTTTTATTTAAAAATTATGTTGCAAGGGATAACCATATTCCTAATCTTGATTGGAATGCCATACAAATGAAGGACCCATGGGGGGTAGTGATTGAGCCCATCAAGGTGCTCAAAATACATAAGCTACACTTGCATAATAAACTCTTTTATGTTATAAACTCTAGATACATTTAATCATCGAGGACGATGATACATATGGGGGGAGATATATTACATCCGCAAACTTTGACTATGTTTTAAGTTTTGATTTCATATGATTAAGTGAATAACTAGACTCATAGATTAATGATTTGATGTTAAGAAAATGTCAGGATAAATCATCAATTTTATGAATTATGATCAATGCATAGAATTAGACATGAGATTACATGCTATTGAGATTATTTAAGCATGATGTACTATGATTTATTGATGATACATTGATCATAGTTTGTATGACTATGAGTGTAACTAGGAAAAGATTTCCAAGTCCAAGAAAGGAATGAGAGTATCACCTAAGAGAAGGGGATAGATGTTTTGAAAAAGTCAGGTTTTCCATTTGAGTTCCAAGTTGTACATTATGTGAACCTTCACGAGACAGGGTATGTCTTAGTTATCTTGCCTTGTTTAGTCATTTTCAATTCAACTATTGTCATTTTGCTGATTAAGGGTTTTTCGACATCATCTACATCAATTCGACTGAATAATGTTCAAGGAACATTAATAATGATTAGAGTTAATCATTGTATTTTGTCAGAGATTTCTGATATATATTTTATTTTTTATGAATATTGATTTAATTATATTATCAACAATATAAGATTGCGATGTGATGGAGTAAGCCTTGATCCCACACTCGCATTTTGATGCATGATTGATGTTAACACCATAATTATGGTAATGTTATTATGGTGTCAACATAGGTTATTTTATTATTTGCATATTATACACATATGATGTATAAGTATTGTGTGATATAATTACTATGCTCCTCATACTGTATTAACCTCCTTTGGTTTTCAACCAATACATGCATGTAGTGAACCATATCCCATGATCCAAAAAAGTGTGGAGTGAGTGGGAGAAATGTTGTTGGTTTGGAGTAACCTTTGCATGATTGTAGAACTTCGTCTGATGTATGGTCTCGATGAGAGAGTTTATAGCGAAGTGGAGTAGATATTTTTGGAAGGAGTACGGGAAGTTTATGATGTTGTCAACCTCATTTCGAGGGTGATTTTTATTATGTTTTGGTTTGGAGAGGGAGCTCTGAGTTGGGCATATGAGAAAAAAAAAGGAGTGGAGGAGAAAGCTTAGGAAAGAATAGGGAGATGAAAATGATAAGGAGAAAATATAAACTCCACGTAGAAACTTAAAACATAGTGGCAGTGACCATTCATTTCAGGTACGTCTGGTATGATACCACCACACTATGTAAGACTAATCTCATGTTTTCTTTACCTTCCTATTGATATGTGCACACTTTAAAATGATTATTTGGTGTCTATACAAAAACGATAGCATTGAGATATCTCGGGAAGCTTTGCTAAAAACTGACATCTTTTCCTTGTGCTGTAGCAATAAGCTAAAAAATCTAGACAAATGCCATCAAGACTGATGTTTTTTAGATACTGTTGTAATAGTAATTTAACTAGTGAGGCCATGGTTTTGGTGGACATCTTTATTTTCTTTATCCATTGATTGAAAGGCATTCATATATGAATATTAACATAGGATAAATGTTATCCATATCTTTCTGGTTTACGAAAGTTTGTTATTATAGTTCAATAACTAGTTGAGAGTCATGTTATTTTGAGAATTAAATGATTCCAGGTAGATACTACTATATACATAACTATTAAATTGATAAAGACACAATTAATGAGATGGGTAGTCATTTATATTACAACCCATAGGTTGCTATGGATTGCAACAATCCAACCAAGCTTTAGTACCAGTCAACTATGGCTTCAAGTCACAACAAAATGGGATTTTAGATATAAAGATTTTTATTTAGAAACTATTTTCCTTACCTACCTTTTGGCTGCACATTATTAAAGATTGAGCAGTAGGCTTCTTTTTATTATATAAGTGAAACTGGGATGATATTGCTATCATTACTGCACTATGAGTTCATGTTTGTGCCTTGAGTACAAGGTAGGATGCACATATATATAACCTTGAATTATTCATGAATAGAAAATGAAATAGCTTGATAGGTCAATAACTGTGTTATCATTCTTGGCTACTTTCTTCTAAAGATGGTACTAACTCTCTTAATTTTATAATGATAAGGAGATATTAGAATCTTTCAAGTGTCTAGTAGACTAAGATGATAGAAGAAGATATTCTTTTTATCTTGTGATAATAGTATATTATATATTAATCATGGGATTAGAGAAGATAGATCTCTAAGTGTGTCCTAGACACGTTTAGCAAACATGAAACTCTTCTTACAATTATGCTATTGACTTGAACGAGATATGTTTATAGTTGACAATGATTAGATGAAAATCCTTAAAACAAATTATATATCTTAACTGATCTCATGAAGATGTAGACCAAAACTGATCTTTATATTAAAAACCAAGAATATATAAACTTTTGAAATAAGGAATAGAGTGACAGGGAGTCACAGATTCCATGTTGCAGATTCGATGTGAAACTTTTGGTAAAGTAGAAATCAGAGTTAGAAGTCCAAGATAGATGGACTAAAAGGGGAGTTTAATTAAGTTATCTCATGACCCAAATAGGTCAAACTAAAATCAATGTAGGATGAGATAGATTCTAAGTTGAGTTAAAAGTGGGTGAACAATTGACTACGTTCATTGCGAAACATTTCTTCATATTAAATCTCTAAATAAAGTAATGCATCCATCTCTACATGCACTAGTCAGTTCACTAGTTTCCAGATGCCATAACCATCCAGTAGTGTCGTACATAGTTAGAGGGGATCTATAGTTGTATGATTGTGATGGATTATGAAGGACACAACACTAGAAACTTAGATAGCAAACCTAATAGTTCTTTATATCTATTCCCTTCATGAAGGGTAGGGCCACTTCTAGGAAGGAAGTTGTGCGAGGGACCGCCAGTCTGTGGTTGGAGGAAAAGCACTTTGGTGATGCTCTCCTTCCAAAGCAGATGACAAGCGAGACTTATGAAGACAGATATCAAAACTCTAGATGCAGTATATTCCATTTTTATGACTTGACAGTCAAATTCTATGTAATTTTATCTTTATTCCATGAGCAAAACATTATGATTGTAAAGTGAAGGAACTCACTAGCATGTTATGTTTGAATATGTTGTAAAATTTTAGTTTGAAATTATTTGGAAAATATATGCCTTTTATATAATGAATATGCAAATAATTATTGTTAAAAAATGATTATAATGATCATGATTATTTACTTGATGGTAAATTGGGAATGTTAATCCCTATAATATGAGATAACTTGTTACACTTCCTCTTATCTCTGATTCCCATGTCATCACAGGAAATAGGAGTCGTTGGTTGATAGTGTCATTCTCCATCTTCAGACCTGCAAACAAAGATCAAAGAAATAACTCGAAGAGAAACACTTACTGCATTAAATCATGGGATTAGATGTCACTGAGATGAAGGATATATAATGCTGGAAGGATTGTGGTCACTTAATTATATTCCTTTTTCCACCCTTGCAGTCTATTCATATCATGTATCGACATCAGACATTAAAAGTTGGTTTGACTTTGCTGTAGACACCTAAAATTTACCTCACTTCCTGACTTAGTTATTCATTTACCATATCTTCACATTAGTTAAATAATTCTTAATTATTTGATTAATTTCATTTATCTTTATTAAAATCACTCTACATTATTCTTCCACATTAATTAAATAATTTACTTGATTATTTAATTAATCCCTTCTTTCTTCTAATATGAATTAAATAATTTATAATTATTTAATTAATTAAAGGACAACTTGATATTAATTAAATAAATCAAATATTTATTTAATTAATAAATTTTAATAACACCTCATTCTTGATTTCTTTCCTTTTTAAAACTCATATGTGTATTTAATTAATTAAATTAATTAGATAATCTTCTCATATCATATCTTGCCTTCTTTCAAATTTATTTCTTTTTAAATAAAAATCAAATCCCTTATCTTCTTTCAAATCTTATCTTTTACTTGATTTATTTCCTCTTTTCTCAAACAAAGTAAAAATCAAATCTCTATGTTCAAATCAAATCCTTATCTCTCCATCATCAAAAATCTATAAATCTAGCCTCAACCAAGCCATTATCATCACACACAAAAGTAAGGTTAAGAGTAACCAACACATCATATCATTCTATGAATCTTTCATATCATAGAGAACAAAGATAGTAGATTACGGTGCATCTACTCCATTCTATCAAGTGTTGAGGATTTGGTTTGAAGGTGAAGGTATTGGGTATTTGCATTTATCTTGTTATTCCTTTGATCATTTTCCTATATACATTTGCTATAAATGAATAATATTCATTCCCGATTTAGGGCACATGAACATTAAATGCTCTGGGTTGTTTATGTCCATTCAACATTGAAATTTATGTCCTCCATATGTTGATGTGAAAGGGGGATCCTTACCAAAATCTAACTTGTTAATGGTGATTGTTTGGTTCGACAGCCTCTTAGCTATACCTTTTTCAAATGGTTATGAAGAGCTATCTAGGGATCTCCATCATTCAAGTGGCTTTCATAAGATTTGTCATATTACACATGTGTCTTGAGATTGGTGGTTGGCCTAATGCCTCCATGATACCAAAGAGCCTTTGACATGACTCCATACACTTATCTTTAAAGATAAACATATTCTCATCTATTTTAAAACTCTAACTCATTTATTGGGGTTGTTTCAGTTGAGAACTATTAATGCGTACCGATACCTATCGACAAGGATGCCCATTCAAGTCACAAATATCTCCATGGATCCACATTATTAGCTGAGTAGGAAAATTCCTTTGTTGTGGGCTGAAAGCCATCTCCTCTTCAAGTTGATCAATGGCTCTGTTAACCAGGGTGTCATCCGCCCTATTCCCTTCCCTATAACAATGAGAGACTTCAAACAAGTTTAAATTTCCTATGAGTATCAAGGCTTTCTGTAAGATATAATCTATTTTCTAATTCTCCATTTTCTTTGACTTGATTTATTTTATGATGTTCATTGAGTCTCCCTCTATCCATAAGTCTCTATGGTTATAATCCAGAGCTAGTTGTAATCCATGGAGTGACCATGCCTTCACTTCATTGTTAGACCCTTCTAGGATCTTGGTGGATTTAGCTAGTATTAGCTGTCTTTTATGATCCTAGATGACGCAACCCATTCTGGACAATCCCAGGTTTCCCCTACATGCACCATCAAAATTTAATTTTACAAAATTGGGTAATGGAGTAGTCCATGTTACCTTATTGCTCTCCACTTTCTGAGGGATGGCCTGAGAGATTACCCCATTTGAGATAGGTTTGGAAGCATTTCCATTTCTTTAACAGTGAATTATCCTAGCTTGTCCACTTTGTATTCCGAGTTACTGGTTTTCTAGCTTTTGTCATGACAACCTCTGATATTGCTCTCTCTAATTCCTCACATACCTTTTGAATCATCTAATTTTTCTTCTTGAAGATATAGACATTTCTCTCCTGCCAAATGTGCCATATCACCATGGATGAGCTCACTTCCGATATGCATGCAAAGTTTGATTATGACAATAGTGCTGGCTAACTTTTAAATAGTAATAATAGAGATTTTAGAAGAGGTGAAGCCTAGTCTAATTGTTTGAACAACCAATGCCAGCATTGTTAGCTAAAAGAGAAATGTAGAAAAAAGTGATCAATGCTTTCTTCCCATTTTCCACATAAGACACATTTGAAATTTGTTCCTATGTTCAATTTTTGCATCCTATCCCCTGTGAGAATTCTTTTGTGCAATTCTAACCATGTGAATGCCCCAACGTTTGAAAGGATCACATGATTCCAACAGAGGTGAGTTGGCCATTCTGTCTTAGTGGATGAAGATAGACTTCTATATCATTGTTTTACCTTGTCGGACCCTAAATTCTCTGTTGTCCATATGAGCGCATCTTCTTGATCAGAGATAAATACTACTCTTGAGTTTAATATGTTTTGGAGAATTTCCTTATGATTTGGTGGGAAATTGTAGTCCTCTAAACTTCTCCATTTTGCCTTTTAAGTTTGTGTTCTTAAGTCTGGTTGGAAATAGTCTTGTACATAGTTACCCTAGTGTTGTTGTAAGTATATATTGGCCTCATATAAGTCCTCCCTTAAGGAAATTCTTGGCCACCTATTCCAAGAATCCTACCAGAATTTTGCTTTAGTTCCATTGTGGATTACCCATGTAAGCTTAGGTAGTAATACTTTCCTACTGTTCATGATGAAGTTCCATATGGAGGAGCCTCTTGGTGGATTCTCTACCATAAATATCCTCTCCTTTTCATTGTTATCCAAATACTTGGATTGCATCAATTGGGACCATATTGAGTGTGGCCTCTCATACATGTTCCATGCTAGTTTGGCTCCCAATTCCTAATTTGGTATATTTAAATTTGACATACCGCCCCCATGTGCTTTAATTTGCAAATATTCTCCCATGCCATGAGGTGTTGCATGCGTTGATCCTTGCCATAGGAATTGTCTGCATAGTTTCTCCATCTCTACTAGGATGCCCTTCAGGATTAGTAGAGAAGACATCATATAAGTTGGTATGGTTGACATAACGGCTTTGGTCATTGTTAGCCTACCTTCAAGTGTGAGCCACCTTCCTTTCCACCTCCCAATTTTACTTTTCATGTTAGTCAAGGCATCCTTCCAATGATCCTTTTTTGTGCCATCCGTTAAACATTCAAATTCCAAGATATTTACTAGGAATAGACTTTATCTTAAAGTTGAAGAGTGTTGATATCTCCTTTTGAAATGTTGCGTCTGAGTGAAATACAAATAATTTTTATTTCTTTCGATTTATCTGCTGACCTGATGCCTTGCAATAGTTATCAATAGTTTCTTTGATTGTTCTCACTTCCTTCTTACTAGCTCAGCTGAATAATATGGTTTCATCTGCAAAGAATGCATGAGTGCATGGATTTGTCACATGCCTCAGGTATATTCCTTGCCATAGGTTGTTGTTGTTCACATCCTTAATTGCTCATGTTAAAGATTCCACCATAAAAATGAAGAGGTATGGAGAAAGGGGATCTCCTTGACATAGACCCCTCGAAGACTCAAATGAACCTGCATCAGTTGCATTTATCAAGACTGTGAATCTTGTTCCTAAAATGAAAGTTGTTATCCATCTCCTCCATTGATTGGAAAAGCCTAGTTTGGTCAAGCTATGGATTAAGAATTGCCAACTGACCCTATCGTATGCTTTGGCCATATCAAGCTTGATTACCATAAATGGTAGCTTGTCTTATTTGACAGAATGTAGTATCTCATGAGTAATGATGGCCCCTTCTACTACATCTATTCTTGGGACAAATCCTCCTTATGCATCTGAGATTAATTCTAGTAGTATGAGTGCCAATCTCAACACTGCTACCTTGGTGATGATTTTGTAGACATAGTTGCCGAGGGAAATTGGTCTAAATTCTTCAAAGGTTGCAGGTGTATTTTTTTTGGGAATGAGTATTATGTTGGTGTTCTTCATCTCTTTTAGAATGTTTTTAAACTTTCTGGACTCTTATACTGCCAAGAGGATATCCCTTCCTACTGTCTCCTAGCATTTTTGAAAGAAAAGTCCTAAAAAGCCATCTTGGCCTGGTGCTTTATCTCCTGGCATTGAAAAAACTACATCATTAATTTCCTCCATGGTGAACTCCTTCATCAAGATTTTATTCTACTCCTCTCAGACTAAGTTGGGAATGATAGCATCAAAGGTATCTAGATGGGAAGAAGTTCTATCCTCCGATAGCAAATTTTTGTAATATTCTATTGCTTCCTCTTTTATCTCATTAATATTGGAGGTCATTGAGCCATTTTTTCTCCTAATATTTTAGACAAAATTTATTCTTTGCCTAATCTTAGTGGATAGATGAAAAAAGATTGTGTTTCTATCTACCTCCTTCAGCCATCTTTCCCTTCATTTTTGTCATCATAAAATCTCTTCTCTCATCAGAATCTCCTCCATTGTTGATTGGTGGTTTTTTATCCAACACTTATCGATGATGATATCGCTAATGGAGAATCACTACAGGGAAGGTTTTTATAGGGAGAATTGGTACAGGGAAGGTTGTTATAGGGAGAATCAGTATAGGGATGCAAACATTAGCCAATAGCTTGGAGGCAATTGCTATAGGGAAGGCAATCACTATAGGGACACAAAAACTAGCTATTTTTCTGATGAATAATCAAACAAATTTAACTCTATAACAAAGAGGATAATAGGGCTTGGACGAGGTGAAGAGAAAAAACATCCTAACTATATGAATATTTGGTAAGAGAAGGATCCCCTCAGATCACAATAAGAACTATTTCAATTACAGGGAAGACCCCCCAAAAAATGGCTTGTGTCTCAATCAGACAGGGTTAGAAAAATGAAAGTCTTTATACACTTAGAGCAGAGCTAGACATCGGAGAGACACCCAAAACTAGGAACAAGAAATACTGGGAGAGAAAGGGGGCCCCACAAGGAGATTGGGAGGAAAGAGAAGTGGCAATATGTGCCAAATCTGGTTTTCAAGGTAGTAACATGCAGAAAGGAGACATAAGAAACCCACATCTAGATTCCAAGGGAAATAGTCAAGAAAAGAATAAAAATAGTACGAGAAAAAGTACTAATGGTAAAGTCCTTTCCTGCCATTTCTCCTTCATTGATTTAAAAGAATGGATCTGTCAGCATTGGTGTATGATTGAAGCATTAGTGGATATGGGTGAGCATTTTGTTTGTTTTTATCTTCCCAAACCAAGGAGAAAGAGATAAAGTGCTACAAAATAGACTGTGGAGTTTTCCATGAAAGAAATGTTTACTATCAGTCTTGGAAACTAGACTTTAACCCCACTACAGAACAAATACCTCTCCTTCCCCTTTGGATTCAAATACCAAATCTTCCCATGGAATATAGGGATTTCAAAATCTTGAGGATGATAGGAAATATTTTGGGAACGGAAATAAAGCTTTAACAAAGCCACTATTGGTCATCTACGACTAGAATGAGCATCCAAATGGAAATAAATAAAACATTTTGAGAATGAACAACACTTGAGATTCTAGAAGGCACCTAGAAACAGAAACTTTTCTACAAAGGTGCAGAGCTTTTGGGCTCAGACCCACTTCAGGAAGAAGAAGGAAGCAAAAAAATGATGGAAACCAGTGCCAAAGAACATCAGGGAGAAGTAAGGTCCCATGGAAATCACTTAGCCAATTTTAAACATGTTGAGCTTGAAGTTCAGAGAGAAGCCCTCCCATTTGGTAGATATTTAGTAGTTTCACAAGAATAGGAGAGCCAAATTGACCTTCAAGTAGTCTTTTCCCCTTAACTAGGGAAGACCTTAAGAGAAGAGGAAGAGGAAGAACTGAACTAGGAACACATAGAGCTTACACCAACAGGGGAGGATATAGAGGAGGCAGTCAAATCAAAAATGACAACTAAGGACAAGGACAGAGGGGCTCAAACTTTTCTCCAAGAAGAGAACAATGGAAATGAGGAATCACAGGAACCATGGCTTCATAGTAAAGGAGAGAAGGAAGCTAAGGTTATGGCCATATATAATCTAGAAGTAATATTGGAGGAAGTAATAGCTAAAGTGAGTAGTGACATTTGTGAAGACATCATGGAAGAAGTCCTTCAAGAGAATGAAGACAAGGAAGATGAACAAATTTTAGGCATTTCCCAAACAACAATGGAGCTAAAAATGGATAAAGTTAAACTGTCCTCCTCAAGAAAGAGCACGGGGCAAAAAAAGAACAAGGGCCAAATACAAATAGTAGTAGGAATTCAGATGACCATAGACAAATCCCTAAGAAAGAGGAGAGTGGGAATCTCTCCTTGGGTACAATGTGAGTCCAAACTTGGAATGTTAGGGGTATGAATGCCCCTAACAAAAGATGTCTCGTCAAAACTCAGATTGATGGAGTGAAAATGGACATTCTACTTCTATAAGAAACCAAATTGCCAACAGAACAGGCCGGGAAAATATTTAGCCAATGGAAAGAATGGGAGGTAGTGATGTCCCTAGTAGGAGGTGCCTTAGGAGGATTAGCTATCTTATGGAGGAAACATCTTCCAAGGATGGAGATCATAGAGGAAATAGAGCATTGAATTTTAGGTAAGTTTCCAAAACTTACACAATCAAATGATTTATGGATTTTTGTGTCTATAGACCCATAAGAACAAACCAAAAACACTTGATCTCTAGAATCATTTTAGTCAGGTACTGAGGCTAATCAATAATGAAAAGATAATTTTGGGAGGCAACTTCAATGCAGTAGCAGAAGATGACGAGAAACTGGGCGACATTTCCCACCCTTCCAATTCCCAAGAGGATTTCAAGAACTTCATTGAAACCAACAACTTATTAAATTGCAAACCATAAAAGGGGAGATTTACATGGATGGACAAAAGAAATGATTTTCTGAAAATAGCTAAGAGGCTAGATAGTTTCCTCATTTCGAGTCAATGCATACAAAATAACTGGGAATGCACAGTAGACATCATTCTATGCAGCGGATTAGATCACCTCCCAATAAGCCTCAGGATAGGAGAAGATCTGGGTCCTAAACAAAGACACTTCAAACTCTAGGATATGTGGCTAAGAGACCCAAACTTTATCCCTCTAATTCAGGAGTGGTGGCAGTCAACACCTTTTATCAAGGGATCGAGAATGTATGAACTAGTTGCCAAAGTAAAATATGTGAGAACAAAATAATAGAATAGAATCAATCTCATTTCGAGAATATATTCAAAGAGAAAGCCAAAATACAACAAGATCTCAATAATATATATATATATATATATATATATATATATATATATATATATATATAGTTAACATAAATTGATTGCACTTGTTTGACTGCATCTATTTAATTAGTCTAGATTAACCTATAAAGGAATCTTTATTTTCCTTTTCAAGTCTATTGTCATATTACGGGTTCTTCAATAGAACATCATCTAAGAAATAAATGACATTGTAACTCTTAACATAAAATTAAGTTAAATAATTAAGTATTAATTATAGATCAATTTTTCTTGAGAAATATCAATGCTTAAATGTATTGTTAATTGAATTGTTTTGTTAGGATGAACTTAAAATAAAAATGCAGGGTTTATTTTATTTTATTTACTTTTATACTTTTAACATATAGGTTATTCTTGTAATTTAGATAGTATAAGGGCAGAGAGTATATACCCTTGACTTTGAACATTCATTTTATACTTTTTTGCATGAACATTTTAAGTACTTGGCTCTAGCTCATAATTTTGATTAATTTAATATTCTAATTGAACCAGTTTTTTGATTGACCATCACAAACAAAACCTAACCTCTACTCAAATTATTCTCAAAACATAAATTTCCAGTTCCTTTCCTAAGTTCCAACATGCAACTGCGAATTTGACCTAATTCATTTCGGCATCCATAAATTTAACTCTTAAGTTTCAAATTCAAATTTAAAACTAGACCAAAACCACCCCTTTCCACAAAACTATTATATACCAACTTCCAAATTATGTGTCTAAAGAAAAGGACATCACCTTTAACTCATTTTATGTATAGCCATCTACCATCCAAGCTCACAAAAAAAATCTTATTTGATTGATTCACTCTCAAAATCACTCTTGCATTTGTCATAGCAGGACATTCTTTAATTATATCACTTACTTGTCAAACAAGTTTCTAAACCGTAGTTTTATATTAAGGCATTACATCGCTCTTATATTTTTGTTCCAAATTCCAAGTTACGTTCATTAAAACATTCAAGGAATTTGCAGGCGCCTGATTTGTTTGTTTGTTTCCAGATTGAGTATTTTGACTGAGTGCACCTGAAGAATACATCCACCAGTCGCAATATTCACCACACCCCCTATTTGTTCACAAATCTGATCGCTACATGTGCTGGTATGGGGGCTTAAATTTACATTCACTGCTCTATATCTAGGGTTTGTTTCAACAGATCAGATAGGATATTAAAGGAGCGCTGAACACCTGAAGGAGTTATAATCCAACCACGTGGAGGAATAGAGTCAAGGCGATGCCCTAACATAGCAGGTGAACAAGTACAAGATCTACGCAGCATTCAGATTGTCTTCACAAACCCTAACGCAGCAGGCTTTGCATTACCAGGTCTAGACAGCACTCAGATGGATTTCACAAACCCTAGTTTGGAGCTCCAAAACCCTAGGGAAGGGTTGCTGCTTATCAGAGGGAGAACTTTGGAGTTTGAGAATAGATCTGCCGGGAATCATTGACAACTGGAGCAGCTGAAATTGTTCCCACAAGTTTTAACAACCTTATGGGCAGCGCTGGCAGTGCTGCAAGTGTCTAAAAATCTTGTATTAACATGGTTGTTATTTTTAAGTGCATTCCTCTAGGCCAAACATATAAATATGCACTTTGTTGTTTTTTGTAGTGTTACTATTTATTTTTCTGCCCGTTTGTGCTCCAATAAGTTGGAGAAGGAAATTTTGAATAGATATATAGATAATATAAAGTTAAAATAAAATATAAAATTTTAGGTATTTGATATTATTATTATTTAATAAATTAGTTTTTTTTTTATTGGTAAGATTTAATATATATTATATAATAAAAAAGAGAACTGTATACATTGTTTAAGCTCCATGAGCATAAGACTGTAAACCATTACTACCAACCTTACTACCAACCCTTACAACATTGATCAAAATTGTCCCCCAAAAAACCTCCCTAAAAACCTCCCTGGAGCAGAGCAGCGCCTGTCTAAACACTAAACATAGAAAATAGAAAACTATACCTATCTGACTACAACAGTAAATATATGCGTATTGATTTCGAATATTTTAAGGATAGAATGAATGCCAATCCTAGATCTCCCATGGAAGAAGCAACTTTTGCATGTGGACTTGCCCATGTAGGGGGGCTTCCACAAGCTATACAATACCCCCAATTTAATTCTTGTCTACATTCAAAATTATCATCTTGAGAGTAGGGTGGTAAGGATAGTGGATGGCATTGTGGTTGCAAGGTTGGATGTCGAATCTCTACAATCCACTCTTAAGTTGCCAGTCAGAGACAAATTTGTTGATATGACTATAGAGATGGGATGGAATTATTACCTAGATAGAAAAATCTTTGTCTAACAAATATTTCCAAGCATTGGATCAAGAATGAGAAGGGAAAATCTCAGGTTCTCGAAACATTATAGAGAGCCCATTTCAAGAAAGACATCTCTGACATGATTACATTACATCATAGAGTGGTTGGAAATGATGACACAAGAACATTTAAAAAATGAATGTGTCAGTTCATTATTTTCATTTGTCATTCATCACAATATATTTATTGGGAAAGATTAATTAGTGATTATACTAATGACAAAATTGTGAAATTTATAAAAAATAGTCTTTTTACATGTGATCTTATCTATTTTACACCATAGCTTGTATGAACAGATCTCTTGGGCTATGGCCTGTAGGAGCCTTTTCAAAAGATATACTAGTCTATGATTATTATCCTCAATTACAAGAGGATTATGCAAAAAAAGATTATAGGAGAGTGAATGATGTGTTTTAAATGTTAAACTTGAGAAAAATTAATGGTAATCCTGAAATGAGGATCTCTCATGAGGTAGCTCAACTTGTCATGCAATTTGGTACCTACTTTTTTCAATTTGAGTGACCATGCCTTCACTTCATTGTTAGATCCTTCTAGGATCTTGGTGGATTTAGCTAGTATTAGCTATCCTTTATGATCCTTGATGATGCAACCCATTCCTGACAATCCCAGGTTTCCCCTACATGCACCATCAAAATTTAATTTTATAAAATTGCGTAATGGAGGAGTCCATGTTACCTTATTTCTCTCTGCTTTCTAAGGTATGGCCTGAGAGATTATCCCATTTGAGATAGGTTTCGAAGCATTTCCATTTCTTTAACCTTTGATATTCCTCTCTCTAATTCCTCACATACCTTTTGAATCATCTGATTTTTCTTCTTGAAGATACAAACATTTCTCTCACGCGAAATATGCCATATCACCATGGATGGGCTCACTTCCCATATGCATGCAAAGTTTGATTATGAGAACAGCGTTGGCTAACTTTTAAATAGTAATAATAGAGATTTTTGAAGAGGTGAAGCCTAGTCTAATTGTTTGAACAACCAATGCCAGCATTGTTAGCTAAATAGCAATCTAGCAATAAGTGATCAATGCTCTCTTCCCATTCTCCACATAAGACACATTTGAAATTTGTTCCTATGTTCAATTTTTGCATCCTATCCCCTGTGAGAATTCTTTTGTGCAATTCTAACCATGTGAATGCCCCAATGTTTGAAAGGATCACATTATTCCAACAAAGGTGAGTTGACCATTCTGTCTTAGTGGATGAAGATAGACTTCTATATCATTGTTTTACCTTGTAGGGCCCCGAATTCTCCGTTGTCCATATGAGCGCATCTTTTTGATTAGAGATGCTAAATACTACTCTTGAGTTTAATATGTTTTGGAGAATTTCCTTATGATTTGGTGGGAAATTGTAGTCCTCTAAACTTCTCCATTTCGCATTTTAAGGTTGTGTTCTTAAGTCCGGTTGCAAATAGTCTTGTACATAGTTACCCCAGTGTTGTTGTAAGTATATATTAGCCTCATAGAAGTCCTCCCTTAAGGAAATTCTTGGCCACCTATTCGAAGAATCCTTCTAGAATTTTGCTTTAGTTCCATTGTGGATTACCCATGTAAGCTTAGGTAGTAATTCTTTCCTACTATTCGTGATGAAGTTCCATATGGAGGAGCCTCCTGGTGGATTCTCTACCACAAATATCCTCTCCTTTTCATTGTTATCCAAATACTTGGATTGCATCAATTGGGCCCATATTGAGTGTGGTCTCTCATACATGTTCCATGCTAGTTTGGCTCCCAATGCCTAATTTTGTAGATTTAAATTCAATATCCCGCCCACTTGTGCTTCGATTTGCAAATATTCTCCCATGCCATGAGGTGAATTTTTCTTGCATACGTTGATCCTTGCCATAGGAATTGTCTGCTTAGTTTCTCCATCTCTGCTAGGATACCCTTCAGGATTAGTAGAGAAGACATCATATAAGTTGGTATGGTTGACATAATGGATTTGGTCATTGTTAGCCTTCCTTCGAGTGTGAGCCACCTTCCTTTCGACGTCCAAATTTTACTTTTCATGTTAGTCAAGGCATCCTTCCAATGATCCTTTTTTGTGCCATCTGTTAAACATTCAAATTCCAAGATATTTACTTGGAATAGAATTTATCTTGAAGTTGAAGAGTGTTGATATCTCCTTTTGAAATGTTGCGTCTGAGTGAAATACAAATAATTTTTATTTCTTTGGATTTATCTTCTGACCTGATGCCTTGGAATAGTTATCAATAGTTTCTTTGATTGTTCTCGCTTCCTTCTTACTAGCTTGGCTGAATAATATGGTTTCATTTGCAAAGAGTGCATGAGTGCATGGATTTGTCATGTGCCTCAGGTATATTCCTTGCCATAGGTTGTTGTTGTTCACATCCTTAATTGCTCATGTTAAAGCTTCCACCATAAAAATGAAGAGGTATGGAGAAAGGGGGTCTCCTTGACATAGACCCCTCGAAGACTCAAATGAACCTACATCAGTTGCATTTATCAAGACTGTGAATCTTTTTCCTAAAATGAAAGTTGTTATCTATCTCCTCTATTGATTGGAGAAGCCTAGTTTGGTCAGGATATGGATTAAGAATTGCCAACTGACCCTATCGTATGCTTTCGCCATATCAAGCTTGATTACCATAAATGGTAGCTTGTCTTATTTGACAGAATGTAGGATCTCATGAGTAATGATGGCCCCTTCTACTACATCTATTCCTGGGACAAATCCTCCTTATGCATCTGAGATTAATTTTGGTAGTATGAGTGCCAATCTCAACACTGCTGCCTTGGTGATGATTTTGTAGACATAGTTGCTGAGGGAAATTGGTCTAAATTCTTCAAAGGTTGCAGGTGTATTTGTTTTGGGAATGAGTATTATGTTGGTGTTCTTCAGCTCTTTTAGAATGTTGTTAAACTTTCTAGACTCTTATACTTGCCAAGAAGATATCCCTTCCTACTGTCTCCTAGCATTTTTGAAAGAAAAGTCCTAAAAAGCCATCTTGGCTTGGTGCTTTATCTCTTGGCGTTGAAAAAACTACATCATTAATTTCCTGCATAGTGAACTCCTTCATTAAGATTTTATTCTACTCCTCTAAGACTAAGTTGGGAATGTTAGCATCAAAGGTATCTAGATGGGAAGAAGTTCTATCCTCCAATAGCAAATTTTTGTAATATTCTATTGCTTCCTCTTTTATCTCATTAATATTGGAGGTCATTGAGCCATTTCTTCTCCTAATATTTTAGAAAAAAATTATTCTTTGCCTTATCTTCGTGCATAGATGAAAAAAGGTTGTGTTTGTATCTACCTCCTTCGGCCATCTTTCCCTTGATTTTTGTCATCATAAAATCTCTTCTCTCATCAGAATATCCTCCATTGTTGATTGGTGGTTTTTTATCCAACACTTATCGATAATGATATCGCTAATGGAGAATCACTACAGGGAATGTTTTTATAGGAAGAACTGGTATAGGGAAGGTTGTTATAGGGAGAATCAGTATAGGGATGCAAACACTAACCAATAGCTTAGAGGCAATTGCTACAGAGAAGACAATCACTATAGGGACAAAAACTAGTCGTTTTTCTGATGAACAATCAAACAAATTTAACTCTATAACAAAGAGGATAATAGGGCTTGGATGAGGTGAAGAAAAAAACATCCTAACTATATGAATATTTGGCAAGAGAAGGATCTAGAGTTATTATAGTGGACAAGGATTAGATGAAAATGCTTAAATCAAACTAAATATCTTAACTAATCTCATGAAGATGTAGACCAAAATTGATCTTGATATTGAACACTAAGAACATATAAACTTTTGAAATACGGAATAAAGTGACAAGGAGTCCTAGATTCCATGTTGCAGATGCGACATGAAACTTTTGGTAAAGTACTGTAATAATCAAAGTTAGAAGTCCAAGGTAGATGGACTAAAAGGGAAGTTTAATTAAGTTATCTCATGAGCATAATAGGTCAAACTAAAATCTTTGTAGGATGAGATATCTTCTAAGTCAAGTTAGAAGTGTGTGAACAATCAACTATGTTTATTCTGAAACATTTATTCATATTAAATCTTTGGCCAAAGTAATGCATCCATCTTTGCATGCATTAGTCGGTTCACTGTGTTCTAGATGATGTAACCATCCAGTAGTGTCATACATAGTTAGAGGGGATCTATAGTTGTATGAATGTGATGGATTATGAAGGACACAACACTAGAAACTTAGATGGTAAACCTAATGGTTCTTTATATCTATTCCCTTTGTGAAGGTTAGGGCCACTTCTAGGAAGGAAATTGTGCAGGGGCCGCCAGTTTGTGGTTGGAGGACAAGCACTTGGGTGATGCTCTCCTTCCCAAGCAGATGACAAGCCAAGACTTATGAAGACAAATATCAAAACTCCAGATGTAGTATATTCCATTTATATGACTTGACAATAAAATTCTATGTAAATTTATCATTATTACCATGAGAAACACAATATGATTGTAAAGTGAAGGAACTCACTAGCATGCTATCTTTGAATATTTCATAAATTTTTAGTTTGAAATTATTCGTAAAAGATATGCTTTTTATATGATGATTATGCAAATGATTATTGTTAAAAAAATGATTATAATGATCATGGTTATTTAATTGATCGTAAATTGGGAATATCATTGCAGGTAATATGAGATGACTTGTTACATATGGTATTAAAGATACCGGGTTCAACACATAGACCTATGAGCTCAGTGCATGAAATCTTCCTCAGACATTAACAATTGCTAATGTTTGGATGTTCTTTTGCCAGAATGGTAAGAAAAAGAATGACACCAAGGAAGAAGGTAATGGGAAATGGACATTACCTAAAGGCTATGAGGAAGCTAGCCTCAAGAATGAAAAGCCTAGGCCAAACTAGTTACCTAGAAGACGCATGGTTATCTGATACTAAAACCTTCTTTGATGCTATTAAACACATCAAGCAAGAGAAGGAAAAGAAGGAGAAAGTAGTTAATGATATTGTTCCTAGTGGTGCCTGCATAAGTGTTTAGGTTTCAAGCATTTAGATATGCGGGCACCTTCCCAAAAATCCAAAAAAGTTCTAACACTTTTGGCCTCTGCAGTGCTAAAAAATGCAAAAAATCAGAAATATGCATTGGTGGGTCAAAAATCCCTATCGGCTTCCAAAAAATTGATGAAAAAATAAGTCAGATGCATTTTTGAATGCATATCGGGCTACAGTTTCCAGTGTCTGAGTGCTTCTGATAGTGGCTGAGATGGTTTCATTCTGCCAATGCCACGGCATCCGCCAAGTGTCGGGCCTCAGTTCATGCCGCACTTTTGTTTCTATGTTATAACTTTAATGCGAATCATGCCATGTGGCAGAGGGTCTTTCAACAGTGCCTAAAGTTGCTAGCCTCAGAATGTGCCATGTGTCAGATTCCGCTTGATGTTTCAAAGGCTCTTTAAAAGTTTCGGCATGAGCACAGAAGGTGCCATGTGTCTCTAGTGATGTTGCAGAGTTTGCCAAGTGTTGGCTTCTGCATCATGGTTCATATTTGTTTCGATGCTATGTGACGACGGGGGTGGGTCCTAGTGAAGAGTCTCAGGTGCTGTGAATCGTGCGATATGGAATAAATGTCTCCAACACAATTCTAAGTTATGACCCCGCAGAAAGCGCCACGTGTCATCGGCAGGGGTGTAGTTAAAAAGTTTCGGTGTGTCCACGGAAGGTGTCACATGTATCTTATGATGGCCGTGGAGCTCACCAAGTGTCTGCTTCCGCATATCCATCTACGTATCCTACGATCCAAAGTATTGGATGGTGGTGGGCCACAGATATGAGTTTCTAAGTAACGCGGAGTGTGCCACGGGGTGGATGCAACGCCAATGTTGGTTTTGTTTATGACCCTTCCATAGCGAGATACTAAAAATTTCTGAGTAACCCGTAACCCACCAAGTGTTAGCTTCTGCAAGAGTTTCAAAAAAGTTTCTAATGTTTCAAGAGATGCTGCAGAGCTTGCCAAGTGTCAGCTTCCACGTACATGTTCCTGTTTTCCTCTTATGAAGGCTTCTGTGGGAGGTTGTGGGTCCCAGTATCAATGTGTCTCACGTTTCAAATGCTGCGGGTTGTGACAATTATCACCTGCGGAGGCCACTTATGTATAAAGACACAGTTTTGTAAAGTGTTGTAGATCCTGACATGTGTCAGCTTCCGTGTGAGTTTAAAAAAGGGTCTTTGTGTTTTAAGAAGAGTGTAGAAGCCACCACATACCTAATAGTCGATGCTGTGGAAGCCACCACCTATCCTTTTTTTTGAAAGGCAAAATGGAGGGAGCAATAGGCTAGCGATAGAAACATGAGGTGCCTATGTGACATGATCTGGTTGGCTGGTAACTTAGTCAATATTTTTGGAGCTGTTGATCTTAGCTATGGGGGTAGATCGATGACCATGTTTTGAACCTGCAGCGTGGGGTTTTTCCTGTGTGTGTGCGACTATTTTTTGGGTGGGAAACTTCAGAGGCACGCCATCGCTGCATTCCAAAGGCTGCAGGTAGTTGAACCATTAATGGCAGGATTGCAAACAGGCATGGGCCGATGGTTGAACAACCAAGTACCAGGTTTATGATGAAAGTCTTCCAGCAGCGGTACAGGGCTCGAGCTCAACTGCTCCTCGTCCTTCTCTGGCTTCTCCATGTTTTGTGCCCTACTACATTTATTATTTTGAGCGCCATTTCTGGTACTATGTATCTGACAGAAAATGTTGACATGGCCTTGTAATTAATTTCGCTGAGTACACAGTCATGGTATAAAAGCCATGCTATGTTACTCATTTTTGTGGTTGAAAAATGGACAACTTTTTGGTGCTGTGACACAATACAACTTCATTGGTGGCCCTATTCTTGGTGTCTTGTAAGTTCATGAGTCTCATGTTGTATGTTTCATGCATGACTTCACTGGTTTCATGCTGTTTTAAATGAGAAATGCTATGTGCATGTGTTTAATCATTTGTCTCCAAGTTGTGGGCATAGTTTCTTTTGAATCAAGATAACTAAGGGTTGTTAAGATTCAGGAATATAGTTTTTCTATATTGAATGTTTAATCTCCTACTTTTGTCCAAGGAAGAAATTAAATATTTTAAGTTAATCATTGGGAAAATGTGTTGCAGTAAGGATACCATTAAGTATGAATGATTAAGCACCTAATTGTTGGGAAGTATATGTAAGGCAGATATTACAAATCCCCTTGAAACTCAGTCATTAATATGGGTTTATGTGTACATTCACGTGTATGTCTATTGACTCTGAGCCCTAGATAGGTACTGATCCAATCTTGTATTGAGGTCACTACCAAAGTCCTAGTTTTGCATCCAAATACAAATCAAACTCAAAGTTCATAAACAAACCTTTTAGGACATTAGAAGTAGTTTTAGGATCCAAAATCCTCTGTCTACAACTGAATATAGGCCCAAAGCTAGCCCCTTTGCACTTATCTCATAGTTTTGGTCTACTTAAAAGAGGATTCATCTGCTTTGTGTCAACATCCCAGCAAATACATAGATGCAGTTTATAGATGTTGAGTAGGGAATACCCCCTTGGTTCTGCAGAGCCTAAAGAAGAAGAGGAGATATTTATAGAGTCTATCTCCTATATTGTTGGCCCCTGGCCTGGGAATCCTATTGATCAATGATGGCTACTTTGTAGGGATAATTGGGAATAAGCATCCAGTCTGGGAAAATAACCAACAACTCCTATCTTTGAAAATGAATCAAATCAACCCTTTGCACCTAAGGAACTGCCATTTGGAAGTGGTCCTAATGCTCCTATTATCACTCAGGAGGTCATGGATGAGTACCTTCGAGTACATCCATCTCCCAAGTCTAATTTAGTAAACCTCAAGGATGAGGATAAACCTAGGAAGATCTCCCTTTCTAAAAGTGACATGTAGTTGCAAGATGTAAAAACTTGTAATAAATGATGGATATTATGTGATTTATGGATACTATAGAGCAATTTTGAAATTTTGGCAAAACTTTCCTTTCTTGTTTAAGATTACATAAATGAGAATGGATTTATGTTTATGAATGGATTCAATAGTATGAAAAACTAATTGAATACTTAACCTACAAACTTCAAGAGAAGTAGATTACATCATGATTCAGATACGAATCAGCATTGGGGGTAGCCCAGAGGAAGGGCAACCTTCTGGCCACTCTGATTCAAAACTTGACCAGATCCTTGCTATGCTTCATGAGATGAGGGAAAGAATTGGAACTTTAGAGCAGGAGGTTAGGGGTCAAAATGGACCCAGGCAGGAAGCCTTCCATGAGGGTGAAGATGAGGAATGTCATGAAAACACCACTCAAAGTGGATGTGGAGAGAATAACTTTGAAATGAGATAAGACGAGGATAAAAGGAGCCACTTGGATCTAGAGTTATCTAGAGATATGAAAAAGATTAAACCTCCCAAATTTGATGGGACTATAAGTGGAGATGACACAGAGGCATGATTTATAGATATGGAGAAATACTTTGAAATAACCAAAGCAGTATGGGGAGTATACCAATTAGCAGGTGAAGAGTCCACTTGGTGGATGAAGAAGAAGATGGAGTTAAGATTGAACTCCTTGAGTCTAACCTAGGAAAGGTTTGTGGAACTCTTCAAGCAAAGATGTTTTCCATAGTTCTATTTTGATCAGAAGCTTATAGACATCCAAAAGCTAAGATAGGGTGACTCATTTGTGAATGAGTATTGGGAGAAATTCACTTGTCTTCTTAAATATGTTCCCCAATATTAGCAGGATAAGAGATTTCACATCCAAAAGATCATCATGGGTTTGAATGCCCAAATTGGAGGTGAAGCTGACTACAATGGGCCAAGTTTATGAGAAAGTTATCAAATAGGAACAAAATTTGAAATCCATATCTGGATATTGGGACAAGAACCATAAAATGTTTAGTTGGTCATAATAATCCTAGTCATTTAAGAAAAAGATAAATAAATAGAAATTCAATAAGAAAGGTGATAAAGAATTCAAGGATAATCAGAATGAATCTAGGGGTGGTAAGAAAAATAAAAATAACTCCAAGAAAAATGGAGATATTAAGGAAAGCCCTATGAAAGGCGAGGACCCACAGGAGGGTGTTTTTCATGCAGTAGTGACCATTATGCTAATTAGTGTCCCAATAAGACCCAAAGGACTCAGCCATGAGGAAATCATTTACCCTCGCAATAGGTAGCCTTCTAATAGTGGATACATGTAGCCTTGGACAACCGGTAGGCAGAGTATCAATTTACTCCAATTGAAACCATGGGTATTTTATATGGTATTCCAATCTTAGTTTTGATAGATACTGGTGCTATAGAATTATTTATTTCTCCAAAAGTTTTAAATAAGATTTCTATAAAAGATGGTTACATGGTAAATTCTTGGTCAGTGGAATATGGTAATCAGAGAAGAGCTTAGGTAGAGCAATGTTTGTTTGAGGCCAAGGTTGAAATCCTGAGTTTTTCTACTAAAGTGAACCTTTATGTAGCCCCATTATGCTCATATGATGTTATATTTGAAATAAATTGGTTATGGAGGCATAGGGCTAAGGAGGATTGTTTTGCTAAAACAATAGAATGCCTAGATGACCTTCGGAATAAAGTTTTTCTGCAAGGCAGTGCTAGAGATGTTAAATTAAGGTAAATATCTTCCTTACAAATGAAAATAGGCCAGCAAAGAGGATGTCAACTCGTTGCTGTTAAAATGGAGAAAATAAATAGTCACAAGGAATCTATTTTCCAAGATGATTTGATGTATTATGGAATCTCAAAAACTCCAAGGAGTTAAAGAAGGAGAATCCATAGATCATGAGAGATTAGATATGGATAGATACCCATTTCTTCGAGATTTTGAGGATGTATTCTCAGATGATTACCAGGATTACCTCCTAAGAGAGATTAAGATTTTTTAATAGATATAAATCTAGGATTGAAACCTATATCTACAGCTCCTTATAAAATGACCGCAACAGAGTTAATAGAGCTAAAGGCTCAGTTGCAGGAATTTCTAGAAAAAAGATTGATAAGACCCAGTGTTTCACCCTGGGGAGCACCAGTAATTTTTGTTACAAAGAAAGATGGAACATTGTGTCTATGCATAGATTATTGTACGCTAAATAAGGCAACAATATAAAACAAGTATCCATTGCCCCGTATTGATGATCTTTTCAATCAAATGTGAGGGGCAATTATGTTTTCAAAGATCAATCTTTGAGCCAGATACCATTAATTGAGGCTAAAAGATGAGGATATTCATAAGATGGCCTTTAGACAAGGTATGGCCACTATGAGTTCATTGTCCTACCCTTTGGATTAACGAATGCCCCTGCAACATTCATGAACTTAATGAACAGTGTGTTTAGAGATTGTTTGGACAAGTTTGTCCTTGTTTTTCTCAATGATATTTTGATTTACTCTAAAAATGAGGAGGAACACCTCCAACATCTATGGATTGTTCTGTAGAGGTTAAGAGAGCATAAAATGTATGGACAGATCTCAAAGTGTACTTTCTGTCAAAAGGAAGTACAATATATGGGTCATATAATTTCAGCTAAGCGAATTGCTATGGATCCAACAAAAACTAGAGCCATTTTGGAATGGCCAACCCTGAAAAATGTGCATGAGGTCCATAGTTTCATGGGCCTAGCAGGATATTAGAAAAAATTTGTCACTAATTTTTTTAAAATTACCTATCCTATTACTTCTCTACAAAGGAGAGGCAAAAGATTTGATTGGTCAGAGAAATGCCAGGAGGCATTCGACCAACTAAAAGGAAAGTTGACTACGGTGCCTCTTTTAAGGGTACCTGACCTGAAGGGTCATTTTGTAGTCATCACCGATGCCTCAGGAGAGGGATTAGGTGGTGTACTTGTTTAGGATGGGCAAGTCATTGCATTTGAGTCTAGAAAATTAAAGGCATATGAGCAAAATTATGCTCCTCATGATCTTGAGTTGGCAACAGTTATTCATGCACTACAAATGTGAAAACATTATTTTCTTGGGAAACCTTTTGAATTAAAAATAGACCATCAATGGCTCAAATATTTGTTTACTCAACAACATCTGAATGCTCCCTAGAGAAGATGGTTAGAGTTAATATCAGATTACAATTTTGAGATTAAATACATATAGGGCAAGGGAAACTGAGTGGTGGATGCCTGAAGTAGGAGAAGAAATATCTCCTTGATGATCTCCATACATTTTGATTTTAGCAATGAGGTATTGCAAAGCTCCAAGGGAGATGAATATTATGAGCAGGTAAAGCAAGCTCTTGTGGACAACCCTCATAATTCTAGGTATGATGGATTCCACTTTGAACCAGATGGATTATTAAGGTTTAAAGGAAGAATGTACATTCTAAACTCTGAGGAGTTAAGGAATATCATGTGGAAGGAGGTTCATTCTATGCCTTATTCAGGACATCTTGGAGTGACGAAACTGCTAGCTGATATAAAACCATTATATTTGTAGAAAGGACTGAAGAGGGATGCTGCAAGGTTTTTAGATGGATGTCTAGAGTACCAAAGGGTGAAGGAAGAACATCATCATCCAACAGGACTTCTATACCCTCATGAGATTCCATTATGGAAATGGTAGATCATTAGCATGGATTTTATGTAAGGACTTCCTATGTCTAGAAATAGACACAATGCTATTCTAGTACTGGTGGATAGAATCACTAAGGTAGCACATTTCATACCTAGGAATTTGATAGATAGGGCACCAGTCATAGCTAACAAATTTGTGCAAGAAGTTTTCAGATTGCATGACATTCCTGATAAGATTATCTTAGATAGGGATGCCTGTATGACATCAAGATTTTGGCAAACCTTATTTTCCTCAGTTGGAACTCAATTAAACATAAGCTCAAATTATAATCCTAAAATGGATGGCCAAATAGAAAGAGCAAACCAAGTTTTGGAAGACCTATTGAGAATGTATTGCATGGACCATTAATACAAGTGGGAAGACTACCTTCCTCTCGTGTAATTCGCTTACAATAATTCCTATCATTTTGTTATCAAGATGGATCCATTTGAAGCATTATATGGAAGAAAGTGTGAAACTTCTATAAGCTAGGATAATCTAGAAGATAGGATTAGCCTTGGTCCAAAAATGCTATCAAAAATGGAAGAACAGGTCCATCTGCTTAATAAAAGGGTAGCGGAAGGTAATGATAGGAAAAAAAGCTATGCGGATGCTAAGCACATTGCAAGATATTTCATTGTAGGAGAGAAAGTCATGTTAAGAGTCAAACCACAAAAGAGTTCCATTAAGTTTGGAAAGTCATCCAAACTAGCTCCTAGGTATGTGGGTCCCTTCGAATTTCTTGAAGAGGTTAACGCAATTGCATACATGATTGTCTACTACCAGCTCTCACCATGATGCATAATATTTTCCATGTTTTTTATTTAAAAAATTATGTTGCAAGGGATAACCATATTCCTATTCTTGATTGGAATGCCATACAGGTGAAGGACCCATGGGGGGGTAGTGATTGAGCCCATCAAGGTGCTCAAAATACATAAGCTACGCTTGCATAATAAAGAAATTACTCAATGCAAGGTCCAGTGGGACCAGTATGCAGGAGAGAATGCCACCTGAGAGAATTATGATGATATTTATCAAATATTCCCTCATCTCTTTTAAGTTTTTTATTATGATGAACAAAACTCTTTTTATGTTATAAACTCTAGATACATTAAATCATCGGGGATGATGATACATATGGGGGGAGATATATTACATCCCCAAACTTTGACTATGTTTTAGTTTTTAATTTCATATGATTATGTGGATAACTAGAATCATAGATTAATGATTTGATGTTAGGAAAATGTCAGGATAAATCATCAGTTTTATGAATACATTGATCATAGTTTGTATGACTATGAGTGTAACTAGGATAAGATTTCCAAGTCCAAGAATGGAAGGAGAGTATCACCTAAGAGAAGGGGATAGATGTTTTGAAAAAGTCAGGTTTTCCATTTGAGTTCCAAGTTGTACATTATGCGAACCTTCACGAGACAGGGTATGTCTTAGTTATCTTCCCTTGTTTAGTCAATTTCAATTCGACTATTGTCATTTTGTTGATTAAGGGTTTTTTGACGTCATCTACGTCACTTCAACTGAATAATGTTCAAGGAACATTAATAACGATTAGAGTTAATCATTGTATTCTATCAGAGATTTCCGATATATATTTTAATTTTTGTGAATATTGATTTAATTATATTAACAATAGTGTAAGATTGTGAAGTGATGGAGTAAGCCTCAATCCCATGCTCGCATTTTGATGCATGATTGATGATAACACCATAATTATGGTAATTTTATTATGGTGTCAACATAGGTTATTTTATTATTTGCATATTATACATATATGATGTATAAGTATTGTGCGATATAATTACTATCCTCCTCATACTGTGTTAACCTTCCTTCAGTTTTCAACGACTACATGCATGTAGTGAACTGTATCCCATGATCCACAAAAGTGTGGAGTGAGTGGGAGAAATGTTGTTGGTTCAGGGTAACCTTTGCATGATTGTAGCACTTCATTTGATGCATGCTCTCAATGAGAGAGTTTATAGCGAAGTAGAGTAGATATTCCCGCAAGAGTACGGGAAGTTTATGATTTTGTCAACCTTCATTTCGAGGATGGTTTTTATTATGTTTTGGTTTGGGGAGGGAGCTCTGAGTTGGGCATATGATATAATAATAAAGGAGTCAAGGAGAAAGCTTAGAAAAGAACACGGAGATGAAAATGATAAGGAGAAAATATAAACTCCACGTAGAAACTTGAAACTTAGTGGCAGTGACCATTCATTTCAGGTACATCTGGTATGATACCACTGCACTATGTAAGACTAATCTCATGTTTTCTTTACCTTGCTATTGATATGTGCACACTTTGAAATGATTGTTTGGTGTTTATACAAAAATGATAGCATTGAGCTATCTCGAGAAGCTTTGCTGAAAATTGACATCTTTTCCTTGTGTTGTAGCAACAAGCTAACAAACCCAGACAAATGCCATCAAGGCTGATGTCTTTTAGATACTGTTGTAATAGTAAGTTAACTAGTAAGGCCATGGTTTTGGTCGACATCTTTATTTTCTTTATCCATTGATTGAAAGACATTCATATATCAATATTAACGTAGGATAAATGTTATCCATATCTTTCTGGTTTAGGAAAGTTTGTTATTATAGTTTGATAACTAGTTGAGAGTCATGTTATTCTGAGAATTAAACTATTCCAGATAGATACTACTGTATACAGAACTATTATATTGATAAAGACACAATTATTGAGATGGGTAATCATTTATATTACAACCCATAGGTTGCTATGGATTGCAACAATCCAACCAATCTTTAGTACCAGTCAACTGTGGCTTCAAGTCACAACAAAATGGGATTTGAGATATAAATATTTTTATTTAGAAGCTATTTTCCTTACATACCTTTTGGCTGCACATTATTAAAGATTAAGCAGTAGGCTTCTTTTTTATTATATAAGTGAAACTGGGATGATATTGCTATCATTACTGCACTACGAGTGCATGTTTGTGCCTTGAGTACAAGGTAGGATGCACATATATATAACCTTGAATTATTCATGAATAGAAAATGAAATAGCTTGATAGGTCAATAAATGTGTTATCATTCTTGGCTACTTTCTTCTAAAGATGGTACTAACTCTCTTAATTTTGTAATGATGAGGAGATATTAGAATCTTTCAAGTGTCTAGTAGACTAAGAGTTTTACTATGATAGAAGAAGATATTCTTTTTATCTTGTGATAATAGTATATTATATATTAATGATGGGATTAGAGAAGATAGATATCTAAGTGTGTCCTAGACACGTTTAGCAAACATGAAACTCTTCTTACAATTATACCATTGACTTGAACAAGATATGTTTATAGTCGACAATGATTATATGAAAATCCTTAAAACCAATTATATATCTTAACTGATCTCATGAAGATGTAGACCAAAACTGATCTTGATATTAAAAACCAAGAATATATAGACTTTTGAAATAAGGAATAGAGTGACAGGGAGTTGCAGATTCCATGTTGCAAATTCGATGTGAAACTTTTGGTAAAGTAGAAATTAGAGTTAGAAGTCCAAGATATATGGACTAAAAGGGGAGTTTAATTAAGTTATCTCATGACTTGAATAGGTTAAACTAAAACCACAATAGGATGAGATAGCTTCTAAGTTGAGTTAGAAGTGGGTGAACAATCGACTACGTTCATTGTGAAACATTTATTCATATTAAATCTCTAGCTATAGTAATGCATCAATCTCTACATGCACTAGTCAGTTCACTATTTTCTAGATGCCGTAACCATCCAGTAGTGTCGTACATAGTTAGAGGGGATCTATAGTTGTATGATTGTGATGGATTATGAAGGACACAACACTAGAAACTTAGATGGCAAAACTAATAGTTCTTTATATCTATTGCCCTCATGAAGGGTAGGGCCACTTCCAGGAAGGAAGTTGTGCGGGGGACCGCCAGTTTGTGGTAAGAGGAAAAGCACTTTGGTGATGGTCTCCTTCCCAAGAAGATGACAAGCCGAGACTTATGAAGACAAAAATCAAAACTCTAGATGTAGTATATTCCATTCATATGACTTGATAGTCAAATTCTATGTAATTTTATCATTATTTCCATGAGCAAAACATTATGATTGTGAAGTGAAGGAACTCACTAGCATGCTATCTTTGAATATGTTGTAAAATTTTAGTTTGAAATTATTTGGAAAAGATATGCTTTTTATATAATGAATATGCAAATAATTATTGTTAAAAAATGATTATAATGATCATGATTATTCACTTGATGGTAAATTGGGAATGTTAATCCCTATAATATTGGATAACTTGTTACACTTCCCCTTATCTCCGACTCCCATGTCATCACAGGAAATAGGAGTCATTGGTTGATAGTGTCAATAGCTCGAAGAGAAACACTCACAAACCATGGGATTAGATGTCACTGAGATGAAGGATATATAATGCTGGAAGGATTGCGGTCACTTAATTATATTCCTTTTTCTACCCTTGCAGTCTTTTCATATCATGTATCGATGTTAGTCATTAAAAGTTGGTTCAACTTTGCTGTAGACACCTAAAATTTACCTCACTTTCTGACTTAGTTATTCATTTACCATATCTTCACATTAGTTAAATAATTCTTAATTATTTGATTAATTTCATTTATCTTTATTAAAATCACTCTACATTATTCTTCCACATTAATTAAATAATTATTAATTATTTGATTATGTCAATTTTCCCCACTTCCTAGCATTAACTAAATAATTTACTTGATTATTTAATTAATCCCTTATTTCTTCTAATATGAATTAAATAATTTACAATTATTTAATTAATTAAATGTCAACTCCATATTAATTAAATAAATCAAATATTTATTTAATTAATAAATGTTAATAACACCTCATTCTTGATTTCTTTCCTTTTTAAAACTCATGTGTGTATTTAATTAATTAAATTAATTAGATAATCTTCTCATATCATATCTTGCCTTCTTCCGGATTTATTTCTTTTTAAATAAAAATCAAATCCCCTATCTTCTTTCAAATCTTATCTTTTACCTGATTTATTTCCTCTTTTGTCAAACAAAGTAAAAATCAAATCTCTATGTTCAAATCAAATCCTTATCTCTCCATCATCAAAAATCTATAAATCTAGCGTCAACCAAGCCATTATCATGACACAAAAAAGTAAGGTTATGAGTAACCAACACATCATATCATTCTATGAATCTTTCATATCATAGAGAATAAAGCTAGTAGATTAGGGTGCATCTACTCCATTCTATGAAGTGTTGAGGATTTGGTTTGAAGGTGAAGGTATTGAGTATTTGCATTTATCTTCTTATTCCTTTGATCATTTTCCTGTATACATTTGCTATAAATGAATAATATTCATTCCCGATTTAGGGCACATGAACATTTTATGCTCTAGGTTGTTTCTATCCATTAAACATTGAAATTTATGTCCTCCATATGTTGATGTGAAAGGGGGATCCTTACCAAAATCTAACTTATTAATGGTGATTGTTTAGTTCGATGGCCTCTTAGCTATACCTTTTTCAAATGGTTATGAAGAGCTGTCTAGGGATCTCCATCATTCAAGTGGCTTTCATAAGATTTGTCCTATTGCACACGTGTCTTGAGATTGGTGGTTGGCCTGATGCCTCCATGATGCCAAAGATCCTTTGACATGACTCCATACACTTATCTTTAAAGATAAACATATTCTCATCTATTTTAAAACTCTAACTCATTTATTGGGGTTGTTTCAGTTGAGAACTATTAATGCATACCGATACCTATCGACAAGGATGGCCATTCAAGTCACAAATATCTCCATGGATCCACATTATTAGTTTAGTAGGCAAATTCCTTTGTTGTGGGCTCAAAGCCATCTCCTCTTCAAGTTGATCAATGGCTCTATTAACCAGGGGTGTTGGCCACCCTATTCCCTTACCTATAACAATGAGGGACTTGAAACAAGTTTAAATTTCCTATGAGTATCAAGGCTTTCTGTAAGATATAATCTATTTTCCAATTCTCCATTTTCTTTGACTTGATTTCTTTTATGATGTTCATTGAGTCTTCCTCTATCCATAAGTCTCTATGGTTATAATCCAGAGCTATCTGTAATCCATGGAGTGACCATGCCTTCACTTCATTGTTAGATCCTTCTAGGATCTTGGTGGATTTAGCTAGTATTAGTTGTCCTTTACGATCCTTGATGATGCAAGCCATTCCTGACAATCCCAAGTTTCCCCTACATGCACCATCAAAATTTAATTTTACAAAATTGGGTAATGGAGGAGTCCATGTTACCTTATTTCTCTCCACTTTCTGAGGGATGGCCTGAGAGATTACCTCATTTGAGATAGGTTTGGAAGCATTTCCATTTCTTTAACAGTGAATTATCCTAGATTGTCCACTTTGTATTCTGATTTACTGATTTTCTAGCTTTTGTCATGACAACCTCTGATATTGCTCTCTCTAATTCCTCACATACCTTTTAAATCATCTAATTTTTCTTCTTGAAGATACAGACATTTCTCTCCCACCAAATATGCCATATCACCATGGATGGGCTCACTTCCCATATGCGTGAAAAGTTTGATTATGAGAACAGCGTTGGCTAACTTTTAAATAGTAATAATAAAGATTTTAGAAGAGGTGAAGCCTAGTCTAATTGTTCAAACAACCAATGCCAGCATTGTTAGCTAAAAGAGCAAGGTAGCAATAAGTGATCAATGCTCTCTTCTCGTTCTCCACATAAGACACATTTGAAATTTGTTCCTATGTTCAATTTTTGCATCATATCCCCTGTGAGAATTCTTTTGTGCAATTCTAACCATGTGAATGCCCTAACCTTTGAAAGGATCACATTATTCCAATAGAGGTGAGTTGGCCATATTGTCTTAGTGGATGAAGATAGACTTTTATATCATTGTTTTACCTTGTAGGACCTCGAATTCTCCGTTGTTCATATGAGCGCATCTTCTTGATCAGAGATAAATACTACTCTTGAGTTTAATATCTTTTGGAGAATTTCCTTATGATTTGGTGGGAAATTGTAGTCCTCTAAACTTCTCCATTTTGCCTTTAGAGGTTGTGTTCTTAAGTCTGGCTGGAAATAGTCTTGTACATAGTTACCCCAATGTTGTTGTAAGTATATATTGGCCTTATATAAGTCCTCCCTTAAGGAAATTCTTGGCCACCTATTCCAAGAATCCTCCTAGAATTTTGCTTGAGTTCCATTGTGGATTACCCATGTAAGCTTAGGTAGTAATACTTTCCTACTATTCATGATGAAGTTCCATATGGAGGAGCCTCTTGGTGGATTCTCTACCAATGGCTCTGTTAACCAAGGGTGTCGGCCACCCTATTCCCTTACCTATAACAATGAGAGACTTGAAACAAGTTTAAATTTCCTATGAGTATCAAGGCTTTCTGTTAGATATAATCTATTTTCCAATTCTCCATTTTCTTTGACTTGATTCCTTTTATGATGTTCATTGAGTCTCCCTCTATCCATAAGTCTCTATGGTTATAATCCAGAGCTAGCTATAATCCATGGAGTTACCATGCCTTCACTTCATTGTTAGATCCTTCTAGGATCTTGGTGGATTTAGCTAGTATTAGCTGTCCTTTACGATCCTTGATGATGCAACCCATTCCTGACAATCCTCGGTTTCCCCTACATTCACCATCAAAATTTAATTTTACAAAATTGGGTAATGGAGGAGTCCATGTTACCTTATTTCTCTCCACTTTCTGAGGGTTGGCCTGAGAGATTACCCCATTTGAGATAGGTTTGGAAGCATTTCCATTTCTTTAACAGTGAATTATCCTAGCTTGTCCACTTTGTATTCTGATTTACTAATTTTCTAGCTTTTGTCATGACAACCTCTGATATTGCTCTCTCTAATCCCTCACATACCTTTTGAATGATCTAATTTTTCTTCTTGAAGATACAAACATTTCTCTCCCACCAAATATATCATATCACCATGGATGGGCTCACTTCCCATATGCATGCAAAGATTGATTATGAGAACAGCGTTGGCTAACTTTTAAATAGTAATAATAGAGATTTTAGAAGAGGTGAAGCCTAGTCTAATTATTTGAACAACCAATGCTAGCATTGTTAGCTAAATAGCAATGTAGCAATAAGTGATCAATGCTCTCTTCCCATTCTCCACATAAGACACATTTGAAATTTGTTCCTATGTTTAATTTTTGCATCCTATCCCCTGTGAGAATTCTTTTGTGCAATTCTAACCATGTGAATGCCCCAACGTTTGAAAGGATTACATTATTCCAATAGAGGTGAGTTGGTCATTCTGTCTTAGTGGATGAAGATAGACTTCTATATCATTGTTTTATCTTGTAGGGTCTTGAATTCTCCGTTGTCCATATGAGCACATCTTTTTGATTAGAGATAAATACTACTCTTGAGTTTAATATGTTTTGGAGAATTTCCTTATGATTTGGTGGGAAATTGTAGTCCTCTAAACTTCTCCATTTTGCCTTTTAAGGTTGTGTTCTTAGGTCCGGTTGGAAATAGTCTTGTACATAGTTACCCCAGTGTTGTTGTAAGTATATATTAGCCTCATATAAGTCCTCCCTTAAGGAAATTCTTGGCCACCTATTCCAAGAATCCTCCCAGAATTTTGCTTTAGTTCCATTGTGGATTACCCATGTAACCTTAGGTAGTAATACTTTCCTACTGTTTGTGATGAAGTTCCATATGGAGGAGCCTCTTAGTGGATTCTCTACCATAAATATCCTCTCCTTTTCATTGTTATCCAAATACTTGGATTGCATCAATTGGGCCCATATTGAGTGTGGTCTCTCATACATGTTCCATGCTAGTTTGGTTTCCAATGCCTGATTTTGTAGATTTAAATTCAATATCCCGCCCCCATGTGCTTCGATTTGCAAATATTCTCCCATGCCATGAGGTGAATTTTTCTTGCATGTGTTGATCCTTGCCATAGGAATTGTCTGCATAGTTTCTCCATCTCTGCTAGAATGCCCTTCAGGATTAGTAGAGAAGACATCATATAAGTTGGTATGGTTGACGTAATGGATTTGGTCATTGTTAGCCTTCCTTCGAGTGTGAGCCACCTTCCTTTCAACATCCCAATTTTACTTTTCGTGTTAGTCAAGGTATCCTTCCAATGATCCTTTTTTGTGCCATCCATTAAACATTCAAATTCTAAGATATTTACTGGGAATAGACTTTATCTTGAAGTTGAAGAGTGTTGAGAAAGGGGGTCTCCTTGACATAGAGCCCGCGAAGACTCAAATGAACCTGCATCAGTTGCATTTATCAAGACTGTGAATCTTGTTCCTAAAATGAAAGTTGTTATCCATCTCCTCTATTGATTGGAGAAGCCTAGTTTGGTCAGGATATGGATTAAGAATTGTCGACTGACCCTATCGTATGCTTTGGCCATATCAAGCTTGATTACCAGAAATGGTAGCTTTTCTTATTTGACAGAATGTAGGATCTCATGAGTAATGATGGCCCCTTCTACTACATCTATTCCTGTGACAAATCCTCCTTATGCATCTAAGATTAATTTTGGTAGTATGAGTGCCAATCTCAACACTGCTGCCTTGGTGATGATTTTGTAGATATAGTTGCCGAGGGAAATTGGTCTAAATTCTTTAAAGGTTGCAGGTGTATTTGTTTTGGGAATGAGTATTATGTTGGTGTTCTTCAGCTGTTTTAGAATGTCTTTAAATTCTCTAGACTCTTATACTACCAAGAAGATATCCCTTCCTACTGTCTCCTAGCATTTTTGAAAGAAAAGTCCTGAAAAGCCATCTTGGCCTGGTGCTTTATCTCCTGGCATTGAAAAAACTACATCATTAATTTCCTCCATGGTGAACTCCTTCATCAAGATTTTATTCTACTCCTCTAAGATTAATTTGGGAATGTTAGCATCAATGGTATCTAGATGGGAAGAAGTTCTATCCTCCGATAGCAAATTTTTGTAATATTCTATTGCTTCCTCTTTTATCTCATTAATATTGGAGGTCATTGAGCCATTTCTTCTCCTAATATTTTAGACAAAATTTATTCTTTGCCTAATCTTACTAGATAGATGAAAAAAGGTTGTGTTTCTATCTACCTCCTTCAGCCATCTTTCCCTTGATTTTTGTCATCATAAAATCTCTTCTCTCATCAGAATCTCCTCCATTGTTGATTGGCAGTTTTTTATCCAACACTTATCGATGATGATATTGCTAATGGAGAATCACTACAGGGAAGGTTTTATAGGGAGAATTGGTACATGGAAGGTTGTTATAGGTAGAATCAGTATAGGGATGCAAACACAAGCCAATAGCTTGGAGGAAATTGCTATAGGGAAGGCAATCACTATAGGGACACAAAAACTAGCCATTTTTCTGATGAACAATCAAACAAATTTAACTCTATAACAAAGAGGATAATAGGGCTTGGACGAGGTGAAGAAAAAAAACATCCTAACTATATGAATATTTGGCAAGAGAAGGATCTAAAGTTATTATAGTGGACAAGGATTAGATGAAAATGCTTAAATCAAACTAAATATCTTAACTGATCTCATGAAGATGTAGACCAAAACTGATCTTGATATTGAAAACTAAGAACATATAAACTTTTGAAATATGGAATAAAGTGACAAGGAGTCAAAGATTCCATGTTGCAGATGTGACATGAAACTTTTGGTAAAGTACTGTAAAAATCAAAGTTAGAAGTCCAAGGTAGATGGACTAAAAGGGAAGTTTAATTAAGTTATCTCATGAGCATAATAGGTCAAACTAAAATCTTTGTAGGATGAGATATCTTCTAAGTGAAGTTAGAAGTGTGTGAACAATCAACTACGTTTATTCTGAAACATTTATTCATATTAAATCTTTGGCCAAAGTAATGCATCCATCTCTGCATGCATTAGTCGGTTCATTGTGTTCTAGATGATGTAACCATCCAGTAGTGTCATACATAGTTAGAGGGAATCTATAGTTGTATGACCATGATGGATTATGAAGGACACAACACTAGAAACTTAGATGGTAAGCCTAATGGTTCTTTATATCTATTCCCTTTGTGAAGGGTAGGGCCACTTCCAGGAAGGAAATTGTGCAGGGGACCACCAGTTTGTGGTTGGAGAACAAGCACTTGGGTGATGCTCTCCTTCCCAAGCAGATGTCAAGCCAAGACTTATGAAGACAAATATCAAAACTCTAGATTCAGTATATTCCATTTATATGACTTGACAATAAAATTATATGTAAATTTATCATTATTACCATGAGAAACACATTATGATTGTAAAGTGAAGGAACTCACTAGCATGCTATCTTTGAAAATGTCATAAATTTTTAGTTTGAAATTATTCGTAAAAGATATGCTTTTTATATAATGATTATGCAAATGATTATTGTTAAAAAAAATGATTATAATGATCATGGTTATTTACTTGATGGTAAATTGGGAATATCAATGTAGGTAATATGAGATGACTTGTTACATATGGTATCAAAGCTACCGGGTTCAACACATAGACCTATGAGCTTAGTGTATGAAATCTTCCTCAGACATTAACAATTGCTAATGTTTGGATGTTCTTTTGCCAGAATGGTAGGAAAAAGAATGACACCAAGGAAGAAGGTAATGGGAAATGGACATTACCTAAAGGCTATGAGGAAGCTAGCCTCAAGAATGAAAAGCCTAGGCCAAACTGGTTACCTAGAAGACGCATGGTTATCTGATACTAAAACCTTCTTTGATGCTATTAAACACATTAAGCAAGAGAAGGTAAAGAAGGACAAAGTATTTAAGGATATTGTTCCTGGCGGTGCCTGCATAAGTATTCAGGTTTCAAGCATTTAGATATGCAGGCACCTTCCCAAAAATCCAAAAAAGTTCTAACACTTTTGGCCTCTGCAGTGCTAAAAAATGCAAAAAATCAGAAATATGCATTGGCAGGTCAAAAATCCCTATCGGCTTCAAAAAAATTGATGAAAAATTGAGTTAGATGCATTTTTGAATGTATATCAGGCTATAGTTTCCAGTGTCTGAATGCTTCTGATAGTGGCTGAGAGGGTTTCATTCTGCTAATGCCGCGTGATCTACCAAGTGTCGGGCCTCAGTTCATGTCACACTTTTGTTTGTATGTTATAACTTTAACACGGATCGTGCCATGTGGCAGAGGGTCTTTCAATAGTTCCTAAAGTTGCTACCCATGGAATGTGCCATGTGTCAATTTCCACTTGATGTTTGAAAGGCTCTTTAAAAGTTTTGGCATGAGCGCGGAAGGTGCCATGTGTCTTTAGTGATGCTGTAGAGTTTGCCAAGTGTTGGCTTCCACATCATGGTTCATATTTGTTTCGATGCTATGTGACGATGGGGGTGGGTCCCAATGAAGAGTCTCAGGTGCTATGGATCGTGCCATATGGAATAAATGTCTATGACATAATTCTAAGTTATGACCCTGCGGAAAGCACCACGTGTCATCGGCAGGGCCGTAGTTAAAAAGTTTTGGTTTGTCCGCGGAAGGTGTCACTTGTATCTTATGATGGCCATGGAGCTCGCCAAGTGTCTCCTTCTACATATCCATCTTTGTATCCTACGATACAAAGTACTGGATGGTGGTGGACCACATATATGAGTTTGTAAGTAACACAGAGTGTGCCATGTGGTGGATGTAGCACCAATGTTGCTTTTGTTTATGACCCTTCCCCAGCGAGATACTAAAAGTTTCTGAGTAGCGCGGAACCTGCCAAGTGTCAGCTTCTGCAAGAGTTTCAAAAAAGTTTCTAATGTTTCAAGAGATGCTGCGGAGATTGGCAAGTGTAAGCTTTCGCGTGCCTATCCTTGTTTTCGTCTTATGAAGGCTTCTGCGGGAGGTTGTGGGTCCTGGTATCAATGTGTCTCATGTTTCAAATGTTGCGGGTTGTGACAATTGTCACTTGTGGAGGCCACTTACGTATAAAGACACAATTTTGTAAAGTGTTGCAGATCCTGACATGTGTCAGCTTCCGCGTGAGTTTAAAAAAGGGTCTTTATGTTTCAAGAAGAGTGCGGAAGCCGCCATGTACCAAATAGTCGATGTTGCGGAAGCCGCCACCTGTCCTTTTTTTGAAAGGCAAAATGGAGGGAGCAATAGGCCAGCGATAGAAATATGAGGTGCCTACGTGGCACGATCTGGGTGGCTAGCGGCTTAGTCAATGTTTTTGGGGCCATTGATCTTAGCGATGGGGGTAGATCATGTGAGGCCTACCTTTTTCACTTCTATTCATGAGACTATTTACATTACTATTGCTATTACTTCTATGATTGGGGGACTGTTGATCCTAAATTCTTGTTTATTAAACCTAATTGATTTTAAGAAAACAATTATGCGATGATAGTTAGATGTTGCTTTTAAGTGAATGATGAATGGATAATATTTGAAATGGAACTTTAATGTGATTTTAGTATGTTTATATGGTAGAATGTTTAGGTATGCATGTATTTAAATTGCTTTGGCTATGATATCTTTATATGTTATTGACTTTGAGTTTGAGTGTGCAGGTATTGCTAACAAAACCACAAATACATGAGATCATTTCACACCCTATGTTGTATCCCTTGTGAGCCGATCTAGTTCCACGAGGAACTAACATCAACTCTGTGTATGGTGGAAATGTTGTAATGTTGTGATGTTGTAATTCTGCATGGGGTCAAGGGTATTAGGTCTATCATCTGATTTAATTATATTGTGATATGTGTTGTAAGAGATGTTGTTTTGAATCTTGTTTTAACTTTATTTCTTTTAGACCCTCTTCTTGTGTTTTTACTTGACCCTGGGAGTCCTAACTAGGTTTAAATCAACCCTAGTTTATACCCCATGGGTCTCGGGACCTTTTTGACTAGGACAACCTTGGGATAACCTCCATATGGTCACTTCAACTTCATGGTGAAGTTAAGTGACGAATTTAGGAGAATGGGGATAATGGGATGAGTGGAATCCACACTTAGACCCACTTCCAAGTCATGGAATGCCTCCATGATCCACCAATAATGGAGTGCTTGCCTCTTTGTGCCTCTCTTTTGGTGGGAGACCCCATAAAAAGGGTGGTGTGTCATCCACTTCCCTTTTATTTTTATTTTTCTTGCTATATTTTAATTCACCCATGTGTTGTAAAAAGGCTATAGTGGGGAACCTCTTGAGTGGGGTTAATTGTTTTAAGTCCACTAGAATAATGGAGAAGGAGTGGGTTTAGTTTTTTAATGCCACTTGGAATAAGGGATAAGGGAGAGATTTTGTTTTAAAGAGGAGAAGAGGGAGAGGGTAAGGGGGTTGGATTATTGTGGAAAGAAGGAGAACTTGGAGAAGGAGACTAAGGGTGGAGCTCTTCGTCAAAATACATTCCATAATTGGGCTAGAAAAGGTTAGTGAGCCAGTTACTAACCTATGTATGCTTTGTTCTGGTTTGATGAATGAGGAATTACAATGGTTGTCTATGTATTATTTTTGCTATTTTGGGGTTTGTGTTGGGTGTTGGAAGAGCTCCTTCCAGTTGGAAGGCAATGCTCATCTTGTATAGGGAAGGGAAGGTGTGAACCTCCTCGGGTGTCTTCTTACTTTGGTATATGAAAGCCTTGAGGGCAAGTTGGTAATTTTAAGCCTAGAGGGCTATAAGGCTTTGAGAACCTATTTGGGATATCCCTATGATTTTTATTATGTGGATGGCTTGAGGCCATGAGAAAGAATAATATTGTTGGCTTGAGGACTTGAGATAAGCTATGATAATTGTTTGAGAATAATGACACCTTGGAGTAGAGAGAGTCTACTTCCCTACCCCCTTTGAACTCACCTAAGCTGAGTCTTTCTATTGTGTGTAAAAACCATGGGATTTTGAATGTTGTTTGCTTTGATTGTTGTTATTCAATGTTGCGAAGTGTTTTGGTCTATTCTACCCTGGGTGTGTGTATGGTCTCCCTAGCTCGGGGGTGACCCTCTTGCGGGTCTATGGTAGGGTGGAGAGCTAGTTGGTTGTTATTTTCTCCCTTGTTGTCATGCAGGTTACTGTTGGAGCATGTTAAGAGGATGGAAGGAATTTTTGCGTGGTTAAAGAGAATGTTCTATCTTCCTATTTGCAATGAGAGCTTGGTCTCTTTAAATTCCTCCCTGGATAGGTTTCTTTTGAAGGGGAGAGATTGCTCCCTATGATAGTTGTAGAAAAATTGTATTGGGAGAAGAAAGTAATTCTTCCCTTAGAATGTTTGTAAGTCGTGGGATCTTATAGTTGTTATTTTTGTTTATCAAAATTGTAAAGTTGTTGGAATAGTTGTTGATTTGGACCAGTTGTTAAAATGTATCTCTTGTATGATTTAGTGAGAAAGTTACTTTTACAGTACTATGAAAGATGTAAATTTACTTTGAAAAAAAAAAAAATTAAAACTTGATTTAAGTATGCAACGGAAGATAATCTAGATTGATTTACTTTCCTGGTTATTTAGTTATTGAAGTGAAAGGTCTATCAGTTTCTTGTAATTACTCATGATCTTTAAATTTATTGAAATAGGATGTATACTTGATAGATTAAATTACAGTTGAAAAATACAGATTCTAATGGTTAGTGTTTACTGATTTACTTAAGAAATTGTTATATTGTAAATAAAAATGTTGGAGATATGTGAAGTGAATTTGTTAATTTGTAAACTAAATTGTGGTAGAAAATAAGAAAATTCGTTATGTGTTTTATATATATATATATATATATATATATATATATATATATATATATATATATATATATATATATATATATATATATATATATATATATATATATTAAAGTTAATTGTTGGCAAGTTTTGGAATTAAGCTACATACATATTTTTATTTTTATAAATCCGTAAATGGAATCGTAAAAATTTACTACTCTTGTATATATATATATATTAGTTTAATATTAAATGAATTTGTGAACATATGCTGGACTGGTATATATATGTGTGTGTGTGTGTGTGTGTGTGTGTGTGTGTGTGTTTTAATTATTATAATTCAAAAAAATTACGAAAAAAGCAAGCGAATTAAACAGGGTGAGATCACTGTTTTCACATGATACACAGTCGAAATGTTTTCAAGGAATGTGGTGGGGGTTTAAACCCCCACTAAAAAACCCCTTACAATAAGAAGGGTGTGGGGAGGGGCGGAGCCCCACCCACACCCCATGAAGTGGGGTATGGGTGGGGCTCCGCCCCTCCCCACACCCCCACCGTGACCAGAGACCCCCGCGCCACCCGTGAATGTCTGCAGCGCTACCTTCCACGGCCCCCTCCACATCACCGCCTCTGCCCGCCGCTGACTGCGGCCTCCCCATATCTCCCTCCACCTGCCTCCATCGGTCGAAGCCGCCGCCATCGCTCCCCAAGTTTGCCATCTCCTGCAAACCCTCCACACAGCACCTCCACTCCCCCTCTCCACACCTCCATTCGGCCTACGACCGTTGCCCAGTCCACCGTCGCTTCCCTTGACCTGCAACCCACAATAAACTTAAAGGTTTTTAGGGTTATTTAACCCATTGGTATGAGTTGGATATTTAGAATACTCAAATCAAAAAAATTAGGAGTGGAGATTCCACTTTCATAATATAAAATAACAATTATATATATATATATATATATATATATATATATATATATATATATATATATATATATATATATATATATATATATATTGGTTTAAAAAAAAAAGATTTCTCTATAATGATTTTCAAATATGGGTGGAGATCCCATTTCAAGATGAAAAGAATTAACAATCGTATATATATATATATATATATATATATATATATATATATATATATATATATATATATATATATATATATATATATATATATATATATATATATATATATATATGAATAAATTGTTAATACAAAAGATTGATTTAAAAGGATATATATATATATATATATATATATATATATATATATATATATATATATATATATATATATATATATATATATTTGAACATTATCAATGGGACAATAGTAATTTTCACCAACAATTATCTATATTAGTTCGTTGTAAAGAAATTGAGACATCGGGATTAGTATTTTTCCAAACGAATTACCAAGATAGTAAAATTAAATTAACGTAATAAATTTAAATAAAAATAAAAAAAATACCAGGAGCAAATAAAGAAATACGTAAATGAGCGAACAAGAAACTATTTAAACAAATTGATAAAGGAGTAAACACAAAATGTGAGATAGTATTAAATAGACTGAGAATACCTATAGAGGCCAACTAATTAACAAACGTAGTAAACAACCTTCAAGCAAAATTGTAGGTTCCGCAAAGTGAATGTTCTCGTGCAAGGAAAATTCTGAAAACATATTTATCATTGATGACTTAAACATATACAACCGAGCACGCTTGTGGGTGCGAGGGGGGCTTTCAGAGTAGTAAGGGAAAAAATTTTGATAGTTCGTATCATGACCACATGACGCATGTGGACATAACACGCGGGTTAGTGTATTGTGACTGCATGTGAAATGTGGGCATGACATTTGGTATCAGAGCATAGTTGCTTCAAACACTGGGCTTGTTTAGGCACATTATCACTTCTACGATCAAACTGACTAGCGATTACCTCATTTTGTAGGATGCCTCCCAGACGAGTTCAGCGAATACCAACCCGCTGTACTCCACCCACCGAGGTGCGCACTAATTCTTTAACTATGGGACTGGATCAGCCAGTCCCACCAGAACAGCCAATTCCATAGGTTCAACCAGTTCTACAAGCACAACCAGTTCCTTAGGTACCACAGGTACCACCAGCCTCACCTGATATGGGACCACAGATATTACAGGCCTTACAGGCTATCTTAGATAGGCTTCTATCGGCTATAGTTGAGCCACACATAGAGCCACATGTCGAGCCCCATGATGTTCTGCGAGAGGAACCATGCGTGGAGCCACGTGTGGAGCCCCGCATAGAGCCGCAGGGGGTACCATGTGTGGAGCCTTATGTCAAGTTGCCTGATATAGAGGAGGTTGATTCAGCTGACAGGGCCCGTAGCAAGAGCTCCATACATCATGCCAGGCATGACAAGACAATGCGAATAGAATGATTGGGTCCCAGGCCTTATGATTATCATACAAATGAGCCTATCATGGTGCGCAGAGATAAAGGAGATTCCATCAGGGACATATTGAGATTGAACCCTCCTACTTTCATCAGAACCATAGAGGGAGTTGAGGTAGAGGCCTGGCTTATCAGTTTAGACAGGTGCTTCGCATTGCATCCATACACAGGAAATACAAAGGCCCATGTGGTAGTACACTTATTACGAGATGCAGCAACTACCTGGTGGTGCACTGAGGAGTGCAAGCGTCGCCTCTCCTTAGACACCCTCTCATGGGAGACCTTTATTGAGTGCTTCAACGCGTGATACCTATCAGACTATTACAGACAACGTCGTATAGACGAGTTCCATGACCTACAGCAAAGGGGACTCTTAGTGGCACAATATGAGAGTAGGTTTATAGAGTTATCCAGATATGTGGAGTATCTCTATGACGAGAAATTCCTAGTGCATAAGTTTATCAGAGGACTAAACCATAGTATAGCAAGACCTGTTCGGATGGTAGATCTCTAGTCTTTGAGTGATGCTACCGAGAAGGCTTATATTGCTGAGGAGATTTAGGGATGGGGGTAGAATTCTCACCCTCAGTTCCAGGATCGGGGACAGCAGCATCATCAATAGAATTTCTGTAGACCACCATAGCCACCCACTAGAGGAGGATTCAGTACAACATCATTACCTCCTAGGCCCCCACAACAACATCAATCATAGAAGCAACAGAAAGCTAGAACATAGCCTAGATCACATGGGGGTAATAATAGAGGTTGGCAACAGTAGGGACCACCTGTGGGACCCACGAGGCCGCAGTAGTCATATAGGGGCTCACAGGGATAAACTGGTAGATCAGGACAACAGTAGTCGAGTAGGACTCAGACTGTACAGGTACAGTTTAAGGGGCCTTGTTATGTTTGTAGTGAAGCTAGACACCTAGCTAGAGAGTGCCCACAAGTTTTTACAGCAGGGGGACAGTACCGTGCAGGAGGATCCGAGCAGACTGTGGGTGATATGGGTAAATTCCACCGTATGTTTGCAATGGTTGAAAATTGCCAGACTAATTTCCAAGCTTCAGTCATAGAGACAACAGGTATGATTGGAGATTTTCCCATCTCTATCCTATTTGATTCCAGAGCTACCGACTCTTTTATGTCTACATCGTTAGTGGAACGTTGCAGGCTAGTGGCTTCTAGGCAAGACTTTAGGAGGGAGGTCGAGTTGCCCTCTGGGGCTAGGATGTTAGTTGATACCATGGTTAGAGATTGTGAGATTTCCTTGGGTTCTTTCATTACAACATCTGATCTTAGGGTTATGCCATTAGGGTCCTATGACGTAGTTCTTGGTATGGACTGGATGCGGCTCATAGAGCTAAGCTAGATTGCCGTCAGAGGATGATTAGTTGCTTAGATGATCATGGCACACTAGTCAAGATAGTGGGCATACAGAAGCTCATGACTACTCATATGATATCCACTTAGCAACTTAAGCGCTGCATGCAGAAGGGTTGTCAGATGTTTGCTATCATAGTCAGTGATAGATCAGAAGATGAACCTGAGACTACCTTAGATAAACACCCTATCCTGAGAGAATTTTTTGATGTTTTTCCGCCAAAGTTATCGGGTATGCCTCCACGCACGGAAGTTGATTTCCATATCGATTTGGTACCAGGGGCAGAACCAGTGTCTCGTGCACCTTATAGAATGACTACACATGAGCTTACAGAGCTTAAACTATAGTTAGAAGAATTATTAGAGAAGGGACACATCCGACCTAGCATTTCACCATGGGGCGTACCAGTTATCTTCATAAAGAAGGATGGATCTCTTCGGCTATGCATGGACTACAGGCAGTTGAAGAAAGTGACGGTGAGGAACCAATATCCTTTGCCTAGGATTGATGATCTCTTTGACCAAATGCAGGGAGCCAAAGTGTTTTCAAAAATTGATCTAAAACTCGGGTATCACCAATTACGAATCACAAAGGTAGATATTCACAAGACTACCTTTCAAACCAGATATGGCCATTATGAGTTCACAGTAGTACCTTTCGGTTTGATGAATTCCCCTGCAGTGTTCATGAGTCTCATGAACGGGGTGTTCTGTACTTACCTAGATCGGTTCGTGATCATATTCCTAGATGATATTTTGATCTATTCACGGACCAAGGAGGAACATGTGGACCATTTGTGTCAGGTATTATAGTGTTTACGTGAGCATCAACTTTAAGGAAACCTGTCGAAATGTGACTTCTTCAAGACAGAGGTGCAGTATTTGGGGCACATTTTATCAGGCGATGGTATCTCCATAGATCCATCGAAGATCAGAGCAATTCATGAATGGCCAGCACCCACCAGTGTAACAGAAGTAAGGAGCTTTATGGGACTAGCTAGTTACTCCCATAGGTTTACCAAAGGTTTCTCTAGGATAGCACATCCTATCACTTCCCTTCAACGAAAAGGGAAAGGATTCACTTGGATTGAGCAGTGTGAGAAGGCCTTTGGGATCCTGAAGGAATGTCTTCCCAGTGCTCCCATATTAGCTATTCCTAATCTAGTAAAAGATTTTATTGTTTGCACGGATGCATCATTAGAAGGATTGGGAGCTGTGCTTATGCAGGGTGGTAGAGTGATTGCTTATGAATCGCAAAAACTTAAAACACATGAGCTAAACTACCCTACTCACGATTTAGAGCTCGCAGCTGTTGTTCATGCTCTTTTTCGTTGGAGACATTTTCTTTTAGGTTAACGTTTTGAGCTCCATTCAGATCATCATAGTTTACAGTACATTTTCATTCAGCCTAATTTGAACGCCCGCCAGCGGTGTTGGATGGAGTTCATGTGTGAGTATGACTTTGATGTCCACTACATTAAAGAAAAAAAGAACGTGGTCACTGATGCTTTGAGTCGAAGGCGCCACGAGATCCTGACCCTAACTTTAAGGGTGGATTTGAGAGGATGTATTCTACAGCATATGCCTGAGGATGAGTGGTTTCTTGAGGTGCAACAGGAAATCTAGAATCAGGGGGTCCTGAAGGGTAAATTTGTAGGATATTCCCTTGAGTCGGATGGATTGCTTAGACATAGGCAGTGCATCTATATACCCCGTGCGGGTGATCTACATTCAGTGATACTTTCTGAGGCTCATAGGGCACCCTATACAGCTCATCCAGGAGTGAAGAAGATGCATGCAGATTTGTGGTAGTTATATCATTGGACTGGAATGAGATGCGACATTGCAAAGTATGTTGCTTGATGCCTTGAGTGTCAAAGGGTCAAGGCCGAGCATCAACATCCAACAGGACTTTTGTACCCTCACAAGATACCTGAATGGAAGTGGGACACCATTTCCATGGACTTTATTGTTGGTCTACCTATGTCATCGCAACACCATGATGCCATCATGGTGACAGTTGACAAGTTGACCAAGGTGGCGCATTTCTCACCTGTACACACAACGTACAATGCACCATCGGTGGCGAGAGTGTTTCTAGATCAAATTGTCAGAGTACATGGAGTACCTCGCCGCATCATATTTGATAGAGACTCCGTATTCACATCATCATTTTGGAGAGCCTTACATCAGGCATTGGGCACATAGCTCAATTTCAGTTCCGCTTACCATCTTGAGACCGATGGTCAGACAGAAAGAGTTAATCAGGTGTTAGAGGACATGCTTCGTATGTATGTTATGGATCATCAGTCTAGATGGGAGGAGTACCTATATTTGGTTGAGTTCGCCTACAATAATGGGCATCACAGCTCGTTGGGTATGCCTCCTTACTAGGCTTTATATGGCAGACCTTGCAGAACACCTTTGAGTTGGGATCGGTTAGAGGACCGAGTTGCCATTGGTCCCAAAATAACTCAAGATATGGAACAGTAGGTCACATTGATCAGATAGAGACTTCAGGAAGCTCAAGATAGACAGAAAAAGTATGCCGATGCGAAGAGAAAGGATCGAAGCTTTGCAGTGGGTGACAAGGTATTCTTGAGAGTGCGACCACATAAGAGTCCAATCCGTTACAGAAAAGGCTCTAAGCTTGCACCCCAGTTTGTAGGACCTTTTGAGATTTTGGAGAGGATAGGACCTATAGCCTATCACTTAGCCTTGCCACCTAGCCTGTCTCATATCCACGATGTCTTTCATGTTTCAGTTCTACGTCATTATATTTTTGACTTATCTCATGTATTGGATTAGAGTGCTCTTCAGGTAGAGGCAGACAGATAGCTGGCTTTGGAGCCAATACGCATATTGACTCATCGAATGTTGGGCCTTTGAGGTCGAGAGCTAGACCAGGTTAGGGTCTAGTGGGATATGTATGATGAGGTCACTGCAACATGGGAAGTGCAACGAGACTGAAGACACTTTACCCTCACCTCTTTGATGACTTCCAAGAGGAAGTACAATCTTAGGGGGGAGGATGTGAGGCCTCCCTTTTTCACTTTTGTTCATGAGACTATTTACAATACTATTGCTATTACTTTTATGATTGGGGGACTGTTGATCCCGAATTCTTGTTTATTAAACCTAATTGATTTTAAGAAAACAATTATACGATGATAGTTAGATGTTGCTTTTAAGTGAATGATGAATGGATAATATTTGAAATGGAACTTTAATGTGATTTCAGTATGTTTATATGGTAGAATGTTTAGGTATGCATGTATTTAAATTGCTTCAGCTATGATATCTTTATATGTTATTGACTTCGAGTTTGAGTGTGCAGGTATTGCTAATAAAACCACAAATATAGGAGATCATTCCACACCCTATGTTGTATCCCTTGTCAGCCGATCTAGTTCCAGGAGGAACTAAGATCAACTCTGTGTATGGTGGAAATATTGTAATGTTGTAATGTTGTAATTTTGCATGGGGTCAAGGGAATTAGGTCTATCTTCTGATTTAATTATATTGTGATATGTGTTGTAAGAGATGTTGTTTTGAATTTTGTTTTAACTTTATTTCTTTTAGACCCTCTTCTTGTGTTTTTACTTGACTCTGGGAGTTCTAACTAGGTTTAAATCAACCCTAGGTTATACCCCATGGGTCTAGGGACCTTTTTCACTAGGATAACCTTGGGATACCCTCCATATGGTCACTTCAACTTCATGGTGAAGTTAAGTGACGAATTTGGGAGCATGGGGACAATGGGTTGAATGGAATCCACACTTAGACCCACTTCCAAGTCATGGAATGCCTCCATGATCCACCAATAATGGAGTGCTTGTCTCTTTGTGCCTCTCTTTTGGTGGGAGACCCCATAAAAAGGGTGGTGTGTCATCCACTTCCCTTTTATTTCTATTTTTCTTATTATATTTTAATTCACCCATGTGTTGTAAAAAGGCTATAGTGGGGAACTTCTTGAGTGGGGTTAATTGTTTTAAGTCCACTAGGATAATGGAGAAGGAGTGGGTTTAGTTTTTTAATGCCACTTGGAATAATGGATAAGGGAGAGATTTTGTTTTAAAGAGGAGAAGAGGGAGAGGGTAAGGGGGTTGGATTATTGTGGAAAGAAGGAGAACTTGGAGAAGGAGACTAAGGGTGGAGCTCTTCATCAAAATACATTCCATAATTGGGCTAGAAAAGGTTAGTGAGTCAGTTACTCACCTATGTATGCTTTGTTCTTGTTTGATGAATGAGGAATTACAATGGTTGTCTATGTGTTATTTTTGCTATTTTGGGGTTTGTGTTGGGTGTTGAAAGAGCTCATTCCAGTTGGAAGGCAATGCTCATCTTGTATAGGGAAGGGAAGGTGTGAACCTCCTCAAGTGTCTTCTTACTTTGGTATATGAAAGCCTTGAGGGCAAGTTGGTAATTTTAAGCCTAGAGGACTATAAGGCTTTGAGAGCCTATTTGGGATATCCCTGTGATTTTTATTATGTGGATGGCTTGAGGCCATGAGAAAGAATAATATTGTTGGCTTGAGGCCATGAGATAAGCTATGATAATTGTTTGAGAAGAATGACACCTTTGAGTAGAGAGAGTCTACTTCCCTACCCCCTTTGAACTCACCTCAGCTAAGTCTCTGTATTGTGTGTAAAAACTATGGGATTTTGAATGTTGTTTGCTTTGATTTTTGTTATTCAATGTTGTGAAGTGTTTTGGTCTATTCTACCCTAGGTGTGTGGATGGTCTCCCTAGCTCGGGGGTGACCCTCTTGTGGGTCTATGGTAGGGAAGAGAGCTAGTTGGTTGTTATTTTCTCCCTTGTTGTCATGTAGGTTACTGTTGGAGCATGTTAAGAGGGTGGAAGAAATTTTTGCCTTGTTAAAGAGAATGTTCTATCTTTCTATTTGTAATGAGAGCTTGGTCTCTTTAAATTCCTCCCTAGATAGGTTTCTTTTGAAGGGGAGAGATTGCTCCCTATGATAGTTGTAGAAAAATTGTATTGGGAGAAGAAAGTAATTCTTCCCTTAGAATGTTTGTAAGTTGTGCGATCTTATAGTTGTTATTTTTGTTTATCAAAATTGTAAAGTTGTGGGAATAGTTGTTGATTTGGACCAATTGTTAAAATGTATATCTTGTATGATTTAGTGAGAAAGTTACTTTTACAGTAATATGAAAGATATATATATATATATATTTAAAGTTAATTGTTGGCATGTTTTGGAATTAAGCTACATACATATTTTTATTTTTATAAATCCGTAAATGGAATCGTAAAAAATTACTACTCTTGTATATATATATATATATTAGTTTAATATTAAATGAATTTGTGAACATATGCTGGACTGGTATATATATATATTATAATTCAAAAAAAATTACATAAAAAGCAAGTGAATTAAACAGGGTGAGATCATTGTTTTCACATGATACACAGTCGAAATGTTTTCAAGGAATGTGGTGGGGGTTTAAACCCCCACCGAAAAACCCCTTACAATAAGAAGGGTGTGGGGAGGAGCGAAGCCCCACCCACACCCCATGGAAGTGGGATGTGGGTGGGGCTCCACCCCTTCCCACACCCCCGCCGTGACCAGAGACACCTGCGCCACCTGCAAATGTCTGCAGCGCTGCCTTCCGTGGTCCCCTCCAAATCACCGCCTCCACTTGCCACTGATTGCGGCCTCCCCATATCTCCCTCCACCTGCCTCCGTTGGTCGAAGCCACCGCCATCACTCCCTAGGTTCGCCATCTCTTGTGAACCCTCCACACAGCACCTCCACTCCCCCTCTCCACACCTCCATTCGGCCTGTGACCGTTGCCCAGTCTGCCATCGCTTCCCTTGACTTGCAACCCACAACAAAGTTAAAGGTTTTTAGGGTTATTTAACCCATTGGTATGAGTTGGATATTTAGAATACTCAAATAAAAAAATTATGAGTGGAGATTCCACTTTCATACTATAAAATAACAATTATATATATATAGATTAATTGGTTTTAAAAAAAAAAAAAGATTTCTCTATAATGATTTTCATATGGGTGGAGATCCCATTTCAAGATGAAAAGGATTAACAATCATATATATATGAATAAATTGTTAATACAAAAGATTGATTTAAAAGGATATATATATATATAAATTTAATTTAATATATATATATATATATATATATTTGAACATTATCAATGGGACAATAGTAATTTTCACCAACAATTATCTATATTAGTTCGTTGTAAAGAAATTGAGACATCGGGATTAGTATTTTTCCAAATGAATTACCAAGATAGTAAAATTAAATTAACGTAATAAATTTAAATTAAAAGAAAAAAATACCAGGAGCAAATAAAGAAATACGTAAACGAGCGAACAAGAAACTATTTAAACAAATTGATAGAAGAGTAAACACAAAATGTGAGACAGTATTAAATAGACTGAGAATACCAATAGAGGCCAACTAATTATCAAACATAGTAAACAACCTTCAAGCAAAATTGTAGGTTCCGAAAACATATTTATCATTGACGACTTAAACATACGCAGTTGAGCATGCTTATGGGTGCGAGGGGGGCTTTCAGAGTAGTAAGGAAATTTTTTTGATAGTTCGTATCATGACCACATGACGCATGTGGACATGACACATGGGTTAGCGTGTTGTGACTACATGTGAAATGTGGGCATGACAAATCGACGGCCATGTTTTGAACTTACAGCGAGGGGTTTTTCCTATGTGTGTGCGGCTATTTTTTGGGTGGAAAACTTCAGAGGTGCGCCATCACTGCATTCCATAGGTTGTGGGTAGTTGAGCCATTAATGGTAGGATTGCAAATAGGCATGGGCCGATGGTCGAACAACCAAGTACCAGGTTTACGATGAAAGTCTTCTAGCGGTGGCACAGGTCTCGAGCTCAACTGCTCCTCCTCCTTCTCTGGCTTCTCCATGTTTTGTCCCCTGCTGCATTTATTATTTTGAGCACCATTTCTAGTGCTGTGTATCTAAAGGAAAATATTGACCTTACCTTGTAATTAATTTCGCTGAGTACACAGTCATGGTATAAAAGCCATGCTATGTTACTCATTTTTGTGGTTGAAAAATTGACAACTTTTTGGTGTTGTGACACAATACAACTTCATTGGTGGCCCTATTCTTGGTGTCTTGTAAATTTATGAGTCTCATGTTGTATGTTTCATGCATGACTTCACTGGTTTCATGTTGTTTTATATGAGAAATGCTCTGTGCATGTGTTTAATCATTTGTCTCCAAGCTGTGGGCATAGTTTCTTTTGAATCAAGATAACTAAGGGTTGTTAAGATTCAGGAATATAGTTTTTCTATATTGAATGTTTAATCTCCTACTTTTGTTCAAGGAACAAATTAAATGTTTCAGGTTAATCATTGGGAAAATGTGTTGTAGTAAGGATACCATTAAGTATGAATGATTAAGCACCTAATTGTTGGGAAGTATTTGTAAGGTAGATATTACAAATCCCCTTGAAACTTAGTCATTAATATGGGTTTATGTATATACTTAGATGTGTATGTCTATTGACTCCGAGCCCTAGATAGGCACCGATCCAGTCTTGTATTGAGGTCACTACCAAAGTCCTAGTTTTGCATCCAAATACAAATTAAACTCAAACTTCATAAACAAACCTTTTAGGACATTAGAAGTAGTTTTAGGATCCAAAATCCTCTGTCTACAACTGAATATAGGCCCAAAGCTAGCCCCTTTGCACTTATCTCAAAGTTTTAGTCTGCTTAATAGAGGATTCATCTACTTTGTGTCAACATCCCAGCAAATACATAGATGCATTTTATAGATGTTGAGTAGGGAATACCCCCGTAGGTTCTGTAGAGCCTAAAGAAGAAGAGGAGATATTTATAGAGTCTATCTCCTATATTGTTGCCCCCTGGCCCAGGAATCCTGTTGATCAACGATGGCTACTTTGTAGGGATAACTGGGAATAAGCATCCAGTCTGGCAAAATAACCAACAGTTCCTATCTTTGAAAATGAATCAATTAAACCCTTTGCACCTAAGGAACTACCATTTGGAAGTGGTCCTAATGCTCCTATTATCACTCAAGAGGTCATGGATGAGTACCTTCAAGTACATCCACCTCCCAAGTCTAATTTAGTAAACCTCAAGGATGAGGATAAACCTAGGAAGATCTCCCTTTCTAAAAGTGACTTGTAGTTGCAAGATGTAAAAACTTGTAATAAATAATGGATATTATGTGATTTATGGATACTATAGTGCAATTTTGAAATTTTGGCAAAACTTTCCTTTCTTGTTTAAGATTGCATAAACGAGAATGGATTTATGTTTATGAATGGATTCATTAGTATGAAAAACTAATTGAATACTTAACCTACAAACTTCAGGAGAAGTAGATTGCATCATGATTCAGATAGGAATCAGCATTGGGAGTAGCCCAGAGGAAGGGCAACCTTCTGGCCACTTTGATTCAAAACTTGACTAGATCCTTGCTATGCTCCATGAGACGAGGGAAAGAATTGGAACTTTAGAATAGGAGGTCAAGGGTCAAAATGGACCCAGACAGGAAGCCTTCCATGAGGGTGAAGATGAGGAATGTCATGAAAACACCAGCCAAAGTGGATGTGGAGAGAATAAATTTGAAATGAGACAAGATGAGGATAAAAGGAGCCACTTGGATCTAGAGTTATCTAGAGATATGAAAAAGATTAAACATCCCAAATTTGATGGGACTATAAGTGGAGATGACGCAGAGGCATGGCTTATAGATATGGAGAAATACTTTGAAATAACCAAAGTAGTATGGGGAGCATACCAATTAGCAGGTGAAGAGTCCACTTGGTGGATGAAGAAGAAGATGGAGTTAAGATTGAACTCCTTGAGTCTAACCTGGGAAAGGTTTGTGGAACTCTTCAAGCAAAGATGTTTTCCATAGTTGTATTTTGATCAGAAGCTTATAGACTTCCAAAACCTAAGATAGGCTGACTCATTTGTGAATGAGTATTGGGAGAAATTCACTTGTCTTCTTAAATATGTTCCCCAATATCAGTAGGATGAGAGATTTCACATCCAAAAGTTCATCATGGGTTTGAATGCCCAAATTGGAGGTGAAGCTGATGTGCATGGTCCCACTACAATGGGCCAAGTTTATGAGAAAATTATCAAATAGGAACAAAAGTTGAAATCCATATCTAGATATTGGGACAAGAACCGTAAAATGTTTAGTTGGTCAAAATAATCCTAGTCATTTAAGAAAAAGATAAATAAATAGAAATTCAATAAGAAAGGTCATAAATGATTCAAGGATAATCAGAATGAATCCAGGGGTGGTAAGAAAATAATAATAACTCCAAGAAAAATGGAGATAATTAAGGAAAGCCCTATGAAAGGCGAGGACCCACAGGAGGGTGTTTTTCATGTAGTGGTGACCATTATGCTAATTAGTGTCCCAATAAGACCCAAGGGACTCAGCCATGTGGAAATCCTTTACCCTCGCAACAGGCAACCTTCTAATAGTGGATACATGCAGCCTTGGACAACTGGTAGGCGGAGTATCAAATTACTCCAATTGAAACCATAGGTATTTTATATGGTATTCCAATCTCAGTTTGGAGAGATACTGGTGCTATAGAATTATTTATTTCTCCAAAAGTTTTAAATAAGATTTCTTTAAAAGCTGGTTACATGGTAAATTCTTGGCCAGTCGAATATGGTAATCAGAGAATGGCTTAGGTAGAGAAATGTTTTTTTGAGGCCAAGGTTGAAATCCTGAGTTTTTCTACTAAAGTGAACCTTTATGTAGCCCCATTAGGCTCATATGATGTCATATTTGGAATAAATTGGTTATGGAGGCATATGGCTAAGGTGGATTGTTTTGCTAAAACAATAGAATGCCTAGATGACCTTGGGAATAAAGTTTTTTTGCAAGGCACTGCTAGAGAGGTTAAATTAAGGTAAATATCTTCCTAACAGATGAAAATAGCCCAGAGAAGAGGATGTCAACTCTTTGCTATAAAAATGGAGAAAATAAATAGTCACAAGGAATTTATTTTCCAAGATGATTTTATGTATTATGAATCTCAAAAACTCCAAGAAGTTAAAGAAGGACAATCCATAGATCATGAGAGATTAGATATGGATAGATACCCATTTCTTCGAGATTTTGAGGATGTATTCTCAGATGATTACCAGGATTACCTCCTAAGAGAGATTTTGATTTTTTAATAGATATAAATCTAGGATTGAAACCTATATCTATAGCTCCTTATAAAATGACCACAACAGAGTTAATAGAGTTAAAGGCTCAGTTGCAGGAATTTCAAGAAAAAGGATTTATAAGACCCAGTGTTTCACCCTGGGGAGCACCAGTAATTTTTGTTACAAAGAAACATGGAACATTGTGTCTATGCATAGATTATTGTATGCTAAATAAGGTAACAATAAAAAACAAGTATCCATTGCCCCGTATTGATGATCTTTTCGATCAAATGTGAGGGGGAATTATGTTTTCAAAGATTGATCTTCAAGCTAGATACCATCAATTGAGGCTAAAAGATGAGGATATTCATAACATGACCTTTAGACAAGGTATGGCCACTATGAGTTCATTGTCCTACCCTTTGGATTAACTGCAACATTCATGAACTTAATGAACAGTGTGTTTAGAGATTGTTTGGACAAGTTTGTCCTTGTTTTTCTCAATGATATTTTGATTTACTCTAAAAATGAGGAGGAACACCTCCAACATCTATGGATTGTTCTCTAGAGGTTAAGACAGCATAAAATGTATGGACAGATCTCAAAGTGTACTTTCTCTCAAAAGGAAGTACAATATATGGGTCATATAATTTCAGCTAAGCGAATTGCTATGGATCCAACAAAAACTAGAGCCATTTTGGAATGGCCAGACCTGAAAAATGTGCATGAGGTCCATAGTTTCATGGGCCTATCAGGATATTACAAAAAATTTGTGGCTAATTTTTTAAAAATTCCCTATCCTATTACTTCTCTACAAAGGAAAAGCAAAAGATTTGATTGGTCAGAGAAATGCCAGGAGGCATTCGACCAACTAAAAGGAAAGTTGACTACGGTGCGTCTTTTAAGGGTACCTGACCTGAAGGGTCATTTGGTAGTCATCGCCGATGCCTCAAGAGAGGGATTAGGTGGTGTACTTGTTCAGGATGGGCAAGTTATTGCATATGAGTCCAGAAAATTGAAGGCATATGAGCAAAATTATGCTCCTCATGAGCTTGAGTTGGCAACAGTTATTCATGCACTAGAAATGTGAAGACATTATTTTCTTGGGAAACCTTTTGAATTGAAAATAGACCATCAATGGCTCAAATATTTGTTTACTCAACCACATCTGAATGCTCACTAGAGAAGATGGTTAGAGTTAATATCGCATTACAATTTTGAGATTAAATACATATAGGGTAAGGGAAACTGAGTGGCAGATGCCTTAAGTAGGAGAAGACATATCTCCTTGATGATCTCCATATATTCTGATTTTAGGAATCAGGTATTGCAAAACTCCAAGGGAGATAAATATTCTGAGCAGGTGAAACAAGCTCTTGTGGACAACTCTCATGATTCTAGGTATGATGGATTCCACTTTGAACCAGATGGATTATTAAGGTTTAAAGGAAGAATGTACATTCTAAACTCTGAGGAGTTAAGGAATATCATGTGGAAGGAGGTTCATTCTATGCCTTATTCAAGACGTCTTGGAGTGACGAAACTGCTAGCTGATATAAAACCATTATATTTGTAGAAAGGACTGAAGAGGGATGCTGCAAGGTTTGTAGATGGATGTCTAGAGTACCAAAGGGTGAAGAAAGAACACCATCATCCAACAGGACTTCTATACCCTAGTGAGATTCCAGAATGGAAATGGTAGATCATTAGCATGGATTTTATGTAAGGACTTCCTATGTCTAGAAATAGACACAATGCTATTCTAGTACTGGTGGATAGAATCACTAAGGGAGCACATTTCATACCTAGGAATTTGATAGATGGGGCACCAGTCATAGCCAACAAATTTGTGCAAGAAGTTTTCAGATTGCATGACATTCCTGAGAAGATTATCTTAGATAGGGATGCCCGTATGACATCAAGATTTTGGTAAACCTTATTTTCCTTAGTTGGAACTCAGTTAAACATAAGCTCAAATTATAACCCTAAAATGGATGGCCAAATAGAAAGAGCACACCAAATGTTGGAAGACCTATTGAGAATGTATTGCATGGACCATTAATACAAGTGGGAAGACTACCTTCCTCTTGTGGAATTCGCTTACAATAATTCCTATCATTCTGCTATCAAGATGGCTCCATTTGAAGCATTATATGGAAGAAAGTGTCAAACTCCTATAAGCTAGGATAATCTAGAAGATATGATTAGCCTTGGTCCAAAAATGCTATCAAAAATGGAAGAACAGGTCCATCTGATTAAGAAAAGGCTAGCGGAAGGTAATGATAGGAAAAAAAGCTATGCGGATGCTAAGCACATTGCAAGATATTTCTTTGTAGGAGAGAAAGTCATGTTAAGAGTCAAACCAAAAAAGAGTTCCATTAAGTTTGGAAAGTCATCCAAACTAGCTCCTAGGTATGTGGGTCCCTTCAAATTTCTTGAAGAGGTTATGCCAGTTGCATACATGATTGCTCTACTACCAGCTCTCACCATGATGCATAATATTTTCAATGTTTTTTATTTAGAAAATTATGTTGCAAGGGATAACCATATTCTTATTCTTGATTGGAATGCCATATAGGTGAAGGACCCATGGGGGGGTAGTGATTCAGCCCATTAAGGTGCTCAAAATACATAAGCTACGCTTGCATAATAAAGAAATTACTCAATGCAAGGGCCAGTGGGACCAATATGCAGGATAGAATGCCACCTGAGAGAATTATGATGATATTTATCAAAGATTCCCTCATCTCTTTTAAGTTTTTTATTATGATGAACAAAACTCTTTTTATGTTATAAACTCTAGATACATTAAATCATCGGAGACGATGATATATATGGGGGGAGATATATTACATCCCCAAACTTTAACTATGTTTTAGTTTTTAATTTCATATGATTAATTGGATAACTAGAATCATAGATTAATGATTTGATTTTAGGAAAATGTCAGGATAAATCATCAGTTTTATGAATACATTGCTCATAGTTTGTATGACTATGAGTGTAACTAGGATAAGATTTCCAAGTCCAAGAATGGAAGGAGAGTATCACCTAAGAGAAGGGGATAGATGTTTTGAAAAAGTTAGGTTTTCCATTTGAGTTCCAAGTTGTACATTATGTGAACCTTCACGAGACAGGGTATGTCTTAGTTATCGTCCCTTGTTTAGTCAATTTCAATTCGACTATTGTCATTTTGGTGATTAAGGGTTTTTCGATGTCATCTACGTCACTTCGACTGAATAATGTTCAAGGAACATTAATAATGATTAGATTTAATCATTGTATTCTATCAGAGATTTCTGATATATATTTTAATTTTTGTGAATATTGATTTAATTATATTAACAATAGTGTAAGATTGTGAAGTGATGGAGTAAGCCTCAATCCCATGCTCGCATTTTGATGCATGATTGATGTTCACACCATAATTATGGTAATGTTATTATGGTGTCAACATAGGTTATTTTATTATTTGCATATTATACATATATGATGTATAAGTATTGTGGTATATAATTACTATCCTCCTCATACTGTGTTAACCTTCCTTCGATTTTCAATCACTACATGCATGTAGTGAACTGTATCCCATGCTTTTGTGGAGTGAGTGGGAGAAATGTTGTTGGTTCAGGGTAACCTTTGCATGATTTTAGCACTTCATTTGATGCATGCTCTCGATGAGAGAGTTTATGGTGAAGTAGAGTAGATATTCCCGCAGGAGTACGGGAAGTTTATGATTTTGTCAACCTTCATTTTGAGGGTGGTTTTGATTATGTTTTGGTTTGGGGAGGGAGCTCTGAGTTGGGCATACGAGAAAATAATAAAGGAGTCAAGGAGAAATCTTAGAAAAGAACACGGAGATGAAAATGATAATGAGAAAATATAAACTCCATGTAGAAACTTGAAACTCAGTGGCAGTGACCATTCATTTTAGGTACGTCTAGTATGATACCATCGCACTATGCAAGACTAATCTCATGTTTTCTATACCTTGCTATTGATATGTGCACACTTTGAAATGATTGTTTGGTGTCTATACAAAAATGATAGCGTTGAGATATCTCAGGAAGATTTGCTTAAAACTGACATCTTTTCCTTGTACTGTACCAACAAGCTAACAAACCCAGACAAATGCCATCAAGGCCGATGTCTTTTAGATACTGTTGTAATAGTAAGTTAACTAGTAAGGCCATGGTTTTGGTCGACGTCTTTATTTTCTTTATCCATTGATTGAAAGACATTCATATATCTATATTAACGTAGGATAAATGTTATCCATATCTTTCTGGTTTAGGAAAGTTTGTTATTACAGTTCGATAACTAGTTGAGAGTCATGTTATTCTAAGAATTAAACTATTCCAGATAGATACTAATGTATACAGAACTATTGTATTGATAAAGACACAATTATTGAGATGGGTAATCATTTATATTACAACCCATAGGTTGCTATGGATTGCAACAATCCAACCAATCTTTAGTACCAGTCAACTGTGGCTTCAAGTCACAACAAATTGGGATTTGAGATATAAAGATTTTTATTTAGAAGTTGTTTTCCTTACGTACCTTTTGGCTGCACATTATTAAAGATTGAGCAGTAGGCTTCTTTTTATTATATAAGTGAAACTGGGATGATATTGCTATCATTACTGCACTACGAGTGCATGTTTGTGCCTTGAGTACAAGGTAGGATGCACATATATATAACCTTGAATTATTCATGAATAGAAAATGAAATAGCTTGATAGGTCAATAAATGTGTTATCATTCTTGGCTACTTTCTTCTAAAGATGGTACTAACTCTCTTAATTTTGTAATGATGAGGAGATATTAGAATCTTTCAAGTCTCTAGTAGACTAAGAGTTTTACTATGATAGAAGAAGATATTCTTTTTATCTTGTGATAATAGTATATTATATATTAATGATGGGATTAGAGAAGATAGATCTCTAAGTGTGTCCTAGACATGTTTAGCAAACATGAAATTCTTCTTACAATTATACTGTTGACTTGAACGAGATATGTTTATAGTCGACAATGATTAGATGAAAATCCTTAAAACAAATTATATATCTTAATTGATCTCATGAAGATGTAGACCAAAACTGATCTTGATATTAAAAACCAAGAATATATAGACTTTTGAAATAAGGAATAGAGTGACAGGGAGTCATAGATTCCATGTTGCAGATCTGATGTGAAACTTTTGGTAAAGTAGAAATTAGAGTTAGAAGTCCAAGATAGATGGACTAAAAGGGGAGTTTAATTAAGTTATCTCATGACCTAAATAGGTTAAACTAAAACCACTGTAGGATGAGATAGCTTCTAAGTTGAGTTAGAAGTGGGTGAACAATCGACTACATTCATTGTGAAACATTTATTCATATTAAATCTCTAGCTAAAGTAATGCATCAATCTCTACATGCACTAGTCAGTTCACTATTTTCCAGATGTCGTAACCATCCAGTAGTGTCGTACATAGTTAGAGGGGATCTATAGTTGTATGATTGTGATGGATTAGGAAGGACACAACACTAGATACTCATATGGCAAACCTAATAGTTCTTTATATCTATTGCCTTCATGAAGGGTAGGATCACTTTCAGGGAGGAAGTTGTGTGGGGGAGAGCTAGTTTGTGGTAAGAGAAAAAGCACTTTGGTGATGCTCTCCTTCCCAAGAAGATTTCAAGCTGAGACTTATGAAGACAGAAATCAAAACTCTAGATGCAGTATATTCCATTCATATGACTTGACAGTCAAATTCTATGTAATTTTATCATTATTTCTATGAGCAAATTGTAAAGTGAAGGAACTCACTAGCATGCTATCTTTGAATATGTTGTTAAATTTTAGTTTGAAATTAGTTGGAAAAGATATGCTTGTTATATAATGAATATGCAAATAATTATTGTTAAAAAGTGATTATAATGATCATGATTATTCACTTGATGGCAAATTGGGAATGTTAATCCCTATAATATGAGATAACTTGTTACACTTCCCCTTATCTCAGACTCCCATGTTATCACAGGAAAAAGGAGTCATTGGTTGATAGTGTCAATAGTTTGAAGAGAAACACTTACAAATCATGGGATTAGATGTCACTGAGATGAAGGATATATAATGTTGGAAGGATTGCGGTCACTTAATTATATTCCTTTTTCCACCCTTGCAGTCTTTTCATATCATGTATCGAGATTAGTCATTAAAAGTTGGTTCGACTTTGCTATAGACACCTAAAATTTACCTCACTTCCGCACTTCGTTATTCATTTACCATAGCTTCACATTAGTTAAATAATTCTTAATTATTTGATTAATTTCATTTATCTTTATTAAAATCACTCAACATTATTCTTCCACATTAATTAAATAATTATTAATTATTTGATTATGTCAATTTTCCCCACTCCCTAGCATTAACTAAATAATTTACTTGATTATTTAATTAATCCCTTATTTCTTCTAATATGAATTAAATAATTTATAATTAATTAATTAATTAAATAAATCAAATATTTATTTAATTAATAAATTTTAATAACACCTCATTCTTGATTTCTTTCCTTTTTAAAACTCATGTGTTTATTTAATTAATTCAATTAATTAGATAATCTTCTCATATCATATCTTGCCTTCTTCCGGATTTATTTCTTTTTAAATAAAAATCAAATCCCTTATCTTCTTTCAAATCTTATCTTTTACTTGATTTATTTTCTCTTTTGTCAAACAAAGTAAAAATCAAATCTCTATGTTCAAATCAAATCCTTATCTCTCCATCATCAAAAATCTATAAATCTAGCCTCAACCAAGCCATTATCATCACACAAAAAAGTAAGGTTATGAGAAACCAACACATCATATCATTCTATGAATCTTTCATATCATAGAGAACAAAGCTAGTAGATTAGGGTGCATCTACTCCATTCTATCAAGTGTTAAGGATTTGGTTTGAAGGTGAAGGTATTGGGTATTTGCATTTATCTTCTTATTTCTTTGATCATTTTCCTGTATACATTTGCTATAAATGAATAATATTCATTCCCGATTTAGGGCACATGAACATTAAATGCTCTGGGTTGTTTCTGTCCATTCAACATTGAAATTTATGTCCTCCATATGTTGATGTGAAAGGGGGATCCTTACCAAAATCAAACTTATTAATGGTGATTGTTTGGTTCGACGGCCTCTTAGCTATACCTTTTTCAAATGGTTATGAAGAGCTATCTAGGGCTCTCCATCATTCAAGTGTCTCTCATAAGATTTGTCCTATTTCACATGTGTCTTGAGATTGGTGGTTGGCCTGATGCCTCCGTGATGCCAAAGAGCCTTTGACATGACTCCATACACTTATCTTTAAAGATAAACATATTCTCATCTATTTTAAAACTCTAACTCATTTATTGGGGTTGTTTCAGTTAAGAACTATTAATGCGTACCGATACCTATCAACAAGGATGGCCATTCAAGTCACAAATATCTCCATGGATCCACATTATTAGCTGAGTAGGCAAATTCCTTTGTTGTGTGCTGAAAGCCATCTCCTCTTCAAGTTGATCAATGACTCTGTTAACCAGGGGTTTCGGCCACCCTATTCCCTTACCTATAACAATGAGAGACTTGAAACAAGTTTAAATTTCCTATGAGTATCAAGGATTTCTATAAGATATAATCTATTTTCCAATTCTCCATTTTCTTTGACTTGATTTCTTTTATGATGTTCATTGAGTCTCCCACTATCCATAAGTCTCTATGGTTATAATCCAAAGCTAGCTGTAATCCATGGAGTGACCATGCCTTCACTTCATTGTTAAATCCTTCTAGGATCTTGGTGGATTTAGCTAGTATTAGCTGTCCTTTACGATCCTTGATGATGCAACCCATTCCTGACAATCCTAGGTTTCCCCTACATGCATCATCAAAAATTAATTTTACAAAATTGGGTAATGGAGGAGTCCATGTTACCTTATTTCTCTCCACTTTCTAAGGGATGGCCTAAGAGATTACCCCATTTGAGATAGGTTTGGAAGCATTTCCATTTCTTTAACAGTGAATTATCCTAGCTTGTCCACTTTGTATTCTGATTTACTAATTTTCTAGCTTTTGTCATGACAACCTCTGATATTGTTCTCTCTAATTCCTCACATACCTTTTGAATCATCTAATTTTTCTTCTTGAAGATACAGACATTTCTCTCCCGCCAAATATGCCATATCACCATAGATGGGCTCACTTCCCATATGCATGCAAAGTTTGATTATGAGAACAACATTGGCTAACTTTTAAATAGTAATAATAGAGATTTTAGAAGAGGTGAAGCCTAGTCTAATTGTTTGAACAATGAATGCCAGCATTGTTAGGTAAAAGAGCAATGTAGAAATAAGTGATCAATGCTCTCTTCCTGTTCTCCACATAAGACACACTTGAAATTTGTTCCTGTGTTGAATTTTTGCATCCTATCCCCTATGAGAATTCTTTTGTGCAATTCTAATCATGTGAATGCCCTAACCTTTGAAAGGATCACATTATTCTAACAGAGGTGAGTTGGCCATTCTGTCTTAGTGGATGAAGATAGACTTCTATATCATTGTTTTACCTTGTAGGACCTCGAATTCTCCATTGTCCATATGAGCACATCTTCTTGATCAGAGATAAATACTACTCTTGAGTTTAATATCTTTTGGAGAATTTCCTTATGATTTGGTGGGAAAGTGTAGTCCTCTAAACTTCTCCATTTTACCTTTTGAGGTTGTGTTCTTAAGTCTAGTTGGAAGTATTCTTGTACATAGTTACCCCAGTGTTGTTGTAAGTATATATTGGCCTAATATAAGTCCTCCCTTAAGGAAATTATTGGCCACCTATTCCAAGAATCCTCCCAGAATTTTGCTTTAGTTCCATTGTGGATTACCCATGTAAACTTAGGTAGTAATACTTTCCTTCTATTCGTGATGAAGTTCCATATGGAGGATCCTCTTGGTGGATTCTCTACCATAAATATCCTCCCCTTTTCTTTGTTATCTAAATACTTGGATTGCATCAATTGGGCCCATATTGAGTGTGGTCTCTCATAGATGTTCCATGCTAGTTTGGCTCCCAATTCTTGATTTTGTAGATTTAAATTCAATATCCCACCCCCATGTACTTCGATTTGCATATATTCTCCCATGCCATGAGGTGAATTTTTCTTGCATGCATTGATCCTTGCCACAGGAATTGTCTGTATAGTTTCTCCATCTCTGCTAGGATGCCCTTTAGGATTAGTAGAGAAGAGTGTTGATATCTCCTTTAGATTTGCTGTGTTTGAGTGAAATACAAATAATTTTTATTTCTTTGGATTTATCTGCTGACCCGATGCCTTGCAATAGTTATCAATAGTTTCTTTGATTGTTCTCGCTTGCTTCCTACTAGCTTGGCTGAATAATATGGTTTCATCTGCAAAGAGTGCGTGAGTGCATGGATTTGTCACGTGCCTCAGGTATATTCCTTGCCATAGGTTGTTGTTGTTCACATCCTTAATTGCTCATGTTAAAGCTTCCACCATAAAAATGAAGAGGTATGGAGAAAGGGGGTCTCCTTGACATAGACCCCTTGAAGACTCAAATGAATCTGCATCAGTTGCATTTATCAAGACTGTGAATCTTGTTCCTAAAATGAAAGTTGTTATCCATTTCCTCTATTGATTGGAGAAGCCTAGTTTGGTGAGGATATGGATTAAGAATTGCCGACTGACCCTATCATATGCTTTGGCCATATCAAGCTTGATTACCATAAATGGTAGCTTGTCTTATTTGACAGAATGTAGGATCTCATGAGAAATGATGACCCCTTCTACTACATATGTTCCTGGGACAAATCCTCCTTATGTATCTAAGATTAATTATGGTAGTATGAGTGCCAATCTCAACACTGCTGCCTTGGTGATGATTTTGTAGACATAGTTAACAAGAGAAATTGGTCTAAATTTCTCAAAGGTTGCACGTGTATTTGTTTTGGGAATGAGTATTACGTTGGTGTTCTTCAGCTGTTTTAGAATGTTTTTAAACTTTCTGGACTCTTACACTGCCAAGAAGATATCCCTTCCTCCTGTCTCCTAGCATTTTTGAAAGAAAAGTCCTAAAAAGCCATCTTGGTGTGGTGCTTTATCTCTTGGCATTGAAAACACTACATCATTAATTTCCTCCATGGTGAACTCCTTCATCAAGATTTTATTCTACTCCTCTAAGACTAAGTTGGGAATGTTAGCATCAAAGGTATCTAGATGGGAAGAAGTTCTATCCTCCTATAGCAAATTTTTGTAATATTCTATTGCTTCCTCTTTTATCTCATTAATATTGGAGGTCATTGATCCATTCTTCTAATATTTTAGACAAAATTTATTCTGTGCCTAATCTTAGTGGATAGATGGAAAAGGGTTGTGTTTCTATCTACCTCCTTCGGCCATCTTTCCCTTGATTTTTGTCATCATAAAATCTCTTCTCTCATCAGAATCTCCTCCATTGTTGATTGGCAGTTTTTTATCCAACACTTATCGATGATGATATCACTAATGGAGAATCACTATAGGGAAGGTTTTTATAGGGAGAATCGGTATAGGGAAGGTTGTTATAGGGAAAATCAATATAGGGATGCAAACACTAGCCAATAGCTTGGAGGCAATTGCTACAAGGAAGGCAATCACTATAGGGACACAAAAACTAGCCATTTTTCTGATGAACAATCAAACAAATTTAGCTCTATAACAAAGAGGATAATAGGGCTTTGATGAGGTGAAGAAAAAAACATCCTAACTATATGAATATTTGGCAAGAGAAGGATCCCCTCAGATCACAGGAAGAACTATTTCAATTACAGGGAGGACCCCCCAAAAAATGGCTTGTGTCTCAATCAGAGGGGGTTAGAAAAATGAAAGTCTTTCTACACTTAGAGGAGAGCCAGACATCATAGAGACACCCAAAACTAGGAATGAGACATACTACGAGAGAAAGGGGGCCCCACAAGGAGATTGGGAGGAAAGAGAAGTGGTAATATGTGCCAAATCCGGTCTTCAAGGTAGTAACATGTAGAAAGGAGACACAAGAAACCCGCATCTAGATTCCAAGGGAAACAGTCAAGAAAAGAATAGAACTAGTATGAGAAAAAGCACTAATAGGTAAAGTCCTTTCCTGCCATTTCTCCTTCATTGATTTAAAAGAATGGATCTCTCAACATTGGTGTATGATTGAAGCATTAGTGGATATGGGTGAGCATTTTGTTTGTTTTTATCTTCCCAAACCAAGGAGAAAGAGATAAAGTGCCACAAAATATACTGTGGAGTTTTTGATGAAACAAATGTTTACTGTCAGTCTTGGAAACTAGACTTTAACCCCACTATAGAACAAATACCAAATCTCCCCATGGAATATAGGGATTTGGAAATCTTGAGAATGATAGGAAATATTTTGGGAACATGCCAGGAAATAGAGCTTTAACAAAGCCACTATTGGTCATCTACAATTAGAATGAGCATCCTAATGGAAACAAATAAAACATTTTGAGAATGATTAACACTTGAGATTCTAGAAGGCACCTGGAAAGATAAACTTTTCTACAAAGGTGTAGAACTTTTGGGCTTAGACCCACTTCAGGAAGAAGAAGGAAACAAAAAAATGATGGAAACCAGTGCCAAAGAACATCAGGGAGAAGTAAGGTCCCATGGAAATCACTTAGCCAATTTTAAACATGTTGAGCTTGAAGTTCAGAGAGAAGCCCTCCCATGTGGTAGATATTTAGTAGTTTCACAAGAATAGGAGAGCCAAATTGGCCTTCAAGTAGTCTTTTCCCCTTCACTAAGGAAGACCTTAAGAGAAGGGGAAGAGGAAGAACTGAACTACGAACACATAGAGCTTACACCAATAGGGGAGGATATAGAGGAGGCAGTCAAATCAGAAATGACAACTGAGGAAAAGGACAGAGGGGCTCAAACTTTTCTCCAAGAAGAGAACAATGGAAATGGGGAATCACAGGAACCATGGCTTCATAGTAAAGGAGAGAAGGAAGTTGAGGTTATGACCATATATAATCTAGAAGTAATATTGGAGGAAGTAATAGCTAAAGTGAGTAGTGACATTTGTGAAGACATCATGGAAGAAGTCCTTCGAGAGAATGAAGACGAGGAAGACGAACAAATTTTAGGCATTTCCCAAACAACAATGGAGCTAAAAATGGATAGAGTTACACTGGCCTCCTCAAGAAAGAGCACGTGGTAAAAAAAGAACAAGGGCCAAATACAAATAGTAGCAGGAATTCAGATTGTTGATTTTATAATCAGAATTAGAGCAATCGGAAAATGCAACACAATGAACAATGAACACAACAAGATACCCTGGGAAAACCCTCCAACTTGAGGGGAAAAACCTAGCAACAATATATCTCTTATATATTGAATGATAAGAGCAGCAATCTACTTTACAATGGCCAAATCCAAGGCCTACAGGTGTGGCTTCACTTCTTGAAGCACATTGAATAAGTTCACACTTGATAAATCTGATTTGCTCTTGAAATAACTTGATCTGCACTTTAGAAGTCTACTCTGCCTTGTGAATTATGATTTTGATTTAATATATTCCGAATGTGTGACTTGAACAATGAGGAAGCATTATATATACAAGTGAGAAGAAAGAGACACATCTCTTCAATCTCCATGTCTGCCTCCACCAAAAGTTGTGTCTCCAAAAAATGCATGAAGTTGGGCTGGAAGTGGGAGCCCGACGCTGCTCCTCCAACATTAACACTCCCTCTCAGCTAGGGAGGAAACTTCCAGCTGCATAAGACATATCACCTCATCGTGATGTCAACCATAATGGCTACACTCATATGTGAAAAGAAAGATACCACCACATTGTGATATCAGATATCACCTTAATATGAAATCAACCATAATGGCTACAACAATGTATAGTATGTACAAGTGTTCATCACTTACATGACATCCACCATGACTCTCATAGAGGGTGGAATCAAGGGATTTCACCTTGAACTTCTCTCACCGAGAAGAACTCGTTATCAAGGGATTTCACCTCAAACTTCTCTCATAGAGAAGAACTTGTTCTCAAGGGATTTCACCTCGAACTTCTCTCACAAAGAAGAACTCATTATCAAGGGATTTCACCTCGAACTTCTCTCACAAAGAAGAACTCTTTATCAAAGGATTTCACCTCGAACTTCTCTCACAGAGAAGAACTCGTTATCAAGGGATTTCACCTCAAACTTCTCTCACAAAGAAGAACTCTTTATCAAGGGATTTTACCTCGAACTTCTCTCACAGAGAAGAACTTGTTATCAAAGGATTTCACCTCAAACTTCTCTCACAGAGAAGAACTTGTTATCAAAGGATTTCACCTCAAACTTCTCTCATAGAGAAGAACTCATTATCAAGGGCTTGCACCTCAAATCCCTCTCACAGAGAGAAATGCATTAACAAGGGCTTGCACCTCAAATCTCTCTCATAGAGAGAGATGCATTAAAGTACATCTTAGCAAGGGCTTCATTCTCCACAACTCCAAGCTTGTCTTGAAAATGCACAAACTTTACTTTGGCAAGAGGCTTGGTGAGAATGTCTGCCATCTACTCATCAGTGCTGATGTACTACCATATCTCTGATATAGTAGAATTTGATCTCCACATGTTTAGTTCTGTCATGAAACACTAGATTGACAGAAAGCTTCACACAGCTTAGATTATCATAATGAATGACAGTCGGCTCCAATGATTGTCCAAATAATCTTTTAAGAAGCTTCTGAAGCCACACTGCTTCTTGAGCTACCGCACAAGCTGTAATATACTCAGTCTCTGCTGAGCTTAGTGCCACTAAAGACTGCTTCTTGCTACACCAAGATATCATGGTGGACCCCAAACTGAAGCAACATTTAGAGGTGCTCTTCTAATCAGAAACACACTCGGCCCAATCAAAATCAGTATATCCAAGCAGCTTCAAGTCCATAGTAGGAGAATATCTCAAGCCATAACCAACTGTGCCATGCAAGTATCTTAGGATATACTTCGCTGCAACTAGATGTACTTGTCTTGGTTCACATATGAACTGACTAAGTGCACTCACTACATAGCAAATATCTGGTCTAGTACTAACTAAATACATCAACGATCCAATCAACTTCTTGTACATCATAGGATCCACCAGATCTGAACTAGCAGCAACCTCCTTAAGCTTATGTAAGTTGGTCTCCTTAGGTGTAGACATGGATTTGCAATCCATCATACCAAATCTCTTTAGAATATCAGTGGTATACTTCCCTTGACTTAGAATGATCTCATCAAGCTTCTGCCATACTTTTGAACCAAGGAAGTAGTGCATGTAACCAAAATCCTTCATTTCCAATTTAGAAGCTAACTCCTTACATTTGATAATGAGGTGATCTTCTCCAGTAAGAAATAAATCACCATAAGGAACCAAGATCAACTAGATTACCATCTTCTTTAGGTTTAGTAGGCTTCCTCTAACTCTTTCAGTACTTGCATCAACCTTCTGACCTCTTTGTCCAAGATTGCTTGCAATGCTTACCTTAGAGAAAATTTTCCAGAGCACATCTCTGATATTGTAGAGAGTTCAGGATTGTCTTCCTCGACCCCAACCTAGATCACTCTATTCTGAATAGGTTTGCAAAGCTATCAATCAAATCCAAATAGATTATCTTGTGCAATTCTATTCTCAGCATTCAAAGAGGTCTTCCAAGGACATTTATCATCATCCTTGCAATGCTGCAACCTTCACTTCTTCTTAGTGAGTCATAGAACTCCCTCTTGACCCCTGCCTCAGAGATTGCAAAGAAGACTTCTGAAAGTGAACTCCCTCTAGCCACCAACTCAGTCCCATAGCTGCAAGTTGTGACTCCATGCTTGATCATTTCTTTGGTCAGCATGACTTCCTCACAAGATGCCTGAAGCTCTTCCTCCTAGTGCAATCTCTCATTACTTTCATGCTCCTCAATCTATCCTGGGAGCATTTTAGAGAGAGATTACTAACAATTTGTAACTATCCAAAGAAATATCAAGGCTAGAATCATACAAGGTTTACTATCTCAAGTTATAGCATGAATACATAAAAATTTATGAACAATATTAAAACATGAATAATGAAATCAACCTATAAGTGAAATATGTAGCAAATATCAAAAGATAAAATATGAAGGGATAAAGAAACTTATCTTTATTGAAATCTGATATATAACTCTTTCTTCCATGTTTTACTCCTTTCAAGAGTGCTAAGCTCAGCACAACAAGAGACAATGTACAAAACTATAGATTTCTTAAATGTATTTAGCATGTAGAACCAACCCTCTCAAAGAGTCAAGGCTCTATCACAATTCATGCATTAGAGAATGAGATATCAATGTGACCAACTAATCACCATCGACATTTCAGATCTCTAGCCTAGATAAGAGTGATTTCAAGGGCACAAACAACAAGGAGAAATACTTATCTCTTTATTGAGTTGTTGGTACACCAATGAGCTAGGCTTGTGGCTAATCTCGTCAACACACCAATTAGACACGATGATGACAGAGGTCGCAACTTCATAAACTCCCACAACCTTTTATGAGTATGCCAGATATTAATGTCCAGGTATTTGAATATGAAATTAGCCTCCTAAGAGTTGACCATGCCTCCTATTCAATATCAATGCCAATGAACTTACAAACTCCATCTCCTCTGTATGAGTTGAGATAACCAAAATAAGGAGAAGCCATGAAGAAAGTAGGTCCATCGCCACCATGATCAATAGACTTATTGTCACTGGTGCAAATACATTTAATTTGGAATTTAAAATGAGTGGTGAAGTTAGTGGAAGAGGTAATGGTGTCACCATCGTTGTTGAATGAACTTTAGTGCTAATCGTACCCTTCCATACATCATACACTGCAATTCCAGGGTTACAAAGACCCGTCGCTGCCTTACACTATCTCACAGTCACAGATCAGCCTCTAAGAAAAAAAATGGATTACTCCCAGCTCCACAAACTTCAATAATAAATGCTCCTACCAATGGTGGCTGAATATTGAATAACAAATGTAATGGTATGAATCGGTACTCAAGGAAACATGAATTGCTGCCTTCAATGATGGATCTGTTCTCTCTTTTGCAACCCCATTTTTTTTTGACATTTCTACTAGCTATGTTAAACCATTCAGATGTATGTCGAGATCCAACATAGCGATGTTCTAACCACATCTTTTTCTCTCTTGAACTCTTTGTCCTTTTTCTCTTTCCCATCATTTCAAACCCCAAACTTCAAAAACAATATGACTTAGAGAGGAGAGAAAAAACACTTTTACTTGGTTCTATTAGTCAATCCTGACGAAATATTATTTGTGAGTATCGAGCCTAAAACTAGTAATGCCACGTGGCTCCTTTCTCTTACTAGAAATCATAACTATTTCCGCTCGCATGCTCCTCTATCTCACCTACACTGAAAATCCTAATGGACACCTCCACGAACCCTACATCGTTAGCAACCCTCCCTGCTACAACACCTGTTAGTTTTAAGCTCCTTCTATTTTGATCTAAGTGACTTGTCCATGATTTTCCAACAATCTAGGCAACTTCCTTTCTGTATTAAGTGGCTTCAAGATGAAATTCAAATCCTCAAACTTTGACCTGCTCTCCCTAGATCTCACTACTCTTTAACCATTTTCTCCAAGGATGGAAGAGCCCTGTAGTGCAAATGTGCAAGCCTTCTATGCCATAGTTCACTGGGATTGGAAGAGTCATGTAGGAGGTCTTGAATTGGATGAATGGAAACTCTCATGCTGATTCCCAATCACATGTGCAATCTTGATACTAGAGTTCTTTGGCCATGCAAGAACTTTTCCTTCGGAGAATGCTATTTGATAACATTTGTCCTCCAAGGTTGAAATAGATACAAGGTTCCTCTTGATTCTCGGCACGAACAAGACAGCACTTAGATGGAGAGGAATGAAGGAGAACTTCACTGCTTTAAAGAATTCTGATCACAATCTTCTTAAACCTGCTCTGATACCATGTTGATTTTATAATCAGAATTAAAGCAATCAGAAAATGCAACACAATGAACAATGAACACAACAAGATAACCTGGGAAAACCCTCCAACTTGAGCGGAAAAACCCAGCAACAATATATCTCTTATATATTGAATGATAAGAACAACAATCTTCTTTACAATGGCCAAATCCATGGCCTACAGGTGTGGCTTCACTTCTTGAAGCACATTGAATAAGTTCACACTTGATAAATCTGATTTGCTCTTGAAATAACTTGATCTGCACTTTAGAAGTCTACTCTGCCTTGTGAATTATGCTTTTGATTTAATATATTCTGAATATGTGACTTGAACAATGAGGAAGCATTATATATACAAGTGAGAAGAAAGAGACACATCTCTTCAATCTCCATGTCGGCCTCCACCAAAAGTTGTGTCTCCAAAAAATGCATGAAGTTGGGCTGGAAGTGGGAGCCCGACGTTGTTCCTCCAACATCAACACAGATGACCATAGACAAATCCCTAAGAAAGAGGAGAGTGAGAATCTCTCCTTGGGTACAATGAGAGTCCAAACTTGGAATGTTAGGGGTGTGAATGCCCCTAACAAAAGATGCCTCGTCAAAACTCAGATTGATGGAGTGAAAATGGACATTCTACTTCTATAAGAAACCAAATTGCCAATAGAACAGGCCAGGAAAATATTTAGCCAATGGAAAGAATGGGAGTTAGTGATGTCCCTAGTAGGAGATGCCTTAGGAGGATTAGCTATCTTATGGAGGAAACATCTTCCAAGGATGGAGATCATAGGGGAAACAGAGCATTAGCTTTTAGGCAAGTTTCCAAAACTTATACAATCAAATGATTTATGGATTTTTGTGTCTATAGACCCACAAGAACAAACCAAAAACACTTGATCTTTGGAATCATTTCAGTCAGGTACTGAGGCTAATCAATCATGGAAAGATAATTTTGGGAGGTGACTTCAATGCAATAGCGGAAGATGACGAGAAACTGGGCGGCATTTCCCACCCTTCCAAATCCCAAGAGGATTTCAAGAACTTCATTGAAACCAACAACTTATTAAATTGCAAACCATAAAAGGGGAGATTTACTTGGACAGACAAAAGAAATGATTTTCTGAAAATAGCTGAGAGGCTAGATAGATTCCTCATTTCGAGTCAATGCATACAAAATAACTGGGAATGCATAGTAGACATCCTTCTGTGCAGCAGATTAGATCACCTCCCAGTAAGCCTTAGGATAGGAGAAGATCTGGGTCCTAAACAAAGACACTTCAAATTCTAGGATATGTGGCTGAGAGACCCAAACTTTATCCCTCTAATTTAGGAGTGGTGGTAGGCAACACCTTTTATCAAGGGATCAAGAATGTATCAACTAGTTGCCAAAGTAAAATATGTGAGAACAAAATAATAGAATGGAATCAATCTCATTTCGAGAATATATTCAAGGAGAAAGCCAAAATACAACAAGATCTCAATTATATATATATATATATATATATATATATATATATATATATATATATATATATATATATATAGTTAACATAAATTGATTGCACTTGTTTGACTGCATCTATTTAATTAGTCTAGATTAACCTATAAAGGAATCTTTATTTTCCTTTTCAAGTCTATTGTCATATTACCGGTTCTTCAATAGAACATCATCTAAGAAAGAAATGACATTGTAACTCTTAACATAAAATTAAGTTAAATAATTAAGTATTAATTATGGATCAATTTTTCTTGAGAAATATCAATGCTTAAATGTATTGTTAATTGAATTGTTTTGTTAGGATGAACATAAAATAAAAATGCAGGGTTTATTTTATTTTATTTACTTTTATACTTGTAACATATAGGTTATTCTTGTAATTTAGATAGTATAAGGGCAGAAAGTATATACCCTTGACTTTGAACATTCATTTTATACTCTTTTGCATGAACATTTCAAGTACTTGGCTCTAGCTCATAATTTTGATTAATTTAATATTCTAATTGAACCAATTTTTTGATTGACCATCACAAACAAAACCTAACCTCTACTCAAATTATTCTCAAAACATAAATTTCCAGTTCCTTTCCTAAGTTCCAACATGCAACTGTGAATTTGACCTAATTCATTTCGGCATCCATAAATTTAACTCTTAAGTTTCAAACTCAAATTTAAAACTAGACCAAAACCACCCCTTTCCACAAAACTATTATATACCAACTTCCAAATTATGTGTCTAAATAAAAGGACATCACCTTTAGCTCATTTTATGTATAGCCATCTACCATCCAAGTTCACAAAGAAAACCTTATTTGATTGATTCACTCTCAAAATCACTCTTGCATTTGTCATAGCATTACACTACATGGACATTCTTTAATTATATCACTTACTTGTCAAACAAGTTTCTAAACCGTAGTTTTATATTAAGGCATTACATCGCTCTTATATTTTTGTTCCAAATTCCAAGTTACCTTCATTAAAACATTCAAGGAATTTGCAGGCGCCTGATTTGTTTGTTTGTTTCCAGATTGAGTATTTTGACTGAGTGCACCTGAAGAATACATCCACCAGTCGCAATATTCACCACACCCCCTATTTGTTCACAAATCTGATCCCTACATGTGCTGGTATGGGGGCTTAAATTTACATTCACTGCTCTATATCTAGGGTTTGTTTCAACAGATCAGATAGGATATTAAAGGAGCGCTGAACACCTGAAGGAGTTATAATCCAACCACGTGGAGGAATAGAGTCAAGGCGATGCCCTAACATAGCAGGTGAACCAGTACAAGATCTACGCAGCATTCAGATTGTCTTCACAAACCCTAACGCAGCAGGCTTTGCATTACCAGGTCTAGACAGCACTCAGATGGATTTCACAAACCCTAGTTTGGAGCCCCAAAACCCTAGGGAAGGGTCGCTGCTTATCAGAGGGAGAACTTTGGAGTTTGAGAATAGATCTGCCGGGAATCATTGACAACTGGAGCAGCTGAAATTGTTCCCACAAGTTTTAACAACCTTATTGAACCTGGGCAGCGCTGGGAGTGCTGCAAGTGTCTAAAAATCTTGTATTAACATGGTTGTTATTTTTAAAACAACTCTCTGTACTGTGCATCAGCACATATTTCATTTGATAACTCAAATATCAGATCTCAGTAATATTTAAGTTTGACTTAATACAATAAGTATTTTGCAAGCAGCGGTGTTCTTTAATGCAAAATTATTATGCATGATCTGCATTGTAAAGATTAATTCAACAGTTTGAAACATTCAGGGATATTGCAGGAATACAAGCCATCACACACATGTAAACATACCAGACTTTACATAGAAATAACACTACCTTATTCATATCAAAGCACATTCTTGAAGAAAATGAGAAATATATTTTAATTATAATCATTCAATCAAGAGGCTGAACATTGGTGAGATTGAAAATCTTCTCGAGTACACACTCCTTAGCTATTTTAATCAATAGTCAACCTCCTATCAAGTAATTTTTCCGGCATGTTATCAGTCTCCGGTGGCCTTGGCCTCCTCGAGCCGCTCAAGCTCATTCAAGGTGGGCAGAGTTAGGGCCTGCACGGCCGTCATTCAACAATTAGCATATACACGAAGGAATCCGATCTAAACATCATCGAAATCATGGCCAAAAAAAACAAGGAAAAAAACCAAGTTACCATGTACACGAAGGGATCCGATATCCCTCCTTTTCCAAACCTTCGTACTTTGTGATTTTTCAACAGCCTGCAAAATACAGAAAAGAGACCAAACGCTGAGAAAAGAGACCAAACCCTGAGAAAAGAGACCAAAACACAAAGGCTTTTCTTTATATATCTTGTCTTACATCCGGAGCGCCTTGCTAGTGTCGGGATTGTTGCCAAACTTTTCGCGGATGAGCTTCTCAGAACAAGATATCGATTCCATCAGAAACATCTGAATGGCCGTGCAGAGCAGCTCTGTGCGTGTCCCCACTCCCTCCTCTGATGCCATTTTCTCCTTCCTTTCTTCGCCGCCTCCTTGCCCTAGACGCTTTTTGCTGCTTTCATTTTACTTGACTCCTTGTCTCAATATAAAGGAAGAAAGCGGGCTCACATGAACTTTTTTTTGTTACTGTTACGTCCCCTTCACGGCTCCACCTCCCGCGAGACCAATTGACACTAAAATTTTATTGCCCCTATTATTTTTAAAGTAATGTTTGGCATTACAACTAGTATAATTTTTACACGTGGTACTGGAGGTAGATTCGAGGATATTTTAGCGGTAGAGTCAATTTCCAACACAAGACTCCATTAGAAGGTAGGTTTTTTTTTTTAATTTTATATAATTTTTTGGTTTTTTATTTTTCATAAAGGAGAAAGGAGGTCAAATAACTTAATTATATGTGTAGAGGAAAATAATCTTTGCTTAGGTTTAATTTAGATTAATTAAATCAAATGTATACTAACTAATATAATTCAAATAGATACGAGGATTTTTAGAAGGATTTTTTGAACAAGTTTTAAACATTTTAAGGATAAATGTGTTTTCTTAAAAAAATTGTAAGAGGACTTTTTTTAATAGATTTGTCAATAATATGATTAGAGCAAGTAAATATATTTATTCCGTATCAATTCAACTATTTTGTTTTTGCTCCTTTGAATTTTCTTAAAGTAAGTACATTTTTCAACGATGAACATGTAAATATATTTGTCCACAACCAATCATCTACATTTATTAACTTTCTAAAGTACATTCCTCAGGCCAAGCATATAAATACATTTAAACACAACAAATCAAATATTATGTTTGCCCTTTGTTTTTTTTTTTGTTGTGTTACTGAGTACATTCCTCCAAGCCAAACACATAAATATATTTATCCACAATAGATCAACTATTATGTTTGTGTTTTGATGTTTTTTGTCATGTTACTGTTTATTTTTGTTGTTAATTTTTAAAAGTGCATTCCTCTAGGCCAAACACATTAATATATTTATCCACAGCAGATCAACTATTATGTTTGCGCTTTGGTGTTTTTTTGTTGTGTTACTGTTTATTTTTGTTGTTAAATTTTTAAAGTGCATTCCTATAGGCCAAACACATAAATATGCCCTTTGTTGTTTTTTGTAGTGTTACTATTTATTTTTCTGCCTGTTTGTGCTCCAATAAGTTGGAGAAGGAAATTTTGAATAGATATATAGATAATATAAAGTTAAAATAAAATATAAAATGATAGGTATTTGATATTATTATTATTTAATAAATTAATTTTTTTTGAGTGGTAAGATTTTATATATATTATATAATCAAAAAGAGAACTGTATACATTGTTTATGCTCCATGAGCAGAAGACTATAAACCATTACTACCAACCTTACTACCAGCTGCATTATCTCCAAACTTAACCATTCCTCCATCATACTTTTCTAAACTTACAAACTTACTTTTGTCACCAGTCATGTGATGTGAGCATCCACTATCAATAATCCATTCATCCTTATCTTTCTCAACTTGAATAGCAAAAGCACTTTCTTCCACTATTTTTTCTTCCTTCACACAACTAGCAGAATTAGAAGACACAAGATCTTCTTTAATAGCAATAATCATGCATTCATTTGCACTAGTACTAGCATCATCAGATTCATAATCAATTACACCTTCATCATCAAAATCTCTAACATAGTAGTATTTCTTTGCAGCTCTAGGCCTGCTCTCAAATCTTTTCCTATTTCTTTCAATTCTTTTAGGACATCTGGAAGCATAATGACCTACTTTACCACAAGAGAAACATTTGAAAGGTAATTTACCTTTGAACTTACCAGAACCTCTTTGCAACCTGTTAACAAAGTTAGCTTCAATTTCATCAAAGTCATCATCCACATTATATTTCTCAACTCTGGAGATCTTTTTTGAAGTACTAGCTTTAAAAGCTGTCTCAACTTTTGGTAGGGCATCACCAAATTCTCTCATCTCAAAGGCTATAAGCTTTCTAAGTAATTGATCTCTATCAATAGTTTTCACAGTCATGAATTCTTCAATTGCAGCTACCTTGTGGCTATAGGACTTTGGTAGTGATCTAAGAATTTTTATCACAACTTCCTTATCACCAATGGTTCCTCACATTCCTTTTATTCCATTGATAAGTTCATCAACCCTTTGCATTAAGGCTATAATTTTTTCATCTTCATTCATCTTCAAGCTCTCATATTTAGCTTTCAAGCCCTGAAGTTTGGCTTCTTTACCGAATCATCTCCTTCATACAATTTCTTCAACTTTTCCCAAACCATTTTGAGGTGTGGTATATTTTGATTCTACAGCCTTCCATACTTTATAACTAAGACAAAGGAGATGGATTTTCATTTGTACCTTCCAAAGAGCATAATTTGTCCCATCAAACTGCGGAGTTTCCCTTTCATAAGACATCTTGGATCTTCCTCAAGTTGTTAGGCTCTCTTCTGAGGAACCTGCTCTGATAGCAATTGTTGAAATACACTGGACAACTAAGAGGGGGGGTGAATTAGTTGTCACAAAAACATAGCTTCATATGAATATCAAACCATCAATAAACTTAATTATTCATAATTAGATTTAACCATGAAAGCATGAAACCATAAACTTAAATACAATCAAACATCCAACACAGTAGACACCAGATTTTTACTTGGAAAACCCTAAAAGGGAAAAACCACAGTGGGTGTTAGCCCACAGAAATATATGAGTTATAATAATACTAAAAAATAGAGGCTCACTACCTACAAGACTCACTACCCAAAATGCTCACTGCAAAGAATGGCTCACTACCTAATGGGTGGCTCACTGCCAAAGTGGTGAACTGATTAGATAGCATCTACTCCATGCTAGGGTTCAGTTCCATTTAAACATAATATAACTCCTCTGCTCTACTTTTTCAAACCTTCACACTTATCTCTTCATATTCACATCACCCTCACTTTTTCGCAATTACATTACATGCTTTTATATAATTCATCAACCTTGGAATGTACATCAAGGTCGTCATCACATTCATCAACGATTGGATCTATCTCCAAGGTTGGCATTACAATCATACATAAAATAAGTCTAGACCAAATACAAATTTAGCTAAGAAAAATATGTAAAGATGTATGCGGATCATGCCATGCCTTAGCTGGGACTCAATCACAATCCCCCATGCCACAACATGCTTCTACAAACTTCGATGCATCTCCACAAATAGTGAAATTAACCAAGTCAGCCAAGACTGATGAGAGCACTAGGTCTGCTAAGAACATTCTTCATTCAAGATCCAATTTTATCTTTGCGGACAAATCCAAAGGTAGGAACACAATTAGGAGACATCCACAAGCACATTGTAATTACCAGGAACAACTACACAATCTCTAACCACTCTGTCAAGAAGATTCTTCAAATCGGAGCACAAGAACAACACTGTTAGCCACTATCATAAGGAAATAGCTTGCGGACTACCAAATCACAAACCATTGTAGTTGAAGGCACTTAATATTATTAAAAACATGATTCTAGAACTATAGACCAAAATACTTCAATGTGGAGGAATGTGGAGCATAACACTCTCTTCCTGTCATAACCAAACATATAGGGAAAGCAGTTTTCACACTGGTGAACACAACTTACTCAAATATTCATGCTGGAGGCTTAATCTTGGAATATAACATCTTTAGACGGACTTCTAAATAACTTCCAATCTGCAGGCAAAGATATACATTCTATAGGAAATGTGGAGCTAACTTCTAGACTATTCTTCTTAGTGCAATACATGGTTTCCACTGCAACACACTATTACCACTGGAGGGGCTAAGTTTCTCAATATCCTCAACATCAGGGTCACCTACATAAGTAAATACAAAACATTTCACTCCATACAAGCAAGAAAAAAAGTAAGAGCATAGTTGACAGCAATGACAACATAGATAAGTTGACATCAACGACAACACTAGTTAGGCACATACTTGCAACAATATCTTTTTCATTTTTATAGCATTTTCCTTTCATTACTTAAAAGATCTATATTCTACCTTCTCATATCTCTGTATATGCCTTATTGAATGATTTGGATGAAATTTAAATATGTTTTAAACAATCAAAACCTTTAATCTTGTCTCATTCATTACTGCAAACACACAGAAACAATTGACATTATAGGTCTTAGGCTGTGCAAATAGTTATCTTGCCTTTCAAGTTGTGAAACATAGCTTTCCTACTAAGAGACAGATCATTGATCTTCCTTTGAAATACTTATGTGATAAAATTGCCATTCATTGAGTTGTGTGAAGAAATCTTTACAATAGTAATTGTGAATCAGTCTGCCCTTTAATATCATTTTGGCGCAGTCACCTTCTAGAGTTAGTTTTCATTTTAAAAACAATCATCTTTCTTACCCTTTTCCTTTAAAATTCATTAGTCTTTAGGAGAATCAAAAGGGGAACCAGCCCATAATTTGGAGATTCATCTTCACTATGAGCATACCCACAGGCTTGAAGGTGTTTCCATGTTTCACGAGATTGCCGAGCATTCAAACTTAGCATCCTGGTGCAATCTCTGTAACAAGAATTAATACTAGTAGTCCCCAAACTTTTAGAAAAGAGAGAAAAATATTGTGTATCAAACTTGAAGTTTTAAGACATAACCCTACTAGTTTCCATTATGAATCTAAGGCACAAGTACAAATCTATATATTCACAAATCCATGCTAGACTCACAAACTTATTCTCTAACAAGGCAATGATACAATGCAATACTCTAGACAATTACACTAAGTACTATTTCCCAAGTCTCATAATAGATATATTCAAAATCTTGATATGTTTGATACTATTCTTTATTTATTGAGATAAACATCATTATCTACCTCATTCAATTTCCACAATATCATTGTCAAATTTCTTGTTCCCACCAATAATAACAAAAAAACAATATATATTTAGTTTTTTTTAATAAAAAGGTGGTAGACCACCCATACTTGTATTAATAATATGAAAAATCTTATAGAAAATAGCGAAAATGATTACACTCTTCTATACTATCAGAGCCAAAATTTATACATTAAGGGCCCATATAGTGGCTATTGTCAACTATCTTAGAGTGGTAGGGAAATAAGTATTAAAATAGAAAAACAGAGATAAAACTAGACATGGCTTAGTACCCTATCACCATGGGGTCCTCGCACGTTGGGAGGGAAGAGCACCTAACCCACTGTTAAGGGTCCACCCTTTCACTTGCCCTAGACCCGTGAATGGCCAATTATCCATCCACCAGTGTCGTCATGCCTAGCCCAGACGTGTGTGGCACACATGAAATCTCTCGTTCATCTTGGCCATCTAGGGGAGATGTATCTTCATGGCTTGATAGTGCTTTTGGGAGGTGGGGGCCCACATTGGGGTATGCATCCTAAGGAAATGGATGGAATTGACCACATCCATCCACCTGGTTCTCATCTACTTAGAAAAATTGTAGCTGTTGCCATGAAGGGCCCTGTCTAGTCCACTAATGCAGCCACATCCTAAACCTTTTTGCATTGCTTAAACACACACTTCCTTGCTGGAGAAGTTCATAGGGATTGTACCAGGAATAAACCTCAAGTAACATTGCCTCACCTTTCATCAAGTCATAGCCTTACAATATGAATTTCCATTTCTCCAAGATGTGGAGATAATAAAACACCAGACTCATTGCTATGGCATGGATGTAGTGACCATCTTGGACTATGTCCATGATGTTTAAAAGGAGGGTGGAAACAATGTCTGACTAGTGGAGAAGTTTGTCCTCCTTTCACTCTAGCCATCTCTGATTGTATATATTCCTAATAAAAAACTGGGCCATCGTACAGTCTATGTTAAAGATCTAGTTCATGTCCATGATTCTGATCCTTCTTGTTAGATCCCTAAACTTTGACTATGTTTTACTTTTTACTTTCATATAATTAAGTGGATAACTAATCATAGATTAATGATTTGATGTTAGGAAAATGTCAGGATAAATCATTGATTTTAAGAATTATGATTAATGCATAGAATTAGAAATGAGATTACATGTTATTGAGATTATTTAAGCATGATGTATAATGATTTATTGATGATACAGTGATCAAAGTTTGTATGACTATGAGTGTAACCAGGAAAAGATTTCCAACTCTAAGAATGGAAGGAGAGTATCACCTGAGAGAAGGGGATATATGTTTTGAAAAATGTAGGTTTTCCATTTGATTTCCAAGGTGTACATTACTTGTACCTTCATGAGACAGGGTATGTCTTAGTTATCTTCCCTTATTTAGTCAATTTCAATTCGACTATTGTCGTTTTGTCGATTAAGGGTTTTTTTATGTCATCTATGTCAATTCAACTGAATAATGTTTAGGGAGAATTATTAATGATTAGAGTTAATAATTGTCTTTTGTCAGAGATTTCTTATATATATATATATCGATTTAATTATACTAACGACAGTATAAGATTGCGAGGCAGGGAAGTAAGGCTCGACCCCATGCTCGCATTTTGATGCATGATTGATGTTAACACCAGACTTATGGTAATGTTATTATGGTTTCAACATAGTTTTTTTATTATTTGCATATTATACATATATGATGTATAAGTAAGTATTGTGTGATATAATTACTATCCTCCTCATGCTTTGTTAAGCTTCCTTCAGTTTTCAACCACTACGTGCATATAGTGAACCATATCCCATAATGCACAAAAGTGTTGAGTGAGTGGGAGAAATGTTGTTGGTTCAACATAACCTTTCCATGATTGTAGCACTTCTTTTGATGCATGCTCTCGATGAGAGAGTTTATAACGAAGTGGAGTAGATATTCCCACAGGAGTATGGGAAGTTTATGCTATTGTCAACCTTCATTTTGAGGGCAGTTTTTATTATGTTTTGATTTAGGTAGGAATCTCTGAGTTGGGCATATGAGAAAACAATAAAGGAGTCAAGGAGAAAGCTTAGAAAAATATCAAAACTCCAGATGCAGTATATTCCATTTATATGACTTGACAATAAAATTCTATGTAAATTTATCATTATTACCATGAGAAAAACATTATGATTGTAAAGTGAAGGAACTCACTAGCATGCTATCTTTGAATATGTTATAAATTTTTAGTTTGAAATTATTCGTAAAAGATATGCTTTTTATATAATGATTATGCAAATGATTATTGTTAAAAAAATGATTATAATGATCATGGTTATTCACTTGATGGTAAATTGGGAATATCAATGTAGGTAATATGAGATGACTTGTTACATATGGTATCAAAGCTACCAGGTTCAACACATAGACCTATGAGCTCAGTGCATGAAATCTTCCTCAGAAATTAACAATTGCTAATGTTTGGATGTTCTTTTGCCAGAATGGTAAGAAAACGAATGAAACCATGGAAGAAGGTAATGGGAAATGGACATTACCTAAAGGCTATGAGGGAGCTAGCCTCAAGAATGAAAAGCCTAGGCCAAACTGGTTACCTAGAAGATGCATGGTTATCTAATACTAAAACCTTCTTTGATGCTATTAAACACATCAAGCAAGAGAAGGAAAAGAAGAACAAAGTAGTTAAGGCTATTGTTTCTATATTTGAAAATGAATCAGTTAAATCCTTTGCATCTAAGGAACTACCATTTGGAAGTGGTCCTAATGCTCCTATTATCACTCAGGAGGTCATGGATGAGTATCTTTGAGTACATCCAACTCCCAAGTCTAATTTAGTAAACCTCAAGGATGAGGATAAACCTAGGAAGATCTCCCTTTCTGAAAGTGACTTGTAGTTGCAAGATGTAAAAAATTGTAATAAATGATGGATATTATGTGATTTATGGATACTATAGTGCAATTTTGAAAATTTGGCAAAACTTTCCTTTCTTATTTAAGATTGCATAAATGAGAATGTATTTATGTTTATGAATGGATTCAATAGTATGAAAAACTAATTGAATGCATAACCTGTAAACTTTAGGAGAAGTAGATTACAACATGGTTCAGATAGGAATCAGTACTGGGGGTAGCCCAGAGGAAGGGCAACCTTCTGGCCACTCTGATTCAAAACTTGACTAGATCCTTGCTATACTCCATGAGACAAGGGAAAGAATTGGAACTTTAGAGAAGGAGGTTAGGGGTCAGAATGGACCCAGACAGGAAGGCTTCCATCAGGGTGAAGATGAGGAATGTCATGAAAACACCACCCAAAGTGGATGTGGAGAGAATAACTTTGAAATGAGACAAGATGAGGATAAAAGGAGCCACTTGGATCTAGAGTTATCTAGAGATATGAAAAAGATTAAACCTACCAAATTTGATGGGACTATAAGTGGAGATGACGCAGAGGCATGGCTTACAGATATGGAGAAATACTTTGAAATAAGAAACTACTTTGAAATAACCAAAGCAGTATGGGGAGCATACCAATTAGCAGGTGAAGAGTCCACCTGGTGGATGAAGAAGAAGATGGAGTTAAGAATGAACTCCTTGAGTCTAACCTAGGAAAGGTTTTTGGAACTCTTTAAGCAAAGATGTTTTCCACAGTTGTATTTTGAACAGAAGCTTATAGACTTCCAAAAACTAAGATAGGGTGACTCATTTGTGAATGAGTATTGGGAGAAATTCACTTGTCTTCTTAAATGTGTTCCCCAATATCAGCAGGATGAGAGATTTCACATCCAAAAGTTCATCATGGGTTTGAATGCCCAAATTGGAGGTGAAGTTGATGTGCATGGTCCCACTACAATGGGCCAAGTTTATGAGAAAGTTATCAAATAGGAACAAAAGTTGAAATCCATATCTGGCTATTGGGACAAGAACCGTAAAATGTTTAGTTGGTCACAATAATCCTAGTCATTTAAGAAAAAGATAAATAAATAGAAATTCAACAAGAAAGGTGATAAAGGATTCAAGGATAATCAGAATGAATCCAGGGGTGGTAAGAAAAACACTAATAACTCCAAGAAAAATGAAGATAATTAAGGAAAGCCCTATGAAAGGTGAGGACCCATAGGAGGGTGTTTTTCATGCAGTGGTGACCATTATGCTAATTAGTGTCCCAATAAGACCCAAGGGACTCATCCATGAGGAAATCCTTTACCCTTGCAATAGGCAGCCTTCTAACAGTGGATACATGCAGCCTTGGACAACTGGTAGGTGGAGTATCAAATTACTCCAATTAAAACCATAGGTATTTTATATGGTATTCTAATCTCAGTTTTGATAGATACTGGTGCTATAGAATTATTTATTTCTCCAAAAGTTTTAAATAAGATTTCTATAAAAGCTAGGTACATGGTAAATTCTTGGTCAGTTGAATATGGTAATTAGAGAAGGGCTTAGGTAGAGCAATGTTTGTTTGAGGCCAAGGTTGAAATCTTGAGTTTTTCTACTGAAGTGAACCTTTATGTAGCCCCATTAGGCTCATATGATGTCATATTTGGAATAAACTGGTTATTGAGGCATAGGGCTAAGTTGGATTGTTTTGCTAAAACAATAGAATGCCTAGATGACCTTGGGAATAAAGTTTTTCTGCAAGGCACTACTAGAGAGGTTAAATTGAGGTAAACATCTTCCTTATAGATGAAAATAGCCCATAGAAGAGGATGTCAACTATGTGCTATTAAAATGGGGAAAATAAATAGTCATAAGGAATCTATTTTCCAAGATGATTTGATGTATTATGAATCTCAAAAATTCCAAGGAGTTAAAGAAGGAGAATCCATAGAACATGAGAGATCAGATATGGATAGATACCCATTTCTTTGAGATTTTGAGGTTTTATTCTAAGATGATTACCTGGATTACCTCCTAAGAGAGATTTAGATTTTTTAACAGATATAAATCTAGGATTGAAACCTATATCTACACCTCCTTATAAAATGACCACAACAGAGTTAATAGAGCTAAAGGCTCAGTTGCAAGAATTTCAAGAAAAAGGATTGATAAGACCTAGTGTTTCACCCTGGGGAGCACCAGTAATTTTTGTTACAACGAAAGATGGAACATTGTGTCTATGCATAGATTATGATATGCTAAATAAGGCAACAATAAAAAACAAGTATCCATTGCCTCGTATTGATGATCTTTTCGATCAAATGTGAGGGGCAATTGTGTTTTCAAAGATCGATCTTTGAGCCATATACCATCAATTGAGGCTAAAAGATGAGGATTCATAAGATGACCTTTAGACAAGGTATGGGCACTGTGAGTTCATTGTCCTACCCTTTGGATTAATGAATTCCTCTGCAACATTCATGAACTTAATGAACAGTGTGTTTAGAGATTATTTGGACAAGTTTGTCCTTGTTTTTCTCAATGATATTTTGATTTACTCTAAAAATGAGGAGGAACACCTCCAACATCTATGGATTGTTCTCTAGAGGTTAAGAGATAATAAAATGTGTGGACAGATCTCAAAGTGTACTTTCTTTCAGAAAGAAGTACAATATATGGGTCATATTGTTAGATTTAGTACACACAACTAAGAGGGGGGGTGAATCAGTTGTGCAAAACTTGCATCTAATTCAAAACACTTAACTCCTCTTTATTATTTAATAGCATATCAATTAATCACTCATGAAAGCATAAAGCATAAACATTAGAGCAGATACACATCAACACATGAGAAACCAAGATTTTGACGTGGAAAACCTAGTTAAGGGAAAAACCACAGGGTGATTAACCCGAGGATTATTCTCTGTTAGAAGAATAAGAAAAATAGATGGCACATGCCAATTAGGGCTCACTGCCTAAGCACACTACTCACAAGAGGCACACTGCCTACAAGAGACACATTGTCTACAAAGTAACAAGTATCACAAACTTGAATTGGAGATTGACATCTTTACCATGCCTAGATTAGGTCCATTTCAGCCCAAAAACTCCTGCTCGGCTTTTCACTCTTCTTCTTCGCTATAGCACAGTCATCCGGACCAAGGCACAATTCAAAATGAATTCACAATCCCTTATTTATACAAGGCATTGACTTAGGAACAATCATCTAAGTCGGCAAACACCTACAAGATCATTCACAAGACGTGTAATACATCCGGTCGGCCAGTCTCAAGAAGAACACCAATATCTATGGTTATTCTTCAAATGCAAACTCTAACTTTAATGCGGACCACCAATAAGAATTGTACATGATCCAAAGATCACCAAAACCTTTCTTGAGTCATCAAGAACATCTACACTTTATCAGCTTACTGGAATTCTTCTGTTCTTCATCTGAAACTTCAAGAACATAGTCTGTAATCACTGTCATAATGAAAAAGGTGCTTCCAGACCTCCAAACCATGAACAAATCTCATTGTCACTTCAAACAAACTTTTTCAACACTCTCTCCAATCCACAGAATGGGATAATGTAATTCCGGAGCTCACCGGACCAATCTGTGACACTCTGTCACCATTGAACATCTGTCAGAACCGGTTCTACTAGAGCAGTCATAACTTCTTCAGATCATTATGCGGACCTCTGAAAACTTTACCGGATCATCTCAAGACTCATATCTACTAACCATTTAAACCGTATCTTTTGATCTTCATCTTATCTTTGACTTTTACCTTAATGTCATCACTATTCTTCACTGTTCCTGATTGAGACTAATTTCCTCAATATCCTTAGCACATAGCTCATCCAATCCTTCTCATTAATGGAATATGAGTATGTTGACATCAATGACAACACCAGTTATCCTCATACTTGCAACAATCTCCCCCTTTGTCATTGATGGCAACATGTGATGTGAAAAACTATCAAGACAAGAACTTCTCCTTTCTGTCACAGCTCCCCCTATCAACAACAAGTCTTCACATGTCTTGTCTTCCTTTACTGCTCCCCCTTTGATCATCAACCACTTGTTTTTCACATGTCTTCTCTCCCCCTTTGACATCAATGGCAAAGGGCTCAAACTTGCAATTCTAACACATTAGAATCATACCAGCTGCTCCCCCTAAGTAGCAGCTCCCATCAATCCGGATCACAAGATATGACTGTAATATCCACCGGACTGATGCACATCAATGCATCCTAGTTCATCACTGGAGGGGCAATAACCCCTAACTTCTCCCTCGGATACTCAAAAGAGTCCTTGGGAAGAGGTTTAGTAAAAATATCTGCAAGCTGATCCTTGGAGGGCACATACTCCAATCTGACTTCACCCTTGTTCACTTGCTCTCTCAGAAAGTGAAATTTGATAGATAGACGCTTGGTCTTAGAATGCAACACCGGATTCTTAGAAATATTTATTGCGCTTGAATTATCATAGAAAATTGTGATAGGCTTCTCATATTCTACTTGAATATCTCTTAGCATTTGCTTCATCCACAAAAGTTGAGCGCAACTTCCTGCTGCTGCAATGTATTCTACTTCAGTTGTAGACAGGGATATTACCTCTTGTTTCTTTCTTAGCCAAGAAACCAACCTTTTTCCCAAAAAGAATGCTCCTCCACTTGTACTCTTCCTGTCATCCACATCTCCTGCCCAATCTGCATCTGTATATGCATGAAGAGAAAAATTATGATCTCTAGGATACCATAGACCATACTCAACTATTCCTTTTAACTACCTAAAAATTCTTTTGATTGCCATGACATGAGATTCTCTAGGATCAGCCTGGAATCTTGCCACAAGACCAACAACCTGCATTATATCTGGTCTAGTTTGAGTGAGATACAATAATCCTCCAATCATTGATCTGTACTTTGTCTGATCTGTCTTAGGAGAGTCATCATCTTTGCTCAACTTACATCTAGTTTCCATGGGAGTGTTCATTGGTTTTGAATCTTCCATTCCAAATTTCCTTAACAATTCTTTCACATATTTGGTCTGAGAGATAAAGATTCCTTTCTTTGTCTGAGTAATTTGCAGACCCAAGAAGAAATTCATTTCACCAAGCATTGACATTTCAAACTCACTTTTCATTTGATTTGCAAAGGTTTTACACATACTGTCTCTTCCTCCAAAGATGATATCATCAACAAATACTTCAACAATCAAGATGTTTTCATGATCAATTTTGAAATATAGGTTACTATCAGCAGTACCTTTGTTGAAACCAATCTTCAAAAGATGTTTGTCCAACCTTTCATAGCATGCTCTTGGAGCTTGCTTTAGACCATATAGTGCCTTCTTTAATTTGTAGACCATATCACCATGCTTAGATAACTGAAATCCATCTAGTTGTTCAATGTACACCTCTTCTTCTAGGTCACCATTTAGGAAAGCAGATTTGACATCCATCTGATACAATTTGAAATCTTTGAAGGCAGCAAATGCAAGAAATAGTCTGACTGCTTCAATTCTTGCCACTGGAGCAAAGGTTTCCTCAAAATCAATCCCTTCTATTTGAGAGTAGCCTTTGCAGACTAATCTGACTATATTTCTGATTACTTCACCAACTTCATTTAGTTTGTTCTGGAAGACCCATTTGGTTCCAATCACATTCTTGTTACTAGGTCTAGAAACAAGATCCCAAGTGTGATTTTTCTCAATTTGCATCAACTCTTCCTCCATTGCTTTGGTCTAATTTTCATCATTGCAGGCTGCATTTATTGTCTTAGGTTCAATCTTTGAAATCAGACAACATTCCTCTAAATTTTGATCAATTTTCCTTCTAGTTTGCACAGCTTTTCTTTTGTCACCTATGATCTGATCTTCAGAATGGTTTAGTCTTACATACCTTGGAACTTTGGGAGTTTCTTACACTTCTGCTTCTTGATCAAGCTCATTAAGACCTATCTCTTCTTCCTGATTTACCGGATCAGTCTGAATCTGACTTTCAGGAGAGGATTGAGCTCCTTGAGCTAGAACACCATCTTGATCACCTTCATCATACTCATAAAACCTTGAGGGTTTCTCTATTCCCTCATCAACCTTTACATTTGTACTTTCTATCATATTTCTTAGTCTCTTGTTATAACACCGGTATGCTTTGCTTTGAGTGGAGTAACCCAAGAAAATTCCTTCATCACTTCTAGCATCAAACTTTCCAAGATCTTCATCTCTTTTAATGTAACATTTTCTACCAAATACTCTGAAATATCTCACAGTAGGAGTGATGCCAAACCAAAGTTCATAAGGAGTCTTACCGGTATTGTTTCTGATTTGAACTTGATTGAGAGTATAGACTGCAGTGCTGACAGTTTCTCTCCAAAATATCTGGGGAACATTTGCTTCCATCATCATTGTCCTGGATGCTTCCTGGATGGTCCGGTTCTTTCTCTCTACTACTCCATTATGTTGTGGAGTCCTAGGAGAAGATAACATCTCTTTATACCATACTTCTCACAAAAATCTATGAAATCACCGGATGTGAATTCACCACCTCTATCAGACCTCAAACATTTCAGTTTTAATCTGGTTTGATTCTCTACCATAGCCTTGAAGATTTTGAACTTCTCAAAAGCTCCTGATTTCTCTTTCAGAAAGGTAACCCACATCATCTGGGAAAGGTCATCAATTAGTAACATGAAATATCTATCACCTTGCATACTCTTGATTCTTGTTGGACCACATAGATCAGTATGAACTAGGTCCAATAATCTGGTAGAGGACTGACCCTTGCTTTTGAATGAGACTCTGCTCTGTTTACCCAGCTAACATTCTTTGCACAAACTGTTTGTAGGTTTTACCAATTTTGGAAGATCTCTTACAGCCTGAGTATTGCTTATCTTGATGATGTTATCAAAATTTATGACACATCCTTCTATGCCATAACCAACTCTGATCAACTTGAACAAAGAGACAACTTTTACCAGCACCAACCAAGTGGAAGATATTACCTTTAGTTTGAGTACCAGATGCAATCTCTGTTCTGGATCTTTCAAAGATTTTGCATTTGCCATCCTTGAATCGGAGATCATAGCCTTTGTCCACCAACTGTCCAACACTAAGAAGATTGTACTTCAAACCTTCAACATACAACACATTACCAGTTTTGTTTCTTCCATTAAAAGAAATAGTTCCTCTTCCTTTGATTCTACCAGCTAAATTATCACCAAACTTTACCACTCCTCCTTCATACCTTTCCAAATCTAAGAACTTGTTCTTGTCACTTGTCATATGGTGAGAGCATCCACTGTCAATAACCCAATCATCCTTATCTTCAACTTGGGCAGCCAAAGCTTTTTCTACAGCCTTATGATTGACAAATTCAGAGGATATTGGATCTTCTTCCTTGATGGCAATAAACACCCATTCATTTCCGGATTTGTTTCCTATCCCTGATTCATCATCTGTTACTCCTTCATTATCATCTTCTTCATGAACATAATTACAATTCTTTTGGAACTTTTGTCTGTTAGAATTTGACCTTGTGGATCTTTCCGGACATCTTGAGGCAAAATGACCAATCTTATTGTAGTTGAAGCACTTAAAGGGTAATTTTCCTTCATACTTACTAGATCCTCTTGGCAGTCTCTTTGCAATGAGGGCTTCAAATTGAGCTGTTTCTACTTCGTCTACTTCCATGTCTCTTCTTGCTTGATCATACCAAGACAGCTTCCTTGAAGAGTTTTCTCCTGGATCAAAACTTTGTTTACCTTTCATAGAGGCATTGGCATTAAATGCAGATTCAGTCTTGGGGGGATCATCTCCAAACTCGGTCATTTCAAATGCAGCCAATTTGCTAGCCAATTGGTCTCTTGTGACAGTTGTATGGGCTCTAAATTCATTAATGGCAGCAACCTTGATTTTGTAGGCAGCAAAAAGGGATCTGAGAATTTTTCCAACAATCTCATTTTCATCCAAAACTCCACTAGCATTCCTAATTCCACACACTAGCTCATTTACTCTTGGCATAAAGGTAGTGATATTTTCATCATCTCTCATTTTCAGTTTTTCAAATTTCCCTTTGAGACTCTGCAACCTTGCACTCTTAACATACTCATCTCCTTCATGCAGAAGTTCTGGTTTATTCCAGATCTCATAGGCAGTTGGTAGGTCAATAACATTTGAGAGCTCTAAGTCAGTTAATGCACTTAGAAGAGCCTCTTTGGTCCGCAGATTGTTTTCAGCATCTATGATGTCATTTAGAGTTGTCAGACCACCCTGTGGAGGTACATATGCTTTTGTGACCATGGACAAGTACACCTTTCCCATACAATCCAAGTGACATTTCATGCGACCTTTCCAAAGAGAGATGTTGGTTCCATCAAACTTCGGACTATCCTTCTTGTATGATGACATCCTGGATCTCCTCAAGCGGTTAAGCTCCTTTTAGAGGAACCTAGCTCTGATACCAATTGTTAGATTCAGGGCACACAACTAAGAGGGGGGTGAATCAGTTGTGCAAAACTTGCATCTAATTCATAACACTTAACTCCTCTTTGTTATTTAATAGCATATCAATTAATCACTCATGAAAGCATAAAGCATAAACATCAGAGCAGATACACATAAACACATGAGACACCAAGATTTTGACATGGAAAACCTGGTTAAGGGAAAAACCACAGGGTGATTAACCCAAGGATTATTCCCTGTTAGAAGAATAAGAAAAATAGATGGCACATGCCAATTAGGGCTCACTGCCTGAGCACACTGCTCACAAGAGGCACACTGCCTACAAGAGACACACTATCTAGAAAGTAACAAGTATCGCAAACTTGAACTAGAGATTGACATCTTTACCATGCCTGGATCAGTTCCATTTAAGCCCAAAAACTCCTGCTCTACTTTTTATTCTTCTTCTTCACTATACCACACTCATCCACACCAAGACATGATTCAAAATGAATTCACAATCCCTTATTTATACAAGGCATCAACTTAGGAATAATCATCTAAGTCGGCAAACACCTACAAGATCATTCGCAAGACGTGTAATACATCTGGTTAGCTAGTCTCAAGAAGAACACCAATAAGAATTTTACATGATCCAAAGATCACCAAAACCTTTCCCGAGTCATCAAGAACATCCGCACTTTATTAGCTTACTGGAATTCTTCTGTTCTTCATCCAGAACTTCAAGAACATAGTCTGTCATCACTGTCATAATGAAAAAGGTGCTTCTGGACCTCCAAACCATGAACAAATCTAGTTGTCACTTCACACGAACTTCTTCAACACTTCCTCCAATCCACAGAATGGGATAATGTAATTCCAGAGCTCACCGGACCAATCTGTGACAGTCTGTCACCACTAAACATCTATCAGAACCGGTTCTACTAGAGTAGTCATAACTTCTTCAGATCGTTATGTGGACCAACTAAAAACTTTACTGGATCATCTCAAGACTCATATCTGCAAACCCTTTAAACTGCATCTTCTGATCTTCATCTTATCTTGGACTTTTACCTTAATGTCATCACTATTCTTCACTGTTCCTGATTGAGACTAATTTCCTCAATATCCTCAGCACACAGCTCATCCAATCCTTCTCATTAATGCAATATGAGTATGTTGACATCAATGACAACACCAGTTATCCTCATACTTGCAACTTCATCTTCCTTACAGATGAAAATAGCCCATAGAAGAGGATGTCAACTATTTCTGTTAAAATGGGGAAAATAAATAGTCATAAGGAATCTATTTTCCTAGATGATTTGATGTATTATGAATCTCAAAAACTCCAAGGAGTTAAAGAAGGAGAATCCATAGATCATGAGAGATCAGATATGGATAGATACCCATTTCTTCTAGATATTGAGGTTTTATTCTCAGATGATTACCGGGATTACCTCCTAAGAGAGATTTAGATTTTTTAATAGATATAAATCTAGGATTGAAACCTATATCTAAACCTCCTTATAAAATGACCACAATAGAGTTAATAGAGCTAAAGGCTCAGTTGCAAGAATTTCAAGAAAAAGGATTGATAAGACCTAGTGTTTCACCCTGGGGAGCACCAGTAATTTTTGTTACAAAGAAAGATGGAACATTGTGTCTATGCATAGATTATGATATGCTAAATAAGGAAACAATAAAAAACAAGTATCCATTGCCTCGTATTGATGATCTTTTCGATCAAATGTGAGGGGCAATTGTGTTTTCAAAGATCGATCTTTGAGCTAGATACCATCAATTGAGGCTAAAAGATGAGGATATTCATAAGATGACCTTTAGACAAGGTATGGGCACTATGAGTTCATTGTCCTACCCTTTGGATTAACGAATGACCCTGCAACATTCATGAACATAATGAACAGTGTGTTTAGAGATTGTTTGGACAAGTTCGTCCTTGTTTTTCTCAATGATATTTTGATTTACTCTAAAAATGCGAAGGAACACCTCCAACATCTATGGATTGTTCTCTAGAGGTTAAGAGAGAATAAAATGTATGGACATATCTCAAAGTGTACTTTCTTTCAGAAGGAAGTACAATATATGGGTCATATAATTTTAGTTAAGTGAATTGTTATGGATCCAACAAAAATTAGAGCCATTTTGGAATGGCCAACCCTGAAAAATGTGCATGAGGTCTATAGTTTCATGGGCCTAGTGGGATATCACAAAATTTTTGTGGCTAATTTTTTAAAAATTACCTATCCTATTACTTCTCTACAAAGGAAAGGCAAAATATTTGATTGGTCAGAGAAATGTAATGAGGCATTCGACCAACTAAAAGGAAAGTTGACTACGGTGCCTCTTTTAAGGGTACCTGACCTGAAGGGTCATTTTGTAGTCATCACCGATGCATCAGGAGAGGGATTAGGTGGTGTACTTGTCCAAGATGGGCAAGTTATTACATATGACTCCAGAAAATTGAAGGCATATGAGTAAAATTATGCTCCTCATGATCTTAAGTTGGCAACAGTTATTCATGCACTACAAATGTGAAGACATTATTTGCTTGGGAAACCTTTTGAATTAAAAATAGACCATCAATGGCTCAAATATTTGTTTACTCAACCACATCTGAATGCTCGCTAGAGAAGATGGTTAGAGTTAATATCGGATTACAATTTTGAGATTAAATACATATAGGGTAAGGGAAACTGAGTGGTGGATGCCTTAAGTAGGAGAAGACATATCTCCTTGATGATCTCCATACATTCTGATTTTAGGAATCAGGTATTGCAAAGCTCCAAGGGAGATGAATATTATGAGCAGATAAAACAAACCCTTGCTCATGACTCTAGGTATGATGGATTCCACTTTGAACCAGATTGATTATTAAGGTTTAAAGGAAGCATGTACGTTATAAAAACTGAGTTAAGGAACATCATGTGGAAGGAGTTTCATTCTATGCCTTATTCAGGACATCTTGGAGTGACGAAACTGCTAGCTAATATAAAACCATTATATTTCTAGAAAGGACTGAAGAGGGATGCTACAAGGTTTGTAGCTAGATGTCTAGAGTTCCAAAGGGTGATGGAAGAACACCATCATCTAGTAGGACTTCTATACCCTCATGAGATTCCAGAATGGAAATGGCAGATCATTAGCATGGATTTTATGCAAGGACTTCCTATGTCTAGAAATAGACACAATGCTATTCTAGTAGTGGTGGATAGAATCACTAAGGTAGCACATTTCATACCTAGGAATTTGATAGATGGGGCACCAGTCATAGCCAACAAATTTGTGCAAGAAGTTTTCAGATTGCATGGCATTCTTGAGAAGATTATCTTAGATAGGGATGCCCGTATGACATCAAGATTTTGGCAAACCTTAGTTTCCTCAGTTGGAACTCAGTTAAACATAAGCTCAAATTATAATCCTGAAATGGATGGCTAAATAGAAAGATCAAACCAAGTGTTGGAAGACCTATTGAGAATGTATTGTATGGACCATTAATACAAGTGGGAAGACTACCTTCCTCTTGTGAAATTTGCTTACAATAATTCCTATCATTCTGCTATCAAGATGGCTCCATTTGAAGCACTATATGGAAGAAAGTGTTGAACTCCTATAATCTAGGATAATCTAGAAGATAGGATTAGCCTTGGTCCAAAAATGCTATCAAAAATGGAAGAACAGGTCCATCTAATTAATAAAAGGCTAGTGGAAGGTAATGATAGGAAAAAAAGCTATGCGGATGCTAAGCACATTGCAAGATATTTATTTGTAGGAGAGAAATTCATGTTAAGAGTCAAACTACAAAAGAGTTCCATTAGGTTTGGAAAGTCATCCAAACTAGCTCCTAGGTATGTGGGTCCCTTGGAAGTTCTTGAAGAGGTTAACCCAGTTGCATAAATGATTGCTCTACTGCCAGCTCTTGCCATGATGCATAATATTTTCCATGTTTTTTATTTAAAAAATTATGTTGCAAGGGATAACCATATTCCTATTCTTGATTGGAATGCCATACAGGTGAAGGACCCATGGGGGGTAGTGATTGAGCCCATCAAGGTGCTCAAAATACATAAGCTACACTTGCATAATAAAGAAATTACTCAATGCAAGGTCTCATGGGACCAGTATGCAGGAGAGAATGCCACCTAAGAGAATTATGATGATATTTATCAAAGATTCCCTCATCTCTTTTAAGTTTTTTATTATGATGAACAAAATTCTTTTTATGTTATAAACTCTAGATACATTAAATCATCGGGGATGATGATACATATGGGGGGAGATATATTACATCCCCAAACTTTGACTATGTTTTAGTTTTTAATTTCATATGATTAAGTGGATAACTAGAATCATAGATTAATGATTTGATGTTAGGAAAATGTCAGGATAAATCATCAGTTTGATGAATTATGATCAATGCATAGAATTAGACATGAGATTACATGTTATTGAGATTATTTAAGCATGATGTATAATGATTTAATAATGATACATTGATCATAGTTTGTATGACTATGAGTGTAGCTAGGAAAAGATTTCCAAGTCCAAGAATGGAAGGAGAGTATCACCTAAGAGAAGGGGATAGATGTTTTGAAAAAGTCAGGTTTTCCATTTGAGTTCCAAGTTGTACATTATGTGAACCTTCACGAGACAGGGTATGTCTTAGTTATCTTCCCTTGTTTAGTCAATTTCAATTCGACTATTGTCATTTTGCTGATTAAGAGTTTTTTGACATCATCTACGTCAATTCGACTGAATAATTTTCAAGGAACATTAATAATGATTAGATTTAATGATTGTATTTTGTCAGAGATTTCTGATATATATTTTATTTTTTGTGAATATTGATTTAATTATATTAACAATAGTGTAAGATTGCGAAGTGATGGAGTAAGCCTCGATCCCATGCTCGCATTTTGATGCATGATTGATGTTAAAACCATAATTATGGTAATGTTATTATAGTGTCAACATAGGTTATTTTATTATTTGCATATTATACATATATGATGTATAAGTATTGTGCAATATAATTACTATCCTCCTCATACTGTGTTAACCTTCCTTTGGTTTTCAACCACTACATGCATGTAGTGAACCATATCCCATGATGCACAAAAGTGTGGAGTGAGTGGGAGAAATTTTGTTGGTTTAGCGTAACCTTTGCATGATTGTAGCACTTCGTCTGATGCATGCTCTAGATGAGAGAGTTTATAGCGAAGTGGAGTAGATATTTCCATAGGAGTACGGGAAGTTTATGATGTTGACAACCTTCGTTTCGAGGGTGGTTTTTATTTGTTTTGGTTTGGGGAGGGAGCTCTGAGTTGGGCATATGAGAAAACAACAAAGGAGTCAAGGAGAAAGCTTAGAAAAGAACAGGGAGATGAAAATGATAAGGAGAAAATATAAACTCCACGTAGAAACTTAAAACTCAGTGGTGGTGACCATTCATTTCAGGTACATCTAGTTTGATACCACCACACTATGTAAGACTAATCTCATGTTTTCTTTACCTTGCTATTGATATGTGCACACTTTGAAATGATTATTTGGTGTCTATACAAAAATGATAGCATTGAGATATCTTGAGAAGCTTTGCTGAAAATTGACATATTTTCCTTGTGCTATAGCAACAAGCTAACAAACCCAAACAAATGCCATCAAGGATGATGTCTTTTAGATAATATTGTAATCATAAGTTAACTAGTGAGGCCATAGTTTTGGCTAACATCTTTATTTTCTTTATCCATTGATTGAAAGGAATACATATATGAATATTAACATAGGATAAATGTTATTCATATCTCTCTGGTTTAGGAAAGTTTGTTATTATAGTTTGATAACTAGTTGAGAGTCATGCTATTCTGAGAATTAAATTATTCCAGGCGGATACTACTATATACATAACTATTAAATTGATAAAGACACAATCAATGAGATGGGTAATCATTTATATTACAACCCATACGTTGCTATGGATTGCAACAATCCAACCAATCCCTAGTACCAATCAACTGTGGCTTCAAGTCACAACAAAATGGGATTTGAGATATAAAGATTTTTATTTAGAAGTTGTTTTCCTTACGTACCTTTTGGCTGCACATTATTAAAGATTGAGCAGTAGGCTTCTTTTTATTATATAAGTGAAACTGGGATGCTGCTATCATTACTGCACTACGAGTTCATGTTTGTGCCTTGAGTACAAGGTAGGATGCACATATATATAACCTTGAATAATTCATGAATAGAAAATGAAATAGCTTGATAGGTCAATAACTGTGTTATCATTCTCGACTACTTTCTTCTAAAGATGGTGCTAACTCTCTTAATTTTGTAATGATGAGGAGATATTAGAATCTTTCAAGTCTCTAGTAGACTAAGAGTTTTACTATGATAGAAGAAGATATTCCTTTTATCTTGTGATAATAGTATATTATATATTAATGCTGGGATTAGAGAAGATAGATCTCTAAGTGTGTCCTAGACACGTTTAGCAAACATGAAACTCTTCTTACAATTATACTGTTGACTTGAATGAGATATGTTTATAGTCGACAATGATTAGATGAAAATCCTTTAAACAAATTATACATCTTAATTGATCTCATGAAGATGTAGACCAAAACTGATCTTGATATTAAAAACCAAGAATATGTAAACTTTTGAAATAAGGAATAGAGTGACAGGGAGTCATAGATTCCATGTTGCAGATTCGATGTGAAACTTTTGGTAAAGTAGAAATCAGAGTTAGAAGTCCAAGATAGATGGACTAAAAGGGGAGTTTAATTAAGTTATCTCATGACCTGAATAGGTCAAACTAAAATCACTGTAGGATGAGATAGATTTTAAGTTGAGTTAGAAGTGAGTGAACAATCGACTACGTTCATTAAAAAACATTTATTCATATTAAATCTCTAGCTAAAGTAATGCATCCATCTCTACATGCACTAGTCAATTCACTATTTTCCAGATGCCATAACCATCCAATAGTGTCGTACATAGTTAGAGGGGATCTATAGTTGTATGATTGTGATGGATTATGAAGGACACAACACTAGAAACTTAGATGGAAAACCTAATAGTTCTTTATATCTATTCCCTTCATGGCGGGTAGGGCCACTTCTAGGAAATAAGTTGTGTGGGGGACTGCCAGTCTGTGGTTGGAGGAAAAGCGCTCTGGTGATGCTCTCCTTCCCAAGTAGATGACAAGACGAGACTTATGAAGACAAATATCAAAACTCTAGATGCAGTATATTCCATTTATATGACTTGACAGTCAAATTCTATGTAATTTTATCATTATTTCCATGAGCAAAACATTATGATTGTAAAGTGAAGGAACTCACTAGCATACTATCTTTGAATATGTTGTAAAATTTTAGTTTGAAATTATTTGGAAAAGATACGCCTTTTATATAATGAATATGCAAATAATTATTGTTAAAAAATGATTATAATGATCATGATTATTTACTTGATGGTAAATTGGGGATGTTAATCCCTATAATATGACATAACTTGTTACACTTCCCCTTATCTCCGATTCCCATTTCATCATAGGAAATAGGAGTCGTTGGTTGATAGTGTCATTCTCCATCTTGAAACCTGCAAATAAAGATCAAAGAAATAGTATAATGATGGAAGGATTGTGGTCTCTTAATTATATTCCTTTTTCCACCCTTGTGGTCTTTTCATATCATGTTTCCATGTCAGACATTAAAAGTTGGTTCGACTTTGCTGTAGACACCTAAAATTTACCTCACTTCCCGAATTAGTTATTCATTTACCATATCTTCACATTAGTTAAATAATTCTTAATTATTTGATTAATTTCATTTATCTTTATTAAAATCACTCTACATTATTCTTCCACATTAATTAAATAATTATTAATTATTTGATTATGTCAATTTTCCCCACTTCCTAACATTAATTAAATAATTTACTTGATTATTTAATTAATCCCTTCTTTCTTCTAATATGAATTAAATAATTTATAATTATTTAATTAATTAAATGACAACTCGATATTAATTAAATAAATCAAATATTTATTTAATTAATAAATTTTAATAACACCTCATTCTTGATTTCTTTCCTTTTTAAAACTCATGTGTGTATTTAATTAATTAAATTAATTAGATAATCTTCTCATTTCATATCTTGCCTTCTTCTGGATTTATTTCTTTTTAAATAAAAATCAAATCCCTTATCTTTTTTCAAATCTTATCTTTTACCTGATTTATTTCCTCTTTTGTCAAACAAAGTAAAAATCAAATCTCTATGTTCAAATCAAATTCTTATCTCTCCATAATCAAAAATCTATAAATCTAGCCTCAACCAAGCCATTATCATCACACAAAAAAGTAAGGTTATGAGCAACCAACACATCATATCATTCTATGAATCTTTCATATCATATAGAACAAAGCTAGTAGATTAGGGTGCATCTACTCCATTCTATCAAGTGTTGAGGATTTGGTTTGAAGGTGAAGGTATTGGGTATTTGCATTTATCTTCTTATTCCTTTGATCATTTTCTTGTATACATTTTCCATAAATGAATAATATTCATTCCCGATTTACGGTACATGAACATTAAATGCTCTGGGTTGTTTCTGTCCATTCAACATTGAAATTTATGTCCTCCATATGTTGATGTGAAAGGGGGATCCTTACTAAAATCTAACTTATTAATGGTGATTGTTTGGTTCGATGGCCTCTTAGCTATACCTTTTTCAAATGGTTATGAAGAGCTATCTAGGGATCTCCATCATTTAAGTGGCTTTCATAAGATTTATTGTATTGCGCATGTGTCTTGAGATTGGTGGTTGGCCTGATGGCTCCTTGATGCCAAATAGCCTTTGACATGACTCCATACACTTATCTTTAAAGATAAACATATTCTCATTTATTTTAAAACACTTACTCATTTATTGGGATTGTTTCAGTTGAGAACTATTAATGCGTACCGATCCCTGTTGACAAGGATGCCCATTCAAGTCACAAATATCTCCATGGATCCACATTATTAACTGAGTAGACAAATTCCTTTGTTGTGGGCTGAAAGCTATCTCCTCTTCAAGTTGATCAATGGCTCTATTAACCAGGGTGTCGACCACCCTATTCCCTTCCCTATAACAATGAGAGACTTGAGACAAGTTTAAATTTCCTATGAGTATCAAGGCTTTCTGTAAGATATAATCTATTTTCCAATTCTCCATTTTCTTTGACTAGATTTCTTTTATGATGTTCATTGAGTCTCCCTCTATCCATAAGTCTCTATGGTTATAATCTAGAGCTAGCTGTAATCCATGGAGTGACCATGCCTTCACTTCATTGTTAGATCCTTCTAGCATCTTCGTGGATTTAGCTAGTATTATCTATCCTTTATGATCCTTGATGATGCAACCCATTCCTGACAATCCCAGGTTTCCCCTACATGCACCATCAAAATTTAATTTTACAAAATTGGGTAATGGAGGAGTCCATGTTACCTTATTTCTCTCCACTTTCTGAGGGATGGCCTAAGAGATTACCCCATTTGAGATATCTTTGGAAGCATTTCCATTTCTTTAAATGAGTTACTAATTTTCTAGCTTTTGTGATGACGACCTCTGATATTGCTCTCTCTAATTCCTCACATACCTTTTAAATCATATGATTTTTCTTCTTGAAGATACAAACATGTCTCTCCCACCAAATATGCCATTTCACCATGGATGGGCTCACTTCCCATATGCACGCAAAGTTTGATTATGAGAACAGTGTTGGCTAACTTTTAAAGTAATAATAGAGATTTTTGAAGAGGTGAAGCCTAGTCTAATTGTTTGAACAACCAATGCCAGCATTGTTAGCTAAAATAGCAATGTAGCAATAAGTGATCAATGCTCTCTTCCTGTTCTCCACATAAGACACATTTGAAATTTGTTCCTATGTTTAGTTTTTGCATCCTATCCCCTGTGAGAAATCTTTTGTGCAATTCTAACCATGTGAATGCCCCAACATTTGAAAGAATCACATTATTCCAATAGAGGTGAGTTGGCCATTCTATCTTAGTGGATGAAGATAGACTTCTATATCATTGTTTTACCTTGTAGGACCCCAAATTCTTCGTTGTCCATATGAGCACATCTTCTTGATCAGAGATAAGTATTACTCTTGAGTTTAATATGTTTTGGAGAATTTCCTTATGATTTGGTGGGAAATTGTAGTCCTCTAAACTTCTCCATTTTGCCTTTTAAGGTTGTGTTCTTAAGTCCGGTTGGAAATAGTCTTGTACATAGTTACCCCAGTGTTGTTGTAAGTATATATTGGCCTCATGTAAGTCCTCCCTTAAGGAAATTCTTGGCCACCTATTCCAAGAATCCTCCTAGAATTTTGCTTTAGTTCCATTGTGGATTACCCATGTAAGCTTAGGTAGTAATACTTTCCTACTGTTCGTGATGAAGTTCCATATGGAGGAGCCTCTTGGTGGATTCTCTACCATAAATATCCTCTCCTTTTCATTGTTATCCAAATACTTGGATTGCATCAATTGGGCCCATATTGAGTGTGGTCTCTCATACATGTTCCATGCTAGTTTGGCTCCCAATTCCTGATATTGTAGATTTAAATTCAATATCCGCCCCCATGTGCTTCAATTTGCAAATATTCTCCCATGCCATGAGGTGAATTTTTATTGCATGCGTTGATCCTTGCCATAGGAATTGTCTGCATAGTTTCTCCATCTCTGTAAGGATGCCCTCTAGGATTAGTAGAGAAGACATCATATAAGTTGGTATGGTTGACATAACAGATTTGGTCATTGTTAGCCTTCCTTCAAGTGTGAGCCACCTTCCTTTCCATGTCCCAATTTTACTTTTCATGTTAGTCAAGGCATCCTTCCAATGATCCTTTTTTGTGCCATCCGTTAAACATTCAAATTCCAAGATATTTACTGGAAATAGACTTTACCTTGAAATTGAAAAGTGTTGATATCTCCTTTTGAAATGCTGCATCTGAGTGAAATACAAATAATTTTTATTTCTTTGGATTTATCTACTGACCTGATGCCTTGCAATAGTTATTAATAGTTTCTTTGATTGTTATCACTTCCTTCTTACTAGCTTAGCCAAATAATATGGTTTCATCTGCAAAGAGTGCGTGAGTGCATGGATTTGTCACGTGCCTCAAGTATATTCCTTGCCATAGGTTGTTGTTGTTCACATCCTTAATTGCTCATGTTAAAGCTTCCACCATAAAAATGAAGAGGTATGGAGAAAGGGGGTCTCCTTGACATAGACCCGTCAAAGACTCAAATGAACCTCCATCAGTTGCATTTATCAAGACTGTGAATCTTGTTCCTAAAATGAAAGTTGTTATCCATCTCCTCTATTGATTGGAGAAGCCTAGTTTGTTGTTTTTTGTAGTGTTACTATTTATTTTTCTGCCTGTTTATGCTCCAATAAGTTGGAGAAGGAAATTTTGAATAGATATATAGATAATATAAAGTTAAAATAAAATATAAAATGTTAGGTATTTGATATTATTACTATTTAATATTTTTTTTTTTGATTGGTAAGATTTAATATATATTATATAATCAAAAAGAGAACTATATACATTGTTTAAGCTCCATGAGCAAAAGACTGTCAACCATTACTATCAACCTTACTACCAACCCTTACAACATTGATCAAAATTGCCCCCCCAAAAAACCTCCCTAAAAACCCCTTGGAGCAGAGCAGTGCATGTCTAAACACTAAACATAGAAAATAGAAAACTATACCTATCCGACGACAACAGTAAATATATGCATATTGATTTGAAATATTTTAAGGATAGAATGAGTGCCAATCCTAGTTCTCCCATGGAAGAAGCAACTTTTACACGTGGACTTGCCCATGCAGGGGGGCTTCCACAAGCTATCCAATACCCCAATTTAATTCTTGTTTGCATTCAAAATTATCATCTTGAGAGTAGGGTGGTAAGGATAGTGGATGGCATTGTGGTTGCAAGGTTGGATGTCGAGTCTCTACAATCCACTCTTAAGTTGCCAGTCAGAGACAAATTTGTTGATATGATTATAGAGATGGGATGGAATTATTACCTAGATAGGAAAAATCTTTGTCTAACAAATATTTCCAAGCATTGGATCAAGAACGAGAAGGGAAAATCTTAGGTTCTCGAAACATTATAGAGAGCCCATTTCAAGAAAGACATCTCTGACATGATTACATTACATCATAGAGTGGTTGGAAATGATGACACGAGAACATTTAAAAAATGAATGTGTTAGTTCATTATTTTCATTTGTCATTCATCAGAATATATTGACTGGGAAAGATTAATCAGTGATTATACTAATGACAAAATTGTGAAATTTATAAAAACTAGTCTTTTTACATGTGATCTTATCTATTTTACACCATAGCTTGTATGAAGAGATCTCTTGGGGCTATGGCCTGTAGGAGCCTTTTCAAAAGATATACTAGTCTATGATTATTATCCTCAATTACAAGAGGATTATGCAAAAATAGATTATAGGAGAGTGAATGATGTGTTTTACATGTTAAACTTGAGAAAAATTAATGGTAATCCTGAAATGAGGATCTCTCATGAGGTAGCTCAACTTGTCATGCAATTTGGTACCTACTTTTTTCAATTTGAAAATTTCACATATCAAAGAATTGGGGGTTTTGAAAATGCCCAATACAAATTACCAAGATATGTGAGTGATTACATTGTATTTTTGGAAGTATGTAGATAGATTGCTCTGGTGAGCAAAAAGTCTCTTGATCAAAATAAAGCTGGCTATTAGTTTCCCATGCATCTAACATAATATACCTACAAGACACATGAAGATGCTCATAGTATTGATAGAATTTTATCAAAATTGAATTTCCATTTGTTCGCCATAAGACGATCTTATGCTAGTAAAAATTATGTTAAGAACAATCTATATACAGGAGAGTCTTATGAGCATCTATCTAGTCTAGAAGACTATTGAAATATTGCATGGATGAGCATGAAGTAAAGAGACACAATTGGATAAGATTGACCATCGACCAAATCAAAACATTAATCTTGGCTAGATCCTTGTGGTAGATGAGAGATAGATGATTTAATTAATGAATCTTATTATTGTTGATAACTGAGAGGGGGGTGAATCAGTTATTTGGATTATTTTAACTTTTTATTCTTCCTTAACAAATAGTGCAGCATCAAATTAAGTAAGCATGCATAGCCATGAAAACATAAATAAACTCAATACACATAACACAATGATTTTGATGTGGAAAACCCTGTTAAGGGAAAAACCACGGGGTGATTAACCCAAGATTGTATTCTCTGTTAATAGAATAAGGTATTACAAAATGACACTTACCAATTAAGGCTCACTGCCCGAGCACATTGCTCACAAGAGGCTCACTGCCTATAAGAGACTCACTGTCTACAAGTCATAAGAGAGTAACAAGATACTTGAACTGATGAGAAGCATCCACACATGTTGAAGTTTAGTTCCAGTTAAGCTCAGTACACTGATCTACTACACTTCATTCTTCCACTTCTTAGGTGTTACTGTCCTATCACATACCGGACCTATATTTCTACTTCCACTCTGTTCTCTACTTTTCTTCTCACTTCACAATACCACACACACACCTTCTCATCGAGATCCATCTGGTATATATATATCCACACAAAGGATTTAAACAACTTTCTAGTCGGCATCCAGAATACTTCACTATTTTCTCAAACTCTAGTCTGTCGGTTGAATCCTTGCTTACCAAGTGATGCGTATCAAAGAGATGCTCGTAGAAGTCATTAATCATGTTAGCCAATCATGAATGATAGCACAGGAAGCTTGATCACCATCAATATCTTATCCGGATTAAGGTCTGATGCTCTTCCGGTCAGTTCTTCCTCAGTCTACTCTGCCAAACAGGAACCCAATACTTAGGTGCTCATATCTCTTCACTCTTTCTTCACCGGAGGCTCAATCCCTAGAATTTATTAGTCAAGATACTCCTCTTGACTTCCCCAATTCTACACTTTACTGATATACTTCCTCAGAGGGATCAAGACCTGTTGGTGATTGTTTTGATGCAATCATAACAATAAGTTAAAATTCACATATAATGAACTAAAACTATACTTGAAAGATAAAAATGAATCGTTTAAGATTCACTTAATCCCAAGTCTACAATGGTATTGTTGGTCAAATTCAGTTGGTCAATGTGAAGCTGTAATGTTCAAGGGGCCTTACGTAGTTTAGGGTTTCCTTTTGGTTTACTGGACTCAAACTATGCAAAAAGATCATGAGATATGTCAATACTTTTTCATTCCTTTGCATAAAAATGTTTCTGTGCTACAAAGCTTTAGATGGTTGTCTTGAATTATTGTAGCCTTCCTCTTTATACATTTATGAAAACTTGTCTACTTTTTAACTCTGATGTTCATGCTTCTTCAAATATGAGACAAATTTCCTTCAAATTTCTACGTTTTAAGCTAAATATTTCAGATGGGTTGGGAAAAGTTAGAAAGATCTAATCTAAACCTTATTTACATCTACCAAGGATCTAATTGTTCTGTTATGCACTATATAAATCATACAGTAATTTGATCAAATCCACAGTAAAAACCTTAAATATAAGTTCTGAGCATTTTCACAAACATACATTTAAAATTGCAAGCTCTCAAAGAAAATATTTTGAAACACAAAGTAGAGCAAGAGAACACTTAGAAGATAGATGTAGAACTCCAGATTCTATTGTATTAGAAACAAACAGTCATACATGATTTACAATGTTGGAATGACTCTTAGTTTCATTAATCAAACTACAGAGAACTTACGAGCTTTACAGATACAATAAGGAAGCTGGATGTTCCACGCACTCCTTACTATAGACAAATAGGCAACCTCCTTCCTCTACTTCTAAACTATGCTAAGCTAAAATCCTTGTTGTAAATATTACAATGTATTAAGGCACAATATATAGACTTTTTGATTGTCCTCAATACAGCTCAAAACCCTAATGGTTACGCAATGGTTCAAACCCTAAGTTACAACAATGAATGCAGGTGAACCAATTTCCCAAAAATATCTCCATATATGTGTCAAATCTGGGCGAAAATATGCCCCTTTCTGAAACCCTAGCAGTTCAGAAGTAAATTCTGCAACCTACTTGTCATTATATTTTATCTGCATTTGGGTCTTCTCATTGATGTCCCTTGACTTTTTGTACTTCATCCTTATCTTCTCTTTGCTTCTAAAATCTAATTCTCCCCCCAGGACATCATCGCCATTAAGTTTCAGCTTCTTCCTCAGCTGCAAACCTACAAAAATAGACTAGCAATAAGTACCATTGATTATTAAACAATGAGAAACAAAATACCTGTTAGATCTAAGTGGGGCTGAGCCAAAATCATGGCTATCGGGTCCAAACCTGCAAAAAAATGCATTCATACTGCGCAACTGTGTCAAAAACTTACCGGGTCAACCATCGCCGACCAAAAATGATGCATACGCAGGGTCAAAATGTGTTGAAAACTATATAAAAACCCTAAAGAACCTATCGCTAAACATTTCCTGCCTATCGGTGCCAAAAAACCTTATCGGTGGGTCCTAAAAACTACCCACTGACTTCCTGTGTCTGGCCGAAAAATGGCCCTTTATATTCCTTTATTAGAAACGGTGCCCTCAGAGAGTGACACGTGGTGCGTTCCACGTGAGAGGATCATGAAACTATTGCTTTGTGCGGAAAGTGATGTGTGGTAGCTTCCACGGGCATTTGAAACTATCTCGAAAAAGACACGTGTCGTCCTCTGCGCAGTTGCAAGGGACTACTGAGAGCAAGCAGAAGCTCTCCCTTACCTTTTGAGACTCTCGCGGAAAGTGACACTTGTCACTCTTCGCACGACTGTTGCAACCTTTGGAAACTGTATGGAAACACTTTTGAAACTTGATTGTGGAAGGCACCACATGGCATCTTCCGCGCAGTTGTTTGAAACACATGGGGCTCGGTGGGTCATCCTTCAGAGTGTGACACTTGTCACACTTCGTGGGGCCTTGAAACATGTTTTAAACCTTATAGAAACTTTCATGGAAGGCGCCACATTGCGTCTTCCACGCAACCTATGAAACACTTTAGAAACCTTTTACGGGACCTACGGAGAGTGACACGTGTCACTCTCCGCGCTGCCTTGGAAACCTTTTGAAATTGTCAGAAACTTTTAAGAAACCGTCGAAGGGACCGCAGAGAGCGACAAGTGGCATGCTCCGCGAAGGGGTTGAAACTACTGAGAAACTATTGTAGAAACTTTTCAAGGACCGAAAGAGGGTGACAAATGTCACACTCCGCGTTGCTTGTTTGAAACATATGGGACTCTCGCGGAAGGCACCACGTGGTGTCTTCCGCACAACTCTGTGGAAACTATTCAGAAACTCGTAAGGGAATCCTGTGGAAAGTGACACATGGCACACTCCGTGTGATCGTTAGAAACTGTTAAGACTCTTTTTGGAAACTGTCGAAGCCCGTGGATGGTTTTAAATTTTTAAAGGGGCTTACTTTGAAACCGCTGCGAAACCTTAGGAAATAATAAGAAACTACTTGGGGTTCAACGTTGGTCTTTTTACAACGCTATGAGACTCATGCAGAGTGTGACATGTGGCACGCTCCATGTAGCTGTTTGAAACTTCAAGGCACATTTAACGAAACATTTGAAACCCTACACTGTTTAAACCTCTGTAGTGCATTTTACCAAAATGGGCATAAGTTGCGAAATATGGCAAATTTTCAGATGATTCAAAAAGTAACCCTGGCTTATTTTTGACAAGGAATCCAACCATACTATGCACTGGCACTCAAAATGCATTTTCTCACTGATTTATCAAATTTTGCAAATTTCACTCTCTTTTCCCTTACCACCAAGGACAAACCCACAAAAATAGAAGCAAAAAGCAAAGCCACAACAGGGGTCCCTATTTTGCTGAGGAGTAAAATGGGGCGTGTTGTGAACATCACAACAACTAGCAACCAAACAAAACAACTAAATTCATGGCATTCAAGAAAACTAAGTGAAATAAATGCATAACTTCTGACTATCCATCTTGTAAATTATTATTCAATCTTGAGACCTAAGGCATTCAATAAGGGTGCATGAATCTTCATTTTCAGTTTAATTGTGTGCATGTGATTAATAAGCCTCATCTTGAAGATCGATTGAACAAACTAGTGACTGACATTAGCCTACATAGGTGAGGATATTCCCTCATAGCCAACTGGATAGAGCCTTGCTGCCAACAAGCGTCTATAGCCCCAACAAGGTTATCGTTACAATTCTCCTAAGTAGAGCCCCACTGCCAGCGAGCGTCTATAGCCCTGGTAGAGTTACTTAGATGGCTTAATCTAGATTTTCAGTATAATCTACTTTATTTATTTTTTTATTTTTTATTTTCTGATTTAGAAAGAGATTTCACAAGATATAGCAATTTGTAGCTTCATGATGCAAGGAGTGGACACTTGCTGAAATTAAGCTGAGAATTGTAATGGTAGCAAAGGTGACCTCTAATTTTTCACCTAATATCTACACTGGTAGGTCCAACAAACCCAAGGATTTTAGGTGTGTCATCGTGAGAAACTTGCTTCGAATTCTCAATCACATTTATTGAATACAAAATTTTAGAAGATAAATAACTCTCTTCATTCATGATGGTCACAACAAGGTTATGCACAAATTGCAAATAATTAACCTAAATATTCTAAATTTATACTATTTTCAATGGTTGCTAGTCTTCTCCTTAATACTCTAAAGTAATATAAAGATCCCTACTGAGGAGACAACAAACAAACCAACCAAACAGGTTGTACAAACAACAAATAGAAAACAAAACTATACAAATAGCCAACCCCAAAAAAGAAAATAGTAAAAGAAGAACCAGACATTACTTACACTATATTACACCAAAATGGACTGCCCTTTACCTCAGGCCTAGAAGTAGTGTTTCAGATGTTGACCATTAACTGGCAATGGCACCTCTTCTCCAATCAAGGTCTTAAGTCTAAATGTATTGTCTCCTATTATTTCTGAGACTTGTAATGGACCTAGCCATAGTTTATCAAATTTTGCATGGCTTCCTTTCTTTTCATGTGCTTTGTCCCAGCACAGCACTAATTCTAATATCCTAAATGTTTTGACTCTTGCCCTTTTATCAAACCACCTCTTAACAACCGCTTGGTGTTTGGCAAACTTCTCGATGGCTTGACCTCTTTTCTCGTCTAATTGTAGCATTTGTACTATTCTGGCTTCCCTATGGTCATCAAAGCCTAGATACTCATTGGCAAACTTCCAGGTTGGTATTCTCAGATTTACTGGAAGTATGGGATCAGTCCCATAAACTAAATGATAAGGTGTGCTACCTAAAGCTGTCTTAAACTTGGTCCTATCTACCCATAATGCATATCTTAACAGGGTATTCCACTCTCTAGGACTCTTTGCAATCAACTTCTTGATTATATCTAATAAGATTTTGTTCATTGATTCAGCCAATCCATTACCTTGAGGGTAATAATTTGAAGAAAACCTTAAAATGATCTCGTATTCAATTGCCCATTTAGAAAACTTTAAAGAAGAGAAAGCAGGGCCATTATCACATACCAATGAATAGGGAGTTCCAAACCTATTCTTCAAGAAACTTGATAACTACCTCAGTTGTGGAGAATTTGTCGCAGGTAGCCTCAGTCCACCTTGTACAATAGTCTATTACCGTCAGTATAAATTTGTGTCCTGCAGAAGATGGGGGATTGATGACTCCAATAAAATCTAAGCCCCACTGTGCAAACGGTCTTGATTCAATCACAGGTTGTAGTTGATTGGCCTGATTTCTCCCTTTATCTGCTGTAGTTTGACAGGTGTGGCAACTTTTGATGTGACTCTCTATATCTTTGAACATCATGGGCCAGTAATAGCCTACCCTCAGTATTTTGTGTGTTGTAGCTAGACGGGAACCATGGCCGGTTTCGTACTTGTCATGTAGTTCTGTCAACACTTTATCTGCTTCACCTCTATTTAGACATCTCAGATAAATTCCATCATGGTTCTTCCTGAATAGAAGACCTCCTTGCACCATATATTTTTGTGCTTTAACCTTCAAAGCTCTCCTCTGAGAAGCTTTCATTCTATTTGGGTACTTTCTAGCTATTAAAAAGGTGCTTAAATCTCCATACCAGTCTGATGCATTCTGGGAATTCAATATGTACTGCTGTTTTATCAAATCTGGATCCATATTTGCTATTGTTTGCTCCAACACCTACCCTTTGACTAGCTTCATGGGAATGATTTCCATGTCGAACTCTTGCAGCGTGGTGATCCACTTGGCTCTTTTTTCTCCAGGTTCATTCTGCATCAGCAATATTTTTACTGCTACGTCTGGCACTATGGCTTTGACCTAGCTGCATAGAATGTAGTGTCTGAATTTTTTCACAGCCTTCATTAATGCAAATGCTTGCCTCTTGGTGTTTAGATACCTCATCTATGCATCCTTCAGAGGTGCACTCATAAATGCGATGGGCCTTTCTTCATTGTTTTCACCTTTTTGTGTCAAGGCAACCGCGACTGAATGAGAAGATGCAAAGGAGTAGATGTAAAATGGGCTTGTGTAGTCTAGACTTGCCAATACAGGAGCATTAGAAATTGCCTCCTTGATATCTTCAAATGCAGCCCTAGCCACAGGTGTCCATTCCATCTGCGCATCCTTCTTCAACATGGCATTTAACAGCTACACGATCTCTGCAAAACCCGTGATAAACTTCCGAACAAAGTTAATTTTACTAAAAAATGATTTCAACTCTTTCCTACTGTTTGGTATTTGCAAATTTTTTATGGATTCTACTCTATCCGGATCAATTGAAATTCCATCTTTAGAAATGATGTGGCCTAATAATTTACCTTCAGTTACACCAAATATACATTTTTTAGGATTAAGGGAAATCCCATACCTTTCACATCACTTGAGTATTTTCTTGAGATCTTTAGTGTGAGTGGATGCATCCTTGGAATACACAGTCAAATCATCCATATACACAACAATGCACTTACCTGATAATCCATGGAATGCAATGTCCATGGCTCTCTGAAAAGTGGCACCTGCATTGATCAAACCAAAATGCATTCTTCTATATGCATAATTTCCCCATTTACAAGTGAAGGTGGTTTTTAGTCTATCTTCTCTATTAATTAAGACCTGGTTATAACCTGAAAAACCATCTAAAAAAGACATCATCTTTGCCCCATTTACTGCTTGCAGCACTTCGTCTATTGGAGGCAGAGGATAATTATCCTTCATAGATGCTTTGTTTAAATTTCTAAAGTCTACGCATAACCTGATGTCTCCATTTTCCTTCCTCACTGGTACTAAGTTAGCTACCTAGACTGAATGTCTGACTGGAAAAATTATGCCAGCAGACAGTAATTTTTTAACTTCCTCAAAGATTAAAGGCTCCAGAATGGCGTTCATAGGCCTTTGTTTCTACCTAAATGGCTTAACCTCTGGTCTTAAAGGTATTACTTGAGTTATGATGGACTCATCAAATGTTTTCAATTCTTCATATGTCCATGCTATTATGTGTTTATAATCTTTCAGAACATCTAAAACCTCTTTTCTAATTTTCTCAGAGCAAGCCTTTCCGATTAGTACATTTTGTGGATTTTGCTCTATCCCTAAGTTGTGTAAATTACACTTACCCCCTTCTGTTTTGGGCAAGTCCTTCTGTCTCTTTACTCCATCGAAGTCAAAGATATGTTCTAATTCAATTACTCCTTTGGGTAAGAATTTGCTCTTCAAGTTGATTATATCCTCTTCGTCCCATGTTATTTCAGGCCTTTCTTTCTCATCAATGATTTGAGCCTCAAATGTCTCATTACAAGTTAGAAAATCAATAATTTGCTAATCCCCCCAAATACCTGAAAGTGTGTAACATTGTCTGGGATATTGGGCACATTAACTAGCTCAACAATAAATCATCTCAATCCTGACAGTGTCAAGGGTTCTAATTTACTAGCAGCAATTGCTAGTGCATCTGTCTGTGGCTCAGCTCTCTAGGGATATGCTCTAAGTTGAAAGCATCAAACGCATCTATTAAACCCCATACCCTATGTCTGTAACTAATCATTTTCTTGTAATTGCAAGCATATAGTTTCCTCACTTGTCTAACTACTAAGTCAGAGTCTGAAAATACTCTAATCGTTTTCACCTTTTTCTTGATGGCCATGACAAGTCCTAAAATTAGGGACTCATATTCAGCAATATTGTTAGTACAAGAAAATTGTAATCTATATGTTGCCAGATGTGATTTACCTTGAGGATCTATGAGTTCAACACCTGCACCCGCGCCCTGTTTTGATTTGGACCCATCACATTTTAACGTCCACATGCCATCTTTGCTTTTCTAACCTTTTATCTTGGCATGCTTTGTCTCTTTTATCGCCTGCAGGGTGTTGTCCTGTTTACTCATGGGTTTTTCTGTTTGGTTCACTCGCATATGTGTACTTCCACCTATTAAATCAGAAAGACAACTACCCTTGTCCCTTATTTCTTCTCCTAAATCTGGAATTAGGGCATCTACATCATTCTGAACATATTTCTGTGTTGGATCATGATTCTCAATTTCCCCTTGTAACTCTACCCTCCCTATGCATTTTTTGTATTCATATTCAATGATGTCTTTGCATATTTCACAACTCTCCTCAGAATGTTGCCTATCATGGACTCTACACCTATTTTTATAAAATTTACATTGGACCAGCAAATTGTGTTTAACGCACTCTTCCACCTCTTGTCTAATGGCATGACCAAATTTGTCTATTGCATTGTTTTCTTCATCTAAAAAATTTCCATCAGACTCAATGAATAATGCTGTCCTATTGCTGACACATTTTTTTCTAATGTTTAACATCATGATCTCTTCAATCTGCACCCCATTGTTGGTAATTCTATAGACATTAGGTTCAACAGTAGCATATAATATTTCATTAGTTCAATTATACTCTGTTATCATATGTTTCATCCTGGGCTCTGCCTCTATTCTAATCTGGTTTGGGACACCTCTCCAAGGAAGCCACATATGTGAAAAGTTAGTGGCCATATATCCGTTTAATGTCTTGGACCAATCCCTACTCAGCAACATTCCATAATTTACGGGTATATCCACTACTTGAATATCAATGATTTGGCTTACCCTAGGGTCTGAAGCTAATTGCATTTGAATGTTCATGAGTTCTCCTATCACGCTAACCTCAGTCTTATCTAATTGTGTGACAACCTTGGCAGACTTGGTGGGAGTCAGCCCGAGAGTTTTACATATTCCTAAGGGCATTAAGTTGGCTGAGGCACCAGAGTCTACCATGCAATTGTATATATTCTTCCCACACAAGCTAACAGTTAACAAGAAAGGGGGAGTATCCCTCTTATCTACATGTATTACTACATTTGTATTGGAAGGGTGCTCAACTTTCTTATTTTTCTCTTTAGGTAGTGAATCTCTATTAGGAACAGTTATATCAGCAAACACCACATCTGTCATGGATGTATCCAGAGATTTTATAAAAGCATTTCTGATCCCTGGGGTCTTCAATAATTCATTTAGAGGTATACTAACCTTAATTTTTTTTATTTCCTCTGACAAGTAACTCATTAATCTTGTTGTCTCTATTGTTTCAGTTTTACTTGTTTGATCCTTTTGTATTGCTGTTCCACTATTTATGCTGATTAGCTTTAAGTATGGCAGGATTGTTGCTGGCATTCTGATTATGGGGTGTATTGAAGTTATTCGGGGGAATGGAAGTGGTGAAAGGTCCTCCTGGCCTAGGGTTGTTCCTCAAATTGTAGGTGTGGTTTTTATTTGTCTGTTGAAAGGCCTGCACCTCTTCTGTTTCAGTTAATACCTCATTTTCAGATTCAAAGGGAAACTGAAAAGCATTTAACACAAAGGCTGATTCAGGATAAAGATTTTCACAAAAGTATGGTTCATCCTCTAGCAATTCATTTTCTTTCTCTTCTGTAGTTGCAAAGGTAAATGTTTCTAAGACTAATGCTGTGTCATATCCTGAGGGTACTACCTCATTACCCTTGGGAATGAGAAATTCAAAGGTAGGAGGCTGGACATCTATATTAAAAATGCTGGCAGCTAAGTGGAACTGTGGGCAGTTGTGCTCAGCATGGGCATTGGTATTGTGAAATCTGCACCAATTTTTGGGTGTTGTATTGTGCCAGCTATTTGTTTTGCATCATGATTATCTATGTTCTCAAAAGGAGAAGCTAGAGTACCATTGTTGGGCCCAGTGTTCCATGTCTTGGGTGGCCTAGGTTGATTCTGATTTCTGTTATTATTGCCCCAGGTCCTATTATCTATCACTGGTCCTCTATTTTGTATTGGTTGCTCCTGGTTGGGGCCTTGATGCTGATTATAGTTTTGGTTCTGATTGTACTGCTGATTTTGATTGAAACTATAGTTTTGATTTTGGCCTTGGTTGTGATTTTGATGTTGATTGTAGTTTTGGTTGCCTCTTCCATAGAGTTTCTCGTTTCTTAGCTGTGTCACTTCGGTGGTTAACCTTTTCAAATGTGTAGTGATCTCTTTAATTTCTTCCATTTCCTCCTACGCTTTTGCCACAGTTGTATCCCTAGCAGATTGGAAGAAAGGCTGACCATTATTTTGACTGTTATAGGAAGTGCTACCCGTGTAAGGAGTTATAGCTTGGATTGGGGTAGGACTATACACAGGTGTGTAAGAAGGAACCGGATTTAATAATGGAGTGTGATGCATAGGGGCTCCATTCCATGGTTGAGCCTAATTCTGCACCCCAAAATTCCCTCCATTAACAAATGGGCTATAAGTTGTATGCCTCCTCTCTTGGTTCACTGAGGCTGCCTCTTTGTAGGCTTTGGATATTAAATCGATGTCAGGTTTTCTTTTGACAAACATGGTAGTTAAAGGATCCAAGGCTGCATAGTACATAGCCAACAAGGGATCATCATCCACGGTATAAGGGGCTACTAGCCTAGAGTAGGCCTTTTGGAATTTGTCATTGAAATTATCAATCAGCTCTCCCTCACCTCATTTTATAGCAGCCAATTTATGATACAAAGCGCAAGGGTCAATGGGTCCTCTAAATCTTGATAGAAATGCTTCTTTTATAAGTGATCAGGAAGAAATGTAACCGTTGGGTAAGTTTACATACCAGTTAGAGGCTTGTTCATTAAAGGTGTAGGGAAACAATCTACACACAACATCCTTGTGCTCTAACATAGCCCTAAAACATGCTTCCTTAAATATTCTAATATGATCCTCTATATCCTGATGCAACTGGTACTTGGGACATATCTTTTCTAGATTTTTGGGCATCTCATGATAATCATTGTAGAATATGGGAGAATGAACATTGAAATAAGCCATTGCAGGTGTTTGAGCTTGACCTAAACTTGTAGAAATACCAGGATTGATTGGTGGGATAGGATTTCTAGGAGTGCCTGAATCAAGATTTAAAGATCTAAATAGTAATCTATCAGGACTCACAATACTACAGATGTTAAAAGGTGACCCAGGAGGTGTTCCAGATGAACTTCCTACTTGTGATATTTTAGGATACCAAATCAAAGGGCTCTTACTTCGCCTTATATTAGGTAGTTGCACAAATATATCTCCTGAACTGGATCTAGACCTGGTCACCCTATCATTGTTATTAGCTAGTTTGAAACAAACCCTAACTCAAGTCTGCCCTCCTTCTAGCGCCAGAAAACTGTTGGTGATTGTTTTGATGCAATCATAACAATAAGTTAAAATTCACATATAATGAACTGAAACTATACTTGAAAGATAAGAATGAATCGTTTAAGATTCACTTAATCCCAAGTCTACAATGGTACTGTTGGTCAAATTCAGTTGGTCAATGTGAAGCTGTAATGTTCAAGGGGCCTTACGTAGTTTAGGGTTTCCTTTTGGTTTACTGGACTCAAACTATGCAAAAAGATCATGAGATATGTCAATACTTTTTCATTCCTTTGCATAAAAATGTTTCTGTGCTACAAAGCTTTAGATGGTTGTCTTGAATTATTGCAGCTTTCCTCTTTATACATTTATGAAAACTTGTCTACTTTTTAACTCTGTTGTTCATGCTTCTTCAAATATGAGACAAATTTCCTTCAAATTTCTATGTTTGAAGCTAAATATTTCAGATGGGTTGGGAAAAGTTAGAAAGATCTAATCTAAACCTTATTTACATCTACTGAAGGATCTAATTATTCTGTTATGCACTATATAAATCATACAGCAATTTGATCAAATCCACAGTAAAAACCTTAAATGTAAGTTCTGAGCATCACAAACATATATTTAAAATTGCAAGCTCTCAAAGAAAATATTTTGAAACACAAAGAAGAGTAGGAGAACACTCAGAAGATAGATGCAGAACTCCAGATTCTATTGTATTAGAAACAAATAGTCATACATTATTTACAATGTTGGAATGACTCTTAGTTTCATTGATCAAACTACAGAGAACTTACAAGCTTTACAGATATAATAAGGAAGCCAGATGTTCCATGCACTCCTTACTGCAGACAAACAGGTGACCTCCTTCCTCTACTTCTAAACTATGCTAAGCTAAAATCCTTGTGTTTTCCCAAAATCCCTGTTGTAAATATTACAATGTATTAAGGCACAATATATAGACTTTATGATTGTCCTCAATACAACTCAAAACCCTAATGGTTAAGCAATGGTTCAAACCCTAGGTTACAACAATGAATGCATGTGAACTAATTTCCCAAAAATATCTCCAAATATGTGTCAAATCTAGGTGAAAATATGCCCCTTTCTGAAACCCTAGCAGTTCAGAAGTAAATTCTGCAACCTACTTGTCATTATGTTTTATCTGCATTTGGGTCTTCTCATTGATGTCCCTTGACTTTCTGCACTTCATCCTTATCTTCTCTTTGCTTCTGAAATCTGATTCTCCCCCAAGACGTCATTGCCATTAAGTTTCAGCTTCTTCCTCAGCTGCAAACCTGCAAAAATAGACCAGCAATAAGTACCATTGATTATCAGACAATGAGAAACAAAATACCTGTTAGATCCAAGTGGGGCTGAGCCAAAATTGTGGCTATCAGGTCAAAACCTGCAAAAAAAAGCGTTCATACTACGCAACTGTGTCAAAAACTTACCGGGTCAACCATCGCGGACCAAAAATGTTTCATACGCAGGGTCAAAATGTGTCAAAAACTATATAAAAACCCTAAAGAACCTATTGCTAAACGTTTCCCACCTATCAGCGCCAAAAAACCTTATCGATGGGCCCTAAAAACTGCCCACCAACTTCTTGTGTCTAGCTGAAAAATGGCCCTTTATATTCCTTTATTAGAAACGGTGCCCTCAGAGAGTGACATGTGGCACGTTCCACGCGAGAGGCTCATGAGACTGTTGCTTTATGTGGAAGGCGACGCATGGTAGCTTCCGCAGGCATTTGAAACTATCTCGAAACTTATTGAAACTCTTTAGACTCATGTGGAAAAAGACACATGTCATCCTCCGCGTAGTTACAAGGGACTACTGAGAGCAAGCGGAAGCTCTCCTTTACCTTTTGAGACTCTCGCAGAAAGTGACACTTGTCACTCTCCGCACGACTATTGCAACCTTTGGAAACTATATGGAAACACTTTTGAAACTTGATTGCGGAAGGCGCCACGTGGCATCTTCCATGCAGTTGTTTGAAACACATGGGGCTCGGTGGGTCATCCTTCAGAGTGTGACACCTGTCACACTCCATGGGGCCTTGAAATATGTTTGAAACCTTATAGAAACTTTTGCGGAAGGTGCCACATGGCATCTTTCGTGCAACCTATGAAACACTTTAGAAACCTTTTACGGGACCTGCGGAGAGTGACATGTGTCACTCTCTAGGCTGCCTTGGAAACCTTTTGAAACTGTCTGAAACTTTTAAGAAACGATCGAAGGGACCACGGAGAGCGACAAGTGGTACACTCTGCGAAGGGGTTGAAACTGCTGAGAAACTATTGTTGAAAGATTTGAAGGACCAGCAGAGGGTGACAAATATCACACTCCACGTTGCTTGTTTGAAACATATGGGACTCTCGTGGAAGGCATCACGTGGTGTCTTCCGCACAACTCTGGAAACTATTTAGAAACTCGTAAGGGAATCCTGTAGAAAGTGACACATGGCACACTCCACGTGATTGTTAGAAACTATTAAGACTCTTTTTGGAAACTGTCGAAGCCCACGGATGGTTTTAAATTCTTAAAGGGGCTTACCTTGAAACCACTGTGAAACCTTAGGAAACAATAAGAAACTACTCGGGGTTCAACATTGGTCTTTTTGCAACACTGTGAGACTCATGCGGAGTGTGACATGTGGCACACTCCGCGTAGCTGTTTGAAACTTTAAGGAACATTTAACGAAACATTTGAAACCCTGCACTGTTCAAACCTCTGTAGTGCATTTTACCAAAATGGGCATAACTTGCGAAATACGAATAATTTTCAGATGATTCAAAAAGCAACCCTAGCTTATTTTTGACAAGGAATCCAACCATACCATGCACTAGCACTCAAAATGCATTTTATCACTAATTTTATCAAGGTTTGCAAATTTCACTCTCTTTTCCCTTACCACCAAGGACATACCCACAAAAATAGAAGCAAAAAGCAAAGCCACAGCAGGGGTCCCTATTTTGCTAAGGAGTAAAATGGGGCGTGTTGTGAACATCAAAATAGGACCTGACTATCAGACCTTGCTACATGCTCTGTACTTGCTTACTAGACTTCAACATTCTTCAATCTGACTTCTAGTATAGGCACACCATGTCCTGCAGATGGGTGGGATGAACTTTGTTGCCATCAATGACAATACTCATGAAGCTACACTATGTCTCTTGCCAACAATCTCCCCCTTTGGCATTGATGGAAACACTTAGTGAAAAATGACTAAGTGTCACACTACACTCCCCCTTGGCTGATGCTAAGTTCTAATGTACACTTTACCGGAGCTCCCCCTTAGCTAGATTCCACATTTTTCACTACTCCTCACTCCCCCTTTGACATCAATGGCAAAGGGTAGGGTCCGCACACCAAAATTTTTAAGAAAAACAATCTATACATATCGGCATAAGTATATATATACAAGTACTTACATATACTTAAGTATATCTAAAAAAGTATTATTCAACTGTACAACTTTTGTTGCCCAAATCTGCTTCATCCTGTCCAAAATTGAGATGTGACCACTCAACAGGAATGCAAAAGCTTATGCCTTCTTAAGATCTGTCATATCATTTGTCTGGGCTGTGGCCTGAGCATCAGTTAGGGCCTCATGCATGGCCTCTAACTTAGGGATAATGATCTCTCTAAGTTCACTTAACCTATTTATTCTATTTTTCTTCTCCTTGTCAAGCTTCTTTATTTCATTAGTAATTACAATACTCTGACATTCTTGATTTACTAGGGAAGAGGAGAGAGGATCAAAACTTTGGGATAAACTTAATAGTTTATCCTCTTGCTCTTTTGCTTTCTTCTCAATATCCTTGGTCACTTTAGGCTAGGATAAACAAAATTTATATATATCTCCACCATCTTTGAGAGCATTTTCTAAGCTTTTTATCCCAATATCCATAACTCTCCTATCATTTGATATTAGACCCTGCACTTTGAAGAATCTCTTATCCAAAAATTTGTTTTGGACCTTTTCTTCTGCTGACTTCTCTCAGGAATCAAAATGCGTATGAACAAATTTACAAGAGACTTTAGATTACCAGATGTGGAGGCCGAAGTGTCCTTTTGGAAGGATGGCATGATTTTCTCCAATACACCGGATGCAGTTTCTATGAGCTCACAGTCTTCCATGTGAGACTTCAAAAGTTTTTCTTTTGCTTTTGCTTGAGTAAAGGATGCTAGCTTCATGGTTTGAACTGGGGAGAGGGAATCAAAATTGAATGGACCTTGAAGCAGTTCCGGTTCATCAAATTCCATCATCTCTTTGGTCAAGAAATCTTTGACATTTTTTGCAATGTCTCTTGCCAGAGACAGAGTCTTCTTCCATTCTGCAGTCTTAGAACTGTCTCCTAGAGTCTTCTCAGTTTGGTCTTTTTCTTGTTCCTTTACTTCTTCTTCTTGACTAGTTTTCTCCTTTGATCTTTCTTCTCCTTTAGATCTAGAGTCTGCTGGGGAAACCAAAGGAGAGATGTTTGCTTCTTTATGGACTTCCTCTTCCGGAGCAGAGGAATCTAGATCCTTAGTTTTCTCCTAACCTACTTCTTTTGAAATTTCTGCATTTTTCTCTGTAGGATCTTCCTTTGATGTACTCAGTCCTTCATCATCCATGACAGAGGGTTCATCACCTAAGTCCTCTATAATAGGAATATTGAATCTTTTATAGGCATTCCGGAGGATCTCTTCTGTTTCTTTTGCCACTTTGTCAGTCTCTCCAATCATAAGCTGATTCATTTTAGCTTTGCTCCAGAACTCATCCTTGCAATCTTTGAAGATCATATTCATTTGTTTCTGAGTGATTGAAGGATAGAGTTGAATAGCTATCTGTTCCTGGATCTCAAGGTCCTTTACCTTAGCATTGTTCTTCCTTATTTCTAGTTCATTTTCTAGGCTCTTAAGAATTAGAGATATGATTTCAATAAATGCCTTATTATAGATATTCAGATACCTGACTATAGCTTCTTGCAAGATCTTCTAGTCAGCTTCGTTATAATCATCATAGAATTCAGTCATTGGTTTTAGGTTCCTGTCCATAGTGACTGATTTGACTACATCATCAATGGATAGAGTGGGTCTTTCAACAAACTCTTCTGCCTCTGCTTCACCAAATTTCTTCTTCTTCTTCATTTGCTTGATCTCCTCATCAGATTCTATCTCTTCATCATCCTTTTGACTGATATAAGACCTTGTGGCCTTTGTCTTAGTTCTCTTTTCTCCCTTTCTGGATGTCCTAACTTCCAGTTTTGATGCTTTTTGGCTCTTAGAGGTGGTAGATGTAGAGCTTGTAGAGGATTTGGTCCAGGAGGGGGCTTCTAATGGAGCACTTTCTTTTTTTGCTTCTTCCTTTTCTTTCTCTACCCTTTCCATCTTCTCTTTTTTTGCATCGAGTGCATCTTTTGAAATGCCATACCTTTTGGCAACATTCTCTACTTCTTTTCTCACTTTTCTCTTCATCTCCAGTTGTCTAAGCTCCACATGAATCTTTACACTCAACTCTTCAAAGGTTCCAAACCTTTCTACCTTAGGGTCCTTAGGCTGACTCAAAAGATGTTGAATGTGCAACTCTAGGATTTTCTCATCAGCCTCATATCCCATTGGCATGATCCATACTATTCTTGGTTCCAATGCCCCCATTAGGCATTGATCAGTATCCACCATGAAGCATATTGTATCTTTGTATTTTTCTACCAGAGATTGGGGGATTATCTCTCTTGCTTGCATCATACTCTGAAAGTTCTTGAAGTAGCCCCATAGTGTTGTATTATGTGTCTTAGCATCACCTATTCCATGTAAATAATCTCTGATTTGTATGGCAACAGGTCTATCATTTTGCCATATCCAGCCACTAGATCTGGGTAGCTCATTCATGTAATAGAAGAACAGACAGAGTATCAAGCCACCATATTTGAAGGAGTTCTTCTTGTCCTTCTTTATCTTCTACAGATTCTCCAAAAGTTGATTCAAAAGAAGCTCATAGAGATCATAGTCAGTATTCTTCCTTAACATTTCATAAGTAGTGTAAATTTCTATTTCAGAAATAGAATTCTCTCTATTGGAATGATAAATCTTGTAGCCAATTATCATGGCGGAAAACTTGATGTCTGGATCTGTGATATCCTCAATTGTCATTGCTCTTTTGTCAATTTTGGATCCTATTACCTCACTCACTATCTGATTCTTGACAGATTTAAGAGCAGGTAACTCACCGGATGAGTGCAATCCAATAACTGCCTTAATGGCATCCTTGGTTATCTTTAATGGCATCATCAACCACATAAAGTTATCATGCATTCTACTCATAATATACCGGACCCATTCATCTTCTGCAAAATAGGGGAAATGAATGCACTGTCCAAAATGCTTGTCCCATATGGCTTTGACCTAAGGTTTGAGTTCAAAGGAATCATCTATTAATTATTTGTGCTAGATATCCATTAGTTTGGATTCCCCAAATTCCTTAATGTTTGCATGAATATATGCCCTAACATCTTATACATGCAAAACCCCATGTGGAATGTTTGAAAAGGTGCCTAGGAGATCGACTTCTAGGGATTTGTATGGATGTTTCTGGAATTTAGGACACGGTCTATCAGCGATCTTTACAACATTTGGAGTAGCCATCTTTCAAAAGATTTAGAGAGAGATTTCAAGAATGGAGAATACCTCTTATGCTTTTAGGGTTCACGAATTGAGCTGAAAAGATCACCAGTTGACTTGAATTCTGTGATTGATCCTTGAGAAAGATGAACCAAACTTTTTTGCAGAGCTCTTCTTATCTCTTTCACTAATGCAAATGTGCAAATGATAGGCAAACGAACCCTAATTTCATTTTGTAATAAATGCATAGCTTAAGTTATTCTGGTTACCTTATCATGAGAGAGATTGTTCTGGATCACTAAGATGTACTTAGAGCTGATCTTAGTGATTAATTTTAGTGTCTCTGCTTTCCTTGAATCATCCCCTTTATCCGCAGATCAAGATGTTTCAGTTTGGAATCACACCGGATCAAACTGTGAAAATCCTACTTCTTACCAGATGACTATTAAACCAAATCAATCTTAGCTAATTAACCTCTTTAAATCCCTTGTAGATCTTTCATATCTTTCCCAAGGGTTATTTAGATGTTTCTCTGAGAACCCTTTTAATCCGCAACCATCCATGTGCCGATTTCAAGCACCAATTGACTAGCTGGGGGAAATTGTTGTCTTTTGTGACTCCCCCTGAGGTAGAGCTCATCTATTTATTTTTCAGAAGGAACATCAGCACCAGATTCTGGTGTAGATCTGTCCTCAACATTTTTTGTACTCCTCTTCACCCAAATCTTGTTCATCTCCCTTTGAATTTCATCCTCATTTACTTTTCCTTTTCCTTTGTCTTGGTTTTGATTATGATGTACCGGACCCTTTTTGTCTTGATTCTTACTTCTGTAGAATTTGGCAATATGACCGGATCTATTGCAATTGTAGCAAACAACATTTCTTTGTATACTTGACTGATATCCTCTTGATCTGCGCTGATTAGCCATATGTCCCATTCTATTGCATGTAAAGCATCTACCATTTAATGAATTGTTCATTTGCATATTTCTACACTCATGAGATTTGTGACCATACCTTTTGCAATTAAAACACTATTCAGAGAAGGATGAATTAGTTTGATTCATTTTTCTTCTACACTGATTTGCTTTATGACCAAATTTATTGCAATTATGGTAGTATCCATTGAAGGATGGATATCTTTGAGCATTTGGTTGTCTTACCTAAGGTCTTCTAGGCATGTTCCTTGGATTTCCTGATCCAGAGTTCCTCTGACCTGATCCAGAGCTTTCACCTTTCTCATACCCCAAGCCTTGCTTGTCATCTACTCTCTTTTAGCTTTCACGAAGAACGTCAAGCTGAGTAGAGCTTATCTTGAATTTCTCTTTGTATTCATTTGTTTTTTGGAGATCCCTTTTTAAAGTGACAATCTGATTCTCAAGTTGTTCTTCATTATCTCTAACTTCTTCAAGATTAGATTCCAAATGCCTGATTATTCTATCCATTTTGTGGCAATCTTCTGGCTTTTCTTTGTGAGATTGTTTTAAATTTTTTTTAGTCTTTCTTTTCTCTTCAATTTCTTGAGTGAATTTCATAACACCTGATTCCATTTCATGTCTTATCATAATGACCTCTTTTGATAGCTTCTCACATAATTTCTTCTTTTCATTCAGATCTTCATCAGTAACATTGGCTTCACTTTGACTTGCTAACTGTTGAAGTAATTCCTTTCTCTTTTTCATAGAGGTACTCAGTTTCTCTTTTAGTTCATTTATGAAATCATCATCTTGTTTGAGTCTTTCCTTCAATTCATTGACTTCAGAGTGAGATTGCTCAGGATCATGTAGAGCAGACTGAAGTTGTTCCCTCATACCATACATATTGAGATCGCCAGATCTTCCTCAAGTTGTTAGGCTCTGTTAGGAGGAACTTGGCTCTAATACCAATTGTTAATAACCTAGAGGGGTGGTGAATCAGTTATTTGGATTATTTTAACTTTATGTTCTTCCTTAACAATTAGTGCAGCATCAAATTAAGTAAGCATGCATAACCATGAAAACATAAATAAACTCAATACACATAACACAATGATTTTGACGTGGAAAACCCTGTTAAGGGAAAAACCATGGGGTGATTAACCCAAGATTTTATTCTCTATTAAAAGAATAAGGTAGTACAAAATGGCACTTGCCAATTAGGGCTCACTGCCTAAGCACACTACTCACAAGAGGCTCACTGCCTACAAGAGACTCACTGTCTATAAGTCATAAGAGAGTAACAAGATACTTGAACTAATGAGAAGTATCCACACATGCTGAAGTTTAGTTCTGGTTAAGCTCAGTACACTAATCTACTGCACTTCATTCTTCCTCTTCTTAGGTACTATTGTCTTGTCACATACCAGACCTGTATTACTGCTTCCACTCCGTTCTCTACTTTTCTTCACACTTCACAATACCACACACACACCTTCTCATCAAGATCCATCTGGTATATATATATATGTACAAAGGATTTCAACAACTTTCTAGTTGGCATCTTGAATACTTCATTATTTTCTCAAACTCTGGTCTGTCGGCTGAATCCTTGCTTACCAAGTGATGAATATCAAGGAGATGCTTGTAGAAGTCATTAATCATGTCATCCAATCATGAAAGATACCTCAAGAAGCTTGATCACCATCAATATCTTATCCAGATTAAGGTCTGATGCTCTGTCAGTCAGTTCTTCCTCAGTATACTCTACCAAACAGGAACCCAATACTTAGGTGCTGATATCTCTTCACTCTTTCTTCATTGGAGGCTCAATCCTTGGTATCTAGTATTCAAGATACTCCTCTTGACTTCCCCAAGTCCGTACTTTACTAATATACTTCCTCAGAGGGATCCGGACCTGACTGTCAGACCTTGCTACATGCTCTGTACTTGCTTATCGAACCTCAACATTCTTCAATTTGACTTCCGGTAGAGACACACCATGTCTTGCGGATGGGTGGGATGAACTTTGTTGCCATCAATGACAACACTCATGAATCAACACTGTGTCTCTTGCCAACAATTATGTGGTGTAAGGTGAACCCTTTCCTAGAGTGAGATGGTACAAAAAATAAGTGACATATATAGGAGAGAGGTCAGTATTTGTGCTAAATGGGTAAAAGCACAAACCTATGTCACACTTTTACAAATGAATCGGCCAACACAAATTTTGTTTTCAACATCCACCTCATAAAAGTGACATTTCTATTTTGAATTTCAAAATGATGTAAACTAATGATAGTACAGGGTAGATTCTTCCTCTACCAGTGGTTTCAAGCCTCTTCCAAGGTAGTTTTGTGCAAACAAGGCGTTTTACAATTGTAAACATGTGGTTTTGTTTTTCTAAATAGCTATTTTACACATAGACTAGCCATTTTTTCCCTTTTGCTGAGAATATTCCGGTGGGAAGGGAATATTTTGTCAGCACCAGGGGGGCCATTTTTGCCCCTCAAAGCCTTAAACAAGGTTTTTTTTCTTTTTTGTATAACTTTTGCCCACAGAGGTGAAATCTAGAAAATGAGATATCATTAGAAAGTTGACAGAGAGCACTTAATAGTGGCATCAATAGTTTTTTGATATTCTACTATAGGTGACTGATACAGTAGTTTGAAGACAAATCTTCATTTTTTGCTTCTGAGCTCACAACTTTTTCCCATAATCTCTAATTTTCATGATTCAAGTGACATCAAGAAGGTATTCAAGAGCTCTACAAATCCATCCATGCACTTTTCTCAGATTTAGTCCTAGGTTCATTTTATTCAATTTGTCAAATTTTTGGCTTTTGAGTGATAACTTGGGCTTTTTGACACTTGAGGAAGTGAAACTTGTTTTGGAGGGATTTGTTAGCTTTGAGAAATCATTGTGACTGACTGTAATCTCCCTTGGATCTCAGTTTTAAGAGATTTTGATGCTTTCCCTTTTTTGGTCCCTTGAGGACAATTTTAAATCATACTAAGTATAAAGTGCCACAATCATTCTTTTTTCGGGGGGTGATCTCTTTGATTGAGTAACAGGGGGTGTACTTGTGTTCTTTTCTGTACTCTTGCATCATGGATCCAAACAAACTTCCTCTATTCACACCATATAACTATCATGAGCGGAAAACTAAAATGGATATTCAGTTAAGAAGTTTGAAAATTCATAGACTAACAATGGGTACAAATATTAAACCAATAACAGCTGCAGAAAAGAGAAAGTGCTACAATAGATGTGATCAAATGGAAAACTATTCTTGTCTATTTCTCTTGATCTTCTTTTTCATATTGAATCTTGTACTACACCTAATGAAGTGTGGACTACCTTAGAAAATTAATTTGGTAAACAAGATACAATGAGAAGTTTCAAATTGGAGAATGAACTAATTAGTTTGAATCCAACCAACTTTGCAAGCATCCAAGACTTCTTCACAAAATTAAAATCTCTTAGGTTGCAGCTGAAACAATGTGGAATTGAGAAAGAGGACACTCAATTGATTATTTCAATCCTTTCCTATTTCTACCTTTTATGTTACTATGGATGCACTTGGGAAAACTTTCACAATGCCTTCACTTGATGAGTTTGCTGCATCACTCAGAAGGGAGCAAGCTAAGTTAGTACACATGGGTAAATTGAAGTCTCCTAGACTTCAAGCACTTCTTTATAATCTTCTATCATCTCAACCCCCTACCTCTTCAGAGATCAACATCGACATGGTTTCATCTACTTCAGTTGAGTAAGATCATACAGGTCATTCAGACACAACTATGTGGGATACTTTTTTGGCAGGTATATCAGACTTGTTTTGTGAGTCTCATATTGTAGATTTGGAGGACAGACTTGAGGGGATATCTCTCCTTTTTTACGAAAATTATAGCACAATTGGTATCCCATCTACTTCATCTTTAGATGTTGTACTTCAGGAGTCTACCAAGGATTTTGGATTGGTCACACCTCATTGCATTGTGCCATTCTTTGATTCTAACATGTGGGCACTTGAGTAGTTTTCAGAGACAACATATATCATGAGGCTTCTTCCTTCATACCTTGTGATGGAGTTTCTTCTACATCATCCTTTGGATTTGTTTCTTCCTAAGGGGAGATATGTTGTTTGTAGGTACAGGACACTTTCCAGTGTTCATCTTCAAGCATTCACCATCGGCACGGGAGCTACTTCATTGTGGGGGTACCTATAGTCTCTCACTTTCTCTCCTAGGGGGGGTATTTTATTTTACATATGTGATAGAAGTTGTCCTTGGGGGGTCATGTTGAGTCGTCCTACTATCACTTCTTCTTTCACTTTCATTGTTTCATGCATTCTCACTTTTGGAGAGAAATTTTTTCCCATGAGGTTTTGTCCTTTTCTCCACTTGAGATTTGTTGTACATGGCTACCTAACATAGCCTAGTAGCCGGGACCCATCCATCATTTCATCTTTCTTTAGTCAGCTTCTCCCTAAGTTGCACTTAAGGGGAGGTGTTGGTGTGAACAGGGTTATCACCTAACCGGTTCACCCTTGTGTGGATAATTCACATTATTTAACTATTTACTAGTTAAATAATATTCACACATCACACATAATTGACATATGTTAAGTTGACTTAGTGAGTCTTCTAGGCGTTTCTAGTTGAGTTGTTGATAGTTGGAGTGAGTTGTCTTATCCTCCACATGTGCAATTAGTTATCATCCTCTAATTGTCACATATAGTAGGAATATCTCCACTTTCTACTCCACCTTTCGCTCCACCTTTCTAGCTCTCACCTTGCCTTTATAAGCAAGGCTTTCTTCATGTATTGTAATCCAATGTAATCTCTTGTAATCTTGTAGTCTTTTGCATTCAATGATAGAATATCATTATTCTCTCATTTGATCTCTCTTGTGCTTTCATGAAGTCCTAGATCCTAGGTGGCTCCAATCATAGCTAACTCTAACACAATATTCAACCAAAGTTGCCTCTTCTACATCTTGCTTCTTATTTATGTGTAGAGTGTCTAGTTGATTTTCTAGATGACTTATGATGTCTTCCTTCATATTTGATAGGATATTGTTGAGTTCTACCCTAGAGACTTGAGTGGATGATTTTGTAGAAGACAGAGCTCTCGATCCTCTAATTTTCATCAAGGTGGAAAGTGAATAGTTCCTACAAATTTGACAAATTTTATCAAATCCAAGTTGAGAGATATCCCCTATTCAATTTAAATTTAGTGCATCCATATATTCTTCACTCACGCCTCTTAAGAATACAAATTTGAGTGACTCTAGAGAGAGTTGATTCTGTCGTGACTTCTTGATGCATAATTGAAACCATTCGACATAATATTTAAGAGTTTCATCTTCCTCTTAAGACATCCTGAAGATGTCATCTCCCTTCATATCCCTTCCATGACAATAGTCCTTGTACTTTTGTAGGAATTTCTCCTTCATGGTATCCTAGTTTGTTATTGGATTTTGACCCAGCCACATGAACCATCACAAGGTTGCATCCTTAAGGGTGGCCAGAAAGAGTTTTCTTTTGTATGCATATGTAGTGTAGTCGTAGCTTCTACAAAGTGTATCAAATTCAAAAAGAAATGTATCTGGGTCCTTAGTGATTAGCCCATGAATGTTTGGCAGAGCTAAAGGAGGTGTATTCTTTAAGGTATCAGCTCTTGCTTGGTTTGTGATCGGAAATGCAAATGTAACTGACTCATCTGGATTCTCTACTACTTCTTTCGCCATTGTGTCTTGATGCCAAGTGGCAATGTATTCCAAATCCGTAAGTTCCTTTGGTCTAAGTGGTTTAAAGTGGTATTCCCCTTCTTTTGTTGTCCTGGATGGAAGAAAACTCCCTAACTGATCTCTCTATTGCCACATGCAATGATGCTTTGAGCTAATAGCTCTGTTCTTGCACCATGTTAGTAGATAGTTTGGCAATGGATTGAATGTCTAAGTAATCCTAATTTCTTGGAAAATAAATCCTATATCCTATGAAAGTAAAAACACTAATCAAAAGAACTGAGAAACTCTAAACCTTAGCACCATCACTGACAATGGCATTAAAAATGTCTAACTCCATTATTAACCAATAGATTGATGCAGAAAGGGCATGGACACAACCCAACAAACCTACAAATCTTATATCAAGCAACCCAATGGCAATAATGTGTTACATTTAAATATGTCAAACCAGGCAATCATATTCTTCTTGGACGGTACCCATATTGTATGTACACTCAAGGATTCCTAAGTTTAATCTATAAGTTGTGCATAGAAAAAACTATGGAGAAGGAAACAAACTCTACTTTGCGAGGAACAATAGTTGCTACAACTAGGTAATGTTGTTTAGGAATAATAAATGCTTCATTTAGTAGAAAAATAGTCTATGTAAATTATAATAGAGAAATGGTCTATATACTAAGTCGGTGATCACCTCGAACATTCCTTAATTCAATAAACCATAATAACTCAATGAACTAATGATGTAAACTAACAATGTAGACTAACAATATCAACGAACAACATAAACTAACAAGGTAAACTAACAAGAGAACTATAGTTACCTCAAGAGGCCCTTGCTTGAGTGACTATAATCTTGACCAAAATATAAACATTGTTAGTTACAAGGTAAACTAACAAGGTAAACAAACAAGAGAACTATAGTTACCTCAAGATTCTTCAAATTGGAGCACAAGAACAACATTTTCAACCATTGTCATAAGGAAAGGATAGCTTTCAAACCACCAAATCATGAACCATTGTAGTTCAAGTCACTTAATATTATTACAAACTTGATTGCAGAATCGTAGACCGAAATACTTCAATGCGGAGGAATGCGGAGCATAACACTCTCTCCTTGTCATAACCAAACATATAGGGAAAGCAATTTTCACACTAGTGAACACAACTTACTCAAACATTCATGCTGGAGGTTCAATCTTGGAATATAACATCTTCAGATAGAATTCTAAATAACCTCCAATCCGCAGGCAAAGATATATATTCTACAGGAAATGCAGAGATAATTTCTGGACTATTCTTCTTAGTGCAATACACTGTTTCCACTGCAACACACTATTACCACTGGAGGGGCTAATTTTCTCAATATCCTCAATATTAGGGTCACTTACATAAGTAAATACAAAGCATTTCACTCCATACAAGAAAGTAACAAAGTAAGAGCATAGTTGACACCAATGACAACACAGATATGTTGACATCAATGACAACACCGGTTAGGCACATACTTGCAACAATCTCCCCCTTTGTCATTGATGGCAACATATGATGTGAAAAACTTAATGAACATCAAGACAAGATACTCCCCCTTTCTTTTTACACATCTACACTCCTTCTCCCCTTGATTTTTTCACATGATTTCTCTCCCTCTTTGATATCAATGGCAAAGGGCACATACTTGCATGCTACTACTCTGATTCACTAAACTTTCTCTGTTATCAACATTTACTTTATTAAAAACATATAGATACTCCCCTTGAAAGGTAGCCCTCAAAACATCAATCAAAATCAAAGAATGACATTTTGAGTACCACTAGATTGATGTATTCCTATGCATCTTAGTTCAGAGCAAGAGGGGTGATGCCCCCTAACTTTTCTCTAAGATACTCAAAGGTATCTTTAGGCAGAGGTTTAGTGAAAATGTCTGCAATCTGATCCTTTGTGGATACATATTCCAACTGTACTTCATTCTCTGTCACCTTCTCTCTCAAAAAGTGATACCTTATTGAAATCTGTTTTGTTCTTGAGTGCATCACTAGATTCTTTGAAATGCTTATAACACTTGTATTGTCACAAAATATTGCAACTAGATTTTCATATACAACTCTCATATCCTTCAAAGTCTGCTTCATCCATAACACTTGAGTGCAACAACATGTTGCTACAATATAGTCTGCTTCTGTAGTAGATAAAGAGATTGGGTCTTTCTTTTTGGTCAGCCATGAAACCAATCTGTCATCAACATCTTCGGCCTAATCTGCATCTGTATAAGCACTGAGAGTGAAATCATTGTCCTTTGGATACCATAAGCCATGATCTAGAGTGCCTTTTAAATATGCCATGATTCTCTTGACTGCCATCACATGTGATTCTCTTGGATTAGCTTGGAATCTTGCAACAAGACAAACTGCATGCATAATATCAGGTCTGGTTTGAGTTAGATAAAGCAATCCTCTAATCATGGATCTATATTTTTTCTATTTAATCTTAGGTGATTCATCAATTTTGCTCAATTTGCAGCTAGTCACCATAGGAGTACATATCGGTTTAGAGTCTTCCATCCCAAACTTCTTTAACAACTATTTCACATACTTAGACTGAGATATGAAGATTCCCTTATCTGATTGATTGATTCGCAGGCCTAGAAAGAAATTCATCTCATGAAACATGGACATTTCAAACTCTTTTTGCATTTCACCACCAAATTCTATACACATACCTTCATTGCCTCTAAAGATGATATCATCAACAAAGACATCAACAATCAGAATTTGATCACCATTAATCTTGAAATAAAGATTACTGTTCCCAGTACCTTTATTAAACCCTAACTGCAATAAGTACTTATCCAACCTTGCATACCAGGCTCTAGGAGCTTTCTTGAGTCCATACAAAGCTTTCTTCAATCTGCACACAATATCACCTTGGTCTGATAACTTAAATCCTTCCAGTTGCTCAATGTAAACTTTTTCTTCCAACTCACCATTTAGAAATACAGACTTCACATCCATCTGATACACTTTGAAATCTTTGTGGGCTACAAATGGCAGAAATATTCTGATTGCTTCAATCCAAAGATACTGGAGCAAAAGTCTCTTCAAAATCTATTCCTTCAATCTGAGAATATCCTTTGTACACAAGCCTTACTTTATTGCTTAAAACCTCTCTATTCTCATTCAACTTATTCTTGAAAACCCATTTCGTTCCAATAACATTTTTGTCATCTGGTCTAGGAACTAATTCCCAAGTATCATTCTTTTCTATCTACATTAGTTCTTCCTCCATGGTTTTACCCAATTTTCATCATTGTAGGCTTCATTCACAATTTTTGGTTCAACCTTTGAAAGCAAACAGTAATTCACTTGTTCTTCTGTAGCTCTTTTCCTTGTCAGCACACTTTTTTGTTGTCACCTATAATCTAATCTTCAGAATGATTAATCCTTACATACTTGGGAGTCTTGACAACACATTCCGGAGCCTCTTCTTCATCTTGACTGTCTTCTTTCTCATCTTTTTCTTCATTCACTATGGTCACAGGTTCGTCTAGTTCACAGAAACTCAGGTATGATATTCTTTCCTTGCCTTCATCCACCTTCACATTTGCACTCTCAACAATCTTTTTGAACCTTTTGTTGTAGTACCAGTAGGCCTTACTCTTGGTAGAGTATCCAAGGAAGATTCCTCCATCACACCTTCCATTAAACTTTCCTAGATCTTCATCTCTTATGATATAACATTTTCTTCCAAAGGCTTTGAAATATTTTACTGTAGGAATTCTTCCATACCACAATTCATAGGGAGTTTTAGTACCATTAAATTTCACTTGAACTATGTTTGAATGTAGACAGCAATATGTATAGCTTCTTTCCAAAACAATTCTAGTAGATCTGCTTCCTTCATCATTGTCCTAGCAGCTTCCTGAATTGTCCTATTTTTTCTTTCCACAACACCATTCTACTGAGGAGTCCTAGGTGTAGACAACTGTCTCGTTATCCCATGCTCTTCACAGAAAGTGTTAAATTCATTTCATGTGAACTCACCTCCTCCATCTGACCTCAAGCATTTCATTTTCAACTCTATTTCATTCTCAACCATTACCTTGAAAGATTTGAACTTTTCTAGGGCTTCTAATTTGTCTCATAGAAAAGTAACCCAAGTCATTCTAGAATAATCATCAATAAGTAACATGAAGTACCTGTCACCTTGTAGACTTCTTACCCTTGTAGGACCATAGAGATCTGTATGCACTAGATCCAACAAACTGGTAGAAAATTGCTCTTTACCTTGAAACTTGTTCTTGTCTACTTCCCTAACTGACATTCCTTACAAATTGTATTGGAGAGTTTCATAAGTTTTGGTAAATCTCTCATAGTTTGTCCTAAGATTATCTTTACCATATTATCAAAGTTTATATGACACATCCTTCTATGCAACAACCAACTCTCATCTGCCTGGACCAATAAACATTAATCACTAGTTCCTCTTAATTGATAGATGTTACCTTTTGTCTTCTCACCGGTAGCATTCATAGTTCTAGAGCTTTCCATGATCTTGCACCCATTGTCTTTGAATCTCAGATCATATCCTTTGTTACATGTTTGAACAACACTCAAAAGGTTATGCTTCAAACCCTTCAAATATAGGACATTGTCAATATAATGCTTTCCACCAAATGAAATAGATCCTTTTCCACAAATCTTACCAGCTACATTATCTCCAAACCTAACAAGTCCTCCATCATACTTTTCCAAACATACAAACTTTCTTTTGTCACCAATCATGTGATGTGAGCATCCACTATCAATAATCCATTCATCCTTGTCTTTCTCAACTTGAATAGCCAAAGCACTTTCTTCCACTAGTTTTTCTTCCTTCACACAGCTAGCAGAATTTGAAGACCCAGGATCTTCTTTAATAGCAATAAACAGGCATTCATTTTCACTAGTACTAGCATCATCAGATTCATAATCAGTTACACCTTCATCATCAAAATCTCTAACATAGTAGCATTTCTTTGGAGCTCTAGGCCTGCTCACAAATCTTTTCCTATTTCTTTCAATTCTTTCAGGACATCTGGAAGCATAATGACCTACTTTACCACAAGAGAAACATTTGAAAGGTAATTTACCTTTGAACTTACCAGAACCTCGTTGCAACCTGTCAACAAAGTTAGCTTCAATTTCATCAAAGTCATCATCCACATTCTATTTCTCATCTCTGGAGATCTTTTCTGAAGTACTAGCCTTAAAAGTTGTCTCAAATTTTAGTAGGGCATCACCAAATTCTCTCATCTCAAACGCTGTAATCTTTCTATGTAATTGATCTCTATCAATAGTTTTCATAGTCATGAATTCTTCAATTGCAGCTACCTTGTGACTATATGACTTTGGTAGTGATCTAAGAATTTTCATCACAACCTCCTTATCACCAATGGTTCCTCCCATTCCTTTTATTCCATTGATAAGTTCATCAACCCTTTGCATGAAGGCTATAATTTTTTCATCTTCATTCATCTTCAAGCTCTCATATTTAGCTTTCAGGCCCTAAAGTTTGGCTTCTTTATTGAATCATCTCCTTTGTACAATTTTTTCAACTTTTCCCAAACCTCATTTGCAGTTTCTAGGTCCATGACTTTTATCAACTCAGTGTCAGTCAAGGCACTTAACAGGGCATCTCTTGCTTTTATATTCAATTCATACTCTTTGATTTCATCTTCAGTGGTCAAACCATTTTGAGGTGTGGTATATTTTGATTCTGCAGCCTTCCATACTTTATAACCAAGACAAAGAAGATGGATTTTCATTCATACCTTCCAAAGAGCATAATTTGTCCCATCAAACTGCGGAGCTTCCCTTTTATAAGACATCTTGGATCTTCCTCAAGTTGTTAGGCTCTCTTCTGAGGAACCTACTCTGATACCAATTGTTGAAATACACTGGACAACTAAGAGGGGGGGTGAATCAGTTGTCACAAAAACTTAGCTTCATATGAATATCAAACCATCAACAACTTAATTATTCATAGTTAGATTTAACCATGAAAGCATCAAACCATAAACTTAATTACAATCAAAACATCCAACATAGTAGACACCAGATTTTTACTTAGAAAACCCTAAAAGGGAAAAACCATGGTGGGTGTTAGCCCACAGAAATATATGAGTTATAACAATACTAAAAAATAGAGGCTCACTGCCTACAAGGCTCACTACCCAAAATGCTCACTGCAAAGAATGGCTCACTGCCTAATGGGTGGCTCATTGCCAAAGTGGTGAACTGATTAGATAGCATCTACTCCATGCTAGGGTTTAGTTCCATTTCATAATATAACTCATCTGCTATACTTTTTGACACCTTCGCACTTATCTCTTCATATTAACATCACCCTCACTTTTTTGCAATTACATTACATGCTTTTATACAATTCAGCAACCTTGCAATGTACATCAAGGTCGGCATTACATTCATCAACCATTGGATCAATCTCCAAGGTTGGCATTACAATCATACATAAAATAAGTCTGGACCTAATACAAATTTATCTAATAAAAAGATGTAAAGATGTATGGGGATCATGCCATGCCTTAGATGGGACTCAATCACAATCCTCCATGCCACAACATGCTTCTAAAAACTTCGATGCATCTCCACAGATAGTGAAATTAACCAAGTTGGCCAAGACTGATGAGAGCACTAGGTCTGCTAAGAATATTCTTCATTCAAGATCCAATTTTATCTTTGCGGACCAATCTAAAGGTAGGAACACAATTAGGAGACATCCACAAGCACATTGTAATTACTAGGAACAACTGCATAATCTCTAACCACTCTGTCAAGAAGATTCTTCAAACCAGAGGACAAGAACAACACTATTAGCCACTATCATAAGGAAATAGCTTGCGAACCACCAAATCACAAACCATTGTAGTTGAAGGCACTTAATATTATTACAAACTTGATTCTAGAACTACAGACCAAAATACTTCAATGGGGAGGAATGTGGAGCATAACACTCTCTTCCTGTCATAACCAAACATATAGGGAAAGCAATTTTCACACTTGTGAACACAACTTACTCAAATATTCATGCTGGAGGCTTAATCTTGGAATATAACATCTTCAGATAGACTTCTAAATAACTTCCAATCTATAGGCAAAGATATACAGTCTACAAGAAATGCGGAGCTAACTTCTAGACTATTCTTCTTAGTGCAATACACTGCAACACACTATTACCACCGGAGTGGCTAAATTTCTCAATATCCTCAACATCAGGGCACTTACATAAGTAAATACAAAGCATTTCACTCCATACAAGAAAGCAAAAAAGTAAGAGCACAGTTGACACCAATGACAACATAGATATGTTGACATCAATGACAACACTAGTGAGGCACATACTTGCAACAATATCTTTGTCATTTTGTAGTATTTTCCTTTCATTACTTCAAAGATCTATATTTTACCTTCTCATATCTTTGTATATGCCTTACTAAATGATTTGGATGAAATTTAAATGTGTTTTAAACAATGAAAACCTTTAATCTTGTCTCATTCATTACTGCAAACACACAGAAACAATTGACATTATAGGTCTTAGGCTATGCAAATAGTTATCTTGCCTTTCAAGTTGTGAAACATAGCTTTCCTGCTAAGAGATAGATCATTGATCTTCCTTTGAAATACTTATGTGATAAAATTTCCATTCAATGAGTTGTGTGAAGAAACCTTTATAGTAGTAATTTCGAATTGGTCTGCCCTTTAACATCATTTTGGCGCAATCACCTTCTAGAGTTAGTTTTCATTTTAAAAACAATCATCTTTCTTACCCTTTTCCCTTAAAATTCATTAGTTTCCATTATGAATCTAAGGCACAAGTACAAATCTATATAATCACAAATCCATGCTAGACTCACAAACTTATTCTCTAACAAGGCAATGATACAATGCAATACTCTAGATAATTACACTAAGTACTATTTCCCAAGTCTCATAATAGATATTTTCAAAATCTTGATATGTTTGATACTATTCTTTAATTATTGAGATAAACATCATTATCTACCTCATTCAATTTCCACAATATCATTGTCAAATTTCTTGTTCCCACCAATAATAACAATAACACAATATATATTTAGGTTTTTTAAATAAAAAGGTGGTAGACCACCCATACTTGTATTAATAATATGAAAATTTTTATAGAAAATAGCCAAAACGATTACACTCTGTTCTATACTATCAGAGCCAAAATTTATACATTAAGGGCCCATATAGTGGCTATTGTCAACTATCTTAGAGTGGTAGGGAAATAAGTATTAAAATAGAAAAATAGAGATAAAACTAGACATGGCTTAGTACCCTATCACCATGGGGTCCTCGCATGTTAGGAGGGAAGAGCACCTGGCCCGCTATTAAGGGTCCACCCTTTCACTCGCCCTGGACCTGTGAATGGCCAATTGTGCATCCACCAGTGTCATCATGCCTGGCCCAGACGTGTGTGGTACACATGAAATCTCTAGTTTATCTTGGCCATCTAGGGGAGATGTATCTTCATCGCTTGATAGTGCTTTTGGGAGGTGGGGGCCCACTTTGGGGTGTGCATCCTAAGGAAATGGATGGAATTGAACACATCCATGCACCTAGTTCTCATCTGCTTAGAAAAATTGTAGCTGTTGACATGAAGGGCCCTGTCTAGACCACTAATGCAGCCACATCCTAAACCTTTTTGTATTTCTTAAACACACACTTCCTTGCTAGATAAGTTCATAGGGATTGTACCAGGAATAAACCTTAGGTAACATTGCCTCGCCTTTCATCAAGTCATAGCCTTACAGTGTGAATTTACATTTCTCCAAGATGTGGAGATAATAAAACACTAGACTCGTTGCTATGGTGTGGATGTAGTGACCATCTTGGACTATGTCCATCATGTTTGAAACGAGGGTAGAAACAATGTCTGACTAGTGGAGAAGTCTGTCCTTCTTTCCCTCTAGCCATCCCTGATTGCACATATTCCTAATCAGAAACTAGGCCATCGTACAATCTATGTCAAAGATCTGGTTCGTGTCCATGATTCTGACCCTTCTTGTTACATCCCTCAACTTTGACTATGTTTTACTTTTTACTTTCATATGATTAAGTGGATAACTAATCATAGATTAATGATTTGATGTTAGTAAAATGTCATGATAAATCATTGATTTAAGGAATTATGATCAATGCATAGAATTAGAAATGAGATTACATGTTATTGAAATTATTTAAGCATGATGTATAATGATTTATTGATGATACAGTGATCATAGTTTGTATGACTGTGAGTGTGACCAGGAAAAGATTTCCAACTCTAAGAATGGAAGGAGAGTATCACCTAAGAGAAGGGGATATATGTTTTGAAAAATTTAGGTTTTCCATTTGATTTCCAAGGTGTACATTACTTGAACCTTCATGAGATAGTGTATGTCTAAGTTATCTTCCCTTGTTTAGTTGATTTCAATTCGACTATATTCATTTTGTCGATTAAGGGTTTTTTTATGTCATCTATGTATATTCAACTAAATAATGTTTAGGGAAAATTATTAATGATGAGTTAATCATTGTCTTTTGTTAGAGATTTCTGATATATATACATTTGTAGATATCGATTTAATTATACTAACAATAGTATAAGATTGCGAGGTAGGGAAGTAAGCCTCGACCCCATGCTAGCATTTTGATGGATGATTGATGTTAACACCATACTTATGGTAATGTTATTATGGTGTCAACATAGTTTATTTTATTATTTGCATATTATACATATATAATGTATAAGTAAGTATTGTGCGATATAATTACTATCCTCCTCATGCTTTGTTAAGCTTCCTTCAGTTTTCAACCACTACATGCATATAGTGAACCATATCCCATGACCCACGAAAGTGTGGAGTGGGAGAAATGTTGTTGGCTTAGGTAACCTTTCCATGATTGTAGCACTTCTTCCGATGCATGCTCTCGATGAGAGAGTTTATAACGAAGTTGAGTAGATATTCCTACAAGAGTAAGGGAAGTTTATGCTATTGTCAACCTTCATTTCGAGGGTGGTTTTTATTATGTTTTGATTTGGGTAGGAATCTCTGGGTTGGGCATATGAGAAAACAACAAAGGAGTCAAGGAGAAAGCTTAGAAAAATATCAAAATTTCAAATGCAGTATATTCCATTTATATGACTTGACAATAAAATTCTATGTAAATTTATCATTATTACCATGAGAAAAACATTATGATTGTAAAGTGAAGGAACTCACTAGCATGCTATCTTTGAATATGTCATAAATTTTCAGTTTGAAATTATTCGTAAAAGATATGCTTTTTATATAATGATTATGCAAACGATTATTGTTAAAAAAATGATTATAATGATCATGGTTATTCACTTGATGGTAAATTGGGAATATCAATGCAGGTAATATGAGATGATTTGTTACATATGGTATCAAAGCTACCGGATTCAACACATAGACCTATGAGCTTAGTGCATGAAATATTCCTCAGACATTAACAATTGCTAATGTTTGGATCTTCTTTTGCCATAATGGTAAGAAAAAGAATGACACCAAGGAAGAAGGTAATGGGAAATGGACATTACCTAAAGGCTATGAGGGAGCTAGCCTCAAGAATGAAAAGCCTAGGCCAAACTGGTTACCTAGAAGATGCATGGTTATCTAATACTAAAACCTTCTTTGATGCTATTAAACACATCAAGCAAGAGAAGGAAAAGAAGGACAAAGCAGTTAAGGCTATTGTTCCTATATTTGAAAATGAATCAGTTAAACCCTTTCCACCTAAGGAACTACCATTTGGAAGTGGTCCTAATGCTCCTATTATCACTCAAGAGGTCATGGATGAGTACCTTTGAGTACATCCAACTCCCAAGTCTAATTTAGTAAACCTCGAGGATGAGGATAAACCTAGGAAGATCTCCCTTTCTGAAAGTGACTTGTAGTTGCAAGATGTAAAAACTTGTAATAAATGATGGATATTATGTGATTTATGGATACTATAGTGCAATTTTGGAATTTTGGCAAAACATTCCTTTCTTGTTTAAGATTGCATAAATGAGAATGGATTTATGTTTATGAATGGATTCAATAGTATGAAAAACTAATTGAATGCTTAACCTGCAAACTTTAGGAGAAGTAGATTACAACATGGTTCGGATAGGAATCGGCACTGGGGGTAGCCCAGAGGAAGGGCAACCTTCTAGCCACTCCAATTCAAAACATGACCAGATGCTTGCTATACTCCATGAGACGAGGGAAAGAATTGGAACTTTAGAGAAGGAGGTCAGGGGTCAGAATGGACCCAGGTAGGAGGGCTTCCATCAGGGTGAAGATGAGGAATGTCATGAAAACACCACCCAAAGTGGATGTGGAGAGAAGAACTTTGAAATGAGACAAGATGAGGATAAAAGGAGCCACTTGGATCTAGAGTTATCTAGAGATATGAAAAAGATTAAACCTCCCAAATTTGACGGGACTATAAGTGGAGATGACGCAGAGGCATGGCTTACAGATATGGAGAAATACTTTGAAATAACCAAAGAAGTATGGGGAGCATACCAATTAGCAGGTGAAGCATCCACCTAGTGGATGAAGAAGAAGATGGAGTTAAGATTGAACTCCTTGAGTCTAACCTGGGAAAGGTTTGTGGAACTCTTCAAGCAAAGATGTTTTCCACAGTTATATTTTGATCAGAAGCTTATAGACTTCCAAAACCTAAGATAGGGTGACTCATTTGTGAATGAGTATTGGGAGAAATTCACTTGTCTTCTTAAATACGTTCCCCAATATTAGTAGGATGAGAGATTTCACATCCAAAAGTTCATCCTGGGTTTGAATGCCCAAATTGGAGGTGAAGTTGATGTGCATGGTCCCACTACAATGGGCCAAGTTTATGAGAAAGTTATCAAATAGGAACAAAAGTTGAAATCCATATCTGGATATTGGGACAAGAACCGTAAAATGTTTAGTTGGTCACAATAATCCTAGTCATTTAAGAAAAAGATAAATAAATAGAAATTCAATAAGAAAGGTGATAAAGGATTCAAGGATAATCAGAATGAATCTAGGGGTGGTAAGAAAAACAATAATAACTCCAAGAAAAATGAAGATAATTAAGGAAAGCCCTATGAAAGGAGAGGACCCATAGGAGGGTGTTTTTCATGCAGTGGTGACCATTATGCTAATTAGTGTCCCTATAAGACCCAAGGGACTCAGCCATGAGGAAATCCTTTACCCTCACAACAGGTAGCCTTCTAACAATGGATACATGCAGCCTTTGACAATCGGTAGGCGGAGTATCAAATTACTCCAATTGAAACCATAGGTATTTTATATCATATTCTAATCTCAGTTTTGATATATACTAGTGCTATAGAATTATTTATTTCTCCAAAAGTTTTAAATAAGATGATTTGATGTATTATGAATCTCAAAAACTCCAAGGAGTTAAAGAAGGAGAATGCATAGATCATGAGAGATAAGATATGGATAGATACCCATTTCTTCAAGATTTTGAGGATTTATTCTCAGATGATTACCAGGATTACCTCCTAAGAGATATTTTGATTTTTTAATAGATATAAATCTAGGATTGAAACCTATATCTACAGGTCCTTATAAAATGACCACAATGTTGCAAGAATTTCTAGAAAAAGGATTGATAAGACCCAGTGTTTCACATTGGGGAGCACCAGTAATTTTTATTACAAAGAAAGATGGAACATTGTGTCTATGCATAGATTATGATATGCTAAATAAGGAGACAATAAAAAACAAGTATCCATTGCCTCATATTGATGATCTTTTCGATCAAATGTGAGGGGTAATTGTGTTTTCAAAGATCGATCTTCGAGCCAGATACCATCAATTGCAGCTAAAAGATGAGGATATTCATAAGATGACCTTTAAGCAAGGTATGGGCACTATGAGTTCATTGTCCTACCCCTTGGATTAACGAATTCCCCTGCAACATTCATGAACTTAATGAACAGTGTGTTTAGGGATTGTTTGGACAAGTTTGTCCTTGTTTTTCTAAATGATATTTTGATTTACTCTAAAAATGAGGAGGAACACCTCCAACATATATGGATTGTTCTCTAGAGGTTAAGAGAGCATAAAATGTATGGACAGATCTCAAAGTGTACTTTCTTTCAAAAGGAAGTACAATATATGGGTCATATAATTTCAGCTAAGCGAATTGCTATGGATCCAACAAAATTAGAGCCATACTGGAATGGCCAACATTGAAAAATGTGTATGAGGTCTATAGTTTCATGGGCCTAGTTGGATATTACAAAAAATTTGTGGGTAATTTTTTAAAAATTACCTATCCTATTACTTCTCTACAAAGGAAAGGCAAAAGATTTGACTGGTCCGAGAAATGCAAGGAGGCATTCGACCAACTAAAAGGAAAGTGGACTACGGTGCCTCTTTTAAGGGTACCTGACCTGAAGGGTCATTTTGTAGTCATCACCAATGCCTTAGGAGAGGGATTAGGTGGTGTACTTGTCTAAGATGGGCAAGTTATTGCATATGAGTCTAGAAAATTAAAGGCATATGAGCAAAATTATGCTCCACATGATCTTGAGTTGGCAATAGTTATTCATGCACTACAAATGTGAGGACATTATTTGTTTGGGAAACCTTTTGAATTAAAAATAGACCATCAATGGCTCAAATATTTGTTTACTCAACAACATCTAAATGCTTGCTAGAGAAGATGGTTAGAGTTAATATCGGATTACAATTTTGAGATTAAATACATATAGGGCAAGGGAAACTAAGTGGCAGATGCCTTAAGTAGGAGAAGACATATGTCCTTGATGATATCCATACATTCTGATTTTAGGAATCAGGTATTACAAAGCTCCAACGGAGATGAATATTATGAGCAAGTAAAACAAGCCCTTGCTCATGATTCTAGGTGTGATGGTTTCCACTTTGACCTAGATGGATTATTAAGGTTTAAAGGAAGAATGTATGTTCTAAACTCTGAGGAGTTAAGGAATATCATGTGGAAGGAGGTTCATTCTACGCCTTATTCAGGACATCTTGGAGTGACGAAATTGCTAGATGATATAAAACCATTATATTTCTAGAAAGGACTGAAGAGGGATGCTGCAAGGTTTGTAGCTGGATGTCTAGAGTGCCAAAGGGTGAAGGAAGAACACCATCATCCAGCAGAACTTCTATACCCTCATGAGATTCCAGAATGGAAATGGCAGATCATTAGCATGGTTTTTATGCAAGGACTTCCTATGTCTAGAAATAGACACAATGCTATTCTAGTAGTGGTGGATAGAACCACTAATGTAGCACATTTCATACCTAGGAATTTGATAGATGGGGCACCAGTCATAGCCAACAAATTTGTGCAAGAAGTTTTCAGATTCCATGGCTTTCTTGATAAGGTTATCTTAGATAGGGATGCCCATATGACATCAAGATTTTGGCAAACCTTACTTTCCTCAGTTGGAACTCAGTTAAACATAAGCTCAAATTATAATCCTGAAATGGATGGCCAAATAGAAAGAGCAAACCAAGTGTTGGAAGACCTATTGAGAATGTATTGTATGGACCATTAATACAAGTGGGAAGACTACCTTCCTCTTGTGGAATTCGCTTATAATGTGGAAGCATTATATGGACGAAAGTGTCAAACTCCTATAATTTGAGTTAATCTAGATGATAGGATCAGCCTTGGCCCAAAAATGCTATCAAAAATGGAAGAACAGGTCCATCTGATTAATAAAAGGCTAGCGGAAGGTAATGATAGGAAAAAAAGCTATGCGGATGCTAAGCACATTGCAAGATATTTCTTTGTAGGAGAGAAATTCATGTTAAGAGTCAAACCACAAAAGAGTTCCATTAAGTTTGGAAAGTCATCCAAACTAGTGCCTAGGTATGTGGGTCCCTTCGAAGTTCTTGAAGAGGTTAACCCAATTGCATACATGATTGCTCTACTGCCAACTCTCACCATGATGCATAATATTTTACATGTTTTTTTATTTTAAAAATTATGTTGCAAGGGATAACCATATTCCTATTCTTGATTGGAATGCCGTACAGGTGAAGGACCCATGGGGGGTAGTGATTGAGCCCATCAAGGTGCTCAAAATACATAAGCTATGCTTGCATAATAAAGAAATTATTCAATGTAAGGTCCAGTGGGACTAGTATGCAGGAGAGAATGCCACCTGAGAGAATTATGATGATATTTATCAAAGATTCCCTCATCTCTTTTAAGTTTTTTATTATGATGAACAAAACTCTTTTTATGTTATAAACTCTAGATACATTAAATCATCGGGGATGATGATACATATGGGGGGAGATATATTACATCCCCAAACTTTGACTATGTTTTAGTTTTCAATTTCACATGATTAAGTGGATAACTAGAATCATAGATTAATGATTTGATGTTAGGAAAATGTCAGGATAAATCATTTGAATAAATCATCAGTTTTATGAATTATGATCAATGCAGAGAATTAGACATGAGATTACCTATTATTGAGATTATTTAAGAATGATGTTTAATGATTTATTGATGATACATTCATCATAGTTTGTATGACTATGAGTGTAACTAGGAAAAGATTTCCAAGTCTAAGAATGGAAGGGGAGTATCACCTAAGAGAAGGGGATAGATGTTTTGAAAAAGTTAGGTTTTCCATTTGAGTTCCAAGTTTTACATTATGTGAACCTTGAAGAGACAGGGTATGTCTTAGTTATCTTCCCTTGTTTAGTCAATTTCAATTCAACTATTGTCATTTTTCTGATTAAGGGTTTTTCGACGTCATCTACGTCAATTCGACTGAATAATGTTCAAGGAACATTAATAATGATTAGAGTTAATAATTGTATTTTGTCAGAGATTTCCAATATATATTTTAATTTTTGTGAATATTGATTTAATTATATTAACAACAGTGTAAGATTGTGAAGTGATGGAGTAAGCCTCGATCCCATGCTCACATTTTGATGCATGATTGATATTAACACCATAATTATGGTAATGTTATTATGGTGTCAACATAGGCTATTTTATTATTTGCATATTATACATATATGATGTCTAAGTATTGTGTGATATAATTACTATCCTCCTCATACTGTGTTAATCTTCCTTTGGTTTTCAACCACTACATGCATGTAGTGAACCATATCCCATGATCCACAAAAGTGTGGAGTGAGTGGGAGAAATGTTGTTGGTTTGGCATAACCTTTGCATAATTGTAGCACGTCATCTGATGCATGCTCTCGATGAGAGAGTTTATAGCGAAGTGGAGTAGATATTTCCGCAGGAGTACGAGAAGTTTATGATGTTGTCAACCTTCATTTCATGGGTGCTTTTTATAATGTTTTGGTTTGGGGAGGGAGCTCTAAGTTGGGCATATGAGAAAACAACAAAGGAGTCAAGGAGAAAGCTTAGAAAAGAACAGGGAGATGAAAATGATAAGGAGAAAATATAAACTCCACATAGAAACTTAAACCTCAGTGGTGGTGACCATTCATTTCAGGTACGTCTGGTATGATACCACCGCACTATGTAAGACTAATCTCATGTTTTATTTACCTTGCTATTGATATGTGCACACTTTGAAATGATTATTTGTTGTCTATACAAAAATGATAGCATTCAGATATCCTGGGAAGCTTTGTTGAAAACTGACATCTTTTCCTTGTGCTGTAGCAACAAGCTAACAAACCCAGACAAATGTCATCAAGGCTGATGTCTTTTAGATACTGTTGTAATAGTAAGTTAACTAGTGAGGCCATGGTTTTGGCCGACATCTTTATTTTCTTTATCCATTGATTGAAAGGCATTCATATATGAATATTAACGTAGGATAAATGTTATCCATATCTTTCTGGTTTAGGAAAGTTTATTATTATAGTTTGATAACTAGTTGAGAGTTATTGCTATTCTGAGAATTAAACTATTCCAGGTAGATACTATTGTATACATAACTATTAAATTGATAAAGACACACTTAATGGGATGGGTAATCATTTATATTACAACCCATAGGTTGCTATGAATTGCAACAATCCAACCTATCTTTAGTACCAGTCAATTGTGGCTTCAAGTCACAACAAAATGGGATTTGAGATATAAAGATTTTTATCTAGAAGTTGTTTTCCTTATGTACGTTTTGGCTGCACATTATTAAAGATTGAGCAGTAGGCTTCTTTTTATTATATAAGTGAAACTGGGATGATATTGCTATCATTACTGCACTATGAGTTCATGTTTGTGCCTTGAGTACAAGTAGGATGCACATATATATAACCTTGAATTATTCACGAATAGAAAATGAAATAGCTTGATAGGTCAATAACTGTGTTATCATTCTTGGCTACTTTCTTCTAAAGATGGTGCTAACTCTCTTAATTTTGTAATGATGAGGAGATATTAGAATCTTTCAAGTCTCTAGTAGACTAAGAGTTTTACTATGATAGAAGAAGATATTCCTTTTATCTTGTGATAATAGTATATTATATATTAATGATGGGATTAGAGAAGATAGATCTCTAAGTGTGTCCTAGACACATTTAGCAAACATGAAACTCTTCTTACAATTATACTCTTGACTTGAATGAGATATGTTTATAGTCGACAATGATTAGATGAAAATCCTTAAAACAAATTATATATCTAAACTGATCTCATGAAGATGTAGACCAAAACTAATCTTGATATTAAAAACCAAGAATATATAAACTTTTGAAATAAGGAATAGAGTGACAGGGAGTTGCAAATTCCATGTTGCAGATTCGATGTGAAACTTTTGCTAAAGTAGAAATTAGATTTAGAAGTCCAAGATAGATAGACTAAAAGGGGAGTTTAATTAAGTTATCTCATGACCTAAATAGGTCAAACTAAAATCACTGTAGGATGAGATAAATTCTAAGTTGAGTTAGAACTGGGTGAACAATCGACTATGTTCATTGCAAAACGTTTATTCATATTAAATCTCTAGCTAAAGTAATGCATCCATCTCTACATGCACTAGTTAGTTCACTATTTTCAAGATGCCATAACCATCCAGTAGTGTCATACATAGTTAGAGGGGATCTATAGTTGTACGATTGTGATGGATTATGAAGGACGCAACACTAGAAACCTAGATGGCAAACCTAATAGTTCTTTATATCTATTCCCTTCATGGAGGGTAGGGCCACTTCCAGGAAGGAAGTTGTGTGGGGGACGGCCGGTCTGTGGTTGAAGGAAAAGCACTCTGGTGATGCTCTCCTTCCCAAGCAGATGACAAGCCGAGACTTATGAAGACAGATATCAAAACTCTAGATGCACTATATTCCATTTATATGACTTGATAGTCAAATTCTATGTAATTTTATCATTATTTCCATGAGCAAAACATTATGATTGTAAAGTGGAGGAACTCACTAGCATGCTATCTTTGAATATGTTGTAAAATTTTAGTTTGAAATTATTTGGAAAAGATATGCTTTTTATATAATGAATATGCAAATAATTATTGTTAAAAAATGATTATAATGATCATGATTATTTACTTGATGGTAAATTGGGAATGTTAATCCCTATAATATGACATAACTTGTTACACTTCCCCTTATCTCTGATTCCCATTTCATCACAGGAAATAGGAGTCATTGGTTGATAGTGTCATTCTCCATCTTCAAACTTGCAAACAAAGATCAAAGAAATAGCTTGAAGAGAAACACTTACTACATTAAATCATGGGATTAGATGTCACAGAGATGAAGGATATATAATGCTGTAAGGATTGTGGTCACTTAATTATATTCCTTTTTCCACCCTTGCAGTCTTTTCATATCATGTGTCGACGTCAGACATTAAAAGTTGGTTTGATTTTGTTGTAGACACCTAAAATTTACCTCACTTCCTGACTTAGTTATTCATTTACCATATCTTCACATTAGTTAAATAATTCCTAATTATTTGATTAATTTCATTTATATTTATTAAAATCACTCTACATTATTCTTCCACATTAATTAAATAACTATTAATTATTTGATTATGTCAATTTTCCCCACTTCCTAACATTAATTAAATAATTTACTTGATTATTTAATTAATCCCTTCTTTCTTCTAACATGAATTAAATAATTTATAATTATTTAATTAATTAAAAGACAACTCTATATTAATTAAATAAATCAAATATTTATTTAATTAATAAATTTTAATAACACCTCATTCTTGATTTCTTTCCTTTTTAAAACTCGTGTGTGTATTTAATTAAGTAAATTAATTAGATAATCTTCTCATATCATATCTTGCCTTCTTCCGGACTTATTTCTTTTTAAATAAAAATCAAATCCCTTATCTTCTTTCAAATCTTATCTTTTACCTGATTTATTTCTCTTTTCTCAAACAAAGTAAAAATCAAATCTCTATGTTCAAATCAAATCCTTATCTCTCCATCATCAAAAATCTATAAATCTAGCCTCAACCAATCCATTATCATCACACAAAAAAGTAAGGTTATGAGCAACCAACACATCATATCATTTTATGAATCTTTCATATCATAGAGAACAAATCTACTAGATTAGGGTGCATCTACTCCATTCTATCAAGTGTTGAGGATTTGGTTTGAAAGTGAAGGTATTGGGTATTTGCATTTATCTTCTTATTCCTTTGATCATTTTCCTGTATACATTTGCTATAAATGAATAATATTCATTCCCGATTTAGGGCACATGAACATTAAATGCTCTGGGTTGTTTCTGTCCATTCAACATTGAAATTTATGTACTCCATATGTTGATGTGAAAGGGGGATCCTTGCCAAAATCTAACTTATTAATGCTAATTGTTTGGTTCGACTACCTCTTAGCTATACCTTTTTCAAATGGTTATGAAGAGCTGTCTAGGGATCTCCATTACTCAAGTGGCTTTCATAAGATTTGTCGTATTGCACATGTATCTTGAGATTGGTGGTTGGCCTGATGCCTCCATGATGCCAAAGAGCCTTTGACATGACTCCATACACTTATCTATTTTATAAACATATTCTCATCTATTTTAAAACTCTAACTCATTTGTTTGGATTGTTTCAGTCGAGAACTATTAATGCGTACCGATACCTGTCAACAAGGATGCCCATTCAAGTCACAAATATCTCCATGGATCCACATTATTAGCTGAGTAGGCAAATTCCTTTGTTGTGGGCTGAAAGCCATCTCCTCTTCAAGTTGATCAATGGCTCTGTTAACCAGGGTGTCGGCTACCCTATCCCCTTCCCTATAACAATGAGAGACTTGGAACAAGTTTAAATTTCCTATGAGTATCAAGGCTTTCTATAAGATATAATCTATTTTCCAATTCTCCATTTTCTTTGACTTGATTTATTTTATGATGTTCATTGAGTCTCCCTCTATCCATAAGTCTCTATGGTTATAATCCAGAGCTAGCTATAGTCCATGGAGTGACCATGCCTTCACTTCATTGTTAGATCCTTCTAGTATCTTGGTACATTTAGCTAGTATTAGCTATCCTTTATGATCCTTGATGATGCAACCCATTCCTGACAATCCCAAGTTTCCCCTACATGCACCATCAAAATTTAATTTTACAAAATTGGGTCATGGAGAGTCCATGTTACCTTATTTCTCTCCACTTTCTGAGGGATGGCCTAAGAGATTACCCCATTTGAGATAGGTTTGGAAGCATTTCCATTTCTTTAACAATGAATTATCCTAGCTTGTACACTTTGTATTTTGAGTTACCACTTTTCTAGCTTTTGTCATGACGACCTCTGATATTTCTCTCTCTAATTCCTCACATACATTTTGAATCATTTGATTTTTCTTCTTGAAGATACAGACATGTCTCTCCCACCAAATATGCCATATCATCGTGGATGGGCTCACTTCCCATATGCATGCAAAGTTTGATTATGAGAACAATGTTGGCTAACTTTTAAATAGTAATAATAGAGATTTTAGAAGAGGTGAAGCCTAGTCTAATTGTTTGAACAACCAATGCCAGCATTGTTAGCTAAAAGAGCAATGTAGCAATAAGTGATCAATGCTCTCTTCCTGTTCTCCACATAAGACACATTTGAAATTTATTCCTATGTTCAATTTCTGCATCCTATCCCCTGTGAGAATTATTTTGTGCAATTCTAACCATGTGAATGCCTCAACATTTGAAAGGATCACATTATTCTAGTAGATGTGAGTTGGCCATTCTGTCTTAGTGGATGAAGATAGACTTCTATATCATTGTTTTACCTTGTAGGACCCTGAATTCTCTGTTGTCCATATGAGCACATCATCTTGATCAGAGATAAATACTAGTCTTGAGTTTAATATGTTTTGGAGAATTTCCTTATGATTTGGTGCGAAATTGTAGTCCTTTAAACTTCTCCATTTTTCCTTTTAAGGTTGTGTTCTTAAGTCTTGTTGGAAATAATCTTGTACATAGTTACCCCAGTGTTGCTGTAAGTATATATTGGCCTCATATAAGTCCTCCCTTAAGGAAATTCTTGGCCACCTATTCCAAGAATCCTAACAGAATTTTGCTTTAGTTCCATTGTGGATTACCCATGTAAGCTTAGGTAGTAATACTTTCCTACTGTTCGTGATGAAGTTCCATATGGAGGAGCCTTGTGGTGGAATCTCTATCATAAATATCCTCTCCTTTTCATTGTTATCCAAATACTTGGATTGCATCAATTGGGCCCATATTGAGTGTGGTCTCTTATATATGTTCCATGCTAGTTTGGCTCCCAATGCTTGATTTTGTAGATTTAAATTCAATATCCTACCCCCATGTGCTTCGATTTGCAAATATTCTCCCATGCCATGAGCTGAATTTTTCTTGCATGTGTTGATCATTGCCATAGGAATTGTCTACATAGTTTCTACATCTTTGCTAAGGTGCCCGTCAAGATTAGTAGAGAAGACATCACATAAGTTGGTATGGTTGACATAACAGATTTGGTCATTGTTAGACTTCCTTCGAGTGTGAGCCACCTTCCTTTCCACGTCCCAATTTTACTTTTCATGTTAGTCAAGGCATCCTTCCAATGATCCTTTTTTGTGCCATCTGTTAAACATTCAAATTCCAAGATATTTACTAGGAATAGACTTTATCTTGAAGTTGAAGAGTGTTGATATCTCCTTTTGAAAAGCTACGTTTGAGTGAAATATAATTAATTTTTATTTCATTGGATTTATCTGCTGACCTGATGCCTTGCAATAGTTATCAATAGTTTCTTTGATTGTTCTCACTTCCTTCTTACTAGCTTGGCCAAATAATATGGTTTCGTCTGTAAAAAGTGCGTGAGTGCATAGATTTGTCACATGCCTCAGGTATATTCCTTGCCATAGGTTGTTGTTGTTCACATCCTTAATTGCTCATGTTAATGCTTCCACCATAAAAATGAAGAGGTATGGAGAAAGGGGGTCTCCTTGACATAGACCTCTTGAATACTCAAATGAACCTGCATCAGTTGCATTTATCAAGATTGTGAATCTTGTTCCTAAAATGAAAGTTGTTATCCATCTCCTCTATTGATTGGAGAAGTCTAGTTTGGTCAGGATATGGATTAAGAATTGCGCACTAACCCTATCGTATGCTTTGGCCATATCAAGCTTGATTACCATAAATCGTAGCTTGTCTTATTTGACAGAATGTAGGATCTCATGAGTAATGATGGCCCCTTCTACTACATCTATTCCTGGGACAAATCCTCCTTATGCATCCGAGATTAATTGTGGTAGTATGAGTGCCAATCTCAACACTGCTACCTTGGTGATGATTTTGTAGACATAGTTGCTGAGGGAAATTGGTCTAAATTCTTCAAAGGTTGCAGGTGTATTTGTTTTGGGAATGAGTATTATGTTTGTGTTCTTTAGCTCTTTTAGAATGTTTTAAAACTTTTTGGACTATTATACCACCAAAAAGATATCCCTTCCTACTGTCTCCTAGCATTTTTGAAAGAAAAGTCTTGAAAAGCCATCTTGGCCTGGTGCTTTATCTCTTGGCATTGAAAAAACTACATCATTAATTTCCTCCATGGTGAACTCCTTCATCAAGATTTTATTCTACTCCTTTAAGACTAAGTTGGGAATGTTAGCATCAAAGGTCTCTAGATGGGAAGAAGTTCTATCCTCCAATTGCAAATTTTTGTAATATTCTATTGCTTCCTCTTTTATCTCATTAATATTGGAGATCATTGAGCCATTTCTTCTCCTAATATTTTAGATAAAATTTATTCTTTGCCTAATCTTAGTGGATAGATGAAAAAAGGTTGTGTTTCTATCTACCTCCTTCGGCCATCTTTCCCTTGATTTTTGTCATCATAAAATCTCTTCTCTCATCAGAATCTCCTCCATTGTTGATTGGTGGTTTTTATCCAACACTTATCGATGATGATATCGCTAATGGAGAATCACTACTGGGAAGGTTTTTATAGGGAGAATTCGTACACGGATGGTTGTTATAGGGAGAATCAATATAGGGATGCAAACACTAGCCAATAGCTTGGAGGCAATTGCTACAGGGAAGGAAATCACTATAGGGACACAAAAACTAGCCATTTTTTTTATGAATAATCAAACAAATTTAACTCTATAATAAAGAGGATAATAGGGCTTGGATGAGGTGAAGAAATAAAACATCCTAACTATATGAATATTTGGCAAGAGAAGGATCCCCTCAGATCATAGGAAGAACTATTTCAATTACAGGGAAGACCCCCCAAAAAATGGCTTGTGTCTCAATCAGAGGGGCTTAGAAAAATGAAAGTTTTTCTACACTTAGAGGAGAGCCAGACATCAGAGAGACACCCAAAACCAGGAACGAGACATACTAGGAGAGAAAGGGGGCCCCACAAGGAGATTGGGAGGAAAGAGAAGTGGTAATATGTGCCAAATCTAGTCTTCAAGGTAGTAACATGCAGAAAGGAGACACAAGAAACCCACATCTAGATTCCAAGGGAAACTGTCAAGAAAAGAATAGAACTAGGACGAGAAAAAGCACTAATAGGTAAAGTCCTTTCCTGCCATTTCTCCTTCATTGATTTAAAAGAATGGATCTCTTAGCATTGGTGTATGATTGAAGCATTAGTGGATATGGGTGAGCATTGTGTTTGTTTTGATCTTCCCAAACCAAGGAGAAAGAGATAAAGTTCTACAAAATAGACTGTGGAGTTTTCCATGAAACAAATGTTTACTGTCAGTCTTGGAAACTAGACTTTAACCCCACCATAGAACAAATACCTCTCCTTCCCCTTTCGATTCAAATACCAAATGTCCCCATGGAATATAGAGATTTGGAAATCTTGAGAATGATAGGAAATATTTTGGCAACATGCCAGGAAATAGAGCTTTAACAAAACCACTATTGGTCATCTATGATTAGAATGAGCATCCTAATGGAAATAAATAAAACATTTTGAGAATGAATAACACTTGAGATTCCAGAAGGCACCTAGAAACATAAAATGTTTCTACAAAGGTGCAGAACATTTGGGCTCAGACCCACTTCAAGAAGAAGAAGTAAACAAAAAAATGATGGAAACCAATGCCAAAGAACATCAGGGAGAAGTAAGGTCCCATAGAAATCACTTAGCCAATTTTAAACATGTTGATCTTGAAGTTCACAGAGAAGCCCTCCCATGTGGTAGATATTTAGTAGTTTCACAAGAATAGGAGAGCCAAATTGACCTTCAAGTAGTCTTTTCCCCTTCACTAGGGAAGACCTTAAGAGAAGGGGAAGAGGAAGAACTTTACTAGGAACACATAGAGCTTACACCAATAGGGGAGGATATAGAGGAGGCAATCAAATCAGAAATGACAACTAAGGACAAGGACAAAGGGGCTCAAACTTTTCTCCAAGAAGAGAACAATGGAAATGAGGAATCATAGGAACCATGGCTTCATAGTAAAGGAGAGAAGGAAGTTGAGGTTATGGCCATATATAATCTAGAAGTAATATTGGAGGAAGTAATAGCTAAAGTGAGTAGTGACATTTGTGAAGACATCATGGAAGAAGTCCTTTGAGAGAATGAAGACAAGGAAGATGAACAAATTTTAGGCATTTCCCAAACAACAATGGAGTTAAAAATGGATAAAGTTACACTGGCCTCCACAAGAAAGAGCACGGGGCAAAAAAAGAACAAGGGCCAAATACAAATAGTAGCAGGAATTCAGATGACCATAGACAAATCCCTAAGAAAGAGGAGAGTGGGAATCTCTCCTTGGGTATAATGAGAGTCCAAACTTGGAATGTTAGGGGTATGAATGCCCCTAACAAAAGATGCCTCCTCAAAACTTAGATTGGTGGAGTGAAAATGAACATTCTACTTCTATAAGAAACCAAATTGCCAACAGAATAGGCCGGGAAAATATTGAGCCAATGGAAAGAATGGGAGGTAGCGATGTCCCTAGTAGGAGATGCCTTAGGAGGATTAGCTATCTTATGGAGGAAACATCTTCTAAGGATGGAGATCATAGGGGAAACATAGCATTGGATTTTAGGTAAGTTTCCAAAGCTTATACAATCAAATGATTTATGGATTTTTGTGTCTATAGACCCACAAGAACAAACCAAAAACACTTGATCTCTAGAATCATTTCAGTCAGGTACTGAGGCTAATCAATCATGAAAAGATAATTTTGGGAGGTGACTTCAATGCAGTAGCTAAAGATGACAAGAAACTCGGCGGCATTTCCCACCATTCCAAATCCCAAGAGGATTTCAAGAACTTCATTGAAACCAACAACTTATTAAATTGCAAACCATAAAAAGGGAGATTTACATGGACAGACAAAAGAGATGATTTTTTGAAAATAGCTGAGAGGCTAGATAGATTCTTCATTTCGAGTCAATGCATACAAAATAACTAGGAATGCACAATAGACATCCTTCTGTGCAGCAGATCAGATCACCTCCCAGTAAGCCTCAGGATAGGAGAAGATCTGGGTCCTAAACAAAGACACTTCAAATTCTAGGATATGTGGTTGAGAGACCCAAACTTTATCCCTCTAATTCAAGAGTGGTGGCAGGCAACACCTTTTATCAAGGGATCGAGAATGTATCAACTAGTTGCCAAAGAAAAATATGTGAGAACAAAATAATAGAATGGAATCAATCTCATTTCGAGAATATATTCAAAGAGAAAGACAAAATACAACAAGATCTCAATAATATATATAGTTAACATAAATTGATTGCACTTGTTTGACTGCATCTATTTAATTAGTCTAGATTAACCTATAAAGGAATCTTTATTTTCCTTTTCAAGTCTATTGTCATATTACCGGTTCTTCAATAGAACATCACCTATGAAAGAAATGACATTGTAACTCTTAACATAAAATCAAGTTAAATAATTAAGTATTAATTATAGATTAATTTTTCTTGAGAAATATCAATGCTTAAATGTATTGTTAATTGAATTGTTTTGTTAAGATGAACTTAAAATAAAAATGCAGGGTTTATTTTATTTTATTTACTTTTATACTTGTAACATATAGGTTATTCTTGTAATTTAGATAGTATAAGGGCAGAAAGTATATACCCTTGGCTTTGAACATTCATTTTATACTCTTTTGCATGAGCATTTCAAGTACTTGGCTCTAGCTCATAATTTTGATTAATTTAATATTCTAATTGAACCAATTTTTTGATTGACCATCACAAACAAAACCTAACCTCTACTCAAATTATTCTCAAAACATAAATTTCCAGTTCCTTTCCTAAGTTCCAACATGCAACTGTGAATTTGACCTAATTCATTTCGGCATCCATAAATTTAACTCTTAAGTTTCAAATTCAAATTTAAAACTAAACCAAAACCACCCCTTTCCACAAAACTATTATATACCAACTTCCAAATTATGTGTCTAAATAAAAGGACATCACCTTTAGCTTATTATATGTATAGCCATCTACCATCCAAGCTCACAAAGAAAACCTTATTTGATTGATTCACTCTCAAAATCACTCTTGCATTTGTCATAGCATTACACTACATGGACATTCTTTAATGATATCACTTACTTGTCAAACAAGTTTCTAAACCGTAGTTTTATATTAAGGCATTACATCGCTCTTATATTTTTGTTCCAAATTCCAAGTTACCTTCATTAAAACATTCAAGGAATTTGCAGGCGCCTGATTTGTTTGTTTGTTTCCAGATTGAGTATTTTGACTGAGTGCACCTGAAGAATACATCCACCAGTCGCAATAGTCACCACACCCCCTATTTGTTCACAAACCTGATCGCTACATGTGCTGGTATGGGGGCTTAAATTTACATTCACTGCTCTATATCTAGGGTTTATTTCAACAGATCAGATAGGATATTAAAGGAGCGCTGAACACCTGAAGGAGTTATAATCCAACCACGTGGAGGAATAGAGTACAAGATCTACGCAGCAGGCTTTGCATTACCAGGTCTAGACAGCACTCAGATGGATTTCACAAACCCTAGTTTGGAGCTCCAAAACCCTAGGGAAGGGTCACTGCTTATCAGAGGGAGAACTTTGGAGTTTGAGAATAGATCTGCCGGGAATCATTGACAACTGGAGCAGATGAAATTGTTCCCACAAGTTTTAACAACCTTATTGAACCTGGGCAGCGCTTGGAGTGCTGCAAGTGTCTAAAAATCTTGTATTAACATGGTTGTTATTTTTAAAACAACTCTCTATACTGTGCATCAGCACATATTTCATTTGATAACTCAAATATCAGATCTCAGTAATATTTAAGTTTGACTTAATACAATAAGTATTTTGCAAGCAGCGGTGTTCTTTAATGCAAAATTATTATTCATGATCTGCATTGTAAAGATTAATTCAACAGTTTGAAACATACAGGGATATTGCAGGAATACAAGCCATCACACACATGTAAACAAAATACATTATATATGTATACCAGACTTTACATAGAAATAACACTACCTTATTCATATCAAAGTACATTCTTGAAGAAAATGAGAAATATATTTTAATTATAGTCATTCAATCAAGAGGCTGAACAATGGTGAGATTGAAAATCTTCTCGAGTACACACTCCTTAGCTATTTTAATCAATAGTCAACCCTGCCTATCAAGTAATTTTTGCTCAAGCTCATTCAAGGTGGGCAGAGTTAGGGCCTGCACGGCCGTCATTCAACAATTAGCATATACACGAAGGAATCCGATCTAAACATCATCGAAATCATGGCAAAAATAAACAAGGAAAAAAACCAAGTTACCATGTACACGAAGGGATTCGATATCCCTCCTTTTCCAAACCTTCGTACTTTGTGATTTTTCAACAGCCTGCAAAATACAGAAAAGAGACCAAGCCCTGAGAAAAGAGACCAAAACACAAAGGCTTTTCTTTATATATCTTGTCTTACATCCGGAGCGCCTTGCTAGTGTCGGGATTGTTGCCAAACTTTTCGCGGATGAGCTTCTCAGAACAAGATATCGATTCCATCAGAAACATCTGAATGGCCGTGCAGAGCAGCTCTGTGCGTGTCCCCACTCCCTCCTCTGATGCCATTTTCTCCTTCCTTTCTTCGCCGCCTCCTTGCCCTAGACGCTTTTTGCTGCTTTCATTTTACTTGACTCCTTGTCTCAATATAAAGGAGTCAAGTAATGTTTGCTTAGGTTTAATTTAGATTAATTAATTATATGTGTAGAGGAAAATAATCTTTGCTTAGGTTTAATTTAGATTAATTAAATCAAATGTATACTAACTAATATAATTCAAATAGATAGGAGGATTTTTAGAAGGATTTTTTGAACAGGTTTTAGACATTTTAAGGATAAATGTGTTTTCTTAAAAAAATTGTAAGAGGACTTTTTTTTAATAGATTTGTCAATAATATGATTAGAACAAGTAAATATATTTATTCCGTATCAATTCAACTATTTTGTTTTTGCTCCTTTGAATTTTCTTAAAGTAAGTACATTTTTCAACGATGAACATGTAAATATATTTGTCCACAACCAATCATCTACATTTATTAACTTTTTAAAGTACGTTCCTCAGGCCAAGCACATAAATACATTTATACACAACAAATCAAATATTATGTTTGCCCTTTGTTTGTTTTTTTTTCATGTTACTGAGTACATTCCTCCAAGCCAAACACATAAATATATTTATCCACAATAGATCAACTATTATGTTTGTGTTTTTATCCACAACAGATCAACTATTATGTTTGTGTTTTGATGTTTTTTGTCGTGTTACTATTTATTTTTGTTGTTAATTTTTAAAAGTGCATTCCTCTAGGCCAAACACATTAATATATTTATCCACAGCAGATCAACTATTATGTTTGCGCTTTGGTGTTTTTTTGTCGTGTTACTGTTTTTTTGTTGTTAAATTTTTTAAGTGCATTCCTCTAGGCCAAACACATAAATATGTGATTTGTTGTTTTTTGTAGTGTTACTATTTATTTTTCTGTCTGTTTGTGCTCCAATAAGTTGGAGAAGGAAATTTTGAATAGATATATAGATAATATAAAGTTAAAATAAAATATAAAATGTTAGGTATTTGATATTATTATTATTTAATAACTTAATTTTTTTTTGAGTTGTAAGATTTAATATATATTATATAATAAAAAAGAGAACTGTATACATTGTTTAAGCTCCATGAGCAGAAGATTGTAAACCATTACTACCAACCTTAGTACCAGCTGCATTATCTCCAAACCTAACCAGTCCTCCATCATACTTTTCCAAACTTACAAACTTACTTTTGTCACCGGTCATGTGATGTGAGCATCCACTATCAATAATTCATTCATCCTTATCTTTCTCAACTTGAATAGCCAAAGCACTTTCTTCCACTAGTTTTTCTTCCTTCACAAAGCTAGCAGAGTTAGAAGACATAGGATCTTCTTTAATAGCAATAAGCAGGCATTCATTTGCACTAGTACTAGCATCATCAGATTCATAATCAATTACACCTTCATAATCAAAATCTCTAACATAGTAGCATTTCTTTGGAGCTCTAGGCCTGCTCTCAAATCTTTCCCTATTTCTTTCAATTCTTTCAAGACATCTAGAAGCATAATGACCTACTTTACCACAAGAGAAACATTTGAAAGGTAATTTACCTTTGAACTTACCAGAACCTCTTTGCAACATGTCAACAAAGTTAGCTTCAATTTCATCAAAGTCATCATCCACATTATATTTCTCAGCTCTGGAGATCTTTTCTGAAGTACTAGCTTTAAAAGTTGTCTCAACTTTTGGTAGGGCATCACCAAATTATCTCATCTCAAAGGCTGTAAGATTTCTAAGTAATTGATCTCTATCAATAGTTTTCACAGTCATGAATTCTTCAATTGTAGCTACCTTGTGACTATAGGACTTTGGTAGTGATCTAAGAATTTTCATCACAACTTCCTTATCACCAATGGTTCCTCCCATTCCTTTTATTCCATTGATAAGTTCATCAACCATTTGCATGAAGGCTATAATTTTTTCTTCTTCATCTTCAAGCTCTCATATTTAGCTTTCAGGCCCTGAAGTTTTGCTTCTTTACCAAATCATCTCCTTCATACAATTTCTTCAACTTTTCCCAAACCTGAGGTGTGGTATATTTTGATTCTGTAGCCTTCCATACTTTATAACCAAAACAAAGGAGATGGATTTTTATTTGTACCTTCCAAAGAGCATAATTTGTCCCATCAAACTACGAAGCTTCCCTTTTATAAGACATCTTGGATCTTCCTGAAGTTGTTAGGCTCTCTTCTGAGGAACCTGCTTTGATACCAATTGTTGAAATACACTAGACAACTAAGAGGGGGGGTGAATCAGTTGTCACAAAAACTTAGCTTCATATGAAAATCAAACCATCAACAACTTAATTATTTATAATTAGATTTAACCATGAAAGCATGAAACCATAAACTTAATTACAATCAAATATCCAACATAGTAGACACCAAATTTTTACTTGGAAAACCCTAAAAGGGAAAAAACACGGTGGGTGTTAGCCCACAGAAATATATGAGTTATAACAATACTAAAAAATAGAGGCTCACTGCCTACAAGGCTCACTACCCAAAATGCTCACTGCAAAGAATGGCTCACTACCTAATGGGTGGCTCACTGCCAAAGTGGTGAACTGATTAGATCGCATCTACTCCATGCTAGGGTTCAGTTCCATCTAAGCATAATATAACTCCTCTGCTCTGCTTTTTCACACCTTCACACTTATCTCTTCATATTCACTTCACCCTCACTTTTTTGCAATTACATTACATGCTTTTATACAATTCATCAACCTTGGAATGTATATCAAGGTCGGCATTACATTCATCAACCATTGGATCAATCTCCAAGGTTGGCATTACAATCATACATAAAATAAGTCTGGACCTAATACAAATTTAGCTAAGAAAAAGATGTAAAAATGTATACGGATCACGCCATGCCTTAGCTGGGACTCAATCACAATCCCCCATGCCATAACATGCTTCTACAAACTTCGATGCATCACCGCAAATAGTGAAATTAACCAAGTCGGCCAAGACTGATGAGAGCACTAGGTCTGCTAAGAACATTCTTCATTCAAGATCCAATTTTATCTTTGTGGACCAATCCAAAGGTAGGAACATGATTAGGAGACATCCACAAGCACAATGTAATTACCAGGAACAACTGCACAATCTCTAACCACTTTGTCAAGAAGATTCTCCAAACTGGAGCACAAGAACAACACCGTTAGCCACTATCATAAGGAAATAGCTTGCGGACCACCAAATCACAAACCATTGTAGTTGAAGACACTCAATATTATTACAAACTTGATTCCATAACTACAAACCAAAATACTTCAATGCAGAGGAATGTGGAGCATAACACTCTCTTCCTGTCATAACCAAACATACAGGGAAAGTAATTTTCACACTCGTGAACACAAATTACTCAAATATTCATGCTAGAGGCTTAATCTTGGAATATAACATCTTCAGATGGACTTCTAAATAACTTCCAATCTATAGGCAAAGATATACATTCTACAGGAAATGCGGAGCTAACTTCTAGACTATTCTTCTTAGTGCAATACACTGTTTCCACTGGAACACACTATTACCACCGGGGGGGATAAATTTCTTAATATCCTCAACATGAGGGTCACTTACATAAGTAAATAAAAAGCATTTCACTCAATACAAGCAAGCAAAAAAGTAAGAGCACAGTTGACACCAATGACAACACAGATATGTTGACATCAATGACAACACTAGTTAGGCACATACTTGCAACAATATCTTTGTCATTTTTGCAGCATTTTCCTCTCATTACTTAAAAGATCTATATTTTACCTTCTCATATCTCTGTATATGCCTTCTTGAATGATTTGGATGAAATTTAAATGTGTTTTAAAAAATTAAAACCTTTAATCTTGTCTCATTCATTACTGCAACCACACAGAAACAATTGACATTATAGGTCTTAGGTTGTTCAAATAGTTATCTTGGCTTTCAAGTTGTGAAACATAGGTTTCCTGCTAAGAGACAGATCATTGATCTTCCTTTGAAATACTTATGTGATAAAATTGCCATTCATTGAGTTGTGTGAAGAAATCTTTACAGTAGTAATTGTGAATCGGTATGCCCTTTAATATCATTTTGGCGCAATCACCTTCTAGAGTTAGTTTTCATTTTAAAAATAATCATCTTTCTTACCCTTTTCCTTTAAAATTTATTAGTCTATAGGAGAATCAAAAGGGAAACCAGCCCATAATCTAGAAATTCATCTTCACTATGAGCATACCCATAGGCTTGAAGGTGTTTCCATATTTCGCGAGATTGCTGAGCATTCAAACTTAGCATCCCGGTGCAATCTCAGTAACAAGAATTAATACCAGTAGTCCCCAAACTTTTAGAAAAGAGAGAAAAATATTATGTATCAAACTTGAAGTTTTAAGACATAACCCTACTGGTTTCCATTATGAATCTATGGCACAAGTACAAATCTATATAATCACAAATCCATGCTAGACTCAAACTTATTCTCTAACAAGGCAATGATACAATGCAATACTCTAGACAATTACACTAAGTACTATTTCCCAAGTGTCATAATAGATATATTCAAAATCTTGATATGTTTGATACTATTCTTTCATTATTGAGATAAACATCATTACCTACCTCATTCAATTTCCATAATATCATTGTCAAATTCCTTGTTCCCACCAATAATAACAATAACACAATATATATTTAGTTGTTTTTTAATAAAAAGGTGGTAGACCATCCATAATTGTATTAATAATATGAAAAATCTTATAGAAAATAGCTAAAACAATTACGTTCTGTTCTGTACTATCAGAGCCAAAATTTATACATTAAGGGCCCATATAGTGGCTATTGTCAACTATCTTAGAGCGGTAGGGAAATAAGTATTAAAATAGAAAAAAAGAGATAAAACTAGACATGGCTTAGTACCCTATCACCATGGGGTCCTTGCACGTTGGGAGGGAAGAGCACCTGACCTGCTGTTAAGGGTCCACCCTTTCACTTGCCCCAGACCCGTGAATGGCCAATTGTGCATCCACCGGCGCCGTCGTGCCTGGCCCAAACATGTGTGGCACACATGAAATCTCTAGTTCATCTTGGCCATCCAGGGGAGATGTATCGTCATGGCTTGATAGTGCTTTTGAAAGGTGGGTGCCCACTTTGGGGTGTGTATCCTAAGGAAATGGATGGAATTGAACACATCCATGCACCTGGTTCTCATCTGCTTAGAAAAATTGTAGGTGTTGACATGAAGGGCCCTATCTAGTCCACTAATACAGCCACATTGTTGATGTGTTTTCCTTGCACATGCAAACTCAGAATAAAATACCGAGGTATTCTATCCTCTCTTGAACAAAGTCTCTCAAAGGCTAAACAATGTGATCCAATGAGACAACTCCAAGGTTCTAGATGTCAGGTCTTGACTTGCAATGGATAGACTCAGTAGTTGATGTGATATGCTGAAAACTCACAAAGAGACTTACGCTCAATATACTCCTTATTCCAATCAAATATGTTATTCTCCTTCTTGTGAAGTGGAACTCTACGAACCAACTATGAAAAGAAAATACAAAAAGACAAGGGTTTAGGAAATCTACTCTAAGGACAAAGAGATAATGAAACATGTCAAGATAGACAAACTCCTCATGAAACCAGACTTCGCTTCGCCATGAGAACCAACAACTACATGAAGCCGGTGCAATCTTCTAAGGAAACTCAAGGATTTTCATGTTGCAAATCTCCATCCAAACACCCACTGCTGGCGTAGCTTGAATGAGCATCCACAACTGAACTAAAATGTATGTGGTTCAGGCTAACTTTGCAAAATGACTTATCAGCGACAAATCATAAAAAGTATGAACCAGAAGAATTCATCAAATATCTTTACATATATTCATTACATCAATGCACTTTTAATCTATTTCTATTCTACTTGGAAACATCTCTCCATCATATTCGAACATCAGAAACCATGCTAACATTCCTCAGTCAAACAAAATCACCATGCGAATCAACAATGAGCTTGTATTGATTTTTGGAAATGTATTTTTTACAACAATTTCATATGTCTTCAATGACTTCGAAAAGTCCCCTCTAATCTACCTCTACTCTAACAACATCTACTCCTACTACTTGATTCCTGCTCCCTCCTCTGATAATCTTCCCCTTACAAATGAGAGAAATGAGCCCTTTTATAGGCCTCAAAATTACATGAATGGCCAGGATTGATTTGAGAATCGATGGCCCAGATTTTGACAACAAGGCAGTTTGTTACAAAAAATTACTATCTTTAGAATCATTGAATGCAGACGGTTGATGTGGCAGAATGTGATTGGATCAATGTTGTGCACGTGCCACCTCAGCATCGAACAAACTGGTTTGATTTTCTCTGTGTTCATATTGCTCGGAATATTTTCCCAAAATTTGTCATCTTTTGTAGTAGTCCTCGAATTTGGATTTTCAGCTCCGGAACTTGGCTGTTTCAAACTTGAAAACTTGGGAATTTTGTCAAATTTCTTGTTGTTGATCATGCAATTGTCCCTTCGAATGAACTTGCTCATTTCTCTTCTCATCTTCCTGTCTTCTTGCATAGGATGTCTTCATTCTGATTCTTGCAGGAAGTAGGAGATGCCTTTGTTCATGACTCTTTAAAGTGGATTTCATGATGGATATCCCTCTTTGCCTAGTACATGGAATGGATGACCTTTGCAAGCGTAGAACTGGACCTTCTCCCTTCAGGATTCTCATCACTGGTTCTCCTTAATATGAAATCATCTTCATGAACTTGAATAGCTTCCCTTTATATCTCTCCTCATCAATGCCTATCTGTCTTTCGCGCTCGTCACTTACCTACATGAATTTCAGACATTAGTTCGCTAGAATAACGCATAAAAGACAAGCCCATAAGGCAAATCTCACCGCACTATGCATGCGGGATAAATCAAATATGCTATTTTAAATTACCCTGCCTTATTTACAAGAAACAATCAATAATGCGAATTCTCTACGAAAATAAAAAAAATTGACCAGCTTCCTGACAACTTCAATCGATAGTACTCAGATCCAACATGCCTTTTCATGAATCATGACGATCTACTTTTAACATCATTTTCACTCAATGAGAATCTCAAATGAAGGAATGGAGTCATGCATGAATATACGTTGAGGGTCAACCACACAGACATTTTAAAACTTTAATCGGTTTCATCTGTTACTTCAATACTCATTCTTACCTCAGTTGGCCCGTGTAAGTTTATAGTGAGGGGTGCCGGACTCCAAGTAGATGCAAATGATTCCAAACTCCATGCAAACCACGGACTCCGATTACAAATTCAGAAGCCTTGCTTTAATGCATTAAGTGAGGTTATGAAGGCCTCCTCTTATATATGCAATGCGACGGGTCTTGAATTCACTAAGTGAGACCGAAATTGAAAACCATGACTTCATAACATAACTCCACTCTTAAACAACACAACCGTTACATCCGCTTGAGTCTAATGGAAAGATATGCGTATATTTTGAACTTTTAATTCATCTTTGCAAGTTATTCACAGACAACTGCCTGAAGCACTCCCTTTAAATGTTAATGCATTTTTAGACTCTGCAGACCAAATATACCTTGCATCTAAGCGGTCTTGAGTAATGATTGTGCATATTTGAAATCTTACCATTTTACCACTCGACAGGTCACTTTGCTCTGCGCATAATATTTGAAATCCCAATTGCTATCCTCTTAGATGCATCTAAACTATTCGTTGTGCTCCATCGTATAATTCCAATCTTAGGAAATATAGAGTGACCCTTGACAGGTGTCTATGCGACTTCATGAATGTTCCTTGTATAACATTAATGATGCCAGAAGGTGATGAGTGTATATTTCGGCATACTAAGGAGGAATTTTGGAAGTTCCATGCAATCTTTGAAATTCAAATCACGAGGTCACACAAATGGCACACTTGAGCGGGGATTTTGGAATGCGATCTATGATTTAGAGTTTAAAAATAATTAGCAAGGCAACTAAGAAAACGCACCAGAGCGGACATCTGAGGTTGTCATGCATTGAGATGGATAAAAAGATATGCAAAGGGACCATGAAAGTCCGCTTGAGGCAGACATTTTGGGATGCCACTCATAACACCAAGTAACATGGAGATGATATGATGAGCACCCGCTCAATACATAGTTTGAATTTTAGACCCTGCCGAAGTGAGAGATAGATACCACCGAGCGGACCTTTAGTATACCCGTGCATGAAAATGGGAATAGCAAGCGGACACCTCATGGGCCTATGCATAATCTAAATTTTATACATTGCAAATAGATTGCCAACCTGCGCCTAGGTGGACTTATTGAAAAGTTATACATAATCCTGAAGCGGAAGTCTTGGGACATTGCGCATAAGCTGGAAAGAAACAGATTTGGAATATGAAGAATGGAGTTCATTTAGGTGGGGATCGTTCACAAGTTTTGGTGGAAATTCCACATGTTCATTCAGGAATTCCAAGGTAAGGCGCATTCTATGCGTGAAGTGCAATGAAGAGTAAATTTCACTACTCGGGTTTCCATACTTGAAGTGCATTAGACTCATTGGGAGCAGATTTTCATATGTCAACTGCAATTTTCTCAGGGTTCTTTTCACATATGAAGTGAAATCTCTTTCCTTGATACTCTTGCAATGATGGGCACTGATTCATTATATCCCTTTACAAATCAAGCGGTGATTCATTTGTTTCTTTCACAACTCCTTAGTGGGGATTTCATGTTACCTTGCAAATTTCTGAGCGGGGTTTGAGGGGCATCTTTCAATTTTCCCTGAGCGCATATTCAGGATTCGCACCTGGGCAGAGCTTCCATGTAGGTGCATATAAGTTACAAAACATATCCAATGCAAACCTGCCCTCCATGTCCGCTTAGTTGGAGATTTTGTTGGTACATGTATGAAATGCGTAATGTAAGATCTGGTTAAAAGTCTGCCAAAGGGATGAGCGGACCTCCTGGGCAGTCGTGCAAAAATAAATTTGTGCAAAGGGCACTCAAAAGTGCGCCAAAACTTTAATGAGGGAACCTTTCAGACTTAAAATGCTCAAGATAGAAAATGCCAGTTCAAATTTGAAACGGATACACTTCTGAATTAAATTCATGGGACCCACAAAATGGATGTGAAAGGAGCTCAAAGTGGATGTTTAAAGGTCTAATGCATAAATACAATCCAATCACTAATGTATGCTTAGAAAATTGAAAGCGCGTGCGCTTAGATGGACTTTTTGAGTGCTTTATGCCAATTGCTTAAAACTTGTGCATGATAAGCTAGAAATAAATTCTAACATCCAATTTACACACTCTGACCACCGCTCCCATTCAAGTCTAACTTATGAAGCCTATTACTTGGGAGCACATTTTAAAGTCTTTCTTATTGCAAATTCCCCATTTATCAAGACATTTTAGTTCCTCTAATGATTGTTTCCTCAAACATTCAATAAACCTTGATACATCCCTCCACAGCTCGCAAACTTCCGTATTCAAGCAAGAAATCCCAAGCGAGATCACAGCCAAAACAACGCAGCTCAAGCCAAAAACTCACAAAGAGGGGGTCCCTGTTACCAATGGGGCGATGTTGTGATTTGGTCACAACATCTAGCGCCAATTCGAATAAATGTTCTTGAACATTTCAAAAATAAAGACTCAATCCAAACCCAGAAACGTCAGACAATACCTTTAAAGTCATGAACCGGTTAGGAAATGCACTCAAAAGGGAAGAAGAATCCTAGATTGGATCAAGACACTTCATAGTTAAATATTTCTAAAACAGTGATTGATACAAAATCTCAAGTGTTCCAAATAAACAAGAATCACAACTTCAAAATTCTTGCGTACACCCACACGTTAGGCCAAATAAACATGCATATTTGATCAAAGAGTCAAAATCAAAAGCTTAGCACAACCATTCATATCCCGAAGATCCAAGTGTGTGCAATTGAGTTCATTCCCTTCCATTGGCAACTTCAGATCATCTCAGTTCCTTCACATTAAGCTACGTGATTAGTACACACCTCATGAACTACCTGGACATGGCCCCACTGCCAGCGAGCGTCTATAGCCCCGACGGGTTTGTCTCGTAATTCCACTCGAGCAGAGCCCTACTGCCAGTCAGGCGTCCATAGCCCCGGTAAAGATTACTCGATCGTCCATATAACTGAGTTATGGTGTGTGATTTGTGATTTTCTTTCATTTCTTTTCTTTTCTTTTTGATTTTCAACATGCTTTTGCTTGGTAGAGTACAATGCAGTACCGCTACGCGATAACTCAGCTAGCTGGGTGTGGACTTACGATGGCGGCAAAGGTGGACCTTTAGATTTTTCACTTAATGCGAGATCACAAAGATTCACTTAGGTACCTCTAGATTTTAAGCGTGAAAAGGTATAAGATCTCAAAATAGTTCAAGTCATTCTAAACAGTCGATTTATCTTCCAAGAACAAGCAACATGCTATTCAAACACTAACAATGGAGTCCACAATGAATCTATCCATCTGATGCAAGTTTCTCAAAGGAACACTAAGAGATTAATAAATAGATTAAGATTTGGCATTTTAAACATGATAATCACAAGATGTCAGTGTCAAGACACAATATACGATTCCCTTCCGAGTCAAGTACGAATCTTAGCTAGTTGATAAAGTTAAAGAAAATCATCTTCTGATCCCAAAGAATTTCATGAACATTTATCAAAGAAATGAACTAGACATTTGGTAAGAATCAGGCTAAATGTGCTTAAAGGATAACATCGCTTATTTTACCAATGGGAAACCCACAAAAGCAAACCAAAACTAAAGCAACAACCCAAACTATGGAAAGCAAACTAAACTAAAGACTAACAAAACACGGCAAACTACCCGAAAGCAACAAAAAGGAAAACCTACTCTAAGAAAGCTATGTACAAAGAGCAAACATGACTCAAAAGACCCAGATATATACAAGACCTTGAATGATTTCTCAAAACAAAAAGCAACAATAAGGCACATGTGATAGTTCGGATTTTGGCAAATTTGTCCTTGAATTCGGAGAAAAATTCTTTCACAACACAATTGTTGAATTCAGAAAAATGTTTGCACAAAATTAGCAGTTGTGGTGACTCATTCGAACCATGATTAATCCATATGCAAGTTGTTTTCCCAAAATTTCCGTAATCAAATTCATACTCTTCACATTCACAATTTCGAAATTCATGATCTTCAAATTTGTAATCTTCATCACTAGAAGCAAGGAAAGATACAACCTGGTGGTCTTCATCCTCAAGTGGAAATTTATGCTTGTCGCCTACCAATATGTCTGGAGGTCGAAGTTGGTGATGAATCATCCCACTCGCATCTGTTAATTCATCATAGATTTTCAGCAACGGATCCAGCATCAATTTGAATTGTTTTGTATATTTGGCCTCCATTTCTTCAACTTGTTCATTTTGGGATGACTTTGGTTGTACTTCATCTATGAGAGCGTCGAGCGCCCCTTCGAATTGCACTTGATTGTTGGGCTTGTGAATGATGGCTTGTAGCATATCTTCATGATTACCATCTCTTTCAAGGACTCTTGAAACCTCTTGCAATTCCTTCTCAATGATCTTTTCTAGCAACATGAATGAGTATCCAGCAAGGAATTCTTCTTCTTGTAATGAACTCGAGTCACTTTCTTCTTTGATGGAGGAATCAACGTCTTGTTCATCAATTACTTTTGTTTGAACATCTTTTATTCCCTTTTCAATTTCTTCAACGGGAGGTTTGTTCTTACTTGGAAAAAGGTATGCAAATGGACCTTCCACTTGATTATCAAATTCACTTGTGCTATCTTCACTATTGAATAACATGGGAACATCCTCTCCTTTGGGTGGTGAATTAATTTCCTGAAGACATTTGCTCCACAAGTTGTCTAATCTCAATTGCACTTTGGATTCTTCTTCCAATCTTAATTCTTCCTTTACTTGATGAACAGCTTCCTGACAAGATGAACACATGAGTTCTGAATGAGTGGTGTTGTGAATCCTGCACCAACCACCTAGAATCAGCATTTCCTCTACAGGTAGGTCTTTCTTGATACTTAGTCTCTTCTTGATCATTTCCTTAAAACTTATGAAGAACTCTCTTTTGTCAAACAAGGCATCAGGAACCACCTTTGTAGAAACAATCGGCTCATGTACCTGTGAAAAAGAAATTTTCCCTTCCAATGCTAATTCCATTCTTGATAAAAATGTTAGGCAATACAGTTCCTCGTGTCCATTGGTATCGTGAATTCTACATCTCTTCCTTGATGCGAAGTCACCCAAACTCTTAGGATAGAGTTGCGCATTCAAAGTCCACCAAAGCTGAAGAATATCATCTTGAGGATGATCATATTGCTGCCCACAACCATGAAACTGCTTTGTGTATGCTAAGAAATCCATCCTCGTTTTTGGTATTTTTCAATTTTTTACTTTTTTGGGTTTTTGAAGTTTTATATTTTTTTGTATTTTTGGCATAAAAGAGATCTAGAAAATCTCAATTTTAGCTTTGAAAGCTCACTTGGTTCCAATCCCACAATTTGGAGTTTGTTTGCATGCTCGGAGTGAAAGAAGCAATGCAATTCCTTGTTCGTGCCCTTTTATCCTGAGTTGAAATTCTTCGTTCTGTCCTTCTCCTTGCTGAATTTTCTCGAGCAATGAATGATAAAACACCAGAATATGCTTGGAACAAATGCAGCAATTTGATATTCTAGCCCTCCTTCTAGCGCCAATTCTGTTGATGTGTTTTCCTTGCACATGCAAACTCAGAATAAAATACCGAGGTATTCTATCCTCTCTTGAACAAAGTCTCTCAAAGGCTAAACAATGTGATCCAATGAGACAACTCCAAGGTTCCAGATGTCAGGTCTTGACTTGCAATGGATAGACTCAGTAGTTGATGTGATATGCTGAAAACTCACAAAGGGACTTACGCTCAATATACTCCTTATTCCAATCAAATATGTTATTCTCCTTCTTGTGAAGTGGAACTCTACGAACCAACTATGAAAAGAAAATACAAAAAGACAAGGGTTTAGGAAATCTACTCTAAGGACAAAGAGATAATGAAACATGTCAAGATAGACAAACTCCTCATGAAACCAGACTTCGCTTCGCCATGAGAACCAACAACTACACGAAGCCGGTGCAATCTTCTAAGGAAACTCAAGGATTTTCATGTTGCAAATCTCCATCCAAACACCCACTGCTGGCGTAGCTTGAACGAGCATCCACAACTGAACTAAAACGTATGTGGTTCAGGCTAACTTTGCAAAATGACTTATCAGCGACAAATCATAAAAAGTATGAACCAGAAGAATTCATCAAATATCTTTACATATATTCATTACATCAATGCACTTTTAATCTATTTCTATTCTACTTGGAAACATCTCTCCATCATATTCGAACATCAGAAACCATGCTAACATTCCTCAGTCAAACAAAATCACCATGCGAATCAACAATGAGCTTGTATTGATTTTTGGAAATGTATTTTTTACAACAATTTCATATGTCTTCAATGACTTCGAAAAGTCCCCTCTAATCTACCTCTACTCTAACAAAATCTACTCCTACTACTTGATTCCTGCTCCCTCCTCTGATAATCTTCCCCTTACAAATGAGAGAAATGAGCCCTTTTATAGGCCTCAAAATTACATGAATGGCCAGGATTGATTTGAGAATCGATGGCCCAGATTTTGACAACAAGGCAGTTTGTTACAAAAAATGACTATCTTTAGAATCATTGAATGCAGACGGTTGATGTGGCAGAATGTGATTGGATCAATGTTGTGCACGTGCCACCTCAGCATCGAACAAACTAGTTTGATTTTCTCTGTGTTCATATTGCTCAGAATATTTTCCCAAAATTTGTCATCTTTTGTAGTAGTCCTCGAATATGGATTTTCAGCTCCGGAACTTGGCTGTTTCAAACTTGAAAACTTGGGAATTTTGTCAAATTTCTTATTGTTGATCATGCAATTGTCCCTTCGAATGAACTTGCTCATTTCTCTTCTCATCTTCCTGTCTTCTTGCATAGGATGTCTTCATTCTGATTCTTGCAGGAAGTAGGAGATGCCTTTGTTCATGACTCTTTAAAGTGGATTTCATGATGGATATCCCTCTTTGCCTAGTACATGGAATGGATGACCTTTGCAAGCGTAGAACTGGACCTTCTCCCTTCAGGATTCTCATCACTGGTTCTCCTTAATATGAAATCATCTTCATGAACTTGAATAGCTTCCCTTTATATCTCTCCTCATCAATGCCTATCTGTCTTTCGCGCTCGTCACTTACCTACATGAATTTCAGACATTAGTTCGCTAGAATAATGCATAAAAGACAAGCCCATAAGGCAAATCTCACCGCACTATGCATGCGGGATAAATCAAATATGCTATTTTAAATTACCCTGCCTTATTTACAAGAAACAATCAATAATGCGAATTCTCTACGAAAATAAAAAAAATTGACCAGCTTCCTGACAACTTCAATCGACAGTACTCAGATCCAACATGCCTTTTCATGAATCATGACGATCTACTTTTAACATCATTTTCACTCAATGAGAATCTCAAATGAAGGAATGGAGTCATGCATGAATATACGTTGAGGGTCAACCACACAGACATTTTAAAACTTTAATCGGTTTCATCTGTTACTTCAATACTCATTCTTACCTCAGTTGGCCCGTGTAAGTTTATAGTGAGGGGTGCCGGACTCCAAGTAGATGCAAATGATTCCAAACTCCATACAAACCACGGACTCCGATTGCAAATTCAGAAGCCTTGCTTTAATGCATTAAGTGAGGTTATGAAGGCCTCCTCTTATATATGCAATGCGACGGGTCTTGAATTCACTAAGTGAGACCGAAATTGAAAACCATGACTTCATAACATAACTCCACTCTTAAACAACACAACCGTTACATCCGCTTGAGTCTAATGGAAAGATATGCGTATATTTTGAACTTTTAATTCATCTTTGCAAGTTATTCACAGACAACTGCCTGAAGCACTCCCTTTAAATGTTAATGCATTTTTAGACTCTGCAGACCAAATATACCTTGCATCTAAGCGGTCTTGAGTAATGATTGTGCATATTTGAAATCTTACCATTTTACCACTCGACAGGTCACTTTGCTCTGCGCATAATATTTGAAATCCCAATTGCTATCCTCTTAGATGCATCTAAACTATTCGTTGTGCTCCATCGTATAATTCCAATCTTAGGAAATATAGAGTGACCCTTGACAGGTGTCTATGCGACTTCATGAATGTTCCTTGTATAACATTAATGATGCCAGAAGGTGATGAGTGTATATTTCGGCATACTAAGGAGGAATTTTGGAAGTTCCATGCAATCTTTGAAATTCAAATCACGAGGTCACACAAATGGCACACTTGAGCGGGGATTTTGGAATGCGATCTATGATTTAGAGTTTAAAAATAATTAGCAAGGCAACTAAGAAAACGCGCCAGAGCGGACATCCGAGGTTGTCATGCATTGAGATGGATAAAAAGATATGCAAAGGGACCATGAAAGTCCGCTTGAGGCGGACATTTTGGGATGCCACGCATAACACCAAGTAACATGGAGATGATATGATGAGCACCCGCTCAATACATAGTTTGAATTTTAGACCCTGCCGAAGTGAGAGATAGATACCACCGAGCGGACCTTTAGTATACCCGTGCATGAAAATGGGAATAGCAAGCGGACACCTCATGGGCCTATGCATAATCTAAATTTTATACGTTGCAAATAGATTGCCAACCTGCGCCTAGGTGGACTTATTGAAAAGTTATACATAATCCTGAAGCGGAAGTCTTGGGACATTGCGCATAAGCTGGAAAGAAACAGATTTGGAATATGAAGAATGGAGTTCATTTAGGTGGGGATCGTTCACAAGTTTTGGTGGAAATTCCACATGTTCGTTCAGGAATTCCAAGGTAAGGCGCATTCTATGCGTGAAGTGCAATGAAGAGTAAATTTCACTACTCGGGTTTCCATACTTGAAGTGCATTAGACTCATTGGGAGCAGATTTTCATATGTCAACTGTAATTTTCTCAGGGTGCTTTTCACATATGAAGTGAAATCTCTTTCCTTGATACTCTTGCAATGATGGGCACTGATTCATTATATCCCTTTACAAATCAAGCGGTGATTCATTTGTTTCTTTCACAACTCCTTAGTGGGGATTTCATGTTACCTTGCAAATTTCTGAGCGGGGTTTGAGGGGCATCTTTCAATTTTCCCTGAGCGCATATTCAGGATTCACACCTGGGCAGAGCTTCCATGTAGGTGCATATAAGTTACAAAACATATCCAATGCAAACCTGCCCTCCATGTCCGCTTAGGTGGAGATTTTGTTGGTACATGTATGAAATGCGTAATGCAAGATCTGGTTAAAAGTCTGCCAAAGGGATGAGCGGACCTCCTGGGCAGTCGTGCAAAAATAAATTTGTGCAAAGGGCACTCAAAAGTGCACCAAAACTTTAATGAGCGAACCTTTCAGACTTAAAATGCTCAAGATAGAAAATACCAGTTCAAATTTGTAACGGATACGCTTCTGAATTAAATTCATGGGACCCACAAAATGGATGTGAAAGGAGCTCAAAGTGGATGTTTAAAGGTCTAATGCATAAATACAATCCAATCACTAATGTATGCTTAGAAAATTGAAAGCGCGTGCGCTTAGATGGACTTTTTGAGTGCTTTATGCCAATTGCTTAAAACTTGTGCATGATAAGCTAGAAATAAATTCTAACATCCAATTTACACACTCTGACCGCCACTCCCATTCAAGTCTAACTTATGAAGCCTATTACTTGGGAGCACATTTTAAAGTCTTTCTTATTGCAAATTCCCCATTTATCAAGACATTTTAGTTCCTCTAATGATTGTTTCCTCAAACATTCAATAAACCTTGATACATCCCTCCACAGCTCGCAAACTTCCTTATTCAAGCAAGAAATCCCAAGCGAGATCACAGCCAAAACAACGCAACTCAAGCCAAAAACTCACAAAGAGGGGGTCCCTGTTACCAACGGGGCGATGTTGTGATTTGGTCACAACACACATCCTAAACCTTTTTACATTGCTTAAACACACATTTCCTTGGTGGAGAAGTTCATAGGGATTGTACCAGGAATAAACCTCAAGTAACATTGCCTCACCTTTCATCAAGTCATAGCTTTATAGTGCGAATTTCCATTTCTCCAAGATGTGGAGATAATAAAACAATAGACTCGTTGCTATGGTGTGGATGTAGTGACCATCTTGTACTATGTCCATGATGTCTGAAAGGAGGGTGGAAACAATGTCTGACTAGTGGAGAAGTCTGTCCTCCTTTCCCTCCAGCCATCCCTGATTGCATATATTCCTAATCAGAAACTAGGCCATCATACAATCTATGTCAAAGATCTGGTTCATGTCCATGATTCTAACCCTTCTTGTTACATCCCTAAAATTTGACTATGTTTTACTTTTTACTTTCATATGATTGAGTGGATAACTAATCATAGATTAATGATTTGATGTTAGGAAAATGTCAAGATAAATCATTGATTTTAAGAATTCTGATTAATGCATAGAATTAGAACTGAGATTACATGTTATTGAGATTATTTAAGCATGATGTATAATGATTTATTGATGATACAGTGATCATAGTTTGTATGACTGTGAGTGTAACCAGGAAAAGATTTCCAACTCTAAGAATGGAAGGAGAGTATCACTTGAGAGAAGGGGATATATGTTTTGAAAAATTTAGGTTTTCCATTTGATTTCCAAGGTGTACATTACTTGAACCTTCATGAGACAGGGTATGTCTTAGTTATCTTCCCTTGTTTAGTCGATTTCAATTCGACTATTGTCATTTTGTCGATTAAGGGTTTTTTGATGTCATCTATGTCAATTCAACTAAATAATGTTTAGGGAAAATTATTAATGATTAGAGTTAATCATTGTCTTTTGTCAGAGATATCTGATATATATAAATATTTATAGATATCAATTTAATTATATAACAACAGTATAAGATTGCGAGGCAGGGAAGTCTCGACTCCATGCTCACATTTTGATGCATGATTGATGTTAACACCATACTTATGGTAATGTTATTATGGTGTCAACATAGTTTATTTTATTATTTGCATATTATACATATATGATGTATAAGTAAGTATTGTGTGATATAATTACTATCCTCCTTATGCTTTGTTAAGCTTCCTTCGATTTTCAACCACTACGTGCATATAGTGAACCATATCCCATGATCCACAAAAGTGTGGAGTGAGTGGGAGAAATGTTGTTGGTTCAAAGTAACCTTTCCATGATTGTAGCACTTCTTCTGATGCATGCTCTCGATGAGAGAGTTTATAACGAAGTGGAGTAGATATTCCCACAAGAGTATGGGAATTTTATGCTATTGTCAACCTTCATTTTGAGGGTGGTTTTTATTATGTTTTGATTTGGGTAGGAATCTCTGAGTTTGGTATACGAGAAAACAACAAAGGAGTCCAGGAGAAAGCTTAGAAAAATATCAAAACTCTAGATGCAGTATATTCCATTTATATGACTTGACAATAAAATTCTATGTAAATTTATCATTATTACCATGAGAAACACAGAAATTCAATAAGAAAGGTGATAAAGGATTCAAGGATAATCAGAATGAATCCAAGGGTGGCAAGAAAAACAATAATAACTCCAAGAAAAATGGAGATAATTAAGGAAAGCCCTATGAAACGCGAGGACCCATAGGAGGGTGTTTTTCATGCAGTGGTGACGATTATGCTAATTAGTGTCCCAATAAGACCAAGGGACTCAGCCATGAGGAAATCCTTTACCCTCACAATAGGAAGCCTTCTAACAGTGGATACATGCAGCCTTGGACAACCGGTAGGCGGAGTATCAAATTACTCAAATTGAAACCATAGGTATTTTATATGGTATTCTCATCTCAATTTTGATAGATACTAGTGCTATAGAATTATTTATTTCTCCAAAAGTTTTAAATTAGATTTCGATAAAAGCTGGTTACATGGTAAATTCTTGGTCAGTTGAATATGGTAATTAGAGAAGGGCTTAGGTACAGCAATGTTTGTTTGAGGCCAAGGTTGAAATCCTGAGTTTTTCTACTGAAGTGAACCTTTATGTAGCCCCATTAGGCTCATATGATGTCATATTTGGAATAAACTTGTTATTGAGGCATAGGGCTAAGTTGGATTGTTTTGCTAAAACAATAGAATGGCTAGATGACCTTGGGAATAAAGTTTTTCCACAAGACACTACTAGAGAGGTTAAATTGAGGTAAATATCTTCCTTACAGATGAAAATAGCCCAAAGAAGAGGATGTCAACTCTTTGCTATTAAAATGGGGAAAGTAAATAGTCATAAGGAATCTATTTTCCAAGATGATTTGATGTATTATGAATCTCAAAGACTCCAAGGAGTTAAAGAAGGAGAATCCATAGATGATGAGAGATTAGATATGGATAGATGCCCATTTATCCAAGATTTTGAGGATTTATTCTCAGATGATTACCGAGATTACCTCCTAAGAGAGATTTTGATTTTTTAATAGATATAAATCTAGAATTGAAACCTATATCTACACCTCCTTATAAAATGACCACAACAGAGTTAATAGAGCTAAAGGCTAAGTTGCAAGAATTTCTAGAAAAAAGGATTGATAAGACCCAGTGTTTCACCCTGGGGAGCACCAGTAATTTTTGTTACAAAGAAAGATGGAACATTGTGTCTATGCATAGATTATGATATGCCAAATAAGGAAACAATAGAAAACAAGTATCCGTTGCCTCGTATTGATGATCTTTTTGATCAAATGTGAGGGGCAATTGTGTTTTCAAAGATTGATCTTTGAGCCAGATACCATCAATTGAGGCTAAAAGATGAGGATATTCATAAGATGACCTTTAGACAAGGTATGGGCACTATGAGTTTATTGTCCTACCCTTTGGATTAATGAATGCCCCTGCAACATTCATGAACTTAATGAATAGTGTGTTTAGAGATTGTTTGGCCAAGTTTGTCCTTGTTTTTCTCAATGATATTTTGATTTACTCTAAAAATGAGGAGGAACACCTCCAACATCTATGGATTGTTCTCTAGAGGTTAAGAGAGCATAAAATGTAAGGATAGATCTAAAGTGTACTTTCTTTCAAAAGGAAGTACAATATATGAGTCATGTAATTTTAGCTAAGCGAATTGCTATGGATCCAACAAAAATTAGAGCCATTTTAGAATGGCCAACCCTGAAAAATGTGCATGAGGTCTATAGTTTCATGGGCCTAGTGTGATATTACAAAAAATTTGTGGCTAATTTTTTAAAAATTACCTATCCTATTACTTCTCTACAAAGGAAAGGCAAAAGATTTGATTGGTCAGAAAAATGTAAGGAGGCATTCGACCAACTAAAAGGAAAGTTGGCTACGGTGCCTCTTTTAAGGGTACCTGACCTAAAGGGTCATTTTTTAGTCATCACGGATGCCTCAGGAGAGGGATTAGCTGGTGTACTTGTCTAGGATGGGCAAGTTATTGCATATGAGTCTAGAAAATTGAAGGCATATGAGCAAAATTATGCTCCTCATGATCTTGAGTTGGAAATAGTTATTCATGCACTACAAATGTGAAGACATTATTTGCTTGGGAAACCTTTTGAATTAAAAATAGACCATCAATGGCTCAAATATTTGTTTACTCAACCACATCTGAATGCTCGCTAGAGAAGATGGTTAGAGTTAATATTGGATTACAATTTTGAGATTAAATACATATAGCGCAAGGGAAACTGAGTGGAAGATGCCTTAAGTAGGAGAAGACATATCTCCTTGATGATGTCCATACATTCTAATTTTAGGAATCAGGTATTGCAAAGCTACAAGGGAGATGAATATTATGAGCAGGTAAAACAAGCCCTTGCTCATGATTCTAGGTATGATGGATTCCACTTTGAACCAGATGGATTTTTAAGGTTTAATGGAAAAATGTACGTTATGAACTCTGAGGAGTTAAGGAATATCATGTGGAAGGAGGTTCATTCTACGCCTTATTCAGGACATCTTGGAGTGATGAAACTACTAGCTGATATAAAACCATTATATTTCTAGAAAGGACTGAAGAGGGATGCTGGAAAGTTTTTAGCTGGATGTCTAGAGTGCCAAAGGGTGAAGGAAGAACACCACCATCTAGCAGGACTTCTATACCCTCATGAGATTCCAAAATGGAAATGGCAGATCATTAGCATGGATTTTATGCAAGAACTTCCTATGTCTAGAAATAGACACAATGCTATTCTAGTAGTGGTGGATAGAATCACTAAGGTAGCACATTTAATACCTAGGAATTTGATAGATGGGGCACCAGTCATAGCCAACAAATTTGTGCAAGAAGTTTTCAGATTGCATGACATTCTTGAGAAGATTATCTTAGATAGGGATGCCCATATGACATCAAGATTTTGGCGAACCTTATTTTCCTTAGTTGGAACTCAGTTAAACATAAGCTCAAATTATAATCCTGAAATGGATGGCCAAATAGAAAGAGCAAACCAAGTGCTGGAAGACTTATTGAGAATGTATTGTATGGACCATTAATACAAGTGGGAAGACTACCTTCCTCTTGTGGAATTCGCTTACAATAATTCCTATCATTCTACTATCAAGATGGCTCCATTTGAAGCATTATATGGAAGAAAGTGTCAAACTCCTATAATCTGGGATAATCTAGAAGATAGGATTAGCCTTGGTCTAAAAATGCTATAAAAAATAGAAGAACATGTCCATCTAATTATTAAAAGGCTAGCGGAAGGTAATGATAGGAAAAAAAGCTATGCGGATGCTAAGCACATTGCAAGATATTTCTTTGTAGGAGAGAAATTCATGTTAAGAGTCAAACCACAAAAGAGTTCCATTAGGTTTGGAAAGTCATCCAAACTAGCTCCTAAGTATGTGGGTCCCTTCGAAGTTCTTGAAGAGGTTAACCCAGTTGCATACATGATTGCTCTACTGCCAGCTCTCGCCATGATGCATAATATTTTCCATGTTTTTTATTTAAAAAATAATGTTGCAAGGGATAACCATATTCCTATTTTTGACTGGAATGCCATACAGGTGAAGGACCCATGGGGGGTAGTGATTGAGCCCATCAAGGTGCTCAAAATACATAAGCTACGCTTGCATAATAAAGAAATTACTCAATGCAATGTCCAGTGGGACCAGTATGCAGGAGAGAATGCCACCTAAGAGAATTATGATGATATTTATCAAAGATTCCCTCATCTCTTTTCAGTTTTTTATTATGATGAACAAAACTCTTTTTATGTTATAAACTGTAGATACATAAAATCATCGGGGACGATGATACATATGGGGGGAGATATATTACATCCCCAAACTTTGACTATGTTTTAGTTTTTAATTTCATATGATTAAGTGGATAACTAGAATCATAGATTAATGATTTGATGTTAGGAAAATGTCAGGATAAATCATCAGTTTTATGAATTATGATCAATGCATTGAATTAGACATGAGATTACATGTTATTGAGATTATTTAAGCATGATGTATAATGATTTATTGATGATACATTGATCATAGTTTGTATGACTATGAGTGTAACTAGGAAAAGATTTCCAAGTCCAAGAATGGAAGGAGAGCATCACCTAAGAGAAGGGGATAGATGTTTTGAAAAAGTCAGGTTTTCCATTTGAGTTCCAAGTTGTACATTATGTGAACCTTCACGAGATAGGGTATGTCATAGTTATCTTCCCTTGTTTAGTCAATTTCAATTCGACTATTGTCATTTTGGTGATTAAGGGTTTTTCAACGTCATCTACGTCAATTCAACTAAATGATGTTCAATGAACATTGATAATGATTAGAGTTAATCATTGTATTTTGTCAGAGATTTCTGATATATATTTTAATTTATGTGAATATTGATTTAATTATATTAGCAATAGTTTAAGATTACAAAGTGATGGAGTAATCCTCGATCCCATGCTCACATTTTAATGCATGATTAATGTAACACCATAATTATGGTAATGTTATTATGGTGTCAACATAGGTTATTTTATTATTTGCATATTATACATATATGATGTATAAGTATTGTGCGATATAATTACTATCCTCCTCATACTGTGTTAACCTTCCTTTGGTTTTCAACCACTACATGCATGTAGTGAACTGTATCCCATGATCCACAGAAGTGTGGAGTGAGTGGCAGAAATGTTGTTGGTTCAGCATAACATTTGCATGATTGTAGCACTTCGTCTAATGCATGCTCTCGATGAGAGAGTTTATAGCGAAGTGGAGTAGATATTTCCACAGGAGTATGGGAAGTTTATGATGTTGTCAACCTTCATTTCAAGGGTGGTTTTTATTATGTTTTGGTTTGAGGAGGTATCTCTGAGTTGGGCATACGAGAAAACAACAAAGGAGTCGAGGAGAAAGCTTAGAAAAGAACAGGGAGATGAAAATGATAAGGAGAAAATATAAACTCCACATAGAAACTTAAAACTCAGTGGCGGTGACCATTCATTTCAGGTACGTCTGGTTTGATACCACCGCACTATGTATGACTAATCTCATGTTTTCTTTACCTTGCTATTGATATGTGCACACTTTGAAATGATTATTTGGTGTCTATACAAAAATGATAGCATTGAGATATCTCGGGAAGCTTTGCTGAAAACTAACATATTTTCATTGTGCTGTAGCAACAAGATAACAAACCCAAACAAATGCCATCAAGGATGATGTCTTTTAGAGACTGTTGTAATAGTAAGTTAACTAGTGAGGGCATGGTTTTGGATGACATCTTTATTTTCTTTATCAATTGATTGAGAGGAATTCATAGATGAATACTAACGTAGGATAAATGTTATCCATATATTTCTAGTTTAGGAAAGTTTGTTATTATAGTTTGATAACTAGTTGAGAGTTATGCTATTCTGAGAATTAAACTATTCCAGGTATATACTATTGTATACATAACTATTAAATTGATAAAGACACAATTAATGAGATGGGTAATCATTTATATTACAACCCATAGGTTGCTATGGATTGCAACAATCCAACCAATCTTTAGTACCAGTCAACTGTGGCTTCAAGTCACAACAAAATGGGATTTGAGATATAAAGATTTTTATTTAGAAGTTGTTTTCCTTACGTACCTTTTGGCTGCACATTATTAAAGATTGAGCAGTAGGCTTCTTTTTATTATATAAGTGAAACTGGGATGATATTGCTATCATTACTACACTACGAGTTCATGTTTGTACCTTGAGTACAAGGTAGGATGCACATATATATATATATATATATATATATATATATATATATGTATATATATATACATATGTATATATATATATATATACACATATACATATGTATATATATATATATACACATATACATATGTATATATATATATATATACATATATAACCTTGAATTATTCATGAATAGAAAATGAAATAGCTTGATAGGCCAATAACTGTGTTATCATTCTTGGTTACCTTTTTCTAAAGATGGTTCTAACTCTCTTAATTTTGTAACAGTGAGGAGATATTAGAATCTTTCAAGTCTCTAGTAGACTAAGAGTTTTACTATGATAGAAGAGGATATTCCTTTTATCTTGTGATAATAGTATATTATATATTAATTATGGGATTAGAGAAGATAGACCTCTAAGTGTGTCCTAGACACGTTTAGCAAACATGAAACTCTTCTTACAATTATACTGTTGAATTGAACGAGATATGTTTATAGTCGACAATGATTAGATGAAAATCCTTAAAACAAATTATATATCTTAACTGATCTCATGAAGATGTAGACCAAAATTGATCTTGATATTAAAAACCAAGAATATATAAACTTTTGAAATAAGCAATAGAGTGATAGGAAGTCGCAGATTCCATGTTGTAGATTCGATGTGAAACTTTTGGTAAAGTAGAAATCAGAGTTAGAAGTCCAAGATAGATGGACTAAAAGGGGAGTTTAATTAAGTTATCTCATGACCTGAATAGGTCAAACTAAAATCACTGTAGGATGAGATAGATTCTAAGTTCAGTTAGAAGTGGGTGAACAATTGACTACGTTCATTGTGAAACATTTATTCATATTAAATCTCTAGCTAAAGTAATACATCCATCTCTACATGCACTAGTCAGTTCACTATTTTCTAGATGCCATAACCATCCAGTAGTGTTGTACATAGTTAGAGGGGATCTATAGTTGTATGATTGTGATGGATTATGAAGGACACAACACTAGAAACTTAGATGGCAAACCTAATAGTCCTTTATATCTATTCCCTTCATGGAGGGTAGGGCCACTTCCAGGAAGGAAGTTGTGTGGGGGATTGCTGGTCTATGGTTGGAGGAAAAGCACTCTGGTGATGCTCTCCTTCCCAAGCAGATGACAAGCCGAGACTTATGAAGACAGATATCAAAACTCTAGATACAGTATATTCCATTTATATGACTTGATAGCCAAATTCTATGTAATTTTATCATTATTTCCATGAGCAAAACATCATGATTGTAAAGTGAAGGAACTCACTAGCATGCTATCTTTGAATATGTTGTAAAATTTTAGTTTGAAATTATTTGGAAAAGATATGCTTTTTATATAATGAATATGCAAATAATTATTGTTAAAAATGATTATAATGATCATGATTATTTACTTGATGGTAAAATGGGAATGTTAATCCCTATAATATGACATAACCTATTACACTTTCCCTTATCTCTGATTCCCATGTCATCATAGGAAATAGGAGTCGTTGGTTGATAGTGTCATTCTCCATCTTCAAACCTGCAAACAAAGATCAAAGAAATAGCTCGAAGACAAACACTTACTACATTAAATCATGGGATTAGATGTCACTGAGATGAAGGATATATAATGCTAGAAGGATTGTTGTCACTTAATTATATTCCTTTTTCCACCCTTGCAGTCTTTTCATATCATGTATTAACATCAGACATTAAAAGTTGGTTCAACTTTCATATCATGTATTGACGTCAGACATTAAAAGTTGGTTCAACTTCGCTGTAGACACCTAAAAATTACCCCACTTCCTGACTTAGTTATTCATTTACCATATCTTCACATTAGTTAAATAATTTTTAATTATTTGATTAATTTCATTTATCTTTATTAAAATCACTCTACATTATTCTTCCACATTAATTAACTAATTATTAATTATTTGATTATGTCAATTTTCCCCACTTCCTAACATTAATTAAATAATTTACTTGACTATTTAATTAATCCCTTCTTTCTTCTAATATAAATTAAATAATTTATAATAATTTAATTAATTAAATGACAACTCGATATTAATTAAATAAATCAAATATTTATTTAATTAATAAATTTTAATAACATCTCATTCTTGATTTCTTTCCTTTTTAAAACTCATGTGTGTATTTAATTAATTAAATTAATTCGATAGTCTTCTCATATCATATCTTGCCTTCTTCCAGATTTATTTCTTTTTAAATAAAAATCAAATCCCTTATCTTCTTTCAAATCTTATCTTTTACCTGATTTATTTCCTCTTTTGTCAAACAAAGTAAAAATCAAATTTCTATGTTCAAATCAAATCCTTACCTCCATCATCAAAAATCTATAAATCTAGCCTCAACCAAGCCATTATCATCACACAAAAAAGTAAGGTTATGAGCAACCAACACATCATATCATTCTATGAATCTTTCATATCATAGAGAACAAAGCTAGTAGATTAGGGTGCATCTTCTCCATTCTATCAAGTGTTGAGGATTTGGTTTGAAGGTGAAGGTATTGGGTATTTGCATTTATCTTCTTTATCCTTTGATCATTTTCCCATATACATTTGCTATAAATAATTAATATTCATTCCTGATTTAAGGCACATGAACATTAAATGCTCTGGGTTGTTTCTATCCATTCAACATTGAAATTTATGTCCTCCATATGTTGATGTGAAAGAGGGTTCCTTACCAAAATCTAACTTATTAATGGTGATTGTTTGGTTCGACAGCCTCTTAGCTATACCTTTTCAAATGGTTATGAAGAGCTATCTAGGGATCTCCATCATTCAAGTGGCTTTCATAAGATTTGTTGTATTGCACATGTGTCTTGAGATTGATGGTTGGCCTGATGCCTCCGTGATGCCAAAGAGCCTTTGATAGGACTCCATACACTTATCTTTAAAGATAAACATATTCTCATCTATTTTAAAACTCTAACTCATTTATTGGGATAGTTTTAGTTGAGAACTATTAATGCGTACCGATACCGGTCGACAAGGATGCCCATTCAAGTCACAAATATCTCTATGGATCCACATAATTAGCTGAGTAGGAAAATTCCTTTGTTGTGGGCTGAAAGCCATCTCCTCTTCAAGTTGATCAATGGCTCTATTAACCAGGGTGTCAGCCACCATATTCCCTTCCCTATAACAATGAGAGACTTGAAACAAGTTTAAATTTCCTATGAGTATCAAGGCTTTCTATAAGATATAATCTATTTTCCAATTCTCCATTTTCTTTGACTTGATTTCTTTTATGATGTTCATTGATTCTCCCTCTATCCATAAGTCTCTATGGTTATAATCCAGAGCTAGCTGTAATCCATGGAGTGACCATGCCTTCACTTCATTGTTAGATCCTTCTAGGATCTTGGTGGATTTAGCTAGTATTAGCTATCCTTTACAATCCTTGATGATTGAACCCATTCCTGACAATCCCAAGTTTCCCCTACATGCACCATCAAAATTTAATTTTACAAAATTGGGTAATGGAGGAGTCCATGTTACCTTATTTCTCTCTACTTTCTGAGGGATGGCCTAAGAGATTACCCCATTTGAGATAGGTTTGGAAGCATTTCCATTTCTTTAACAGTGAATTATCCTAGCTTGTCCACCTTGTATTCTGAGTTACTAATTTTCTAGCTATTGTCATGACGACCTCTGATATTGCTCTCTCTAATTCCTCACATACCTTTTGAATCATCTAATTTTTCTTCTTGAAGATACAGACATGTCTCTCCCACCAAATATGCCATATCACCATGGATGGGCTCACTTCCCATATGCATGCAAAGTTTGATTATGAGAACAGCGTTGGCTAACTTTTAAATAGTAATAATAGAGATTTTAGAAGAGGTGAAGCCTAGTCTAATTTTTTGAACAACCAATGCCAGCATTGTTAGCTAAAAGAGCAATGTAGCAATAAGTGATCAATGCTCTCTTCCCATTCTCCACATAAGACACATTTGAAATTTGTTCCTATGTTTAATTTTTGCATCCTATCCACTGTGAGAATTCTTTTGTGCAATTCTAACCATGTGAATGCCCCAACATTTGAAAGGATCACATTATTCCAACAGAGGTGAGTTGGCCATTCTATCTTAGTGGATGAAGATAGACTTCAATATCATTGTTTTACCTTGTAAGACACTGAATTCTTTGTTGTCCATATGAGCACATCTTCTTGATCAGAGATAAATACTACTCTTGAGTTTAATATGTTTTGGAGAATTTCCTTATGATTTGGTGGGAAATTGTGGTCCTCTAAACTTCTCCATTTTGCCTTTTAAGGTTGTGTTCTTAAGTCTGGTTGGAAATAGTCTTGTACATAGTTACCCCAGTGTTGTTGTAAGTATATATTGGCCTCATATAAGTCCTCCCTTAAGGAAATTCTTGGCCACCTATTCCAAGAATCCTCCCAAAATTTTGCTTTAGTTCCATTGTGGATTACCCATGTAAGCTTAGGTAGTAATACTTTCCTACTGTTCATGATGAAGTTCCATATGGACGAGCCTCTTGGTGGATTCTCTACCATAAATATCCTCTCCTTTTCATTGTTATCCAAATAATTAGATTGCATCAATTGGGCCCATATTGAATGTGGTCTCTCATACATGTTCCATGCTAGTTTGGCTCCCAATGCCTAATTTTGTAGATTTAAATTCAATATCCTGCCCCCATGTGCTTTGATTTGCAAATATTCTCCCATGGCATGAGGTGAATTTTTCTTGCATGCGTTGATCCTTGCCAGAGGAATTGTCTGCATAGTTTCTCCATCTCTGCTAGGATGCCCTTTAGGATTAGTAGAGAAGACATCATATAAGTTGGTATGGTTGACATAATGGATTTGGTCATTGTTAGCTTTCCTTCAAGTGTGAGCCACCTTCCTTTCCATGTCCCAATTTTACTTTTCATGTTAGTCAAGGCATCCTTCCAATGATCCTTTTTTGTGCCATCCATTAAACATTCAAATTCCAAGATATTTACTGGGAATGGACTTTATCTTGAAGTTGAAGAGTGTTGATATCTCCTTTTGAAATGCCACGTTTGAGTGAAATACAAATAATTTTTATTTCTTTGGATTTATCTACTGACCCAATAGCTTGCAATAGTTATCAATAGTTTTGTTGATTATTCTCGCTTCCTTCTTACTAGCTTAGCTGAATAATATTGTTTCATCTGCAAAGAGTGCATGAGTGCATGGATTTGTCACATGCCTCAGGTATATTCCTTTCCATAGGTTGTTGTTGTTCACATCCTTAATTGCTCATGTTCAAGCTTCCACCATAAAAATGAAGAGGTATGGAGAAAGGGGATCTCCTTGACATAGACCCCTTGAAGACTCAAATGAACCTACATCAGTTGCATTTATCAAGACTATGAATCTTGTTCCTAAAATGAAAGTTGTTATCCATCTCCTCTATTGATTGGAGAAGCCTAGTTTGGTCAGGGTATGGATTAAGAATTGCCAACTGACCCTATCGTATGCTTTGGCCATATCAAGCTTGATTACCATAAATGGTAGCTTGTCTTATTTGATAGAATGTAAGATCTCATGAGTAATGATGGCCCCTTCTACTACATCTATTCCTGGGGCAAATCCTCCTTATGCATCCGAGATTAATTTTGGTAGTATGAGTGCCAATCTCAACACTGCAGCCTTGGTGATGATTTTGTAGACATAGTTGCTGAGGGAAATTGGTCTAAATTCTTCAAAGGTTGCAGGTGTATTTGTTTTTGGAATGAGTATTATGTTGGTGTTCTTCAGATCTTTTAGAATGTTTTTAAACTTTCTAGACTCTTATACTGCCAAGAAGATATCCCTTCCTATTGTCTCCTAGCATTTTTGACAGAAAAGTCCTGAAAAGCCATCTTGGCCTGGTGCTTTATCTCTTGGCATTGAAAAAACTACATCATTAATTTCCTCCATGGTGAACTCCTTCATCAAGATTTTATTCTACTCCTCTAAGACTAAGTTGGGAATGTTAGCATCAAAGGTATCTAGATGGGAAGAAGTTCTATCCTCCGATAGCAAATTTTTGTAATATTCTATTGCTTCCTCTTTTATCTCATTAATATTGGAGGTCATTGAGCCATTTCTTCTCCTAATATTTTAGACAAAATTTATTCTTTTCCTAATTTTAGTGGATAGATGAAAAAAGGTTGTCTTTCTATCTACCTCCTTCGGCCATCTTTCCCTTGATTTTTGTCATCATAAAATCTCTTCTCTCATCAGAATCTCCTCCATTGTTGATTAGAAGTTTTTTATCCAACACTTATCGATGATGATATCACTAATGGAGAATAACTACAGGGAAGGTTTTTATAGGGGGAATTGGTATAGTGAAGGTTGTTATAGGGAGAATCAGTATAGGGATGCAAACACTAGCCAATAGCTTGGAGGCAATTGCTACAGGGAAGGTAATCACTATAGGGACATAAAAACTAGCCATTTTTCTGATGAACAATCAAACAAATTTAACTCTATAACAAAGAGGATAATAGGGATTGGATGAGGTGAAGAAAAAAACATCTTAACTATATGAATATTTGGCAAGAGAAGGATCCCCTCAGATCACAAGAAGAACTATTTCAATTACAGGGAAGACCCCCCAAAAAATAGCTTGTGTCTCAATCAATGGGGGTTAGAAAAATGAAAGTCTTTCTACACTTAGAGGAGAGCCAGACATCGGTGAGACACCCAAAACTAGGAACGAGACATACTAGGAGAGAAAGGGGGCCCCACAAGGAGATTGGGAGGAAAGAGAAGTGGCAATATGTGCCAAATCTAGTCTTCAAGGTAGTAACATGCAGAAAGGACACACAAGAAACCCACATCCAGATTCCAAGGGAAATAGTCAAGAAAAGAATAGAACTAGTATGAGAAAAAGCACTAATAGGTAAAGTCCTTTCCTGCCATTTCTCCTTCATTGATTTAAAAGAATGGATCTCTCAACATTGGTGTATGATTGAAGCATTAGTGGATATGGGTGAGCATTTTGTTTGTTTTGATCTTCCCAAACCAAGGAGAAAGAGATAAAGTGCCACAAAATACACTATGGAGTTTTCCATGAAACAAATGTTTACTGTCAGTCTTGGAAACTAGACTTTAACCCCATTACAGACCAAATACCTCTCCTTCCCCTTTGGATTCAAATACCAAATCTCCCTATGGAATATAGGGATTTGGAAATCTTGAGAATGATAGGAAATATTTCAGGAACATGCCAGGAAATAAAGCTTTTACAAAACCACTATTGGTCATCTACGATTAGAATGAGCATCCTAATCGAAACAAATAAAACATTTTGAGAATGAATAACACTTGAGATTCCAGAAGGCACCTAGAAACAAAAACTTTTCTTCAAAGGTGCAGAACTTTTGGGCTCAGACCCACTTCAGGAAGAAGAACGAAACAAAAAAATGATGGAAACTAGTGCCAAAGAACATCAGGGAGAAGTAAGGTCGCATGGAAATCACTTAGCCAATTTTAAACATGTTGAGCTTGAAGTTCAGAGAGACGCCCTCCCATGTGGTAGATATTTAGTAGTTTCACAAGAATAGAAGAGCTAAATTGACCTTCAAGTAGTCTTTTCCCCTTCACTAGGGAAGACCTTAAGAGAAGGGGAAGAGGAAGAACTGAACTAGGAACACATAGAGCTTACACCAACAGGGGAGGATATAGAGGAGGCAGTCAAATCAGAAATGACAACTGAGGACAAGGACAAAGGGGCTCAAACTTTTCTCCAAGAATAGAACAATGGAAATGAGGAATCACAGGAACCATGGCTTCATAGTAAAGGAGAGAAGGAAGCTGAGGTTATGGCCATATATAATCTGGAAGTAATATTGGATGAAGTAATTGCTAAAGTGAGTAGTGACATTTGTGAAGACATCATGGAAGAAGTCCTTCGAGAGAATGAAGACGAGGAAGACAAACAAATTTTAGGCATTTCCCAAACAACAATGGAGCTAAAAATGGATAAAGTTACACTGGCCTCCTCAAGAAAGAGCATGAGGCTAAGAAAGAACAAGGGCCAAATACAAATAGTAGCAGTAATTCAGATGACCATAGACAAATCCCTAAGGAAGAGGAGAGTGGGAATCTCTCCTTGGGTACAATGAGAGTCCAAACTTGGAATGTTAGGGGTATGAATGCCCCTAACAAAAGATGCCTTGTCAAAACTCAGATTGATGTAATGAAAATGGACATTCTACTTCTATAAGAAACCAAATTGCCAACAGAACAGGCCGGGAAAATATTTAGCCAATGGAAAGAATGGGAGGTAGCGATGTCCCTAGTAGGAGATGCCTTAGGAGGATTAGCTATCTTATGGAGGAAACATCTTCCAAGGATGGAGATCACAGGGGAAACAGAGCATTGGATTTTAGGTAAGTTTCCAAAACTTATACAATCAAATGATTTATGGATTTTTGTCTCTATAGACCCACGAGAAAAAACCAAAAACACTTGAGCTCTGGAATCATTTCAGTCAGGTACTGAGGTTAATCAATCATGAAAAGATAATTTTGGGAGGCGACTTCAATGCAGTAGTAGAAGATGATGAGAAACTGGGTGGCATTTCCCACCCTTCCAAATCCCAAGAGGATTTCAAGAACTTCTTTGAAACCAACAACTTATTAAATTGCAAACCATAAAAGGGGAGATTTACATGGACGGACAAAAGAAATGATTTTCTGAAAATAGATAGTAGACATCCTTCTATGCAGCAGATCAGATCACCTCCCAGTAAGCCTCAGGATAGGAGAAGATCTGGGTCCTAAGAAAAGACACTTCAAATTCTAGGATATGTGGCTGAGAGACCCAAACTTTATCCCTCTAATTCAGGAGTGGTGGCAGGCAACACCTTTTATCAAGGGATCTAGAATGTATCAAATAGTTGCCAAAGTAAAATATGTGAGAACAAAATAATAGAATGGAATCAATCTCATTTCGAGAATATATTCGAAGAGAAAGCAAAAATACAACAAGATCTCAATAATATATATATATATATATATATATATATATATATATATATATATATATATATATATATATATATATATATATATATAGTTAACATAAATTGATTACACTTGTTTGACTGCATCTATTTAATTAGTCTAGATTAACCTATAAAGGAATCTTTATTTTCCTTTTCAAGTCTATTGTCATATTACCGGTTCTTCAATAGAACATCATCTAAGAAAGAAATGACATTGTAACTCTTAACATAAAATGAAGTTAAATAATTAAGTATTAATTATAGATCAATTTTTCTTGAGAAATATCAATGCTTAAATGTATTGTTAATTGAATTGTTTTGTTAGGATGAACTTAAAATAAAAATGTAGGGTTTATTTTATTTTAGTTACATTCATACTTGTAACATATAGGTTATTCTTGTAATTTAGATAGTATAAGGGCAGAAAGTATATACCCTTGACTTTGAACATTCATTTTATACTCTGTTGCATGAACATTTCAAGTACTTGGCTCTAGCTCATAATTTTGATTAATTTAATATTCTAATTGAACCAATTTTTTGATTGACCATCACAAACAAAACCTAACCTCTACTCAAATTATTCTCAAAACATAAATTTCCAGTTCCTTTCCTAAGTTCCAACATGCAACTGTGAATTTGACCCAATTCATTTCGGCATCCATAAATTTAACTCTTAAGTTTCAAATTCAAATTTAAAACTAGACCAAAACCACCCCTTCGCACAAAACTATTATATACCAACTTCCAAACTATGTGTCTAAATAAAAGGACATCACCTTTAGCTCATTTTATGTATAGCCATCTACCATCCAAACTCACAAAGAAAACCTTATTTGATTGATTCACTCTAAAAATCACTCTTGCATTTGTCATAGCATTACACTACATGGACATTCTTTAATTATATCACTTGTCAAACAAGTTTCTAAACCGTAGTTTTATATTAAGGCATTACATCGCTCTTATATTTTTGTTCCAAATTCCAAGTTACCTTCATTAAAACATTCAAGGAATTTGCAGGCGCCTGATTTGTTTGTTTGTTTCCAGATTGAGTATTTTGACTGAGTGCACCTGAAGAATACATCCACCAGTCGCAATATACACCACACCCCCTATTTGTTCACAAATCTGATCGCTACATGTGCTGGTATGGGGGCTTAAATTTACATTCACTGCTCTATATCTAGGTTTTGTTTCAACAGATCAGATAGGATATTAAAGGAGCGCTGAACACCTGAAGGAGTTATAATCCAACCACGTGGAGGAATAGAGTCAAGGCGATGCCCTAACATAGCAGGTGAACCAGTACAAGAGGAATAGAGTCACTGCTTATCAGAGGGAGAACTTTGGATTTTGAGGGAATCATTGACAACTGGAGCTGAAATTGTTCCCACAAGTTTTAACAACCTTATTGAACCTGGGCAGCGCTGGGAGTGCTGCAAGTGTCTAAAAATCTTGTATTAACATGGTTGTTATTTTTAAAACAACTCTCTGTACTGTGCATCAGCACATATTTCATTTGATAACTCAAATATCAGATCTCAGTAATATTTAAGTTTGACTTAATACAATAAGTATTTTGCAAGCAGCGGTGTTCTTTAATGCAAAATTACTATGCATGATCTGCATTGTAAAGATTAATTCAACAGTTTGAAACATTCAGGGATATTGCAGGAATACAAGCGATCACACACGTGTAAACAAAATACATTATATATGTATACCAGACTTTACATAGAACACTACCTTATTCATATCAAAGCACATTCTTGAAGAAAATGAGAAATATATTTTAATTATAATCATTCAATCAAGAGGCTGAACATTGGTGAGATTGAAAATCTTCTCGAGTACACACTCCTTAGCTATTTTAATCAATAGTCAACCCTGCCTATCAAGTAATTTTTTCGGCAAGTTATCAGTCTCCGGTGGCCTTGGCCTCCTCCGTCATTCAACAATTAGCATATACACCAAGGAATCCGATCTAAACATCATCGAAATCATGGCAAAAAAAAACAAGGAAAAAAACCAAGTTACCATGTACACGAAGGGATCCGATATCCCTCCTTTTCCAAACCTTCGTACTTTGTGATTTTTCAACAGCCAAAACACAAAGGCTTTTCTTTATATAGCTCTGTGCGTGTCCCCACTCCCTCCTCTGATGCCATTTTCTCCTTCCTTTCTTCGCCGCCTCCTTGCTTGCGGACCACCAAATCACAAACCATTGTTGCTGCTTTCATTTTACTTGACTCCTTGTCTCAATATAAAGGTTACATTCTCGCTAATCCATACGGTAAAACAATGGAAGAAAGCGGGCTCACATGAACTTTTTTTGTTACGGTTACGTCCCCTTCACGGCTCCACCTCCCGCGAGACCAATTGACACTAAAATCCTATTGCCCGTATTATTTTTAAAGTAATGTTTGGCATTACAACTAGTATAATTTTTACACGTGGTACTGGAGGTAGATTTGAGGATATTTTAGCGGACTACGAGGACTTTTTTTAATAGATTTGTCAATAATATGATTAGAGCAAGTAAATATATTTATTCCGTATCAATTCAACTATTTGTTTTTGCTCCTTTGAATTTCTTAAAGCAAGTACATTTTTCAAGATGAACATGTAAATATATTTGTCCACAACCAATCATCTACATTTATTAACTTTTTAAAGTACATTCCTCAGGCCAAGCACATAAATACATTTATACACAACAAATCAAATATTATGTTTGCCCTTTGTTTTTTTTTTGTCGTGTTACTGAGTACATTCCTCCAAGCCAAACACATAAATATATTTATCCACAACAGATCAACTATTATGTTTGTGTTTTTATCCACAACAGATCAATTATTATGGTTGTGTTTTGATGTTTTTTTTCGTGTTACTCTTTATTTTTGTTGTTAATTTTTAAAAGTGCATTCCTCTAGGCCAAACACATTAATATATTTATCCATAGCAGATCAACTATTATGTTTGCGCTTTGGTATTTTTTTGTCGTGTTACTGTTTATTTTTGTTGTTAAATTTTTAAAGTGCATTCCTCTAGGCCAAACACATAAATATGTGCTTTGTTGTTTTTTGTAGTGTTACTATTTATTTTTCTACCTGTTTGTGCTCCAATAAGTTGTAGAAGGAAATTTTGAATAGATATATAGATAATATAAAGTTAAAATAAAATATAAAATGTTAAGTATTTGATATTATTATTATTTAATAACTTAATTTTTTTTTATTGGTAAGATTTAATATATATTATATAATCAAAAAGAGAACTATATACATTCTTTAAGCTCCATGAGCAGAAGACTGTAAACCATTACCACCAACCTTACTACCAACCCTTACAACATTGATCAAAATTGCCCCCTAAAAACCTCCCTAAAAACCTTCCTGGAGTAGAGTAGTGCCTGTCTAAACACTAAACATAGAAAATAGAAAACTATACCTATCCAACGATAATAGTAAATATATGCATATTGATTCGAAATATTTTAAGGATAGAATGAATGCCAATCCTAGATCTCCCATGCAAGAAGCAACTTTTGCATGTGGACTTGCCCATGCAGGGGGGCTTCCACAAGCTATCCAATACCCTAATTTAATTCTTGGCTGCATTCAAAATTATCATCTTGAGAGTAGGGTGGTAAGGATAGTGGATGGCACTGTGGTTGCAAGGTTGGATGTCGAGTCTCTACAATCCACTCTTAAGTTGCCAGTCAGAGACAAATTTGTTGATATGACTATAGAGATGGGATGGAATTATTACCTAGATAGGAAAAATCTTTGTCTAACAAATATTTCCAAGCATTGGATCAAGAATGAGAAGGGAAAATCTTAGGTTCTCGAAACATTATAGAGAGCCCATTTCAAGAAAGACATCTCTGACACAAGAACATTTAAAAAATGAATGTGTCAGTTCATTATTTTCATTCGTCATTCATCACAATATATTGACTGGGAAAGATTAATCAGTGATTATACTAATGACAAAATTGTGAAATTTATAAAAAAAATAGTCTTTTTACATGTGATCTTATCTATTTTACACCATAGCTTGTATGAACAGATCTCCTGGGCTATGGCTTGTAGGAGCCTTTTCAAAAGATATACTAGTCTATGATTATTATCCTCAATTACAAGAGGATTATGCAAAAAAATATTATAGGAGAGTGAATGATGTGTTTTACATGTTAAACTTGAGAAAAATTAATGGTAATCCTGAAATGAGGATCTCTCATGAGATAGCTCAACTTGTCATGCAATTTGGTACCTACTTTTTTCAATTTGAAAATTTCACATATCAAAGAATTGGGGGTTTTGAAAATGCCCAATACAAATTACTGAGATATTTGAGTGATTACATTTTATTTTTGGAAGTATGTAGACAGATTGCTCAAGTGAGCAAAAAGTTTCATGATCAAAATAACGTTGGCTATTATTTTCCCATGCATCTAACATAATATACCTACAAGACACCTGAAGATGCTCATAGTATTGATAGAATTTTATCAGAATTCAATTTCCATTTGTTCTCCATAAGACTGTCTTATGCTAGTGAAAATTATGTTAAGAATAATCTATATACAGGAGAGTCTTATGAGCATCTATCTAGTTTGGAAGAATATTGAAATATTGCATGGATGAGCATGAAGTAAAGAGACACAATTAGATAAGATTGACCATCGACCAAATCAAAACATTTAATCTTGGCTAGGTCCCTGTGGTAGATGAGAGATAGGGGTCAGTGCAAGAAGTTGGGTCCACTTTTTGGCCAAAAAGTGGAAGTGTTTTCCCTGATTTTTAGAATTTGTCGCATTTGACCTTAAAATTTGAAGCACTTAGAAATGGAATCTTTAAAAAAGTCACTAAATATAAAATGTAGTACTCGGAGTCTATTTTCTAAATATGTAATTTTTTTCAATACCCAGATGATACAAATTAATTTTCAATAGGCATTTCTAAAAACCACTATTTAAAAGTCACTTTTTTTTACCATACCATGCACGTGTACGGCCAACATAATTTGACCTAAATAAAATTATTTTTCAAAATCCTTTTGGAAAAACATGTGTAGTACAGTGAAGTTTGATGAGGATATTTTTTTATAATTTTTTTCTAAATAATTTTTTTTATTAATTTTTTATTAGGCCTAATTGGTACTTTTGAAAACCCCTCGTGTACGGCCAACATAATTTGAGCAAAAAAAATCATAAAATTAATTTTCTTTTTTTTATTGTGTAAAGAATGATGTGTAGATTGATGACATATAATTTTTTTTTTTTAAATTTAAAAATTAAAAGTTATTAAAAAAATACAAACACCTGTCATTTCAAGTTTTTGGACTAATTTGCTTATAAATTAAATAATAAACAGAAGAACATGTCCAATAACAAAAAAATTATATATTTGAAAACTAGACAATGTCATCTGTAATGGGTTTTCATTTCGTCAAAAAATTCAGAAAAAAAAGCCCTCAGCCATACAGGTAAACTCAGTGTTTCTTCTTGTTTTGTACTTAGAAAAAAATTTGCAGGTCCAAGGCTCAAGGTCGGTCAACCATGCCTATCTCGAGCCTAAAACCCAAGCAAAGGTTAGGGAAAAAGCGGCGGAGATTTCTAGTTTCAAATAATGGGTACCCGTTATAAAACGGGTACGCGTTACATAACGGGTACCCGTTATATAATGGGTACCCATTTCTATTATACCTGTTATTTCCCATATTAGGGAAAAAAGTACTTTCCCTGTATCCCTGCAACTTGCAAGTCTGATACGTACGGCGCAACAGCGATAATTTCTGCATTTTTTTACTTACAATTATTTTGTGGAATCTCTTAACAGGTCATATTCTATTCAGATTTTGAAAGGAGTCAATCATATGAACAATTCTGAAGTGAAATCAAGTGCATGAACTATTTTCAAGAGGAATAAAGCAAGAGAGTTTTTGTTTTTACATCTACCTTTTACTTCAAAATCTATGGAACAAAGGATCTACATCTAATTCTACTTCAAAAGTTCAAATAAGGACATCAATTATGAAATTGGATTAAGTATCAATTGTTATTTTATCAAGAGGGCTTGGTAATCATGGAATCAAATCAACGTCAAAGAAAAAAACAAAGGAGGGTAATGACACCTCAAGAAATTGAAGCAAATAGAGAGATGGAAGCCAAAAGGCAAAGAGATAGAAGAGCAAGGATTCAAGAGATGAAGAATATTGAAGCATCTAGTTCCATGAGTATTGAAGAGAAAGACATTCAAGAGAGTAAAAATGATGGGATGAATGTAGATGATGCAAATGCGGAAATGGTGAATTTGGAAGAAAATGTGTCTATAGAAACAAATGCATGTATGTCTTCAAACCCAACTTTCGAAGATATGGAAAATGTGATTATACAAACAAATCCAGGTATGTCTTCACAGCCAACTTTCAATGTTATGGAAAACAGGACTATAGAAACAAATCCAGGTGTGTCTTTGGAGCCAACTTTCAATGATATAGAACACACGACTATAGAAACAAATCCAGGTGTGTCTTCGGAGCCAACTTTCAATGATATGGAAAACACGACTATAGAAACAAATCCAGGTATGTCTTCAAACCCACCTATTGATGATATGAATGAGAATGGTATCACTTTTAGGAGTGAAAATGAAAATGTTTTATTTGAGATTGAAAGAAATGTCTTAGATAATCTTCCTGGTAAGATTTCTTGGAGGCAAATGAGAACTCATGCAAATAGATTATATAAAGATTTTTTTTATAGAAAAAGTCTTGGATTTCAATGTCAACTTATGATGCAATTGATGAAGATGTGGAAATTGCGAAAAGTAATGAAAAAGTTAGGCATATTTGTAAAACCTAAAAAAAAAGATGAATCAATGAATCAAGTTTTATCTAGTGTTGCTAATGCTATTGATTCTATTGGTAAAAAGAGTCGATCTAAAGATAGCAATGCAGCACGAAGAGCTATAACAACTGTTTTAGTCAATAAATCGTCTTCTAATAAAAGAATGATAAGTAAGACAAGTGAAATTCTAAAGATAAATCCTAAAACTTTGAGAAGAGCAGCAAAGAGAAGAGAATCTATTGAAAAAGATCCAATTAACCAATGTTGGAGTTTTAGTGGTAGACTCCCAAGGTATGACATGAAATTAAATAGTGAAATCAAATTTTTAATTGAAAAATATTGGCATGATAATACAAGGGTATCATCTAATGTTAGAGATGTTTTAAAATTATGAGTGGGGTCTAAAATTCGTGATCCTCATCCAAAACATCTATTAGACATGACTCAAACTGAATTATATAAAAAATTCTTAGATGATTTAGTGTTAGAACCTTTTAATATTACCATAAGCCAAAGATCTTTTGAGAAATGTAAACCTTGGTATGTGAAAATTAATAAATAGCGAATCTCTTGTTGTTGTAAAACTCATGTGCAATTTTGTTATTATTATGATCTTTTTCGATATATACGTTCTACTTTGCATACTAACAAAATTATGCAGGAATGTGGTATTAATATGCCACCTCAAACAATTAAGGAGTTTGTAGCAGGTTTGTTTTGTGAAACATCTACTGGATACTTATTTTATTCAAAAGCATGTATTTTTGGACAATGCAATAGATGTGGCAACTTTTCATTGTTAGGAGAATGTATGCATGAAAATATTTCACATGAATTTGGACAACAATTAGTGGATGTGAAAAGATTTAAGAATGTTGAATATTCTTTAAAAGATGGAAAAATTGGAAAGCGTTGTGAGTTAGTCACTGAGAAAATTTGTGTGCATGCATTCATCAAAGATTTTAAGGATAATATTGTATCCGAATATGTCAAACACTCCCAATATGCTCGGTGGCTTGATGGACAATTCCATTCATGTAAAAACACCTTTCCAATTGGAACTATCCTATCAGTGGTTGACTTTGCAGAAAACTATACTCTTGCTCCACAAGAGGAAATTCAATCTCAGTATTATAATTCAGTGCAGGTGGCCATATTTGTTCATATTGTATACAGACATGCAGATGATAGTACAGAAGATAATAGAAAATTTTTGAGGGAGTATCAGAGTTTGTGCAATATTGTTTCACAAAATTTTATAAAAGTTTAAAAGAAAGAGGAATCCAAATGACACAACATTTCATATGGTCAGATAATTGTACAGGGCAATTCAAAAATGCAAGAATGTTTTATTGGCTATGTAGGGCTCACAAAGAAATCAATATCCAACATATGTGGAGTTTTTTTGAAGCTGGACATGGTAAAGGAGAACATGATGGAGCTGGAGCATGTGTGAAAAGAGCTCTTGCTAGAGAGCAACTAAAATTTGAGGATACAGCCAAATTTAGAGATGCACGTGCAATTGTGGATTGGTGTAATGAAAAGTTATCTACGAGATCAAGTCAGAACTCTACAATTCGACGATTCTTTTGGTTAGTTGAAGAAGAGAATATTCCTACTTGACTTGATTGTGAGACAATAACTGGATCAACAAAATGGCATTCATTTAAGAGTTCAAATGCAAGCACATAGACTATATGGACTAGGGAGCTTGCATGTTTTTGTCAATTTTGTATTATAGGTGATTGGGGAGCATGTGAAAATACAGAATGGGTTGAAGAATGGAAACAAAGATCCTTGACACCTACAGAAACACAAGATCAACTTGAAACAACAATTGAAGATGATAATCAAATGTTTGCATCAGATGACTATGATCGTGTTTCAGACCTTGTACAAGAAAGTACTTTTGTTTTCAATTTTTTTTATTGTCATTTTTTTGTACATCCTGTATATAATTAATTATATATGTATGCATCCACAAATTTATGTGATTTAGGTACATGTCACACTTTATTGAATTACATAATTTTTTTGTAGGACATGTCTATGCTGTTATTGCACCTGAGGGCAATGAAGAGGAAACCGAGTATTGGTTGGCTCAATGTGTTGAGACAAAACAAAAGTTGTTACATCCTAGAGTAGATGATGATAACATGGAGTATCCAACAGGTTCTGTGGTTGTTGTTGGCACTTGGCTACGAAAATATCTAATAAGAAGGAATGGTGTGCCTGCATTTGAAGATTATGAAACACATAAGAAGATCATACACTACTCACATTTAGTTGTGGCAACAAATATAAAACTAGTCAGATATCAAGGCAAACCTTCTAATAAACAGTTATGGACACTTTCGATGGAAGAACATGAGTCAATTATAGATGCATTACAAAAAAATAAGGATGCAGATGGTACAATGGAATAAATTTTCAGGTAAGTAAACAATACTCTTACATCCCCAAGTTAAATTCTTTCATTCTCATTTTAGCTTCTATATTATTCCCCTTGTCTTAAATTTTGTATCGACCCATGGAAATATATAGTTAATTTACTTGTACATTTGAACATTACTTTTTGCAGGTGTATTCTAGACAAGTAGTCAAATGTGCATGATTGTCAATAGAAGTTATCACCATACAAGTATGTGAGGTCAATTTTGTAGTCCTCAACTAAAAGTGAACGCAAATTAGGTAATTACATATATATATACTCAAATATTTATCATCCATCCTCTAAAGACACCCGCTTGTACATCCCCTTAATTCAGATGTCATCTTAGCTCCCCTTAAGCCATCCTCTTCCATCCCCTTAAGCCATCAAGTTTTATTTTATACTTTGTAAATTGACTAGTGTACATCTCTCCAAGTAAGCTATCCTCTTTTGTATTCCCTTAAGACATCCTCTTCTAGCTCCCCTTTGAATTAATCCTCTTATACATCCCCTAAATCCATCTTCTTATGTATCCCCTTAAGACATCCTCTTAGCTCCCCTTAAGCCATCGTCAAGTTGTATCCTCTTTTTTGTTATTTAGTACATATTGCATTAATATTTTGTGTTTTTGGTACATATTCTTTCATTCTCATTTCCATTCATTATTTCTTGCAGGTGTATCCTACAAGTAGATTTTTCCATGATTGGCACTACAAGATTTGATCATAATGTAAATTGTAGATCAATTTTGTAGTCATGTCAAACTAATGTTAGTCAAGAGGTTTTCATAGTAATTGATGATCAAGTATATTGTGTGGATAAGATTCAAATGAATTTCCTTAGATAGTTTCTTCTTTAATAGTAGTGTTTCACATACATGTATGTATATAGTTATTTATTTAATTATACACAGTTTGTTAACTTAAAATATAATATTGATAAGTTTCAAAAGAAAAATGAAACTAGAATTAGATACATATGGTTTTAGGGTTAAGATATATTGGTTTACCCCGTAAGGTGTGCCAACCTCTACAGCTGTCGATGCAAAACTCAATGTATCAAATCATGATGTGGCCCTAGAGCGACTTGAGATCTGTACAACAAATAGTTTACAATTATATAAATTAATTCATTAAATTATTTATAAAAAATTTGATCTACGTTCAAATTATACACTTGAAATATTTAATAAAATGTGGTCAATGTACCTGTGTAGGATTATCATCCGAATATAGTAGATCCAAGTATGACTCCACTCCGGCTGTAGCTGCATCTGATGTGGATGTAGGAGCAGGACCATAACATGGTTGATTGCAATTTGTACACAAATGTGCCCCTAACATGCCTGGGGCTCTATGCTGAGATGCATCGACTCCTCCATGATACTCTCCACCACTAAATTCAGCTGCCATGTGGGCAGCTTGTTCAGTGAGATTGCCTGAGAGTCTACTCAATGCTCCTAATGTCGACAAAACTGACTGCTGCTGAATAGGTGTAGGAATCGTGGGCAAAACAGGAGCAACCATAGGAGTAGGAGGAATAGGTCGATTGGGGTCAACTCGTGCCCCTGGTCTGTGTTGTGGCATGCCACGACCAACACCCTGAAAATTGAAACTCCACCCATAATTTTCTCAAAAAATATAGCAGCACCTCACAATTAGCATGTGGTGGGTGATCAAACACCATCCACCACTAATCCCAAAAATGTCTCGAAATCCCCTCATGCGTACACCACTTAATTGATATTCTTTTTTTTGTTGCAGCTATAGGTTGATTAGTTTTTGGGTGATGTAAAAATGGGGCTAATGTTTGTTTTGTAATGTGGAGGTCATGGATGTCTTTATATGAAAGACCATTTGCATAGAATTGCCTCCTCTCCTCCCGCCAAAGCTGAAATCTATTTAGGTCTGCATCGATAGACCTAACAGAATCAATAATGGTTTGCATCGAAGATGCAAACTGAACCACATGCAGAGGCATCAAGTGAGTTTGATTATTAATCAAATTAATGTTCTCCTCAATTGTATTAATATTTTCATTAATGTTTTGCCGCAATTGGGCCTCATCAAATGGAGGGGGTGGGGGGTTTTGAGGTGGAGAGGGTGGGGGGTTTTGAGGTGGATCATGGGGTGGGGGGTTTTGAGGTGGATCACAGGGTGGGGGGGTTCCATAAAGAATGTCATCTATTAAAAATTCATCTAGACTCTGGTCATCCATTAGATCTATCTCCTGCAAATTTTCAAATATGTAAATTCATATAAAAAACTTACGAATGTATAATTTCACAATTTATATATATATGTATATTGAAAACTTACAAACAAATATCTATAAATTTAAACTTAATCTAGAATAGATCTATAAATGATTTAGTTTAAAATATCCATGAATTTAGAGAGCACGTAATACTTGAAAATTAAACACATGCACAAGTTTATCATATAATATGAACAATCAAATGATGATGCCTCATACCGATGTCTCCTTAAATTAATCCAACATTTCCCTAAAATATTATATTCTCCTTCCTACTTCATTCCTCTTTAACCATTTTTTAGAGGGTTTTTGAACTATAGAATTGTTATTTATAGATAAAATATGGAATAATTAGAAAAAAGATCTCACAAAAATTACCAAGAGGAAGTTATGCAAAAAATTACAACATAAAGCTATGTCTAAATTTTTAGATCATTAAATTCACATAGTGGACAAGGTTGCAGGTTCTAGGTCCTAGTCATACACCAAGGTGTCACTCTACCTAACAAGGTCTCAAGTCGTATCATCATTTTTCTCAAAATTATAATGGAAGTTACATTTTGACACCTTATATAGTCCAAATTTAAAAGTGCATGCCAAGTGTATTAGATTCCCATTTCTCTATTAATCAGGCTACTTCTAGCTTCTAAGTTAAGCTCAATTGTGATGGTGTGACATGAAGATGTCTACGTGATGCCCTGACATTATAGGTTCCTGACATTATAGGTTCCTATTTCTCTTCCTATATTAACTCCAATTTTACTATAGGCTTCTCATGTGTCTCAAAAGAGCGGTACAGATTATGACTTAATTGAACATTGCATGCTACTTTTATACTACATTTATTACCAATACTACATTTATAACAATAGTGACCTTGTTAAAGACTACATTTATACCAATACTACAACATTGTATTCCAACAATATGAGTTACCTTCTGCTGAAGTGTAAAAACCCTAAAATATCATTTTGAAACCTTATTAAATGTTAATTTCCAAACCCTAATATGAGAATTTGAAACCCTAAAATGTCATTTTAAAACTCTATTACGTGAATTTTCAAACCCTAATACATCATTTTGATACCCTAAAAGGTGAAAAGTGAAGCCCTAAACATCTACTTTAGAACCCTAAAATTTATATTTGAAACCCTAAATTGTGGATGTCAAGTTCCCTAAATTGTAAATTTGAAACTATAAAATGTGGATGTCAAGGGTAGAAGAATGTTTTCCTCAATATTTTTAAATGAACTAAGGGTAGGCGAAGGATTAAGGAATGATCCCAACTTCATATAAGATTGCGCACCGTATGTCGATATGCGACTATATTAATCCATGTACTAGAATGGACCCAAAACTAAATGAGAATTAGCATAGGTCTACAAATGTCACCATTGCACTAGTTAATACATGTTGATGTTATCTAAATCATATTTAATTGTGAAACTGAAACAAGAGGAGAGAAAATTAAATGTTAATTTCCAAACCCTAATATGAGAATTTGAAACCCTAAAATGTCATAAATTAAAACTCTATTATGTGAATTTTCAAACCCTAATACATCATTTTGATACCCTAAAAGGTGAAAAGTGAAGCCCTAAACATCTACTTTAGAACCCTAAAATTTATATTTGAAACTCTAAATTGTGGATGTCAAGTTCCCTAAATTGTAAATTTGAAACTATAAAATGTGGATGTCAAGGGTAGAAGAATGTTTTCCTCAATATTTTTAAATGAACTAAGGGTAGGTGAAGGATCAAGGAATGATCCCAACTTCATATAAGATTGCACACCGTATGTTGATATGCAACTATATTAATCCATCTACTAGAATCCAGACCCAAAACTAAATGAGAATTAGCATAGGTCTACAAATGTCACCATTGGGTGCTAGTTAATACATTGATGTTATCTAAATCATATTTAATTGTGAAACTAAAACAAGAGGAGAGCAAATTATTTATTGAAGTAAAATATAGATGCAAATTTGTTATTCCAAGTTTAAAGTTGTAGTGAATTTTTTTCAAACCATAGTGGACTATAAATTTATTTTTCATTTCTTACATGAAACTTATGGATAAGTTTACCACAACTGATAAAATGTACATTTAAATCCATGCATAAAATCTTATGGCCATAGTGCATCAAACGTGTTGGATAAACACTATGGACTCAAGGGAAGCAGGTAAAACAAGTATATAACTAGAACAACATAGGCTATAGAAAACACATCCTCATTGGTCCATCATCTAAATGTATCATGAAGGTATCAAGGATGGAAGGATCACATGTCACAAAAGATTATCCAAGCTTCTAGATAGGTTGAATCAAAAAGGTATATATCACTATTTACATGCTCAAACCCTAATCAAGATATGATAGGAAAAGATAAACAAGGATGAATGCAAACCATAGGTAAATCTATTTAAGAAAAAGATAAAAGTGAGAAATTAGATCTAAGAACTGTAATTAAAAAAAGGCCAAACCAGTACTATAAAATCCTAGGTGATGGAATGTCAATTTCACTAATAAATATAAAGGAAATCCATTTGACTATTACTGGATACAATTTCAATACATCTAACAGTTGTGTTACACAAAATGAACCACTAGTCAATGATCATAGTGCCTTACACTTGAAGATGATTGGGGTCCATTAGAATTTATATCTTATAGTTTTGGTGAGTATCATGTGGATCTTAAAAGGCTTATGGTATTCCATTATTAAATACATATGACCAAATATCGTTCTATTTTAATATGGACCCTTAAATAATGTGATATTTCATAGAATGGAAAGAGTCTAGGAGTTTAATATGGTTCATATACATTACACTCAAGTGAAAACTATGGTCAGGTTCACAAATAAATGTAAAGGAATATCATTTAACTATTATTAGATACTTGTAATTTTGATATATCTAACAATTAAGTAACACAAAATTAACCCCTAATCAATGATCATAATGTTTTACAAGAAGATGATTTGGGTCCATTAGACTTTATGTCTTATATTTTTGGTGATAGCAACCTTACTGGCATATCAGACAGGAACTTCTAATAGCCAACAATGACATATATCAAAGATAGGGTATAGTCTTATAGCCAACAATACAAATAAAAAATAGGGTATATAGTTTTATATGATTCCTCAATATTCATCTTGATACATTTAGTATACCTTAAGTTAATCATCAATACTGAAGCATCTACATGCCTCCTCTTGATACATTTTCATCTTCAAACTTATCCCTTTTATCATTATATTACATATACTAATTTGGTTTTTTAGGGTTTAGGGTTTAGGTTTTTAGGGTTTGTAGGACAACATGGTTTTAGGGTTTATAGTTTGGTTTTTTAGGGTTTATAGTTTATGTTTTTAGAGTTTGCAATACAACATGGTTTCAGGGTTTATAATTTGGTTTTTTAGGGTTTATAATTTAGGTTTTTAGGGTTTGTAGTACAACATGGTTTTAGGGTTTATAGTTTCAGTTTTTTAGGGTTTATAGTTTAAGTTTTTTAGGGTTTGCAGTAACATGGTTTTAGGGTTTGCAGTAACCTGGTTTTACGGTTTACAGTAACATACAATCACAAAATTCTAATAACAAGTAAAACCCTTAAATAACAAATAAAACCCTAATTTTCATTTTAACCCTAAAATTAGGAAAAAAAACATTTAAAACAAGCTAAAGATAGGTAGAGAACCAACCTGGAAGAGCTCAAGGGTGACGAGGTGGCGGGAGGAGGTGAGAGGGCAAAAAAAACTATGTTGTTTCCCTTGTCTTGTGCTTGACAATGCGTACCCGTTTCCTGGTGTCCGCTGTCACTGTCGTCCTCTGTGGGTGAAAATGAGCCCGCAGAGCTCCTTTTTTTAAAATATATAATTTTTTGAAAATGGGTACCCATTTAGGCTCGGGTGCCCGTTGCTAAATGGGTACCCATTACCAAACAGGTACCCGTTTAGGCTCGGGCGCCCATTCCTAAACGGGTACCCGTTTCTTTGAAAATAGGTACCCATTACCGGTGGCATTTTTTTTGCCCGCGCGACTTCCCCTATATGTGGACCCAGTTTCTTGCGGGTACCCATAGATGATTTAATTAATGAATCTTATTATTGTTGATAACTAAGAGGGGGGGTGAATCAGTTATCTGGATTATTTTAACTTTTTGTTCTTCCTTAACAATTAGTGCAGCATCAAATTAAGTAAGCATGCATAACCATGAAAACATAAATAAACTCAATACACATAATACAATGATTTTGACATGGAAAACCCTGTTAAGGGAAAAACCACGGGGTGATTAACCCAAGATTGTATTCTCTGTTAAAAGAATAAGGTAGTACAAAATGGCACTTGCCAATTAGGCCTCACTACCCGAGCACACTGCTCACAAGAGGTTCACTACCTACAAGAGACTCACTGTCTACAAGTCATAAGAGAGTAACAAGATACTTGAACTGATGAGAAACATCCACACATGCTGAATTTTAGTTCTAGTTAAGCTCAGTACACTGATCTACTACACTTCAATCTCCATCTTCTTAGGTGCTACTGTCCTGTCACATATCGGACCTGTATTACTGCTTCCACTTTGTTCTCTACTTTTCTTCACACTTTGCAATACCAGATACACACCTTCTCATCGAGATCCATCTGGTCTATATATCCGCACAAAGGATTTCAACAACTTTCTAGTTAGCATCTGGAATACTTCACTATTTTCTCAAACTCTGGTTTGTCAGCTGAATCCTTGCTTACCAAGTGATGCGTATCAAGGAGATACTTGTAGAAGTCATTAATCATGTCGGCCAATCATGAATGATACCTCAGGAAGCTTGATCACCATCAGTTCTTCCTCAATCTACTCTGCCAAAAAGGAACCCAATACTTAGGTGCTCATATCTCTTCACTCTTTCTTCACCAGAGGCTCAATCCCTGGAATCTATCAATCAAGATACTCCTCTTGACTTCCCCAAGTCTATACTTTACTGAAATACTTCCTCAGAGGGATCCAGACCTGACTGTTGGACCTTGTTACATGCTCTGTACTTGCTTACTGGACCTCAACATTCTTCAATCTGACTTTCGGTATAGGTACACCATGTCCTGCGGATGGGTGGGATGAACTTTGTTGCCATCAATGATAACACTCATGAAGCTACATTGTGTCTCTTGCCAACAATCTCCCCCTTTGGCATTGATGGCAACACTTAGTGAAAAATGACTAAGTGTCACACTACACTCCCCCTTGGCTGATGCTCCGTTCTAATGTACACTTTACCGGAGCTCCCCCTTAGCTGGATTCCACATTTTTCACTGCTCCTCACTCCCCCTTTGACATCAATGGCAAAGGGTAGGGTCCATACACCAAAATTTTCATGAAAAACAATCTATACATATTCGCATAAGTATATATACAAGTTGTACTTACATATACTTAAGTATATCTAAAAAAATATTCTTCAACTATACAACTTCTGTTGCCCAACTTTGCTTCATCCTATCCAAAATTGAGATGTGACCACTCAACAGGAATGCAAAAGCTTATGCCTTCTTAAGATCTGTCAGATCATTTGTCCGGGCTATGGCCTGAGCATTAGTTAGGGCCTCATGCATGGCCTCTAACTTAGGGATAATGATCCATCTACGTTCAATTAACCTATTTATTCTATTTTTATTCTCCTTCTCAAGCTTCTTTATTTCATTAGTGATTACAATAGTCTGACATTCTTGATTTACTATGGAAGAGGAGAGAGGATCAAAACTTTGGGATAAACTTAATAGTTTATCCTCTTGCTCTTTTGCTTTCTTCTCAATATCCTTGGTCACTTTAGACGAGGATAAACAAAATTTATATATATCTCCACCATCTTTGAGAATATTTTTTAAGCTCTTTATCCCAATATCCATAACTCTCCTATTATTTGATATTAGACCCTGCACTTCGAAGAATCTCTTATCCAAAAATTTGTTTCGGACCTTTTCTTTTGCTGACTTCTCTAAGGAATCAAAATGCGTATGAACAAAATTTACAAGAGACTTTAGATTACCAGATGTGGAGGCCAAAGGATCTTTTTGGAAGGATGGCATGCTTTTCTCCAATACACCAGATGTAGTTTCTATAAGCTCACAGACTTCCATGTGAGACTTCAGAAATTTTTCTTTTGCTTTTGCTTGAGTAAAGGATGCTAGCTTCATGGTTTGAACTGGGGAGAGGGAATCAAAATTGAATGGACATTGAAGCAGTTCCAGTTCATCAAATTCCATCACCTCTTTGGTCAAGAAATCTTTGACAGTTTCTGCAGTGTCTCTTGCCAGAGATAGAGTCTTCTTCCCTTCTGCAATCTCAAAACTGTCTCCTAGAGTCTTCTCTGTTTGGTCTTTTTCTTTTTCCTTTACTTCTTCTTCTTGACTAGTTTTCTCCTTTGATCTTTCTTCTCCTTTAGATCTGGAGTCTGCTGGGGAAACCAAAGGAGAGATGTTTGCTTCTTTATGAACTTCCTCTTCTGGAGCAGAGGAATCTAGATCCTTAGTTTTCTCCTCACCTACTTCTTTTGAAATTTCTGCATTTTTCTTTGTAGGATCTTCCTTTGATGTACTGAGTCCTTCATCATCCATGACAGAGGGTTCATCACCTAAGTCCTCTGTAATAGGAATATTGAATCTTTTATAGGTATTCCAGAGGATCTGTTCTGTTTCTTTTGCCACTTTGTCAGTCTCTCCAAGCATAAGCTGATTCATTCTAGCTTTTCTCTGAAACTCATCCTTGCAATCTTTGAAGATCATATTCATTTGTTTCTGAGTGATTGAAGGATAGAGTTGAATAGCTATCTATTCCCGAATCTCAAGGTCCTTTGCCTTAGCATTTTTCTTCCTTATTTTTAGTTCCTTTTCTAGGCTCTTAGGAATTAGAGATATGATTTCAATAAATGCCTTATTATAGATATTCAGATACCTGACTGTAGCTTCTTGCAAGATCCTCTGGTCAGCTTCATTATAATCATCATAGAATTCAGTCATTGGTTTTAGGTTCCCATCCACAGTGACTAATTTGACTACATCATCAATGGACAGAGTGGGCCTTTCAACAAACTCTTCTGCCTCTACTTCACCGGATTTCTTCTTCTTCTTCTTCATTTGCTTGATCTCCTCATTAGATTCTGTCTCTTCATCATCCTTTTGACTGATATAAGACCTTGTGGCATTTGTCCAAGTTCTCTTTTCTCCCTTTCCGGATGTCCTGACTTCTAGTTTTGATGCTTTTTGGCCCTTAGAGGTGGCAGATGCAGAGATCTCAGAGGATCTGGTCCGAGAGGGGGCTTCTACTAGAGCACTTTATTTTTCTACTTCTTCTTTTTCTTTCTCTGCCCTTTCCATCTTCTCTCTGTTTGCATCGAGTGCATATTTTGAAATGCCATACCTTTTGGCAACATTCTCTACTTCTTTTCTCACTTTTCTCTTCATCTCTAGTTGTCTAAGCTCCACATGAATCTTTACACTGAACTCTTCAAAGGTTCCAAACCTTTCTGCCTTAGGGTCCTTGGGCTGACTCAAAAGATGTTGAATGTGCAACTCTAGGATTTTCTCATCAGCCTCATATCCCATTGGCATGATCCATACTATTCTTGGTTCCACTGCCTCCATTAGGCATTGATCAGTATCCACCATGAAGCATATTGTATCTTTGTATTTTTCTACTAGAGATTGAGTGATTCTCTCTCTTGCTTGCATCATACTCTGAAAGTTCTTGAAGTAGCCCCATAGTGATGTATTTTGTGCCTTGGCATCACCTATTCCATGTAAATAATCTCTAATTTTTATGGCAACAGGTCTATCATTTTGCCATATCTAGCCACTAGATCTGGGTATCTCATTCATGTAATAGAAGAACAGACAAAGTATCAAGCCACCATATTTGAAGGAGTTCTTCTTGTCCTTCTTTATCTTCTACAGATTCTCTAAAAGTTGATTCAGAAGAAGCTCACAGAGAACATAGTCAGCATTCTTCCTTAACATTTCATAAGCAGTGTAAATTGCTGTTTTGGAAATAGAATTCTCTCTGTTGGAGTGATAAATCTTGTAGCCAATTATCATGGTGGCAAACTTGATGTCCAGATCTATGATATCCTCAATTGTCATTGCTCTTTTGTCAAATTTGGATCCTGTTGCCTCACTCACTATCTGATTCTTGACGGATTTGAGAGTAGGTAACTCACTAGATGCGTGCAATCTGGTAACTACCTTAATGGCATCCTTGGTTATCTTGAATGGCCTCATCAACCACATAAAGTTATCATGCATTCTACTCATAATATATCGGACCCATTCATCTTCTGCAAAACTAGGGAAATGAATGCACTGTCCGAAATGCTTGTCCTGGATGGCTTTGAACTGAGGTTTGAGTTCAAAGGAATCATCTATTAATTTTTTGTGATAGATATCCATTAGTTTGTATTCCCCAAATTTCTCAATCTTTACAGAAATATATGCCCTAACATCTTCTACATGCAAAACCCCATGCGGAATGTTTGAAAAGACACCTAGGAGATCGACTTCTAGGGATTTGTATGGATGTTTCTTGAATTTAGGACGTGGTCTATCAGTGATCTTTACAACATTTGGAGTAGCCATCTTTCAAAAGATTCAGAGAGAGATTGCAAGAACGGAGAATACCTCTTACGCTTTTAGGGTTCACAAATTGAGCTGAAAAGATCGCCGGTTGACTTGAATTCTATGATTGATCCTTGAGAGAGATGAAGCAAACTTGTTTACAAAGCTCTTCTTATCTCTTTCACTAATGCAAATGTGCAAATGACAAGCAAATGAACCCTTTTATCTTTTAGCAAACCCTAATTTCATTTTGTAATAAATGCACAGCTTAAGTTATTCCAGTTGCCTTATCATGAGAGAGATTTTTTTGGATCACTAAGATGTACTTAGAGCTGATCTTAGTGATTAGTTTTAGTGTCTCTACTTTCCTTGAATCATCCCCTTTATCCATAGATCAAGATGTTTTAGTTTGGAATCACACCAGATCAAACTGTCAAAATCCTGCTTCTTACTGGATGATTGTTAAACTAGATCAATCTTAGATGATTAACCTCTTTAAATCCCTTGCGGAGCTTTCATATCTTTCCCAAGGGTTATTTAGATGTTTCTCTGAGAACCCTTTTAATCCGCAACCATCCATGTGCCGATTTTAGGCACCAATAGACTGGCTGGGGGAAATTGTTATCTTTTGTGACTCCCCCTGAGCCAGAGCTCATCTATTTAGTTTTCAGAAGGAACATCAGCACCAAATTCTGGTGCAAATCCATCCTCAGCATTTTTTGTATTCCTCTTCACCCAAATCTTGTTCATCTCCCTTTGACTTTCATCCGCATTTACTTTTCCTTTTCCTTTGTCTTGGTTTTGATTATGATGTACTGGACCCTTTTTGTCCTGATTCTTACTTCTGTAGAATTTGGTAATATGACCGAATCTGTTGCAATTGTAGCAAACAACATTTTTTTGCATACTTGACTGATATCCTCTTGATCTGCACTGATTAGCCATATGTCCCATTCTATTGCATGTAAAGCATCTACCATTGAATGAATTGCTCATTTGCATATTTCTACACTCATGAGATTTGTGACCATACCTTTGTAATTAAAACACTATCCGGAGAAGGATGAATTAGTCTGATTCATTTTTCTTCTACCCTGATTTGCTTTATGACCAAAGTTATTACAATTATGGTAGTATCCATTGAAGGATGGATATCTTTGAGCATTTGGTTGTCTTATTGGGGGTCTTCTAGGCCTGTTCCTTGGATTTCCTGATCCAGATTTCGTCTAACCTAATTCGGAGCTTTCACCTTTCTCATACCCCAAGCCTTGCTTGTCATCTACTCTCTTTTGGCTTTCAAGAAGAACTTCAAGCTGAGCAGAGCTTATCTTGAATTTCTCTTTGTATTCATTTGCTATTTGGAGATCCCTTTTTAAAGTGACAATCTGATTCTAAAGTTGTTCTTCATTATCTCTAGCTTCTTCAAGATCAGATTCTAAATGCCTGATTATTCTATCCATTTTGTGGCAATCTTCTGACTTTTCTTTGAGAGATTGTTTTAAATTTTCTTCAATCTTTCTTTTCTCTTCAATTTCTTGAGTGAATTTCATAACACCTGATTCCATTTCATGTCTTATCATTATGACCTCTTTTGATAGCTTCTCACATAATTTCTTCTTTTCATTCAGATCTTCATCAGTAACATTGGTTTTACTTTGACTTGCTAACTGTTGAAATAATTCCTTTCTCTTTCTCATAGAGGTACTCAGTTTCTCTTTTAGTTCATTTATGAAATCATCAGTTTATTTGAGTCTTTCCTTCAATTCATTAACTTCAGAGTGAGATTTCTCAAGATCATCTAGAGCAGATTGAAGTTGTTCCCTCATAACATACATATTGAGATTCCCAGATCTTCCTCAAGCTGTTATGCTCTGTTAGGAGGAACTTGGATCTGATACCAATTGTTGATAACTAAGAGGGGGGTGAATCAATTATCTAGATTATTTTAACTTTCTGTTCTTCCTTAACAATTAGTGCAGCATCAAATTAAGTAAGCATGCATAACCATGAAAATAGAAATAAACTCAATACACATAACACAATGATTTTGACGTGGAAAACCTTGTTAAGGGAAAAACCACGAGGTGATTAACCCAAGATTGTATTCTCTGTTAAAAGAATAAGGTAGTACAAAATGGCACTTGCCAATTAGGGCTCACTACCCGAGCACACTACTCACAAGAGGTTCACTGCCTACAAGAGAATCACTGTATACAAGTCATAAGAGAGTAACAAAATACTTGAACTGATGAGAAGCATCCACACATGCTGAAGTTTAGTTCCAGTTAAGTCAGTACACTAATCTACTGCACTTCATTCTTCCTCTTCTTAGGTGCTACTATCCTATCACATACCGGACCTGTATTACTAATTCCACTCTATTCTCTGCTTTCCTTCGCACTTCACAATACCACACACACACCTTCTCATCGAGATCCATTTGGTATATATATCTACACAAAGGATTTCAACAACTTTCTAGTCGGCATCCAGATTACTTCACTATTTTCTCAAACTCTGGTTTGTCAGTTGAATCCTTGCTTAGCAATTGATGCATATCAAGGAGATGCTTGTAGAAGTCATTAATCATGTTGGCCAATCATGAATGATACCTCAGGAAGCTTGATCACCATCAATATCTTATCCGGATTAACGTCTGATGCTCTGCTGGTCAATTCTTCCTCAGTCTACTCTGCCAAACAGGAACCCAATACTTAGGTCCTCATATCTCTTCACTCTTTCTTCATTGGAGGCTCAATCCCTAGAATCTATTAGTCAAGATACTCCTCTTGACTTCCCCAAGTTTGTACTTTACTAGGATACTTCCTCAGAGGGATCCAGACCTGACTGTCAGACCTTGCTACATGCTCTGTACTTGCTTACCAGACCTCAACATTCCTCAATCTGACTTCTGGTAGAGGCACACCATGTCCTGTAGATGGGTGGGATGAACTTTGTTGCCATCAATGACAACACTCATGAAGATACACTGTGTCTCTTGCCAACAATTATGTGGTGCAAGCTGAACCCTTGCCTAGAGTGAGATGGTACAAAAAATAAGTGACATATATAGGAAAGAGGTCAGTATTTGTGCTAAATGGGTAAAAGCAGAAACCTGTGTCACACTTTTATAAATGAATCGGCCAACACAATTTTTTTTTAACTTCCACCTCATAAATGTGACATTTATATTTTGAATTTCAAAATGATGTAAACAAATGATAGGACAGGGCAGTTTCTTCCTCAACCGGTGGTTTCAAGCCTCTGCCAAGGTGGTTTTGTGCAAACAGGGCATTTTACAATTACAAACATGTGGTTTTGTTTTCCTAAATAGCTATTTTACACACAGACTGGCCATTTTTTTCCTTCTGCTGAGAATATTTCGGTGGGAAGGGAATATTTTGTCAGCACCAGGGGGGCCATTTTAGCCCCTCAAAGCCTTAAACACGGTTTTTTTTTCTTTTTTGCATAACTTTTTCCCACAGAGGTGAAATCCAGAAAATGAGATATCATTAGAAATTTGACACAGAGCACTTCGTAGTGGCGTCAACAGTTTTTTGATATTCTGCTATAGGTGACTGATATAGTAGTTTGAAGACAAATCTTTATTTTTTTCTTATGACCTCACAACTTTTTGCCACGATCTCTAATTTTCACGATTCAAGTGACATCAAGAAGGTATTCAGGAGCTCTACAAATCCATCCATGCACTTTTCTCAGATTTAGTCCCAGGTTCATTTTATTCAATTTGTCAATTTTTTGGCTTTTGAGTGATAACTTGGGATTTTTGACACTTGAGGAAGTGAAACTTGTTTTGGAGGGATTTGTTAGCTTTGATAAATCATTGTGACTGAGTGTAATCTCCCTTAAATCTCAGTTTTAAGAGATTTTGATGCTTTCCCTTTTTTGGTCCCTTGAGGACAATTTTAAATTGCACTAAGAATAAAGTGCCACAATCGTTCTTTTTTGGGGGGGTGATCTCTTTGATTGAGTAACAGGGGGTGTACTTGTGTTCTTTTCTGTACTCTTGCATCAAGGATCCAAACAAACTTCCTCTACTCACACCATATAACTATCATGAGTGGAAAACTAAAATAGATATTCATTTAAGAAATTTGAAAATTCATAGAGTTACAATGGGTACAAAAATTGAACCAATAGCAGCTGCAAAAAAGAGAAAGTGGTACAATAGATGCGATCAAATGGAAAACTATGCTTGTCTATTTCTCTTGATCTTCTTTTTCATATTGAATCTTGTACTACACCTAATGTAGTGTGGACTACCTTAGAAAATCTCTGTGGTAAACAAGATGCAATGAGAGGTTTCAAATTGGAGAATGAACTAATTGGTTTGAATCCAACCAACTTTGCAAGCATCCAAGACTTCTTCACAAAATTAAAATCACTTAGGTTGTAGCTGAAACAATGTGGAATTTTAGTGGCTAGTTTTGCTGGTTTTGCTGGCATTATGTACTGGTGGTATATGCTGTTTCTGGTGTAAGGCTCTGTTTTGTCTTCAGGCCTTTCTATTTTTGTTAAGGGTTTGCCCCTTGTTTAGCTGCCTTATATAATCAAAAACAATGTGGAATTGAGAAAGAGGACACTCAATTGATTATTTCAATCCTTGCCAAGCTTGGTCCTAACTATTCAGTCTTTGTTTCTACCTTTTATGTTACTAGGGATACACTTGGGAAAACTTTCACAATACCTTCACTTGACGAGTTTGCTACATCACTCACAAGGGAGCAAGCTAAGTTAGTACACATGGGCAAATTGAAGTCTCCTAGACCTCAAGCACTTCTTGCTAATCAAGGTACAAAGGATCAAAAGGCTTCACCTAGCAAAGGTAAGAAACAAAAAAAAAAAGATTTCAAGAATAATGAGCAAGAAATAGAGTCAACCAAATCACCTAAGTCCTCATCCTCTCCCAAGGAGGAATCATCTAAGAAGGAGAAACCAAAGTTTTCATATTACAAGAAACTAGGACATGATGAGCATAAGTGTTATGAGAAGAAAATTGATGAGTTGACTCACATTATTCAAAAGCACAATATCCAAATGCCATCATCATCACCTAATACATCCTCTTCTTCGACACCATCATCATCTACATAGACAGGGACATCAGGCATTAGCAATGGGACAATCAAAGGAAAAGGGCATGCACTCTTTGCTTCTACAAGTCTTCAGTTAGAGAGAAGGCTTCTTGATTCTGGAGCTTCTCACCATATGGCATCTTCACAAGGGATGTTGTCTTCATTTGAGTCATGTACTTTGACACCTATCTTGGTGGGTAACAATACTCACATGCATGCATTTGGAAAAGGGACAATTAATATTGGACATAATACATTCAACAATGTGTTGTGTGTACGTTCCTTGTCAACCAATCTCCTTTCCATCTACCAGATTACTCATTGTGGTGCAAGGAAGATAGTTGAGTTCTCTCCTAATTTAGTGATCATACAAGACTTGGAGAGCAGAGATATCATTGCAGTTGGGATGGATGATCATGCATCTCACTTGTATACTTTCTCCCATTTTGCTTCTTTTGATGATGTAGATCCATTGATTGATATTCACACTCATGCATCAAGTGTGAATCATGTTTTTGAGGAAAAGTTTGGTCACTTGAACCTTGGTGTTCTTTCACCCACTTTGGTTCATGAGACTAGTACTGATCTTCTATCATCTCAACCTCCTGCTTCTTCAGAGATCGACATCGACATGGTTTCATCTACTTCAGTTGAGTAAGATCATACAGGTCATTCAGACACAACTTTGTGGGATACTTTTTTGGCAGGTATATCAGACTTGTTTTGTGAGTCTCATATTGTAGATTTGGAGGATAGACTTGAGGGGATATCTCTCCTCTTTGATGACAATTATAGCACAATTGCTATCCCATCTACTTCATCTTTGGAGGTTGTACTTCAGGAGTCTACCCAAGATTTTGGATTGGCCACACCTCATTGCATTGTGCCATTCTTTAATTCTGACATGTGGGAACTTGAGTAATTTTCAGAGACAACATATATCATGAGGCTTCTTCCTTCATACCTTGTGATGGCGTTTCTTCTACATCATCCTTTGGATTTGTTTCTTCCTAAGGGGAGATATGTTGTTTGCAGGTACAGGACACTTTCCAGCAGTCATCTTCAAGCATTCACCATCAGCACAGGAGCTACTTCATTGTGGGGGTAGCTATAGTCTCTCACTTTCTCTCCTATGGGGAGGGGGTATTTTATTGTACATACGTGATAGAAGTTGTCCTTGGGGGGTCATGTTGAGTCCTACTATCACTTCTTCTTTCACTTTCATTGTTTCATGCATTCTCACTTTTGGAGAGAAGTTTTTTCCCATGAGGTTTTGTCCTTTTCTCCACTTGAGATTTGTTGTACATGGGTACCTAACATAGCCTAGTAGCCGGGACCCATCCATCATTTCATCTTTCTTTAGTCAGCTTCTCCCTAAGTTGCACTTAAGGGGAGGTGTTGGTGTGAACAAGGTTATCACCTAACCGGTTCACCCTTGTGTGGATAATTCACATTATTTAACTATTTACTAGTTAAATAATATTCACACATCACACATAATTGACACATGTTAAGTTGACTTAGTGAGTCTTCTAGGTGTTTCTAGTTGAGTCTAGTTATGTGTTGAGTTGTTGATAGTTGGACTGAGTTGTCTTATCCTCCACATGTGCAATTAGTTATCATCCTCCAATTGTCACATGTTGTAGGAATATCTCCACTTTCTACTCCACCTTTCTAGCTCTCACCTTGCCTTTATAAGCAAGGCTTTCTTCATGTATTGTAATCTAATGTAATCTCTTGTAATCTTGTAGTCTTTTGCATTCAATGATAGAATATCATTATTCTCTCATTTGATCTCTCTTGTGCTTTCATGAAGTCCTAGATCCTAGGTGGCTCCAATCATAGCCAACTCTAACACAATATTCAACCAAAGTTTCCTCTTCTACATCTTGCTTCTTTTTTATGTTAGGGTGTCTAGTTGAGTTGCTAGATGACTTATGATGTCTTCCTTCATATTTGATAGGATATTGTTGAGTTCTACCCTAGAGACTTGAGTGGATGATTTTGTAGAAGACAGAGCTCTCGAGCCTCTAATTTTCATCAAGGTGGAAAGTGAATAGTTCCTATAGATTTGACAAATTTTATCAAATCCAAGTTGAGAGATATCCCCTATTCAATTTAAAGTTAGTGCATCCATATATTCTTCACTCACGCCTCTTAAGAATACAAATTTGAGTGGCTCTAGAGAGAGTTGATTATGTCGTGACTTCTTGACGCATAATTGAAACCATTCGACATAATCTTTAAGAGTTTCATCTTCCTCTTAAGACATCCTGAAGATGTCATCTCCCTTCATATCCCTTCCATGACAATAGTCCTTGTACTTTTGTAGGAATTTCTCCTTCATGGTATCCTAGTTTGTTATTGGATTTTGACCCAGCCACATGAACCATCACAAGGTTGCATCCTTAAGGGTGGCCAGAAAGAGTTTTGATTTTGTATGCATATGTAGTGTAGTCGTAGCTTCTATAAAGTATATCAAATTCAAAAAGGAATGTATCTAGGTCCTTAGTGATTAGCCCATGTACATTTGGCAGAGCTGAAGGAGGTATATTCTTCAAGGTATCGGCTCTTGCTTGGTCTGTGATTGGAAATACAAATGTAACTGACTCATCTGGATTCTCTACTACTTCTTCCGCCATTGTGTCTCGATGCCAAGTGGCAATGTATTCCAAATCCATAAGGTCCTTTGGTCTAAGTGGTGGTTTAAAGTGGTATTCCCCTTCTTCTGTTGTACTGGATGGAAGAAAACTCTCTAACTAATCTCTCTACTGCCACATGCAATGATGCTTTGAGCTAACATCTCTGTTCATGGGCCATGTTAGTAGATAGTTTGGTAATGGATTGAATGTCTAAGTAATCCTAATTTCTTGGAAAATAAATCCTATATCCTATGAAAGTAAATACACTAATCAAAAGAACTTAGAAACTCTAAACCTTAGCAACATCGCTGACAATGGCATTAAAAATATCTAACTCCATTATTAACAAATAGATTGATGTAGAAAGGGCATGGACACAACCCAACAAACCTATAAATCAAATATCAAGCAACCCAATGGCAATAATGTGTTACATTTAAATATGTCAAACCAGGCAATCATATTCTTCTTGGACGGTACCCATACTATATGTACACTCAAGGATTCCTAAGTTTAATCTAGAATTTGTGCATAGAAAAAAACTATGGAGAAGGAAACAAACTCTACTTTGTGAGGAACAACAGTTGCTACAACTAGGTAATGTTGTTTAGGAATAATAAATGCTTCATTTAGTAGAAAAATAGTCTATGTAAATTATAATAGAGAAATGGTCTATATACTAAGTCGGTGATCACCTCGAACATTCCTTAATTCAATAAACCATAATAACTCAATGAACTAATGATGTAAACTAACAATGTAGACTAACAATATCAATGAACAACATAAACCAACAAGGTAAACTAACAAGAGAACTACAGTTACCTCAAGTGGCCCTTGCTTGAGTGACTATAATATCGACCAAAATATAAACATTGTCAGTTACAAGGTAAACTAGCAAGGTAAACTAACAAGAGAACTACAGTTACCTCAAGATTCTTCAAACTGGAGCACAAGAACAACATTGTCAACCATTGTCATAAGGAAAGGATAGCTTGCAAACCACCAAATCATAAACCATTGTAGTTGAAGGCACTTAATATTATTACAAACTTGATTCTAGAACCGCAGACTGAAATACTTCAATACGGAGGAATGTGGAGCATAACACTCTCTCCCTGTCATAACCAAACATACAGGGAAAGCAATTTTCACACTGGTGAACACAACTTACTCAAATCTTCATGTTGGATGTTCAATCTTGGAATATAATATATTTAGATAGAATTCTAAATAACCTCCAATTTGCAGGCAAAGATATACATTCTACAGGAAATGCAGAGCTAACTTCTGGACTGTTCTTCTTAGTGCAATACATTGTTTCCACTACAACACGCTGTTACCACTGCAGGGGCTAATTTTCTCAATATCCTCAACATTAGGGTCACTTACATAAGTAAATAGAAAGCATTTCACTCCATACAAGAAAGTAACAAAGTAAGAGCACAGTTGACACCAATGACAACACAGATATGTTGACATCAATGACAACACCAGTTAGGCACATACTTGCAACAATCTCCCCCTTTGTCATTGATGGCAACATATGATGTGAAAAACTTAATGACCATCAAGACAAGATACTCCCCCTTTCTTTTTACACATCTGCACTCCTTCTCCCCTTGAGTTTTTCACATTATTTCTCTCCCTCTTTGACATCAATGGCAAAGGGCACATACTTGCATGCTACTACTCTGATTCACCGAACTTTCCTTGTTATCAACATTTACTTTATCAGAAACATCTAGATACTCCCCTTGAGAGGTAGCCCTCAAAACATCAATCCAAATCAAAGAATGACACTTTGAGCTCCACTAGATTGATGCATTCCTATGCATCTTAGTTCAGAGCAGGAGGGGTGATGCCCCCTAACATTTCTCTAAGATACTCAAAGGTATCTTTAGGCAGAGGTTTAGTGAAAATGTCTACAATTTGATCGTTTGTGGATACATAATCCAAATTTACTTCATTCTCTGTCACCTTCTCTCTCAAAAAGTGATACCTTATTGAAATCTGTTTTGTTCTTGAGTGCATCACTGGATTCTTTGAAATGTTTATAACACTTGTATTATCACAAAAGATTGCAACTAGATTTTCATATACAACTCTCAAATCCTTCAAAGTCTGCTTCATCCATAACACTTGAGTGCAACAACATGTTGCTACAATATACTCTGCTTCTGCAGTAGACAAAGAGATTGAGTCTTGCTTTTTGGTCAGCCATGAAACCAATCTATTTCCTAAGAAGAAAGCACCTCCACTTGTACTCTTTCTGTCATCAACAACTTCAGCCCAATCTGCATCTAAATAAGCACGAGAGTGAAATCATTGCCCTTTGGATACCATAAGCCATGATCTGGAGTGCCTTTTAAATATGCCACGATTCTCTTGACTGCCATCACATGTGATTCTCTTGGATTAGATTTGAATCTTGCAACAAGACAAATTGCATGCATAATATTAGGTCTCGTTTGAGTTAGATAAAGCAATCCTCCAATCATGGATCTGTATTTTTTCTAATTAATCTTAGGTGATTCATCAGTTTTGTTCAATTTGTAGCCGGTCACCATAGGAGTACATACCAGTTTAGAGTCTTCCATCCCAAACTTCTTCAACAACTATTTCACATACTTAGACTGAGATATGAAGATTCCCTTATCTGATTGATTGATTTGCAGACCTACAAAGAAATTCATCTCACCAAACATGGACATTTCAAACTCTTTTGTATTTCACCACCAAATTTTATACACATACCTTCATTGCCTCCAAATATGATATCATCAACAAAGACATCAACAATCAAAATTTTATCACCATTAATCTTGAAATAAAGATTACTGTTAGCAGTACCTTTATTGAACCCTAATTGCAATAAGTACTTATCCAACCTTGAATACCAGGCTCTAGGAGCTTTCTTGAGTCCATACAAAGCTTTCTTCAATATGCACACAATATCACCTTGGTCTGATAATGTAAATCCTTCCGGTTACTCAATGTAAACTTCCTCTTCCAACTCACCATTCAGAAATACAGACTTCACATCCATCTGATACACTTTGAAATCTTTGTAGGCTACAAATGCTAGAAATATTCTGATTGCTTCAATCCAAGCTACTGGAGCAAAAGTCTCTTCAAAATCTATTCCTTCAATCTGGGAATATCCTTTGTACACAAGCCTTACTTTATTGCTTAAAACCTCTCCATTCTCATTTACCTTATTCCTGAAAACCCATTTGGTTCCAATAACATTTTTGTCATCTAGTCTAGGAACTAATTCCCAAGTATCATTATTTTCTATCTGCATTAGTTCTTCCTCCATGGTTTTACCCAGTTTTCATCATTGTAGGCTTCATTCACATTTTTTGGTTCAACCTTTGAAAGCAAATAGTAATTCACTTGTTCTTCTGTAGCTCTTTTCCTTGTCAGCACACTTTTTTTTTGTCACCTATAATCTAATCTTCAGAATGATTAATCCTTACATACCTAGGAGTCTTAACAACACTTTTCGGAGCCTCTTCTTCATCTTGACTGTCTTCTTTCTCATCTTTTTCTTCATTCACTATGGTCACAGGTTCGTCTAGTTCGCAGAAACTCAGGTATGATATTCTTTCCTTGCCTTCATCCACCTTCACATTTGCACTCTCACCAATCATTTTGAACCTTTTGTTGTAGCACTGGTAGGCCTTACTCTTGGTAGAGTATCCAAGGAAGATTCCTTCATCACACCTTCCATCAAACTTTCCTAGATCTTCATCTCTTCTGATATAACATTTTCTTCCAAAGACTTTGAAATATTTTACTGTAGGAATTATTCCATACCACAATTCATAGGGAGTTTTAGTACCATTATATTTCACTTGAACTATGTTTCAATGTAGACAGCAGTATGTATAGTGGTTGTGATTGTTTTGATGCAATCATAACAATAAGTTAAAATTCACATATAATGATCTGAAACTATACTTGAAAGATAAGAAGGAATTGTTTAAGATTCACTTAATCCCAAGTCTACAATGGTACTGTTGGTCAAATTTAGTTGGTCAATGTGAAGCTGTAATGTTCAAGGGGCCTTACGTAGTTTAGGGTTTTTTTGTGGTTTACTGGACTAAAACTATGCAAAAAGATCATGAGATATGTCAATACTTTTTCATTCCTTTGCATAAAAGTGTTTCTGTGCTACAAGACTTGAAAATGTATTATTGAATTATTGCAGCTTTCCTCTTTATATATTTATGAAAACTTGTCTACTTTTAACTCAGTTGTTCATGCTTCTTCAAATATGAGACAAATTTCCTTCAAATTTCTATGTTTTCAGCTAAATATTTCAGATGGGTTGGGAAAAGTTAGAAAGATCTACTCTAAACCTCATTTACTCTACCAAAGGATCTAATTGTTCTATTATGCACTATGTAAATCATACAGCAATTTGATCAAATCCATAGTAAAAACCTTAAATGTAAGTTCTGAGCATTTTCACAAGCTCTCAAAGAAAATTTTTCAAAACACAAAGAAGAGCAGGAGAACACTCAGAAGATAGATGCAGAACTCCAGATTCTATTCTATTAGAAACAAACAGTCATACATGATTTACAATGTTGGAATGACTCTTAGTTTCATTGATCAAATTACAGAGAACTTACAAGCTTTACAGATACAGTAAGGAAGCCAGACATTCCACGCACTCCTTACTACAGACAAATAGGCAACCTCCTTCCTCTACTCCTAAACTATGCCAAGCTAAAATCCCTGTGTTTTCCTAAAATCCCTGTTGTAAGTATTACAATGTATTAAGGCACAATATATAGACTTTCTGATTGTCCTCAATACAACCCAAAACCCTAATGGTTAAGCAATGGTTCAAACCCTAGGTTACAACATTAAATGGTGTAGAACTAGTTTCCCAAAAATATCTCTGAGCACACATCAAATCTGGGTGAAAATATGCCCCTTTCTGAAACCCTAGTAGCTCAGAAGTAGATTCTGCAACCTACCGTCATTATGTTTTATCTACATTTTGGGTCTGCTCATTGATGTCCCTTGACTTTCTGCACTTCATCCTCATCTTCTCTTGGCTGATACAATCTGATTCTCCTTCCAGGACATCATCGCCATTAAGTTTCAGCTTCTTCCTCAGCTGCAAACCTGCAAAAATAGACCAGCAATAAGTACCATTGATTATTAAACAATAAGAAACAAAATACCTGTTAAATCCAAGTGGGGCTGAGCAAAAATCATGGCTATCAGTTTAGAACCTGCAAAAAATGTGTTCATACCGCGAAACTATGTCAAAAAACTTACCAGGTCAACCATCGCAAACCAGAAATGATGCAAACGCAGGGTCAAAGTGTCAAAAACCCTAAAAAAAAATTCCTATTGCAAAATGTTTCCCACCTATCAGCGCCAAAAAAAACCTTATCGGCGGGCCCCTGAAAATTCCTACCAACTTCCTGTGTCTGGCTGAAAAATGGCCCTTTATATCCCATTTTATTAGAAACGGTGCCGCGGAGAGTGACACGTGGCACGTTTTGCATGAGGGGCTTATGAAACTGTTGCCTAATGCAGAGGAAGACACTTGGCACGCTCCGCGCTTCCGTTTGAAACTATTTTGAAACCTATAAAAATCTTTAGATATATGTGGATGAAGACACCTGTCGCCTTCCGCGTCTCTATTAGGGGCCACCGAGAGCAAGCGGAAGCTCTCGCGAAACTATTTGAAACTGTCACGGAAAGTGACACTTGTCACTCTCCGCGCGACTATTGCGACCCTTAGACACTTTTTGAAACTTTTGAAACTTGATTGTGGAGGCACCACTTGGCGTCTTCTGCGCAGCTGTTTGAAACACATGGGGCTCAGTGGGTCATACTTCAGAGTGTGACACTTGTCACGCTCCGCGGGGCTATTGAAACATGTTTGAAACAATTTAGGGTCTTGCAGAGAGTGACACTTGTCACACTCCACAGAGCTTTGGAAACTCCCTTGAAACTGCTACGAAACCTTGCAGAATGTGACACATGGCACACTCTGCTTTGCTTTTGAAACTGCTTGGAAACCACTGCGGAAGGCGCCACGTGGCATCTTCCACGAAACTGTTGAAACTTTAAGAAACTTTTGAGAAACGTTTGGAAGGGACCCGTGGAGGGTGACACATGGCATGATCCGCGCAACTATTGAAACGGTTAAGAGACTATTGAAAACCTTCGAAAGGACCCTGCGAAAAGTGACAAATGTCACACTCCGCGTTGCTTGTGAAACTTTTTTGAAACTACTGTGGAAGGCACCACGTGGTGTCTTCCGTACAACCATTGAAGCTATTAAGAAACTTTAAGGGGGCTCTGCGGAGGGTGACACATGGCATGACCCACACTGCTCTTCCAACTGTTAGAAACTATATAAGGAAACTTTCAGGAAACTTTGAAGGTCCTGTGGATAGTGACACTTGTCACTCTCCGCAAAGGCGCTGAAACTTTAAGAAACTATTTAGAAACAATGTGGAAACTTTTAAGAAATCGTTAAGACTCCTCTGCGCGGCCTTGAAACATTTAGGGACTATTGCGGAAGGTGCCATGTGGCGTCTTTCGCACAACTTTGAAACTGGTTTGGGAACTATTAAAGCCTGTGGATGGTTTAAATTTTAAAAGGGGCTATTGCGGAAGGTGACAAGTGGCACCTTCCGTGCAACACTGGAAACTCTTTGAAACCGCTGCGAAACTCATGTGGAATGTGACACCTGGCATGCTCCGCATAGCCGCTGAAACACTTAGAAATATTTTAACAAAACATTTGAAACCTTGTAATATTTAAACCCTTGTAATGCATTTTACCAAAATGGGCATAGCTTGCGAAATATGGCAAATTTTTAGATGATTCAAAAAGCAACCTTGGCTTATTTTTGACAAGGAATCCAACCATTCCATGCATTGGCACTCAAAATGTAGTTTCTCACTAATTTTTATCAAGGTTTGCAAATTTCACTCTTTTTTCCCTTACCACCAAGGACAGACCCACAAAAACAGAAGTAAAAAGCCAAGCCACAGTAGGGGTCCCTATTTTGCTAAGGAGTAAAATGGGGCATGTTGTGAACATCACAGCAACTAGAAACCAAACAAAACAACTAAATTCAAGGCATTCAAGAAAACTAGATGAAATAATTCCATAACTTCTAACTATCCATCTTGTAAATTATTATTCAACTTGAGACCTAAGGCATTCAATAAGGGTGCATGAATTTTCATTTTTAGTTTATTTGTGTGCACGTGATTAATAAGCCTCATCTTGAAGATCGGTTGAACAAACCAGTGACTGACATTAGCCTACGTAGGTGAGGATATTCCCTCATAGCCGACCGGATAGAGCCTTGCTGCCAGCAAGCGTCTATAGCCCCGGCAAGGTTATCATTACAATTCTCCTAAGTAGAGCCTTGCTGTCAGCGAGCGTCTATAGCCCCGGCAAGGTTATCATTACAATTCTCCTAAGTAGAGCCCCACTACCAGTGAGCGTCTATAGCCCCGGTAGAGTTACTTAGATGGCTCAATCTGGATTTTTAGTATAATCTACTTTATTTATTTTTATTTTTTATTATTTTCTGATTTTGAAAGGGATTTCACAAGATATAGCAATTTGTAGCTTCATGATGCAAGGAGTGGACACTTGCTGAAATTAAGCTGAGAATTGTAATGGTAGCAAGGGTGACCTCTGATTTTTCACCTAATATCTACACTGGTAGGTTCAACAAACCCAAGGATTTTAGGTGTGTCATCGTGAGAAACTTGCCTCGAATTCTTAATCACATTTATTGAATATGAAATTTTAGAAGATAAATAACTCTCTACATTCATGACAGTCACAACAAGTTATGTGTAAATTACAAATAATTAACCTGAATATCCTAAATTTACACTGTTTTGGATGGTTGCTAGTTTGCTCCTTAATACTCTAAAGTAAAATAAAGATCCCTGCTAAGGAGACAACAAACAAACCAACCAAACAGACTGTACATAAAGCAAAAAGCAAAAAAAAATGGTACAAACAGGCTGTACAAACAACACTATACAAAACAAACAGAAAGAAACTATACGAATAGCCAACCAAAAAAAAGAAAACAGCAAAAGAAGAACCGGACATTACTTACACTATATTACACTAAACGGACTCCCCTTTACCTCAGGCCTAGAAGTAGTGTTTCAGATGTTGGCCATTAACTGGCAATGGCACGTCTTCTCCAGTCAAGGTCTTAAGTCTAAATGTATTGTCTCCTATTATCTCTGAGACTTGTAATGGACCTAGCCATAGTTTATGAAATTTTCCATGGCTTCCTTTCTTTTCATGTGCTTTGTCCCAGCATAGTACTAAGTCTGATATCCTAAATGTTTTGACTCTTGCCCTTTTATCAAACCACCTCTTAACAACTGCTTGGTGTTTGGCAAACTTCTCGATGGCTTGACCTCTTTTCTTGTCTAATTGTAGCATTTGTACTATTCTGGCTTCCCTATGGTCATCAAAGCCTAGATACTCATTGGCAAACTTCCAGGTTGGTATTCTTAGATTTACTGGAAGTATGGGATCAATCCCATAAATTAAATGATAAGTTGTGCTACCTAAATCTGTCTTAAACTTGGTCCTATCTACCCATAATGCATATCTTAACAGAGTATTCCACTCTCTAGGACTCTTTGGAATCAACCATTTGATTATGTCTAACAAAATTTTGTTCGTTGATTCAGCCAATCCATTACCTTGAGGGTAATAATTTGAAGAAAACCTTAAAATGATCCCGTATTCAAATGCCCATTTAGAAAACTTTAAAGAAGAGAAAGCAGGGCCATTATCACATACCAATGAATAGGGAGTTCCAAACCTGGTGGTGATGTTTTCTTCAAGAAACTTGATAACTACCTCAGTTGTGGAGAATTTGCAGTAGGTAGCCCTAGTCCACCTTGTACAATAGTCTGTTACCGTTAGTATAAATTTGTGTCCTGCAGAAGATGGGGGATTGATGACTCCAATAAAATCCAAGCCCCACTGTGCAAACAGTCTTGATTCAATCACAGGTTGTAATGGATTGGCCTGATTTCTCCCTTTATTTGCTGCAGTCTGATAGGTGTGGCAACTTCTGATGTGACTCTAAGTGTCTTTGAACATCGTGGGCCAGTAATAACCCACCCTCAGTATTTTGTGTGTTGTAGCTAGATTGGAACCATGGCCGGTTCCATACTTGTCATGTAGTTCTGTCAACACTTTATCTGCTTCAGCTCTGTTTAGGCACCTCAGATAAATTCCATCATGGATCTTCTTAAATAGAAGACCTCCTTGCACCATATATTTTTGTGCTTTAACCTTTAAAGCTCTCCTCTGAGAAGCTTTCATTCTATTTGGGTACTTTCTAGCTATCAAGATGGTGTTTAAATCATCATACCAGTCTAATGCATTCTGGGAATTCAATACGTACTGCTGTTTTATCAAATCTGGATCTGTATTTGCTATTGTTTGTACCATTGCCTGCCCTCTGACCAGCTTCATGGGAATGATTTCTATGTCAAACTCTTGCAGCATGGTGATCCATTTGGCTCTCTTTTCTCCAGTTCATTCTGCATCAACAACATTTTTACTGCTGTGTCTAGCACTATGGCCTTGACCTGGCTGTGCAGAATGTAATGTCTAAATTTTTTCACAACCCTCATTAATGCAAATGCCTATCTTTTAGTGTCTAGATACCTCAGCTGTGCATCCTTCTTAACATGGCATTTAACGGTTGCACGATCTCTGCAAAACCCGTGATAAACTTCCGAACAAAGTTAATTTTACCAAAAAATGATTTCAAGTCTTTCCTACTATTTGGTATTTGCAAATTTTTTATGGATTCTATTCTATCCTGATCAATTGAAATTCCATCTTCAGAAATGACATGGCCTATTAATTTACCTTCAGTTACGCCAAATATACATTTCTTAGGATTAAGGGAAATCCCATACCTTTCACATCGCTTGAGTATTTTCCTGAGATCTTTAGCGTGAGTGGATGCATCCTTGGAATACATAGTCAAATCATCCATATACACAACAATGCACTTACCTGATAATCCACAGAATGCAATGTCCATGGCTCTCTGAAAAGTGGCACCTGCATTAATCAGACCAAAAGGCATTCTTCTATATGCATAATTTCCCCATTTACAAGTGAAGGTGGTTTTCAGTCTATCTTCTTTATCAATTAAGACCTAGTTATAACCTAAAAAACCATCTAAAAAAGACATCATCTTTGCCCCGTTTACTACTTGCAGCAGTTCATCTATTGGAGGCAGAGGATAATTATCCTTTTCAGATGTTTTGTTTAAATTTTTAAAGTCTACGCATAACCTGATGTCTCCATTTTTCTTCCTCACTGGTACTAAGTTAGCTACCCAGACTGAATGTCTGACTGGGAAAATTATTCCAGTAGACAACAATTTTTTAACTTCCTCAAAGATTAAAGGCTCCAGAATGGTGTTCACAGGCCTTTGTTTCTGCCTAAATGGCTTAACCTCTGGTCTTAAAGGTATTACGTGAGTTATGATGGACTCATAAAATGTTTTCAAGTCTTCATACATCCATGCTATTACGTGTTTATAATCTTTCAGAGCATCTAAAACCTCTTTTCTAATTTTCTCAGAGCAAGCCTTTCTGATTAGTACATTTTGTGGATTTTGCTCTGTCCCTAAGTTATGTAAATTGCACTTACCCCCTTCTATTTTGGGCAAGTCCTTCTATCTCATTACTCCATCGAAGTCAAAGATATGTTCTAATTCAATTACTCCTTTGGGTAAGAAGTTGCTCTTCAAGTTGATTATATCCTCTTCATCCCATGTTATTTCAGGCCTTTCTTGCTCATCAATGATTTGAGCCTCAAATGCCTCATTACAAGTCAGAAAATTAATAATTTGCTGATCCCCTCCAAATACCTGAAAGTGTGTAATGTTGTCTGGGATACTGGGCACATTAACTAGCTCAACAGCAAATCGTCTCAATCCTGACAGTGTCAATGGTTCTAGTGTGCTAGCAGCAACTGCTAGTGCATCTGGCCTATGATTTAACTCTCCAGGGATATGCTCTAAGTTGAAAGCATCAAACGCATCTATTAAACCCCATACACTATATCTGTAACTAATCATTTTCTTGTAATTGCAGGCATATAGTTTCCTCACTTGTCTGACTACTAATTTAGAGTCCAAAAATACTCTGATCGTTTTCACCCTTTTCTTGATGGCCATGACAAGTCCTAAAATTAGGACTTCATATTCAACAATATTGTTAGTACAGGAAAATTGTAATCTATATGCTGCTAGATGTGATTTACCCTGAGGATCTATGAGTTCAACACCTACACCCACACCCTGTTTTGATTTGGACCCATCACATTTTAACGTCCACATGCCATTATTACTCTTCTGACCTTTTATCTTGGCATGTTTTGTCTCTTTTATCTCCTGTGGGGTGTTGTTCTATTTACTCATGGGTTTTTTTGTTTGGTCAACTTGCATATGTGTATTTCCATCTGGTAAATTAGAAAGACAACTACCCTTGTCCTTTATTTCTTCTCCAAAATCTGGAATCAAGGCATCTACATCATCCTGAATGTATTTCTGTGTTTGATCAGGATTCTCATTTTCCTCCTGTAACTCTACTCTCCCTATGCATTTTTTGTATTCATATTCAATGATGTCTTTGCATATTTCACAACTCTCCTCAGAATGTTGCCTATCATGGACTCTACACCTATTTTTATACAATTTACATTGGACCGGCAGATTGTGTTTAATGCATTCTTCCACTTCTTGTCTAATGGCATGACCAAATTTGTCTATTGCATTATTTTCTTCATCAGAAGAATTTCCATCAGACTCAATGAATAATGCTGTCCTATTGCTGACACATTTTTTTCTAATGTTTAACATCATGATCTCTTCAATCTGCACCCCATTGTTGGTAATTCTATAGACACCAGGTTCAACAGTAGCATATAATATTTCATTAGTTTGATTATACTCTGTTATCATATGTTTCATCCTGGGCTTTGCCTCTATTCTAATCTGGTTTGGGACACCTCTCCCAAGTAGCCACATATGTGAAAAGTCAGTGGCCATATATCCGTTTAATGTTTTGGACCAATCCCTACTCAGCAACATTCCATAATTTACGGGTATATCCACTACTTGAATATCAATGATTTGGCTTACCTATGGTCTGAAGCTAATTGCATTTGAATGTTCATGAGTTCCTCTATCACGCTAACCTCAGTCTTATCTAATTGTGTGACAACCTTGGAAGATTTGGTGGGAGTCAGCCCGAGAGTTTTACATATTCCTAAGGGCATCATGTTGGCTGAGGCACCAGAGTCTACCATGCAATTGTGTATATTCTTCCCACACAATCTAACAGTTAACAAGAAAGGGGGAGTATCCCTCTTATCCGCATGTATTACTACATTTGTATTGGAAGGATGCTCAACTTTCTTATTTTTATCTTTAGGCGGTGAATCTCTATTAGGAACAGTTATATCAGCAGACACCTCGTTTTTCATGGATGTATCTAGAGATTTTATAAAAGCATTTCTGATCCCTGGGGTCTTCAATAATTCATTTAGAGGTATACTGACCTTAATTTTCTTTATTTCCTCTGACAAGTAACTCATTAATCTTGTTGTCTCTATTGTTTCAGTTTTACTTTTTGATCCTTTTGTATTGTTGTTCTGTTATTTGTGTGCTGATTAGCTTTAAGTATGGTAGGATTGTTGCTGGCATTCTGATCTGGGAGTGTATTGAAGTTATTTAGAGGAATGGAAGTGGTGAAAGGTCCTCCTGGCCTAGGGTTGTTCCTCAAATTGTAGGTGTGGTTTCTATTTGTCTGTTGAAAGGCCTGCACCTCTTCTGTTTCAGTTAATACCTCATTTTTAGATTCAAAGGGAAACTGAAAAGCATTTAACACAAAGGCTAATTCAGGATAAAGATTTTCACAACAGTATGGCTCATCCTCTAGCAATTCATCCTCTTTCTCTTCTGTAGTTGCAAAGGTAAATGTTTCTAAGACTAATGTTGTGTCATATCCTGAGGGTACTACCTCATTACCCTTGGGAATGAGAAATTCAGAGGTAGGAGGCTGGACATCTATATTAAAAATGCTAGCTGCTAAGTGGAACTGTGGGCAGTCGTGCTCAACATGGGCATTGGTATTGTGAAATCTACACCAATTTTTGGGTGCTGTACTGGCCATTTGGATGCCAGCCATTTGTTTTGCATCATGATTATCTATGTTCTCAAAAGGAGAAGCTAGAGTACCGTTGTTGGGCCCAGTGTTCCATGTCTTGGGTGGCCTAGGTTGATTTTGATTTCTGTTATTATTATTTGAGGCCCTATTATCTATCACTGGCCCTCTATTTTGCATTGGTTGCCCCTGGTTGGGGCCTTGATGCTGATTATAGTTTTGGTTCTGATTGTATTGCTGATTTTGATTGAAACTATAGTTCTGATTTTGGCCTTGGTTGTGATTCTGATGTTGATTGTAGTTTTGGTTGCCTCTTCCATAGAGGTTCTCATTTCCTAGTTGTGTCACTTTGGTGGTTAACCTTTTCAAATGTGTAGTGGTCTCTTTGATTTCTTCCCTTTCCTCCCATGCTTTTGCCACAGTTGTATCCCTAGGAGGTTGGAAGAAAGGCTGACCATTATTTTGACTATTATTGGAAGTGCTACCTGTGTAAGGAGTTATAGCTTGGATTGGGGTAGGACTATACACAGGTGTGTAAGAAGGAACTGGATTTAATAGTGGAGTGTGATGCATAGGGGCTCCATTCCATGGTTGTGCCTGATTTTGCACCCCAAAATTCCCTCTATTAACAAATGGGCTATAAGTTGTATGCCTCATCTCTTGGTTCACTGAGGCTACCTCTTTGTAGGCTTTGGATATTGAATCTATGTCAGGTTTTCTTTTGAAAAACATGGCAGTTAAAGGATCCAAGGCTGCATAGTACATAGCCAACAAGGCATCATCATCCACGGTATAAGGGGCTACTAGCCTAGAGTAGGCCTTTTGAAATCTATCATTGAAATTATCAATTAGCTCTCCCTCACCTTGTTTTATAGTAGCCAATTTATGATATAAAGCACAAGGGTCAATGGGTCCTCTAAATCTTGACAGAAATGCTTCTTCCATAAGTGACTAGGAAGAAATGTAACCGTTGGGAAAGTTTACATACCAGTTAGAGGCCTATTCATTAAAGGTGTAGGGAAACAATCTACACACAACATCCTCATGCTCTAACATAGCCCTAAAACATGCTTCCTTAAATATTCTAATATGATCCTTTGGATCCTGATGCAACTGGTACTTAGGACATATCTTTTCTGGATTTTTGGGCATCTCATGATAATCATTGAAGAATATGGGACAATGAACATTGAAATAAGCCATTGCAAGTGTTTGAGCTTGACCTGAACTTGTAGAAATACCTAGATTGATTGGTGGGATAGGATTTTTAGGAGGATTAGGACCTCCAGGAGTGCCTGAAAAGATCTAAATAGTGATTTGTCAGGACTCACAATACTACAGATGTTAAAAGGTGACCCAGGAGGTGTTCCAGATGAACTTCCTGCTTGTGATATTTTAGGATTCCAAATCAAAGGGCTCTTACTTCGCCTTATATCAGGTAGTTGCACAAATATATCTCCTAAACTGGATCTAGACCTGGTCACTCTATTACTATTATTAGCCAGTTTGAAACAAACCCTAACTCAAGTGAGGCCCTCCTTCTAGTGCCAGAAAACTGTTGGTGATTGTTTTGATGCAATCATAACAATAATTTAAAATTCACATATAATAAACTGAAACTATACTTGAAACATAAGAAGGAATCATTTAAGATTCACTTAATCCCAAGTCTACAATGGTACTGTTGGTCAAATTCAGTTGGTCAATGTGAAGCTATAATGTTCAAGGGGCCTTACGTAGTTTAGGGTTTTTTTGTGGTATACTGGACTAAAACTATGCAAAAAGATCATGAGATATGTCAATACTTTTTCATTCCTTTGCATAAAAGTGTTTTTGTGTTGCAAGACTTGAAAATGTATTTTTGAATTATTGCAGCTTTCCTCTTTATATATTTATGAAAACTTTTCTACTTTTAACTCAGTTGTTCATGCTTCTTCAAATATGAGACAAATTTCCTTCAAATTTCTATATTTTCAGCTAAATATTTCAGATGGGTTGGGAAAAGTTAGAAAGATCTACTCTAAACCTCATTTACTCTACCGAAAGATCTAATTGTTCTATTATGCACTATGTAAATCATACAGTAATTTGATCAAATCCACAGTAAAAACCTTAAATGTAAGTTCTGAGCATTTTCACAAACATACATTTAAAATTGCAAGCTCTCAAAGAAAATATTTCAAAACACAAAGAAGAGCAGCAGAACACTCAGAAGATAGATGCAGAACTCCAGATTCTATTCTATTAGAAACAAACAGTCATACATGATTTACAATGTTGGAATGACTCTTAGTTTCATTGATCAAATTATAGAGAACTTACAAGCTTTATAGATATAGTAAGGAAGCTAGATATTCCATGCACTCCTTACTACAGACAAATAGGTGACCTCCTTCCTCTACTCCTAAACTATGCTAAGCTAAAATCCCTGTTGTAAGTATTACAATGTATTAAGGCACAATATATGGACTTTCTGATTGTCCTCAATACAGCCCAAAACCCTAATGGTTAAGCAATGGTTCAAACCCTAGGTTACAACATTAAATGGTGCAGAACCAGTTTCCCAAAAATATCTTTGAGCACACATCAAATCTGGGCAAAAATATGCCCCTTTCTGAAACCCTAGTAGCTTAGAAGTAGATTCTGCCTACCATCATTATGTTTTATCTGCATTTTGGGTCTTCTCATTGATGTCCCTTGACTTTCTGTACTTCATCCTCATCTTCTCTTGGCTTCTGTAATCTGATTCTCCTTCTAGGACATCATCGCCATTAAGTTTCAGCTTCTTCCTCAGCTGCAAACCTGCAAAAATAGATCAGCAATAAGTAACATTGATTATTAAACAATGAGAAACAAAATACCTATTAAATGTAAGTGGGGCTGAGCCAAAATCGCGGCTATCAGGTCAAAACCTATAAAAAATGCATTCATACCACGCAACTGTGTCAAAAAACTTACTGGGTCAACCATTGCAGACCAGAAACGATGCAAACGCAGGGTCAAAGTGTCAAAAACCCTAATAAAAAAAATCCTATTGCAAAATGTTTCCCACCTATCGGTACCAAAAAAAAACCTTATCGGCGGGCCCCTAAAAATTCCTACCGACTTCTTGTGTCTGGCTGAAAAATGGCCCTTTATATCCCATTTTATTAGAGACGGTGCTACGGAGAGTGAGACGTGGCGCGTTCTGCATGAGGGGCTTATGAAACTGTTGCCTAATGTGGAGGAAGACACTTGGAGCGCTCTGTGCTTCCGTTTGAGACTATTTTGAAACCTATAAAAACCTTTAGATATACATGGAAGAAGACACGTGTCGCCTTTCGCGTCTCTGTTAGGGGCCATCAAGAGCAAGCGGAAGCTCTCGCGAAACTATTTGAAACTGTCATGGAAAGTGACACTTGTCACTCTTCGCGTGACTGTTGCGACCCTTAGACACTTTTTGAAACTTTTAAAACTTGATTGCGGAATGCACCACTTGGCGTCTTCCACGCAGTTGTTTGAAACACATGGGGCTCGGTGGGTCATACTTCAGAGTGTGACACTTGTCACGCTCCACGGGGCTATTGAAACATGTTTGAAACAATTTAGGGTCTTGCGGAGAGTGACACTTGTCACACTCCACGAAGCTTTGGAAACTCCCTTGAAACTGCTGCGAAACCTTGCGAAATGTGACACATGGCACGCTCCGCGTTGCTTTTGAAACTACTTGGAAACCGCGGTGGAAGGCGCCACGTGGTGTCTTCCTTGAAACTGTTGAAACTTTAAGAAACTTTTGAGAAACGTTTGGAAGGGACCTGCGGAGGGTGACACATCGCACAATCCGCGCAACTATTGAAACAGTTAAGAGACTATTGAGAACCTTCGAAAGGACCCTGCAAAAAGTGACAAATGTCACACTCCATGTTGCTTGTGAAACTTTTTTGAAACTACTGCAGAAGGCACCACGTGGTGTCTTCCGCACAACCATTGAAGCTGTTAAGAAACTTTAAGGGGGCTCTATGGAGGGTGACACATGGCACGACCTGCACTGCTCTTGCAACTGTTAGAAACTATATAAGGAAACTTTCAGGGAACTTTGAAGGTCCTACGGATAGTGACACTTGTCACTCTCCGCGAAGGTGCTGAAACTTTAAGAAACTGTTTAGAAACAATGCGGAAACTTTTAAGAAACTGTTAAGACTCCTCCGCGCGGCCTTGAAACATTTAGGGACTATTGTGGAAGGTGCCACGTGGCATCTTCCACACAACTTTGAAACTAGTTTGGGAACTATTAAAGCCCCCGCGGATGGTTTAAATTTTAAAAGGGGCTATTGCGGAAGGTGACAAGTGGTACCTTCTGCGCAACACTGGAAACTCTTTGAAACCGCTGTGAAACTCATGCAGAATGTGACACCTGGCATGCTCCACATAGCTGCTAAAACACTTAGAAATATTTTAACGAAACATTTGAAACCTTGAAATATTTAAACCCCTGTAATGCATTTTACCAAAATGGGCATAACTTGCGAAATATGGCAAATTTTCATATGATTCAAAAAGCAACCCTGGCTTATTTTTGACAAGGAATCCAACCATACCATGCACTGGCACTCGAAATGCATTTTCTCACTAATTTTATCAAGGTTTGCAAATTTCACTCTATTTTCCCTTACCACCAAGGACAGACCCACAAAAATAGAAGCAAAAAGCCAAGCCACAGCAGGGGTCCCTATTTTGCTAAGGAGTAAAATGGGGTGTGTTGTGAACATCACAACATATAGCTTCTTTCCAAAACACTTCTGGTAGATCTGCTTTCTTCATCATTGTCCTAGCAGCTTCTTGAACTGTCCTATTTTTTATTTCCACAACTCCATTCTACTGAGGAGTCCTAGGTGTAGACAACTATTTTTTTATCCCATGCTCTTCACAGAAAGTGTTAAATTCATTTGATGTGAACTCACCTCCTCCATTAGACCTCAAGCATTTCATTTTCAACTCTATTTCATTCTCAACCATTACCTTGAAAGATTTGAACTTCTCTAGGGCTTCTCATTTGTCTCATAGAAAAGTAACCCAAGTCATTCTAGAATAATCATGAATAAGTAACATGAAGTACCTATCACCTTGTAGACTTCTTACCCTTGTAGGACCACAGAGATCTGTATGCACTAGATCCAACAAACTGGCAAACAATTTCTCTTTGCCTTGAAACTTGTTCTTGTCTACTTCCCTAACTAACATTCCTTACAAATTGTATTGGAGGGTTTCACAAGTTTTGGTAAATCTCTCACAATCTGACCTGAGATTATCTTTACCATATTATCAAAGTTTATATGACACATCCTTCTATGCCACAACCAACTCTCATCTGCCTGGGCCAATAAACATTAATCACTAGTTCCTCTTAATTGATAGATGTTACCTTTTGTCTTCTCACCGGTAGCAATCACAGTTCCAGAGCTTTCCATGATCTTGCACCCATTGTCTTTGAATCTCAGATCATATCCTTTGTCACACATTTGACCAACACTCAAAAGGTTATAATTCAAACCCTTCACATATAGGACATTGTCAGTATTATGCTTTCCATCAAATGAAATAGATCCTTTTCCACAAATCTTACTAGTTGTATTATCTCCAAACCTAACCAGTCCTCCATCATACTTTTCCAAACTTACAAACTTACTTTTGTCACTGGTCATGTGATGTGAGCATCCACTATCAATAATCTATTCATCCTTACCTTTCTCAACTTGAATAGCCAAAGCACTTTCTTCCACTAGTTTTTCTTCCTTCACACAGCTAGCAGAATTAGAAGACACGGGATCTTCTTTAATAGCAATAAACAGGCATTCATTTGCACTAGTACTAGCATCATTAGATTCATAATTAGTTACACCTTCATCATCAAAATCTCTAACATAGTAGCATTTCTTTGGAGGTCTAGGCCTGCTCTCAAATCTTTTCCTATTTCTTTCAATTCTTTCAAGACATCTGGAAGCATAATGACCTACTTTACCACAAGACAAACATTTGAAAGGTAATTTACCTTTGAACTTACCAGAACTTGTTTGCAACCTATCATCAAAGTTAGCTTCAATTTCATCAAAGTCATCATCCACATTATATTTCTCAGCTTTGGAGATCTTTTCTGAAGTACTAGCTTTAAAAGCTATCTCAACTTTTGGTAGGGCATCACCAAATTCTCTCATCTCAAAGGCTATAAGCTTTCTAAGTAATTGATCTCTATCAATAGTTTTCACAGTCATGAATTTTTCAATTGCAGCTACTTTGTGACTATAGGACTTTGGTAGTGATCTTAGAATTTTCATCACAACTTCCTTATCACCAATGGTTCCTCCCATTCCTTTTATTCCATTGATAAGTTCATTAACCCTTTGCATGAAGGCTATAATTTTTTCATCTTCATTCATCTTCAAGCTCTCATATTTAGCTTTTAGGCATTGAAGTTTGGCTTCTTTACTAAATCATCTCCTTCATACAATTTCTTCAACTTTTCCCAAACCTCATTTGTAGTTTCTAGGTCCATGACTTTTATCAACTCAGTGTCAGTCAAGGCACTTAACAGGGCATCTCTTGCTTTTATATTCAATTCATGTTCTTTGATTTCATCTTCAGTTGTCAAACCATTTTGAGGTGTGGTATATTTTGATTCTGCATCCTTCCATACTTTATAACCAAGACAAAGGAGATAGATTTTCACTCATACCTTCCAAAGAGCATAATTTCTCCCATCAAACTACGGAGCTTCCCTTTTATAAGACATCTTGGATCTTTGTCAAGTTGTTACGCTCTCTTTTGAGGAACCTGCCCTGATACCAATTGTTGAAATACACTGGACAACTAGGCTGGGGGGTGAATCAGTTGTCACAAAAACTTAGCTTCATATGAATATCAAACCATCAACAACTTAATTATTCATAATTAAATTTAACCATGAAAGCATGAAACCATAAACTTAATTACAATCAAACATCCAACACAGTAGACACCAGATTTTTACTTGGAAAACCCTAAAAGGGAAAAACCACGGTGGGTGTTAGCCCATAGAAATATAATAGTTATAACAATACTAAAAAATAGAGGCTCACTGCCTACAAGGCTCACTACCCAAAATGCTCACTGCCTAATGGGTGGCTCATTGCCAAAGTGGTGAACTGATTAGATAGCATCTACTCCTTGCTAGGGTTCAGTTCCATTTAAGCATATTATAACTCCTCTGCTCTACTTTTTCACACCTTCACACTTATCTCTTCATATTCACATCACCCTCACTTTTTTGTAATTACATTACATGCTTTTATACAATTCATCATCCTTGCAATGTACATCAATGTTGGCATTACATTCATCAACCATTGGATCAATCTCCAAGGTTGGCATTACAATCATACATAAAATAAGTTTGGACCTAATACAAATTTAGCTAAGAAAAAGATGTAAAGATGTATGTGGATCACACCATGCCTTAGATGGGACTCAATCACAATCCTCCTTGCCACAACATGCTTCTACAAACTTCAATGCATCTCCGTAAATAGTGAAATTAACCAAGTCGACCAAGACTGATGAGAGCACTAGGTCTGCTAAGAACATTCTTCATTCAAGATCCAATTTTATCTTTGCGGACCAATCCAAAGGTAGGAACATGATTAGGAGACATCCATAAGCACATTGTAATTACTAGGAACAACTACACAATGTCTAACCACTCTGTCAAGAAGATTCTTCAAACTAGAGCACAAGAACAACACTGTTAGCCACTATCATCAGGAAATAGCTTGAAGACCACCAAATCACAAACTATTGTAGTTGAAGGCACTTAATATTATTACAAACTTGATTCCAGAACTACATACCAAAATACTTCAATGTGGAGGAATGTGGAGCATAACACTCTCTTCCTGTCATAACCAAACATACAGGGAAAGCAATTTTCACACTAGTGAACACAACTTACTCAAATATTCATGTTGGAGGCTTAATCTTGGAATATAACATCTTCAGACAGACTTCTAAATAACTTCCAATCCATGGGCAAAGATATACATTCTATAGGAAATGTGGAGCTAACTTCTAGACTATTCTTCTTAGTGCAATACACTGTTTCCACTGCAACACACTGTTACCACCGAAGGGGCTAAATTTCTCAATATCCTCAACATCAGGGTCACTTACATAAGTAAATACAAAGCATTTCACTCCATACAAGAAAGCAAAAAAGTAAGAGCACAGTTAACACCAATGACAACACAGATATGTTGACATCAATGACAACACTAGTTAGGCACATACTTGCAACAAGATCTTTGTCATTTTTGCAGCATTTTCCTTTCATTACTTAAAAGATCTATATTTTACCTTCTCATATCTCTGTATATGCCTTACTGAATGATTTGGATGAAATTTAAATGTGTTTTAAACAATCAAAACCTTTAATCTTGTCTCATTCATTACTGCAAACACACAGAAACAATTGACATTATAGGTCTTAGGTTGTGCAAATAGTTATCTTGCCTTTCAAGTTGTGAAACATAGCTTTCCTGCTAAGAGATAGATCATTGATCTTCCTTTGAAATACCTATGTGATAAAATTGCCATTCATTGAGTTGTGTGAAGAAATCTTTACAGTAGTAATTGTGAATCGGTCTGCCCTTTAATATAATTTTGGCGCAATCACCTTCTAGAGTTAGTTTTCATTTTAAAAACAATCATCTTTCTTACCCTTTTCCTTTAAAATTCATTAGTCTCTAAGAGAATCAAAAGAGGAACCAGCCCATAATCTGGAGATTCATCTTCACTATGAGCATACCCACATGCTTGAAGGTGTTTCCATGTTTCACGAGATTGCCGAGCATTCAAACTTAGCATTCGGGTGCAATCTCTGTGACAAGAATTAATACCAGTAGTCCCCAAACTTTTTGAAAACAGAGAAAAATATTGTGTATCAAACTTTTAGTTTTAAGACTTAACCCTACTAGTTTCCATTATGAATCTAAGGCACAAGTACAAATCTATATAATCACAAATCCATGCTAGACTCAAAAACTTATTCTCTAACAAGGCAATGATACAATGCAATACTCTAGACAATTACACTAAGTACTATTTCCCAAGTCTCATAATAGATATATTCAAAATCTTGATATGTTTGATACTATTCTTTAATTATTGAGATAAACATCATTATCTACTTCATTCAATTTCCACAATATCATTGTCAAATTTCTTGTTCCCACCAATAATAACAATAACACAATATATATTTAGTTTTTTTTAATAAAAAGATGGTAGACCACCCATACTTCTATTAATAGTATGAAAAGTCTTATAGAAAATAGCCAAAATGATTACGCTCTGTTATATACTATTAGAGCCAAAATTTATACATTAAGGGCCCAATAGTGGCTATTGTCAACTATCTTAGAGCAATAGGGAAATAAGTATTAAAATAGAAAAATAGAGATAAAACTAGACATGGCTTAGTACCCTATCGCCATGGGGTCCTCGTACGTTAAGAGGGAAGAGCACCTGACCCGCTATTAAGGGTCCACCCTTTCACTCGCCCTAGACCCATGAATGGCCAATTGTGCATCCACCGGTGTCGTCATGCCTAGCCTAGACGTGTGTGGTACACATGAAATCTCTAGTTCATCTTGGCCATCCAGGGGAGATGTATCTTCATGGCTTGATAGTACTTTTGGGAGGTGGGGGCCCACTTTGGGGTGTGCATCCTAAGGAAATGGATGGAATTGAACACATCCCTGCACCTGGTTCTCATGTGCTTAGAAAAATTGTAGTTGTTGCCATGAAGGGCCTTGTCTAGTCCACTAATGCAGCCACATCCTAAACCTTTTTGCATTGCTTATAAACACACTTCCTTGCTGGAGAAGTTCATAAGGATTGTACCAGGAATAAACCTCAGGTAACATTGCCTCGCCTTTCATCAAGTCATAGCCTTATAGTGCAAATTTCCATTTCTCCAAGATGTGGAGATAATAAAACACTAGACTCGTTGCTATGGCGTGGATGTAGTGACCATCTTGGACTATGTCCATGATGTTTGAAAGGAGGGTGGAAACAATGTCTGACTAGTGGAGAAGTCTATCCTCCTTTCCCTCCAGCCATCCCTGATTGCATATATTCCTAATCAGAAAGTGGGCCATTGTACAGTCTATGTCAAAGATCTGGTTCATGTCCATGATTCTGACCCTTCTTGTTACATCTCTAAACTTTACTATGTTTTACTTTTTACTTTCATATGATTAAGTGGATAACTAATCATAGATTAATGATTTGATGTTAGGAAAATGTCAAGATAAATCATTGATTTTAAGAATTATGATTAATGCATAGAATTAGAAATGAGATTACATGTTATTGAGATTATTTAAGCATGATGCATAATGATCTATTGATGATACAGTGATCATAGTTTGTATGACTGTGAGTGTAACCAGGACAAGATTTCCAGCTCTAAGAATGGAAGGAGAGTATCACCTGCGAGAAGGGGATATATGTTTTGAAAAATTTAGGTTTTCCATTTGATTTCCAAGGTGTACATTACTTGAACCTTCATTAGACAGGGTATGTCTTAGTTATCTTCCCTTGTTTAGTCGATTTTAATTCGACTATTGTTGTTTTGTCGATTAAGGGTTTTTTTATGTCATCTATGTCAATTCAACTGAATGCTATTTAGGAAAAATTATTAATGATTAGAGTTAATCATTATCTTTTGTCAGAGATTTCTGATATATATATATATATATATATATATATATATATATTTGTAGATATTGATTTAATTATACTAACAACAGTATAAGATTGCGAGGCAGGGAAGTAAGCCTTGACCCCATGCTCGCATTTTGATGCATGATTGATGTTAACACCATACTTATGGTAATGTTATTATGGTGTTAACATAGGTTATTTTATTATTTGCATATTATACATATATGATGTATAAGTAAGTATTGTGCGATATAATTACTATCCTCCTCATGCTCTGTTAAGCTTCATTTAGTTTTCAACCACTACGTGCATATAGTGAACCATATCCCATGATCCACGAAAGTGTGGAGTGGGAGAAATGTTGTTGGTTCAGCATAACCTTTCCATGATTGTAGCACTTCTTCTGATGCATGCTCTCGATGAGAGAGTTTATAACGAAGTGGAGTAGATATTCCCACAGGAGTATGGGAAGTTTATGCTATTGTCAACCTTCATTTCAAGGGTGGTTTTTATTATGTTTTGATTTGGGTAGGAATCTCTGAGTTGGGTATACGAGAAAACAACAAAGGAGTCAAGGAGAAAGCTTAGAAAAATATCAAAATTCCAGACACAATATATTCCATTTATATGACTTGACAATAAAATTCTATGTAAATTTATCATTATTACCATGAGAAAAACATTATGATTGTAAAGTGAAGGAACTCACTAGCATGCTATCTTTGAATATGTCATAAATTTTCAGTTTAAAATTATTCGTAAAAGATATCCTTTTTATATAATGATTATGCAAACAATTATTGTTAAAAAAATGATTATAATGATCATGGTTATTCACTTGATGGTAAATTGAGAATATTAATGCAGGTAATATGAGATGACTTGTTACATATGGTATCAAAGCTACCGGGTTCAACACATAGACCTATGAGCTCAATGCATGAAATCTTCCTCAGACATTAACAATTACTAATGTTTGGATGTTCTTTTGCCAGAATGGTATGAAAAAGAATGACACCAAGGAAGAAGGTAATGGGAAATGGACATTACCTAAAGGCTATGAGGGAGCAAGCCTCAAGAATGAAAAGCCTAGGCCAAACTGGTTACCTAGAAGACGCATGGTTATCTGATACTAAAACCTTCTTTGATTCTATTAAACACATCAAGCAAGAGAAGGAAAAGAAGGACAAAGCAGTTAAGGCTATTGTTCCTATCTTTGAAAATGAATTAGTTAAACCCTTTGCACCTAAGGAACTACCATTTGGAAGTGGTCCTAATGCTCCTATTATCACTCAGGAGGTCATGGATGAGTACCTTCAAGTACATCCAACTCCCAAGTCTAATTTAGCAAACCTCAAGGATGAGGATAAACCTAGGAAGATCTCCCTTTTTGAAAGTGACTTGTAGTTGCAAGATGTAAAAACTTGTAATAAATGATGGATATTATGTGATTTACAGATACTATAGTGCAATTTTGAAATTTTGGCAAAACTTTCCTTTCTTGTTTAAGATTGCATAAATGAGAATGGATTTATGTTTATGAATGGATTCAAAAGTATGAAAAACTAATTGAATGCTTAACCTGCAAACTATAGGAGAAGTAGATTGCAGCATGGTTTGGATAGGAATCGACACTGGGGGTAGCCCAGAGGAAGGGCAACCTTCTAGCCACTACGATTCAAAACTTGACCAGATCCTTGCTATGCTCCATGAGACGAGGGAAAGAATTGGAACTTTAGAGAAGGAGGTCAGGGGTCAGAATGGACCTAGGTAGGAAGCCTTCCATGAGGGTGAAGATGAGGAATGTCATGAAAACACCACCCAAAGTGGATGTGGATAGAATAACTTTGAAATGAGACAAGATGGCGATAAAAGGAGCCACTTGGATCTAGAGTTATCTAGAGATATGAAAAAGATTAAACCTCCCAAATTTGATGGGACTATAAGTGGAGATGACATAGAGGAATGGCTTACATATATGGGGAAATACTTTGAAATAAGAAACTACTTTGAAATAACCAAAGCAGTATGGGGAGCATACCAATTAGCAGGTGAAGCATCCACCTGATGGATGAAGAAGAAGATGGAGTTTAGATTGAACTCCTTGAGTCTAACCTGGGAAAGGGTTATGGAACTCTTCAAGCAAAGATGTTTTCCATAGTTGTATTTTGATTAGAAGCTTATAGACTTCCAAAACCTGAGATAGGGTGACTCATTTGTGAATGACTATAAGTGGAGATGACGCAGAGGCATCGCTTACAGATATGGAGAAATAATTTGAAATAAGAAACTACTTTGAAATAACCAAAGCAGTATGGGGAGCATACCCATTAGCAGGTGAAGCGCCACCTGATGGATGAAGAAGAAGATGGAGTTAAGATTGAACTCCTTGAGTGTAACCTAGGAAAGGTTTATGGAACTCTTCAAGCAAAGATGCTTTCCATAGTTGTATTTTGATCAGAAGCTTATAGACTTCCAAACCCTGAGAGAGGGTGACTCATTTGTGAATGAGTATTGGGAGAAATTCACTTGTCTTCTTAAATATGTTCCCCAATATTAGCAGGATGAGAGATTTCACATCCAAAAGTTCATCATGGGTTTGAATGCCCAAATTGGAGGTGAAGTTGATGTGCATGGTCCCACTACAATGGGCCAAGTTTATGAGAAAGTTATCAAATAGGAACAAAAGTTGAAATCCATATTTGGATATTGGGACAAGAACCGTAAAATGTTTAGTTGGTCACAATAATCCTAGTCATTTAAGAAAAAGATAAATAAATAGAAATTCAATAAGAAAGGTGATAAAGGATTCAAGGATAATCAGAATGAATCTAGGGGTGGTAAGAAAAGTAATAATAACTCCAAGAAAAATGAAGATAATTAAGGAAAGCCCTATGAAAGGAGAGGACCCATAGGAGGGTGTTTTTCATGTAGTGGTGAGTATTATGCTAATTAGTGTCCCAATAAGACCCAAGGGACTCAGCCATGAGGAAATCCTTTACCCTTGCAACATGCAGCCTTCTAACAGTGGATACATGCAGCCTTGGACAACCGGTAGGCAGAGTATCAAATTACTCCAATTGAAACCATAGGTATTTTATATGGTATTCTAATCTCATTTTTGATAGATACTGGTGCTATAGAATTATTTATTTCTCCAAAAGTTTTAAATAAGATTTCTATAAAAGCTGGTTACATGGTAAATTCTTGGTCAGTTGAATATGGTAATTAGAGAAGGGCTTAGGTAGAGCAATGTTTGTTTTAGGCCAAAGTTGAAATCCTGAGTTTCTCTACTGAAGTGAACCTTTATGTAGCCCCATTAGGCTCATATGATGTCATATTTGGAATAAACTAGTTATTGAGGCATAGGGCTAAGATGGATTGTTTTGCTAAAACAATAGAATGCCTAGATGACCTTGGGAATAAAGTTTTTCCGCAAGGCACTGTTAGAGAGGTTAAATTGAGGTAAATATCTTCCTTATAGATGAAAATAGCCCAGAGAAGAGGATGTCAACTCTTTACTGTTAAAATGGAGAAAATAAATAGTCATAAGGAATCTATTTTCTGAGATGATTTGATGTATTATGAATCTCAAAAACTCCAAGGAGTTAAAGAAGGAGAATCCATAGATCATGAGAGATTAAATACATATAGGGAAAGGGAAACTGAGTGGCAGATGCCTTAAGTAGGAGAAGACATATGTCCTTGATGATCTCCATACATTCTAATTTTAGGAATCAGGTATTGCAAAGCTCCAAGGGAGATGAATATTATGAGCAGGTAAAACAAACCCTTGCTCATGATTCTAGGTGTGATGGATTCCACTTTGAACTAGATGGATTATTAAGGTTTAAAGGAAGAATGTACATTCCAAAATCTGAGGAGTTAAGGAATATCATGTGGAAGGAGGTTCATTCTATGCCTTATTCAGGGCATATTGGACTGACAAAACTACTAGCTGATATAAAACCATTATATTTCTAGAAAGGACTGAAGAGGGATGCTACAAGGTTTGTAGCTGGATGTCTAGAGTGCCAAAGGGTGAAGGAAGAACACCATCACCCAACACGACTTCTATACCCTCATGAGATTCTAGAATGGAAATGGTAGATCATTAGCATGGATTTTATGCAAGGACTTCCTATGTCTAGAAATAGACACAATGCTATTCTATTAGTGGTGGATAGAATCACTAAGGTAGCACATTTCATACCTAGGAATTTGATAGATGGGGCACTAGTCATAGCCAACAAATTTGTGCAAGAAGTTTTCAGATTACATGGCATTCTTGAGAAGATTATCTTACATAGGGATGCCCATATGACATGAAGATTTTGGCAAACCTTATTTTCCTCAGTTGGAACTCAGTTAAACATAAGCTCAAATTATAATCCTGAAATGGATGCCCAATTAGAAAGAGTAAACCAAGTGTTGGAAGACCTATTGAGAATGTATTGTATGGACCATTAATACAAGTGGGAAGACCACCTTCCCCTTGTGGAATTCACTTACAATAATTCCTATCATTCTGCTATCAAGATGGCTCCATTTGAAGCATTATATGGAATAAATTGTCAAACTCCTATAATTTGGGATAATCTAGATGATAGGATTAGCCTTGGCCCAAAAATGCTATCAAAAATGGAAGAACAGGTCCATCTGATTAATAAAAGGCTAGCGGAAGGTAATGATAGGAAAAAAAACTATGCAGATGCTAAGCACATTGCAAGATATTTCTTTGTAGGAGAGAAATTCATGTTAAGAGTCAAACCACAAAAGAGTTCCATTAAGTTTGGAAAGTCATCCAAACTAGCGCCTAGGTATGTGGGTCCCTTCGAAGTTCTTGAAGAGGTTAACCCAGTAGCATACATGATTTCTCTATTGCCAGCTCTCGCCATGATGCATAATATTTTCCATGTTTTTATTTAAAAAATTATGTTGCAACAGATAACCATATTCCTATTCTTGATTGGAATGCCATACAGGTGAAGGACCCATGGGGGGTAGTATTTGAGCCCATCAAGGTGCTCAAAATACACAAGCTATGCTTGCATAATAAATAAATTACTCAATGCAAGGTCTAGTGGGACCAGTATGCAGGAGAGAATGCCACCTAAGCGAATTATTATGATATTTATCAAAGATTCCCTCATCTCTTTTAAGTCTTTTATTATGATGAAAAAAACTCTTTTTATGTTATAAACTCTAGATACATTAAATCATTGGGGATGATGATACATATGGGTGGAGATATATTACATCCCCAAACTTTGATTATGTTTTAGTTTTTAATTTCATATGATTAAGTGGATAACTAGAATCATAGATTAATGATTTGATGTTAGGAAAATGTCAAGATAAATCATCAGTTTTATGAATTATGATCAATGCATAGAATTAGACATGAGATTACATGTTATTGAGATTATTTAAGCATGGTGTATAATGATTTATTGATGATACATTGATCATAGTTTGTATGACTATGAGTGTAACTAGGAAAGATTTCCAAGTCCAAGAATGGAAGGAGAGTATCACCTAAGAGAAGGGGATAGATGTTTTGAAAAAGTCAGGTTTTCCATTTGAGTTCCAAGTTATACATTATGTGAACCTTCATGAGACAGGGTATGTCTTAGTTATCTTCCCTTGTTTAGTAAATTTCAATTCGACTATTATCATTTTGCTAATTAAGGCTTTTTCGACATCATCTACGTCAATTCGACTGAATAATGTTCTAGGAACATTAATAATGATTAGAGTTAATCATTGTATTTTGTCAGAGATTTCTGATACATATTTTATTTTTTGTGAATATTCATTTAATTATATTAACAATAGTGTAAGATTGTGAAGTGATGGAGTAAGCCTCGATCCCATGCTCACATTTTGATGCATGATTGATGTTAACACCATAATTATGGTAATGTTATTATGGTGTCAACATAGGTTATTTTATTATTTGCATATTATACATATATGATGTATAAGTATTGTGTGATATAATTACTATCCTCCTCATACTGTGTTAACCTTCCTTCAGTTTTCAACCACTACATGCATGTAGTGAGCCATATCCAATGATCCACAAAAGTGTGGAGTGAGTGGGAAAAATTTTGTTGGTTCAGTGTAACCTTTGCATGATTGTAGCACTTCGTCTAATGCATGCTCTCGATGAGAGAGTTTATAGCAAAGTGGAGTAGATATTTCCGCAGGAGTACAGGAAGTTTATGATGTTGTCAACCTTCATTTCAAGGGTGGTTTTTATTATGTTTTGGTTTAGGGAGGGAGCTATGAGTTGGGCATATGAGAAAACAACAAAGGAGTCAAGGAAAAAGCTTAGAAAAGAACAGGGAGATGAAAATGATAAGGAGAAAATATAAACTCCACGTAGAAACTTAAAACTCAATGGTGGTGACCATTCATTTTAGGTATGTCTGGTATGATACCACCGCACTATGTAAGACTAATCTTATGTTTTCTTTACCTTTCTATTGATATGTGCACACTTTGAAATGATTATTTGGTGTTTATACAAAAATGATAGCATTGAGATATCTCGGGAATCATTATTGAAAAATGACATCTTTTCCTTGTGCTGTAGGAACAAGCTAACAAACCTAGACAAATGTCATCAAGGCTGATGTTTTTTAGATACTGTTGTAATGGTAAGTTAACTAGTGAGGCCATGGTTTTGGCCGACATCTTTATTCTCTTTATCCATTGATTGAAAGGCATTAATATATGAATATTAACGTAGGATAAATGTTATCCATATCTTTTTAGTTTAGGAAAGTTTGTTATTACAGTTCAATAACTAGTTGAGAGTCATGTTATTCTGAGAATTAAACTATTCCAGGTAGATACTATTGTATACATAGCTATTAAATTGATAAAGACACAATTAATGAGATGGGTAATCATTTATATTACAACCCATAGGTTGCTATGGATTGCAACAATCCAACCAATCTTTAGTACCAGTCAACTGTGGCTTCAAGTCACAACAAAATGGGATTTGACATATAAATATTTTTTATTTAGAAGCTATTTTCCTTATGTACCTTTTGGCTACACATTATTAAAGATTGAGCAGTAGGCTTCTTTTTATTATATAAGTGAAACTGGGATGATATTGCTATCATTACAGCACTATGAGTTCATGTTTGTGCCTTGAGTACAAGGTAGGATGCACATATATATATAACCTTGAATTATTCATGAATAGAAAATGAAATAGCTTGATAGGTCAATAACTGTGTTATCATTCTTGGCTACTTTCTTCTAAAGATGGTACTAACTCTCTTGATTTTGTAATGATGGGGAGATATCAGAATCTTTCATGTCTCTAGTAGACTAAGAGTTTTACTATGATAGAAGAAGATATTCCTTTTATCTTGTGATAATAGTATATTATATATTAATGATGGGATTAGAGAAGATAGATCTCTAAGTGTGTCCTAGACACGTTTACCAAACATGAAACTCTTCTTACAATTATACTGTTGACTTGAATGAGATATGTTTATAGTCAACAATGATTAGATGAAAATCCTTAAAACAAATTATATATCTTAACAGATCTCATGAAGATGTAGATCAAAACTAATCTTGATATTAAAAACCAAGAATATATAAACTTTTGAAATAAGGAATAGAGTGACAGGGAGTCGTAGATTCCATGTTGCAGATTCGATGTGAAACTTTTGGTAAAGTAAAAATCAGAGTTAGAAGTCCAAGATAGATGGACTAAAAGGGGAGTTTAATTAAGTTCTCATGACCTGAATAGGTCAAACTAAAATCACTATAGGATGAGATAGATTCTAAGTTGAGTTAGAAGTGGGTGAACAATCAACTACGTTCATTGCAAAACGTTTATTCGTATTAAATCTCTAGCTAAAGTAATGCATCCATCTCTACATGCACTAGTCAGTTCACTATTTTCCAGGTGCCATAACCATCCAGTAGTGTCATACATAGTTAGAGGGGATCTATAGTTGTATGATTGTGATGGATTATGAAGGACACAACACTAGAAACTCAGATGGCAAACCTAATAGTTCTTTATATCTATTCCCTTCATGGAGGGTAGGACCACTTCCAGGAAGGAAGTTCTGCGAGGGACCGCCGGTCTGCAGTTGGAGGAAAAGCACTCTGGTGATGCTCTCCTTCCCAAGCAGAGGACAAGCCGAGACTTATGAAGACAGATATCAAAACTCTAGATGCAGTATATTCCATTTATATGACTTGACAATCAAATTCTATGTAATTTTATCATTATTTCCATGAGCAAAACATTATTATTGTAAAGTGAAGGAACTCACTAGCATGCTATCTTTGAATATGTTGTAAAATTTTAGTTTGAAATTATTTGGAAAAGATATGCTTTTAATATAATGAATATGCAAATAATTATTGTTAAAAAATGATTATAATGATCATGATTATTTACTTGATGGTAAATTGGGAATGTTAATCCCTATAATATGAGATAACTTGTTACACTTCCCCTTATCTCTGATTCCCATGTCATCACAAGAAATAGGAGTCATTTGTTGATAGTGTCATTCTCCATCTTCAAACCTGCAAACAAAGATCAAAGAAATAGCTCGAAGAGAAACACTTACTGCATTAAATCATGGGATTAGATGTCACTGAGATGAAGGATATATAATGCTGGAAGGATTGTGGTCACTTAATTATATTCCTTTTTTGACCCTTGCAGTCTTTTCATATCATGTATCGATGTCATACATTAAAAGTTGGTTCGACTTTGCTGTAGACACCTAAAATTTACCTCACTTCCTGACTTAGTTATTCATTTACCATATCTTCACATTTTAATCCCTTCTTTCTTCTTATATGAATTAAATAATTTATAATTATTTAATTAAGTAAATGACAACTCGATATTAATTAAATAAATCAAATATTTATTTAATTAATAAATTTTAATAACACCTCATTCTAGATTTCTTTCATTTTTAAAACTCATGTGTGTATTTAATTAATTAAATTAATTAGATAAACTTCTCATATCATATCTTGCCTTCTTCCGGATTTATTTCTTTTTAAATAAAAATCAAATCCCTTATCTTCTTTCAAATCTTATCTTTTACTTGATTTATTTCCTCTTTTGTCAAACAAAGTAAAAATCAAATGTCTATGTTCAAATCAAATCCTTATCTCTCCATCATCAAAAATCTATAAATCTAGCCTCAACCAAACCATTATCATCACACAAAAAAGTAAGGTTATGAGAAACCAACACATCATATCATTCTATGAATCTTTCATATCATAGAGAACAAAGATAGTAGATTAGGGTGCATCTACTCCATTCTATCAAGTGTTGAGGATTTGGTTAGAAAGTGAAGGTATTGGGTATTTGCATTTATCTTCTTATTCCTTTGATCATTTTCCTGTATACATTTGCTATAAATGAATAACATTCATTCCTGATTTAGGGCACATGAACATTAAATGCTCTTGGTTGTTTCTATCCATTCAACATTGAAATTTATGTCCTCCATATGTTGATGTGAAGGGGGGATCCTTACCAAAATCTAATTTATTAATGGTGATTGTTTGGTTTGACAACCTCTTAGCTATACCTTTTTCAAATGGTTATGAAGAGTTGTCTAGGGATCTCCATCATTCAAGTGGCTTTCATAAGATTTGTCATATTGCGCATGTGTCTTTAGATTGGAGGTTGGCCTGATGCCTCCATGATACCAAAGAGCCTTTGACATGACTCCATACACTTATCTTTAAAGATAAACATATTCTTATCTATTTTAAAACTCTATCTCATTTATTGGGGTTGTTTCAGTTGAGAACTATTAATATGTACCGATACCTGTCAACAAGGATGCCCATTCAAGTCACAAATATCTCCATGGATCCACATTATTAGCTGAGTCAGCAAATTCCTTTGTTGTGGGCTGAAAGCCATCTCCTCTTCAAGTTGATCAATGGTTTTGTTAACTAGGGTGTCGGCCACCCTATTCCCTTCCCTATAACAATGAGAGACTTGAAACAAGTTTAAATTTACTATGAGGATCAAGGATTTCTATAAGATATAATCTATTTTCCAATTCTCCATTTTCTTTGACTTGATTTCTTTTATGATGTTCATTGAGTCTCCCTCTATCCATAAGTCTCTATGGTTATAATCCAGAGCTATCTATAATCCATGGAGTGACCATGCCTTCACTTCATTGTTAGATCCTTCTAGGATCTTGGTGGATTTAGCTAGTAGTAATTGTCCTTTATGATCCTTGATGATACAACCCATTCCTAACAATCCCAGGTTTCCCCTACATGCACCATCAAAATTTAATTTTACAAAATTGGGTAATGGAGGAGTCCATGTTACCTTATTTCTCTCCACTTTCTGAGGGATGGCTTGAGAGATTACCCCATTTGAGATAGGTTTGGAAGCATTTCCATTTCTTTAATAGTGAATTATTCTATCTTGTCCACTTTGTATTCTGAGTTACTAATTTTCTAGCTTTTGTCATGACGACCTCTGATATTGCTCTCTAATTCCTCACATACCTTTCGAATCATCTAATTTTTCTTCTCGAAGATACAGACATTTCTCTCTTGCCAAATATACCATATCACCGTGGATGGGCTCACTTCCCATATGCATGCAAAGTTTAATTATGAGAACAGTGTTGGCTAACTTTTAAATAGTAATAATAGAGATATTAGAAGAGGTGAAACCTAGTCTAATTGTTTGAACAACCAATGCCAGCATTGTTAGCTAAAAGAGCAATGTAGCAATAAGTGATCAATGCTCTCTTCTTGTTCTCCACATAAGACACATTTCAAATTTGTTCCTATGTTCAATTTTTGCATCCTATCCCCTGTGAGAATTCTTTTGTGCAATTCTAACCATGAGAATGCTCCAACGTTTGAAAGGATCACATTATTCCAACAGAGGTGAGTTGGCGATTCTATCTTAGTGGATGAAGATAGACTTCTATATCATTGTTTTACCTTGTAGGACCCCAAATTCATCATTGTCCATATGAGTGCATCTTCTTGATCAGAGATAAATACTACTCTTGAGTTTAATATGTTTTGGAGAATTTCCTTATGATTTGGTGGGAAATTGTAGTCCTCTAAACTTCTCCATTTTGCCTTTTAAGGTTGTGTTCTTAAGTCTGGTTGGAAATAGCCTTGTACATAGTTACCATAGTGTTGTTGTAAGTAAATATTGGCCTCATATAAGTCCTCCCTTAAGGAAATTCTTGGCCACCTATTCCAAGAATCCTCCCAGAATTCTACTTTAGTTCCATTTTTTATTACCCATGTAAGCTTAGGTAGTAATACTTTCCTACTGTTCATGATGAAGTTCCATATGGAGGAGCCTCTTGGTGGATTATCTACCATAAATATCCTCTCCTTTTCATTGTTATCCAAATACTTGGATTGCATCAATTGGGCCCATGGTCTCTCATACATGTTCCATGCTAGTTTGGCTCCCAATGCCTGATTTTGTAGATTTAAATTCAATATCCCACCCCAATGTGCTTCGATTTGGAAATATTCTCCCATGCCATGAGGTGGATTTTTCTTGCATGCGTTGATCCTTGGCATAGGAATTGTCTGCGTAGTTTCTCCATCTCTGCTAGGATGCCCTTTAGGATTAGTAGAGAAGACATCATATAAGTTGGTATGGTTGACATAATGGATTTGGTCATTGTTAGCCTTCCTTCAAGTGTGAGCCACCTTCCTTTCCACATCCCAATTTTACTCTTCATGTTAGTCAAGGCATCCTTCTAATGATCCTTTTTTGTGCCATCTATTAAACATTCAAATTCCAAGATATTTACTAGGAATAGACTTTATCTTGAAGTTGAAGAGTGTTGATATCTCCTTTTGAAATGCTGCGTCTGAGTGAAATACAAATAATTTTTATTTCTTTGGATTTATCTGCTGACCTGATGCCTTGTAATAGTTATCAATAGTTTCTTTGATTATTCTCGCTTCCTTCTTACTAGCTTGGCCAAATAATATGGTTTCATCTGCAAAGAGTGCATGAGTGCATGGATTTGTCACATGCCTCAGGTATATTCCTTTCCATAGGTTGTTGTTGTTCATATCCTTAATTGCTCATGTTAAAGCTTCCACCATAAAAATGAAGAGGTATGGAGAAAGGGGTTCTCCTTGACATAGACCCCTCGAAGACTCCAATGAACCTGCATCAGTTACATTTATCAAGACTGTGAATCTTGTTCCTAAAATGAAAGTTGTTATCCATCTCCTCTATTGATTGGAGAAGCCTAGTTTGGTCAGGATATGGATTAAGAATTGCCAACTGACCCTATCATATGCTTTGGCCATATCAAGCTTGATTACCATAAATGGTAGCTTGTCTTATTTGACAGAATGTAGGATCTCATGAGTAATGATGGCCCCTTCTACTACATCTATTTCTGGAACAAATCCTCCTTATGCATACGAGATTAATTCTGGTAGTATACGTGCCAATCTCAATGCTGCTGCCTTGGTGATGATTTTGTAGACATAGTTGCCAAGGGAAATTGGTCTAAATTGTTCAAAGGTTGTAGGTGTATTTGTTTTGGGAATGAGTATTATGTTGGTGTTCTTCAGCTCTTTTAGAATGTTTTTAAACTTTTGGACTCTTATACTACCAAGAAGATATCCCTTCCTACTATCTCCTATCATTTTTTAAAGAAAAGTCCTGAAAAGCCATCTTGGCCTGGTGCTTTATCTCTTGGCATTGAAAAAACTACATCATTAATTTCCTCCGTGGTGAACTCCTTCATCAAGATTTTATTCTACTCCTCTAATACTAAGTTGGGAATGTTAGCATCAAAGGTATCTAGATGGGAAGAAGTTCTATCCTCCGATAGCAAATTTTTGTAATATTCTATTGCTTCCTCTTTTATCTCATTAATATTGGAGGTCATTGAGCCATTTCTTCTCCTAATATTTTAGACAAAATTTATTCTTTGCCTAATCTTAGTGGATAGATGAAAAAAGGTTGTGTTTCTATCTACCTCCTTCAGCCATCTTTCGCTTGAATTTTGTCATCATAAAATCTCTTCTCTCATCAGAATCTCCTCCATTGTTGATTGGCGGTTTTTTATCCAACACTTATCGATGATGATATTGCTAATGGAGAATCACTACAGGGAAGGTTTTATAGGGAGAATTGGTACAGGGAAGGTTGTTATAGGGAGAATTAGTATAGGGATGCAAACACTAGCCAATAGGTTGGAGGCAATTGCTACAGGGAAGGCAATCACTATAGGGACACAAAAACTAGCCATTTTTCTGATGAACAATCAAACAAATTTAACTCTATAACAAAGAGGATAATAGGGCTTGGACGAGGTGAAGAAAAAAAACATCCTAACTAAATGAATATTTGGCAAGAGAAGGATCCCCTCATATCACAGGAAGAACTATTTCAATTACAGGGAAGACCCCCCAAAAAATGGCTTGTGCCTCAATTAGAGGGGGTTAGAAAAATGAAAGTCTTTCTACACTTAGAGGAGAGCCAGACATCAGAGAGACACCCAAAACCAGGAATGAGACATACTGGGAGAGAAAGGGGGGCCCACAAGGAGATTGGGAGGAAAGAGAAGTGGCAATATGTGCTAAATCTGGTCTTCAAGGTAGTAACATGCAGAAAGGAGACACAAGAAACCCGCATCCAGATTCCAAGGGAAACAGTCAAGAAAAGAATAGAACTAGTACGAGAAAAAACACTAATAGGTAAAGTCCTTTCCTACCATTTCTCCTTCCTTGATTTAAAAGAATGGTCTCTCAGCATTGGTGTACGATTGAAGAATTAGTGGATATGGGTGAGCATTTTGTTTGTTTTTATCTTCCCAAACCAAGGAGAAAGAGATAAAGTGCTACAAAATAGACTGTGGAGTTTTCCATGAAACAAATGTTTACTGTCAGTCTTGGAAACTAGACTTTAACCCCACTATAGAACAAATACCTCTCCTTCCCCTTTGGATTCAAATACCAAATCTCCCCATGGAATATAGGGATTTGGAAATTTTGAGAATGATAGGAAATATTTTGGGAACATGCCAGGAAATAGAGCTTTAACAAAGCCACTATTGGTCATCTACAATTAGAATGAGCATCCTAATGGAAACAAATAAAACATTTTGAGAATGAATAACACTTGAGATTACAGAAGGCACCTGGAAATAGAAACTTTTCTACAAAGGTGCAGAACTTTTGGGCTCAGACCCACTTCAGGAAGAAGAAGGAAACAAAAAAATGATAGAAACCAGTGCCAAAGAACATCAGGGAGAAGTAAGGTCCCATGGAAATCACTTAGCCAATTTTAAACATGTTGAGCATGAAGTTCAGAGGGAAGCCCTCCTATGTGGTAGATATTTAGTATTTTCACAAGAATAGGAGAGCCAAATTGACCTTCAAGTAGTCTTTTCCCCTTCACTAGGGAAGACCTTAAGAGAAGGGGAAGAGGAAGAACTGAACTAGGGACACCTAGAGCTCACACCAACAAGGGAGAATATAGAGGAGGCAGTCAAATCAGAAATGACAACTGAGGACAAGGATAGAGGAGCTCAAACTTTTCTCCAAGAAGAGAACAATGGAAATGAGGAAGCACAGGAACCATGGCTTCATAGTAAAGGAGAGAAGGAAGCTAAGGTTATGGCCATATATAATCTGGAAGTAATATTGGAGGAAGTAATAGCTAAAGTGAGTAGTGACATTTGTGAAGACATCATGGAAGAAGTCCTTCGACAGAATGAAGATGAGGAAGATGAACAAATTTTAGGCATTTCCCAAACAACAATGGAGCTAAAAATGGATAAAGTTACACTGGCCTCCTCAAGAAAGAGCACGGGGCAAAAAAAGAACAAGGGCCAAATACAAATAGTAGTAGGAATTCAGATGACCATAGACAAATCCCTAAGAAAGAAGAGAGTGGGAATCTCTCCTTGGGTACAATGAGAGTCCAAACTTGGAATGTTAGGGGTATGAATGCCCCTAACAAAATATGCCTCGTCAAAACTCATATTGGTGGAGTGAAAATGGACATTCTACTTCTATAAGAAACCAAATTGCCAACAGAACAGGCCAGGAAAATATTTACCCAATGGAAAGAATGGGAGGTAGTGATGTCCCTAGTAGGAGATGCCTTAGGAGGATTAGCTATCTTATGGAGGAAACATCTTCCAAGGATGGAGATCATAGGGGAAACATAGCATTGGATTTTAGGTAAGTTTCCAAAACTTATACAATCAAATGATTTATGGATTTTTGTGTCTATAGACCCACAAGAACAAACCAAAAACACTTGATCTCTAGAATCATTTCAGTCAAGTACTGAGGCTAATCAATCATGAAAAGATAATTTTGGGAGGCGACTTCAATGTAGTAGCGGAAGATGACGAGAAACTGGGCAGATTTCCCACCCTTCCAAATCCCAAGAGGATTTCAAGAACTTCATTGAAACCAACAACTTATTAAATTGCAAACCATAAAAGGGGAGATTTACATGGACGGACAAAAGAAATGATTTTCTGAAAATAGCTGAGAGGCTAGATAGATTCCTCATTTCGAGTCAATGCATACAAAATAACTAGGAATGCACAGTAGACATCCTTCTGTGTAGCAGATCAGATCACCTCCCAGTAAGCCTCAGGATAGGAGAAGATTTGGGTCCTAAACAAAGACACTTGAAATTCTAGGATATGTGGCTAAGAGACCCAAACTTTATCCCTCTAATTTAGGAGTGGTGGCAGGCAACACCTTTTATCAAGGGATCGAGAATGTATCAACTAGTTGCCAAAGTAAAATATGTGAGAACAAAATAATAGAATGGAATCAATCTCATTTCGAGAATATATTCAAAGAGAAATCCAAAATACAACAAGATCTCAATAATATATATATATAGTTAACATAAATTGATTGCACTTGTTTGACTGCATCTATTTAATTAGTCTAGATTAACCTATAAAGGAATCTTTATTTTCCTTTTAAAGTCTATTGTCATATTACCGGTTCTTCAATAGAACATCATCTAAGAAAGAAATGACATTGTAACTCTTAACATAATATTAAGTTAAATAATTAAGTATTAATTATAGATTAATTTTTCTTGAGAAATATCAATGCTTAAATGTATTGTTAATTGAATTGTTTTGTTAGGAAGAACTTAAAATAAAAATGCATGGTTTATTTTATTTTATTTACTTTTATAGTAGTAAAAATTATGTTAAGAAAATCTATATACATGAGAGTCTTATGAGCATCTATCTAGTCTGGAAGAATATTGAAATATTGCATGGATGAGCATGAAGTAAAGAGACACAATTGGATAAGATTGACCATCGACCAAATCAAAACATTTAATCTTGGCTAGGTCCCTATGGTAGATGAGATATAGATGATTTAATTAATGAATCTTATTATGTGGTGCTAGACAAACCCTTGCCTAGAGTGAAATGGTACAAAAAATAAGTGACATATATAGGAGAGAGGTCAGCATTTGTGCTAAATGGGTAAAAGCACAACCCTGTGTCACACTTTTATAAATGAATCGACCAACACAAAAAAAAAAATTCAACTTCCACCTCATAAAAGTGACATTTATAATTTGAATTTCAAAATGATGTAAACTAATGATAGTACAGGGAAGTTTCTTCCTCAACCAGTTGTTTCAAGCCTTTGCCAAGGTGGTTTTGTGCACATAGGGCATTTTACAATTGCAAACATGTGGTTTTGTTTTCCTAAATAGCTATTTTACACAAAGACTGGCCATTTTTTTCCTTCTACTGAGAATATTCCGGTGGGAAGGGAATATTTTGTCAGCACCAAGGGGGCCATTTTTGCCTCTCAAAGCCTTAAACAAGGTTTTTGTTTTCTTTTTTGCATAACTTTTGCCCATGGAGGTCAAATCTAGAAAACGAGATATTGTTAGAAAGTTGATAGAGAGCACTTCATAGTGGCGTCAACAATTTTTTGATATTCTGCTATAGGTGACTGATACAGTAGTTTAAAGACAATCTTCATTTTTTGCTTCCGAGCTTACAAATTTTTCCCACGATCTTTGATTTTCACGATTCAAGCAACATCAAGAAGGTATTCAGGAGCTCTACAAATCCATCCATGCACTTTTGTCATATTTAATCCTAGGTTCATTTTATTCAATTTGTCAATTTTTTGACTTTTGAGTGATAACTTGGGCTTTTTAACACTTGAGGAAGTGAAACTTGTTTTGGATGGATTTGTTAGCTTTGATAAATCATTGTGACTGACTGTAATCTCCCTCGGATCTCAGTTTTAAGAGATTTTGATGCTTTCCCTTTTTTGGTCCCTTGAGGACAATTTTAAATAGCACTAAGTATAAAGTGCCACAATCATTCTTTTTTTGGGGGTGATCTCTTTGATTGAGTAACAGGGGGTGTACTTGTGTTCTTTTTTGTACTCTTGCATCATAGATCCAAACAAACTTCCTCTACTCACACCATATAACTATCATGAGTGGAAAACTAAAATGGATATTAATTTAAGAAGTTTGAAAATTCAGAGTAATAATGGGTACAAAAATTGAACCAATAGTAGCTGCAAAAAAGAGAAAGTGGTACAATAGATGTGATCAAATGGAAAACTATGCTTGTCTATTTCTCTTGATCTTCTTTTTCATATTGAATCTTGTACTACACCTAATGAAGTGTGGACTACTTTAGAAAATCTCTTTGGTAAACAAGATACAATGAGAGGTTTCAAATTAGAGAATGAACTAATTTGTTTGAATCCAACCAACTTTGCAAGCATCCAAGACTTCTTCACAAAATTAAAATCACTTAGGTTGTAGCTCAAACAATGTGGAATTGAGAAAGAGGACACTCAATTAATTATTTCAATCCTTGCCAAGCTTGGTCTTGACTATTCAGTCTTTGTTTCTACCTTTTATGTTACTATGGATGCACTTGGGAAAACTTTCACAATGCCTTCACTTGATGAGTTTGCTGCATCACTCACAAGGGAGCAAGCTAAGTTAGTACACATGGGCAAATTGAAGTCTCCTAGACCTCAAGCACTTCTTGCTAATCAAGGTAAAAAGGATCAAAAGGCTTCACCTAGCAAAGGCAAGAAACAAAAAAATAAGGATTTCAAGAATAATGAGGAAGAAAAAGAGTCAACCAAATCACCTAAGTCCTCATCCTCTCCCAAGGAGGAATCATCTAAGAAGGAGAGACCAAAGTTTTCATATTGCAAGAAACTAGGACATGATGAGTATAAGTGTTATGAGAAGAAAATTGATGTGTTGACTCACATTATTCAAAAGAACAATATCCAAATGTCATAATCATCACTTAGTACATCCTCTTCTTCGACACCATCATCATCTACATAGACAGGGACATCAGTTAGAGAGAAGGCTTCTTGATTCTGGAGCTTCTCATCATATGGCATCTTCACAAGGGATGTTCTTTTCATTTGAGTCATGTACTTTGACACCTATCTTGGTTGGTAACAATACACACATGCATGCATCTGGAAAAGGGACAATTGATATTGGACATAATACATTCAACAATGTGTTGTGTGTACCTTCCTTGTCAACCAATCTCCTTTCCATCTACCAGATTACTCATTGTGGTGCAGGGAAGATAGTTGAGTTCACTCCTAATTCAGTGATCATACAAGACTTGGAGAGCAAAGATATCATTGTAGTTGGGATGGATGATCATGCATCTCACCTATATACTTTCTCCCATTTTGCTTCTTTTGATGATGTAGATCCATTGATTGATATTCACACTCATGCATCAAGTGTGAATCATGTTTTTGAGGAGAAGTTTGGTCACTTGAACCTTGGTGTTCTTTCACCCACTTTGGTTCATGACACTAGTGCTGATCTTCTATCACCTCAACCTCCTACTTCTTCAGAGATCGACATCGACATGGTTTCATCTACTTCAGTTGAGTAAGATCGTACAAGTCATTCAAACACAACTTTGTGGGATACTTTTTTGGCAGGTATATCAGACTTGTTTTGTGAGTCTCATATTGTAGATTTGGAGGACAGACTTGAGGGGATATCTCTCCTCTTTGATGACAATTATAGCACAAATGCTACCCCATCTACTTCATCTTTGGAGGTTGTACTTCAGGGGTCTACCCAGAATTTTAGATTGGTCACACCTCATTGCATTGTGCCATTCTTTATTCTGACATGTGGGCACTTGAGTAGTTTTCAGAGACAACATATATCATGAGGCTTCTTCCTTCATACCTTGTGATGGAGTTTCTTCTACATCATCCTTTGGATTTGTTTCTTCCTAAGGGGAGATATGTTGTTTGCAGGTACAGGACACTTTCTAGCGTTCATCTTCAAGCATTCACCATTGGCACAGGAGCTACTTCATTTTGGGTGTACCTATAGTCTCTCACTTTCTCTCCTATGGGGGGGTTTATTATACATATGTGATAGAAGTTGTCCTTGGGGGGTCATGTTGAGTCCTCCTACTATCACTTCTTCTTTCACTTTCATTGTTTCATGCATTCTCACTTTTGGAGAGAAGTTTTTTCCCATGAGGTTTTGTCCTTTTCTCCACTTGAGATTTGTTGTACATGGGTACCTAACATAGCCTAGTAGCTGGGACCCATCCATCATTTCATCTTTCTTTAGTCAGCTTCTCCCTAAGTTGCACTTAAGGGGAGGTGTTGGTGTGAATAGGGTTATCACATAACTAGTTCACCCTTGTGTGGATAATCCACATTATTTAACTATTTACTAAAATAATATTCACACATCACACATAATTGACACATGTTAAGTTGACTTAGTGAGTATTCTAGGTGTTTCTAGTTGAGTCTAGTTGTGTGTTGAGTTGTTGATAGTCGGAGTGAGTTGTCTTATCCTCCACATGTGCAATTAGTTATCATCCTCTAATTGTCACATGTTGTAGGAATATCTCCACTTTCTACTCCACCTTTCTAGCTCTCACCTTGCCTTTATAAGCAAGGCTTTCTTCATGTATTGTAATCCAATGTAATCTCTTGTAATCTTGTAGTCTTTTGCATTCAATGATAGAATATCATTATTCTCTCATTTGATCTCTCTTGTGCTTTAATGAAGTCCTAGATCCTAGGTGGCTCCAATCATAGCCAACTCTAACACAATATTCAACCAAAGTTGCCTCTTCTACATCTTGCTTCTTCTTTATGTGTAGGGTCTCTAGTTGAGTTGCTAGATGACTTAAGATTTCTTCATTCATATTTGATAGGATATTGTTGAGTTCTACCCTAGAGACTTGAGTGGATGATTTTGTACAAGACAGAGCTCTCGAGCCTCTAATTTTCATCAAGGTGGAATGTGAATAGTTCGTACAGATTTGACAAATTCTATCAAATGTAAGTTGAGAGGTATGCCCTATTCAATTTAAATTTAGTGCATCCATATATTCTTCACTCATGCCTCTTAAGAATATAAATTTGAGTGACTCTAGAGAGAGTTGATTCTGTCGTGACTTCTTGATGCATAATTGAAACCATTCGAAATAATCTTTAAGAGTTTCATCTTCCTCTTAAGACATCCTAAAGATGTCATCTCCCTTTATATCCCTTCCATGACAATAGTCCTTGTACTTTTGTAGGAATTTCTCCTTCATGGTATCCTAGTTTGTTATTGGGTTTTGACCCAGCCACATGAACCATCACAAGGTTACATCCTTAAGGCTGGCCAGAAAGAGTTTGATTCTATATGCATATGTAGTGTAGTCATAGCTTCTACAAAGTATATCAAATTCAAAAAGGAATGTATCTAGGTCCTCAGTGATTAGCCCATGAACGTTTGGTAGAGCTGAAGCAGGTATATTCTTCAAGGTATCAGCTCTTGCTCAGTCTGTGATTGGAAATGCAAATGTATCTGACTCATCTGGATTCTCTACTACTTCTTCTGCCATTGTCTCTTGATGCCAACTGGCAATGTATTCCAAATCTGTAAGGTCCTTTGTTCTAATCGGTGGTTTAAAGTGGTATTACCCTTCTTCTGTTGTACTGGATCAAAGAAAACTCCCTAACTAATCTCTCTACTGCCACATGCAATGATGCTTTGAGCTAATAGCTCTGTTCCTGCACCATGTTAGTAGATAGTTTGGTAATGGATTGAATGTCTAAGTAATCCTAATTTCTTGGAAAATAAATCATATATCCTATGAAAGTAAAAACACTAGTCAAAAGAACTTAGAAACTCTAAACCTTAGCACCATTGCTGACAATGGCACTAACAATGTCTAACTCCATTATTAACCAATAGATGGATGCAGAAAGGGCATGGACACAACCCAACAAACCTATAAATCTTATATCAAGCAACCTAATGGCAATAATGTGTTACATTTAAATATGTCAAACCAGGCAATCATATTCTTCTTGGACAGTACCCATACTATATGTACACTCAAGGATTCCTAAGTTTAATCTAGAATTTGTGCATAGAAAAAAACTATGGAGAAGGAAACAAACTCTACTTTACGAGGAACAACAATTGCTACAACTAGGTAATGTTGTTTAGGAATAATAAATGCTTCATTTAGTAGAAAAATAGTCTATGTAAATTATAATAGAGAAATGGTCTATATACTAAGTCGGTGATCACCTCGAACATTCCTTAATTTAATAAACCATAATAACTCAATGAACTAATGATGTAAACTAACAATGTAGACTAACAATATCAATGAACAACACCTCAAGGACATGTTTTCAGATAAACTTGGGATAATACAATGATTGTTATTCTATCTTTACTTCTTTTATGATTCATTTATATTTGTATTCTTCTAATTTATTGAGCTTTAATTTATCAGTTCTTTTTATTTCTCTAATTTTCTCATTTGAGGCACTTTAATGTTACAGCTTCTAGTGTGTATGGAGCATTGTGACTATCGTATAGTGTCATATCCTAGAGGGATCATTGACAGGTCGTTTAGGGGAGTAGATGGCCTGGAGAATCTTGTACATACTAAGTTATATTTGTAGGGCTCATAGAGAGGACCCTGAGACCATCCTTCATGTTTTTCTACTTGGCATAGTAGAATTCTACATGGCATGGATATTCATTGTTATTTGGTACTACAGTATGGATGATATTGGGTTCCCTCTTGAGGTGAGATTATATGATGTACATTGATTTGGATATTGGCACATTAGTTACTACATGGCATGGTTATTCACTCATTGATCATTCATCTCTATGGCACTATGGATTGCTCAATGGCCTATTATTGTTGTTCTCCTCATAATACCCCTCTTGATGTTGTCTTGTGATGTGAATCCCCAGTGATGTGAAAAACCATTTATGTGTAAGTTGTGCATTTTGTCATGTTTGTGGTTGCATATTAGAAGTAAAATGTTTTATTATGCCCTGTAGAGTGACAAATTACTATATTATATGATAGAGAGGTCATGCAAGCTATGAAAATAGAGATTGAAATCATGTAAATGTGCATATATATATGTGTTGTGTGCTCCATTTTCAAAATGTCTGCATGTGAAGGGTTAGAAAATTGAAAATTTTATATCTTGAAATGTGCAATTTTCTACATTCATGACAAAATTATGTAGTTTATGCTAGTATAAATGTGCAAATTGATGGTTGTGAGCAACTAGTTGGCCGTTTCAAAACGTGAATGTTTGAAAGAAAGAAAAGAAAATTGATTATTATAGCCTCATTATTTATTTGATTAGAGAAAACAATTGCATGATAATGTATATTTTGTTTGAAATTGAGTGTCTTGCCTCTTCCTCACTTGTGTACTAGAAATTATCACATGTAATTGTGTGTACCGTGGGGAAAGTGATAGTCTAAATTTTGTAATTGTCTTGAATTTTATGGAACTAATGTGTGTTATGGCTGCATGTAGCATTGTGACTTTCAGGAGTAAGTCAAGCTCTTGGGGGGAGTATGTAGTGCCTCCCTAGTCCTAGCCTAATCGAGGTGACATCGAGGTATAAAATTTGAGCTATATATGATGTTGTGTTACTAACATTTTGTTATGTTAGATTTTATATTGAGATTGGGTGTACATGTGGAGAGGATGACACCTTGACATTGGCATACTATGTGAATGATCACAGATGTTGAAATCCTCTTATGTGGGCTATTCATGCTTTGGCTATTATATGATATGTATATACAGGTGTTATAATGTTCTATGAGTGGTGCAGGTACCAGGAACTGACTCCACCTAGCTTCACAGGTCTGAGCTTGCCTAATGCCCCAATGGTGGTGAGTTGGAGATGACACATTGGCCATACACCCTATCTTAGCCACTGTCTCCATTAAGTGATCCGATGTGGCATTTTTTCCCTCAGACACCTTTCAGTTATCATCTGATTACCCCATCCTTGGTGAGTCTAACTCATGTGGTTATGGTGTTGAGTTAGTCCTTGTGGGTTACCATCAAGTGTTTTATTTATTTTGTAATTTTATTTCGGGGTGTTAGAATTTTGACCTCGTGCTTTGTTTCCGTATGATTTTCAAGAGAGGAATTTTTTTATATACCTACTTTAGATATAATTGAACACATAAGAAAAGTAGTAGTAGTAATAATAATAATAATAATAATAATAATAATAATAATAATAATAATAATAATAATAATAATAAAGATGATAGTAAATTAAATATAGTGTTATAAAGAAATTAAAAAAAAAGATAAAGATACAAGTATTTGTAGAAGATATCTATGATAGTAGCGGTAAAAAGTATGTGTGAGAGAAGAATAACGAAGTGATTATTTGAGTGTAAGATATTATAGGGTGAGTAGTGTTTTATAACTTGATTGTGTAATAATTTTTTAGCTGTTAATAACTACTAAATTATATAATGTTAACTCTTAGCCCTATTGTGTGCATTCGATGAGTTGACACCTCTTGGAGGCTCTCTACCAAATAGGCCACGTGCCTCATCATTGCTACCACAAAATGCATGCATGGACATCCTTGGAGGAAAAAGGAAAATTTGGGGGATTATTATTTTTTTAGGGGGGGGGGGGGGCGGGAATTCAAACTTCAAGATCATGCTATGACCTTGGCTTTAATGTCTGAGATGAATATACTTAAGGGGACATATGCATATAGAACCAGAATCCAATAGTTTGCCAATAATATGTACATCAAATATATTTAGGGGTTCAAAAACCATGGGAAAATAATAGGTGCATTGAGGAGGCATTCTCATAGACAGATCATTGTGTTCCCAATGACCCAAGCTATGTGGTTACATGGCTCAACAATTCCAAGGAATATTTTTCTAGGGCAATGAAGTGCAATATTTCTTCATTTCCTTTCGAGACATGGATTGCTCCTAAGGAGCATGCTTCTCAATTATGAGCAGATAGAAGATGAACATGTAAGTTTTATTGTGCTTTTGACAAGTTGTCAAATAAGCTAGTTCTAAGGCTCAAAACAAGTCCTAATAAGATGTATTCTTGATTGGATTTGGGTATTGTGTGTTAGAAAAATATGCATCGAAGAATTGAATTAAAAAGTGAAATAACAATAAGATACACACTTGATATATGAAAAAATGTTTGCAAATGACATGTGTTTAAAATAGGCCCTTTCAACAAGATGTTCTTTTGATGTGGGAAATATTACTTGTATTGTATGTTTCCTAAGTGGGGAATTTGAGTAACACATGATCTTATTGAGGAAAACTAGGCTTTCCCCTACGAGCTAAAAATATCACTCAGCATCTACTTTATTATTGTTGTTGGGTTGTACCATTGGGACCAACTTTTCACTCTATATTCTTCATTAGAGTTTATGTACAACCAAATCAACCTACTAAATACTTTTCCAGTCTATCTGGATGATGGCTCTCCTATGGGCAGCTATGAAGGCATTCAAAACAACTATAGTCTACCACATCCCCTATTGCAACATATCCTCATTCCTTAATGTTATAAACTAATCTTTAGTTGTCCACACCTATACCAAGCCAAATCAACAAATCCATTTTGTGTAATTCCTACAATCAGTGCGTTCCATGAGACGTTGCCTTGAGACATTTGGTCAACAGTTCGTGAGCCTTCTCTTGCCTTACACATTTTGCATACATGTCTACCAGCGCACTTGCTACTGTAACATCTGAAAAATATTCCTCTTCATTCTTACTTTGACATATGTCCATAACCTATTCTTAGGCTGGCATTTGGCACAGGCAGTGAGGATGCTAGCAAGGGTTTGAGAATTTGGCTTTACGCCTGCTAATAGCAGTTTCTTAATAAGTTACAAAAGTCTTTTCAAAATATCCATATTGTATGTAACCTGCAATCATTGCTTTCCATGAGACCACATCTCTTTGAGACATTCAAATCAAATGTTTTACCCACAGTACACTCATAATATAGTCTTTAAAACTTAGAACACTAGTTGCTTACAAGAGGATATTTATAGAAACTTCAATGATCAAATTCATAGATTTACATAGCATAGATTAGAAAACATGGAAGAACTACAACTCGGACTAACTAAGCTAAAAGTATGTGAGTTTTCAAACCCTCAAAACTAATAATGATTTACAATAAATAGAGATCTCAAGAGTCCCAAGATCTACTTTCCCACAAGAATCAATAAAATTCAATCTTATCGTACAAGGCATTTCTTCATTCTAGAATTAAATTACATTCTCAAACAATAATTTTATTTCCAGTTTGTTTCATGCTCACTTACACCACTTTGTAAAGGGAATTAATGAATTTTCCTACTTTTGTAGTCATCCAAGCAAGGTACATGTATACGATTTTGAGTCACAAGTTCGCTAGTGATTTTGTTACCATAGGCATTAATGGTGATGACTCTTGGTTTCTCCTTTTGGTATGAATGTCTTTTCCGAGCTGCAATTACCCAGGAAGATTTGATTTGCCTTCAGGATCAACATGTCACTACAATTGGGTGCCAACTGCTACTGACATATCAATTACTTAACAACTCAGTGAGTTTTCCAATGATGTTCTGGAACCATTGATCACCACCAATGAGGAGTTTGCAATGAAACATCAATTTATAAAATCTTTAGACATTAAATGTTAGGTGTCATTGTACACAAAACCACAATTTATATCGAGAAAACCTTACAAGAGATGAAATCTTATTTAAATCTTGACCTTGAAAATCAGAAGATAATTATTTTAACCACCTTGCAAAATGAAAACACAAGACTCAAAATCTATATCTTGGTTACTACCATGATCATATTTGAAGAAACACTTATCAGTGAACAAGACCACTTCATGACATGAATGTGAATCTGTCTGGTTTTTCCTGTAATGAAACAATACCCAATAGTTAGACAAGTTCCCATGGATTCCAGTTGACCTAGAGTAGAATCGTTTGTATCATGTTAAAATATGTTTTATTTTTTTCTATTGTTTACATGAAATATGCCCATCAAATTGTTCCCTTGTATTGTGATCCTATGTTTATGCCATTGGGATGACAAGTGGTAGTATTTCATTAGTTGTGAGCTATTTCCTTATCGTCATGTCACCAAGACTTGGGGTTAATAACTAGGATTACCATAAGACTCACTTGGGTAAACTCTGAGTTACTCTACTTTAAAATCTGGACCCAAACTTGAAAATTATATTCTAGTTCATAAAATATCAAGTTTGTATTTTTTATTAGATACCAAAATGGACCATTTGGATCCCTTCTTCCCCCAATGAAATCTCGATCAAATTTGGAATTATATCAGCTGTATAATAGATTAGATCTAGTTTTACCTTAACTCATGAGATTATGAGATGAGATCTTCTATATAGCTTATCCCTTATTGTTGTCACCATCCTCTCACCCCTTCTTATTTGAGTAGTGCCTCATTGGCATGATTGCCACGTGCTTAAGTTGTGACATGTGAACTATGTGTCTTTGTGGTATCCCTTGTGTAGTTGTGTATATGTGTGCTCTTTCCCTACTATTACTATGCTTGTGTATGGAGATGGTATGATCTCCGAGCACGGGGGTGGACCCTTGAGGTTCCATATGGTAGGGTGGTGTTGCACCCATCATTGGGGATTCTAGATATTGACACCAGTTTTGGCAATGACATCAGCGAGGGCTGCACCTTCTTCCTCTCTAGTTTTCTAGATATATTTTCTTATGTATTTGTACAATTCAGTGAACCGAGTGATATGTATTGTAATCTTGTAATAATGTAATTTGTTCTTGAGACACTCCTAATCTATAGTTCATTGTAATTAAAGCATATGATGTAACTCTTATGTATTAGATATATTGCGTTAATCTTCTAATCATGTTATCTATCTTGGTGGCAGGATGATGTTGCACTTCATGTTCTGAGTTAGTTTAGAGTGTTGATATATCTATATATTTATCTTAATGTTTTTTAAAAAAAATTGTTGTGCCCTTTTTGGTCTCTTCTTTTAGGGTGGTAAGTTGGGTCATTACATAGGTATCAAAGAACCCAAGTTTTACAACTTTGGGAAGACTGGGGAGTGTTTCTAGGGTCTAATCTTTTGTTTGTCCATGTTATTTAATAGTCTTCTATGAGTTTCAACTTGATAGTTGTAGACTAGGATGATGCTTTATCCTCTCAAGAGTTGTGAGTATGTCTGTGAGTAGTTTGTGATCCATAACATGTAGATGGATGAGGCTGTTTCTTTCTCTAACCTAGTGCATCTTCTAGATATGTAGTAGGTTGGATGGTAGTTAGATAAGAAGGTTGAGTGTCTCTTTTCATTTCTTGAGATGCTTCCTGGATGTCGAGGGTAGCTATATGGTTAAACATTTTTGTCTTATTTTAATTCTTTTATCTAATTGATTGTTAGATTGGTTGTTAGTGTGTTCCATAACCTTACAAATGTAGTGCTCTCGCATTCATAGAAAGGATTTAGCTAAATTGGTGTAGCTATAGACAACTTGTAATTAGAGTTTGATTGTTGGTTAAACATGAGTGCCTTGAGAATGATTTTGGTGGGAACTTTTAAGATAAGATGATTATGTATGACATAGTAATTGGAAATTTGCTACCTTGAAATAGATTTTTACATTCAATTGATATTGCATCATGAAATATTGAAAATTCCTTGAAATGAGTACCAATTGCATAATTTATTTCAAAAATTTGGTTTCAATATTAAGTAGTGAACTAGAAAAAGGAATAAAGGAATTATGTTTCTTGTTGTGATTGCCCTTGTGATATTTGTACGTGTGGGTGGATAAACCATTTTCCCTATCCATTTGTTCCTTGGGTTGAGGATGAACCATAATGTGCCTTGAGCATATACTCAGTCCTAGCTATAGTTATATGGTAGATATATTGATGTCATCATGGATTTCTAGTATTTGGGATGGTAGCTTGATGAAGTGATACTTGTGTGTAATGAGATAATAGTGAATGCTACTATCATATAGGGATGATATGACTTTTGGTGTGGCCATCAGTATGAGTATGAGGTGTATTGCTCTCTACTTAGAATAATGTCAATGGGGCTTGGTATTTTTGTAGGTCCCCTATTCATGTGGATTTGTCATGCAGATATATGATCAAACTATTATGTGGTTAGAGGACCACCATATTATTCTATGGTTTGAGAACCACCATATTATTCTATGGTTTGAGAACCACCTTACTACTCTATGGCCACCATATTATTTTGTGGTTTGAGAACCACCATATTATTTTGTGGTATAAGACCACCATGATATTACATGCTATTTATTATCTTATTTGGTTTGAGCCCACTATACGATTCCCCTCCTCCACTTAGGTGAACTTGTTGCAAGGTCATATGGTGTCCGTAATGTGCAAATTTCTAAGAGATTGTGGGAATATTTATTCTATGGTGTTGAATATTTCTCTTGCAAGCCAATAGTGCTTTGTTACATTGGGCTAATTAGCTATTTTTTATGTTTGAGTTAGTCCTTTTGTCTCAAGGACGTGTTTTCGATAAACTTGGGATAATACAATATTGATTGTATTCATCTTTACTTCTTTTATTGATTCATTACATTAGTATTCTTCTACTTTATTGACATTTAATTTATGAGTTGCTTTACTTCTCTAATTTTCTTGTAATGTGGGGACTTTAATATTGTAACTGCTCGTATGTATGGAGTGTTGTGACTAGGTATGCTTGTCATATCTAGAGGGATCACTGACAGGTCATTTAGGGGAGTAGATGGCTTGGGGGAATCTTGTAGATATTGAGTTATATTTGAAGCACTCCTAGAGAGGCTCTCTGAGACCATCCTTCATGATCTTCTACTTGGCACAGTGGAATTCTACATTGCATGGATATTCATTGTTATTCGGTACTACAGTATAGGATGATATTGGGTTCCCTCTTGAGGTGACATTATATGATGTATGTTGCATTGGATATTGTCACAACAGTTACTGCATGGCATGGTTATTCACTCATTGATCATTTAGCTCTATGGCACTATGGATTGCTCAGTGGCCTATTAGTGTTGTCCTCCTCATAATACCCCTCTTGATGTAGCATTGTGATGTGAATCCTTGGTGATGTGAAAGAGCATTTATGTGTAAGTTGTGCATTTTGTCATGTTGCTATTAGAAGTAAAAATGTTTCATTATGCCTTGAAGAGTGACAAATTACTGTATTTTATGATAGATAGGTTATGCAATCTATGAAAATAGAGGTTGAAATCATGTAAATGTGCATATATATGTGTTGTGTGCTCCATTGTAAATATGAATGCATGTGATGGGTTAGAAAATTGAAAATTTTATATATTGAAAAGTGCAATTTGCTGCATTCATGACAAAATTATGTAGTTTATGCTAGTATAAATGTGCAAATTGATGGTTGTGAGCAACTAGTTGGCTGTTTGAAACAATGAATGCTTGAAAGAAAGAAAAGAAAACTAATTATTATAGTCTCATTCTTTATTTGATTAGAGGAAACAATTGCATGATAATGTATATTTTGTATGAAATTGAGTGCCTTGCCTCTTCCTCACTTTTGTACTAGAAATTATCACACGTAATTGTGTGTACCGTGGGGAAAGTGATAGTCTAAATTTTATAATTGTCTTGAATTTTATGGAACTAACATGTGTTATACTTGCATTTAGCATTGTGACTTTTAGGAGTAAGTCAAGCTCTTGTGGGGGAGTATGTAGTGCCTCACTAGTCCTAGCCTAACCAAGGTGACATCAAGGTATGAAATTTAAGCTATATATGATGTTGTGTTATTGATATTTTGTTATGTTAGATTTCATATTGAGATTGGGTGTACATGTGGAGAGGATGATACCTTGACATTGGCATACTATGCGAATGATCATGGATGTTGAAATCCTCCGATGTGGGCTATTGATGCTTTGACTATTATATGATATGTATATGTAGGTATTATAATGTCGTCTGAGTGGTGCAAGTACCAGGCACTGATTCCACCTAGATTCATAGGTCTGAGCATGCCTAATGCCCCAGTGATGGTGAGTTGGAGATGACACACTAGCCATATACCCTAGCTTAGCCACTGTCTCCATTCAAGGATGAGTGATCCGATGAGGTGTTTTTTCCCTCAGACACCTTCCAGTTATCATCCGATTACCCCATCCAAGTTGGTGAGTCTGACCCGTGTGGTTATGGTGCTGAGTTGGTCCTTGTGGGTTGCATCAAGTGTTTTGTTTATTTTCTAATTTTATTTTGGGATGTTACAATTTTGACCTCGTGCTTTGTTTCTGTATGGTTTTCAAGAGACAGGAATTTTTTATATACCTACTTTATATATAATTGAACAAATAATAAAAGTAATAATAATAATAATAATAATAATAATAATAATAATAATAATAATAATGCTGATGATGGCATGGTTCAGTGGTTAAGTCGCTCGGTTGTAGTGGCGGCCACCAGAGTTCAAACCCTCACTAGGCCAACAAGCTCGCAAGGCTTTATGCCTTCACTGGGCCAATGAGCTCACAAGTTTGAAGTGTTCTTCCTAGGGGATGAGGTCCTCCAGTTGTGGCCTTACCGGTTCATTGCTCTGAGCAAAAGCATTCACATTGACCCGGAGGAGTGTCGCACCAGCGTCGCCGGTCACATTAAAAAGTTTACCAGGTGCATTATTTTTAAAATAATAATAATAATAATAATAAATTAAATATAGTATTATAAATAAATAAATAAAAGATAAGAGTATTTTTCGAAGATAGCTATGATAGGAGTGGTAAAAAATATGTGTGAGAGAAGAATAATCAATGATTAAATGAGTGTAAGATATTATAAGGTGAGTAGTGTTTTATAACTTGATTGTGTAATAAATCTTTAGCTATTAATAACTACCAAATTATATTTTGTTAACTCTTAGCCCTATTTTTGTGCATTCGATGAGCTGACACCTCTTGGAGGCTCTTTACCAAATAGGCCACGTGCCTCATCACTGCTACCACAAAATACATGCATGGATAGCCTTGGGGGCAAAGGAAATTTTAGGAAATTGTTATTTTTTGGGGGGTGGGCGGCAATTGAGACTTCAGGATCATGCTATGACCTTGGCTATAATGTCTGAGTTGAATATACATTATGGGATATATATATATATATATATATATATATATATATATATATATATAGATCTAGGATCCAATAGTTTTCCAGTAATCTGCACATCAAATATATTCAGGTATTCAAAAACCATGGGAAAATAATAGGAGCATCGAGGAGGCATTCTCATAGTCAGATAATTACCTTCCCATTCTCCCAAGCTATGTGGTTACCAGTCTCAAAAAATGCCAAGGAATATTTTTCTAAGGCAATGAAGTGCAATATTTTTTCATTTCCTTTCGAGACATGGATTGCTCCTAAGGAACATGCTTCTCAACTATGAGTAGATAGAAGATGAACGGGTAAGTTTTCTTGTGCTTTTGATAGGCTTGTCAAATAAGTTAGTTCTAAGGCTCAAACAAGTCATAATAAGATGTATTCTTGATTGGATTGGGGTATTGTGTGTTAGAAAAATATGCAGTACAAAATTGAATTAAACAATGAAATAGCAATAAGATATGTACTATTGATTTATGAAAAATCATCTGCAAATTGCATGTGTTTAAAATAGGCCCTTTCAATATAATGTACTTTTCATGAGGGGAAATATTACTTGTATTGTATGGTTTCCTAAGTGGGGAATTTGAGTAACACATGATCTTACTGAGGAAAACTAGGCTTTCCCCTATGGGCTAAAAATATTACTTAGCATCTGCTCCATTATTTTTGTGGGGGTGCATCATTGGGACCAATTTTTCACTCTGTATTCTTAATTAGAGTTTGTGTGCAACCAAATCAACCTACTAAATACTTTACCAGTCTATTTGGCTGATGGCACTCCTATGGACATCTATGAAGACATTTAGAACAACTATCATCTACTGCATCCCTTGTTCCAACATATCCTCATTCCTTAACATTATAAACTGATTTGTGGTTGTCCACACCTATACCAAGCCAAATCAACCAAATCCATTTTGTGTAATTCCTACAATCAGTGCATTCCATGAGATGACATTGCCTTGAGGCATTTGGTCAATAGTTTGTAATCCTTGTCTCTACTTACACCTTTTGTATACATGTCTACCAGCGCACTTGCTACTATAACATATGACTAATATTCCTCTTTGTTCTTTCTTTGACGGATGTCCATAACCTTTCCCTAGGCTGGCATTTGGCATGGGCAGTGAGGATGCTAGCAAAGGTTTGAGAATTTGGCTTTATGCCTGCTAATAGTAGTTGCTTAAAAGTTTCTAAAGACTTTTCAACAAATCCATATTGTGCATAACATGCAATCATTGATTTCCATGAGACCACATCTCTTTGAGACATTCTAATCAAACATTTTACCCACAGTACACTCATAATATAGTCTTTAAAACTCAAAACATGAGTTGCTTACAAGAAGATATTCATAGAATCTTCAGTGATCAAATTCATAGATTTACACAGCATAGATTGCAAAACAGGGAAGAACTACAATTGGGACAGACTAAGCTAAAAGTATTGGAGTTTTCAAACCCTTAAAACTAATAATGATTTACAATACACAGAGATCCCAAGAGTCCCAAGATCTTCTTTCCCACAAGAATGAGTAATATTCAATCTTATCATCTAAGGCATTTCTTCATTCTAGAATTAAATTGCATTCTCAAACAATAATTTGATTTTCATTTTTTTTCATTTTCACTTACTCACTTTGTAAGGGGAATTAATGAATTTTCCTACTGTTGCAATCATCCAAGCAAGGTATGTGTAGACAATTTTGAGTCACAAGTTTGCTACTGATTTTGTTACCATAGGCATTAATGTGATGACTCTTGGTTCACCTTTTGATATGAATATCTTACCAAGCTACAATTACCCAAGAAGATTTTATTTGCCTTCAAGATTAACATGTCACTACAATTGGGTGCCGACTATTGGTGACATATCAATTACTGAACACCTTAGTGAGTTTTCAAATGGAATTCTAGAACCATTGATCACCACCAATGAGAAGTCTGCAATGAAACATCAAATTATAAAATCTTCAGAGATTAAATGTCAGGTGGCCTTCTTGTACACAAGAACACAATTTATATCGAGAAAACCTTACAAGAGATGAAATCTAATTAAATCTTGGCCTTGAAAACTAGAAGATAATCATTTTAACCACCTTCCAAAAAGAAAACACAAGACTCAAAATCTATATATTGGTTACTACCATGATCATATTTGAAGCAACACTTATCAGTGAACAAGACCACTTCACGACTTGAATGTGAATCTATCTAGTTTTTCCTACAATGAAACAATACCCAATGGTTAGATGAGTTCCCATGGATTCCTGTTGACCCATAGTAGATTCATTTGTATCATGTTAAAATATGTTTTAATTTTTTTTTCTATTATTCACATGAAATATGCCCATCAAATTGTTCAGTTGTATTGTGATCCTATGTTTATACCATTGGGATGACAAGTGGTAGTGTTTCATTAGTGGTGAGCTATTACCTTGTCATCATGTCACCAAGACTTGGGGTTAATAACTAGGGTTACCATAAGACTCACCTGGGTAAAATTTGAGTTACTCTGCTTTAAAATCTAGACACGAACTTGAAAATTATATTTTAGTTCATAAAATATCAAGTTTGTATTTTTTATCGGACAACAAAATGGACCATTTGGATCCCTTCTTCCCTTAATGAAATCTCAATTAAATTTGGAATTATATCATGTGTGAATAGATTGGGACTAGTTTTAGCCTTAACTTGTGAGATTATGAGATGAGTTCTTCTATATAGATTCTCCCTTATTATTGTCACCATCTTCTCACCCCTTCTTATTTGAGTAGTGCCTCATTGGCATTATTGCTACATGCTTAAGTTGTGACATGTGAACTATGTGTCTTTGTGGCATTCCTTGTGTGCTTGTGTATATGAGTCTTCTTTCGCTACTAATGTTATGCTTGTGTATGGCCATGGTATCATCTCCGAGCATGGGGGGTGGGACCCTTAAGGTTCCACATGTTAAGGTGGTGTTGCACCCATCATTAGGGATTCCAAATATCGACACTAGTTTGGCAATGACATCGATAAGGGCTGCACCTTCTTCCTCTCTAGTTTTCTAGATATATGTTCTTATGTATTTGTATAACTCAGTGAACCGAGTGATATGTATTGTAATCTTGTAATAATGTAATTTGTTCTTGAGACACTCCTAATCTGGAGTTCATTGTAATTAAATTATATGATGTAACTCTTCTATAATAGATGTATTGCGTTAATCTTCCACTCATGTTATCTATCTTGGTGGTAGGATAATGTTGCACTTCATGTTCTGAGTAAATTTAGAGTATTTATATAACTATATATTTATCTTAATGTATTTTAAAAAAATTGTTGTGCCCTTTTTGGGCTCTTGTTCTAGGGTGACTGGTTGGGTTGTTACATAATGTTACGAAAACTCCCTATGAATTGTGGTATGGAAGAATTCCTATAGTAAAATATTTCAAAGTCTTCGGAAGAAAGTGCTATATCAGAAGAGATTAAGATCTAGTGAAATTTGATGCAAGATGTGATGAAGGAATCTTCCTTGGATACTCTACCAAGAGTAATGCCTACCAGTGCTACAAGAAAAGGTTGAAAAAGATTGTTGAGAGTGGCTATGAATTTGATGAATCTGCTGCTATAACTTATGAAGAAAAAGTTGAACAAGAAGATTGTAAGGATGAAGAAGAAAAGACTCCAGAAGTTGTTGCTAAAATCACTAGGTATGTAAGAATCAATTAGTCTGAAGATCAAATTATTGGAGACAAATACAAAGGAGTACTGACAAGGAAAAGAGTTGCAAAAGAATAAGTGAATTATTGTTTGCTCTCTATAGCTGAACCAAAAACTGTGAATGAAGCTTGTAATGATGAAAATTGGGTAAAATAAATGGAGGAAGAACTAATGCAAATAGAGAAGAATGAAACTTGGAAATTAGTTCCCAGACCTGTTGATAAAAATTTTATTGCTAGGACCAAATGAGTTTTCAGGAATAAGCTAAATGAGAATGGATAAGTTGTAAGGAATAAAGAAAGGCTTTTGTGCAAAGGATATTCTCAAATTGAAGGAATAGATTTTGAAGAGACTTTTGCTCCACTAGCTCGGATTGAAGCAACCAGAATGTTTCTAGTATTTATAGCTCACAAAGATTTGAAAGTGTATCATCTATGGATGTGAATTCTACATTTCTAAATGGTAAGTTGGACGAGGATGTCTACATTAAGAAAATAGAAGGATTTCAGTTATCAAACGAAGGTCATATGGTGTGTAGGTTAAAGAAAGCTTTGTATGGACTCAAGCAAGCTCCTAGATCCTTGTATGCAACATTGGATAAGTACATATTACAATTAGGGTTCAATAAAGATACTGCTAATAGTAATCTTTATTTCAATATTAATGGTGATCAAATTTTGATTGTAAAAGTCCTTGTTGATGATATCATCTTTGGAGGAAATGAAGGTATGTGTAGGAAATTTGCTGGTGAAATGCAAAAGGAGTTTGAGATGTCCATGTTTGGTGAGATAAATTTCTTTTTACATCGACAAGTTACTTAATCAGATAAAGGAATCTTCATATCCCAATCTAAGTATGTGAAAGAGTTGTTGAAGTTTAGAATGGAGGACTCTAAACTAGTATGTACTCCCATGGTGACTAGTTGTAAGTTGAGTAAAAATGATGAATCGCCTAGGACTAATAAAAAAAGGTACAAATCCATGATTGGAGGATTACTTTATTTAACTCAATCCAAACCTGATATAATGCATGTAGTATGTCTTGTGGCAAGATTTCAAGAAGATCCTAGAGAATCACATGTGATAGCAGTGAAGAGAATTCTGAGATATTTGAAACGCACATCAAATCATGGCTTGTGGTATCCAAAGGACAATGATTTCACTCTATGTGCTTATACAGATGCAGATTGGGCTAGAGATCTTGATGATAAAAAGACTACAAGTGGAGGTGCTTTCTTTTTGGGTAATAGATTGGCTTCATGGTTCACAATAAACAAGACTCAATCTCTTTGTCAACTGCAGAAGTAGAATATATTGTAGAAACATGTTCTTGTACTCAAGTGTTATGGATGAAGCAGACTTTGAGGGACATAAAAGTTGTGTATAAAGATCCAGTTGCAATCTTTTGTGACAATACAAGTGCCATAAGCATTTCAAAGAATCTAGTGATGCACTCAAGAGCAAAGCACATATCAATAAGGTATCACTTTTTGAGAGAGAAGGTTATAGAGAATGAAGTAAAGATGGAATATGTGTCATCAAAGGATTAGATTGCAAATATTTTCACTAAACCTCTGCCTAAACATACCTTTGAGTATCTCAGAGAAAAGTTAGGGGTCATTACCCCTCCTACTCTAAACTTAAATACATAGGAAGGCATCAGTCTAGTGGTGCTCAAAATCTCATTCTTTGATCTAGATTGATGTTTTGAGGGCAACCTCTCAGGGGGAGTAGCTAGATGTTTCTGATAAAGAAGGTGTTTATACCAGAGAAAGTTCAGTGGACCAAAGTAGCAACATGTAAGTATCTGCCCTTTGCCATTGATGTCAAAGGGGGAGAGAAATCATGTGAAAAACTCAAGGGGAGAAAGAATGCATATGTGTAAAAAGAAAGGGGGAGTATCTTGTCTTGATGGCCATTACAATTTTTCACATCATATGTTGCCATCAATGACAAAGGGGGAGATTGTTACAAGTATGTGCCTAATAGGTGTTGACATTATTGTCAATATATTAGTGTTGTCGTTGGTCCCAATTGTGCTCTTGATTTTGATGTTTGTTAGAGTTAGAGATAATGAGTAAGTGATCCTGATGCTGAGGATATTGAGAAAATTAGCTCCTTCAGTGGAAACAATGAATTGTAGTTCAAATAGTGTATTATAGAGTATCTTTGTTTACAGAAGAACAGTCCAACAATTTGCTCCACATTTCCTATAGAATGACTATCTTTGTCTATGGATTGGAAGTTATTTAGAGGCATGTTTGAAGATGCTATGTTCCAAGTTTGAGCCTCTAGTATGAAGATTTGAGTGAGTTATGTCTTGGAATCAAGTTTGTAATGATGGTTAAGCACCTTCAACTCTAATGGTTCATGATTTGGTGGTCCTCAAGCAATCTTTTCTTTATGATAGTGGCTGACATTATTGGTTAATTTCTCCAATTTGAAGAATCTTCTTGACATAATGGTTAGAGGTTATGTGAATGTTCCTGGTGATTACAATGTGGTTGTGGATGTCTCTTGATCGTGTTCCTACCTTCAGATTGGTCTGCAAAGAGAAATTGGATCGTGAATGAAGACTATTCATGGAAGTCTTAGTTTTAACACCTATCTTAGCCAACCTAGTTGTTTTCACTAGTTACGGAGATGCATTGAAGATTGTAGAAGCATATTGTGGCATGGAATATTGCATTTGAGTCCCAACTAAGGCATGGTGTGATCCACATACATCTTTATGTAATCTTTTCCTTAACAAATTTTTGTATTAGGTCTAGATCTATTTTATGTATATTTGTAATGCTGACCTTGGAGATTGTTCCAATGGTTGATGAATGTAATGCCAACCTTGGAGATTGTTCAAATGGTTGATGAATGTAATGCTGACCTTGATGTATATTCCAAGGTTGATGAAGTGTAAAAGAACATTTAATGAAGTTACAAAAAAGATGACCTTAGGAGATAATGAGAAGATAAGTGAAAAGGTGTAAGAAAAGCATAGCAGAGGAGTTATAATGTCCTTCAATGGAACTGAACTCAGTCATGGAGTATATGCTATCAAATCATTTCACCAACCCTTGGTAGTGAGCCACCCCTTAGCAGTGAGCCAATTTTTACAGTGAGCATTTTGGGTAGTCAACTTAGCATGTGAATAATGTGTTATGTGTGAATATTATTTAACTAATAAATAGTTAAATAATATGAGTTATCAACACAAGGGTGAACCGATTAGGTGATAACCCTTTTCACACCAACACTATTAGGGCATACATAACTTTCATTTTATGATTTGGTTTTTTATAATATATCTAGGGTATCCATATAATGTAGCTTTTTTTATTTATACACATGAAATCATCCATACTTAGATTGCAGATCTAGAGATATGATCAACTTACTAACTATCTATCTCTATTGATATTTAATTGGAATTATACTATAATTAAATTTGTGATTTCCCCTTGATTGCTTTGGTTTTTTTGATGCATCCTCTTTACCTTTCTATCTTCTCTACCTGATAATGGCCCCCATCAATTTAAAAATGTCTTTTGAGTCCATTATAGAGGCCAAAACAAGATCAAAAATTCAACTTCTTCATGGTTGTCCTAGGGTTTCTAGGTTGTCAAATTTTAGTTTTAGGACTATTTATTGTACTATTTTAGGTCAAACAATGATTGGATTTTGAATTTAGGATACTTATACAACATTTTCCTTCAAATCCTTTAGCTAATTAGAAGGTTTCTCTCAAGGTTTTTTGGCTTTTATGACCATGTATACACTGTTGTTTAACTATGACAGTAGTAGGTAGTTTTGGAACATTGTAGGAATTGTGCTCTTGTCACCCCTGCATGGATTGTTTTCTTTGCTTATACCTAATGGATTAACTTTATTATTATTTCATGACCTTCATTAAAACCCAAGACTAATTATAATGACATGATAATATCCAAGAAATTGTCAAAAAATTTCAACATAATGCAATGAATCATGAACTTGTACAATCAAAACCAAGCTACTCAACCATGACTTAGAGCACTCATAACAAGATGAAATACCCAAAATAAACTGAGAAACTCATTGAAAGATCCAATCAAAATAGGTTGTCCCCATTTTTCTTATGCAAAAAGTGGGGCATGTGTGCAAGGCACAACAGAGTTGATCTATGAATGTGTGCATATAATGAGGTCTGATATGTTTTGTATTATATGTTTTCTTTGCATTGCATAATTCCATACTATTTTCCATGTTTCTCTCACTCTCATGTTTGGGGTATAAATTTAGTTTAGATAATTAGCCTAAGCTCAGATCTCTAAATTATTTCCTCCCCATTTCTTCCAACAATACCTGAACCTAGTTGTTAATCTTCTCTTGCCGTACTTTCTAGTTTAAATGTTTAACAGATGTTAAATACATGTGTAAGAACAATTTAATTCATTGCAAAGTTTTTTTATGGTATTCCCTTTTGTTTCATATGGGTTATTACAACTCTATTCTGAATTATTAACTATGTCCATTGCATGATGTGTGATATATGCATTGCATGATGATTTACATTTAGTTCTATTTATGTTTTTCTAATGTATCCTCTTCTTTCTTGTAATCCTTGAATCTATTTCCTAATAAATTAGGCACCAGTCAAATTGGTGATGGGTGAAAATCTCTCTCTCTCTCTCTCTCTCTCTCTCTCTCTCTCTCTCTCTCTCTCTCTCTCTCTCTCTCTCTCTCTCTCTCTCTCTCTCTCTCTCTCTCTCTCTCTCTCTCTTTCTCTCTCTCTCTCTCTCTCTCTCTCTCTCAATCCCTCCTCCCTCCCTCCCTCTCGTTAACTATAGGAATCAGTTATGTTCCATGGCACTTGCATGATTTTCACATTATAAACTATCATATCTTGTACAATCATAAACTAAAACATCATAAGATAATCATACATGTATGTTCTTCCCTCTTACGAGAAAAATATATGTGTAACTATAATCTTTTTGTGTAGGGGAAGAGTGGGATTTTATTTGTTTATTAGGTCTTTTAGGTCTGTATCTATCTAGTGTTGATATAAACTTACTTAAAACTATAGAGGTTCATAACACATTAGATATGGTTAGGAAATTAAGGATCTATGTATTTAAGCATTATTTATGTTTTGATACCTCAAGACCCTTGGCCTTGTAAAGACTAAAATTTAAGGTGATTTTACCCATTCACAACAATTGGTCCATTCATGGTCTATGCATAAGTCGTGCACATTAACTTTTGCAACATATGCCTAGCCTTAGGTTTTGGTGCAAGTATTTAGGATGTGTGGAGCTTCATATCTAAGTACCAACAAAATGATCCGAAGTAGACTAAGGTTAAGAGAAGGAAAATGAAATATGTGGGTTGCAGTATTCACAAAGGTCATCTATGATGACAAAGTGTACTAGAGGAACAATGATATCTTTCATTTGTTCTAGTGGGAGGGATTACCCTTTGGATCTAGTGATAACCAATTTTTGTATCCTTGTTTATGTGTATACGAGAAGACTCTTTAGTAGTTGGAATTTTGTTGCACCGATTCATCATCAATTTCAGGCTAGAAGGTTGTGAACTTGTGATGGACCCATTTCTATATGTCACCAACATCTAGGGATAACCCCTTTTTTAAATGGTTCTTCGATCCTAACCAAGTTTATAATATTTTTTTCATCTATATAATGTATGAATTGAAGATATGATTTCAAGATAAAATTCATTTCTTAATTAATTATTTATTAACTTTTGATTCATTAAATCACTATTTATATAATAATATTAAATGCTAATATATTACATTTTCCTTTCCACATTTTACTTCAAATTTTTTATTCACATATATTTTTAAAATTTTCTTCCCAACACATTTGGACATATATAATAACAAGACATATTAGAAAAGTGAACAAATTGCAAATACATAATTGATTTCTTGTGGATAAATATAGTTAAATGCTTGGCCTTTAAAGTGTATTTACTTGAAAAAATTAACAAATGGAAAACATAATAATTGATTGTTTAGGAATAAATATATTTTCCTTGTTGGGCCTCCCTACGCATGTTAGTAAAAATTAAAAAAAAACTTCCCCTCTTAGAAACTTAAAAAAATACATTTCTCCTCAAAAAGTCTTAAAATTGATTCTATTACTTTAAAAAAAATCCTCTTATCTACCCATCATGCTACCTTAAAGATTATATTAACTAGTATACATTTGATTTGATTAGACTAGATTAAACTTCTACAAAGGTTATTTTCCTCTATACATGTACTTATTAAATAATAGCAATATCAAACACCAACATTTTATATTTTTATTTTAACTTTCTATCTATATATCTCTTCAAAGTTTCCTTCTCCAAGACATTTGGGCACAAGAATGAAGAAAGTAAATAGTAAGACAGACAAAAAGCAACAAAGTGCAAACATAAAAGTTGATTTGTCATGGAAACTTTCTATCTATATATCTCTTCAAAGTTTCCTTCTTGGAGGCATTTGGGCACAAGCATGAAGAAAGTAAATAGTAAGACGACAAAAAACAACAAAGCGCAAACATAAAAGTTTTATTTGTCATGGACAAATAGGTTTATGTGTTTGGCTTAGAGGAATGTACTTAGAAAATTCAAAGAGAAAACATAATGATTGATCTATTGTGGATAAATATATTTATGTGTTTGGGTGAGGAATGTACATTGAAATTTTAACAACAAGAAAACAATAACATGACAAAAAATAATAAAGCCAAAACATAATAGTTGATCTGTTGTGTATAAATATATGTATGTGCAATGCACTTTAATAAATTAACAAAAAAAAAAAAAGAGTAACACAACAAAAAAACAACAAAGGGCAAACATAATGGTTGATCTATTGTGGATAAATACATTTATGTGTTTGGCTTGGGATGAATGTACTTTAGAAATTAGCAGCAAAAAAATAAAGAGTAACACAACAAAAAATAATAGATGGCAAACATAATAGTTGATCTGTTGTGTATAAATATATTTATGTACTTGCCCTGGAAGAATGTACTTTAAAAAATAACTAATTTAGATGACTAGTTGTGGAGAAATATATTTACAAGTTCATTCTTGAAAAATTATACTTATTTTAAAAAATTAATAAAGCTAAAACAAAATAGTTGAATTGGTGAGAATAAATATATTTACTTGCTCTATTCATATTATTGAAAAATCTAAAAAATAGGAAAGACACATTTCTACTTGAAATGTCTTCTCTTCAAAAAAATCTTTATAAAGAGTTCTAAAAATTCTCATATCTATTTGAATTATATTAGTTGGTATACATTTGATTTAATTAATCTAAGTAAATATTATTTTCCTCCATACATATAATTAATAAATTAATTAAAAAATATATATTTACTTATTGGACCTCCTTTCTCCTCACTAAAAATAAAAACCCAAAATTCTTTTTTATTTGTACTCTACTTTGATATATATGTCTTTTAAACCAAAGAAAACCTAGCTTCTTAAAGAGTCTAGTATTGGAAATTGAGTCTACTGCGTAAAAAAATCCTCAAATCAACTTACCAGACCGCGTGTAAAACTTATACTAGTTGTAATGTCAGGCATTACAACAAAATTTTGCTGTCAATTGATCTCGTGGGAGGTGGAGGGCACGTAACAGTAACAAAACCGTTTATGTAAGAAAAAATATCTTAAAAAAACGTGTGGATTAGCGAGAAGTAACACTATATATAGAGACAAGGAGTCAAGTAAAATGAAAGAAGCAAAAAGCGTCTAGGGCAAGGAGGCGGCGGAGGAGGAAGAAGAAGTGGAGAAAATGGCAACAGCCATAGAGCGGCTCTCCAAGGCCATCCATGAGTTTCTGGTGGCAGAGACTTCTCTTTCGGAGAAGATTATCCGCGATCATTTTGGTCACAATCCTGACACTGGGAAGGCGCTCCGGATGTAAGACAAGATATATAAAGAAAAGCCTTTGTGTTATGGTCTATTTTTCTCAGGGTTTGATTGCCTTTCTGTATTTGGCAGGCTTTTGAAAAATAACTCCGTTAGAAGATTTGGTAGAGGAGGGAAATCGGATCCCTTCGTTTACATGGTAACTTAGTTTTTATCTTTTTTTTTGGTTTGCGCCATGATTTCGATGTTGTTGAGATCGGATCTCTTCGTGTATATGCTAATTGTTGAATAACGGCCGTGCAGGCCCGAACTCAGCCCACCTTGAATGAGCTGGAGCGCCTCCAGGAGGCCAACGCCACCGGAGACTAAAGAGTTTAGTGTTTAGTGTTGATTAAAAATTACTTCATGGGAAGGGTTTAGTGTTGATTAAAAATAGCTGAGTGTAAACTCCAAAAGATTTTCAATTGCTGAGATTGAAAATATTCAGGCTCTAGATTGAACGATTATAATTAAAATATATATCTATTTTCTTCAAAAATGTGTTTTGATATGAATGAGGTAATGTTGTTTCTATTTAAAGTGTGGTATATTTATATAATCTATTTTGTTTAGATGTATGATGGCTTGTATTCCTGTAATATCCCTGAATGTTTGAAACTTGTGAACTAATCTTGACAATGCAGATCATACAAAATATTTTTGATTAAAGAACACAGCTGCTTGCAAAATACTTATTGTACTATTAAGTTAAACTAAAATATTAGTGAGATCTGATATTTGAGTTACAAATGAAATATGTGCTGATGCACAGTACAGAGAGTTGTTTTAAAAATAACAACCTGATTCCCAGATCTGTGAGTGTTAATACAAGTTTTTTAGACACTTCCGGCACTCCCAAGCGCTGCCCAGGTTCAATAAGGTTGTTAAAACTTGTGGGGAACAATTTCAGCTGCTCCAGTTGTCAATTTGAGTCAAGTAAAATGAAAGCAGCAACAATCCCGACACTAGCAAGGTGCTGCGGATGTAAGGCAAGATATATAAAGAAATGCCTTTGTGTTTTGGTCTATTTTTCTCAGGGTTTGATCGCCTTTCTGTATTTTGCAGGATGTTGAGATCGCAGGATTCGAAGGTTCGTAGAGGAGGGAAATCGGATCACTTCGTATATAGGGTAACTTAGTTTTTTTTCCGTTTTTCTTTTGGCCATGGTTTCGATGTTGTTTTCGGCCCCTGGCATTAGGGTTTTTGAATATGCTAATTGTTGAATGACCGCTATGCAGGCCCTAACTCCGCCCGATTGAATGAACTGGAGCGGCTCTACGAGGCCAAAGTCACCGGAGAATAAAAACTCGCCGAAAAAATTACTTGATAGGCAGGGTTGATAACTAGCTATTGATTAACTCCAAAAGATTTGCAATGTCAACAATATTCAGCCTCTCTATTGAATGATTATAATTAAAATATATTTCTCATTTTCTTTAAAAATGTGTTTGTTAGGTAATGTTGTTTCTATATAAAGTGTGATATATATATATATATATATATATATATATATATATATATATATATATATATAAATAATGTATTTTGTTTACTTGTATTTCAAAGAAAATTCTATAAATATTTAGGGTAAATAATTCATTTTTTATTATTAAGAGTTGTTAGGATTGAAAGTGTATACTTATTTAAATATGCAAATAAAAATAACAATAAATGTATATTCCAAATATGGTGAATTGATAAGATTTGAGACAACAAAAATAAGATGATTAGATTTTATGAAAATTGGATGTGAATCCTAATGTGCAGAAATTAATTTGTGTCTTGCAAACCTTTTGTGCTTGTAAATAAAAATTTACTATGATGTTTGTGTTTACAATAAAGATTAGTGTTGTTGATAAAGGCCTTTGGGAGTTGTTAAGCAAAGATATATATATTTTATAACAAGCCCTTGGATTCCATTTAATGATTTATACTAAAAATATAAGATATGTAATAAATGTATTAGGTATTTAGGTATCTGCTTTAATGAAGTTAACTTGGGATTTTGAACAAGAATATAAGAGTGATGTAATGCCCTAATATAAAACTAGGGTTTAGAAACTTGTTTGAGAAGTAAGTGATATAATTAAAGAATGTTGATGTAGTGTGTGTATGAAGAAATATGGAATGTAAATAAAAGCTAAAGTAATCAAATAGAAACAACAAATAACAATATTACACTAATAGCCCTTGTTGCAATGAAAATGATATTCTATAATGATTGTAATATTAATGTTGATTGTTCAAACTAGTAGCATTTGAAATCTCATAATCCAAAATGGTTTGATTGAGGCTTGATTTACATATTTTTGGACAATAGGATGGATGGATAAGATTAAGAAGTGCAATGGATGGTTGAGATTAAGAGGTGACAATAGATGGCTAAGATTAAGAGGTGCAATAGGAAATGGATGGTTAGGATTAATTGGTGGATGATAGAAGCTTCTAGAGCATCCTTGTGTGAATGGCTAGGATTGAGAGATGTAGTATGAGATGAGTGGTTGAGATGAAAACTTAGTTTGACCTTTGGGACATTCATTTATTATTTGTGGCAAGTCATGTGACTCTTAAAAAGAAACTAAATAATAAAATTATTTAATGAATTATTGGGCAAGGGTGATGAGGATAAGGACAAATGAGAATAATTAATCAAATATTATTTAACTAATTATTGGAGAGGAATGATGTGGGAGATATTAATTAAATAAATGTTTAATTTATTTAATTAATTTAGCTAAAAGAGATAAAAGGGGATTAATTAACTAAATATAATTTATTTAATTAATTGGATGATAGAGAAGAAAATTAAATTAAATAAATAAATAAAGATAAGTTATTTAATTAATCAAGTGATGGAAGGGGATATGAAAGAAGGTCCTAGGACAAGTGTGTCATAAGGTGATGGTCATTTTTAGGTGTCTACATTTTTCCCCTCTTTCAGACGATGATGTGACTAAGAGAAGTAACATCAAATCAAAGAAGATGAGGTATGGATGGAGAGATAAAGATTCCTCAGTCACTTGAAGGAGTGACAAGGACAAATGATGGAGAGGGTACCCCTTCAAGAGGATAGGTAGGTTCGAATAACATGGGTAGGCTCCTAAAATAGATGAAACAAATCAGTTAACGAGATAGAAGAAAGGAAGAATACATTATGTTGCATTAAGTGAACAACCATATAATTTGATATAACACTAGACATTATGCACCAAGGTATAAAGACAAGGGTGACGATGTCTCATGTGCATGAAAGGACTAACTCAAAAAAGATAAAAGGTCACAAGCACACATATGCCTTTGGGCACCATGATATAGAAGACCATGATGTCATTGCAGCAATATGTTGCAAGTGCTTGATGCAAATGCAAGATAAAATGATAACACACAAGAAAGCAAGAAAGCATACACAAAATGATTTAGAAACAAACAAGGTGATGCCCTTGTCAAGCTGAAAACCAATGGATGATTTGTTGATGATAAGTTTAGTGTTGTGGGAAAGATATATCTCAAGAAAAACATAAAAATGAGGAAATGATATATCCCATTGATAATGATTGATGATGATTGATCTATTGGGTTGACAACAAGGTTGGAACATAATGAAGGTATTATTTTGGATGATTGGGCTAGATTGCTTGACTAGATTGGTATTGATCAAGGATGACTTGCATTTAGATTTATTGCTGGGATATTTTAATGTTGCAATTTTTTTGGATTTTGGTATGTTTTGATTTTTTTAAATGTTGTTATGGGATGGTTGAACAATATTGGAAGAATTAACGGGTGGTCATAATGAATAGGATGGGTGAGGATGTAATGGTTGATGCTAAAATATGCTAATGCCACAAGTATAAGATAGGATATGTGATATCATCATACGTGTAAGGTTATAAGACATGAAAGTGTATGAAACTTAACCAAGAGGACAAGGCAATGAGATGCACCTGGAAAAAAGTATATTTACCAAGGAAACTAATTCCAAATCAAGGCACAATCCACTACCCCTAGTGAGCACAAGGGAGAAACCATCAAATGGAGGGGATGGAAAACAAAGACATGTTGTGAGGATGGAAGGATGGAGACAAGAAAAAGGAACTATTACTCTCCCAAGTGTATGACTAGGATGGAAACATGAGGTGGATATGATGGAAGACTAAAATATGGGATGATGGAGATATGAAATGCATGTGACCTAAAGGATAACAAGATCTGGCTACTACACATGGTGCCTACAAGCAATTTTTTTAACATGCTACTTATCCAAGGCATGACCAAATTGGTTTTCACCATAGGACAAATTATTTTTCTTTACTATTTTTTTGTATATATTGGGATACTGTAGCAATCTAAGAATGGAAAAGGATGATATTAGGTGGAAATGCAAACTTTGGAATAGGTGGACAATGATCATGATGTTGGTCAGAATGTGGAAGTTGCATTGCAAGGATAATTTCACTAGGATGGGCACCACAGATACCATCATGCACCTCCTTAAGTGCAAGACAAGTCTCTTTTGTGTTTAGGTAATGTAACTATGAACCATCATAGCCTCGTTGAGTAGGGAGAATGCAGAATGTACATGTGAAATGTGATTATGGAAGATGGTGGAAGTGTTATGGAGTAAAAGTGATGGGGGATCAACAATCTCACTTTTAGGAAGCTTCTTTGGATTTTCTTTGATGCTCAAATGGATTTTTCTTTTCTTCAAGTAAATGTTCAATTTGGATGCTAGGGGTAAAATGTATTTTTATTTGAATTTGGATACCCCATGATTTATTTCTTTGAATTCCAATACATTTTTATTTTTCTACTTTGCTTTGTATTTGTAGGATGGAGTGTTAGATGTACCCCATCATTTGACAATTATCATGAGAGATTGTATTTATTGGTCCTGGGAAGTGGAAGCAGGATATGATGATGAGATTGTAATGGTGAAGATGGCATGGTCATGGAATAAGGATGAAATGCCAAGGTCTTTAGAGGAGGCATTGGTGGTCTTATCGATGGTACTCTCAATGACATTATAAGGATCATCGATACTCGTTGAGGGAACATAAGGATCCTTGGTTTCCAAACCAAGAGGCATGTAGTCTAAGCCATGGGATGATGGAGTTAAAGGTATTTTTTCAACATGAAAGGCATTATGTAGCTCATATTCTCCACAACCTTTATCGATGATCTTGACCTTTGTAACTTTAGGATCCCTGGAGGATGATGAAGTGAAAGTGAGGTCATCAGGATGAACATAAGATATACAAGAGGTGACCTTATCTTTAGTGGAGATAACATTAGTAGGATAAAGGTTGTCTTTATTAGAGACAAATTCCATGGCTTGACAATATTCAAAGGGTCAAGTATCCGCATAGATAGTGACTTCTTCACCATTATGAGGGAGCTTAAAACATTGGTGGTAAGTGGAAGGGATAGCTTGCATAGCATGGATCCATGGGTGACCAAGTAGGAACTTATATGGAAGTTCAAGATTAAGGACATTACATGTGGTGTGTAAAAAGATAGGTCCCACTCGTATGGGGAGACATATAGTGGCTTCATATTCTCTCTCAGTGTCATCATATGCTCTGATATTCATAGTATGAGGTTCCAAGTCAACTACAAATTCTCCCATTTGTTTTATGAACCTTAAGTTACATAGATTCAAGCCAGATCTGTTATCAGAAAAGACACGTTTAACTTTACATTTAGCAATCAAGACCTTAATATGAAGGGTTGTATTATGAGATGAATCAATGGGTGGCATGTCACATTGGCTAAAAGAAAGTTGGTAAGTGGATGAAAGGTGACTCATAAGGGCTTGGAAGCGATCACGAGAAATATCATTGGGAACTTGGGATTCTTGCAAGGTTAGGTCAAATATGGATTTATGGATGGGAGAGGCTCTAAGGAGATCTGAGATGGAGATTTGTGAAAAAATCTTCCCAAGATGATCTAGGATATTGTAATGGGATGGTTGGGATGATGAGGATGAGGATGGGGATCCTAAGATGGCAACCGTTCCACATCTTGTTGTAACAACACATTTAAAAGATGGGAATTTTATCATAACATTGGCAATAGATGAGGGATCATAATCTATGCACCCTGTAATAGAGTCATAGTTAAAAGGGGTATTTTATAAAGGACATTGTTGGCGTTATTATCCTAAGATGGATTTACATTAGACGATGTGAATTTCCCATGATTTGGAAAAGGATCCTGATTGGATGAGGAGGTCTGGGTGACATGTATTTTACCTTAATCAATAAGATCTTAGATATAATTCTTGAGCTTCATAAAATTGTTTGTACAATGTCCATGGACACATTGGTAACCACAATAGTCCTTCTCATTGTACCATGCAGGTTTAGACTCATTGTCACCATATGGTCTAGTGAAAAGAAATGCAATCATATTACCTTACATCAACTTTTAAAATGCCATTTCAATGGGTTCCCCTAAGTCAGTAAAGTGACTTCTGGGATTGGAAGGGTGTCTAAATTTTTCCTCAGGAATCAAAAGTTTAATAGTATTAAGCACATTATTATGAGAATATTTAGTTGTTTTAATGTGCTTTGCATCAATGGCTCCATCACTAACCACAAGTTTTTTTTTGCAAGGTTTAATTTTATCATTTGTGTGAGTTGTCCTTGGTATAGCCCTTGAGTGAACCTTCAGCAATAAGAGCATTTTCAATAAGGATACCCTTTTCAATAACTTATTCAAAAGTAGATAAATAATGGACTTGAAGATGAAAGGTTAGTTTTGGATGAAAACATTTACCAAATATTTTTTAGGGATTGGCCATGGGATTCAACTTACAAGACCTCTCCACCATTGTAAGTAAGCAACAAAGCTTTCTCCATTATTTGTTTTGGTATTACAAATATCTAGCATGGTAGTCATATGTTCAACATTGTAGGAGAAATGCAGAACAAATGTTTTGACTAGCTAAGGAAATGTTTTAATAGACCCATGAGTAGGGTTTTGTTCCATTATTTTGGTCTATTGTTTCTGTGCTTGTCAATCTACTATTTCTGGCATGTTAGAGGCTTGATGCCCTTGTGGCTGTTTTGTTAAAGGGATCTAGACCCTAGTTTCCGCCTGAACTTATCAAAAACAAAGGGCAAACATAAAATTTGATTTTTCGTGGATAAATAGGTTTATGTGTTTGACTTAGAGGAAGGTACTTAGAAAATTCGAAGGGAAAACATAATGATTGATCTATTGTGGATAAATATATTTATGTGTTTGGGTGAGGAATGTACTTTAAAAATTTAACAACAAGAATACAGTAAAATGACAAAAAATAATAAAGCGAAAACATAATAGTTGATCTGTTGTGTATAAATATATGTATGTGCTTGGTACAGAGGAATGCACTTTAATAAATTAACAACAAAAATAAAGAGTAACACGACAAAAAACAACAAAGGGCAAACATAATGGTTGATCTGTTGTGGATAAATACATTTATGTGTTTGGCCTAGATGAATGTACTTTAAAAATTAATAGCAAAAAAAAATAAAGAGAAACACCACAAAAAATAATAGATGGCAAACATAATAGTTGATCTTTTGTGTATAAATATATTTATGTACTTGCCATGGAAGAATGTACTTTACATATAAATATATTTATATATCTATTTGAATTATATTAGTTGGTATACATTTGATTTAATTAATCTAAGTAAATATTGTTTTCCTCTATACATATAATTAATAAATGAATTAAAAAATATATATTTACTTATTGGACCTCCTTTCTCCTTACTAAAAATAAAAACCCAAAATTCTTTTTTATTTGTACTCTACTTTGATATATATGTCTTTTTAAACCAAAGAAAACCTAGCTTCTTAAAGAGTCTAGTATTGGAAATTGAGTCTACTGCATAAAAAAATCCTCAAATCAACTTACCATACCGCGTGTAAAACTTATACTAGTTGTAATGTCAGGCATTACAACAAAATTTTGCTGTCAATTGATCTCGTGGGAGGTGGAGGGCACGTAACAGTAACAAAACCGTTTATGTAAGAAAAAACATCTTAAAAAACGTGTGGATTAGCGAGAAAGTAACACTATATATAGAGACAAGGAGTCAAGTAAAATGAAAGAACCAAAAAGCGTCTAGGGCAAGGAGGCGGCGGAGGAGGAAGAAGAAGTGGAGGAAATGGCAACAGCCATAGAGCGGCTTTCCAAGGCCATCCATGAGTTTCTGGTGGCAGAGACTTCTCTTTCGGAGAAGATTATCCGCGATCATTTCATTGAGTCAAGTAAAATGAAAGCAGCAAAACGTTTGGCAACAATCCCGACACTAGCAAGGTGCTGCGGATGTAAGGCAAGATATATAAAGAAATGCCTTTGTGTTTTGGTCTATTTTTCTCAGGGTTTGATCGCCTTTCTGTATTTTGCAGGATGTTGAGATCGCAGGGTTCGAAGGTTTCGTAGAGGAGGGAAATCGGATCACTTCGTATATAGGGTAACTTAGTTTTTTCCCTTTTTTTTTTGGCCATGGTTTCGATGTTGTTTTCGCCGCCTGGCATTAGGGTTTTTGAATATGCTAATTGTTCAATGACCGCTATGCAGGCCCTAACTCCGCCCGATTGAACGAGCTGGAGCGGCTCTACGAGGCCAAAGTCACCGGAGAATAAAAACTCGCCGAAAAAATTACTTGATAGGCAGGGTTGATAACTAGCTATTAATTAAAAATAGTTAGAGTGTGTACTCCAAAAAGATTTTCAATGTCAGCGATATTCAGCCTCTCGATTGAATGATTATAATTAAAAATATATTTCTCATTTCCATTAAAAAATGTGTGGGGTTAGGTAATGTTGTTTTTATATAAAGTGTCATATAATGTATTTTTTTTGTTTACTTGTATTTCAAAAAAGGCTTTATAAATACTTAGGGTAAATAATTCATTTTTGGTATTAAGAGTTGTTAGGATTGAAAGTGTATAAAATAAAAATAAAATTAAAAATCATAATAAATGTGTATTCCAAATATGGTGAGTTCTAAGATTTGAGACAACTAAAATAAGATAATTAGATTTTATGAAAATTGGATGTGAATCTTAATGTGCAGAAATTAATTTATGTCTTTGCAAACCTTTTGTACTTGTAAATAAAAATTTACTATGATGTTTGTGTTTACAATAAAGATTAGTGTTGTTGATAAAGGCCTTTGGGAGTTGTTAAGCAAAGATGTATATATTTTATAAGAAGCCCTTGGATTCCATTTAATGATTTATAATAATAAAGTAAGATATGTCATAAATTTATTAGGTATTTAGGTATTTGTTTTAATGAAGTTAACTTGGGACTTTGAACAGAAATATAAGAGTGATGTAATGCCCTGTTATAAAACTAGTGTTTAGAAACTTGTTTGACAAGTAAGTGATATAATTAAAGAATGTTGATGTAGTGTGTGTATGAAGAAATATGGAATGTAAATAAAAGCTAAAGTAATCAAATAGAAACAACAAATAACAATATTATCCTAATAGCCCTTGTTGTAATGAAAATGATATTCTGATAATGATTGGAATATTAATGTTGGTTGTTCAAACTAGTAGCATTTGAAATCTTATGATCCAAAATGGTTTGATTGAGGCTTGATTTACATATTTTTGGATAATAGCATGGATGGATAGGATTAAGGGGTGCAATGGATGGTTGAGATTAAGAGGTGACACTAGATGGCTAAGATTAAGACGTGCAATATGAAATGGATGGTTAGGATTAAGTGGTGGATGATAGAAGCTTCTAGAGCATCCTTATGTGAATGGCTAGGATTGAGAGATGTAGTATGAGTTGAGTGGTTGATATGAAAACTTAGATTGATTTTGGGACATTCATTTATAAATTGTGGCAAGTCATGTGACTCTTAAAAATTAACTAAATAATCAAATTATTTAATAATTATTGGGCAAGGGTGATGAGGATAAGGACAAATGGAGAATAATTAATCGAATAATAAAATTATTTAACTAATTATTGGAGAGGAATGATGTGGGAGATATTAATTAAATAAACATTTAATTTATTTAATTAATTTAGGTAAAAGAGATAAAAGGGGATTAATTAAATAAATATAATTTATGTAATCAAATGGATGACAGAGAAGAAAATTAAATTAATTAAATAAATAAAGATAATTTATTTAATTAATTAGATGATGGAAGGTGATATGAAAGAAGGTCCTAGGACAAGTGTGTCACAAGGTGATGTTCATTTTTAGGTGTCTACATTTTGCCCCTCTTTGAGATGATGATGTGACTAAGAGAAGCAACATTAAATCAAAGAAGATGAGTTATGGATGGAGGGAAAAGGATGTCTCAATCACTTGAAGGAGTGACAAGGAGAAATGATGGATGGGGTACCCCTTCAAGAGTATAGGCAGGTTGGAAAAACATGGGTAGGCTCTTGAAATTAATGAAACAAATCAGTTAATGAGATGGAAGAAAGGAAGAATACATTATGTTGCATTAAGTGAACAACCATATAATTTGATATAATACTAGACATTATGCACCAAGGTATAAAGACAAGTGTGACAATGTGTCATGTGTATGAAAGGACTGACTCAAAAAAGATAAAAGGTTACAAGCACACATATGTCTTTGGGCACCATGATATAGAAGATCATGATGTAATTGTAGCAATATGTTCGAAGTGCTTGATGCAAATGCAAGATAAAATGATAACGCACATAAGAAAGCAAGCAAGCATACACAAAATGATTAAAAAATGAACAAGGTGATGCCTTGTCAAGATGAAAACTAATGGATGATTGGTTTATGATAAGTTTAGTGTTGTGGGAATGATATATCTCAAGAAAAACATAAGGATGAGGAAATGATATATCCCATTGATAAGGATTGATGATGATTGATTGATTGGGTTGACAACAAGGTTCGAAGAAAATGAAGGTATTCTTTTGGATGATTTGGATAGATTGCTTGACTAGATTGGTATTGATCAAGGATTACTTACATTTGGATTCAATGCTGGGATTTTTTAATGTTGCAATTTTTTTTGGATTTTATTGTGTTTTGATTTTTTTAAATGTTTCTATGGGATGGTTGAGTGATATTGGAAGAATTAAGGGGTGGTCATAATGAATAGGCTAGGTGAGGATGTAATGGTTGATTCTAAAAGATGCTAATGCCACAAGTATAAGATAGGATATGTGATATCTGTTGAAACTATGTGCCTAATCTGTGTTGTCATTGATGTCAACATATTAGTGTTTTCATTGATGCCAACTATGCTTTTGATTTTAATGTTTGTTAGAGTTAGAGATAATGAGTAAGTGATCCTGATGTTGAGGATATTGAGAAAATTAGCTCCTCCAGTGGAAACAATGAACTACAGTGGAAACAATTTATTGCAGAGTATCTTTGTTTACAGAAGAATAGTGCAACAGTTTGCTTCACATTTTCTATAGAATGAATATCTTTATTTGTAGATTGGAAGTTATTTAGAGGCAGGTTTGAAGATTCTATGTTCCAAGTTTGAGCCTCTGGTATGAAAATTTGAGTGAGTTATGTTCACCAGAGTAAAAACTAGTTTTTTAGGGAATTCATTGGTGACATGGAGATTGTATTCTACTCTGTAATCCTCTGTATTAAAGTTTCACAGTTTGCAATTATAGAATCAAGTTTGTAATGATATTAAACTCCTTCAACTCCAATGGTTCACGATTTGGTTGTCCACAGGGTAAAAGCACAAAGTAGTGTCACACTTTGAACTAAAAGACTTATTTCGATCGAGTGGGTTTAGGTCGAGCCATTATTGGCCTAGTGGGATTCGATCGAATCGATGTGGCACTGATGTAGCATGTATTTGGTGCTGATGTGGCTTCATTAATTCAGTCGAGTGGTTATAGACCGACTGGGTTTCGATCGAATCTATTAAATATAAAAAAGCAAAAAAAATAGCTGTGGGTCAATTGTTGCATTTTCAGTTGAGTGGGTTGCGTCTGGATGCTATTCTACCGAATACCTGGAGCCTACAAAGCCCGCATAAGACTTCATCTTGCTCTCATAACTTTGTTGTGTTCTTCATCTTTCTCTCATAAAGTTGTGTTGCATTTTTAATTTATTAGCATCATCATGTTCTATGCTGCGTTTTTTAGTTATTACCATCATGTGCATTTGTTTATTTTGTAAATTTAAATGATAAACATTTTAAGGGTTTTTATTGTTTTTGTGAAGCACTGTCTATGTGCTTGTGAACAGATTTGATTTTTTAATTAAATTTTTTTAAAACCCTAGTCGAGCCATGATTATGGCACATTTTTTCACAGTAAAACTTTGATAGACATCAAATTTCCACAGTCCATAATTAGGGTAGAGTAAAACACTATTTATATTGGAATGGATTTTTTTTTAAAACCCTAGCCGGGCCATGATTAGGGCAGAGTTTTCTTCGCACCACTATTTTCCTTAGTTGCCACGTTAGAACTTGAGATTGCTGACAAAGTATGTGAAGCCTCTATAAAAAGCAAGGCCTTCCTTACAAGAGTGCCACATTCTGGGAGGCTAACATCATGATGATTTGTCCAAGCCTGCACGTCTGGGAGGCCGTCAATACCTATGGCTAAAAAATGCCTCGGCTTTAATTTATGTTATTTTTGGTTGAGTGTAGATTCATAGGTGGTGGAATTGATATTGTGTATACATAGATAGCCATCTATAGATCATAGAACCATGCTTATGGTCTTCAAGTGTATGCTTCATTCTCATGTTTAAAGTTAATAATGTATTTTTATTGAAGGCTAATGTTTGTCTTAGTTGGCCATGTGATAAAGGCATTGATCCATTGTAGCTTCTCCTTCCACCATAATTTAAAAAAATCATAATACATCATTAGCATGTTCATTTATTTTTAGTGTTAGTTTTAGCTTTCATATTTGCTACTTGCATGGGTCATCTATTGGGCCAAAAATTCATCATTAGACTTTTCATGATTGCCTATCCATTTTTAAACACTTACATGTTCATAGGTGGATCAAAAGACTGATTAATATCTAACCTTTTTTTTATAACATTTAACCCTTCATTTCTAGTATTACTATCTCCATATATCTCTTATGGAATGGAAACATGTACAAATTGTAATTCAAGCAACCATGCCATGTCAATTTAGCATACAATTACAGTTTTCAAAAATTTATAGTTGCATCAAAGTGAATATCTAAATTGGATTAGTTGTTATGTACTTAGGAGCAAGGGAAAAGCCATACCCATACTCATATAAGTCATCCTAGCATCAATTTGTAGGCATACAAACAAAAGGCATGTGTCATATATTTATATATACACACACACACATTTCAAATCATCCTTACCAAGACCTCAAATCATGTTAGAACATGATACAAATAGATTTCACACTAATCCATGCTCACACAAGACCTTCTTGTAGTTAGATATAATTTAGACATCTTCTAGGCCTTATCAAATCCATTTAATAACATTAAATGAACTCCTATACATGCATCAGATAAAGCGTTTGACCTTAGTTGAAACAATGGAGTTACGAGGAATGGGAAAAATTTAGTAGTTTTTAGCTGGCAAAGTACATCATAAGGCCTACAAAGTGAGACTATTGTAGATTTGTGGGTGGGAAGCATGAAATAGAAATGCATGTTAACTTACAAAAGAGTTTTGATAATCCAATTTAAATAATACTACAGTGGGGTTGCAGGTTTGGAATGCAAGCATGCAAGTCATGTGCAAAGTTATAATGGAATTCTACATGTTTGGTGAATATAAGTGTGGTGGGCTCATGTGATTTAGACAAAAATGAGAAAGTTACAAGGAAGGATGCCATGTCTACAAGATAATTAAACATGGGAGTGTAAGATCCAAAAGTGGGGATGTAATTTGCACAAGATAGGCAAGGGTGCAAATGAAGTCCATCATCTACCAAATATAGTTCTTGTAGAGTCATGGGGCATGTAGTTAAGGTAGAATTTTATAGAAGATGTACAAACAAGCTATATTAGATCACATCAATAATATTTTCTAGGGGTGTCAATTTAAATATAGGAATGCACTTTACAAATATGTGTAAAATTGTATAATAGGTTTGCTAACATGGCTCATAAGGCTATAATGGGGGTGTACGGTATAGAGGTATGAATGCACTTTGAAAAGAAGTGCAATGGTGCATTTAAATCCCACCATCTCACCACATATAACTCTTGTGGGTTTGTGGCAACTACAAGTAGGATTACACTTTGCAAAGTGGAGTAAACATGCACATGAGGTATCTAGTTGACCAAACATAACCATTGTGAATTTGGAGATACAAATATGCCTTGGAAGTCCACCTCTATAAGGTTTGTGGGGTTGAAGATTATATGATAAAAACATACAAAGTTTCAATTCTAATCCATGACTCAAACATTCAAGTGCTTTGTATCTTTACAAGGTTCCAAAGTATCTTTTCTTGAGACATGTAAAGTGTAGCTTAGTCCCTCTATTTTACCAAATAAGGAACTTATAATTAACAATTGTAAACCTAACCGACAACTCCTAAAACATGAATTTAAATATCAAGGAATAATTCAAAGACCTACAAGAGGCAAGATACACAACATAAAGAATTTTTTTTAATAAGGGCCATTAGAAGGAAATCTCAAATCTGTAATCAATCAGGACCCAAACAGAGGATAAGGGAAACAATGAAGGCATGAAACAATATTTTTGGGGGTGTATCTAACATACAAAACCTAGGAAAATAAATCTTAAACTATAATGAAATAAGAAACTATTAATTTTTAACCCAAGAAAAATGGAAAATTCAAAAAACATTAGTGTTTGTCTAATTTTTACCTTCTGATAAATATACAATGCTAGAAAACATAGTATGATGAAAATAATAGTGTCCACTTATGATACTTAACTAATAACAACTCACAAATTAACATGTATGTTTTTGTACTTATAATTTATCAACAATCATTGTAATTTTTTTCTCAAAAAAACTAATGAATTTAATGGAATCCAATCATTAGTTGATGATTATAATTGAGTCATTTTTTTAAAAAAGTAAGCATGATAAGTTAGCTAGAAAAATAGATTTAATTCCAGTGACTAATAGTTCATATCACTATTACAAGAGAAATTTGTATATATTGAATTGTATTTTTGCACAAATTATTACAACTAGCAGATGGAATTAAAATAAAAATAAATTGAATTGTTGGGATCCACAACATGTTAAGCTTTTGCCATTATCCTACAAAGAACTTTGAAGGGAGGTCTCATTTTGTAGTTCAGACCAGAAGTGCTCCTCTTAATGTGAAAGAGTGGAGAAATAAATGGCATACCTTGAGACCACTTCCCTCCCAAGAAGAGCTATTTTAAAAATCCTAAAAAATTAAAGGAGATTACCTCAAGAATTCCATGCCCAAAACTACTCTCTCTGTATGCGCTAAAGTCAGGATGCCTATCCCAACAAAATTTCCTAGTTGCTGGACCAGATGTAAAATTATAGGCACATAAACCACCCATAAAGGCGTATGGTGTGGAAGAAGGTTTGGGACAGTTTCCTTGATCATCAGCATTAAGTACGGCCATCTCTTCCGTATTACCACCATCTCCAATAGTTATGTACACAGGAGCACATGAATCCAATGTATAGTTGAAAACTTGGTTTGATCTCTCGTAAGCATGAACCTAAAAGCAAAATACAGAAGTTCATAATCAGCCCAAGTCATGCATGTTGGATTTTATAGCTATGCTACTAGTATACGAAAGTGAAACTGACCCAAGATAAAAATATAGACAAACTGCATTGCCTTGCAGCTGACAGACCACAACGTGGAATGAGGGACTTCAGAGAAAGCAACTCAGTGGTAGAGCAGCCTACTATTTGAAGGGAGATCCTTGGTTTGATTCCTTTATTGTCCAGCTTTTGTAACATTGTTACTAAAGTTTTTCTTAGGTAGGAGATAACCAGGGATGTTTGGCCTAAAGTACAAGTAGCTCAGACATTGAAAAGCCAACTGGTAAGAGGGTGGTCTATCTTTAGTTTGAATCTTAATTCATTTTTCCACCATCCAATCATAGCCAATACTTACAGGATCACAATCTTGAGCAGAGTTTGGCTTCAGGGTGGAGTGTGAGAAGTGACAATCCATATCAAGCAACAAGGATCATGGAAGATGAGTCACTTGGTGGTAGAGGACACAACTTTCAATAGGTCAGTCGTTGGTACAAATCTCAAAACATTTTGGTTTTCATTCTACCAAAGCCAACATTCATAAGGATTAGAGATAAGAATCCATACATTTAATATGAGGAGTCTGAAGAGGTCAAATAGCTAAGTGATAGTGTAGCCCGCTAGCTCAAAATTGGTACTGGGTTTGAATAATTAAGATGTCTAAGCACATTTTACATTAAGAACAACATATAACAAAGGAATCACTTACATGGCCATTGAATACAACATCAACACCATGTTTGTAAAGAAGCTCTTCCATTTCCTGTCTCATGCAATCAGCTTCATGATAGTGAGCTCTGTAACTGTTGTACCAAGGTGGGTGCCAAGTAGCAACAAGCCAGGGACTTACACTCCTATCAACATTTGCTAAATCATACTCCAACCATATGTATTGTTCCCCTGTAAACAAAAAACAAATCATTAAAATTAATAAAACAACATAGAGTAGTAGTAAACTTTACCCTTGATTTTGAGCACTATATGCTTGTTATCACTGCAGTAGATCGAATCAGTTCAATTCTCTCCAAAAAAATCATCATCCTCTTGTATGATGTAATAACTAAACAAAGATTGTAAACAATTGTCCTACCTATCTTATTGTAATCAATGTACCCTCCAATCATGACAAAATGGATGCCTCCAGCATCAAATGAAGAATATAAAGGGCTTCTAGATCCACTCTCTTCACTTGGAAATGCAAATCTAGACTGGTAAGCTACAAACATTTTATGCTCCACCTGTTCTTCAATATCATGATTACCCTCCACCACCATAATAGGAACTTGAGAAATTAGGGGCTCCATAAACTTGTTGAAATCTAAAATTCAAAACTAGAATAGAACATCAAAAACAAGGAATATAGAATTGTCATGGTGTAAGAAGGGCACATGGAACTGATCAAATGCATGATATTTAAATATCCATGGCAATTCTATATTATATAGGATCTTACACCATGACAGTTCTATATTATTTAGGATCTTATAAGGCCATGTTTCTCTTGGGTGAAGGAAAGTATAAATATCCATAGCAATTTAATCATCAGGAAAAAAAATGGTGAGGAAATTAGAACATACTGACCTTCCCCAGTAATCCTAGCGAGGTTGATAGGTTTCATGGATGGGACTATCTAGAAACAAACAAGAGTAACATTCAGAACCAGTGCCATTGGTCAGATATAGATTTGCATAGGTGCATAGGCCAACCCTAGTTATTTCTCAATAAAAAATGGATATCAGAATGGGGGAGAATACCACACCTATGTCGATCAAGAAAAAGAGACTTAAGGTAAGAACAATAAAACTGAAGTTGAGATTGTTGTAGGTATCCAAACTACAATAAATAGAGCACTGAGAATCTATTTAAAAGGCTTTAGAAGCTTTCAAGAAAATGTACTTGGCAGGTGTAAAGCCAAATTCCACAACTTGTGCTAGCATTCTGCTTGTGTGTGCAAAAATGGGAGCTTTGGAACAGGGTATGGACATGTATCGAAGGATAAAGTAAATGAGATTTTTGTTAATTGGACACTACCCTATTGCCATTACTGACTTTCTTTTAGGCTATGTGTCATTTATCTACAACGTTGAACCATCTTTCTACTATGCCATGATGTATTTTGACAGTGTTTGAACTATGTATTGTGGAGTATCTAGTAATATAAATTTTGAATACGCACCTCTGCTTCATTTGTTTAGCTTTGGATGTATCATGGAGTTATTTGTTGAAAGATTCCCAATAACATTAATAAAGTTAATAGCATTAGAGATAGGTGAAAACATTGTTTTATGACCATTAGAAATCAATATGTAAAGAAAATTATGCATAGCATTTGGGTGGACTTGGACCTAAGTTCATACCTTGTGGGAATATCCTTAGTAGTGTTGAATGGGGAACATAGATTCCTCCACACACTAGACTTTTTAAGTAGATATATATTTTTTTAAGTATTTTAATATGTTATCATATAAGGTTCAATATTTAGTAACTCAACATTACATGGTAGTGAAGCGAATGACTACAATAGGTTAATGGACGTGAAGTATTCTTATAAGAACCATCCTCTTTTTTCCTTATCTTGCCTCGACAATAAGATCATGAGCTACCTTAGGCCATACTTGTGTATATAAGATTTTTAATTGTGTAATACCTTTATATTAAATTAATCTATAGACTTTGAAAGTGAATAGTATTATAAAATATATATTTAAGTAATAGATAATGAAAGTTCTAATTACTTACAAGTGATTGTGGGTTATGATGGGCTTAATAATGTGTCTAAGTATGGAATTTGGAATTTGGTATTTGGTATTGAATATTTAATGATGATCGTGAGTCAAGTTTGTTTTAAATATACACTTTTAATCTATGAAATGTAAGTATAATTCCAAATTTCAATCTATGAAATGTCAATTTGAACATAATTGTTGGTAACTTCAATTCTCTTTATTTGATAATACATTATTTAGATTTCTTCCATTATAGTTATGAAAACCATTATATACTTATGAAAAGTTGAATCTTGTAAATTGTCCAAGCTTATCTTTGAATCGTTTTCCTTTGCATGCAAATCTAAACTTTGTGGTTATTTAGATGATCTACATGTTGTATTTTTATATTTTTGTATGCTTAAAAGAAAAATGCTTGTACATATTTAATTTTTTTGTTTTAATTAAATGTAGATCTCTTTACATAGTTTTATCTAGATATGGCTGATGATCAGGGATCTCATCATTCCACGCAGTCTCAGTGTGAAGCTGAGGCTAGCAATAAGTTTTATAATGATAGCATTTCTAGATTAGATAATGCTTTGACATGTTTGGATCAAACTATGCAGAACCCCCAAAATTTGGCTAATAGAGATAGATTAGTTAATATTCGGTGCGAGATTAGACATATGGTTGAGACAATAAAATCATACAATCCATATGATGATATTAGCACTAATGTGTTTTATAGGTCCCTTGCTACGACTATTACTGGCACTGAGAATATCAAAACTATTTTTGATAGAGTTTCATTACATAATGTGCATACTATGTTCCCTTTTTATACTGGGAAAGACAAAGTTAGAGGTTATACTATTACCAGGTGTACAGATCCGCTAGTTGGTCCATTTATATTTCCTAGATTTTTGGCAGTCAATCATAGATGGCCTCAAAATGACGAGTTGACACTATATTTTTGCAAACAATTATATGCTGAGTTTCATTTAGGATTATCTGTGGATTACACATCTATGCCTACACATGCTAGATAGCGCAAGGGGAGGTTTGCTGATAAACCTCAATTTAGACGTCCAAATTTGGCACAGCCCAAAAATAAGAGGGCATTAGTTGGTCCAAACCTTTTGGTTCTTCCAAAACGTTTGGAATTAGCAGCAGTAGGAGATGCAACAATCACATCGACTAGATCCAGGCTTTTTGACATGATGACCACCATTGCTACTCAAGTTGATCAGATGTCATCTGATCGTGTAGGGATATACTTACTACGTCCACAAATTGGCCTTCCTCCCACTGAGGATACATCTGCAAATTATGACCCCTACATTCATGCAGATCTACCATCCCCATCAGATGTGACCCATATGAGTGACACCATTGTACGTAATGTTGCTTTAGCTTCCATTCTTGATTTACTATCAGCATACTAGTTTATCAGTGATGAGTATGGTATTCCTTTGGATGCTGTATCGACTCATATTAGACGACATACTGGTAGACAATCAAGTCAGGGTGAGGTAGCTTCAGAGGACCAGAATATTCCAGATCAGCCTACAGCCCCCACACAGCATCAGGTTGCACCTAATGTACATGGCACATATAGTACACTTCTCTTTGGCACTGGTCCTTTACCTTCAGATATAGGTGTTCCTAATGTTACCATTCATTCATCTAAGATTAGTGGGATTGGTAGAGTGCTCCAGGATGTGCAAGGACTTGTTCTTGATAATTTCTATATTTTGCATTCTACAAATTCACATGTGTGTATATATTAAATAAACTTGACTTAAAAGTAGTTCTCACTATTCATTAAAATCTTGTATTTCAAAATTTATAGCAATAAGGGGATAATTTGTTGCACTTTAGAGATCTAGAGCATGCAGAGGATCCTGTGCACAATACATTTGAGGTACATTTATAATATATATAAATTACATGATAAATTCACACATGTTGAAAGTACAAAACTTTAAGATGATTTTACATATATATACACATGTACATTAAATTACATTATGTACTTTCTTGTGCAGGGAGGTGCATCAGGTCATGGATCGGGTTCCGGAGAGAGATCGAGGCATGGATCCACACATGGATCAGGATCCAGAGAGAGATCAAGATGTAGATCCACACATGGATTGGGAGATTGATCTAGATCTTATTATGTTTGACATTATCCAGTTTGACATTTGACATTATGGTTTGACATTTGACTTTGTGGTTTGACATTATGGTTTGACATTGGACATTATGGTTTGACATTTTATATTATGGTTTGAACATTATATACATTTTATATTATATACAAATCGAACATTTTGGCAATGTGGTAACATTCAATTCTATAGGTACTTAGTCCCTCAAGGATTTTTATTTCAAATTCCAGTTGTATACAAGTCCTCTTTAAACAACCTTTTTTTAATTTTTTCTCATATCAAGACATTCTCCTTGAATTGTATTATATTTAAAAATACAAAGGATAGTTTGAATGAAAGTATGCAATAATAGTCTCTACTGCAACAAGACCTAATTGGTGCAATTTGGAAGCAAATAGGTAATCACTACTCTAATTAGACATCACTACATTAGGATTTGAATAAATAATAAATTTGATTCATGAGCAAATCATAAATGATTCTTGTTTAATCCTTGGATGCCAAGAAATACATTAGATTTAAATAAATAATTGGAAAAGATAAAATTATTGTTCTAAAAGTAGTTAACAAATCTCTTTCTCAATAATTGTTATGTGCTTTGTGATTCCAATTCATGTCTTTTGCAAATTTGGTTCATGTTTGCGGCTCATAGCTCGCCCTGTAAGACATTCATTGTATTCTTGATCATAGGGATTAAATATCACTAGAAATAGGAATTTGTAATATCTAAAATGATAAAAAATGAAAAATGGATGATATATGCTTCCAAATTAGAACAGACATTCATTTACTTATTTGTAATATAATAGAGGGCAATGTTTTATAATAGATATTACAAATAGGAATTTGTTTAATATGGTAAATGCACTATATTTTTAATGTTTTATAAACAAATTTTGGATCTAGATTAAACCCTAAATTTTGGATCTTTAACTAGGGCTTGAAATTATGGTTTTGGGAGCTTTCTACAAAGAGATATTTTATAAAAGATAAGAAATTAATAGAACACACATTCCTTATGATATTCAAACACTCACAAAGGATTAGATTAGAGATTGAGAATATTTTCAATGCTTGTTGAAATTCTAGTAAAATTGAAATTCTTGTAAAATTGAAATTGAATGAATTCAAATCTACATAATTCAATTTTTGTGACTTAAATTCGAATGTGTCAATTTGAAACCAAAACCTTAGGATTCATATTGTGGGGAGATTAATACAAAACCCTAATATTCTATCTATATGACCTTAGGAAAGAGAATATTATAAAATTATAACTTGGAATGGAGTCTTTAATGTTTCTATGGTTTTATAAAATGTATACTATTGATTTTGGGAATTGGTTTTATGTTTTTTTTGCAAGACTGAATGAAATAGGTGCTTCTAGGAACCTCCTAAAAGTGTCAAACTAGTTTCATTAGGAAAATAAAATCAATATTTTCCTTTCACCAGTTATCAAAATCAATGTTGCTAAGTCTACTTGAGGTTAGTAAGAAGGTTTGGTAGAATTTTTGGGTCTAAGATCTACACCAAGATTCTTTTTCTTTTGAAGCATGTGAAACCTTCTTTTTGTTATTTTGCATTTCTATGTCTTCATCTTCAAATGCTAAGTTTATAAGGGGAATTAGGTAGCCTTAACACTTAAGTATAGGATTTTTAAAAAAAATTTCCTAGGGACATATATGTACCTCAAGTAAATCTACATCCCTTGGATAACTAAATGAGGAAATATTAACTAGCATAAATACTTGACTAGTTATGCCACTTGGTGCATTCCCTCACAATATTTGTTCCCTTCTAGCTATGTCTAGTATTCTTGTTTTCTTGGATTTTTTATTGTATATTTTCATAGTTGGGTTGGGAATGGAAATTTTAGGGTCTATTTTTACTTTTTAACTTTCTAGAACATGACATATTTTTTTATGATGAATTTATCTCTTGTTTGAAAGTTGTGACTAGTTTGGTATACTAGTTTTCTAGTGAGATATAAATTGGAACTTAATCCCATGCTACTTATTTACCATATTACAAATTCCTATGTTTCATTTTTTACATGTCTAAATTATATCTAAAATGATAATAAGTACATGATAACAATTGGATCATGTGCAATGTACTACTCCAAAAGAAAGAAAATGTGAAGCAAAGGCCAACTCCATGCCATCCATAACAAACTCAATAAAATTTCATTCACTTGTATAGACACAATTACATTGAATTTGGATATTTAGATAAAAGAAATATCTATCTAAGTATAACAATATATATATCACTAACATTAAGCTATTAAAGACTAAAATTAAAGGTTAGATGATTTCCTTTCTTGAGTTATGTATGAATTAAATAATAAATAAATTAGAAAAGCTAATATTTCATTAATATATGTTTTCTAAGTAAAATGCATGAATAAAAAAAGAGTAAATTTAATTTATTATCACTCAAAAATTATTACTTAAATATTATTAACTAAGATTTATTTCTACTTGATTAGATTTGTGAAGTAAAAGTGAAATTATACTTGGATTAAAACGAAAGAGAATTTTAGTAAGATGCTAAATTGCATTTTCATTTTAGAAAAGAAATTATACAAGTTTGAAGATTGAACTATTGTTTGGCTAATTACATACAAGCTATTTAACTAAATTGGCCTTGAGATTGGCATTCCCTACCCTCAAGAACTAAGCTTATACCATAAAGTCATTACAAAATAGCTTAAAGTTCTTGGTACATATAATCTAGATCCTCTCTATCTTTTATTATCTCTAAAATCTTTTAATGATCTTCAATAGGCAACCTCCAACTTTATTTGGTACGTCCTCTTTTTGGTAAAGATTCAAGATTTATTCATGTTGCTATAACTAAGTGACTATAATGCAGAACCTTTTGACCTGGTATATAATCAATAAATATAATACCATTTATATCTATCTTTGTTTGTTGATAGTATGTACCTTCAACAACCACTGATCCAGTTGGATACTCTTGTCCATCACCATCTGTCATTGATTCTGACAAATTGTATTTTGGTTGTGTACATCTTAGTAGATAGTAATTTACACCTTCTGTATTGTCAGGATCTGCAAGAACAACAAAAATATCTCCTGTACACACCATGTAGTACAAGTTAAAATTCAATTTAAAAATTTAAAAAATTTACCTGTAACAACTAAATCTGATACATGTTCATAATTAGCTGAATACAAAGGATTCTAGACATCTACAATATCATTATCTTCAAAAGGGCCCGACGTGGCCACTAATTGTTTTATTTCCCATTCTGAAACATACCCATCTCTAATTTTCTCACATTGTAGAGTATTTGCATTGTTCTCAATGCAATCAGTACAAAAACATGATTTTTCTCTTACTTGAATTATAGGAGGCCTGCTATGTCCTATTGTCATGATTTGATGCAAACTTCTAATACCACTAATTATTTGACAAGTAGTAAGAGTTGATTGATCAATATCTATTTAAATTTCAATCATCCAATTAAAAAGTGTATAAAATTGAAAATTCAATTCATGTACACACATTGAAATTCAAAACAAAATATTTATGTACCTTTAACTTCCTAAAAATAGCATGTGTTATATATTGAGTCACTGACGACAAAATGACTTTTGCACCATTCAACAATTTCATTTGCATTCCTTATGGCATTACCTGCAAGTTCATGTTAGTGAAATGTCAGCTTAAGCTCAGTTTTCTAGTTGAAAGGAAAAGACAAATCTCAAAAAACATAAAATTAGATTTTTTTAAAAATCCAACAGGAGAAATATTGAAAATCTGCAACATTAGATATATATATCAAAACCATTAAATTGCATAATGGCTTAAGCTTCCACTTCTCAACACATGCAATAAATTGAGATCTACATTTTTTTCCTAACAGGTTTAAATTTATTTAAAATATATTTAAGAATTTAAATTTGTATTCCATATTGTATTACTTGCAAGTTCATGTTGTCGAAGTGCACACTTTACACATGCTCCAGCTCCATCATGCTCTCCTTTTCCATGTCCACTCTCATAGAAATTCCACAAAAATTGAATGTTCTGTTTAATATGTTGTTGGCTTAACCAATTAAAAGCTTTTGCAAACTTAAATTGTCCTATGAAGTTATAAACAATTTCAAATTTAAAACCAAAATTAAAAAAAAAACTATATACATTGAGGTACAACATATTTAAGTAACTGAACAATTCAAGTCCACAAGTTAATTACACAAATAAATATAATATAATTTTAAAAAATAATTAAATCAACACTTACCAGCACATCCATCAGACCATATCCAATGTTGTGAAGCATCTATTTGACTTTGTCTTAGGTCTTCAAAAAATATTGCAAAACAATGGGCTACATAGCTTCTATCATGACCTGTATCATCACTGATATAAGAGTGAACCTCTTTGATGATAATTCATTCATTTTTGCTATTTTGTACACCATCCACATGTTCTTCAGCATGCCTATAACAAACTTGTACAAATATTGCAACTTGCTCTGAATGATAATATTGACTTTGAATCTCACTTTGAGGACTAAATGTATAGTTCTCAGAGAAATCAACAATAGACAGAATACAACCTGGTGGAAATCAATTCTTTGAGTCACGAAATTGCTTAGCTTTCCATCTAGCACTATGACAATGTTCAATATGTGGATATATGATATTGCAAAAAATTTTCATGAACTCATTGCTTGACAATTCACTCTCTTTGAGAATAATTTTTCTGCTCTCAACTCCTGACTTTGTTGAGTACTTCTCATATTCAAATCTCTTCCACATAACTTGCATCGAATGATCAATATTGTCAACCTGTATAAGATTCTTCAAATTTCTACAATCATTACATATATTTTTTATACACTGCACTTTGAATTCATCTAAATCTTCTAATTTTTCACATAGAAGAGTTTTCACAAATTATGTTGTACTTCCAGGGATGACTATATTTGGATTAATTACTACCATAGCTTTTTTATATGACTGTAGGTGTAGATGAAATTCAACATGATTTTGACAACAACAAGTCTCATGTACCTTATTTATACGTACAAAACTTGGTCGTAGACTCTCAAACATCCTTTGACAAATCTTCACATCTGAAAATTCTTGCTTGAATGCTTCAAAAAGTTCACTTTGTGTTGTATCTATAAAATGTTTTGGATGTGAAATTTTTGTACCATCTTCACCTTTTATCTATATAGTGTCCCTTCTATTGGAATAAACACGAGAGTGGCTGGTCCAATATTCAATCACCTATTCCTTTACATCTTCTGAAATTCTATCTTGTCAGGGAAACCTGCAAATATTTACCTAATTATTCTCAACATTTCCATCCAATCTATTTCTCCTTGCAATATATCTTTGAACAGTTCTCCTAGAAACATTGAGTAATTAGGAAATTGCTTGAACTTGTCTTCTATGTGATAATTTCTTACTAGAAATTACAGTCATTAATGTTCTACGTGTAGCACTTAAATCAATAGCTTGACTCTTGCTTTCAATAGAATTCAATGCTTCTTGTAGGTTTTCAACTATTGTTTGCTTTAATGAACCTAATGACTTTTTCTTATTATCAACCCCTAACAACTCCAAAATAGGGGTCATCTCTTTCTTCCTAAATAACTTTGAAAATAACTATGCTCTTCCAATTATAGACTTATTTTCAAAAAATTCGTCCCATATTTTTTTAGAGTGTAATTTTACTGTGCTTTCAGGTACCATATCTTGAGATGAAATATTTTTGAAAAGAGAATCCTCATCCATCTCCATCAGATTTTCCATACCAAGGAAAAGATTTCTATCACCATCTTCAATTTGTTCTGGTACCTGTACTCCTTGGTCATCAACAATTTCCATGGGTTGTTCTTGAGTAGATGTTCCTTCATCGACATTTCTAGTATCTCTTCTTCGATCATACAACCTTTTTCTTGTCTTTTTATTGCCCATCACAAATTGATCAAATTTGAATTCACCTGCATGCAAAAATAAAACATGTACAAAGACTTTAACTTCTATTTTTTGAAGATCTAGGTCTACATTCAATAAACAATGGTTTTAATCAATTACACATTTTAGAGTATTGTACCTAAGAATACAACTCTGCCCCTGTTGAAATCAATGGTTCTTTTTTCTCCAAATTTCTATAATTTAATAATTTAAAACAAACCCAAAAAGTTAAAAAAGCTAAAAAAGGCATTAAAAAAATACTTTCAGATCATTGTGTTTTTGAATATGACTTTGCCCTTGTTGAAATCAGTGGTTATTTTTTCTCCAAATTTTTATAATTTATTCATTTAAAAAAGCTAAAAAAACTAAAAAAGCCAAAAAAAGACATTAAACAAACACTTTCACATCATTGTGTTTTTCAATATGACTCTTCCATTCGAAATCTTTTTATTTTATTTTATTGTAATTTAGTAATTAAAAAACAATAAAAAAGCCACAAATTTTTTCCAAAAAAAAAATTAAAGGAGTAGATTCGACCAAATGGGATTCGGCCGAATCCCATTAGATAGAATACCATTCGATCGAATCTATCTATGTGGCATCCTATTAGGCAGCAAAGTCACCATTTTCTCACACTTTCTCAAACTTCCAACTTCTGCTCAATATTTTTACAATCAAAATTAATTTTTTTTTTAAAAATACCCTTTTGTATAGCTCGGAGTGCTGAATGTGGAAATATATATATTTTTATATTTTGAGTAATTTTAGGATATAAATATTTGAAAATAATGCAAGCAAGTTGTTCAAGTTCAAAAAAAGGCTAATTTGAAACTAAAAAAAAATAGTAAAACATCATTTTAAAATTTGGCAAATATATGATGCCCTAGAGGAGACAATCCTCTTCAAAAGGGTATAATTTGTTTTTTGAAAATGAAAAAAAAATTAAACAATAGTTGACGTTAACTGAAAACTATCAAAATCAGGTAAGTTTGACTTTAAAACTTTATTACGAGAAAACTATAGATCAAAAATTCTTTTTCTTTTTTCCATGCCCTAGATAATGAAGTCACCTATTTGGGGAAAAAAAATCAGGGGAAAATGCATTTTTTTCTATTTGTTTATTGATGTCAACTGAATGTCACTTTTTCTTCAAATTTTCAGCATTTCAAAATCTGCTCTTAAATTGATAAAAAAGAAATCAAAACAATTTTTTAAAAATTCTAAAAAATTAGACTAATAAACTTCAACAAGAGATCTACATTTTCTTAGTTTACATCATTTTGAAATTTAAAACATAAAGGCCACTTTTATGTGGTCAAAGTTGAGATATTTTTTTTATGTTGGCCAATTCCTTTATAAAGTGTGACATAGGTTTGTGTTTTTACCCCACAACCAATCTTTTCTTTATGACAGTGGCTGACAGTGTTCGTTAAGTGCTCCAGTTTCAGGAATCTTCTTGACAGAATGGTTACAGGTTGTGTGGATGTTCCTAGTAATTACAATGTGCTTTTGGATATCTTCTGATCATGTTCCTACCTTTGGATTAGTCTGCGAAGAGAAATTGGATCGTGAATGAAGACTATTGATGGAAGTCTTAGTGTTAACACCTATCTTAGCCAACATGGTTATTTTCACTAGTTGTGGAGATGCATTGAAGATTGTAGAAGCATACCGTGGTGTGGAAGATTGCATTTGAGTCCCAGCTAAGGCATGGTGTGATCTACATACATGTTTACATCTTTTTCTTAACAAATTTTTGTAATAGGTCTAGACCTATTTTATGTATGTTTGTAATGCTGACCTTGATGTACATTCCAAGGTTGATGAAGTTTATAAAAGCATGTAATGAAGTTGTGAAAAAGATGTCCTTAGATGAAAATGAGAAGATAAGTGACAAGGTGTAAGAAGAGAAAAGCAGAGGAGTTATAATGTGCTTCAATGGAACTAAACTCAAGCATAGAGTAGATGCTATCAAATCAGTTCACCAACCCTTGGTAGTGAACTGATCTTTATAGTGAGGATTTTGGGTAGTGAGTTCCGTACACAGTGAGCCTCTATTTTTTAGTATTGATATAAGTTATATATTTCTATGGGAAAACACCCACTGTGGGTTTTCCCTTTTAGGGTTTTCCACATAAAAGTATCATGTGCACTGTGTACGAATATGTAATTGTGTTTAAGTTTTCATGCTTTCATGGTTAAAATCTAATTAGGTAGTTGATGGTGGTATATTCATATGAAGTTAAGTTTTTGTGACAACTTCAGCCCCCCTCTTAGTTGTCTTGTGTATTTAAACAATTTCTATATGAGCCAGTTCTTCGGAAGAAGCCTAACAACTTGAGGGGGATCTATGATGACTTTTAAAAAGGAAGCTCAACAATTTGATGGGACAAATTATGCTCTTTGAAAGGTACGAATGAAAAGCCATCTCCTTTGTCTTGGTTATACCATATACCATATACAGAATCAAAATATACCATGCCTCAAAATGGTTTGACAACTGAAGATGAAATTAAAGAATATGAATTGAATATAAAAGAGAGAGATGCTCTATTGAGTGCTTTGACTAACATTAAGTTGATAAAAGTCATGGATCTAGAATCTAAAAATGAGGTTTAGGAAAAGTTGAAGAATCTATATAAAGGAGATGATTCTGTAAAAGAAGCCAAACTACAGGGCTTGAAAGCTAAATATGAGAGTTTAAAGATGAATGAAGATGAAAACATTACAACCTTCATGCAAAGGGTTGATGAACTTGTCAATGGAATAAAAAGAATGGGAGGAACCATTGGTGATAAGGAAGTTGTGATGAAAATTCTTAGATCACTACCAATGTCCTATAGTCACAAGGTAGCTACAATTGAAGAAATAATGACTATGAAAACTATTGATAGAGATCAATTACTTGGAAAGCTTATAGCCTTTGATATGAGAGAATTTGGTGATGCCCTGCTGAAAGTTGAGACAAATTTTAAATCTAGTACTTCAGAAAAAATCTCCAGAGCTGAGAAATATAAGGTGGATGATGACTTTGATGAAATTGAAGCTAACTTTGTTGATGGGTTGCAAAGATGTTCTAGTAAGTTCAAAGGTAAATTATATTTCAAATATTTTTCATGTGGTAAATTAGGTCATTATGCTTCCATATGTCCTAAAAGAATTGAAAGAAATAGGAAAAGACTTGAGAGCCGGCCTAGAGCTCCAAAGAAATGCTACTATGTTAGAGATTTTGATGATGAAGGTGTAATTAATGATGAATCTGATGATGCTAGTACTAGTGCAAATGAATGCATATTTCTTTCTATTAAAGAAGATCATGTGTCTACTAATTCTACTAGCTGTGTGAAGGAAAAAAACCAATAGAAGAAAGTGCTTTGGTTGTTTAGGTTGAGAAAGATAAGGATGAATGGATTGTTGATAGTGGATGCTCACATCACATGACTAGTGACAAAAAAAAGTTTGTGAGTTTTGAAGAATATGATGGAGAATTGGTTAGGTTTGGAGACAATGCAACTGATAAGATTTGTAGAAAAGGATCTATTTCATTTGATGGAAGACATAAAACTGAAAATGTCCTATATGTGAAAGGTTAATCTTTTAATTGTTGGTCAGATGTGTGACAAATGTTATGATTTGAGATTCAAAGACAATGGGCGCAAGATCATGGAAAGCTCCAAAACTGTGATTGCTAATGGTAAGAAGACTAGAGGTAACATCTGTCAATTAAGTGGAACTAATGATTACTATTTATTAGCCCAAATAGATGAGAGTTGGTTGTGGCATAGAAGGACGTGTTATATAAACTTTGATAATTTACTAAAGATAAGTTCAAGTCAAACTGTGAGAGATTTACAAAAACTTGTGAAACCCTCCAATACAATTTGTAAGGAATGTCAGTTATGGAAGCAAACAAGAACAAGTTTCAAGAGCAAAGAGTAATTTTCTACTAGTTTGTTGGATCTGGTACATACAGATCTATGTGGACTTACAAGGATAGGAAGTCTACAAGGTGACATGTACTTCATGTTACTTATTGATGATTGTTCTAGAATGACTTGGGTTACTTTTCTAAGAGAGAAATCTAAAGCCCTAAAAAAGTTGAAATCTTTGAAGGCAATGGTTGAAAATGAAATAGAGCTAAAAATCAAATGCTTGAGATCTGATAGAGGAGGTGAGTTCACATCAAATGAATTCAACATTTTCTATGAAGAGCAAGGAATAAAAAGACAACTGTCTGCACCTAAGACTCCTCAGTAGAATGGAGTTGTGGAAAGAAAGAATAGGATAGATCAAGAGGCTGCTAGAACAATGATGAAGCAAGGAGGTTTTGCCCAAAGTCTTCTAGAAAGAAGCTATACTTACTGTTGTCTACGTTCAAAACAAAGTTCAAGTGAAAGGTAATGTGTAGTGCCTCCCTAGTCCTAGCCTAATCGAGGTGACATTGAGGTATAAAATTTAAGCTGTATATGATATTGTGTTACTGACATTTTGTTATGTTAGATTTCATATTGAGATTGGGTGTACATGTGGAGAGGATGACACCTTGATATTGGCATACTATGTGATTGATCACAGATGTTGAAATCCTCCGATGTGGGGTATTCATGCTTCAGATATTATATGATATATATATATATATATATATATATATATATATATATATATATATATATATATATATATATATATATATGCAGGTGTTATAATGTGTTTTGAGTGGTGCAGGTACCAAGCTCCGACTCCACCTAACTTCATAGGTCTGAGCGTGCCTAATGCCCCAGTGGTGGTGAGTTGGAGATGACACACTGGCCATACACCCTAGCTTAGCCACTGTCTCCATTCGGGGATGAGTGATCTGATGTGGCATTTTTTCCTTCAGACACCTTCCAGTTATCATTCGATTACCCCATCCTTGGTGAGTCTGACCCGTTATGGTGTTGAGTTAGTCCTTGTGGGTTTCTGTCAAGTGTTTTGTTTATTTTGTAATTATATTTTGGGGTGTTAGAATTTTGACCTCGTGCTTTGTTTCGGTGTGGTTTTCAAGAGATGAGAATTTTTTTATATACCTACTTTAGATATAATTGTACAAATAAGAAAAGTAGTAGTAGTAGTAGTAGTAGTAATAATAATAATAATAATAATAATAATAATAATAATAATAATAATAATAATAATAAAGATGATAGGAAATTAAATATAGTGTTATAAAGGAATTTTTAAAAAAAGATAAAGATAAGAGTATTTGTAGAAGATAACTATAATAGGAGTGGTAAAAGTATGTGTGAGAGAAGAATAATGAAGTGATTGAGTGTAAGATATTATAAGGTGAGTAGTGTTTTATAATTTGATTGTGTAATAAATCTTTAGCTCTAAATAACTACCAAATTATATTATCTTAACTCTTAGCCCTATTGTGTGCATTCGATGAGTTGACACATATTGGAGCTCTTTGCCAAATAGGCCATGTACCTCATTACTGCTACCACAAAATGCATGCATGGACAGCCTTGGGAGAAAAAAGAAATTTTGGGGGATTGTCATTTTTTTTTGGGGGGGGGGGGGTGGAATTGAGACTTCGAGATCATGCTATGGCCTTGGCTATAATGTTTGAGTTGAATATACTTGAGGGGATATATGCATATAGAACAAGAATCCAACAGTTTTCTAGTAATCTGCACATCAAATATATTTAGGTATTCAAAAACCATGGGAAAACAATAGGAGCATCAAGGAGGCATTCTCATAGTTAGATCATTGCCTTCCCATTATCCCAAGCTATGTGGTTACTTGGCTCAACAATGCCAAGGAATATTTTGCCAGGGCAATGAAGTGTAATTTGTCTTCATTTCCTTTCAAGACATGGATTGCTCCTAGGGAGCATGCTTCTCAATTATGAGTAGATAGAAGATGAACATGAAAGTTTTCTTTTGCTTTTGATAGCTTTGTCAAATAATTTATTTCTAAGGCTCAAAATGAGTCATAATAAGATGTATTCTTGATTGGATTTTGGTATTGTGTGTTAGAAAAATATGCAGTGCAAAATTGAATTAAACAGTGAAATAGTAATAAGATACGCACTATTGATATATGAAAAAATGTTTGTAAATTGCATGTGTTTAAAATACACCCTTTCAACAAGATGTTCTTTTGATGTGGGAAATATTACCTATGTTGTATGTTTCCTAAGTGGGGAATTTGAGTAACACATGATATTACTGAAGAAAACTAGGCTTTCCCCTATGAGCTAAAAATATCACTCCACATCTGCTCTATTATTTTTGTGGGGGTGTACCATTGGGACCAATTTTTCACTCTGTATTCTTCATTATAGTTTATGTGCAACCTAATCAACCTACTAAATACTTTTCTAGTCTATTTGGCTAATGGCTCTCCTATGGCCAGCTATGAAGGCATTCAAAATACCTATCATCTGCTACATCCCCTATTCCAACATATCCTCATTCCTTAATGTTATAAATTGATTTGTGGTTGTCCACACATATACCGAGCCAAATAAACAAATCCATTTTGTGTAATTCCTGCAATTAGTGTGTTCCATGAGATGACATTGCCTTGAGGCATTTGGTCAACAGTTTGCGAACCTTGTCTCCGTTTACATATTTTGCATACATGTCTACTAGCGCACTTGCTACTGTAACATCTGACAAATATTACTCTTCGTTCTTATTTTGACAGATGTTCATAACCTATTCTTAGTCTAGCATTTGGCATGGGCAGTGAGGATGCTGGCAAAGGTTTGAGAATTTGGCTTTATCCCTGCTAATAGTTGTTACTTAAAACGTTTCTATAGACTTTTCAATAAATCCATATTGTGTGTAACTTGCAATCATTGCTTTACATGAGACCACATCTCATTGAGACATTTTAATCAAACATTTTACCCAAAATACACTCATAATATAGTCTTTAAAACTCAGAACACTAGGTACTTACAAGAGGATATTCATAGAAACTTCAGTGATCAAATTCATAGATTTACACAGCATAGATTGGATAACAGGGAAAATCTACAACTAGGACTGACTACACTAAAAGCATGTGAGTTTTCAAACCCTTAAAACTAATAATGATTTACAATAAATAGAGATCCCAAGAGTCCCAAGATCTTCTTTCCCACAAGAATAAGTAAAATTCAATCTTATCATCCAAGGCATTTCTTCATTCTAGAATTAAATTGCATTCTCAGATAATAATTTAATTTTTCATTTGTTTCACGCTCACTTACTCCACTTTGTAAGGGGAATTAATGAATTTTCCTACTTTTGTAGTCATCCAAGCAAGGTACATGTATACTATTTTGAGTCACAAGTTCGCTAGTGATTTTGTTACCATAGGCATTAATGGTGATGACTCCTGGTTTATCCTTTTGGTATGAATGTCTTACCAAGCTGTAACTAATGAGGAAAATTTGATTTGCCTTCAGGATTAACATGTCACTACAATTGGGTACCGATTGTTGCTTACATATCAATTACTGGACACCTTAACGAGTTTTCCAATGGAGTTCTGGAACCATTGATCACTGCCAATGAGAAGTCTACAATGAAACTTGTGACAATTCTTTGCACCATTTTGAAACTTTAAAAAATCTTTGAGATTCATATATAAAAAAGGATTCATGAAGAACTGAGGTCATTAAGTGTTTGAATTGTAAGACACAGTTTATAGAATGGTATAAGCATCTTCAATCCTGATAGAATCTTCATCGGAGAATGTACTTGAATCAGTTATAAATGGGCCATATCAAGATGAAGGGACGTCTACCACAATAAGGAATCTCAACTATTAAATAAGACACTTCATATTAGCAAAATAATAGTTTTCATATTGCTACTAGTAGAATGAATGAAGACACCATTTATCAGAGGTTTGATAGATATGATGGATGACATTCAGTGAGTTAAAGCGGCCATTTGTGAAGTATAAAAGCAGCCACCATCTAAAATAAATAAACATGAGCCTCTAAAGATAGAAGGCACACCAGATAAAGGAGGTGTTGCTAATGTAAACAAGTGGTGCAACTAATATAGAAACAATGCCGTCCTTAGTCATTAAAGGAGCCAGTGAAGAAACTCAGCCACTAAAAGAGTTGATGCCAACCATACACTCCAGGCACGATCCCATAAGATGATGGCACCTCATATGGATCATGGTGGTGAAGGTGCCGCATAAAAGAGATTGATGTAGAGGCAAATCGGATACAAGAAGAAGGAGAAATTCGGCAAGATTCGGCTACACCAATGAGCCCAAAAACAAAGATCTTTATGCAAAAGTGGGAACAGCAGAAGGGAAATCTAGTATCCTCATGGAAATGTTAGTTTGGGATGTCAGGGGACCCATTCCATCCATTGGCCAAGGTATATTGGACTTCGGGTTGGTACTTCCTTCACAAACCACCCAAAATGACTCGTAACTCTTCAAAAAGACAACAGACCTAAAAACTTTCTGTATAAACACCCAAATGCAAATCTTAGACATGTATTAGATACCCATTATGCCTCCCCACAACATACTCTAGAATGGGGTTGGTTTGTTTTAAAAAATGTGTCTCAACCAATACCCTCCTAGTGGTTTTATGCCTTAATTAGGCCTAGTTTGTGAAGCAAGTACCCACAAATGGCAACTTGAAACTTCCTTGACCACCCAGACATGTCAATGGCATCCCAAAACCATGGAATCCATCATCCATTTGCTGTTGGAACTGACTGTTCCCAAATTCCTTACTATGGTTGTCTCACAAGCTTCTTTAATGGCTTAATACATGGTTTTATTAAGCCTACTCAACAAATCTTTGTCAAACCAACTCCACCACCCCTGCAATCAATAAAAACATCTAAAACATAATTGAACACACCCATCCCACAGCTCTTATGGCTTGGAAGACTGTGGGATGGTCAGTTTTCCATGATTGTATGCAAAAGCCCTTATTTAGAGTTCTATGGACTGTTTTCGAATAAATCCTTATAACTCCCTTATATTGCAACTTCAAATCTCTAACCTATGTTCAAATACAAGATACTTCAATGTATTACCCAATCAAGACATAGGAAAAAATATCAACAACTCAGTACCTTGCTGTGTACGGCCTGAAAAGGTGTTCTCCTACAGAAAATTCAGAAATTTCAGGAAAAATAGTTTTGTTTCAAACACTCCCAACTTGCATACTTTCTAACTTCATGTCCTCCAATTAGTCTTGGATGATGGATATTCCCTTATACTTTGCTTCCAAACTATTTGGCAGTCATAATAATGTCGTACAGTCAAATGGTACGGACTGTTGCAACACTTTTTCTTTTATGAAATCAGAAAATTTAGGAAATAGTCTTAAAGTAAATGATTGTAGATCAGTCTCTCCTTAATATTATAACATCAAACTAGTTCTGAAGGATAATCACTTCATCCTACATAGTTGCCAAACATCATATGCTTCTTGACAGTGCCGTACAATTGATTAGTACAGACTGTTACTATAGAAAATGCAAAAAACAATTAAAAGAGCAGCAGAACTGATTTGTATTGTCTTCTAAACTTCTTCTCTATTACAATGATCTTTGTCAAGGATATATATATATTTGTATATACCTTGAAACTTCTCCATGAAGTGGTTTTGGTCGATGGAAGGAAGCCAAAACTATGCCAAACTATTCAAACTTCCTGAATTGTCTTTGGACAGTTTGTAAGTGTCAACTACCTTTTTGTTTGTTTGTGTAACCATCGATGTTTGGGAGTCTTCAAACACTTCTATAACATGATTGGGCCTTGAACAAGTTATTAGGCACCTTGACCTACCTTTATAGGCTTATAAACATGAAAAGACATATGACTGTCCACTTAAGACTTACAACATGACAGTAGTTTTATAGTCATTGAGACATAGTCCTTTACAATGGCATATAGTCTCCTTACATCAAAATAATGGTCTCTAAGACCTTATTGAAAAACAATAAAACCTTGAATATCAAAGAAAAACATATCTATCTTGGTGCTTCTGCACCATACTCCCCGGGTGGAAAGAGAACTCAAGTCTCTTGAGGGAGTAGATCAGCAATTGTGACACCATGGTTCAAGATGTCTTCTTCAGTCATCCATGTGGCATCTTCAATAGGCAGGCCACTCCACTTGACAAGAAATTGCTTGTAGGTCTTCTGCCTTGTCTTCTTCAAGACCTTGGTGTCAAGAATGCATTCCAACTTCAATGGCTGATTGGGTGGAAGACCTTTGATCCAATCTTCATCTGCTACTGCTGTCATATCTGCCTCTAGATCAGCAATAGAATCACCTTTGAAAGGGAACAAATCAGAAACATTGAAGATAGGAGATATGGCCAAGCCTTGAGGAAGTTCAATCTCATAGGCATTGGGCCCAGACTTGTGTACAATCTGGCATGGTCCTATCTTCTTCATGAGGAGTTTGGTTGGCTGCCTGTCATGTCCCCGTTTCCGGCTTGATCATCAAGTGTATAATGGATTAGCCTAATCCTCATTCCCGGAGGCTAATTCCAAATGATGAGGGAATGAATTGGTTTCTGACTAACTCTATCTTTTTGTTTTGCAGGAACAAAGTTAGAAACCTAAAATTTGACTAAGTCCGAGAGTCATTTCATCAACTCCGGTGATCACATTGTAAAAAATGCTTTCATGGTGTTTAGGCGCATTTCTAGGAAATTCAAGCTCCTTCTGGCGCCTAACCCTCAAATCCTCTTGTAGCACTCAGTAAGGGACTTCATTTGAAGCACTTCTAACATATCAGCTAGGGCGCTTGGGAGGAAAGAATGTTTAGATCTACATAATGACTCCAATTCTGCAAAATCTTCAAGAAAATGATGAAGTGAACACTGGGCGCACTTTTCCATCCAAACTGACCTCAATGTGCGCCTAGGATGTTGGAACCTTTCTGAGCACTTAAGTGCCTATCACTGTTTCTGCAAACTTGATTAAGCGCCTAGTCTAGAAGCTGATATTATGAGGACAAGTTGTCGCTTCAAGGTAAAAGGGTTGTCTTAGAAATGCAAGGCGCTACTCCTTGATCAAACAGGACAAATTGTGCGCCTAGATACCCGAGGTGATAGATCATGGTGAAACAACTCTGGATTAGCGCCTAGTGAATTATAAGGATGTTTGCATCATCAGAGTGGTGAGATTGATTCTTCTAATTGTAACCATCATCTAAGTCCAGAAGGTGATAGATCAAGATGACAGCTAGATCAAGATGATAGGCGCAATCCCTTGGTACTGGAGCTCAGTTTTGGCGCCTTCAAAGAAGAACACATGAAGAAACTTGTGAGGTAAGGCGCTTGCAAAGGAGAACATCTTGGAACATCTTCTAGGTGTTTGCACTTTAGTCCAAGGACTTCATCTGCTAGGCGCATTTCTTGGCCTTCACCACTTTCATTTAGCGCCTAGACTCTATTGTACTTCAAACAAGTGATGAACTCCTTCAAGATTGATCAAGTGAAGCCTCACCTTCAATAAGATCAAGTGGAAAGATGAAGTGATCAAGTAATGACATCTTGTTATCTAGGCGCACTTTTCCTCTAGCAACCTGTCAATGAGCGCCTAGCTATTTAGGTTACTTCTGGCACTCAATAATGGTTTTGAGATGGGGCGCTCAACATAGCTAAACTCCTTCAATAGGGCGCCTAGCTTAATGATAAAGATTGGACAAGTATATGAGGTTTCCATGCCTAGGCGCAAACTCCATGATGCCTAGACCAAATGTGCGCCCAAGCAAGAACAGGAGATTCAATAGGTTGAATGAGTAGCACATTGATTGGTGAAGATACTTTCAACTTCAAGAAGCTTCATATCCTGCCAATCTGGGATGAAATTGGCCTAGAAGGCTCTAGGCGCACATTCTGACTGAAGACCTCAGTTCTGGCGCCTAGTTACAGAGTGAGTTAAAAGATGAAGTTTGAACATGTGAAGTAAGGCGCTCACTCCAGGATGAGGTATTTTACCTTACAAGACAACAAGACTTGACAGAGAAAACAACCATGCATGCAAGGCGCACTTCCTACCTGTTTCACCTCTAGAATGCGCCTAGCTAAGAAAGAGGTTTCAATCCATTCATAGTGAAAGGCGCTTGAGAGAAGATAATAATTTTGATCCAGTTGTGACTTGTGTTGAAGCTTTTAGCAAAGCAAAACCATTCTCTTCCTAAGGTGCTATAGAAGACTCAAACAAGATGTAATACTTCAGATGAGGGCGCTAGATTTCAAGTGTTTGAAAGTGTGAATTATGTAGAACATCTTACTTGAAGTGTTAGGCGCTGATACTAGTTGAAACTTCCCCAAATGTGCGCCTAAGATAGTTGCTAGTCCCCAAGACCTGTTTTGAAACAAGGCGCTCCATCAGGAGATAGCGCCTAGGATCCAAAAGATCTTTGCTAAAGTTCTAAGTTTGCATGGAGTCATCAAATTCTTCAAGGCGCATATTCAGGCCTTTGCTACCTCAGTTGGGCGCCTAGGTCACATTGGGCACCATTCCATGATCATACTACTCCAAATGGGCGCCTAGTCAGAAGATAAGGTAGTTGCATCTACCTGAGCTTTCATTGGTCAACAGGATGTCCTCGGGATCCGTGTCTAGGTCTTTGGGTAAGTTTGCCAACTCAGAATGAGTCATCAGACGGAATATTCCCTTGGATATGCTTCTTGGGAAACGTGCCTTGGTTCCTCTTGGTGCATTGAAAAACGTGCCTTCATTGCCTTTGGAAGGCCTATAAAAGGAGGAGCCTTCTCATTCATTTGCTATCGATGCATTTGACAAAATTCTCTCTGCAAAGCTGTTGAGCTTGTAATCTTGAGGCCTGTGAGTTTCAAGTGTTGGGGTGATGCTCCCTCAACTGACAAGGTGATGATCCCTTGTTGTACTGTGAGGTGTTGACATTCAATTGACATCATTGAGTTGATTAAGTTGATCTAGTGTGCAAGGCATTGTAATCATCAAGGCTCCAAGGCCTGCTTTTGTAATTCCATTTGAATAAAGTGTAACTTCATGCCATTGATAGCATTATCCATGTAATAAGACATTGTGAGTTGACTGAATCAAGTAATAAAACAAGTACCCAGCTTAAGGTTGATTCATTCAAATAGTTATCTTTGATGTATATCGTTGTGTTGATAGCAAGTAAAATTGTCTAAGTAAGGAAAAATTTTGGTAGAATTAGTTGGGTATCTTACAGTGGTATCAGAGCTTGGATCCTGCCAGCCTTTGGGTTTTCATGCAAGAAGGTAATCAACAAAGTGATAGAACAAGGAGATACATTGCGCTTGAACAACGAAGGTAGTTCCAGTGGACTCATCCTTACCCACAACAGGATACTCTTTCAGAAGCAATTGTAGCTAGACAGGCTAACATGGCGGAGGAAAGAAGAAGTAGAAGTCCACCTGCAGATGGTGAACGTGCAGCTAGGGAGATGTTTAGGAACATTGCCGCTGAACAACAACAAACCGCTCAAATATTGCAACATGTCCTACAATCCCTTCAAAATATGAATCAAGGTGAAGTAGCTGGACAAGGTCGTCGAGATGCAGCTAGACCTGAGAGACAAGAAAGACATGTTGATGATGATGCTGGTAGTGCAGTAGGTAGAAGAGTTCGCACACGAACTCCTACAGTTGATAGGCCTTTAAGACCAACCTTCCTTCCACCACCACCTGAACAGGACAATGAAGCTGATGAAGAGTTTGACGAAGAAGGACCAAACAATTTTGAAGATGAAATAGCTCTCTTTGCAGATCTTTATGCCAGACTTCCGGAACGTGTTCGGGATATGATGACCTTCAATGAATATTGCCGACAGAAAAGGGAAGATAGAGACAGGCGAGATAGAACTAGAGGCATTCGTCCTAGAAGGGATGATGATACAAAGGAGTATAAAGAAGCCTTGAATCGAGTTCCCATTCCTACCTTTGATGGAAGTGGTAAGCTCAGTGCTAGAGCTTGGGTAAACAAGCTGGATACATACCTTTCACTTAAGCCTTTGACAGAGAAGAAGGCAATTCAATTTGCGACAATGCATCTTGAAGGTTTGGCTTATGAATGGTGGCATCATGGCCTAGTTTCTTAACATCATGATAGGATAAATTCCTATGATGAGTTTGTAACCAAGTTGATTCAAAGGTTTGACAGAAAAGACACCGAAGTGTACTATCGCGAACTAGCTCAACTCAAGCAAGAAGGAAGGGTTGTGCAGTATGTCAATGAGTTTCAGAAGATAGCAGTGATGGTACCTGATATGACTGATAGAAGAATCACTATGTTGTTCATCGAGGGATTGAACAATCAAATCAAGCCATTGGTAAAGGTACAAAGGCCAGCAAACCTAGAAGAAGCAATTGACTTTGCTCTAGATCTTGATACTACTCCTGTTTATCAGCCTAAGAAAAAGTTCTATAAAGGAGTTAGCTCTACCCAAAGGAGACCCTCTTTTCCTCAAATGATGACTCAAGGTCCATCTGCAGCTGAAAGAGACGAGCTAAGAAGGAAGAAGCTCTGCTTTTCTTGCAAACAACCTTGGGAACCAGGACACAGATGCCTTGGTAAGGGTAAAGCACACTTGATTGAAGTTGTATCTGATGATGGAAGCGAAGAAGAGTCATTGAGTGAAGAAGAATCCACTTAGGATGAAGAGGAGGTACAACCAACTCTTAATGTTGCTTCAGAAGAAACCTCTGACAAAATAACATTGGCAACTATCTCAGGAGTACCTAAGTATCATGCCTTCCGCATTAGAGGAGTTGTAAAGGGGCAAAGAGTCACCTGTCTAATTGACAGTGGTGCTACTCACAACTTCATAGATGAAGGTTTGGTAGCAAGGCGAGGTCTCACAGTTGAAGACTTCGAAGGATTTCAAATAGCGGTTGCTGATGGATTCCTAATGAGTTGTACCAGAAAGGTATCCCAACTACAAATTCAAATGGGAGATTATTCTTTACAGGATGATTTCTATGTGGTTGGACTTGGACATATTGATGTAGTACTTGGAGTGCAATGGTTGCATTCACTTGGAAGAATTGTCCAGGACATTCAGAAGATGGAGTTAGAATTCATGCATGAAGGAAAGAAGATCAAACTGAAGTCAGTGTCTGATGGAAACCCCAAAGTTGTCTCAGCAAAACGAATGGAAGCATTATTCAGGCATAATGACATTGAATGGGCAGCACAGGTTTGCATCAAGGACAACCAAATCCTCTCTGCTGAAGAAATTTATCCCGCAGATATTCAGGCAATGTTGGATAAGCATGGTAAGGTGTTTAGGGACATACCTCCAGGAATACCTCCTGATAGAGGTTTTGAACATGTAATTGAATTGGAGGATGGGGCTAAACCTGTTAACATTGCACCCTATCGGCATCCAAGACATTTCAAGATTGAAATTGAGAAAATGATCAAAGAATTGATCGATATGGGGCACATAAGGCCCTCATCAAGTCCATTTGCATCATCTGTGGTGCTAGTGAAGAAGAAGGATGGAACAATGCGGATGTGTGTTGACTATCGCGCATTGAACAAGAAGACCATCAAGAATAGGTATCCAATACCTAGGATTGATGAACTCCTTGATGAACTGCATGGAGCAGTCTATTTCTCAAAGATAGATCTTCGATCTGGTTACCATCAAATTCGTGTCAGAGAAGAGGACATTCCAAAAACAGCATTCAGATGCCATTATGGACATTATGAATTTATGGTGATGCCATTTGGATTAACAAATGCACCAGCTACTTTCCAGTCCTGCATGAATCATGTGTTCAACAAGCAGTTGAGGAAGTACCTATTGGTTTTCTTTGACGACATCTTGATTTACAGCAAGACATGGGAAGAACATCTCCAACACTTAGATGAAGTATTGAATGTTATGGAGAATCAATCTTTGTATGCAAAGATGTCTAAGTGTGATTTCGGCCTAAAGGAGATTCTGTACCTGGGTCATGTGATAGGAGCAAATGGTGTGAAAGTTCAAGAAGAAAAGATTGAAGCCATACGCAATTGGCCAATTCCCAGGAATGTGTCAGAACTAAGAGGTTTCCTAGGCCTCTGCAGCTACTATAGAAGATTTGTTAGAGGATTCTCACAGCTTGCTGCACCCTTGACAAATCTAACAAAGAAAGGAGCTTTCATTTGGTCAATAGAAGCTCAAGCTGCATTTGATAGACTGAAGGAAGTGATGAGTACAACACCAGTACTGGCTTTGCCAGATTTTACTAAGTCCTTTGTTCTAGAATGCGACGCTTCAGGAGAAGGTATTGGAGCTGTTTTGATGCAAGATCGACATCCCATCACATTCGAGAGTAGGAAGTTGAAGGATACAGAAAGGTTGTACTCAACTTATGACAAAGAGATGCTGGCAATCATGCATGCCTTGGCTAAGTTCCGCCAGTATCTAGTTGGATCTAAGTTTGTGGTTAGGACTGATCACAACAGTTTGAAATACTTTCTAGGGCAAAAAGATTTAAATGAAAGACAGCAGAAGTGGGTTGTGAAGATACAGGCATATGATTTCGACATTGAATATGTGAAAGGCAAGAAGAATGTGGTTGCCGATGCCCTGTCTAGAAGACCTGCTGTTTGTGCCCTGAGTAAAGTTTCAGTGGATTGGAAGGCTCAGCTTCTAGTTGAGTATTCCAAATCAAAATTTGCTTGTGAGATCATGGATGGAATCATTCAGGATGACAGGTACAAGGTGATTGATGATATCATCTATTACAAAGACAGAATCTATCTGACTCCTGAATCGGAGCTGAAGCGACAGATTTTGCAGACATACCATGATGCTCCACTTGCAGGACACCCTGGTTACTTCAAGACCTACAGACAGATCAGGGAAAGATTCACTTGGAAAGGTCTGAAGGAAGAAGTTCTTCAGTATGTCAGGGAGTGTCTGACTTGTCAACAGAATAAGGCAGAGCATACATTTCCAGCAGGATTACTCCAACCATTGCCAATTCCAGAACATAAGTGGGAGAGTATTTCTATGGACTTCATCACAGGTCTTCCGAAGGTGAATGGAAGAGACTGTATCTATGTAGTTGTGGACAGATTAACCAAGTTTGCTCACTTCTTTGCAATCCCAGTTGAGTCATCAGCATTGCAAGTAGCTGAGTTATTCTTTCGTGAAGTCTTCCAACTACATGGCCTACCTAAAACCATAGTCAGTGATCGAGATAGCCGGTTCATCAGTGTGTTTTGGAGAGAGTTATTCCGACTAGCTGGAACTGACCTAACTCCAAGCACTAGTTATCATCCTCAAACCGATGGACAGACTGAAATTGTAAACAAATGGCTTGAGGGATACTTGAGAAACTATGTGTCTGATCATCAGCGTGCTTGGATTAAGTGGCTTCATCTGGGTGAATACTGCTACAACACCACTTTTCACATGTCAATTGGCATGACTCCCTTCCGAGCTTTGTATGGATATGAAGCTGTTTCATTTGTTGATCTCGCATTGGATGACAGTAGAGCTCCTAGAGCAAGTGAATTGATGAAGGATACTCAGGATATTTTGAGAGTCCTTAAAGAAAATTTGCAAAGAGCTCAAAATCAACAGAAGTTGTATGCCGACAAACACCGAATTGAAAGAAGCTTTGAAATAGGTGACATGGTGTTTCTGCGCCTTCAGCCATATAGACAGAGTACTTTGAAGAAGTCAGGTGCAGAGAAATTGAAACCGAGGTTCTACGGACCCTACAAGGTGTTGAGAAGAGTAGGGGAAGTGGCATATGAACTTGATTTGCCAGCAGGAAGCCGCATCCACAATGTGTTTCATGTGTCATGTCTCAAGAAGGCACTAGGTCAGCATGTGGTTTCAACTGATGAGCTACCACCACTCGATGAAGAAGGAATGCTTGCACTTGAACCAGAAAGAGTGGTGGACATAAGGGAAAAGAAACTGCGCAACCGGAGCATAAGAGAATATCTGGTGAAGTGGAAAGGATTGCCAATGGAGGATGCTACTTGGGAAGGTGAAAAGATTCTGGAGCATCCTAACCTTCAATTGCTTGAGGACAAGCAATCCCAGGAAGGGGAGACTGTCATGTCCCCGTTTCCGGCTTGATCATCAAGTGTATAATGGATTAGCCTAATCCTCATTCCCGGAGGCTAATTCCAAATGATGAGGGAATGAATTGGTTTCTGACTAACTCTATCTTTTTGTTTTGCAGGAACAAAGTTAGAAACCTAAAATTTGACTAAGTCCGAGAGTCATTTCATCAACTCCGGTGATCACATTGTAAAAAATGCTTTCATGGTGTTTAGGCGCATTTCTAGGAAATTCAAGCTCCTTCTGGCGCCTAACCCTCAAATCCTCTTGTAGCACTCAGTAAGGGACTTCATTTGAAGCACTTCTAACATATCAGCTAGGGCGCTTGGGAGGAAAGAATGTTTAGATCTACATAATGACTCCAATTCTACAAAATCTTCAAGAAAATGATGAAGTGAACACTGGGCGCACTTTTCCATCCAAACTGACCTCAATGTGCGCCTAGGATGTTGGAACCTTTCTGAGCACTTAAGCGCCTATCACTGTTTCTGCAAACTTGATTAAGCGCCTAGTCTAGAAGCTGATATTATGAGGACAAGTTGTCGCTTCAAGGTAAAAGGGTTGTCTTAGAAATGCAAGGCGCTACTCCTTGATCAAACAGGACAAATTGTGCGCCTAGATACCCGAGGTGATAGATCATGGTGAAACAACTCTGGATTAGCGCCTAGTGAATTATAAGGATGTTTGCATCATCAGAGTGGTGAGATTGATTCTTCTAATTGTAACCATCATCTAAGTCCAGAAGGTGATAGATCAAGATGACAGCTAGATCAAGATGATAGGCGCAATCCATTGGTACTGGAGCTCAGTTTTGGCGCCTTCAAAGAAGAACACATGAAGAAACTTGTGAGGTAAGGCGCTTGCAAAGGAGAACATCTTGGAACATCTTCTAGGTGTTTGCACTTTAGTCCAAGGACTTCATCTGCTAGGCGCATTTCTTGGCCTTCACCACTTTCATTTAGCGCCTAGACTCTATTGTACTTCAAACAAGTGATGAACTCCTTCAAGATTGATCAAGTGAAGCCTCACCTTCAATAAGATCAAGTGGAAAGATGAAGTGATCAAGTAATGACATCTTGTTATTGTTGGCAAGAGACACTATATGGATTCATGGTTGTTGTCATTGATGGCAACAAAGGTCATCCCACATATCCGCAAGTCATAATGTGTCTCTACCGGAAGTCAGAATAAAGATTGTTGTGGTCCGGTGAACAAGAACAGAGCATGTGGCAAGGTCCGACAGATTGATCCGGATCTCTCAGAGGAAGTGTCTTGGTGCAGTGCAGATTTGGGGAAGTCAAGAGGACTACCTTGAGTGGTATATTCCAAGGATTTAGCCTCCGGTGATGGACAAGGAAAAAGATATGAATAGTTGAGTACCGGATTCCTGAGAGACAGTGAAAACAGAGGAAGAACTGACTGACAGAGTATCAGACTACTTTCCGGATGTGTTACTATTGATGATAGAGGTTGTGAAGGCATGAATCATGTTTGGCCGACATGATTAATGATATCTACAAGTATATGCTTGATCCGCATTGCTTGGTGAGGAAGGATTCAGCCGACAGAACAAGAGTTTGTAAGAAACTAGACTGTTCCGGATGCCGACTAGAAAGGTGATGAAATTACTTGTGCGGATATATATAGAGGATGGATTTAGTTGTGAAGTGAGTAATGGTGGGAAGATATATGCGAAGAAGTACAGAATAGAGCAGAAGTAGCAAGAAAGATCCGATATGTGAAAGGATAGCAGAATAAAGAACAGAGGAAAGATGAAGTGCAGCAGATCAGTGTATTGAGCCTAACCGGAACTGAACTCCAACATATGCAGATGCTTCCAATCAGTTCAAGACTGTGATTCTTATCACTTTGTAGACAGTGTGTCTTCTTGTAGGCAGTGGGCCTCTTGTGAGCAGTGTGCTCGGGCAGTGAGCCCTAATTGGCAAGTGCCATTTTGTAATTTCCTATTCTTCTAACAGAGAATAATTTTGGGTTAATCACCCCATGGTTTTCTCCCTTAACAGGGTTTCCACGTCAAAAATACTGTGTTATGTGTTTCTTATTTCAAGGTAATGTTTTTGTGTTTGATTCAATGCTGCATCAATTAATAAGAAAGTTCAATAAGGGAAATAATTAGGATAACTGATTCACCCCCCCCCCCCCTCTCAGTTATCAACAATTGGTATCAGAGCTAAGTTCCTCCTAATAGAGCCTAACAGCTTGAGGAAGATCTGGGAGTTCAAATGGATGCATATGGTTTAAGGGAGCAACTCAAGACTACTCTTGAGGATCTTGAACAGTCAAATTCTGAAGTCAGTGAATTAAAGGAAAGACTCAAACAGGCTGATGAATTCATGAGAGAATTAAAAGACAAATTAAGTCTCTCTATGAAAAAGAGAAAGGAGCTGCTCCAACAGTTGGCAAGACAAAGTGAAGAAAGCAATACAAATGAAGAATTGACTGAGCAAACCAAGTTATGTGAAAAGTTATCAAAAGAAGTCATTATGTTAAGACATGAAATGGAATCAGGAACTATAAAGTTTACTCAAGAGATTGAAGAAAAAAGAAAGGCTGAAGACAATCTAAGACAATCTCTTAAAGAAAAATCAGAAGAATGCCACCAGATGGACAGGATTATCAGACATCTTGAATCTGAGCTTGAAGATGCCAAAGATAATGAAGAAAAACTTGAGGATCAAATTGCCTCTCTCAAAAGAGACCTTCAAACAGCAAATGAATATAAAGAGAAATTCAAGATAAGTTCTGCTCAACTTGAAGTTCTTCTTGGAAGTCAAAAGAGGACAGATGACAAGTATGGTTTGGGATATGAGAAAGGAGAAAGCTCCGGATCCGGTCAGAAGAATCTTGGATCAGAAAATCCAAGGAGTAGGCCTAGAAGACCTCCGGTAAGACAGCCAAATGCTCAAAGATATCCATCCTTCAATGGATACTGCCACAGCTGCAACCACTTTGGTCACAAAGCTAATCAGTGCAGAATGAGAATGAATCAGATTAATTCATCTTTCTCCGGACAGTGCTTCAACTGCAAAAGGTATGGACACAAATCCCATGAATGCAGAATTATGCAAGTAAACAAATCATTCAAAGGTAGATGCTTTACATGCAATAGAGTAGGTCATATGGCTAATCAATGCAGATCAAGAGGATATCAGTCAAATATGCAAAGAAATGTTATTTGCCAAATCTGCAATAGGTCCGGTCATAATGCTAAAGTCTGCAGAAACAAGTATCAGGACAAAAGAGGTCCGGTGTATAATCAGAATCAAGACAAGGGTAAACAAAAGATGAATGCGGATGAAGTTAGGAATCAGATGAGCAAGATTTGGGTGAAGAAAAGTTTAGAGAATGTAGAGGTTGGATCCGCACCAGACTCTGGTGCTGATATTTCTTCCGAAAATTAAAAAGTGAGCTCAGGCTCAGGGGGAGACTCAAAGAAAATCCTGTTCCCCCAGCCAAACAAGTGGTGCCAGATGTGGTACAAGATGCGGATTAAAGGGTTTGTAGATATGAGTCTTGAGATGCTTCAGTCAAGTTTTCAGAGGTCCGCTTGGAGTTATGAAGAAGCTGTGATCGATCAAATAAGACCTGTTCAGGGAGATGCTCCGGTATGACAAAGGATTACAAAAAGGTCCGGAGAGATCCGGAAGTGCACTATCTTGTTCTGCGGATTGGACAGAGTGTTTGGGATGTTCTTGTAATATGTTACCTCAATTTATTCATGATTGAAAGATCCGGATGATATTCACAGATCAGGACTAATCCGGGATACTCCAAGCTATCCAGACAAGGCAAACCGGAATAATGTAGGTGAAGCATTTATTGCAGACAGATATTAGGGTTCGCGGAGCAATATAAGGGATTTCTCAAAAGTCATTTGCTCATTTGCACTCAAGAAGAAGCGAATAGTGGAGCTCTGCAACAAGATTCATCAAGCACACCAAGGATCTCCTGCCGAAGTCATTGCATAAAGAAATCAATCCAATCACTCCGTGCAAATCGAAGGCGCATAAGGTATTCTCCGTTTTTCATTACCTCACTGCAAATCTTTGAAGAATGGCTACTCCAAATATAGTTAAGATCTCTGATAGACCTCGCCCCTCATTCAAGAAACATCCTTACAAATCATTGGAGGTAGATCCACTAGGTGCCTTCTCTAGTGTTCCTCATGGTGTATTGCATACGGAAGATATTAGGGTTTACATCCATGCGAATCTTGAAGACTTTGGAGAATCAAAACTGATGGATATCTATCACAAACAATTGATAGATGACTCCTTTGAGATCAAACCTCAGTATAAAGCCATCCAGGACAAACACTTTGCACAGTGCATTCATTTCCCCTGTTTTGAAGAAGATGAATGGGTCCGGTATGTACTAAGTAGAGTACATGACAACTTCCTATGGTTGAACAAGCCCTTCAAGATCACCAAGGACGCAATTAGGGTTGTAACCGGTCTGCACTCATCCGGTGGATTACCTGTTCTCAAATCTGTCAAAAATCAGACAGTCAGTGATGCAACCGGATCCAAGTTTGACAAGAGAGCTATGACAGTTGATGATATCATTGAACCGGATGTCAAATTTGCAGCTATAATAATTGGTTACAAAATCTATCACTCCAGTAGGGAAAATTCAGTACCGGGAACTGCAATCTACACAGCCTATCAGATGTTAAAGGAGAATGCAGACTATGACTTGTGCGAGCTTCTAGTAAACCAACTCTTTGAAAATCTGTAGAAGATTAAGAAGGACAAGAAAAACTCCTTCAAATATGGCAATCTGATCCTTTGTCTCTTCTTTTACTACATGAATGAGCTTCCCGGATCCAGTGGATGGATATGGCAGAATGATAGACCGGTTGCCATTCAAATCAGAGACTATTTGCATGGACTTGGGGATGCAAAAGCAAGAAATACAGCTCTATGGGGTTACTTCAAGAACTTCCAAAGCATGATGCATGCAAGAGAAAGAATACCCCAATCCCTTGTTGAAAAATACAAAGACACAGTATGCTTCATGGTAGAAACAGATCAGTGTCTGATGGAGGCAGTGGAGCCTAGGACTGTCTGGATCATGCCTATGGGGTATGAAGTGGATGAACAGATAGTAGAGCTGCATGTTCAACACATGCTAAGCCAGCCCAAAGATCCTAAGGCAGAAAGGTTTGGAACCTTTGAGGAACTGAGTGTAAAGTTACATGTAGAACTCAGGGAACCGGAGATAAAGAGGAAGGTAAGAAAAGAAGTTGAGCATATTGCTCAAGGCCTAGGCATCTCAAAAGAGGCACTTGATGCCAGCCGGGAAAAGAGGAGGAAGGCTGAGGAAGAAGAGAAAAGTAAAGAAAGTGTTCCGGTTGAAACTCCCACCCGGACCAGATCATCAAAAAGATCTGCACCTCCCTCAACCAAAAGTTCAAAACCGGAAGTCCAGGCATCCGGTAAAAGATCCAAGACAAAAGCCACAAGGGCTTATAAAAGCCAAAAGGATGAAGAGGAAACAGAGTCAGATGAGGGAGTAAAAGAAATAAAGAAGCAGAAGAAGAAAGGATCCGGTAAACCCTCCTCAGGACAAGACAAGGATGAAATGGCAGAGGTATCTGTTGAAAAGCCCACTCTGTCTCTAGAGAATGTAATCAAGTCGGTCACGGTGGATGGAAACCTTCAACCAATGACTGAATCTTATGATGACTTCAGTGAGGCTGACCAAAAGACTCTGCAGGAAGCCACAGTCAAATATGTGAACATATATAATAAGGCTTTCATTGAGATCATATCTCTTATTCCTAAAAGCCTAGAAAAGGAATTGGAAGTAAGAAAGAACAATGCTCATGCAAAAGATCTTGAGATCCGGGAGCAGATAGCTATTCAGCTATATCCTCAAATTGATCCCAAGACAATCAACATAATCTTCAAGGACTGCAAAGATGAGTTCAGAAGTAAAGCCAGGATGAATCAACTCATGCTTGGTGAGACTGACAAAGTGGCCCAAGAAACAGAAGAGATCCTCCGGAAGGCCTTCAAAAGGTTCAATCTTCCTGTTGTAGAGGATTTAGGTACAGAAACAGCTGAGGACTTGGAACCCTCTGCTCCAGAAGAAGTGGGCCCTGAACATACAAGCATCTCTCCTCTGGTTTCCCCTACAGTCTCCGGATCCAAAGAAGAAGAGCAATTACAGGAGAAGGAAGCAGTGGTGAAAGATAAAGAGGTTGACAGTCCAAGACTGCAGAAGAAAAGAAACATCTGTCTCCGGCAAGAGACACTGCACAAACTGTTCAACAATTTTTGAGCAAAGAAACTTTAGAGATTGATGAACCGGAGCTTCTAAAAGGCCCATTCGACTTTGACTCTCTCTCTCCGGTACAAACAATGAAGATAGCTTCATTTGCAAATGCCAAGGCAAATGAAAAACTCCTGAAGTCTCATATGGAAGACTGTGAGTTGATAGAGGCTGCTTCCGGAGTACTTGTAAAGATTATGCCATCAATCCAGATAGATCCGACAGCCTCCTCTTCCGGTAATCTAAAAACCTTAGTCAGCAGTGTTGATACACATTTTGATTCTCTAGAAAAATCAGCTGAAGAAAAGGTCCGGAAGGAATTTTTGGATAAAAGATTTTCAGAAGTATTAGAATTAATCTCTAAAGATAGGAAGATTGTGAGCATTGGAATAAAGAGCTTAGAGAATGCTCTTAAGGATGGCGGTGACATCTACAAATTTTGTATATCCTGGCCAAAGGCAACAGCAGCAATTGATAAGAAAATAAAAGAGGAACAGGACAAGCTACAAAGCTTATCTCAAAGTTTTGATCCTCTCTCTTCCTCCATAATAAATCAAGAATGTCAGACTATTGCAGTCTTGAATGAAATAAAGAATCTTGAGAAGGAAAGGAAGAATATCACTAACCGGATGGGAGAACTTAGAAGGATTATAATCCCTAAGTTGGAAACTATGCATGAGGCCATCAGTGATGCTCAAACCACCGCCCAAACAAAAGATCCGACAGATCTCAAGCAGGCAGAAGCTTTTGCATTTTTGTTGAGTGGTCACATTTCAATTTTGGACAGAATGAAGCAAAGTTGGGCTACAGAAATGATCCAATTGCAGACATCCTTTGCAGACATTCTTCAGTATATGTGAGTATGTAAATATGCGGCTATGTAGAGAAATTTTTTTGAAAATTTTGGTGTGCAGACCCCACCATTTGCCATTGATGTCAAAGGGGGAGTGAGGAGCAGTGAAAAATGAGGAATCCAACAAAGGGGGAGTTCCAAAAATTGTATATAAAGACAGAGCATCAGCAAAGGGGGAGCATAGTGAAAACACTTAGTCATTTTTCACTAAGTGTTGCCATAAATGCCAAAGGGGGAGATTGTTGGCAAGAGACACTATATGGATTCATGGTTGTTGTCATTGATGGCAACAAAGGTCATCCCACATATCCGCAAGTCATAATGTGTCTCTACCGGAAGTCAGAATAAAGATTGTTGTGGTCCGGTGAACAAGAACAGAGCATGTGGCAAGGTCCGACAGATTGATCCGGATCTCTCAGAGGAAGTGTCTTGGTGCAGTGCGGATTTGGGGAAGTCAAGAGGACTACCTTGAGTGGTATATTCCAAGGATTTAGCCTCCGGTGATGGACAAGGAAAAAGATATGAATAGTTGAGTACCGGATTCCTGAGAGACAGTGAAAACAGAGGAAGAACTGACTGACAGAGTATCAGACTACTTTCCGGATGTGTTACTATTGATGATAGAGGTTGTGAAGGCATGAATCATGTTTGGCCGACATGATTAATGATATCTACAAGTATATGCTTGATCCGCATTGCTTGGTGAGGAAGGATTCAGCCGACAGAACAAGAGTTTGTAAGAAACTAGACTGTTCCGGATGCCGACTAGAAAGGTGATGAAATTACTTGTGCGGATATATATAGAGGATGGATTTAGTTGTGAAGTGAGTAATGGTGGGAAGATATATGCGAAGAAGTACAGAACAGAGCAGAAGTAGCAAGAAAGATCCGATATGTGAAAGGATAGCAGAATAAAGAACAGAGGAAAGATGAAGTGCAGCAGATCAGTGTACTGAGCCTAACCGGAACTGAACTCCAGCATATGCAGATGCTTCCAATCAGTTCAAGACTGTGATTCTTATCACTTTGTAGACAGTGTGTCTTCTTGTAGGCAGTGGGCCTCTTGTGAGCAGTGTGCTCGGGCAGTGAGCCCTAATTGGCAAGTGCCATTTTGTAATTTCCTATTCTTCTAACAGAGAATAATTTTGGGTTAATCACCCCGTGGTTTTCTCCCTTAACAGGGTTTCCACGTCAAAAATACTGTGTTATGTGTTTCTTATTTCAAGGTAATGTTTTTGTGTTTGATTCAATGCTGCATCAATTAATAAGAAAGTTCAATAAGGGAAATAATTAGGATAACTGATTCACCCCCCCCCCCTCTCAGTTATCAACAGTTATCTAGGCGCACTTTTCCTCTAGCAACCTGTCAATGAGCGCCTAGCTATTTAGGTTACTTCTGGCACTCAATAATTGTTTTGAGATGGGGCGTTCAACATAGCTAAACTCCTTCAATAGGGCGCCTAGCTTAATGATAAAGATTGGACAAGTATATGAGGTTTCCATGCCTAGGCGCAAACTCCATGATGCCTAGACCAAATGTGCGCCCAAGCAAGAACAAGAGATTCAATAGGTTGAATGAGTAGCACATTAATTGGTGAAGATACTTTCAACTTCAAGAAGCTTCATATCCTGCCAATCTGGGATGAAATTGGCCTAGAAGGCTCTAGGCGCACATTCTGACTGAAGACCTCAGTTCTGGCGCCTAGTTACAGAGTGAGTTAAAAGATGAAGTTTGAACATGTGAAGTAAGGCACTCACTCCAGGATGAGGTATTTTACCTTACAAGACAACAAGACTTGAAGACTTGACAGAGAAAACAACCATGCATGCAAGGCGCACTTCCTGCCTGTTTCACCTCCAGAATGCGCCTAGCTAAGAAAGAGGTTTCAATCCATTCATAGTGAAAGGCGCTTGAGAGAAGATAATAATTTTGATCCAGTTGTGACTTGTGTTGAAGCTTTTAGCAAAGCAAAACCATTCTCTTCCTAAGGCACTATAGAAGACTCAAACAAGATGTAATACTTCAGATGAGGGCGCTAGATTTCAAGTGTTTGAAAGTGTGAATTATGCAGAACATCTTACTTGAAGTGTTAGGCGCTGATACTAGTTGAAACTTCCCCAAATGTGCGCCTAAGATAGTTGCTAGTCCCCAAGACCTGTTTTGAAACAAGGCGCTCCATCAGGAGATAGCGCCTAGGATCCAAAAGATCTTTGCTAAAGTTCTAAGTTTGCATGGAGTCATCAAATTCTTCAAGGCGCATATTCAGGTCTCTGCTACCTCAGTTGGGCGCCTAGGTCACATTGGGCGCCATTCCATGATCATACTACTCCAAATGGGCGCCTAGTTAGAAGATAAGGTAGTTGCATCTACCTGAGCTTTCATTGGTCAACAGGATGTCCTCGGGATCCGTGTCTAGGTCTTTGGGTAAGTTTGCCAACTCAGAATGAGTCATCAGACGGAATATTCCCTTGGATATGCTTCTTGGGAAACGTGCCTTGGTTCCTCTTGGTGCATTGAAAAACGTGCCTTCATTGCCTTTGGAAGGCCTATAAAAGGAGGAGCCTTCTAATTCATTTGCTATCGATGCATTTGACAAAATTCTCTCTGCAAAGCTGTTGAGCTTGTAATCTTGAGGCCTGCGAGTTTCAAGTGTTGGGGTGATGCTCCCTCAACTGACAAGGTGATGATCCCTTGTTGTACTGTGAGGTGTTGACATTCAGTTGACATCATTGAGTTGATTAAGTTGATCTAGTGTGCAAGGCATTGTAATCATCAAGGCTCCAAGGCCTGCTTTTGTAATTCCATTTGAATAAAGTGTAACTTCATGCCATTGATAGCATTATCCATGTAATAAGACATTGTGAGTTGACTGAATCAAGTAATAAAACAAGTACCCAGCTTAAGGTTGATTCATTCAAATAGTTATCTTTGATGTATATCGTTGTGTTGATAGCAAGTAAAATTGTCTAAGTAAGGAAAAATTTTGGTAGAATTAGTTGGGTATCTTACACTGCCCCTTATGAAGTCTTTCCTTCTTCAAATGAGCCATGACCAAATCCCCAACCTTATATTGCACATCTCTCCTTTCATTTGCCTTCTCCTTGTACTTGGCATTGTTCTTTTCAAGAGTGTCCTTGACAATATCATGAATGTCCTTCATGGCCAATGCAAAGTCTTCACCTTGATCACTTTTTCTTTCCAATCCATGGAGATCTCTCAACTCAAGAACACCTCTTAAATGAAGACCATAAACAATCTCAAATGGGCTCCTCCCCGTGCTTCTATTGGTGGAATCATTGTAGGCAAACTCTTCTTGAGGGATGATCATATCCCATGCCTCTCCATGCAGCTTGGTAAGACACCTGAGAAGGTTTCCCAAGGACCTATTCACCACCTCAGTTTGGCCATCAGTCTGAGGGTGATAGGCTGAAGTAAAGGACAATTGAGTGCCTAACTTCTTCCACAAAGTGCGCCAAAAATGGCCTACAAACTTTGGATCCCTGTCAGTCACAATGTTAAGAGGCAAACCATGGATTCTAACAATTTCTTTGAAGAACAAACTAGCAATATGAGAAGCATCATTAGTGCATTTACATGGCAAGAAATGAGCCATCTTACTGAATCTATCCACCACAACAAATATACTATCAAAGCCTCTTTGAGTTCTAGGAAGACCCAACACAAAATCCATGCTAATACTTTCTCATGGCCTATTAGGAATAGGAAGTGGCTGATATAGACCAGCATTAGATGAAGTACCCTTTGCCCTTTGACAAATACTACAACATTCAACAAATTTTCTGATATCTAATTGCATTTTAGGCCAAAAATAAAACCGCTTCACCTGATCGAGTGTTTTATCCAATCCAAAATGACCTCCTAATCCACCACAATGTTTTCCCTTTATAATGTTCTCCCTCATGGAACATTCAGGAACACATAGTTGGCTACCTTTGAACAACAACCCCTGCTGCAACAAAAACTCAGAAAAATTAGAATGATAAGAGTTTGAAAATTGTGAACAAACTTCATATACCTCCTTGAAATCTTCATCATCCTGATACATATGCTTGAGACCATCAACCCCTACACTTTGGAACTAAATTTCTTGAACCATACACAGCCTTCTACTCAATGCATCTGCCACTTTGTTAGCCTGTCCCTTCTTGTGTTTGATTGAAAAGGTATAGGCTTGGAGTTGCTCAACCCACTTGATATGCCTATGATTGAGTTTCTCCTGAGAATTCAGAAAACTAAGTGCATGGTTGTCAGTATAAACAATAAATTCTTTTGGCAAATGATAGTGCCTCCATTTTTTCAAAGCTTAAACCATTGCATACAATTCCAAATCATAAGTAGAGTACTTTCTCTTAGCATCATTCAATTTTTCACTAAAGAAAGAAACAGGCCTGCCCTCTTGACTTAGGACAGCCCCTATAGCAAGATTGCTAGCATCACATTCTACCACAAACAACTTATTAAAGTCAGGTAAAACAAGTATGGGCGGTTGTCCTACCTTTTGTTTTAGAATTTCAAAAGAATCATTGGCTGCTTGTGTCCACAAAAACTTACATTTCTACCCCCCTTTGATGGTATCCAAAATTGGTGCACAAATATGACTAAAACCCCTTATAAATTTCCTATAAAATGTTGCCAAACCATGGAAACTTTTCACATCACCTGCTGTTTTTGGAGTTGGGCATGACAAAATGGCTTCTACCTTTGTTGGATCCATCTTCAAACTACCCTGTGAAATCACAAAACCAAGATAAGTGAGTTCTTCCTTCATGAAGACACTCTTTTCCATGTTGATCATCAATTGTTCATCATGCAACTTCCTCAAAACCTAATCCAAATGGTGCAAATGCTCCTCCTTAGTCCTGCTGAAAACAAGAATGTCATCCAAATATACCACAACATATTTGCCAATGAAATCCTTCAACACTTCATTCATGAGACGCATAAAAGTCCTTGGAGCATTAGATAAACCAAATGGCATCACCAACCACTCATAAAGACCCTCATTTGTTTTGAATGCTGTCTTCCATTCATCCCCTTGTTTGATTCTAATTTGATGATACCCACTCTTAAGGTCTATCTTAGAAAAGTATCTAGCCCCACCCAAACAGTCCATTAGGTCCTCAATCCTTGGCATAGGGAACCTATATCTTATGGTAATCTTGTTAATGGCTCTAGAATCCATGCACAACCTCCATTTACCATCTTTTTTAGGGGCTAGGATTGTTGGGACAGCACATGGGCTAAGACTTTTTCTCACCAATCCCTTATCCAACAATTCTTGTACTTGCTTGGCAATCTCTTCATTTTGTGAAGGTGTCATCTTGTAGGCTGCTTTGTTTGGCAAAGAAGATCCTGGTATGAAGTCAATTTGATGGCTTATGTCCCTAATAGGTGGCAACTCATTAGGCATTTCTTCTACCATAATACCCTTATACTTCTCTAGCAATTGTTGCACCTCATAGGGAACATCTTCCTTACTAGGATCATGCAAACTAGGACTATTCTTTGGTTTCAAAATCAAAGCACACCCTTGGGTTCCTTCCTCCTTAAGGGCATCTAGAAATTCTTTCCCACTTACAATCATTACACTTGAACCAACATTTTTTTCTAAATGCTCATCAGGTAATGGATCCATTTTATACTTTTTACCATTCTTAGTTATGATGAAAGAATTAGTTTTGCCATCATGTTGTGATTGAACATCATATTACCATGGACATCCTAACAATAAATGACAAGCATCCATAGGAATCACATCACATAAAATTTTGTCTTTATATTCTCCTATCTCAAATTCAACCCATGATTGTTCATCTACCAAAACTTGTTGTCCTTTATTCAACCATGACACTTTATAAGGACTAACATGAGGAAGCCTTTTCAATTTCAGTTTTTTTACTATTTCAATGGAAACTAAATTTTCAGTTGAGCCTGAATCAACAATTACCTACGCCTTGCATGTTGTCCTGAACAGTGTCTTCCTTTGAGGTGGTTCTTGTGTTTGAGGCACCTTCAACATGGTTCTCCTCATCATCAAACTTTCTCCTTCATAGACCGGGGCTGCACTTCCAATTGGAGAGTTGACACTTTGGCAATCTTCCTCTTGGATCAATTGGTTCCGTCTCTCTCCTCCATGAGAGCTTGAGGCTTGCTTTTTAGGACATTTGAAGGCTGTATGTCCCACTTGGTTGCAATTGTAGCACCTTCCCGTGAAGACATTAGGACCTCTTCCTGGTCCACCAAATCTACCTCTCCCATTAGCCCTTATTCCTCTAAAGCCTCCTCTAGAACTGGATTCTCCACTTTGCTCTTGGGAACTGGATTCCCCTTGGCTTCTTTGGGACTGATTTCTGCCCCCAAAACTGCCCCTACCTCTGAAATTTCTGCCACCTCTTCCTCTATTTTGCTGCTCACCTTTCCTCTTCAACTTCTCTTCAGCCCTTAGTGCCACTTGAAAGCACTTCTCCACGGTTTCAGGGGTCAACAAACTGATTTCATCTTGGATATTGTATCTCAAACCATTTATATACCTTGCCACCTTGGCTTTTTCATCCTACATGAACCCACAATGAAGAGTGTATTTATGAAACTCCTCAGTGTAAGTAGCCACATCCAAATCTCTTTGTTTGAGATTTTGCATCCTCTTGTAGATTTGTACCTCATAGTCTGATGGAAGGAATTGGGACTTGATCCTCTCCAACATTTTGCTCCATGAAGAGATCATACTCTTCCCATTCTTTACCCTCTCACCTTGGGTATAATTCCACCATATAAGGGCAGCACCTTTGAGTTTAGTTTTTGCAAACTTAACCCTCTTACTTTCAGGAACTTCTTTGTACTCAAAATAGTTGTTTAGAGCCTCAATCCACTCCATAACTTCATCAGCATTCATCTTCCCACTAAACATAGGAATCTCCACCTTAGCCTCTGAAGAGTCCTTGCCAATTGCCTTGATGGCCTCAAGGAAATGCCTTTGATCAGCCGGTATCTCTACCTCTTCTTGTTCTTCTTCTTCTTCCTCTTTCTCTTCCTCTTCATCTGAACTTTCATCTATCCTCTTTCCTATCCTCAATGCCTTCAACTCTGCTTGGAGTGCTTCCTTGACTCCACTTTTTATCTTCTCTTCCATCTCCTTGAACTTTTTGACCACTTCGGTGGTCATTCCCTTTGGAGGCATATTGCTAGCCTCTCCTTCACTCTCCTCTACTGACATATACCAGACCTTATACCACCAACAACAGAACCTTTTATGGCTCTGATACCACTATGATGTAGAGGCAAATCGGATACAAGAAGAAGGAGAAATTCGGCAAGATTCGGCTACACCAATGAGCCCAAAAACAGAGATCTTTATGCAAAAGTGGGAACAGCAGAAGGGAACTCTAGTATCATCATGGAAATGTTGGTTTGGGATGTCAGGGGACCCATTCCATCCATTGGCCAAGGTAGATTGGACTTCGGGTGGGTACTTCCTTCACAAACAACCCAAAATGACTCGTAACTCTTCAAAAAGACAACAGACCTAATAACGTTCGGTATAAACACCCAAATGCAAATCTCAGACATGTATTAGATACCCATTGTGCCTCCCCACAACATACTCTAGAATGGGGTTGGGTTGTTTTGGAAAATGTGTCTCAACCAATACCCTCCTAGTGGTTTTATGCCTTAATTAGGCCTAGTTTGTGAAGCAAGTACCCACAAATGGCAACTTGAAACTTTCTTGACCACCCAGACATGTCAATGGCATCCCAAAACCATGGAATCTGTCATCCATTTTCTGTTGGAACTGACTGTTCCCAAATTCCTTACGATGGTTGTCTCACAAGCTTCTTTAATGGCTTAATACATTGTTTTATTAAGCCTACTCAACAAATCTTTGTCAAACCAACTCCACCACCCCTGCAATCAATCAAAAAATCTAAAACATAATTGAACACACCCATCCCATAGGTCTTATGGCTTCAAAGACTATGGGATGGTCAGTTTTCCATGATTGTATGCAAAAGCCCTTATTTAGAGTTCTATGGACTGTTTTCGAATAAATCCTTATAACTCCCTTCTATTGCAACTTAAAATATCTAGCCTCTGTTCAAATGCAAGATACTTCAATGTATTACCCAATCAAGACAAAGGAAAAAATATTAACAACTCTGTACCTTGCTGTGTACGGCCTGAAAAGGTGTTCTCCTACAGAAAATTTAGAAATTTCAGGACAAACAGTTTTGTTTCAAACACTCCCAACTTGCATACTTTCTAACTTCATGTCCTCTAATTAGTCTTGGGTGATGGATATTCCCTTATACTTTGCTTCCAAACTATTTGGCTGTCATAATAATGCCGTACAGTCAAATGGTACGGACTGTTGCAACACTTTTTCTTTTATGAAATCAGAAAATTCAGGAAATAGTCTTAAAGTAAATGATTGTAGATCAGTCTCTCCTTAATATTATAACATCAAACTAGTTCTGAAGGATAATCACTTCATCCTACATAGTTTCCAAACATCATATGCTTCTTGACAGTGCCGTACAATTGATTAGTATGGACTGTTACTATAGAAAATGCAGAAAACAGTTAAAAGAGCAGCAGAACTGATTTGCATTGTCTTCTAAACTTCTTCTCTATTACAATGATCTTTGTCAAGGATATATATATATTTGTATATACCTTGAAACTTCTCCATGAAGTGGTTTTGGTTGATGGAAGGAAGCCAAAACTATGCCAAACTATTCAAACTTCCTGAACTATCTTTGGACAGTTTATAAGTGTCAACTACCTTTTTGTTTGTTTGTGTAACCATCGATGTTTGGGAGTCTTCAAACACTTCTATAACATGATTGGGCCTTGAACAAGCTATTAGGCACCTTGACCTGCCTTTAGAGGCTTATAAACATGAAAAGACATATGACTGTCCACTTAGGACTTACAACATGACAGTAGTTTTATAGTCATTGAGACATAGTCCTTTACAATGGCATATAGTCTCCTTACATCAAAAGAATGGTCTCTAGGACCTTATCGAAAAACAAAACAACCTTGAATATCAAAGCAAAACATAGCTATCTTGGTGCTCCTACACCATACTCCCCAGGTGGAAAGAGAACTCAAGTCTCTTGAGGTAGTAGATCAGCAATTGTGACACCATGGTTTATGATGTCTTCTTCAATCATCCAAGTGGCATCTTCAATAGTCAAGCCACTCCACTTGACAAGAAATTGCTTGTAGGTCTTCTGCCTTGTCTTCTTCAAGACCTTGGTGTCAAGAATGCATTCCAACTTCAATGGCTGATTGGGTGGAAGACCTTTGATCCAATCTTCATCTGCTACTGCTGTCATATCTGCCTCTGGATCAGCATTAGAATCACCTTTGAAAGGGAACAAATCGGAAACATTGAAGATAGGAGATATGGCCAAGCCTTGAGGAAGTTCAATCTCATAGGCATTGGGCCCAAACTTGTGTACAATCTGGTATGGTCCTATCTTCTTCAGGAGGAGTTTGGTTGGCTGCCCCTTAGGAAGTCTTTCCTTCTTCAAATGAGCCATGACCAAATCCCCAACCTTATATTGCACATCTCTCCTTCTTTCATTTTCCTTCTCCTTGTACTTGGCATTGTTCTTTTCAAGAGTGTCCTTGACATTATCATGAATGTCCTTCATGGCCAATGCAAAGTCTTCACCTTGAGCACTTTTTCTTTCCAATCCATGCAGATCTCTCAACTCAAGAACACCTCTTGGATGAAGACCATAAACAATCTCAAATGGGCTCTCCCCGTGCTTCTATTGGTGGAATCATTGTAGGCAAACTCTGCTTGAGGGATGATCATATCCCATGCCTCTCCATGCTGCTTGGTAAGACACCTGAGAAGGTTTCCCAAGGACCTATTCACCACCTCAGTTTGGCCATCAGTCTGAGGGTGATAGGCTAAAGTAAAGGACAATTGATTGCCTAACTTCTTCCACAAAGTGCACTAAAAATGGCCTACAAACTTTGGATCCCTGTCAGTCACAATGTTAAGAGGCAAACCATAGATTCTAACAATTTCTTTGAAGAACAAACAAGCAATATGAGAAGCATCATTAGTGCATTTACATGGTAAGAAATGAGCCATCTTACTGAATCTATCCACCACAAAAAATATACTATCAAAGCCTCTTTGAGTTCTAGGAAGACCCAACACAAAATCCATGCTAATACTTTCTCATGGCCTATTAGGAATAGGAAGTGGCTGATATAGACCAGCATTAGATGAAGTACCCTTTGCCCTTTGACAAATACTACAACATTCAACAAATTTTCTGATATCTAATTGCATTTTAGGCCAAAAATAAAACCGCTTCACCTGATCTAGTGTTTTATCCAATCCAAAATGGCCTCCTAATCCACCACAATGTTTTCCCTTTATAATGTTCTCCCTCATGGAACATTTAGGAACACATAGTTGGCTACCTTTGAACAACAACCCCTGCTGCAACAAAAACTCAGAAAAATCAGAATGATAAGAGTTTGAAAATTGTGAACAAACTTCATATACCTCCTTGAAATCTTCATCATCCTGATACATATGCTTGAGAGCATCAACCCCTACACTTTGAAACTGAATTTCTTGAACCATACACACCCTTCTACTCAATGCATCTACCACTTTGTTAGCCTGTCCCTTCTTGTGTTTGATTGAAAAGGTATAGGCTTGGAGTTGCTCAACCCACTTGATATGCCTATGATTGAGTTTCTCCTGAGAATTCAAAAAACTAAGTGCATGGTTGTTAGTATAAACAATAAATTCTTTTGGCAAAAGATAGTGCCTCAATTTTTTCAAAGCTTGCACCATTGCATACAATTCCAAATCATAAGTAGAGTACTTTCTCTTCGCATCATTCAATTTTTCACTAAAGAAAGCAACAGGCTTGCCCTCTTGACTTAGGACAGCCCCTATAGCAAGATTGCTAGCATCACATTCTACCACAAACAACTTATTAAAGTCAGGTAAAACAAGTATGGGCTGTTGTGCTACCTTTTGTTTTAGAATTTCAAAAGAATCATTGGCTACTTGTGTGCACAAAAACTTACATTTCTGCCCCCCTTTGATGGTATCCAAAATTGGTGCACAAATATGACTAAAACCCCTTATTAATTTCCTATAAAATGTTGCCAAACCATGGAAACTTTTCACATCACCTGCTGTTTTTGGAGTTGGGCATGAGAAAATGGCTTCTACCTTTGTTGGATCCATCTTCAAACTACCCTATGAAATCACAAAACCAAGATAAGTGAGTTCTTCCTTCATGAAGACACTCTTTTCCATGTTGATCATCAATTGTTCATTATGCAACTTCCTCAAAACCTGATCCAAATGGTGCAAATGCTCCTCCTTAGTCCTACTGAAAACAAGAATGTCATCCAAATATACCACAACATATTTGCCAATGAAATCCTTCAACACTTCATTCATGAGACGCATAAAAGTACTTGGAGCATTAGATAAACCAAATGGCATCACCAACCACTCATAAAGACCCTCATTTGTTTTGAATGTTGTCTTCCATTCATCCCCTTGTTTGATTCTAATTTGATGATACCCACTCTTAAGGTCTATCTTAGAAAAGTATCTAGCCTCACCCAAACAGTCCATTAGGTCCTCAATCCTTGGCATAGGGAACCTATATCTTATGGTAATCTTTTTAATGGCACTAGAATCCGTGCACAACCTCCATTTACCATCTTTTTTAGGGGCTGGGACTGTTGGGACAGCACATGGGCTAAGACTTTTTCTCACCAATCCCTTATCCAACAATTCTTGTACTTGCTTGGCAATCTCTTCATTTTGTGAAGGTGTCATCTTGTAGGCTACTTTGATTGGCAAAGAAGATCCCGGTATGAAGTCAATTTGATGCTTTATGTCCCTAATAGGTGGCAACTCATTAGGCATTTCTTCTACCATAATCCCCTTATACTTCTCTAGCAATTGTTGCACCTCATAGGGAACATCTTCCTTACTAGGATCATGCAAACTAGGACTATTCTTTGGTTTCAAAATCAAAGCATACCTTTGGGTTCCTTCCTCCTTAAGGGCATCTAGAAATTCTTTCCCACTTACAATCATTAAACTTGAACCAACATTCTTTTCTAAATGCTCATCAGGTAATGGATCCATTTTATACTTTTTACCATTCGTAGTTATGATGAAAGAATTAGTTTTGCCATCATGTTGTGATTGAACATCATATTGCCATGGACGTCCTAACAATAAATGACAAGCATCGATAGGAATCACATCACATAAAATTTTGTCTTTATATTCTCCTATCTCAAATTCAACCCATGATTGTTCATCTACCAAAACTTGTTGTCCTTTATTCAACCATGACACTTTATAAGGACTAACATGAGGAAGCCTTTTCAATTTCAGTTTGTTTACCATTTCAATGGAAACCAAATTTTCAATTGAGCTTGAATCAACAATTACCTTGCAAATCTTACCATAGGCCTTGCATGTTGTCCTGAACAATGTCTTCCTTTGAGGTGGTTCTTGTGTTTGAGGCACCTTCAACATGGTTCTCCTCATCATCAAACTTTCTCCTTCATAGACCAGGGCTGCACTTCCAATTGGAGAGTTGACACTTTGGCAATCTTCCTCTTGGATCAATTGGTTCCTTCTCTCTCCTCCATGAGAGCTTGAGGCTTGCTTTTTAGGACATTTGAAGGCTGTATGTCCCACTTGGTTGCAATTGTAGCACTTTCCCGTGAAGACATTAGAACATCTTCCTGGTCCACCAAATCTACCTCTCCCATTAGGCCTTCTTCCTCTAAAGCCTCCTCTAGAACCGGATTCTCCACTTTGCTCTTTGGAACTGGATTCCCCTTGGCTTCTTTGGGACTGATTTCTGCCCCCAAAACTGCCCCTACCCCTGAAATTTCTGCCACCTCTTCCTCTATTTTGCTGCTCACCTTTCCTCTTCAACTTCTCTTCAACCCTTAGTGCCACTTGAAAGCACTTCTCCACGGTTTCAGGGGTCAACAAACTGATTTCATCTTGGATATTGTATCTCAAACCATTTAGATACCTTGCCACCTTGGCTTTTTCATCCTCCATGAACCCACAACGAAGAGTGTATTTATGAAACTCCTCAGTGTAAGTAGCCACATCCAAATCTCTTTGTTTGAGATTTTGTATCCTCTTGTAGATCTGCACCTCATAGTCTGATGGAAGGAATTGGGACTTGATCCTCTCCAACATTCTGCTCCATGAAGAGATCATACTCTTCCCATTCTTTACCCTCTCACCTTGGATATAATTCCACCATGTAAGGGCAGCACCTTTGAGTTTAGTTTTTGCAAACTTAACCCTCTTACTTTCAGGAACTTCTTTGTACTCAAAATAGTTGTTTAGAGCCTCAATCCACTCCATAACTTCATCAGCATTCATCTTCCCACTAAACATAGGAATCTCCACCTTAGCCTCTGAAGAGTCCTTGCCAATTGCCTTGATGGCCTCAAGGAAATGCCTTTGATCAGCCAGTATCTCTACCTCTTCTTGTTCTTGTTCTTCTTTCTCTTTCTCTTCCTCTTCATCTAAACTTTAATCTATCCTCTTTCCTATCCTCAATACCTTCAACTCTGCTTGGAGTGCTTCCTTGACTTCACTTTTTATGTTCTCTTCCATCTCCTTGAACTTTTTGACCACTTCGGTGGTCATCCCCTTTAGAGGCATATTGCTAGCCTCTCCTTCACTCTCCTCTACTGACATATACCAGACCTTATACCACCAAAAACAGAACCTTTTATGGCTCTGATACCACTATGATGTAGAGGCAAATCGGATACAAGAAGAAGGAGAAATTCGGCAAGATTTGGCTACACCAATGAGCCCAAAAACAGAGATCTTTATGCAAAAGTGGGAACAGCAGAAGGGAACTCTAGTATCATCATGGAAATGTTGGTTTGGGATGTCAGGGGACCCATTTCATCCATTGGCCAAGGTAGATTGGACTTCGGGTTGGTACTTCCTTCACAAACCACCCAAAATTACTCGTAACTCTTCAAAAAGACAATAGACCTAATAACTTTCTATATAAACACCCAAATGCAAATCTCAGACATGTATTAGATACCTATTATGCCTCCCCACAACATACTCTAGAATGGGGTTGGGTTGTTTTGGAAAATGTGTCTCAACCAATACCCTCCTAGTGGTTTTATGCCTTAATTAGGCCTAGTTTGTGAAGCAAGTACCCACAAATGGCAACTTGAAACTTTCTTGACCACCTAGACATGTCAATGGCATCCCAAAACCATGGAATCCATCATCCATTTGCTGTTGGAACTGACTGTTCCCAAATTCCTTACTATGGTTGTCTCACAAGCTTCTTTAATGGCTTAATACATGGTTTTATTAAGCCTACTCAACAAATCTTTGTCAAACCAACTCCACCACCCCTGCAATCAATCAAAACATCTAAAACATAATTGAACACACCCATCCCATAGGTCTTATGGCTTGGAAGACTGTGGGATGGTCAGTTTTCCATGATTGTATGCAAAAGCCCTTATTTAGAGTTCTATGGACTGTTTTCGAATAAATCCTTATAACTCCCTTGTATTGCAACTTCAAATCTCTAACCTATGTTCAAATGCAAGATACTTCAATGTATTACCCAATCAAGACATAGGAAAAAATATCAACAACTCAGTACCTTGCTGTGTACGGCCTGAAAAGGTGTTCTCCTACAGAAAATTCAGAAATTTCAGGAAAAACAGTTTTGTTTCAAACACTCCCAACTTGCATATTTTCTAACTTGATGTCCTCCAATTAGTCTTGGGTGATGGATATTCCCTTATACTTTGCTTCCAAACTATTTGGCAGTCATAATAATGCCGTACAGTCAAATGGTACGGACTGTTGCAACACTTTTGCTTTTATGAAATCAGAAAATTCAGGAAATAGTCTTAAAGTAAATGATTGTAGATCAGTCTCTCCTTAATATTATAACATCAAACTAGTTCTGAAGGATAATCACTTCATCCTACATAGTTGCCAAACATCATATGCTTCTTGACAGTGCCGTACAATTGATTAGTACGGACTGTTACTATAGAAAATGCAGAAAACAGTTAAAAGAGCAGCAGAACTGATTTGTATTGTCTTCTAAACTTCTTCTCTATTACAATGATCTTTGTCAAGGGTATATATATTTGTATATACCTTGAAACTTCTCCATGAAGTGGTTTTGGTCGATGGAAGGAAGCCAAAACTATGCCAAACTATTCAAACTTCTTGAACTGTCTTTGGACAGTTTGTAAGTGTCAACTACCTTTTTGTTTGTTTGTGTAACCATCGATGTTTGGGAGTCTTCAAACACTTCTATAACATGATTGGGCCTTGAACAAGTTATTAGGCACCTTGACCTGCCTTTATAGGCTTATAAACATGAAAAGACATATGACTGTCCACTTAGGACTTACAACATGACAATAGTTTTATAGTCATTGAGACATAGTCCTTTACAATGGCATATAGTCTCCTTACATCAAAAGAATGGTCTCTAGGACCTTATTGAAAAACAAAACAACCTTGAATATCAAAGCAAAACATAGCTATGTTGGTGCTCCTGCACCAGAGATGGTGTAAAGACATACAAAGGAACACAGTCTATTAATAATGGCGATGCTCTTATGAAAACGGTGAAACCATATTGGATGGAATTGCCTCTCAAAGTCCATTCAAGGCTTAGTCCTTGTAAAAATAGCCGCGGCCTCTACTTCAACAAGAAGGGGATGGTCGCATTATAGATATGGTGCTAATAAAGAAAAAACCAAAACCAGCCATGAGTCATGAAAAGCATCATTATTGTACCCTAAGTAATGAGTTATGGAGCTCGACATACATAGAAAGTTTCAATACCGAGAAGAAGCTCAGCAAAAAGAGGATCGGCCACCATTAAAAGGTGTAGCATTGTAATGAAGGCACTACTCTGAGAACAAAAATAGCAATATACAGTGGTGTTGCTATAAACATGTTATTCAACTCATCAACGAAGGTTCTCAACCAAAAAGAAACGTGTGGTATCTAGGGTTCGGCCTATTCTTAGGCTCACCATCATTTTATGGAGTGATTTTCATTGCAAGTCATGGTGTAAAGAAGTGTAAAAGGTGAAGGCTCGATTATATTAATGGCATTACCCAAAGAGAGACAAGGTAATCACAGAGAAAATGGCGGCCTGTCTTTTTGAGGTGTTGCTCATAGTTAAAGGCTTGATCCAATAAAAATGGCGTCATCATACAACTGAAGCACCCCAAGCCAATAAAGAACATTGCTAGTCTCTAAGGAAATGCCACTCCTGCCAACGTTAAAAGAGGAAACTCCAGATGATAAGAAGAGGTGCATCTTAATACAAAAGATCTGCGGCCAGCCAAAGGCACTCCTTAAAGCCTCATGCTTAAAGAGATAGGCATAATCTAAAAACATCATGGTGTCATTTCAATGCAATAAGACTCAGTTTATTAAAATCAATGGAGGCCATTCAACAGATAGACAAATGATCAGCCTAACCATCAAGGTCCTTCCGCAAGATTAAGGGATACAATCCAAATGCATTCTAATAGTTACCGTTAGATGCAAATGAATCAATGGCTCAGGCTAGTTGGAATTACAGAAACTAGAAGATGACACTTGGAGGCAACTGAGAAGTTTGAGAAGAGGCAAAGAAGGCTCTGGAGGAAGCACATGGGAGCTGTGGTAAAAAGAAGTAAGAAGAGGAGCAGAGTTCCCCATGTGGCTTGAGTCGAATAAAGATAAATGTTTCATTTCATTTTATTTTAAAACTCATAAATGCATCAAATACATGGTGGGCCTCTTTCATAAAGCTAGATGCTTTATTTTGAGTAAATATAAGACTCTCATTCTTATGACTCACAGGAGCTATAAGGAAGTAGATTTAAATAAATGATGAAGTCCATTTTGTAACATACAGTGGGTCCCTCCAGGAAGGATGTTGAAGATTTATTGATTAAAGATTTTTGACTCTTTTTTACCTCATGTGAATAAAGACTTATGTTGCCCTAACAAATGCAGCCTCTCTTTTACAGAAAGCTACAAGAGGTAAAATGAGCCACAGGAAATAACTTTTTAATTCCGCATGCCACAGAGGATGAAACAGAGATATTTTCAGCCATGGAAATGGAACAATAGTTCACTACCAATTCAGCTAGAAAAGAGGAATCAGTACCAGATTTTGTGCCGGATTTCATGAGTTTTAGTTGAGATTTTGGGGGTCATTGCAGATATTTTCTTGGATTTTTGGTTATAAAAAGGCAGATCTAGGTCAAATATAGAGAATTCCATAGTTCTTCATAAATAGTTACACACATAGGTTAGAAATTTTGGAGCAGCTTCATAGATTTTTCTTTTGCCTTAGCAGTTGCTCTCACTGAGGGATTTGAATGTCATATTTTGTGCAAAGTTATTTCTGCCTTTTTATTTCATTCTCCTATCGAATAATGAAGAGAGATGGTGTTTTGTGCATATCTGAGTCTACTTTCTATTTCTTCCTTCTCATTTTTCTGTTTATTTGCCTCTGTTAAATCTGTTCACAAACTGGGTATAACCATGCATTTTGTTTGATTTCCTAGTTAATCTTTCAATGTTTGACACTGAGCTGATTCAGGTAGTTATTTTAATCTAGCACATCGCCATAGAGTTAGAGGTTTTAATATTGTATCTGTAATCTTATTTTTCTATCTTTTTTCCAAAACACCCTTTGAAAACGGAAGAACCAGCTTCCTTAAAATATGGAGGTTGTTTCTGGGGTCAATCCCACATCTCAGAAACTTCTAATGTTGTTACTAGATTAGATCCATAAATTTATGCATCAACAGTTTTTGGCATGCCTAGTGGGACTGGAATCAAAGACTTGGGTCTTTGTTTTCACTAAATCTTTGGCCTGTATTTTGTGGTTTTGATGGGATATCACAAAAATATCTTCTCATAGGAGCATGAATCATCCATCTGGTGACTCTAGTGAGGGTTGTTTCTCAAATCTTTGACTCTGCAGACCATGGCAGCCCCTGGTATCTACATGCATCTGAATATTCAAAGAGATCTACCCTTTGTGACTTGGGATTCAAGACCTCTTGTTCTTCAGTAGTAGGGTCAAGTTCCTGACACTTCATTGAAGGCACTACCTCACTTTCTTGGAGATGGCTTAGTTTCTCATGTAGATCACATTCAAGATGTTGCTAGTCTATGCTCCATTCACAATGTCACAATGGAGAATCATGCACTTTTGTTTCTTGCATCTTCCCTCAAAGGCAAAGCAAAAGAATGGTATAGAAGTTTGCAACCTGGTTCAATCACTGGATGGGATTAGCTTAGAGGGCTCATCTACAATCAGTTTAGAGAGAGGATAGACATCAGCACTCTCACCCAGAATCTTATTACCATCAAAAAGCATCCAATGGAACCCATACATGAGTTCAATTCAAGATTTGACAAGGTATGGAAAAAAAGTTCTGTTGACATGAGGCCTCCTCCAGTCTTTGCATTCTTGTATTATTTAAAGGCTTTAGACCATGATACAAGCCCTAGGAGGTGAAACTCTTCCTCAGTCATATGATCTTGCTATTAAGGCTGAAAGTAACCTCATATTGTTTGGTAAGTTGTCACCTCTGCCCTTAAAATCACTGATGCCTCATTCAAATAACCTATCTCAAGTTCTTTCTTGTAGTCAAATGCATGTAGATTTTAATCCACCCTCCCTCCCTACTGATTTGTCAAATCATGAGGAGATGATGGAGGTAAAAGAACTTATAAAAACTCTCTCACATGAGTTGAATGAGCTAAAAGATCAAGTTATGTATAATGTTGATCTAAATTTCATGCCCCAATATCCTTGTGAATGGCAATACCAATATGGTCAGTTTGTAGAAGGAACCCTTCCTCATGTTAAGAGACTATCCCATTATCTTGATAATTATGCATTACAAACCTCTGTAGCTACAAATCAACCCATAGAAGGCACAGACCAGGTTCTTTGTCACTTTGACATTAAAGAAGAATCAAGTTTCAAGAACCAAATTACAAGAAGAGAAGTGGCTCCAGTTTATTCAGTGTGTCCTTTTGGTTATCAGTATCAGGCATGTGTGGCAAGGTTTAATTCATAAACTTAGTCAAGGAATGGAGAAGATTCAGAAGTTGATTATGAAGTGACACTTCTAGAAGGTAAAAAGTACTTCAAGAGGGGTTTTGAAGATGAAAAGTACTGGGTCCACAGTTATGAACAGTCTATGCCTCATCTTGAGGAGGAAGTTGCAAGAGAGTTTTCTACAGAGTCTACAAAAAATGAGTGTCTTTATTTCATCATGAGGCTTCACATTTTCAAGAAGATAACATAGAGATGTATGAGCAACATTTGGAGTAGGATGAGGATTTATTCTCAATTTTGCAATAGGGTTATCAGATTATTGATGTAGAAGATCTTACTATTAAACATGTGAAGGGTTGTTTTACAAAGCCTCTTGTAGCAAATTATGAGGAAGATTTTAAAGAAAAGGTAGATCAAGGAGATGATCTATTTTCTATTTTGTAAAATGGTTATAATCTTCTTTTTGATGAAGATTCATAGCTACCAGGTGATGAGGCCCAAAGAGACATTTGCAAAAGTAGAGAGTTGCATAAAGAGTTGCTACATCATAAGCCCTTCTTCCTCCAAGAGGGAATTCTGATCAGATTCAAGACTGTACTTGGCAGCTCTGTCTCCTGCACACCTATTTTTAAAGCTATCTTGAGTCATAATGTTGTGGAGAGTCAACAAGAGAGGTCACTGAAGAAGTATTGTGGATAGAAGTCTACAAATGCAATCAGGAGAATAAGCTCCGACAGTTGATTTCCCCTTCCCACCCTCTGCTAAAATAGGCACAATATGCAAATCAACCTGATTGGTGCTTTGACGACAAAGAGGAACCTTGAAAGAAAAGGAAAATGAAAAGGTACAAGTTTCTACTATAGTTTTTCATATGTTTCATATAGTCAGTTATCAATTTAATGTGGATTGAGTGGAGAAGCATCATTAGATATGGTAGTTATTTTTCCATTCCCATGAATGGGCATATCCCTCTGTATCTCACATATCAGTAAATTGGTTTCAGTTTTCAAAATAAGATACAGCATCAGTATTAGTTTCTAGTTTAAGTTCATTTTATTTCAAGAAGCCTTTGTTGTGATACAAGATCTATGATCAGTCTCTATCATTCAGTCATGTTTCAACTCTGTATCTATTTCAAAGGTTTAAGTTATCATCAGTTATCAGAAGTGTTTCAATTTCAGCTTCATACATTTTCAAATTCAGATGTGTCTTCAGTTTCATAATGTTTTAGTTTCAATTAATGTGACTCTATGCCCACTGAATAGGCTTCTAGTCTGTGAGACGAAGATTGTTAGGTTTTGAGTGAGCATGCTCACTCGCCCAATTAGTCACCAAGAACTGGTGAGAATTCTTTGCACCATTTCGAAACATTAAAAAATCATCCAGTTTCATATATTAAAAAGGATTCATGAAGAACTGAGGTCATTAAGTGTTTGAATGGTAAGGCATAGTTTCTAAAATGGTATAAGCATATTCAATCCTAATAGAATCTTGATCAGAGAATGTACTTGAATCAGTGATAAACGGGCCATATCAAGATGAAGAGATGTCTACCACAATAAGGAATCTCAGCTATTAAATAAGACACTTCATAGTAGCAAAATAACAATTTTCATATTGCTACCAGTAGAATGAATGAAGACACCATCACTCAGAGGTTTGATAGAAATGATGGATGACGTTCAGTAAGTCAAAGCAGCCCTTTGTGAAGTATCGAGGTAGCCAGCATCTAAAATAAATAAACATGCCTCTAAAGCCAGAAGGCACACCAAATAAAGGAGGTGCTGCTAATGTAAACAAATGGTGCTACCAATATAGAAACAATAGCGTCCTTAGTCATTAAAGGAGCCAGTGAAGAAACTTAGCCACTAAAAGAGTTAATGCCAGCCATACACTCCAAGCATGATGCCATAAGATGATGGTGCTTCATATGGATCGTGGTGGTGAAGGCACCGCATAAAAGAGATGGTGTAAACACATACAAAGGCACACAGTCTATTAATAATGGTGATGCTCTTATGAAAAGGGTTAAACCTTAGTGGATGACGTGGCCTCTCATAGTCCATTCAAGGATTAGTCCTTGTAAAAATAGCTGCGGCCTCTACTTCACCAATAGGGGGACATTGGCAATATAGATATGGCACTAATCAAGACAAAACCAAAACCAACCACGAGTCATGAAAAGTATCATTATTGTAGCAGAAGTAATGAGTTATGGAGCTTGACATACATAGAAAGTTTCAATACAAAGAAGCAGCTCAGCATAAAGAGGATTGGTCACCATTAAAAGGAGTAGCGTTGTAATGAAGGCACTACTCTGAGAACAAAAATAACAATATACAGTGGTGCTGCTATAAACATGGCGTTCAACTCATCAATGAAGGTTCTTAGCTGAAAAGAAAACATGTGGTATCTAGGGTTCGGCCTATTCTTAGGCTCACTGTCATTTTATGGAGTGTTTTTCATTGCCAGTCATGGCATAAAGAAGTGTAAAAGGTGAAGGCTTAGTTATATTAATGGTGCTGCCTGAAGAGAGACAAGGTAATCACAGAGAAAATGGCAGCCTATGTTTTTGAGGCACTGCTCATAGTTAAAGGCTCGATCCAATACAAATTGCATCATCATATACAACTGAAGCGTACAAAGACAATAAAGAACATTGCCAATCTCTAAGGAAACACCACTCCTACCAGCATTCAAAGAGGAAACTCTAGATGATAAGAAGAGGCATGACTTGATACAGAAAATCTGCATCCAGCCAAAGGCACTCCTTACAGCCTCATGCTTAAAGAGATAGGCACAATCTAAAAACATCATGGTGTCATTTTAATGCAACAAGACTTAGTTTATTCAAATCAATGGAGGCCCTTCAATAGACAGAGAAATGATCGGCCTAAGCATCAAGGCACTTTTGTAAGAATAATGGATACATTCCAAATGCATTCTAATAGTTACCATCGAATGCAAATGAATCAACAGCTCAGGCTAGTTGGAATTAGAGAAACTAGAGGATGACAATTGGAGGCACCTGAGAAGTTTGAGAAAAGGCAAAGAAGGCTCCAGAGGAAGCATGTGGAAGCTATAGGTAAAAGAAGTGAGAAGAGGAGTGGAGTTCCCCATGTGGCTTGAGATGAGTAAAGATAAATGTCTCATTTCATTTTATTTTAAAACTCATAAATGCATCAAATACATGGTGGGCCCCTTTCATAAAGATAGATGCTTTATTTTAAGTAAATATAAGAGTCTCATTCTTATGACTCACAGGAGCTATGAGGAAGAAGATTTAAATAAATGATGAATTTCATTTTGTGACATATGGTGGGTCCCTCTAGGAAGGATGTTGAAGATTTATTAAATAAATATTTTTGACTCTTTTTTATCTCACCTGAATAAAGACATATGCTGCCCTAACAAATGTAGCCTCTCTTTCACAAAAGGGTACAAGAGGTAAAATGAGCAGGGGGAAATAAGTTTTTCATTCCGCAGGCCAAAGAGGATGAAATAGAGATATTTTCAGCCATGGAAATAGGACAATAGTTCACTTCCAGTTCAGTTGGAAAAGAGGAATCAATGCCAGATTTTGTGCTAGATTTCATCAGTTTCAGTTGAGATTTTGGGGGCCGTTGAAGATATTTTCTTGGGTTTTTGGTTATAAAAAGGTAGATCCATGTCAGATGCAGAGATTTCCCCAGTTCTTCATAAAGATCCACACATATAGGTCAAAGATTTTGGAGTAGCTACATAGATTTTTCTTTTGCCTTAGCAGTTGTCTCTCACTGAGGGATTTGAATGTAATATTCTATGCAAAGTTATTCTGCCTTTGTATTTTGTTCTCCTGTCAAACAATGAAGAGAGATGGTGTTTTTTCTATATATGAGTCTACTTTCTATTTCTTACTTCTGATTTATTTATTTATTTTCCTCTGTTAAATCTATTCACAAACTTGGTAGTTAACCATGCATTTTGCTCTTTGATTGCCCAGTTAATCTTTCAAAGTTTGACACTGTGCTGATTCGGGTAGTTATTTTAATCTGGCGCATTGCCATACAGTTAGAGGTTTTAATATTGTATCTGTAATCTTGTTTTTCTATCTTTTTTCCAAAACTCCCTTTGAAAATAGAAGAGCCAACTTCCCTAAAATCTGGAGGTTGTTTCTAGGCTCAATCCCACATCTCAAAAACTTCCCATGTTGTTGCTAGATTAGACCCACAAATTTATGCATCAACAGAAACATCAGATTATAAAATCTTTAGAGATTAAATGTCAAGTGGACTTCTTTTACACAAGAACACAATTTATATCAAGAAAACTTTAGAAGAGATGAAATCTGATTCAAATCTTGGACTTGAAAATCAGAAGATAACCATTTTAACCACCTTGCAAAAAGAAAACACAAGACTCAAAATCTATATCTTGGTTACTTCCATGATCATATTTGAAGCAAAATTTATCAGTAAATAAGATCACTTCATGACTTGAATGTGAATCTATTTGGTTTTTCCAACAATGAAACAATACCCAATGGTTAGACGAGTTCCCATGGATTCCTATTGGCCCATAGTAGATTCATTTGTATCATGTTAAAATATGTTTTATTTTTTTTTCTATTGTTCACATGAAATATGCCCATCAAATTGTTCCCTTTTATTGTGATCCTATGTTTATGCCATTAGGATGACAAGTAGCAGTGTTTCATTAGTGGCGAGCTATTGCCTTGTCATCATGTCACCAAGACTTGGGGTTAATAACTAGGGTTACCATAAGACTCACCTGGGTAAAATCTGAGTTACTCTACTTTAAAATCTAGACCCAAACTTCAAAATTATATTCTTGTTCATAAATATCAAGTTGGTATTTTTTATCAGACACCAAAATGGACCATTTGGATCCCTTCTTCCCCAAATGAAATCTTGATCAAATTTGGAATTATATCGTGTGTGTAATAGATTGGGACTAGTTTTATCTTAACTCATGAGAATATGAGATGAGTTCTTTTGTATAGCTTCTCCCTTATTGTTGTCACCATCCTCTAACCCCTTCTTATTTGATTAGTGCTTCATTAGCATGAATGCCACATGCTTAATTTGTGACATGCAAATTATGTGTCTTTGTGGTAGCCCTTGTGTGGTTATGTATATGAGCCTTCTTTCCCTATAGTTGTGATGCTTGTGTATGGCCATGTTATCATCTCCAAGCATGGGGGTGGACCCTTGAGGTTCCACATGGTAAGGTGGTCTTGCACCCATCACTGGGGATTCCAAGTATCAACACTGGTTTTGGTAACGACATCGGCAAGGGCTACACCTTCTTCCTCTCTAGTTTTCTAGATATATTTTCTTATGTATTTGTACAACTCGGTGAACCGAGTGATATGTATTGTAATCTTGTAATAATGTAATTTGTTCTTGAGAGACTCCTAATCTGGAGTTCATTGTAATTAAAGCATATGATGTAACTCTTCCGTAATAGATGTATTGTGTTAATCTTCCACTCATGTTATCTATCTTGGCAACATGATGATGTTGCACTTTATGTTCTGAGTCAGTTTAGAGTATTGATATATCTATATATTTATCTTAATGTTTTAAAAAAAAATTGTTTTGCCCTTTTTGGGCTCTTGTTCTAGGGTGCCCAATTGGGTCGTTACATAGGTATTAGAGCACCCAAGTTTTACAACTCTGGGAACACTAGGGAGTGTTTGTAGGGTCTAACCTTTCATTTGTGCATGTCATTTAATAATCATGTATGAGTTTCAACTTGATAGTTGTAGACTAGGATGATGGTTTATCCTATCAGGAGTTGTGAGTATGTCCATGAGTGGTTTGTGAACCATAACATGTGGATGGATGAGGTCATTTCTTGCTCTAACCTGCTGTATCTTCTGGATATGCAGTGGGTTGGATGGTAGTTAGATAAGAAGGTCGAGTGTCTCTTTTCATTTCTCGAGATGCTTGTTGGATGTTGAGGGTAGCTATATGGTTAAATATTTTTGTCTTATTTTAATTCTTTTATCTCCTTAATTCCTAGAATGGTTGTTAGTGTGTTCAGTAGCATTATAAATGTAGTGCTCTCGTATTCATAGAAATGATTTATCTAAATTGGTGCTACTATAGACAACTTGTAATTAGAATTTGATTGTTAGTTAAACATGAGTGCCTTGAGAATGATTTTGGTGGGAACTTTTAAGATAAGATGATTATGTATGACATAGTAATTGGAAATTTGTTGCCTTGAAATAGATTTTTGCATTCAGTTGATATTGCATCATGAAATATTGAAAATTCCTTGAAATGAGTACCAATTGCATAATTTATTTCAAAAAAATTGGTTTCAATATTAAGTAGTGAACTAGAAAAAAGAATAAAGGAATTATGTTTCTTGTTGTGATTGCCCTTGTGATATTTGTACATGTGGGTGGATAAACCATTTTCCCTATCCATTTGTTCCTTGGGTTGAGGATGGACCATAATGTACCCTGAACATATACTCAGTCCTAACTACAGACATATGACGGATATATTGATGTCATCATGGATTTTTGGTATTTTGGATGGTAGCTTGATGAAGTGACAGTTGTGTGTAGTGAGATAATAGTGAATGGTATTGTGATACGGGGATGATATGACTTTTCGTGTGGCCATCAGTATGAGTATGAGGTGTATTTCTCTCTACTTGGAATAACGTCAGTGGGCCTTGGTATGATGGTAGGTACCTATTCATCTAGATTCGTGATGCAGATATATGATCAAACTATTCTATGGTTAGAAAACCACCATACTGTAACATTGGAAAATGTCCCATTGGGGGCTTTTCCCTCATAAGGTTTAGCTCCCTAGTCTTTAGTATGCATTTAGGACATCTTACTTCATAATTTGGCATCTTGATGGAATGAACCCTAGGTATCATGGAAAATTGGACCTAGGAGGACCCCCTAAGCTTAACCTTGCCCAAAATAGGGGGGAGGACTTGGGTACCTGTGCCCTAGTCCTACCCTATTTTGGGTAAGGCCCAAATTTTAAGTGTCGGTTTATGACCGTTATTTGGTCCCTAGGCCGACACGGTAAGTTTGAATTTACGAAATCTTGGCAAGAATGTTTGTAGTTGCATACAAAAGCATGATTAGGCATTCATTTAGAAACTAGATGATCATTGTGATTTTTGGGCATTCATTGTTGCAAGAGTAGATTTGTGTTGTTTATGTGTTTGTGTTTGCAAATTTGAGCATCCATTTCCTCATGGAATGAAGAGCATCTTCCTCCCATGAGATCTTCACTACAAGGTGACATTCATTGTGTTTGTGATTATTATTTCATTCCCCCTCCTAAAGTTTTCATGGTTGTAGGTTACAGGTTGAGGAGATGGAAAAACTGAAGTTGCAGGAAGACATCTTGAAGTGTTAGAATTTCTGAATAGGAAGAAAATCTACCCCGTGGACTAGGGCACCCGCTCATTAGTCCTCCAACTTCCATGATGGGAAAATCTCCAAAACAACAGGAAAGAGTTGTAGATTGAATTTTCATATCTCGATAGAAAATAGGGCCTTGGACTTGGGTGCCCACTCTTATGTCCCTGACTTTTCTGCCTCGGAACCCCGAAAATAGGTACTCTGTGATTTGATATTTTACATCCTTCTGCAAGTGCTTTTTCTGTAATTCTTTTGTTTAATGTCATTTTTATAGAATTAGGGTTTTAATGGTCAATTGAGCATAAGAGAAGGAAAATTGATAATTAAACATTCTAATCCAAGTTTCCCTACATCTCACAGTGACCTAGGGTATGATAGTGCATGGCTTCTTGACCCTAGGTCCTTGAATGTTAAGAGTGAAAGGCAGATTCAAGTGCCTAATAGCTAAAACATTGAATAATCCAAATTTTAACTGAAACACATACTATTATGTGGTTTGAGAGCCACCATATTATTCTATGGTTTGAGAACCACCATATTATTCTGTGGCCACCATATTATCCTATGGTTTGAGAACCACCATATTATTCTATGGTTTGAGAACCACCATACTATTCTGTGGCCACCATATTATCTTGTGGTTTGAAAACTGCCATTTTATTATGTGGTATGAGACCACCATGATATTGCATGCTATTTATTATCTTATTTGGTTTGAGACCACTGTATGATTTCCCTTCTCCCCTTAGGTGACATTGTTGCAAGGTCGCATGGTGCCTGTAATGTGCAAATTTCGAAGAGATTGTTTGAATATTTATTTATGTGTTGAATATTTTGCTTGCAAGCCAGCAGTGTTTTGTTACTTTGGGCTAATTGGCTATTTTTATGTTTGAGTTAGTCCTTTTGCCTTAATGACATGTTTTCAAATAAACTTGAGATAATATAATGATTGTTATTCTATCTTTACTTCTTTTATGATTCATTTATATTTTTATTCTTCTAATTTATTGAGGTTTAATTTATGAGTTGCTTCACTTCTCTAATTTTCTCATTTGAGGCACTTTAATGTTGCAACTTCTATTGTGTATGGAGTGTTGTGACTATGGTATACTGTCATATCCTAGAGGGATCATTGGCAGGTCATTTAGGGGAGTAGATGGCCTGAGGAATCTTGTACATACTAAGTTATATTTGGAGGGTTCCTAGAGAGGACCCTGAGACCATTCTTCATGTTCTACTACTTGGCACAATGGAATTCTACATGGCATGGATATTCATTGTTATACGGTACTACAGTATGGATGATATTGGGTTCCCTCTTAAGGTGAGATTATATGATGTACATTGCTTTGGATATTGGCACATCGGTTACTACACGACATGCTTATTCACTCATTGATCATTCAGCTCTATGGCACTATGGATTGCTCAATGGCCTATTACTGTTGTCCTCCTCATAATACCCCTCTTGATGTTGCCTTGTGATGTGAAAAACCATTTATGTGTAAGTTGTGCATTTGTCATGTTTGTGATTGCATATTAGAAGTAAATGTTTTATTATGCCCTGTATAGTGACAAATTACTGTATTATATGATAGAGAGGTCATGCAAGCTATGAAAATAGAGATTGAAATCATGTAAATGTGTATATATATGTGTTGTGTGCTCTATTTTAAAGATGTTTGCATGTGAAGGGTTAGAAAATTGAAAATTTTATATCTTGAAATGTGCAATTTGCTGCATTCATGACAAAATTATGTAGTTTATACTAGTTGGCTATTTCAAACCGTGAATGCTTGAAAGAAAGAAAAGAAAACTAATTATTATAGCCTCATTCTTTATTTGATTAGAGGAAACAATTGCATGATGATGTATATTTTGTTTCAAATTGAGTGTCTTGCCTCTTCCTCACTTGTGTACTAGAAATTATCACATGTAATTGTGTGTACCATGGGAAAGTGATAGTCTAAATTTTTTAATTTTCTTCAATTTTGTGGAACTAACATGTGTTATTGCTACATTTAGCATTGTGACTTTCAAGAGTTAGTCAAGCTCTTGGGGGGAGTATGTAGTGCCTCCCTAGTCCTAGCCTAATCGAGGTATGAAATTTAAGCTATATATGATGTTGTGTTACTGACATTTTGTTATGTTAGATTTTATATTGAGATTGGATGTACATCTGGAGAGGATGACACCTTGAATTGGCATACTATGCGAATGATCACGGATGTTGAAATCCTCTGATGTGGGCTATTCATGCTTTGGCTAGTATATGATATGTATATGTAGGTGTTATAATGTACTATGAGTGGTGCAGGTTCGAGGCACCATCTCCACTTGGCTTCACATGTCTGAGCTTGCCTAATGCCCCAGTGGTGGTGAGTTGGAGATGACACATTGGCCATACACCCTAGATTAGCCACTGTCTCCATTCAGGGATGAGTGATTTGATGTGGCATTTTTTTTCCCTCAGACACCTTTTGGTTATCATCCGATTACCCCATCCTTGGTGATTCTGACTTATGTGGTTATGGAATTGAGTTAGTCCTTATGGGTTGCCATCAAGTGTTTTGTTTATTTTGTAATTTTATTTTAGGGTGTTAGAATTTTGACCTCGTGCTTTGTTTCCGTATGATTTTCAAGAGAGGAATTTTTTTATATACCTACTTTAGATATAATTGAACAAATAAGAAAAGTAATAATAATAATAATAATAATAATAATAATAATAATAATAATAATAATAAAGATGATAGTAAATTAAATATAGTGTTATAAAGAAATAAATAAAAAAAGATAAAGATAAGAGTATTTGTAGAAGATAGCTATGATAGGAGCGGTAAAAAGTATGGGTGAGAGAAGAATAATAAGTGATTAATTGAGTGTAAGATATTATAAGGTGAGTAAAGTTTTATAACTTGATTGTGTAATAAATTTTTAGCTATTAATAACTACAAAATTATATAATGTTAACTCTTAGCCCTCTTGTGTGTGTTCGATGAGTTGACACCTCTTGGAGGCTCCCTACGAAACAGGACATGTGCCTCATCATTGCTGCCACAAAATGCATGCATGGACATCCTTGGAGAAAAAAGGAAATTTCGGGAGATTGTTATTTTTGGGTGGGGCCAGGAATTGGGACTTTGGGATCATTCTATGACCTTGGCTATAATGTCCAAGTTGAATATACTCGAGGGGATATATGCATATAGAACCAGAATCCAATAGTTTGCCAGTAATATGTACATCAAATATATTCAGGTATTCAAAAACCATGGGAAAGCAGTAGGTGCATTGAGGAGGCATTCTCATAGGCAGATAATTGCCTTCCCTTTGACCCAAGCTATGTGGTTACATGGCTCAACAATTCCAAGGAATATTTTGCTAGGGCAATGAAGTGCAATCTTTCTTCATTTCCTTTCGAGACATGGATTGCTCCTAAGGAGTATGCTTCTCAATTATGAGTAGATAGAAGATGAATAGGTAAGTTTTCTTGTGCTTTTGACAAGTGGTCAAATAAGTTAGTTCTAAGGATCAAAATGAGTCATAATAAGATGTATTCCTTATTGGCTTTGGGTATGTGTGTTAGAAAAATATGCATTGAAGAATTAAATTAAAAAGTCAAATAACAATAAGATACACACTATTGATATATGAAAAAATGTTTACAAATTGCATGTGTTTAAAATAGGCCCTTTCAACAAGATGTGCTTTTGATGTGGGAAATATTACTTATATTGTATGTTTCCTAAGTTGGGAATTTGAGTAACACATGATCTTACTAAGAAAAACTAGGCTTTCCCCTACGAGATGAAAATATCACTCAACATCTGCTCTATTATTTTTGTGGGGATGTACCGTTGGGACCAAATTTTCACTCTATATTCTTAATTAGAGTTTGTGTACAACCAAATCAACCTACTAAATACTTTACTAGTCTGTCTGGATGATGGCTCTCCTATGGGCAACTATGAAGGCATTCAGAACAACTATAATATACCACATCCCCTATTCCAACATATCCTCATTCCTTAATGTTATAAACTGATATGTGGTTGTCCACACCTATACCAAGACAAATCAACAAATCCATTTTGTGTAATTCCTGCAATCAGTGCGTTCCATGAGATGCCATTGTCTTGAGACATTTGGTCAACAGTTTGCGAACCTTGTCTTTGGTTACACATTTTGCAGACATGTCCACCAACACACTTGCTACTATAACATATGACAAATATTCCTCTTCATTCTTTCTTTGACATATGTCCATAACCTATTCTTAGGCTGGCATTTAGCACGGGCAGTGAGGATACTGGCAAGGGTTTGAGAATCTGGCTTTACGCCTACTAATAGAAGTTGTTTAATAAGTTACAAAAGTCTTTTCAACAAATCCATATTGTGTGTAACCTACAATCATTTCTTTCCATGAGACCACATCTCTTTGAGACATTCCAATCAATTTTTTTACCCACAGTACACTCATAATATAGCCTTTAAAACTCAGAACAATAGTTGCTTACAAGAGGATATTTATAGAAATTTTAGTGATCAAATTCATAGATTTACATAGCATAGATTTGAAAACATGGAAGAACTACAACTGGGACTGACTAAGCTAAAAGAATGTGACTTTTCAAACTCTTAAAACTAATAATGATTTACAATAAATATAGATCACAAGAGTCCCAAGATCTACTTTCTGACAAGAATCAGTAAAAGTCAATCTTATCGTCTAATCCATTTCTTCATTCTAGAATTAAATTACATTCTCAAACAATAATTTTATTTCCAGTTTGTTTCATGCGCACTTACTCCACCTTGTAAGGGGAATTAATGAATTTTCCTACTTTTGCAGTCATCCAAGCAAGGTACATGTATACGATTTTTAGTCACAAGTTCGCTAGTGGTTTTGTTACCATAGGCATTAATGGTGATGACTCTTGGTTTCTCCTTTTGGTATGAATGTCTTACCAAGCTGCAATTACCCAAGAAGATTTGATTTTCCTTTAGGATCAACATGTCACTACAATTGGGTGCCAACTGCTACTGACATATCAATTACTTGACTCCTCAGTGAGTTTTCCAATGGAGTTCTGGAACCATTGATCACCACCAATGAGAAGTCTGCAATGAAACATCAATTTATAAAATCTTTAGAGATTAAATGTCAGGTGTCCTTCTTGTAGAGAAAAACACAATTTATACTGAGAAAACCTTAGAAGAGATGAAATCTGATTTAAATCTTGGCCTTGAAAATCATAAGATAATTATTTTAACCACCTTACAAAATGAAAACACAAGACTCAAAATCTATATCTTGGTTACTACCATGATCATATTTGAAACAAAACTTAACAGTGAACAAGACCACTTCACGAATTGAATGTGAATCTATCTAGTTTTTCCTACCATGAAACAATACCCAATAGTTAGATGAGTTCCCATGGATTCTAGTTTACCTAGAGTAGATTTGTTTGTATCATGTTAAAATATGTTTTATTTTTTTCTATTGTTCACATGAAATATGCCCATCAAATTGTTCCCTTGTATTGTGATCCTATGTTTATGCCATTGGGATGACAAGTGGTAGTATTTCATTAGTGGTGAGCTATTGCCTTATCGTCATATCACCAAGACCTGGGGTTAATAACTAGGATTACCATAAGACTCACCTGGGTAAAATCTGAGTTACTCTACTTTAAAATCTGGACCTGAAATTGAAAATTATATTCTAGTTCATAAAATATCAAGTTTCTATTTTTTATTAGACACCAAAATGGAACATTGGGATCCCTTCTTCCCTCAATGAAATCTTGATCAAATTTAGAATTATATCGGCTATGTAATAGATTAGGACTAGTTTTACCTTAACTCATGAGATTATGAGATGAGTTCTTCTGTATAGCTTCTCCCTTGTTGTTGTCACCATCCTCTCACCCCTTCTTGTTTGAGTAGTGCCTCATTGACATGATTTCCACGTGCTTAAGTTGTGACATGTAAACTATGTGTCTTTGTGGTATCCCTTGTGTAGTTGTGTATATGAGCGTTCTTTCCCTACTGTTACTATGCTTGTGTATGGCCATGGTATCTTCTCTGAGCATGGGGGTGGACCCTTCAGGTTCCATATGGTAGGGTGGTGTTGCACCCATCATTCAGGATTCTAGATATCAACATCGGTTTTGGCAATGACATCAGCTAGGGCTGCACCTTCTTCCTCTCTAGTTTTCTAGATATATTTTCTTATCTATTTGTACAACTCGGTGAACTGAGTGATATGTATTGTAATCTTGTAATAATGTAATTTTTTCTTGGGACACTCCTAATTTGGAGTTCATTGTAATTAAAGCATATGATCTAACTTTTATGTATTAGATGTATTGTGTTAATCTTCCACTCATGTTATCTATCTTGGTGGCAAGATGATGTTGCACTTCATGTTCTGAGTTAGTTTAGAGTATTGATATATCTATATATTTATCTTAATGTTTTAAATAAAAAATTGTTATGTCCTTTTTGGGCTCTTCTTCTAGGGTGCCCTGTTGGGTCATCACATATGTATCAGAGAACCCAAGTTTTACAACTTTGGGAACTCTAGGGAGTGTTTGTAGAGTCTAACCTTTTGTTTGTGTATGTCATTTAATAGTCTTCTATGAGTTTCAACTTGATATTTGTAGACTAGGATGATGGTTTACCCTCTCAAGAGTTGTGAGTATGTCTTTGAGTAGTTTGTGAGCCATAACATGTAGATGGATGAGGTTGTTTCTTTCTCTAACCTGGTGCATCTTCTGGATATGTAGTAGGTTGGATGGTAGTTAGATAAGAAGGTTGAGTGTTATCTATATGGTTAAACATTTTTGTCTTATTTTAATTCTTTTATCTACTTGATTGTTACTCTAGTTGTTAGTGTGTTTAGTAACCTTACAAATGTAGTGCTCTCACATTCATAGAAAGGATTTAGCTAAATTGGTGCAGCTATAGACAACTTGTAATTAGAGTTTGATTGTTAGTTAAACATGAGTGCCTTGAGAATGATTTTGGTGGGAACTTTTAAGATAAGATCATTATGTATGACATAGTAATTGGAAATTTGCTGCCTTGAAATAGATTTTTGAGGTCAATTGATATTGCATCATGAAATATTGAAAATTCCTTGAAATGAATACAAATTGCATAATTTATTTCAAAAAAATTAGTTTCAATATTAAGTAGTGAACTAGGAAAAGGAATAAAGGAATTATGTTTCTTTTTGTGATTGCCCTTGTGATATTTGTACGTGTGGGTGGATAAACCATTTTCCCTATCCATTTGTTCCTTGGGTTGAGGATAGACCATAATGTGCCTTGAGCATATACTCAGTCATAGCTATAGATATATGGCAGATATATTGATGTCAAGATGGATTTCTAGCATTTGGGATGGTAGCTTGATGAAGTGATAGATGTGTGTAATGAGATAATAGTAAATGGTACTATCATATAGGGATGATATGACTTTTGGTGTGGCCATCAGTATGAGTATGAGGTGTATTGCTCTCTACTTAGAATAACATTAATGGGCCTTGGTATGATGGTAGGTGGCTATTCATGTGGATTTGTCATGCAGATATATGATCAAACTATTATGTGGTTAGAGAACCACCATATTATTCTATGGTTTGAGAACCACCATACTACTCTATGGCCACCATATTATTCTGTGGTTTGAGAACCACCAAATTATTTTGTGGTATGAGACCACCATGATATTGCATGCTATTTATTATCTTATGTGGTTTGAGACCACTATACGATTCCCCTCCTCCCCTTAGGTGACCTTATTGCAAGGTTGCATGGTGTACGTAATATTCAAATTTCTAAGAGATTGTTGGAATATTTATTTATGTGTTGAATATTTTTCTTGCAAGCTAGCAGTATTTTGTTACTTTGGGCTAATTGGCTATTTTTATGTTTGAGTTAGTCCTTCTACCTCAAGGACATGTTTTTCGATAAACTTGGGATAATACAATGATTGTTATTCGATCTTTGCTTCTTTTATTATTCATTTACATTTGTATTCTTCTACTTTATTGAGGTTTAATTTATGAGTTGCTTTACTTCTCTAATTTTCTTGTTTGAGGGACTTTAATTTTGCAACTGCTGGTATGTATGGAGTGTTGTGACTATGGTATGTTGTCATATCCTAGAGGGATCACTGACAGGTCATTTAGGGGAGTAGATAGCCTGGAGAATCTTGTACATACTGAGTTATATTTGGAGCACTACTAGAGAGGATCCTGAGACCATCCTTCATGATCTTCTACTTGGGATAGTGGAATTCTACATTGCTTGGATATTCATTCTTATTCAGTACTACAATATGGATGATATTGGGTTCCCTCTTGAGGTGACATTATATGATGTATGTTGCTTTGGATATTGGCACAATGGTTACTACATGGCATGGTTATTCACTCATTGATCATTCAGCTCTATGGCACTATGGATTGCTTAGTGGCCTATTAGTGTTGTCCTCCTCATAATACCCCTCTTGATGTAGCCATGTGATGTGAATCCCCGGTGATGTGAAAGAGCATTTATGTGTAAGTTGTGCATTTTGTCATGTTTGTGGTTGCATATTAGAAGTAAAAGATTTCATTATGCCTTGAAGAGTGACAAATTACTGTATTATATGATAGATAGGTCATGCAATCTATGAAAATAGAGGTTGAAATCATGTAAATGTGCATCTATATATATATATCTATGTGTGTTGTTGTGTGTGTGTGTGTGTGTGTTGTGTGCTCCATTGTAAATATGAATTCATGTGATGGGTAAGAAAATTAAAAATTTATATATTGAAAAGTGCAATTTGCTACATTCATGACAAAATTATGTAGTTTATACTAGTATAAATGTAGAAATTGATGGTTATGAGAAACTAGTTGGCTGTTTGAAACAATGAATTCTTGAAACAAAGAAAAGAAAACTAATTATTATAGTCTCATTCTTTATTTGATTAGAGGAAACAATTGCATGATAATGTATATTTTGTATGAAATTGAGTGCCTTGCCTCTTCCTCACTTATGTACTATAAATTATCACATGTAATTGTGTGTACCCTGGGTCTGAATTTTATAATTGTCTTGAATTTTATGGAACTAACATGTGTTATGCTTATATTTAGCATTGTTACTTTCAAGAGTAAGTCAAGCTCTTGTGGGAGAGTGTGTAGAGCCTCACTAGTCCTAGCCTAATCGAGGTGACATCAAGGTATGAAATTTAAGCTATATGTGATGTTGTGTTATTGACATTTTGTTATGTTAGATTTCATATTGAGATGGGGTGTACATGTGGAGAGGATGACACCTTGATATTGGCATACTATGCAAATGATCATGGATGTTGAAATCCTCCGATGTGGGCTATTGATTCTTCGGCTATTATATGATATATATATGTAGGTGTTATAATGCCATCTGAATGGTGTAAGTACTAGGCACTAACTCCACCTAAATTCATAGGTCTAAGTGTGCCTAATGCCCTAGTTGTGGTGAGTTGGAGATGACACACTAGCCATACACCGTACCTTAGCCATTGTCTCCATTTGAGGTTGAGTGATACGATAATGTGTTTTTTTCCCTCAGATGCATTCCAGTTATCATCCGATTACCACATGCAAGTTGGTGAGTCTGACCCGTGTTGTTATGGTGTTGAGTTGGTCCATGTGGGTTGCCATCAAGTGTTTTGTTTATTTTCTAATTTTATTTTGGGGTGTTAGAATTTTGACCTCGTGCTTTGTTTCCGTATGGTTTTCAAGAGAGAGGATTTTTTTTATATACCTACTTTATATATAATTGAACAAATAAGAAAAGTAAAAATAATAATAATAATAATAATAATAATTGTTACTATTTTTTTGTTCACACTGAAAATTAGTTGGACCAAGGTGTAATTATTCAGAAGGAATAATAGAAAACTTCAAGGTTATGCATTCTTGAATGGTTGACACTTTGACAAATCTAAAAAGAGGATCCAGTTGTTAGGATAACCTATTAGACCAACCAGGACTGATAAGTTATCATGACAAAAGAATTAATCATCAAAGGCTCAATCATTCAAGGAGATACATTTGTTCTACAAAGTTTGATTTTTTAGGAGCTATAAGTTAAATTTATTATTCAGATTAATTAGTTTTGAATAAAACAGAGAAAGATGTTGTATTACACTATTATTTCATCTCATGTTTTGAACATAGATCGAGGTATCTGTTACTTTATCTCATGCATTGATTAAAAACAAAATACATATACATCATATGCATCAGAGAAACTAACTGATGATATTTTAAATAAATGTTCAAATGTGTCCCACACAAGCCATGGGAATAACTAAATCGAGCAATTGTAGACATGCAAGCTATGTATTTGTTTGATAAAAGAAAAGAGAAAGAACATATGACAAATATAAACATGCATCATTGCCTAATGATGGAGGTTGTTGTTGAAGCTGGCCTTCAAGGCCTTCAGTCTTCACACTTCCATCCAAGTCACCATCAAGTTCAAACCTACAAAAAATTTTGGGACAGTTCTATTAGTGCTCTGGATGTTTACAGTTATCTCATGCTTTTATCAAACAAAGACATCTACTTTGCATATCATGCATTCAGATAAGAATTCAGATCAGATAATGACACAGATCAAGAAGAAATCAGAAAGGAGATCAATCAATGCTATCAGCTACTTTTTTACACTAACTTTTTTGTTCACTATCTAGGTATAGGACAAATTTTGTTGCTGATTTGAAGACAAATAAACATGTGGATTAAATGTGGCTCCCACAATGGTTGAGCCCAGCATGTTTCTTTTCATTTCTTTTGAAAAGAGTACCAGAGTAAAAGACAGGATGCATCATTCTATGCTATATCATGCATCATCTAATCAACTTACAAAAGGAAAATGTCATTATGACATCATTACAATTGATTAGACAAATCAAAACTATATGACTGAATCAAGATTAACAAAAAGACAAGTTCAAAAAAATTAGATTACAGTCATCCCAAGAGTTGGGCAAGATCAGATTATGTGCCTGATAAAGAAGAAGAGAGATAGAGAAAAGAAGTTACAAGAACTTGTGTTAAAGTTACAGAACAAGTCTCATAAAGACTCATCTCATTATGAAAAAGGAGAGATGAAACAACATTGCGTACTAGATATGTTTCATATTATTTTCATACTATCTAAGATGATCAAGTTTAAAACAGCTTTATCACATTTGAAAGTTACAAGTGTCTCATAAGAAGCAGATAGAACAATACCACATGAACAGTAGTCAAGTCAATGTCAATAGCACATGAACAACATATAGAGCAATGGGAGATAGACATCCTAATCTCTATGTTAACTCGATTGCCATCAAATAAGACTCCAAAAAATGTATGAGATAGATGTACAGTCATCTGAAAGAGGAGATACAAACTTTGTAAAGGACTGCCACCATTGTCTCAGAGTTTTCAAATCATCAAAATATATATGAAGATCAAATGTTGCATTCAAAATAGAATAACATGTTTAGACAATCAAGCATTGAAGGGTGAAGTATGTAATACAAGTATATACCCCAACACAGTGCATGGGTCTCAAACATAACAGTTAGGTGAACCTTCAGGATCAAATGCAAAGAAATTTTAAATGTATTTGCAATCTACAAAAGGTAAATCAATACAAAGATACAATACAACATGCAAGTTGCAAGCTGTAAGAAGACACATCCAATAGTTATGAATGTATTTGCAAGCTATAGAGGATGCACATAGAAATGTATGCAACACAGTAAGGAGAGACTACATTCATGCACCAAAAAGAAGTGCCACATAGAAGTAAATGCACATAGTGTATTCATGCAAGATGTAATCAAAGAGTAGGTGCAGTCTAAGGATACAATGATGACATAAAGAAAAACACATTGCAAAGACAAGATAGTCACCATCATCAGTACAGTTATCATCACCAGATAAGGCATGGCAATGACCTATGAAGTAGTTTAAATGAGAAAGAAGCATTCATGATACATAGTAATGATCATTGTCCACCTACAAGGAAGGATGAATAATGATAAAGATATGAACAACTAGCTATAGATATTGGATGCATGAAGGTATATCATAGGAAATGAAATAAAGAGATATATCTCTGCTACTTAAGCCTTGAAAAGTAGAAGGAAAAATAACGAAATACATGTTATCCAATACACAAACATGAATACATGTTATCCAATACACAACATTGCATATACAGTTGAGAGATAACAATGAAGAAGATGATAGCTAAATGCCATGATATACATCCATTTATAGCTAGGACAGTCCTAAACTCATGCAGTCATGATGATACAGGCACATAGTTCATCATTTTTGCTCATGTAATCCAAAAGGTTAGTCTACAAAGAAGCCTTACAATATAATACAAATGTTGCTATAATAGTGTAGATGGAGGTAAAATGTCAAACTATTCTATAGAATACCAAAAGACTACTATCATGACAGAGATTAACACATGCCTCTACCCATCAGCCACAGTGAGATGTAAAGCAAGTAATCATTAGCAAATGTGTATGAAGAAGTCTCAAAGGAGGTGAGAAATAATAAAGGAGAAGTAGAGAAAGAACAAGAAAACCCATTTCCAAAACTTCAAAACCCTTCACTCTTGCTAGCAGTCAAGTGATGCTACACAAGCGATATACCACTAGAGCTTTTGAAGTCGAAACCCTAGTGATGTTCTTGCAGGCTCAAGGAGAGATTTCAAAGAGGATGCTAGAATACAGTCATGACCTACAGAGAAAAGTAGAAAATGAGAAGGAATATATACCCATATGCCATTTTCAAAGAATTTATTCATAGATACACTAGCTCTTTTATTTCATACAAAACCGAGGAGGAGATCAAGTAAAATAGTGGCCGTAGCATTATAAGAATTTTTGTGCATATTGAAGTCGAAACCCTAACTTCATAACTTTCAAAACCTCCAGGTGAGTTACATTTCTTTACCTATTGACAAAGACAAGCATAGCCATAATAGGTAGAAGTTCTGGGTCTGCAAAAGAGTTTTAAACCCTAACCCAAAACTCCAAAAAAGCCTCAGGTTTCTATATTATGAAGAACACATAAAGATAAAGGTAGATACAACCAAGGCCAATAGAGACTTGGCATTTCTTGTCAAAAAACACAGTACCCACAACTATCTACAGGCTATCATGTAGAAAGGAGTAAGACACCAAAAGAATGAAACTAGAGAGAGGATAGCAAGTGCTCACCTCATCTCCTACACTACATAGAGGGGTCTTCACGGCTTCACAGTGGCCTCAAAATTTGAAATATGCTAGAGGAAACCATTGAGAAAGAGATCACACAGTAAAAGAATGACAACATTAAAAGAATGAACAAATAGTAAAGACTGTTATAACAAGTAAAAAGGTCGTGGCCATAAAGGTAAAAACTACAGCATTCGAAAGGCTTTGTGACAAGCACAAGAGATGTTTACCTTCTTTCCAGCTGGTGAGGAGTTCATGTCAACAACGGTGCATTCAAAATAGTGAGGGAGAGAACCAGAGTTGACATGGAGCAGCTTCAAACCCTCGGCCAACATTTTTTGTAGAGCTCAAAAAGAAGGAAAACAAAAAATGAGTGAATGAGCAACAATTAGGGTTGATTCTCTATTTTGGTCAATGTTTCCTTTCACTCAAGTGTTTTTTTTTACTTAAAAAACCAAATTATTACCTTATCTAAATCTACCGTCGGGGTCAAGACCTTTCTAGTAATCATAACACATGGTGGCCGACGACAACTTTTGAAGATTATTTCCTTCTAAGTCAAGAGGCCGATATGATATGTGGGAAGGGTCCAAGCCTTATGACTATGCATAATGGATCTCCTTGGTGATTGAATGGTGGAGACATAACAAGATACATCTTTAGGTCCTCTTCTATGCCCAAGCATCCAAGAATGGATCTCAATATTATGCATGGTGGCTAAAAACCAAGGTGATGGATGTTTTATGACATGATATGCATGAATATAAAGTTTGCAAAGGTGGCATATAAGTTGAGGTAAGCATCTTTAATGATGCAATATCTTATGCATATGAGATACATGGAGGTTTAAGGGGTAAATTTATTTATGCATGGAGGAGATGTAGCATATGTGATAGGTGATATGGAAACTGCATGGTGGCACCATTAATAGAGGCAACATATAATGGATTTTTATGCATGGGGTGAAGTTGCATGATGGACTTATTTTCCTTCCTTAACTTCAATTATTGCATATGGGGACATATGGAGATTTAAGAAGTGGATATTTATGCAAGTTTTGTCTTGTGCATGGAGTGCTCCAGAAGTGACTAGTCCTTTTATTTTCCTTACAGAGAGAGATTATGTTTTTCACAAATGTATTGGAGTGATAAGGAAATGTGTATTTTTCCTAAAGTCCTATTTTTGCAAAATAGGCAAATGTATTTGAGTGATAAGGAATATTTTTTTTCTTCTTCTAATCATGCACAATTTTACACATTAATTAATTGTAAATAAATAATAAAGTAACATTCTATAAATTACATTATTATTTTCCACAAATTGTATAATAAAAAATAGTCAAGTTATAACCAATAATAGAGTAATATAGTATTACTTTATTATTTACTCACAATCAATTTTGCTCATGCAAAATCATGCAAATTGAATAGTTGAGTTAACTAGGCCACCTAGAAGGTTTTGCATGACTTTTAGGAGTATTGTTAGGGTCCTTAGTCAAAATTTTGGTCAAACACATGGAGAAGCCCAAATTAAAGCTATTTTTGCTCAATTTGAGGCAGTTTTAGACCCTAATTTTGAGGATTATTGAGGTTGCTCGGGAATGAGTTTTTTAGAGACAGTTATCTACAAGTCTTATTTCTTGCATGCCTCTTGGAGAGGGCAAGCCTTATTATTGTTAAGAAAAAGTTTGTTTTTGCTAGTTCTTGATTCTCATTCTGATTCAGATAGATTGGAGAATTCTTGTAGCTCACCATTATAGTTTTATTGAGAGATCGGCAGGTCACAGGTTATCTTTCATCTTTTGCAAAGCTCTCCTTTGTTATTTCAGATTAGTTGAATTACCTTTCTTTTTAGTGTTGAATGATGAAGTGATTTTGATGAAATTTTGTTGTGTTTTACTATTAAACCTTCAAAATTATTGTCTCACCTCATCGTTTATGACATTAAAGCATAAATTCATTACAAGTCTTAGGTTGTGTTAACCAAAAATAGTCCTTTTATGCTGTGAAAAAAATATTTTCCTTCATAAAACCTATTTTTAAACCTTCCTTAGATTCATTTTTGTGATACTTATGCCAATTCTAGATGGTGTAGAAGTTAGATTTCTAAGCAAACATTGTGAATCAGATTGCATTCTTTTTATCTATATTAGGTGCATCACCTTTTTTACACTTAGAGTTTAGTTAGTTTCTTTCTTCCCTTTTTCCCAAAAAGTAAAAACATATATCTCAATAGAACATTTGGAGGGAACTAGCCCATAATCTAGAGGTCTAATCTCGTCATAGGGCACCCACAACCTGCGATTAGTCCCATGTTACACAGAATTACAGTGCTTTGACAAGCTTTGCATATGGGTGCAATTCCCAGTGATAACAATTTTTGGCACGCTCAGCAGGACTCTTTGAACTGACTTTCAGTTCAAAAATGACTTATTTCTTTTGTTGTTTTTGTATGAGTAGCAGAATTCTAGCCTTTTAGAGGTTTTTATCAATACCCAGCGACTCTAATACTTTGGTTTTTTCCAGATCAGATCTTGCAGCCTATGAAAAAATACCAAACAAGGTCAAGTAAAAATTATGAGAAGAAGCATAATTAGTTATCTCCACCAAAAAGGAGAATAAAAATACAAAATAGAGCTAACACAGTAGATTTATTAATTATTACAGAATTGCCAAGTACACATCCTGAATTTACTTCACATCAGAATCCATTGTTTGCAAGTTCATCAATAGAATTTTTAATTTCCCCACCATCAAGCCTAGAAGAATAGATCCTTGTTTTACAAGAGGAACCACTTCTTCTCGAGTTTACTGCTGAGAAGCCTATTTTACGGGAAACATCTTAACAAGTTTTAGTTCAAACACCAAGTCAAGTTTTACCCACTCCAATGTCTTTATTAGGAGGAGGAGGGGGAGTATTACCACGTCCTAGAGGAGGTGGAGGAGGTGGAAGAAATCCACCACCACCTTGAAATCAGCCTTTTGTGTCTTTTAATTGAGGTAGCCCTTTGAATTTGAATCAGCATGATGACATACCAATGGCTACGTTGAAAAGTTTGTCAAGTTTTACATGAGAAGATGGGACTACACCCATTGAACATATTAGAGATGTGGCATCTCTATGTGTTGTTCACCACATCACCGAGGAAAACATTGCAATCAGGTTGCTGGCAGCATCATTAAAAGGTAAATCTCTTCAATGGTTTAGAGGCTTAAGAATAAATTCAATTAGATCTTGGGATGAATTAGGTGCTTCTTTGAATAGGCAATTTCAAGAGAAGTCTGATCATTTATCATTAGTTGAACAAATGACTACTATTAAGAGGGCTCCACAAGAGCAAATGACAGATTTTAATTTTAGATTTCGAAAAACATGGAATAGAATTCTTAAAATAGTGAAACCATCACCTGAACATGCTTTTTTTGTATTATTTAAGGGCATTAAATTTAGATATTGCTGTTATGATACAATCCATGGGAAGGGTAACTTTATATCTGCTTTTGATATTGCAATAAGAGCATAACATAGTTTAATAAAAGCTAGTAAGATAGTACCTAGGTGCCCAATGCAAATTTTTCTAGATATACAGCCGCTAATACCAATTTTAGCCCCACGTATTTTAGCAATACCATCTTTTGGATATTTAGCAAACACACACAATAATACAAATCCCATTCATTTCGAATTTAAAGAGCTGAAAGAAAATCAGTAAAGCATAGCAAAAATACTACAGACTATGAGTAATGACTTAGTGAGTCTAAAAATTCAAACAAATAAGAGTAATAGACCTTACCAAGCATCCCCTTTCCAAGCAAATAGACCTGGTTATCAGGCAGATTATCAGGGTCAAAGAAGAAATTACAACAATAGGCCAAACCAACAATACAATCCAAATACTGTTAGTACATCAAAAGAAATAGTGCCTATACAAAACAACATGATTTAAGACGATGCATGGTGCTACCCCTATAATCGGACTCATAATCAAGCCACTTGTCTAAATGGAATAGTAAGTCAAGTTTTGATGGTACAGAATAACTATGCTGTTGCTAAAAATTTAGCAAGTGATGTAAACAACCAGTTGGACATTCAACCTCAGCATGTTAATCCTAATGTAGCTTTAATGAATTGATAGGCTAATAAATTATGTGGTGTAAATTAGTTGCCAAGTCAAAAGCAAACTTTTACGAATATTGCAGTGAACACAAGATCAAAAAAGAGAACTGTTGACTTGTAGCAATAGCCCAGAATCACAAATTAGTAGGTTGAAACTGCGGGACAACAAGTTGGAAATGTGCCATAGCCAACTGATAAAGGGAAAAATATAGTTTCTGCAACTCAGAATGAGCAAAATCAAACCTCTAGATCAAAAGATTTGCACATTTTGTCAAGGCAGCCAGCTACAGAAAATAGACAACCAGCAAAAGACCACCCAGATGTTGCTGTGCCAAAAGTACAACAAAAGGTTAGTGGCCCTATCTTTAATATTTTGGATCATATGAAAAAGACAATAGTAAGCATGTCTATTTTAGATGCTTTACACATACAGGACAAAAAGATTTGCTACAAAATGCTCTATCTCAGTTACCTTTGTCAAATGAGGTATAAAAATCACATCAACCTTAGATTATGATTGCAAATGAAACATAAAAAAGAATAGAACAGCCTAAACCAATAGGCAAACCTGCACCATTTTATGTAAATTTGATTGTGGGTGATTATTTAGTACATAATTGCATGATAGATTCAGGAGCCAGCAATTTAGTCATGCCAAAACAAGTAGCTGATAAGTTAGGCCTGAAATATGAACCTGTTGTACAAATGGATGGAACTGAAGTAAGTACAGTTGGAATGTTCAAAAATTTAATCCTTACTCTGCATGCTTATCCAAACTTTGTTATATACCAGGACATTTATGTCATTGATTTTCCACTTACCATTGCCAATTTCTTATCTAGAGATTTTACAACAAGGTTAGGAGGGTATTTATGATTTGATTGGACACATTTATTCTTTAGAACTAGATATAGACCCAAGGTTAGAATCAAATCTGAACCATTAGCAAAAGATCATTTGGAACTTTACACACCTAGCTCTATAAATGCAAATCTTCCCATTTTTTATCAAGAAGATCTAATTCATGTCCAAGATCCAAACACACCTTTAGAAGGAATTCCATATTTGGTTCTAGACCAATGGGCAGAAGAAAATCATGAAACTGATCCATTTGAGCACATAGATGAGATTTGTCTTGGTTTCTAAATGATTCAAGAAAACAATACGTTCATTCCAAATCTGATTATGAAAGAAAAATAACAAACTGTAGAATCTGAAAATGATGTTTGGGAACAATTTTTTGATGGTTCTAGAAGCAAGGTAGGAGTAGGAGGAGAGGCTATTTTAATTTCTCATACAGGTGAGAAATATTATTTATCTTTCAGATTTGCTTTCAGCTGTTCTAACAACTCTGCTGAATATGAGGCTTTAGTTCATGGATTAGAATGGGCAAGGAAAAGAAAAATTAGATGTTTAAAAGTCCTTGGAGACAATGAGTTAGTGGTTAAACAAGTCAGAAACCTTGTTGCTACAAAAAATGACTTGCTGAAATTATACAAACATAGAGTTTGGTACATGATAGAAGAGTTTGATGCATTTAATCTCATATCTATACCTAGAACTAATAATAAGCAAGCTAACAAACTAGCTGCTATAGGAGATGAATATAATATTCCTGCTGAAATGAAGAATATTCACTCTCCTTTATATGTCAAAGTTGCGGTTAGACCATCAGTTCCAGTTAATAATATCAGTTGGCAAGTGTTTGACAGTGATGATCAGATTGTAAACTTCTTAATGGAAGAGGCTAAATTTTTTGCAGGTAATCAGAAAAATTTTGTGCAACAATATGATGACTAAATACTTTAGTTAAGATCAAATAAGTTACCTAAGGGCTTGGTGACCTTGAAATCTATATTTAATACTGATGATCAAGTAAGAAAGGACAAGGCCATCTTGTCAATAAAGCAGGAACATTATGAACCTATTGAGATCTTTAAAGGAAAAATTGCTCAAACTAGGAAAGATATGTACAAAACAAGAACAACAAGCATTCATCTAGCTTTGTTAAGAGCTCAGTAAAATTTTTGAATGGGAATATGGAGATCTGAAAGGTTTCAATCTTGAGTTAGCTCAACACACAATACAGCTAGAACCCAAAGCTAAACCTGTTAGACAGAAGCAAAGACCATTGAATCCCAAACTGGAAGTACTCATGAAAACAAAACTCAATAAACTCATTGAAGGTAATATCATTTTTCCTATCAAACATACTTCATGGGTTTCTAAATTGGTTCTTGTTATAAAGAAATATAGAGAAATCAGATTATGTGTTGATTTTTGTTATTTAAATAGAGCATCCTTAAAGGATCCTTATCCTTTACCACCTATGGAACATATATTGCAGATTATTTCTGGATCAGAGAGATTTTCTTTATTGGATGGTTATTCAGGTTATAACCAAATTCTTGTGAAAGAGGAAGATCAATACAAAACAACTTTTACCACAAAATGGGGCACACTAGCATACAGAAAGATGCCATTTGGTTTATCAAATGCAGGTGCAACATTTCAGAGAGCAATGGACATGGCTTTTCAAGGCCTGATTAATAAAATTATGCTTGTATATTTAGATGATGTGACTATTTTTTCTAAAAAAGTTGAGGATCATTTTCATCATTTAAGACTAATCTTTGAGAGATGTAGAGAATTTGGAGTATCATTGAACCCAAAGAAAAGTATTTTTTCTGTTCATGAAGGCAAACTACTAGGACACATTGTGTCTAAAGATGGAATATCAATTGATCCTAAAAACATTACTGCAATACTGGCATTACCTCTTTCGGTACATAAGAAAGGCTTGCAGAGCTTTTTGGGAAGAATCAACTTTGTAAGAAGGTTTATTCCAAACATAGCAGCACTTTTACAACCTCTTACAGCAATGCTGAAGAAGAATATTCCCTTCAACTAGACCAAAGAAGGAAAGCAGAGCTTTGAAGAAATAAAGGAGGCACTTGTTGCTACTCCAACTCTGGCAAATCCAAAATTTGATAAAGACTTCATTTTATATGCATTTGGCAGCGTGGATACTATAGCAAGAATGCTATGTCAGCAAAACAGTGAAGGACCAGAATAACCTGTGGCATATTTCAGCTAGGTTCTGCATGACTATGAGGTGAGTTATTCTTTTGTTGAAAAGCATGTAGTAACGGTTATCAGGAGCTTAAAGAAATTCAAACACATGCTTTCAAATAATTGAATTCAATTAATGGTTGCTCACCCAGTAGTTAAAGAATTTTTGCTTAGTAAAGATTTAGATGATAAGAGAGAAGGGTGGATAACAAAGGCAATGGAATATGACATACAAATTAAGGTAACTAAGCTGATCCAAGGCAAAGGACTGTGTGAATAGATTGCAAGAAATGAAGGATACAACAAGGAATTTGAAGGAGAGACTGAGACAGTCCTTTGAAACAATGAAACAACTGCTGTCCTAGACCCCCCTGCAAGTTGGATACATGATATGATCCATTATCTACACACTGGTGACTTCCCACAAGGCCTAGATAGATCTAAATGAAGATATTATAGATTACAAGCAATCCCTTATGCAATAATTGATGGAATTATGTACAAGAGAGATTTTAACAATGTTTTAATAAGATGTGTACATCCAGATCAGATTTAAAAGATTCTAGAAGAATTTCATGATGGACCTATTGGAAGTCATTTTACAGCTAGACCAACAGCCTTTAAAATTATGAGGGCTGGTTACTATTGGCCTAACATATTCAAGGATGCTCATTAATGGGTAAAGAAATGTCTTAAATGTTCAGTTTTTGTAGGTAAACAAAGGCTGGCAGCAATGCCTTTGCATCCAATTCAAGTGGAACAACCATTTGGCAAGTGGGGATTGAACTTCATTGGTCCTATCAATCCACCTTCAAGCCAAGGACACAGGTGAATTTTGACTGCTACAAATTATTTCACTAAGTGGACTGAAGTAGTTGCTTTGAAAGATGCTCATGAAACATCAGTCCTAAATTTTTATCAAGATCTAGTGTCCAGGTTTGGAACTCCTGACTCAATTATTTTAGATAAGGCTTTAGCATTCATTGGATTAAGAATATCGGATTGGTCTGTCAAAAATAACATATTCTTGAATACTTCATCAAATTATTACCCTCAAGGTAATGGACAGGCTGATTCAACTAACAGAAATTTGATTAAGATTATAAAGAAAATAGTTGATGAGAATCAGAGGTCTTGGCATGATAAATCAAAATTAGCACTGTGGGCTGATAGGATTACACCTAAAAGATCAACAAGTAATTCACCTTACATGCTTACATATGGAAAAGAAGCCAAGTTACCTATAACAGTGGAGTTGCCAACACTCAGCTATATAAAAGAGCTAGAGTTACTTGAAGAACAACCAATGGAAATCAGGCTTGCACAACTGATTGAACTTGAAGAGTCATAAAAGGAGGCCTTGAAAACATTGGAGGTACACCAGGCTCAAATGAAAAGGACTTTTGATACAAGAGCAGTAACAAGGGTTTATAAAGAAGGAGATTTAGTTTTCAAGTGGAATGAATTAAAAAGAAGACCAGGACAACATAAAAAGTTTGATGCAATGTGGGACATGGACCGTATATAATTACAGAGTGTAAGTAAAACCATGCATTTCATCTTGCTAAGTTAGATGGTGAGGTGTTGCCAATCCTAGTTAACAGGATTCACCTCAAGATATTTTACTAAGATAGCCGTATGCTGCAAATTAGTGCTTTTGCACAATTAGTTTCAGTTTTGTTATTTTATTTCCAAGAAGTGCTTCTGCACATGTACCTGGTTCTGTTTTAAGCAAATCAATTGTAGTTTTAGTTTTCAGTTAGTTGTTGTTGTTGCTTAAGTTAGTGTGAGTTGCAGAATTTTTCTAACTTCAGGGCAGAAATGACTCTATGCCCAATGAGAAAGCAAGGCTATTGGTTCTAAACTGTTTAGCAAGCAAACACCCCTGAGAGGTCGCCATAAATGTTACTAATTTTTTGTTCACACTGAAAATTAGTTAGACCTAGGTGTAATTGTTCAGAAGGAATAATAGAAAACTTCAAGGTTATCCATTCTTGAATGGTTCACACTTTGACAAAGCTGAAAAGAGGATCCAGTTGTCAGGATAACCTATTAGTCCAACCAAGATTGATAAGCTATCATGAAAAAAGAACTAATCATCAAAGGCTCAATCATTCAAGGAGATACAGTTGTTCTACAAAGTTTGATTTTTCAGTACCTATAAGTTAAATTGATTATTCATATAAATTAGTTTTGAATAAAAGAGAGAAAGATGTTGTATTACACTATTATTTCATGTCATGTTTTGAAAATACATCCAGGTATCTATTACTTTATCTCATGCATTGATTAAAAATGAAATACATATACATCATATTCATTAGAGAAACTAACTAATCATGTTTTAAATAAATGTTGAAATGTGTCGTACACAATCCGTGCGAATAACTAAACTGAGCAATTGTAGACATGCAAGCTATGTATCTGTTTGATAAAAGAAAAGAGAAAGAACATATGATAAATCTAAACATCCATCGTTGCTTGATGATGGAGGTTGTTGTTGAGGCTGGTCTTCAAGTCCTTTAGTCTTTGTACTTCCATCCAAGTCACCATCTAGTTGAAACATGCAAAAAGTTTTGGGATAGTCCCGTTAGTGCTCCGGATGTTTACAGTTATCACATGCTTTTATCAAATAGAGACATCTACTTTTCATATCATCCATTCATATAAGAATTCATATCACATAATGACATAGATCAAGAAGAAATTATGAAGGAGATCAGTAAATGCTATCAGGTACTTTTTTACGCTAACTTGTTTGTTCACTGTGCAGGTATAGGACAATGTTTTTTCTGATTTGAAGAAAAATAAATATGTGGATTAAATGTAGCTCCCACAAGGGTTGAGCCCATCATGTTTCTGTTCATTTCTTTTGAAAAGAGTACCAAAGGAAAAGATGGGATGCATCATTGTATGCTATATCATGCATCATCTAATCAACTTACACAAGGAAAATGTCATTATGACATCATTACAGTTGATTAGAAAAATCAAAACTATATGACTAAATCAAGATTAACAAAAAGACAAGTTCAGAAAAAATTAGATTACAATCATCTCAAGAGTTGGACAAGATCAGATTATGTGCCTGATAAAGAAGAAGAGAGATAGAGCAAAGAAGATACAAAAACTTGTGTAAAAGTTACAAAACAAATCTCATGAAGAGTCATCTCATTATGAAAAAGGAGAGATGAAACAACATTGCATACTAGGTATGTTTCATGTTGTTTTCATACTATCTAAGATGATCAAGTTTAAAATAGTTGTATCACATTTCTTAGTTACAAGTGTCTCACAAGAAGTAGATAGAACAATGCCACATGAACAGTAGTTAAGTCAATGTCAATGCCACATGAACAACATATAGAGCAATGGGAGACAAACAGCCTAATCTCTATGCTAACTTGACTGCCATCAAATAAGACTCCACAAAATGTATGAGATAGATGTACAATCATCTGAAAGAGGAGATATAAACTTTGTAAAGGACTGCCACCATCGCCTCAGAATTTTCAAATCAGCAAAAAGATATATGAAGATCAAATGATGCATTCAAAATAGAATAACATGTTCAGACAATCAAGCATTAAATGGTGAAGTATGTAATACAAGTATATACCCCAACACAGTGCATGGGTCTCAAACATAACAATCAGGTCAACCTTCATGATCAAATGCAAGGAAATTATAAATGTATTTGCAAGCTACAGAAGGTACAAATCAATATAGAGATACAACACAACATGCAAGTTGCCAGCTCCAAGAGGACATAGCCAATAGTTATGAATGTATTTGCAAGCTACAGAGGATGCACATAGAAATATATGCAACACAGTAAGATGAGACTACATTCATGCACCAAGAAGAAGTGCCACATAGAAGTAGATGCACACAGTGTATTCATGCAAGATGTAATCAAAGAGTAGGTACAGTCTAAGGATACAATGATGACATAAAGAAAAACACATTGCAAAGACAAGATAGTCACCATCATCAGTACAGTTGTCATCACCAGATCAGGTGTGCCAGTGACTTATGAAGTAGTCTAAATGAGCAGGAAGCATTCATGATACACAATAATCGTCATTTCCCACCTACAAAGAAGGATGAATAATGATAAAGACATGAATAGCTAGCTACAAATATTGGATGCATGAAGGTATATCACAGGAGATGAAATAAAGAGATATATCTATGCTACTTAAGCTTTGAAAAGCAACAGGGAAAACAGCAAAATACATGTTATCCAATACACAAACAAGAATACATGTTATCCAATACACAACATTGCATATACAGTTGAGAGATAACAATGAAGAAGAGGATAGCTAAATGCCATAATATACATCCATTTATAGCTGAGACAGTCCTAGAGTCATGCAGTCATGATGATACAATCACATAGTTCATCATTTTTTCTCATGTAATCCAAAAGCTTAGTCTACATAGAATCCTTACAATATGATACAAATGTTTCTATAATAGTGCAGATGGAGGTAAAATGTCAAACTATTATATAGAATACCAAAAGACTATTGTCATGACAGAGATTAACACATTCCTCTACCCATCAGCCATAGTGAGATGTAAAGCAAGTGATCATCAGCAAATGTGTATGAAGTAGTCTCAAAGGAGGTGAGAAATAATAAAGGAGAAGTAGAGAAAGAACAAGAAAACCCATTTCCAAAACTTCAAAACCCTTAAGTCTTGCTAGCAATAAGAGATAGAAGCACAGTCAAGTGATGCTAGACAAGCAATATATGACTAGTGCTTATGAATTCAAAACCCTAGGGATGTTCTTGTAGGCTCAAAGAGAGATTTCAAAGAGGATGCCACAATACAGTCATGACCTACAAAGAAAACTAGGAAACGAGAAGGAATATATACCCATATGCCATTTTCAAATAATTTCTTCATAGATACACTAGCTCTTATTTCTTACAAAACTGAGGAGGAGATCAAGTAAAACAGTGGCCATAGCATTATAAGAATTTTTGTGCATATTGAAGTCAAAACACTAACTTCATAACTTTCAAAACCTCCATATGAGTTACATTTCTTTGCCTATTGACAAAGACAAGCATAGCCATAGTAGGTAGAAGTTCTGAGTATGCAAAAGAATTTTAAACCCTAACACAAAACTCCAAAAAAGCATTAGGTTTCTGTATTATGAAGAACATATCAAGATAAAGGTATATACAAGCATGGCCAACAATGACTTGGCATTTCTTGTTAAAAAACACAGTACCCACAACTATCTACATATTATCATGCAGAAAGGAGTAAGACACCAAAAGAATGAAACTATAGAGAGAATAGCAAGTGCTCACCTCATTTCCTACAAAGTAGAGAGGGGTCTTCACGGCTTCATAGTGGCCTCACAATTCCAAATATGCCAGAGGAAACCATTGAGAAAGAGATCACATAGTAAGAGAATGAGGACATTAAAAGAATGCACAAACAATAAAGACTGTTATAACAAGTAAAAAGGCCGTGGCCATATAGGTAAAAACTATAGTATTCAAAAGGCTCTGTAACAAACACAAGAGAGGTTTACCTTCTTTCCAGCTGGTGAGCAGTTCATGGCAACAATGGTGCATTCAAAATAGTGAGGGAGAGAACCAGATCTGACATGGAGTAGCTTCAAACCCTTGGCCAACATTTTTTGCAGAGCTAAAAAAGAAGGAAAACAAAAAATGAGTGAATGAGCAAAAATTAGTGGTGATTCCCTATTTTGGTCGATGTTTCCTTTCACTCAAGTGTTTTTTTTTACTTAGAAAACCAAATTATTACCTTATCCAAATTTGCCATCTGGGTCAAGACCTTTCTAGTAATCATAACACATGGTGGGCGACATCAACTTTTTAAGATTATTTCTTTCTAAGTCAAGAGGCCGATATGATATGTGGGAAGGCTCCAAGCCTTATGACTATGCATAATGGATGTCCTTGGTGATTGAATGGTGGAGATATAACAAGATACATATTTAGGTCCTCTTCTATGCCCAAGCATCCAAGGATGGATCTCAATATTATGCATGGTGGCTAACAGCCAAGGTGATGGATGTTTTATGAGATGATATGCATGAATATAAAGTTTGCAAAGGTGGCAGATAAGTTGAGGTGAGCATCTTTAATGATGCAATAGCTTATTCATATGAGATACATGGGGGTTCAAAGGGTAAATTTATTTATGCATGGAGGAGATGTAGCATATGTGATAGGTGCTATGAAAATTGCATGGTGGCACCATTGATAGAGGTAGCATATAATGGATTTTTATGCATGGGGTCAAGTTACATGATGGAGTTATTTTCCTTCCTTAACTTCAATTATTGCATATGGGGACATAAGGAGATTTAAGAAGTGGATATTTATGCAAGTTTTGTCTTGTGCATGGAGTGCTACAGAAGTGACTAGTCCTTTTATTTTCCTTACAAAGAGAGATAAGGAGTATTTTTTATTCTTCTTCTAATCATGCACAATTTTACACATTAATTAATTGTAAATAAATAATAAAGTAATTTTCTATAAATTACTTTATTATTTTCCACAAATTGTAAAATAAAAAATAGTCAAGTGAACTACGCTACCTAGAAGGTTTTGCATGACGTTGCTATTTTTGCTCAATTTGAGGCAGTTTTAGACCCTAATTTTGAAGATTTTTGAGGTTGCTCAGGAATGAGTTTTTTAGAGACAGTTATCTGCAAGTCTTATTTTTTGCATGCCTCTTGGAGAGGACAAGCATATTTATTGTAAAGCAAAAGTCTATTTTTGCTAGTTCTTGATTCTCATTCTTATTTAGACAGATTGGAGAATTCTTGTAGCTCACCATTATAGTTTTATTGAGAGATCGACAAGTTACAGATTATCTTTTGTCTTTTGTAAAGATTTCCTTTGTTATTTCAGATCAGTTGAATTATCTTTCCTTTTAGTGTTGAATATTGAAGTGATTTTAATAAAATTTTGTTGTGTTTTACTATTAAATCTTCAAAATTATTGTCTCACCTCATCGTTTATGACATTAAAGCTTAAATTCATTACAGGTCTTAGGTTGTGTTAACCAGAAATAGTCTTTTTATGCTATGAAAAAAGTATTTTCCTTCATAAAATTTGTTTTCAAACCTTCTTTAGAATCATTTTTTTGATACTTATGTCAAGTCTGGATTTTGTAGAAGTTAGATTTCTAAAAAAGCATTGGAAATCAGATTGCTTTATTTTTTATCTATATCAGGTGCGTCACCTTTTTTACACTTAGAGTTCAGTTAGTTTCTTTGTTCCCTTTTTCCCAAAAAGTAAAAACATACATCTCAATAGAACATTTGAAGGGAACCAGCCCACAATTTGGATGTCTAATCTCATCATAGGGCACCCACAAGTTGAGATTAGTCACATGTTATGTGGAATTGTGGTGCTTTGACTAGATTTGCATACGGGTGCAATTCCTAGTGATAATAGTTTTTGCCACGCCTGGTGGGACTCTTTGAACTGACTTTCAGTTAAAAAAGGACTTAGTTTCTTTGCTATTTTGGTATGACAAGTAGAATTCCAGCCTTTTAGAGGTTTTTATCAACACCCAAGGACTCTAATACTTTGGTTTTTTCTAGATTATATCTTGCAGCCTATGAAAAAATACCACACAAGGTCAAGTAAAAATTTTGAGAAGAAGCATAATTAGTTATCTCCACCAAAAAGGAGAATAAAAATAGAAAAAGAGGCTAACACAGCAGATTTATCAATTATTATAGATCTACCAAGTACACATCCTAACTTTGCTTCACATTAGAATCTATTGTTTGCAAGTTCATCAACAGAATTTTTCAGTTCCCCATCAGCAAGCCTAGAAGAATAGATCCCTATTCTCCAAGAGGAACCACTTCTTCTCGAGTTTACTACTGAGAAGCTTGTTTCACAAGAAATATCTCAAGAAGTTTCAGTTTGAACACCAGCTCAAGTTTTGCCCAATGTCTTTATTAGGAGGAGGAGGGGGAGTATTACCACCTCCTAGAGGAGGAGGTGGAGGAGTGTTACCACCACCCAGAGGTGGTGGAGGAGGTGGAAGAAATCCATCACCACCTTAAAATCAGCCTTTTGTGTCTTTTAATGGAGGTAGCCCTTTGAATTTGAATCAGCATGATGACATACCAATGGCTGCGTTGAAAAGTTTGCCAAGGTTTACAGTAGAAGATGGGACTACACCCATTGAACATATTAGAGATGTGGTGTCTCTATATGTTGTTCACCACATCACTGAGGAAAACATTGCAATCAGGTTGCTAGCAGCATCATTAAAAGGTAAAGCTCTTCAATGGTTTAGAGGCTTAAGAGTAAATTCAATTAGATCTTGGGATGAATTAGGTGCTGCTTTGAATAGGCAATTTTAGGACAAGTCATATCATTTATCATTAGCTGAACAAATGACTACTATTAAGAGGGCTCCACAAGAGCAAATGAGAGATTTTAATTTCAGATTTAAAAAAATATGGAATAGAATTCCTAAAATAGTGAAACCATCACCTGTACATGCTTTTTTGTATTATTTAATGGCATTAAATTTAGATATTACTATTATGATACAATCCATGGGAGGGGTAACTTTACCAGCTGCTTTTGATATTGCAATAAGAGCAGAAAATAGTTTAATACAAGCTGGTAAGATAGCACCAAGGCCTCCAATGCCAATTTTTTTAGATATACAGCTGTTAATACCAATTTTAGCCTGAATATTTTAGCAATACCATCTTTTGGTTATTCAGTAAATAGACAAAATAATACAGATCCCATTCATTTTGAATTTAGAGAGCTTAAAGAAAATTAGCAAAGCATAGCGAAAATACTACAGATTATGAGTAATGACTTAGTGAGTCTAAAAATTCAAACAAACTAGAGTAACAAACCTTACCAAACAACCCCTTACCAAGCAAACAGACCTAGTTATTAGGTAGATTATTAGGGTCAAAGAACAAATTAGAAAAATAGGCCAAACCAACAATACAATCCAAATGTTGTCAATACATCAAAAGAGATAGTGCCTATACACAACAATATGGTTCAAGACTATGCATGGTGCTACCCCTGTAATCAACCTCATAATCAAGCCACTTGTCCAAATGGAATAGTAAGTCAAGCTTTGATGGTACAGAATAACTATGCTGCTGCTGAAAATTTAGCAATTGATGTAAACAACTAGCTGGACATTCAACCTCAGCATGTTAATCCTGATGTACCTTTAATGAATTGGCAGGCTAATAAATTTTGTGGTTTAAATTAGTTGCCATGTCAAAAGCAATTTTTTATGAATATTGCAGTGAACACAGGATAACAAAAGAAAGTTATTGAATTGTAGCAACAGCCCAGAAACACAAATCAACAGGCTAAAACTGTGAGACATAAAGCTAGAAATGTATCACAGCCAATTGATAAAGGGAAAAACATAGTTTCTGCAACTTAGAATGAGCAAAATCAAACATCTAAACCAAAAGATTTGCACAATTTGTCAAGGCAACCAGCTACAAAAAATAGACAGCAAGCAAAAGACCACGCAAAGGTTGTTGTCCCAAAAGTACAACAAAAGGTTATTGGCCCTGTCTTTAATATTTTGGATGATATGAAAAAGACAACAATAAGCATGTCTATTTTAGATGCTTTACACATACCATGACAAAAAGATTTGCTACAAAATACTCTATCTCAGTTGCCTTTGTCAAATGAGGTACAAAAATCACATCAACGTCAGATTATGACTACAAATCAAATAGAAATTAAAATAGAACAACCTAAACCAGTAGGTAAACCTCCACCATTTTATGTCACTTTGATTGTGGGTGATTATTTAGTACATAATTGCATGATAGATTCAGGAGCCAGGAGTTCAGTCATGCCAAAACAGCTAGCTGATAAGTTAGGTCTGAAATATGAACCTGTTGTCAGAGGTGTTGTACAAATGGATGGAACTAAAGTAAGTATAGTTGGAATGTTCAAAAATTTATGCCGTACTTTGCATGCTTGTCTAGATATTTTACAAGGTTAGGAGGGTATTTATTATCTGATTAGACACATTTATTCTTCAGAACTAGATATGGAACCAAGGTTAAAATCAAATCTAAACCATTAGCAAAAGATCATTTGGAACCTTACACACCCAGCTCCATAAATCCAAATCTTCCCATTTTTTATCAAGAAGATCTAATTCCTATCCAAGATCCAAACACACCTTTAGAAGGAATTCCAGATTTTGCTTCTAAACCAATGGGTAGCAGAAAATCATGAAACAGATCCATTTGAGCACATGGCTAAGATTGGTCATAGTGTGTACATGATTTAAGAAAACAATACAGTCATTTCGAATATGATTAAGGAAGAAAAACAACAAACTGTAGAATCTGAAAATGATGTTTGGGAACTATTTTTTGATGGTTCCAAAATCAAGGTAGGAGTAGGAGGAGGGGCTATTTTAATTTCTCCTACAGGTGAGAAATATTATTCATCTTTTAGATTTGCTTTAAGCTATTCTAACAACTTAGCTGAATATGAGGCTTTAGTTCAGGGATTAGAATGGGCAAGGAAAAGAAAAATCAGATGTTTAAAAGTGCTTGGAGATACTGAGTTAGTGGTTAAACAAGTCAGAAAACTTGCTGCTACAAAAAATGACTTGCTGAAATTATACAAACATAGAGTTTGGGACATGATAGAAGAGTTTGATGCATTTAATCTCATATCTGTACCTAGAACTAATAATAAGCAAGATGACAAACTAGCTGCTATAGGAGCTGAATTGTATATTCCTGCTGAAATGAAGAATATTCACTCTCCTTTATATCTCAAAGTTGTTGTTAGACCATCAGTTACAGATAATAATATCAGTTGGCAAGTGTTTGACAGTGATGATCAGATTGTAAATTTCTTAATGGAAGAGGCTAAATTTTCTGCAGGTAATCAACAAAATTTTGTGCAACAATATGATGACCAAATACTTCAGTTAAAATCAAATAAGTTACCTAAGGGCTTGGTGACCTTGGAATCTATCTTTAATATTGATGACCAAGTAAGAAACGACAAGGCCATCTTGTCAATAAAGTAGGAACATTATGAACCTATTAAGATCTTTAAATAAAAATTGCTCAAACTGGGAAAGATATGTACAAAAAAAGAACAACAAGCATTCATCCAGCTTTGTCAAGAGTTTAGTGAAAATTTTGCATGGGAATATGGAGATCTAAAAGGTTTCAATCTTGAGTTAGCTCTACACACAATAGAGCTAGAACCCAAAGCTAAACCTATTATACAGAAGCAAAGACCATTGAATCCCAAACTGGAATTACTCATGAAAATAGAACTCAATAAACTCATTGAAGGTAATATCATTTTTCCTATCAAACATACTTCATGGGTTTCTAGCTTGGTTCCTGTTAGAAAGAAAAATGAAGAAATTAGATTATGTGTTGAGTTCTATGATTTAAATAGAGCATCCTTAAAGGATCACTACCCTTTACCATCTACAGAACAGATATTGCAGATTGTTTCTGGATCAGAGAGATTTTCTTTATTGGATGGTTATTCAGGTTATAACCAAATTCTTATGAAAAAGGAAGATCAATACAAAACAACTTTTACCACAAAATGGGGCACACGAGCATACAGAAAGATGCCTTTTGGTTTATCAAATGCAGGTGCAACATTTCAAAGAGCAATGGACATGGCTTTTCAAGGCTTGATTAATAAAATTGTGCTTGTATATTTAGATGATGTGACTATTTTTTCTAAAAAAGTTGAGGATCATTTTCATCATTTAAGACTAATCTTTGAGAGATGTAGAGAATTTTGAGTATCATTAAACCCAAAGAAGAGTATTTTTTCTATTCACGAAGGCAAACTGCTAGGACACATTGTGTCTAAAGATGGAATATCATTTGATCCTAAAAGAATTACTGCAATACTGGTATTACCTCTTCCGACACATAAGAAAGGCTTATCGAGCTTTTTGGGAAGAATCAACTTTGTAAGAAGGTTTATTCCAAACGTAGCAGCACTTTTACAATCTCTTATAGCAATGCTGACGAAGAATATTCCCTTCAACTAGACCAAAGAAGGAAAGAAGAGATTTGAAGAAATAAAGGAGGCACTTGCAGTTGCTCCAACTCTGGTAAATCTAAATTTTGATAAAGACTTCATTTTATATGCATTTGGCAGTGTGGATACTATATCAGCAATGCTATGTCAGCAAAATAGTGAAGGAATGGAACAACCTGTTGCATTTTTTAGCTAGGTTCTGCATGACTATGAGGCAAGTATTCTTTTGTTGAAAAGCATGTATTAGCTATTATCAGGAGCTTAAAGAAATTCAAACACATGCTTTCAAACAATTGAATTCAATTAACGGTTTCTCACCCAACAGTCAACAAATTTTTTCTCAGTAAAGATTTAAATGATAACAGAGAAGGGTGGATAACAAAGGTCATGGAATATGACATACAAATTAAGGTAACTAAGCTAGTCTGAGGCAAAGGACTATGTGAATAGCTTGCAGGAAGGAATATATACCCATATGCCATTTTCACATAATTTCTTCATGGATATACTAGCTCTTTTATTTCTTACAAAACCAAGGAGGAGATCAAGTAAAACAGTGGCCATAGCATTATAAGAATTTTTGTGCATATTGAAGTCAAAACCCTAACTTCATAAATTTCAAAACCTCCATGTGAGTTACATTTCTTTGCCTATTGACAAAGACAAGCATAGCCATAGTAGGTAGAACTTCTGGGTATGCAAAAGAATTTTAAACCCTAACACAAAACTCTAAAAAACCCTTAGGTTTCTGTATTATGAAGAACATATCAAGATAAAGGTAGATACAACCATGGCCAATAGAGACTTGGCATTTCTTATCAAAAAACATAGTACCCAAAACTATCTACAGATTATCATGCAGAAAGGAGTAAGACACCAAAAGAATGAAACTACAGAGAGGATAGCAAGTGCTCACCTCATCTCCTACAAAGTAGAGAGGGGTCATCATGGCTTCACAGTGGCCTCACAATTCCAAATATGCCAGAGGAAACTGTTGAGAAAGAGATCACACAGTAAAAGAATGAGGACATTAAAAGAATGCACAAATAATAAAGACTGTTATAACAGGTAAAAAAGCTGTGGCCATAAAGGTAAAAACTACAGCATTCAAAAGGCTTTGTAACAAACACAAGAGAGGTTTACCTTCTTTCGAACTGGTGAGGAGTTCATGGAAAAAATGGTGCATTCAAAAAAGTGAGGGAGAGAACCAGAGATGACACGGAGCAACTTCAAACCCTTGGCCAACATTTTTTGTAGAGCTGAAAAAGAAGGAAAATAAAAAATGAGTGAATGAGCAAAAGTTAGGGTTGATTCCCTATTTTGGTCGATGTTTCCTTTCACTCAAGTGTTTTTCTTTACCTAAAAAACCAAATTATTACCTTATCCAAATCTATTGTCGAGGTCAAGACCTTTCTAGTAATCATAAAACATGGTGGCCGACAGCAACTTTTGAAGATTATTTCCTTCTAAGTCAAGAGGCCAATATGCTATGTGGGAAGGCTCTAAGCCTTATGACTATGCATAATGGATGTCCTTGGTGATCGAATGGTGGAGACATAACAAGATACATCTTTAGGTCCTCTTCTATGCCCAAGCATCCAAGGACGGATCTTAGTATTATGCATGGTGGCTAACAGCCAAGGTGATGGATGTTTTATGAGATGACATGCATGAATATAAAGTTTACAAAGGTGGCAGATAAGTTGAGGTGATCAACTTTAATCATGCAATATCTTATGCATATGCATATGACATACATGGAGGTTCAAGGGGTAAATCTCTTTATGCATGGAGGAGATGTAGCATATGTGATAGGTGATATGAAAATTGCATGGTGGCACCATTGATAGAGGCAATGTATAATGGATTTTTATGCATGCGGTCAAGTTGCATGATGGAGTTATTTTCCTTCCTTAACTTCAATTATTGCATATGGGGACATAAGGAGATTTAAGAACTGGATATTTATGCAAGTTTTGTCTTGTGCATGGAGTGCTACAGAAGTGACTAGTCCTTTTATTTTCCTTACATAGAGAGATTATTTTTTTCACAAATGTACTGGAGTGATAAGGAAATGTGTATTTTTCCTAAAGTCCTATTTTTGCAAAATAAGCAAATGTATTAGAGTGATAAGGAGTATTTTTTTTCTTCTTCTAATCATGCACGATTTTACACATTAATTAAGTGTAAATAAATAATAAAGTAATATTCTATAAATTACATTATTATTTTCCACAAATTATAAAATTAAAAATAGTCAAGTTAACTAGGCCACCTAGAAGGTTTTGCATGACTTTTAGGAGTACTTTTAGGGTCCTTAGTCAAAATTTTGGTCAAACACATGGAGAAGCCCAAATTGAAGCTATTTTTGCTCAATTTGAGGTAGTTCTAGACCCTAATTTTGAAGATTTTTGAGGTTGCTCAGGAATGAGTTTTTTAGAGGCAGTTATCTGCAAGTCTTATTTTTTGCATGCCTCTTGGAGAGGGCAAGCCTATTTATTGTAAAGCAAAAGTCTATTTTTGCTAGTTGTTGATTCTCATTCTGATTCAGATAGATTGGAGAATTCTTGTAGCTCACCATTATAGTTTTATTGAGAGATCGGCAGATTACAGGTTATCTTTTAGCTTTTGCAAAGCTTTCCTTTGTTATTTCAAATTAGTTGAATTATCCTTCCTTTTAGTGTTGAATGCTGAAGTGATTTTGATGAAATTTTGTTGTGTTTTACTATTAAATCATCAAAATTATTGTATCACCTCATCGTTTATGACATTAAAGCATAAATTCATTACAGGTCTTAGGTTGTGTTCACCAGAAATAGTCTTTTTATGATATGAAAAAAGTATTTTCCTTCATAAAACATATTTTCAAACCTTCTTAGAAATCATTTTTGTGATACTTATGTCAAGTCTAGATTGTGTAGAAGTCAGATTTTTGAGCAAGCATTGGGAATCAGATTGCTTTAATTTTATCTATATCAAGTACATCACCTTTTTTACACTTCAATTTTAGTTAGTTTCTTTCTTCCCTTTTTCCCAAAAAGTAAAAACATACATCTCAATAGAACACTTGAAGGGAACCAACCCATAATCTGGAGGTCTAATCTCGTCATAGGGCACCCACAACTTGAGATTAGTCCCATGTTACATGGAATTGCGGTGCTTTGACTAGATTTGCATACAGGTGCAATTCCTAGTGATAACAGTTTTTGGCACACCTGGTGGGACTCTTTGAACTGACTTTTAGTTCAAAAAGGACTTATTTTTTTTTCTATTTTGGTATAAGCAGCAGAATGCTAGCCTTTTAGAGGTTTTTATCAATACCCAGTGACTCTAATACTTTGGTTTCTTCTAGATTAGATCTTCCAGCCTATAAAAAAATACCAAACAAGGTCAAGTAAAAATTCTGAGAAGAAGCATAATCAGTTATCTCCACCAAAAAGGAGAATAAAAATAGAAAAAGAGGCTAACATAGTAGATTTATCAATTATTACAGATCTACCAAGTACACATCCTAACTTTGCTTCACATTAGAATCTATTGTTTACAAGTTCATCAACAGAATTTTTAAGTTCCCCATCAGCAAGCCCAGAAGAATAGATCCTTATGTTCCAAGAGGAACCACTTCTTCTCGAGTTTACTAATGAGAAGCTTGTTTTACAAGAAATATTTCAATAAGTTTTAGTCCGAACACCAACTCAAGTTTTACCCACTCCAATGTCTTTATTAGGAGGAGGAGGGGGAGTATTACCACCTCCTAGAGGAGGAGGTGGAGGAGTGTTACCACCACCCAAAGGTGGTGGAGGAGGTGGAAGAAATCCATCACCACCTCAAAATTATCCTTTTGTGTCTTTTAATGGAGGCAACCCTTTGAATTTGAATCAGCATGATGAATACCAATGCCTGCATTGAAAAGTTTGCCAAGTTTTATAGTAGAAGATGAGACTACACCCATTGAACATATTAGAGATGTGGCATCTCTATATGTTGTTCACCACATCACTGAGGAAAATATTGCAATCAGGTTGCTGGTAGCATCATTAAAAGTTAAAGCTCTTCAATGGTTTAGAGGCTTAAGAGTAAATTTAATTAGATCTTGGGATGAATTAGGCGCTGCTTTGAATAGGCAATTTTAGGACAAGTCATATCATTTATCATTAGTTGAACAAATGACTACTATTAAGAGGGCTCCACAAGAGCAAATGGGAGATGTTAGTTTTAGATTTCAAAAAATATGGAATAGAATTCCTAAAATAGTGAAACCATCACTTGAACATGCATTTTTGTATTATTTAAGGGCATTAAATTTAGATATTGCTATTATGATATAATCCATGGGAAGGGTAACTTTACCAACTACTTTTGATATTGCAATAAGAGTAGAAAATAGTTTAATACAAGCTGGTAAGATAGCACCTAGGCCCCCAATGGTAATTTTTCTAGATATATAGCCATTAATACCAATTTTAGCCCCACAAATTTTAGCAATACCATCTTTTGGTTATTTAGAAAATACACAAAATAATACAGATCCCATTCATTCTAAATTTAAAGATCTAAAAGAAAATTAGCAAAGCATAGCAAAAATACTACAGACTGTGAGTAATGACTTAGTGAGTCTGAAAATTCAAACAAACTAGAGTAACAAACCTTACCAAATAGCCCCTTACCAAGCAAATAGACATGGTTATCAGGCAGATTATCAGGGTCAAAGAAGAAATTACAAAAATAGGCCAAACCAGTAATACAATCCAAATGCTATCAGTACATCAAAAGAGGTAATGCCTATACATAACAATATGGTTCAAGACTATGCATGCTACTACCCCTGTAATCAACCTCATAATCAGGCCACTTGTCTAAATGGAATAGTAAGTCAAGCTTTGATGGTACAGGATAACTATGTTGTTGTTGAAAATTCAGCAAGTGATGTAAACAACTAGCTGGACATTCAACCTCAGCATGTTAATCCTGATGTAGCTTTAATGAATTGGTAGGCTAATAAATTTTGTAGTTTAAATTAGTTGTCAGGTCAAAAGCAATCTTTTACGAATATTGCAGTGATCACAAGATAACAAAAGAGAGTTGTTGACTTGCAGTAACAACCTAGAAACACAAATCAGCAGGCTAAAATTGTGAGACAGCAAGTTGCAAATATATCACAGCTAATTGATAAAGGGAAAAATATAGTTTCTGCAACTTAGAATGAGCAAAATCAAACATCTACATCAAAAGATTTGCACATTTTGTGATGCAGAGGCATCCACACTATAACCTTCGCATATAGCATGAATGTCTGCAGACCAACCTCATCATCATCATCTTCGCCATCATCATCATATTCCCTAAAACCACCAACAGCATCATCATATTTCGCGTTACACAGTCAGCATCATCATATTTCAGATGATCACAACTGTCCTCCTGCCGACTACTGTTCACCTCCTCCGCCTTCCTTCCAACATCATCATCATGATGTTCAGCGGGCACAAACATCCTCCTGTTGCACTGTTCACCGGGCGCCGAACTCCATCGTCATCATCATGATCTCCGACACTACCTTCGTCAGCAGGATATCCAAATATCCGGTTGCTCAGATATCCTGATGACGATCACCTTCAGCACCTTCCTTTCGATGCTCCACTAGCCGACGACACAAGCAACAGCATCATGATCTACTTTATCCGGTTCCCTCGAAACCTCCTGATGATGTTAACACAACTTACTGCCGCGGACTTCCGCCGATACCTAAGCACTTAACAATGGCAGGATAAACTCGCATAGGGGGGATATCTCAATATCCTGATGACGATGACGTCATATCCTGATGACGATGACGTCACCCAATATCCTGATGACCTCTTCAACACTTAGTCGAAAAACACGAACTTTCTCTCCCGCATCTACTCGCGATACACGGATGTTTGGCACTCCCGATATGATGATCCTGATGTCGATACATGCACTTAGTCTATGTCCGACTTAGAACATCCTGATGCACTCGCAACATGAAAACTCCAGCAGTTTCATGACCCGATCTTCTTCCTGATGCCGATGCACTCCTCCTTGGCTCCTCCAGATGATGATGATCACCCCGACGCACTTGCACTTCATGCAACCGACAACATCATGCTCACCTTCACTTATCCGGATGACGATGCTCAAACTGACTAAAGGATATTCACCAAGATATCCTGATGATGCCGTCTTCACGAACTTCTTCACTTAGCGAAATCTCACTTCGCTGATCCTCCAGGGATGACCCGATCCAACTCAGGGTGATCTTCCAACTCTATCTTATCAACTTGACCTAGCACATGAGGATGCTAGGCTTCTCAGCATCTGTCGACCGCGATCCTGCACACCTGCATGCAAACAGAAAATAACCTACAATCTACCCTACTGTACATTACCATTCCACCGATCAGAGGGATCAACCGGTGGAATGGATCAGGAAATCCATGAAACCCTCTCAAATCAGCAAGTCGATTACACAAAGGAATCCAACCAGAGCAAGAACACAAACAGGATCTTTATTGATTCAAAGATGCAATACAATATGATGTTCCTCTCACAGAACACTCAACCTCCTCTGCGCAATACAATACTAGACTGCCGATCGATGATCTACAATCAACCGATCTCATGCTTATAAAGATTTGCCTACGAGTACTACTGACCCGACTCCAAGCGGCTGGGAACTCTCCAGGCGGCTGGGAGATCCCACCGAACATACATCATGACAGCTGTTATAACCAACTAGCTAAAAATAGCAAAAGCCTGGTCAGCATGATCTTATCATGATCAGCATGACCTTATTACATGTAATTGGTCTTAACAGACCTTCTTGGAAACACAAACAAGACCTAAACTACTAACTGCCTCATGAAGGCCAGCTGTCAGGTAGGTGCTCCTGCACCATACTCCCCAAAAGAAAAGAACTCATGTCCCATGAGTTTAGTATGTGGAAGTCTTCCACCACTACACTTTGCTTTGTCAAACTTCTGACCTGCTCCAGCTTTATCTGCTGCTGTCTCTTGGCTGCTCCAAGACTTCTGAACTGTAACTTGCTTTCTGGCAAGTAAATCCTCATGCCTGTTGATGTAGGCCTTTCTCTGGTTGTCTCTGTGTTTGTCAGATTGTCTGACCAGAACATCTGGCTGAACTGCCTCTTGAACTTCTTCAATGTTCAAGCCTGTCTTCCTTGCAACCTTTATAGGACAAGCAATAGTCCCAACTATGACAACATCCTTGTCATTCTTCTGAACTGGTTGCTGTTTGCACCCCTGTTTCTGAACCTGCTGCTGACCCCTGTCAGTCACAACTGAAACTGTCTTCAACTTGTTGTCTATAACAACTTCTTTCCCTACAGTGTCCTGAACTGCCTTTATGCCTGCTCCTCTAGGCATCTGCACATACTCCTTCTTTCCCATTAAAATGATTTGAGCTGCCTTCTGTACTGCAGCTTTTGCCTGCAATGGCATCAACTTAATAATCTTCCCATCCTTCTTGATGGTGTAGGTATTAGCATACCCATCATACAGTACTCTTCTGTCAAATTGCCATGGTCTACCCAACAGTAGGTGACAACATTCCATAGGCAATATGTCACACAAGATTCTATCCTGATAGGGTCCAATCTGGAAATCCACATATGCCTGTTCAGAGACAAAAGTGATTGACTATCACTCACCCAAGATGCCTTGTAAGGGTGTGGATGTGGAATCCTTTCCAGCTTCAGTTTATCCACCATTTCCTGAGATACCATGTTGTCTGTTGAACCAGTATCAATGACAACCTTACATACTTTACCTTTGCTCTTGCATGTGGTTTTGAAAAGAGCTCTTCTTTGCATCAGATCCTTTGATGCCTGCAAACTTGTTCTCCTTAACATCAGTGATTCTCCACTCTCTGGATATCCATAATTCTCAGGACCTTTGTTTGAACTCTGTGCACTTTCTTCTACTTTCTCTTCTTGTACCAATTGTACTCTCTTGTCACTAGTTCTATCATTCTTGGATGATGAACCTCTATTTTCTGGACATTTGAAAGATGGATGACCAAACTCTCCACAGGTGTAACACTTTCCTGAAAATGTAGTAGAACCTCTACCACCTCCAAATCTGCCTTTAGTACCTTTCCATCCACCTCTGAAATCAGACTGTCCCTGTCCTTTACCAGTGTCTTCTTGACCCTCATTGGTTTGCTTTTGTGCAGGGGCTGTTCCTCTTCCCCTATTGTTTCCTCTTCCTCTCATGGACTTATCATGTCCTCTATTCATCTTCTCTTCAATCCTGATTGCCATTTGATAACAATCCTCCACATTCTTAGGGTTAGCTAACACTAACTCATCCTGTATGTTAAACCTCAAACCAGCCAAGTACCTAGCCACCTTTTCTACCTCATTCTCATGATGACCAGATCTCATACTTAACAGATAAAATTCCTCAGTATATGCTTTCACATCCCTGTCTTTCTGCTTTAAAAATTGCAGCTTCTTAAACATCTGGATTTCATAATCCCTTGGCAAGAATTTACCCTTGATCCTTGCTACCATCTTATCCCAAGAAGTGATCTTAGACTTCCCTTGTTTCCTTCTCTCAGATTGTACATAATCCCACCATACTAAAGCATGACCTCCTAACTTGGTCTTTGCAATCTTTACCTTCTGATCTTCAGCAACATCTTCACATTCAAAGTGATTATCCAGTGCAGCAATCCAATCCAACAACTCATCTTCATTCAAGCTTCCAGTATATTTGGAAACATCAACCTTTACCTTAGGTTTCTCACTCTGCAATGCCTTTAACAGTTTTACCAATCTCTGGTCTTCAGCATCCAGATCTTCAGCTACCTCTTCATACTCTTCAACAGTATCTGCATCTTCTTCAGACTCACTGTCTTCCACTTCCCTCTTTTTATTCTTTTCCAGGGCTATCAGCCTGGCTTGAAGTGCTTCAGCAAGCTCCTTCATCTTCCTCATCTCTCTAGCATGTTTCTCCTTCATTTCCTGCAATTCCCTTGCAGTACCACTACCTTTAGGAGGCATTTTGTCAACCTCTCAATCAACACACAACACACAATTCAACTCTACCTCTGCCCTTTCGGTGACAGAATCAACACACACCAGCCCAGACCTTTTGCTGAGCTCTGATACCACTATGATGCAGAGGCATCCACACTATAACCTTCGCATATAGCATGAATGTCTGCAGACCAACCTCATCATCATCATCTTCGCCATCATCATCATATTCCCTAAAACCACCAACAGCATCATCATATTTCGCGTTACACAGTCAGCATCATCATATTTCGGACGATCACAACTGTCCTCCTGCCGACTACTGTTCACCTCCTCCGCCTTCCTTCCAACATCATCATCATGATGTTCAGCGGGCGCAAACATCCTCCTGTTGCACTGTTCATCGGGCACCGAACTCCATCGTCATCATCATGATCTCCGACACTACCTTCGTCAGCAGGATATCCAAATATCCGGTTGCTCAGATATCCTGATGACGATCACCTTCAGCACCTTCCTTTCGATGCTCCGCTAGCCGACGACACAAGCAACAGCATCATGATCTACTTTATCCGGTTCCCTCGAAACCTCCTGATGATGTTAACACAACTTACTGCCGCGGACTTCCGCCGATACCTAAGCACTTAACAACGGCAGGATAAACTTGCATAGGGGGGATATCTCAATATCCTGATGACGATGACGTCATATCCTGATGACGATGACGTCACCCAATATCCTGATGACCTCTTCAACACTTAGTCGAAAAACACGAACTTTCTCTCCCGCATCTACTCGCGATACACGGATGTTTGGCACTCCCGATATGATGATCCTGATGTCGATACATGTACTTAGTCTATGTCCGACTTAGAACATCTTGATGCACTCGCAACATGAAAACTCCAGCAGTTTCATGACCCGATCTTCTTCCTGATGCCGATGCACTCCTCCTCGGCTCCTCGAGATGATGATGATCACCCTGACGCACTTGCACTTCATGCAACCGACAACATCATGCTCACCTTCACTTATCCGGATGACGATGCTCAAACTGATTGCAGGATATTCACCAAGATATCCTGATGATGCCGTCTTCACGAACTTCTTCACTTAGCGAAATCTCACTTCGCTGATCCTCCAGGGATGACCCGATCCAACTCAGGGTGATCTTCCAACTCTATCTTATCAACTTGACCTAGCACATGAGGATACTAGGCTTCTCAGCATCTGTCGACCGTGATCCTGCACACCTGCATGCAAACAGAAAATAACCTACAATCTACCCTACTGTACATTACCATTCCACCGATCAGAGGGATCAACCGGTGGAATGGATCAGGAAATCCATGAAACCCTCTCAAATCAGCAAGTCGATTACACAAAGGAATCCAACCAGAGCAAGAACACAAACAGGATCTTTATTGATTCAAAGATGCAATACAATATGATGTTCCTCTCACAGAACACTCAACCTCCTCTGCGCAATACAATACTAGACTGCCGATCGATGATCTACAATCAACCGATCTCATACTTATAAAGATTTGCCTACGAGTACTACTGACCTGACTCCAAGCGGCTGGGAACTCTCCAGGCGGCTGGGAGATCCCACCGAACATACATCATGACAGCTGTTATAACCAACTAGCTAAAAATAGCAAAAGCCTGGTCAACATGATCTTATCATGATCAGCATGACCTTATTACATGCAATTGGTCTTAACAGACCTTCTTGGAAACACAAACAAGACCTAAACTACTAACTGCCTCATGAAGGCCAGCTGTCAGGTAGGTGCTCCTGCACCATTTTGTCAAGGCAACCAGCTACAGAAAATAGTCAACAAGCAAAAGACCATGCAGAGGTTGCTGTCCCAAAAGTATAGCAAAAGGTTAGTGGCCATGTCTTTAATATTTTGGATCATATGAAAAAGACAATAGTAAGCATGTCTATTTTAGATGCTTTACACATACCAGGACAAAACGATTTGCTACAAAATGCTCTATCTCAGTTGCGTTTGTCAAATAAGGTCCAAAAATCACATCAACCTCAGATTATGATTGCAAATGAAACAATAAAAAGAATAGAACAGCCTAATCCAGTAGGCAAACCTCCACCATTTTATGTCACTTTGATTGTGGGTGATTATTTAGTACATAATTGCATGATAGATTCAGGAGCTGATAAGTTAGGTCTAAAATATGAACCTGTTGTCAAAGGTGTTGTACAAATGGATGGAACTGAAGTAAGTACAGTTGGAATGTTAAAAAATTTAGGCATTACTTTGCATGCTTGTCCAAACTTTGTTATATACTAGGACATTTATGTCATTGATTTGCCACCTACCTTTTCCATTTGCTTATCCAGAGATTGTACAGCAAGGTTAGGAGGGTATTTATCATCTAATTGGACACATTTATTCTTCAGAACTAGATATGGAACCAAGGTTACAATAAGATTTGAAACCATTAGCAAAAGATCATTTGGAACCTTACACACCCAGCTCTATAAATCCAAATCTTCCTATTTTTTATCAAGAAGACCTAATTCCTGTCCAAGATCCAAACACACCTTTAGAAGGAATTCCAGATTTGGTTCTAGACCAATGGGCAGTAAAAAATCATGAAACAAATCCATTTGAGCACATGGCTGAGATTGGTCTTAGTGTGTACATGATTTAAGAAAACAATACAGTCATTCCAAATATGATGAAGGAAGAAAAATAACAAACTGTAGAATCTGAAAATGATGTTTGGGAACTGTTTTTTTATGGTTCTAAAAGCAAGGTAGGAGCAGGAGGAGGGGCTATTTTAATTTCTCCTACAGGTGAGAAATATTATTCATCTTTCAGATTTGCTTTCAGCCATTCTAACAACTCAGCTTAATATGAGGCTTTAGTTCAAGGATTAGAATGGGCAAGGAAAAGAAAAATTAGATGTTTAAAAGTGCTTGGAGACAGCGAGTTAGTGGTTAAACAAGTTAGAAAACTTACTGCTACAAAAAATGACTTGCTGAAATTATACAAACATAGTGTTTGGGACATGATAGAAGAGTTTCATGCATTTAATCTCATATCTGTACCTAGAACTGATAATAAGCAAGCTGACAAACTAGCTACTATAGGAGCTGAATTATATATTCCTGCTGAAATGAAGAATATTCACTCTCCTTTATATGCCAAATTTGTTGTTATACCATCAGTTCCAGATAATAATATCAGTTGGCAAGTGTTTGGCAGTGATGATCAGATTGTAAATTTCTTAATGGAAGAGACTAAATTTTCTGCAAGTAATCAACAAAATTTTGTGCAACAATATGATGACCAAATACTTTAGTTAAAATCAAATAAGTTACCTAAGGGCTTGGTGACCTTGGAATCTATATTTAATACTAACGACCAAGTAAGAAAGGACAAGGCCATCTTATCAATAAAGCAGGAACATTATGAACCTATTGAGATCTTTAAAGGAAAATTGCTAAAACTGGGAAAGATATGTACAAAAAAAGAACAACAAGCATTCATCCAGCTTTGTCAAGAGTTTAGTGAAATTTTTACATGGGAATATGGAGATCTGAAAGGTTTCAATCCTAAGTTAGCTCAACACACAATAGAGCTAGAACCTAAAGCTAAACTCATTGAAGGTAATATCATTTTTCCTATCAAACATACTTCATGGGTTTCTAACTTGGTTCCTATTAGAAAGAAAAATAGAGAAATCAGATTATGTGTTGATTTCTGTGATTTAAATAGAGCATCCTTAAAGGATCACTATCCTCTACCGTCTATGGAATAGATATTGCAGATTATTTCTGGATTAGAGAGATTTTTTTTATTGGATGGTTATTCAGGTTATAACCAAATTCTTGTGAAAGAGGAAGATCAATACAAAACAACTTTTACCACAAAATGGGTCACACTAGCATACAGAAAGATGCCATTTGGTTTATCAAATGTAGGTGCAACATTTCAGAGAGCAATGGACATGGCTTTTCAAAGCCTGATTAAAAAAATTATGCTTGTATATTTAGATGATGTGACTATTTTTTCTTAAAAAGTTGAGGAGCATTTTCATCGTTTAAGACTAATCTTTGAGAGATGTAGAGAATTTGGAGTATCATTAAACCCAAAGAAGAGTATTTTGTCTGTTCATGAAGGCAAACTGCTAGAACACATTGTGTGTAAATATGGAATATCAATTGATCTTAAAAGAATTATTGCAATACTGGCACTACCTCTTCCAACACATAAGAAAGGCTTATAGAGCTTTTTGGGAAGAATCAACATTGTAAGAAGGTTTATTCCAAACATAGTAGCACTTTTACAATCTCTTACAGCAATGCTGAAGAAGAACATTCCCTTCAACTGGACCAAAGAAGGAAAGAAGAGATTTGAAGAAATAAAGGAGGCACTTGTTGTTGCTCCAACTCTGGTAAATCCAAATTTTGATAAAGACTTCATTTTATATGCATTTGGCAGTGTGGATACTATATCAACAATGCTATGTCAACAAAACAGTGAAGGAATGGAACAACATGTGGCATTTTTCAGCTAGGTTCTACATGACTACAAGGCAAGACATTCTTTTTTTGAAAAGCTTATATTAGCTGTTATCAGGAGCTTAAAGAAATTCAAACACATGCTTTCAAATAATTGAATTCAATTAACAGTTGCTCACCCAACAGTCAAAGAATTTTTTCTTAGTAAAGATTTAAATGATAAGAGAGCAGGGTGGATAACAAAGGTCATGGAATATGACATACAAATTAAGGTAACTAAGCTGGTCTGAGGCAAAGGACTGTGTGAATAGCTTGCAGGAAATGAAGGATACAAGAAGGAATTTGAAGGAGAGACTGAGACAATGCTTCAAAATGATGAAATAGTTGTTGTCCCAGACCCCCCTGCAAGTTGGATGCATGATATGATCCATTATCTTCACACTGGTGACTATCCACAAGGCCTAGATAGATCTAAACAAATATATTACAGATTACAAGCAATCCCTTATGCAATAATTGATGGAATTCTATAAAAGAGAGATTTTAACAATGTTTTATTAAGATGTGTACATCCAGATCAGATTCAAAAGATTCTAAAAGAATTTCATGATGGACCTATTGGAGGTCATTTTGTAGCTAGAACAACAGCCATGAAAATCATGAGGGCTAGTTACTATTGGCCTGACATGTTCAAGGATTCTCATGAATTCATAAAGAAATGTCTTAAATGTTCATTTTTGCAGGTAAACAAAGGCTGGCAGCAATGCCTTTGCATCCAATTCCAGTGGAACAACCATTTGGCAAGTGGAGATTGGACTTCATTGGTCCTATCAATCCACCTTCAATCCAAGGACACAAGTGGATTTTGACTACTACGGATTATTTCACTAAGTAGACTGAAGCAGTTGCTTTGAAATATGCTAATGAAATATCAGTCTTGAATTTTTATCAAGATCTAGTGTCCAGGTTTGGAACTCTTGACTCAATTATTTTAGATAACTCTTTAGCATTCATTGGATTTAGAATATCAGATCAGTCTATAAAATATAACATATTCTTGAATACTTCATCAAATTATTACCCTTAAGGTAATGGACAGGCTGATTCAACTAACAAAAATTTGATTAAGATTATAAAGAAAATTGTTGATGGGAATCAGAGTTCTTGGCATGATAAATTAAAATTAGCACCGTGGACTAATAAGATTACACCTAAAAGATCAACAGGTAATTCACCTTACATGCTTACATATGGAAAAGAAGCCAAGTTACCTATAACAGTGGAGTTGCCAACACTCAGCTATATAAAAGAGCTAGAGTTACTTGAAGAACAGCTAATGGAAATTAGGCTTGCACAACTGATTGAACATGAAGAGATCATAAAGGAGGCCTTGAAAACATTGGATGTACACCAGGCTCAAATGAAAAGGAATTTTGATAGAAGAGTAGTACCAAGGGTATATAAAGAAGGAGATTTAGTTTTCAAGTGGAATGAATTGAAAAGCAGACCAGGATAGCATACAAAGTTTGACACAATGTGGGATGGACCATATATAATTACAGAGTGTAAGCAAAACAATGCATTTCAGCTTGCTAAGTTAGATGGTGATGTTTTGCCAATCCCAGTTAATGGGATTCACCTCAAGATATGTTACTAAGTAAGATAGCCTTATGCTACAAATAATTGCTTTTGCACAATTAGTTTTAGTTTTGTTATTTTGTTTCCAAGAAGTGCTTTTGCACATGTAGCTGGTTCTGTTTTAAGAAAACCAGTTGTAGTTTTAGTTTTTAGTTAGTTGGTGTTGTTGCTTTAGTTAGTGTGAGTTGCAGAATTTTTCTAACTTCAGGGCAGAAATGACTCTATGCCCAATGAGAAAGCAAGGCTATTGGTTCTAAACTATGTAGCAAGAAAACACCCCTGAGAGGTTGTCATAAATGTTACTAATTTTTTGTTCACACTAAAAATTAGTTGGACCTAGGTGTAATTGTTCAGAAGGAATAATAGAAAACTTCAAGGTTATCCATTCTTGAATGGTTGACACTTTGACAAAGTTGAAAAGAGGATCCAGTTGTCAGGATAACGTATTAGTCCAACCAGGACTCATAAGTTGTCATAAAAAAAGAATTAATCATCAAAGGCTCAATCATTCAAGGAGATACAGTTGTTCTATAAATTTTGATTTTTCAAGCACTATAAGTTAAATTGATTATTCAGATTAATCAGTTTTGAATAAAAGAGAGAAAGAAGTTGTATTACACTATTATTTCATGTCATGTTTTGAACATACATCTAGGTATCTGTTACTTTATCGCATGCATTGATTAAAAATGAAAGACATATACATCATATTCATCAAAGAAACTAACTAAACATGTTTTAAAGAAATGTTCAAATGTGTCCCACATAAGCCATAGGAATAACTAAACTGAGCAATTGCAGACATGCAAGCTATGTATCTGTTTGATAAAAGAAAAGAGAAGGAACATATGATAAATCTAAACATCCATCATTGCCTGATGATGGAGGTTGTTATTGAAGCTGGGCTTCAAGGCCTTCAGTCTTCATGCTTCCATCCAAGTCACCATCCAGTTGAAACCTACAAAAAATTTTGGGACAGTCCCATTAGTGCTCTAGATGTTTATAGTTATCACATGCTTTTATCAAACAAGCACATCTAGACTTTTCATATCATGCATTCAGATAAAAATTTAGATCAGATAATGACATAGATCTAGAAGAATCATGAATGAGATCAATCAATGCTATAAGGTTCTTTTTTACGCTAACTTGTTTGTTGATTGTACAGGTATAGGACAATTTTTTTTGCTGATTTGAAGACAAATAAACATGTGGATTAAATGTGGCTCCCACAATGGTTGAGCCCAACATGTTTCTTTTCATTTATTTTAAAAGAGTACCAAAGAAAAAGGCATGATGCATAATTCTATGCTATATCATGCATCATCTAATCAACTTACACAAGGAAAATGCCATTATGACATCATTACAGTTGATTAGACAAATCAAAACTATATGACTGAATCAAGATTAACAAAAAGACAAGTTTAGAAAAAACTAGATTATAGTCATCTCAAGAGTTGGGCAAGATTAGATTATGTGCCTGATAAAGAAGAAGAGAGATAGAGCAAAGAAGATACAAGAACTTCTGTAAAAGTTACACAACAAGTCCCATGAAGAGTCATCTCATTATGAAAAAGGAGAGATGAAACAACATTGCATACTAGGTATGTTTCATGTTGTTTTCATACTACCTAAGATGATCAAGTTTAAAACAGTTGTATCACATTTCAAAGTTACAAGTGTCTTATAAGAAGCAGATAGAACAATGCCACATGAACAATAGTCAAGTCAATGTCAATGCCACATGAACAACAGATAGAGCAATTGGAGATAGACAGCCTAATCTCTATGCTAACTTGACTACCATCAAATAAGACTCCACAAAATGTATGAGATAGATGTGTAGTCATTTGAAAGAGTAGATATAAACTTTGTAAAGGACTACCACCATTGCCTTAGAGTTTTCAAATCATCAAAAGATATATGAAGATCAAATGTTGCATTCAAAATAGAATAACATGTTCAGAGAATCAAGCATCGAAAGGTGACATATGTAATACAAGTATATACCCCAACACAGTGCATGGGTCTCAAACATAATAGTCAGGTCAACCTTCAGGATCAAATGCAAGGAAATTATAAATGTATTTGCAAGCTACAAAAGGTAAATCAATACATAGATACAATACAACATGCAAGTTGCAAGCTGGAAGAAGACACAGCCAACAGTTATGAATGTATTTAGAAGCTACAAAGGATGCACACAGAAATGTATGTAACACAGTAAGGAGAGACTACATTCATGCACCAAGAAGAAGTGCCACATAGAAATAGATGCACATAGTGTATTCATGCAAGATGTAATCAAAGAGTAGGTGCAATCTAAGGATACAATGATGACATAAAGAAAAACACATTGCAAAGACAAGATAGTCACCACCATCAATATAGTCTTCATCACTAGATCAAGCATGGCACTAATGTATGAATTAGTTTAAATGAGTAGGAAGCATTCATGATACACAGTAATGATCATTGCCACCCTACAGAGAAGGATGAATAATGATAAAGACATGAACAACTAGCTACAGATATTGGATGCATAAAGGTATATCACAGGAGATGAAATAAAGAGATATATCTATGCTACTTAAGCCTTGAAAAGAAGCAGGAAAAATAGAAAAATACATGTTATCCAATACACAAACAAGAATACATGTTATCCAATACACAACATTGCATATACAGTCGAGAGATAACAATGAAGAAGAGGACAGCTAAATGTCGTGATATACATCCATTTATATCCGAGACAATCCTATAGTCATGCAATCATGATGATACAACCACATAGTTCATCATTTTTTCTCATGTAATCCAAAATGTTAGTCTACAGAGAAGCCTTACAATATGATACAAATGTTGCTATAATAGTGCAAATGGAGGTAAAATGTCAAACTATTATATAGAATACCAAAAGACTAATGTCATGATAGAGATTAACACATGCCTCTACCCATCAACCAGAGTGAGATGTAAAGCAAGTAATCATTAGAAAATGTGTATGAAGCAGTCTCAGAGGAGGTGAGAAATAATAAAGGAGAAGTAGAGAAAGAACAAGAAAACCCATTTCCAAAACTTCAAAACCCTTAAGTCTTGCTAGCAGTAAGAGATAGAAGCACAGTCAAGTGATGCTACACAAGCAATATACCACTAATGCTTATGAAGTTGAAACCCTAGTGATGTTCTTGTAGGCTCAAAGAGAGATTTCAATGAGGATGCCACAATACAGTCATGACCTATAGAGAAAAGCAGGAAACAAGAAGGAATATATACCCATATGCCATTTTCAGATAATTTCTTCATAGATACAATAGCTCTTTTATTTCTTACAAAACCAAGGAAGAGATCAAGTAAAATAGTGGCCTTAGCATTATAAGAATTTTTGTGCATATTGAAGTCGAAACCCTAACTTCATAACTTTCAAAACCTCCAGGTGAGTTACATTTCTTTTTCTATTGACAAAGACAAGCATAGCCATAGCAGGTAGAAGTTCTGGGTATGCAAAAGAATTTTAAACCCTAACCCAAAACTCCAAAAAAGCCTCAGGTTTCTATATTATGAAGAACACATCAAGATAAAGGTAGATACAGCCATGGCTAGTAGAGACTTGGCATTTCTTTTCAAAAAACACAGTACCCACAACTATCTACATATTATCGTACAGAAAGGAGTAAGACAACAAAAGAATGAAACTACAGAGAGGATAGCAAGTGCTCACCTCATCTCCTACAAAGCAGAGAGGTTTCTTCACGGCTTCACAGTGGAATCAAAATTTGAAATATGTCAGAGGAAACTGTTGAGAAAGAGATCACACAGTAAAAGAATGAGGACATTAAAAGAATGCACAAACAGTAAAGACTGTTATAACAAGGAAAAAGGTCATGGCCATACAGGTAAAAACTATAGCATTCAAAAGGCTTTGTAACAAACACAAGAGAGGTTTGCCTTCTTTCCAACTCGTGAGGATTTCATGGTAACAACGGTGCATTCAAAATACTGAGGGAGAGAACCAGAGCCCACATGGAGGAGCTTCAAACCCTCGGCCAACATTTTTTGCAAAGCTCAAAAAGAAGGAAAACAAAAAATGAGTGAATGAGCAAAAATTATGGTTGATTGCCTATTTTGGTCGACGTTTCCTTTCACTCAAGTGATTTTTTTTAACTTAAAAAACCAAATTATTACCTTATCCAAATCTGCTGTCAAGGTCAAGACCTTTCTAGTAATCATAACACATGGTGGTCGACAGCAACTTTTGAAGATTATTTCCTTTTAAGTCAAGAGGCCGATACGATATGTGGGAAGGCTCCAAGCCTTATGACTATGCATAATGGATCCCCTTGGTGATCGAATGGTGGAGACTTAACAAGATACATCTTTAGGTCCTCTTCTATGCCCAAGCATCCAAGGATGGATCTCAGTATTATGCATGGTGGCTAACAGCCATGGTGATGGATGTCTTATGACATGATATGCATGAATATAAAGTTTGCAAAGGTGGCAGATAAGTTGAGGTGAGCATCTTTAATGATGCAATATCTTATGCATATGAGATACATGGAGGTTCAAGGGGTAAATTTCTTTATGCATGGAGGAGATGTAGCATATGTGATAGGTGATATGGAAATTGCATGGTGGCACCATTGATAGAGGCAGCATATAATGGATTTTTATGCATGGGGTCAAGTTGCATGATGGAGTTATTTTCCTCCCTTAACTTTAATTATTGCATATGGGGACATAAGGAGATTTAAGAAGTGGATATTTATGCAAGTTTTATCTTGTGCATGTAGTGATACAAAAGTGACTAGTCCTTTTATTTTCCTTACAGAGAGAGATTATTTTTTTCACAAATGTATTGGAGTGATAAGGAAATGTGTATTTTTCCTAAAGTCCTATTTTTGCAAAATAGGCAAATGTATTGGAGTGCTAAGGAGTATTTTTTGTTCTTCATCGAATCATGCATGATTTTACACATTAATTAATTGTAAATAAATGATAAAGTAATATTCTATAAATTACGTTATTATTTTCCACAAATTGTAAAATCAAAAATAGTCAAGTTGTAACCAATAATAGAGTAATATATTATTACTTTATTATTTACTCACAATCAATTTTGCTCATGCAAAATCATGCAAATTGATTAGTTGAGTTAACTAGGCCACCTAGAAGGTTTCACATGACTTTTGGGAGTATTGTTAGGGTCCTTAGTCAAAATTTTGGTCAAACACATGGAGAAGCCCAAATTGAAGCAATTTTTAATCAATTTGAGGTAGTTTTAGACCCTAATTTTGAGGATTTTTGAGGTTGCTTAGGAATGAGTTTTCTAGAGGCAATTATCTGCAAATCTTATTTTTCACATGCCTCTTGGAGAGGGCAAACCAATTTATTGTAAAGAAAAAGTTTGTTTTTGCTAGTTCTGGATTCTCATTTTGATTCAAACAGATTGGAGAATTCTTATAGCTCACCATTACAGTTTTATTGAGAGATTGGCTGGTTACAAGTTATCTTTTATCTTTTGCAAAGCTTTCCTTTGTTATTTTAGACAAGTTGAATTACCTTTCCTTTTAGTGTTGAATGATGAAGTGGTTTTGATGAAATTTTGCTATGTTTTACTATTAAACCTTCAAAATTATTGTCTCACCTCATCGTTTACGGCATTAAAGCATAAAGTCATTACAGGTCTTAGGTTGTGTTAACCAGAAATAGTCTTTTTATGCTGTGAAAAAAGTATTTTCCTTCATAAAACCTATTTTCAAACCTTCCTTAGAATCATTTTTGTGATACTTATGCCAAGTCTAGATTGTGTAGAAGTTAGATTTCTGAGCAAGCATTGTGAATCAAATTGCATTATTTTTATCTATATCAGGTGCATCACCTTTTTTACACTTAGAGTTTAGTTAGTTTCTTTCTTTCCTTTTTCCTAAAAAGTAAAAACATACATCTCAATAGAACATTTGAAGGGAACCAACCCACAATCTGAAGGTCTAATCTCATCATAGGGCACCCACAATCTGAGATTAGTCCCATGTTACATGGAATTGCAGTGCTTTGACCAGCTTTGTATATAGGTGCAATTCCCAGTGATAATAATAATAATAATAATAATAATAATAATAATAATAATAATAGTGATGATAGTAAATTAAATATAGTGTTATAAAGAAATTAAAAAAAAGATAAAGATAAGAGTATTTGTAGAAGATAGCTATGATAGGAGTGGTAAAAAGTATGTGTGACAAGAATAATGAAGTGATTAAGTGAGTGTAAGATATTATAAGGTGAGTAGTATTTTATAACTTGATTGTGTAATAAATCTTTAGCTATTAATAACTACCAAATTATATTTTGTTAACTCTTAGCCCTATTGTGTTCATTCAATGAGCTGACACCTCTTGGAGGCTCTCTGCCAAATAGGTCACGTGCCTCATCACTGCTACCACAAAATACATGCATGGATAGCCCTGGGGGAAAATGGAAATTTTGGGAAATTGTTATCTTTTCAGGGGTGGGCGGCAGTTGAGACTTCGGGATCATGCTATGACCTTGGCTATAATGTCTGAGTTGAATATACTTGATGGGATATATGCATATAGAACCATAATCAAACAATTTTCCAGTAATCTACACATCAAATATACTCGAGTATTCAAAAACCATGGGAAAACAATAGGAGCATCGAGGAGGCATTCTCCTAGTCAGATCATTGCCTTCCCATTTTCCCAAGCTATGTGGTTACAAGTCTCAAAAATGACAAGGAATATTTTGCTAGGATAATGAAGTGTAATCTTTTTTCATTTCCTTTCGAGACATGGATTGCTCCTAAGGAGCATGCTTCTCAATTATGAGCAGATAGAAGATGAACAGGTAAGTTTTCTTTTTCTTTTGATAGGTTTGTCAAATAAGTTAGTTCTAAGGCTCAAAACGAGTCATAATAAGATGTATTCCTAATTGGCTTTGGGTATTGTGTGTGAGGAAAATATGCAGAGCAAAATTGAATTAAACAGTGAAATAGCAATAAGATATGTACTATTTATTTCTAAAAAATTGTCTATGAATTGCATGTGTTTAGAATAGGCCCTTTCAACAAAATGTACTTTTCATGTGGAAAATATTACTTGTATTGTATGTTTCCTAAGTGGGAAATTTGAGTAACACATGATCTTACTAAAGAAAACTAGGCTTTCCCCTACGACCTAAAAATATTACTCAGCATTAGCTCTATTATTTTTGTGGGGGTTTATCATTGGGACCAATTTTTCACTCTGTATTCTTAATTAGAGTTTGTGTGCAGCCAAATCAACCTACTAAATACTTTACCAGTCTATCTGGTTGATGGCTCTCCTATGGATAGCTATGAAGCTATTTAGAACAGCTATCATCTATTACATCCCCTGTTCCAACATATCCTCATTCCTTAACATTATAAACTAATTTTTGGTTGTCCACACCTATACCAAGCCAAATCACCAAATCCATTTTCTATAATTCCTACAATCAGTGCATTCCATGAGATGACATTACCTTGAGGCATTTGGTCAATAGATTGTGATCCTTGTCTCTGCTTACACCTTTTACATACATGTCTACCAGGGCACTTGCTACTATAACATCTAAGAAATATTCCTCTTTGTTCTTTCTTTGATGTATGTCCATAACCTATCCCTTGGCTGGCATTTGGCATGGGTAGTGAGGATGCTAGCAAAGGTTTGAAAATTTGGCTTTATGCCTGCTAATAGTGGTTGCTTAAAAAGTTTCTAAAGACTTTTCAACAAATCCATATTGTGCGTAACCTGCAATCATTGCTTTCCATGAGACCACATCTCTTAGAGACATTCTAATCAAACATTTTACCCATAGTACACTCATAATATAGTCTTTAAAACTCAAAATACTAGTTGCTTACAAGAGGATATTCATAGAAACTTCAGTGATCAAATTCATAGATTTACACAACATAGATTGGAAAATAGGGAAGAACTACAATTGGTACAGACTAAGCTAAAAGTATGTGAGTTTTCAAACCCTTAAAACTAATAATGATTTACAATAAACAGAGATCCCAAGAGTCCCAAGATTTGCTTTCCCACAAGAATGAGTAAAATTTAATCTTATCGTCCAAGGCATTTATTAATTCTAGAATTAAATTGTATTCTCAGACAATAATTTAATTTTCAATTTTTTTCATGCTCACTTACTCCACTTTGTAATGGGAATTAATGAATTTTCCTACTTTTGCAGTCATCTAAGAAAGGTACGTGTACATGATTTTGAATCACAAGTTCGCTACTGATTTTGTTACCATAGGCATTAATGGTGATGACTCTTGGTTTCTCCTTTTGGTATGAATATCTGAACAAGCTCCAATTACCTAGGAAGATTTGATTTGCCTTCAGGATCAACATGTCACTACAATTGGGTGCCGACTGTTGCTAACATATCAATTATTGAACACCTCAGTGAGTTTTCAAATGGAGTTCTAGAACCAATGATCACCACCAATGAGAAGTCTACAATGAAACATCAGATTATAAAATCTTTAGAGATTAAATGTCAGGTGGCCTTCTTGTACACAAGAACACAATTTATATCGAGAAAACCTTAGAAGAGATGAAATCTAATATAAATCTTGGCCTTGAAAATTAGAAGATAATAATTTTAACCACCTTGTAAAAAGAAAACACAGGACTCAAAATCTATATCTTGGTTACTTCCATGATCATATTTGAAGAAAAACTTATCAGTGAACAAGACCACATCATGACTTGAATGTGAACTTGTCTAGTTTTTCCTGTAATGAAACAATACCCAATGGTTAGATGAGTTCCCATGGATTCTTGTTGACCGATAGTAGATTTATTTGTATCATGTTAAAATATGTTCTATTTTCTTTCTGTTGTTCACATGAAATATGCCCAACAAATTGTTCCCTTATATGTGATCCTATGTTTATGCCATTGGGATGACAAGTGGTAGTATTTCATTAGTGGTGAGCTATTGCCTTGTCATTGTGTCACCAAGACTTAGGGTTAATAACTAGGGTTACCATAAGACTCACCTGGGTAAAATTTGAGTTACTCTGCTTTAAAATCTAGACTAGAACTTGAAAATTATATTCTAGTTCATAAAATATCAAGTTTGTATTTTTTATTGGACACCAAAATGGACCATTTGGATCCCTTCTTTTCCCAATGGGATTTCAATTGAATTTGGATTTATATTGTGTGTGTAATAGATTGGGACTAGTTTTAGCTTAACTCGTGAGATTATGAGATGAGTCCTTCCATATAGCTTCTCCCTTATTGGTGTCACCATCCTCTCACCCCTTCTTCTTTGATTGCCACGTGCTTAAGTTGTGACATGTAAACTGTGTCTTTGTGGTATTCCTTGTGTGGTTGTGTATATGAGCCTTCTTTCCCTACTACTGTTATGCTTGTGTATGGCCATGGTATCATCTCTGAGCACAGGGGGTGGACCCTTGAGGTTCCACATGGTAAGGTGGTGTTGCACCCATCATTGGGGCTTCCAGATATTGACACTGGTTTTGGAAATGACATTGGCAAGGGCTGCACCTTCTTCCTCTCTAGTTTTCTAGATATATTTTCTTATGTATTTTTATAACTCAGTGAACCAAGTGATATGTATTGTAATCTTGTAATAATGTGATTTGTTCTTAAGACACTCCTAATCTAGAGTTCATTATAATTAAAGCTTATAATGTAACTCTTCTATAATAGATAATTGTGTTAATTTTCCACTCATGTTATCTATCTTGGTGGTAGGATGATGTTACACTTCATGTTCTGAGTCTGTTTAGAGTATTGATATGTCTATATATTTATCTTAATGTTTTAAAAAAAAATTGTTGTACTCTTTTTGGGCTCTTGTTCTAGGGTGCCCGGTTGGGTTGTTACATAATGGTACTAAAACTCCCTTTGAATTGTGGTATGGAAGAATTCCTACAGTAAAATATTTCAAAGTCTTCAGAAGAAAGTTCTATATCAGAAGAGATGAAGATCTAGGGAAATTTGATACAAGATGTGATGAAGGAATCTTCCTTGGATACTCTACTAAGAGTAATGCCTACCAGTGCTACAACAAAAGGCTGAAAAAGATTGTTGAGAGTGAAAATGTGAAGGTGGATGAAGACAAAGGAAGAACATCACATCAAAGTGGCTATGAATTTGATGAACCTGCTGCTATAACTTATGAAGAAAAAGTTGAACAAGAAGATAGTCAGGATGAAGAAGAAAAGACTCTAGAAGTTGTTACTAAAACCACCAGGTATGTAAGAATCAATCACTCTGAAGATCAAATTATTGGAGACAAAGACAAAGGAGTACTGACAACAAAAAAGAGTTGCAAAAGAACAAGTGAATTATTGTTTGCTCTCTACAATTGAACCAAAAACTATGAATGAAGCCTATAATGATGAAAACTGGGTAAACGCAATGGAGGAAGAACTAATGCAAATAGAGAAGAATGAAACTTGGAAATTAGTTCCTAGACCCACTGACAAAAATGTTATTGCTGGGACCAAATGGATTTTCAGGAATAAGCTAAATGAGAATGGAGAAGTTGTAAGGAATAAAGCAAGTCTTGTGTGCAAAGGATATTCTCAAATTAAAGGAATAGATTTTGAAGACTTTTTCTCCAATAGCTCAAATTGAAGCAATCAGAATGTTTATAGTATTTGTAGCTCACAAAGATTTCAAAGTGTATCATCTATGGATGTGAAGTCTGCATTTCTAAATGGTGAGTTGGAAGAGGATGTCTACATTAAAAAATAGAAGAATTTCAGTTATTAGACCAAGGTCATATGGTGTGCAGGTTAAAGAAAGCTTTGTATGGACTCAAGCAAGCTCCTAGATCCTTGTATGCAAGGTTGGATAAGTACTTATTACAATTAGGGTTCAATAAAGATATTGTTTATAGTAATATTTATTAAGAGATTAATGGTGATCAAATTTTAATTGTTAAAGTCCTTGTTGATGATATCATCTTTGGAGGAAATGAAGGTATGTGTATGAAATTTGCTGGTGAAATGCAAAAGGAGTTTGAGATGTCTATGTTTGGTGAGATGAATTTATTTTTAGGTCTGCAAGTTACTCAATCAGATAAAGGAATCTTCATATCCCAATCTAAGTATGTGAAAGATTTGTTGAAGTTTAAAATGGAGGACTCTAAACTAGTATGTACTCCCATGGCGACTGGTTGTAAGTTGAGTAGAAATGATGAATCACCTAAGACTGATAAAAAAAGGTACAAATCCATGATTGGAGGATTACTTTATTTAACTCAATCTAGACCTAATATAGTGCATGTAGTATGTCTTGTGGCAAGATTTCAAGAAGATCCTAGAGAATCACATGTGATAGCAGTCAAGAGAATTCTGAGATATTTGAAAAGCACATCAAATCATTGCTTGTTGTATCCAAAGGACAATTATTTCACTCTATGTGCTTATATAGATGTAGATTGGGCTGGAGATCTTGATGATAGAAAGAGTACAAGTGGAGGTGCTTTCTTTTTGGGTAACATATTGGCTTCATGGCTCACAAGAAACAACACTCAATCTCTTTGTCAACTACTAAAGTAGAATATATTGCAGAAACATGTTCTTGTACTCAAGTGTTATGTATGAAGCATAATTTGAGGGACATAAGAGTTATTTATAAAGATCCAGTTGCAATATTTTGTGATAATAAGAGTGCCATAAACATTTCAAAGAATCTAGTGATGCACTCAAGAACAAAGAACATATCAATAAGGTATCACTTTTTCAGAGAGAAGGTTATAGAGAATGAAGTAAAGATGGAATATGTGTCATCAAAGGATCAGATTGCAGATATTTTCACTAAACCTCTTCCTAAAGATACCTTTGAGTATCTCAGAGAAAAGTTAGGGGTCATTACCCTTCCTACCCTAAACTTAGATGCATAGGAATGCATTAGTCTAGTGGTGCTCAAAATCTCATTCTTTGATCTAGATTGATGTTTTGAGGGAAACTTCTCAGGGGGAGTAGCTAGATGTTTCTAATAAAGAAAGTGTTGATACTAGAGAGAATATTCAATGGACCAGAGCAGCAACATGTAAGTATATACCCTTTGCCATTGATGTCAAAGGGGGAGAGAAATCATGCGAAAAACTCAAGGGGAGAAAGAATGCATATGTGTAAAAAGAAAGGGGGAGTATCTTGTCTTGATGGTCATTACAATTTTTCAAATCATATGTTGCCATCAATGACAAAGGGGGAGATTGTTGCAAGTATGTGCCTAAGAGGTGTTGTCATTGGTCCCAACTGTGCTCTTGATTTTGATGTTTGTTAGAGTTAGAGATAATGAGTAAGTGATCCTGATGCTGAGGATATTGAGAAAATTATCTCCTTCGATGGAAACAATGAACTGTAGTCGGAATAGTGTATTGCATAGTATCTTTGTTTACAGAAGAATAGTCCAATAGTTTGCTCTGTATTTCCTATAGAATGAATATCTTTGTCTATGGATTGGAAGTTATTTAGAGGCATGTTTGAAGATGCTATGTTCCAAGTTTGAGCCTTTTGTATGAATATTTGAGTGAGTTATGTTTTGGAATCAAGTTTGTAATGAAGTTAAGCACCTTCAACTCTAATGGTTCATGATTTGGTGGTCTGCAAGCAATCTTTTCTTTATGACAGTGGCTAACATTGTTGGTTAACTGCTTTGATTTGAAGAATCTTCTTGACATAATGGTTAGATGCGCAAATGTTCCTGGTGATTACAATGTGCTTGTGGATGTCTCTTGATCGTGTTCCTACCTTCCGATTGGTCTACAAAGAGAAATTGGATCGTGAATGAAGACTGTTCATGGAAGTCTTAGTTTTAACACCTATTTGAGCTGACCTAGTTGTTTTCACTAGTTGCGGAGATGCATTGAAGACTGTAGAAGCATGTCATGGCATGGAAGATTACATTTGAGTTCCAGCTAAGGTGTGGTGTGATCCACATACATCTTTATGTAATCTTTTCCTTAACAAATTTTTGTATAAGGTCTAGACCTATTTTATGTATGTTTGTAATGTCGACCTTAGAGATTGTTCCAATGGTTGATGCATGTAATGCCGACCTTGGAGATTGTTACAATGATTGATGAATGCAATGCTGACCTTGATGTATATTCCAAGGTTGATGAAGTGTAAAAGAACATGTAATGAAGTTACAAAAAATATGTCCTTAGGAGAAAATGAGAAGATAAGTGAAAAGGTGTAAGAAGAGCATAGCAGAGGATTTATAATGTGCTTCAATGGAATTGAACTCAGTCATGGACTAGATGCTATCGAATCATTTCACCAACCCTTGGTAGTGAGCCACCCCTTGGTAGTCAGCTGATCTTTACAATGGGCATTTTGGGTAGTCAACTTAACATGTGAATAATGTGTGATGTGTGAACATTATTTAACTAATAAATAGTTAAATAATATGAGTTATCCATACAAGGGTGAACTGATTAGGTGATAACCCTTTTCACACCAACACTGCTAGGGCATCCATAACTTTTATTTTATAATCTAATTTTTTCTAATATTTCTAGGGTATCTGCATAACGTAATCTTTTTTTATTATACACATGAAATCATCCATACTTAGATTACAGATCTAGAGATATGATCAAGTTACTAACTATCTATCTCTATTGATATTTAATTGGAATTATACTATCATTAAATTTTTGGTTTCCCCGTGATTCCTTTGGTTTTTTTATGCATCCTCTTTACCTTTCTATCTTCTCTACCTAATAAATCCCCCCATCAATTTTAAAATGTCTTTTGAATCCATTATAGAGGCCAAAACAAGATAAAAAATTCAACTTCTTCATGGTTGTCATAGGGTTTCTAGGTTGTCAAATTATAGTTTTAGGACTATTTATTTTACTATTTTAGGTCAAACAATGATTGGATTTTGCATTTAGGATACTTATACAACATTTTCCTTCAAATCCTTTAGCTAATTAGAAGGTTTCTCTCAAGGTTTTGTGCCTTTTATGACCATGTATACACTGTTGTTTAACAATGACAGTAGTAGATAGTCTTGAAACATTGTAGGAATTGTGCTCTTTTCACCCCTGCATGGATTATCTTCTTCACTTATATCTAATGGATTAACTTTATTATTATGTCATGACCTTCATGAAAATTGAAGACTAATTATAATGACATGATAATAGCCAAGAAATTGTCAAAAAATTTCAACATAATGCAATGAATCATAAACTTGTACAATCAAACCAAGCTACTCAACCATGAATTAGAGCACTCATAACAAGCTGAAATACACAAAATAAGCAAAGATCCAATCAAAATAGGTGGTCCCCATTTTTCCTATGCAAAAAGTGGGGCATGTGTGCAAGGCACAACAGAGTTGATCTATGAATGTGTGCATATAATGATGTATGATATGTTTTGTATTATATGTTTTCATTGCATTGCGTAATTCTATACTATTTTCCATATTTCTCTCACTATCAGGTTTGGGTTATAAATTGACATTAGATAATTAGCCTAGGCTCAGATCTCTGAATTGTTTCCTCCCCATTTCTTCCCAACAATACCTTAACCTAGTTGTTCATCTTCTCTTGCCATACTTTATAGTATAAATGTTTAACATATGTTAGATAAATGTGTGACAACAATTTAATTAATTACAAAGTTTTTTTATGGTATTCCCTTTTGTTTCATATGGGTTATTACAACTCTATTCTAAATTATTAAGTATGTCCATTGCATGATGTATGATATATACATTATATGATAATTTACATTTAGTTCTATTTATGTTTTTGTAATGTATCCCCTTCTTTATTGTAATCCTTGAATCTATTTCCTAATGGATTAGGCACCAATCAAATTGGTGATGGGTGAAAATATTTCTTTTTTATAATCTCTCTCTCTCTCTCTCTCTCTCTCTCTCTCTCTCTCTCTCTCTCTCTCTCTCTCTCTCTCTCTCTCTCTCTCTCTCTCTCTCTCTCTCTCTCTCTCTCTCTCTCTCTCTCTCTCTCTCTCTCTCTCTCTCTCTCTCTCTCTCTCTCTCTCTCTCTCTCTCTCTCTCTCTCTCTCTCTCTCTCTCTCTCTCTCTCTCTCTCTCTCTCGTTAGCTATAGGAATCAGTTATGTTCCATGACACTTGCATGATTTCACATTATAAACTATCATATCTTGTGCAATCATAAACTAAAACATCATAAGATAATTATACATGTATGTTCTTCCCTCTTACCAGTGTGTATGCAATATTAAATGGATTCATCTACTGGCAAAATATATGTGTAACTATAATCTTTTTGTGTAGGGTAAGAGTGGGATTTTATTTGTTTATTAGGTCTTTTAGGTTTGTATGTATCTAGTGTTGATATAAACTTAGTTAAAACTATAGAGGTTCATAACACATTGGATATGGTTGTTTAAGGATCTAGTATTTAAGCAATTGTTTATGTTTTTGAGACCTCAGGGAATACACCCTTGGCCTTGTAAAGACAAAAATTTAAGGTGATTTTACCCATTCACAACAATTGGTCCATTCATGCCATTGTCTATGCATAAGTCATGCACATTACCTTTCACAACATATGCCAAGCCTTAGATTTTGGTGCAAGTATTTAGGATGTGTGGAGCTTCATGTCTAAGTACCAACAAAATGATCTAAAGTGGACTAAGGTTAAGAGAAGGAAAATGAAATATCTGGGTTACAGTATTCACCTAATCTTCCAAAGGTCATCTATGATGACAAAGTGTACTAGAGGAACAATGATATCTTTAATTTCTTATAGTGGGAGGGATTACCCTTTGGATTTAGTGATAACCAATTTTTGTATCCTTGTTTATGTGTATACGAGAAGACTCTTTAGTAGTTGGAATTTTGTTGCACTGATACATCATTAGTTTTGGGCTACAAAGTTGTGAACTTGTGATGGACCCATTTATAATGTCACCAACATCCAGGGGATAACCCCTTTTTTAAATGGTTCTTGGATACCAACCAAGTTTATAATAATTTTTTCATCTATATAATGTATGAATTGAATATATGATTTCAAGATAAAATTCATTTCTTAATTAATTATTTATTAACTTTTGATTCATTAACTCACTATTTATATAATAATATTAAATACTAATATATTACATTTTCCTTTCCACCTTTTACTTCCAATTTTTTATTCACATATATTTTAAAATTTCCTTCCCAACTCATTTGGACCTATATAATAACAAAACATATTAGAAAAGTGAACAAATTGCAAATATATAATTGATTTCTTGTGGATAAATATATTTAAATGCTTGGCCTTTAAAGTGTATTTACTTGAAAAAATTAACAAATGGAAAACATAATAATTGATTGTTTAGGAATAAATATATTTTCCTTGTTGGGCCTCCCTACTCATGTTAGTAAAAATTAAAAAAAAACTTCCCCTCTTATAAACTTAAAAAAATACATTTCTCCTCAAAAAGTCTTAAAATTGATTCTATTACTTTTTAAAAAATCCTCTTATCTTACCTTAAAAGATTATATTAACTAATATGCATTTGATTTGATTAGACTAGATTAAACTTCTACAAAGGTTATTTTCCTCTATACATGTACTTATTAAATAATAATAATATCAAATATCAACATTTTATATTTTTATTTTAACTTTCTATCTATATATCTCTTCAAAGTTTCCTTCTCCAAAGCATTTGGGCACAAGCATGAAGAAAGTAAATAGTAAGAAAATAAAAAGCAACAAAGTGCAAACATAAAAGTTGATTTGTCATGGAAACTTTTTATCTATATATCTCTTCAAAGTTTCCTTCTCCGAGGCATTTGGGCACAAGCATGAAGAAAGTAAATAGTAAGACGACAAAAAACAACAAAGTGCAAGCATAAAAGTTGATTTGTCATGGATAAATAGGTTTATGTGTTTGGCTTAGAGGAATGTACTTAGAAAATACAAAGGGAAAACATAATGATTGATCTATTGTGGATAAATATATTTATGTGTTTGGGTGAGGAATGTACATTAAAAATTTAACAACAAGAAAACAATAACACGACAAAAAAATAATAAAGTCAAAACATAATAGTTGATCTATTGTGTATAAATATATGTATGTGCTCGGTACAGAGGAATGCACTTTAATAAATTAACAACAAAAATAAAGAGTAACAGGACAAAAAACAACAAAGGGCAAACATAATGGTTGATTTGTTGTGGATAAATACATTTATGTGTTTCGCGTGGATGAATGTACTTTAAAAATTAACAGCAACAAAATAAAGAGTAACACAACAAAAAATAATAGATGGCAAACATAATAGTTGATCTGTTGTGTATAAATATATTTATGTACTTGTAGTGGAAGAATGTACTTTAAAAAATAACTAATTTAGATGACTGGTTGTGGAGAAATATATTTACATGTTCATTCTTGAAAAATATACTTATTTTAAAAAATTAATAAAGCAAAAAAAAAATAGTTGAATTGGTGAAAATAAATATATTTACTTGCTCTATTCATATTATTGAAAAATCTAAAAAATAGAAAAACACATTTCTTCTTGAAATGTCTTCTCTTCAAAAAATTCTTTATAAGGAGTTCTAAAAATCCTCATATCTATTTGAATTATATTAGTTGGTATACATTTTATTAATTAATCTAAATAAATATTATTTTCCTCTATACATATAATTAATAAATTAATTAAAAATATAAATATTTACTTATTGGAACTCCTTTCTCCTTACTAAAAATAAAAACCCAAATTCTTCTCTTACAAATTTTTAGAAAAAAATTTATAAATTTATATTTTTATTTGCACTCTACTTTGATATATATGTCTTTTTAAACCAAAAAAACCTAGCTTCTTAAAGAATCTAGTATTGGAAATTGAGTCTATTGCGTAAAAAAATCCTAGCTTCAAAGTTTCCTTCTCCAACACATTTGGACACAAGCATGAAGAAAATAAATAGTGCCACGACAAAAAATAATAAAGCACAAACAGTAACTAGTAACTAATTTTGGCATTGAGCTCTGCAACTCGTATGGTGTTTAAATTTTGGATTCGTTCTGGGCGGGAATGGAAGGAGAGAGTCTAGGGGGCCTATGAATCAATCCCCTCCCTTGACTCCAGGGGGTGCAACTAATGGCACATGCTATCAAAGGGATCACCTGGCCTCAGCTTCCAAGTCAAATCCCAAGAAGTGGATGGAAGCTCTTGTGGGTACTATCAATAGTATTGCTAAGACATCGAGTAGTCAACCAGTTCTTTCGGAGGTGGATGGTGCTAAGGTACTTAAACTACTAGTTTAGATGGTGTTGCGGGTTCTGGCATCAATGGACAACACCCTGGTGGGGAAGTTTTTTGCCTTCAGGCCCAACATTGACTTGGTTCATCGCTGGATGATGACCAAGTGGTCTCTTAAGGGGAGCGTCTCAGCTAGTGCTATGGTAGGAGGTATGTTTTTGTTTAAATTTACCTCTCAGGAGGACATGTTGTCAGTTTTAACTGGTGGTCCATGGCTTTACAAGAAGCATTCCCTTTTTCTTTGCAAATGGATGCTGGGCTTCAGCCCCAAGGCTAACCTTAATCAATCGGCACTAGTGTGGGTTTGTTTGTTGGGTCTTCCCCTAGAATTCTGGGATGAAAAAAATCTTTGCCTGGATAGGCAACTCCTTCGGAGACTATGTAACTATTGATAAAGTTACGAAGGATAAGGCAAGACTGGTTTATGCCAGATTTTGTGTAAATGTGGACATTTTGAAATCTCTCCCCACTTCCATTATACTAGCATCCCAGTTTGGAAAGTTGACATAAAGCATTCTGTATGAAAATTCTAGAGTGTTCTGCCAAAATTGTATGAAAGATGGCCATGTATTTACCCAATGCTGAGCCCCAAAGCATAACCCTCCTTTGGAGTCAAAACAAGTGGTGGAGGACTTAGAGTACTCTTTCAAGGAGGATATTTTGAAGATAGTTGACTCCCCCTGGCTTCCCCAGGGAAGGAAGCAGCCCTGGAAACTCCCATGGAAGGTACCCAAATAGACCAAACTTCAGTACCAGTCTCTCCTCAAGTGCCTCAGGCTTCTTCGTTATAGATGGATAAGAACCTGGTAGTTAAACTTATAGTCGTTGGGGATGATGAGAGTTAGAAGATGAAGGATAAGGAGATGGGGAATCCATCTATTGTCCAAGAATTAGTTGTAACTAAGGAGGGTCAGGAAACCATGGAAGAAGGAGAGATAGGGTGGGTCTCAGCCCACAGAAGAGTGCTATTTCACTCCAGAGCAAGGAAAATGGAACCTGTTGTCCCAGGGATCTATTGGATTTTCTCAATCCTAAGCCAACGTTACTGACGAAGAATATCTCACCTTCCCCGAGGGCAAGTTTAAGCAGAGAGTTGGAGGATAATGAAGGATGGATTGTTGTGAAGAAGAAGGGGAAAGGTAGCAGCCGCAAGATAGCTGATGTGGGAGGAGACAACAACAGAGGTAGGCCATCCCATATGAAGACCAGACAAAAGGATATGGAACAAGAGATTGCTAGTGGGAAGTAGTTCACCTTGATGGCCCCCCTAGAAAGACCAAGAAATGAAGATAATCTCTTGGAACATAAGAGGGATGAACAACCCTCATAAATAGTTGCTTGTCAGGAACTGTATTTTTGATAACAAAGTTGATATCCTTCTTTTACAGGAAATAAAAATGGCTGAGGAAAGCTTCAAGTCTACCCTTAAGTATATTTGGCCCAATGCGAATTATTGTATAAGTGAGGCTACTAGGACCTCATGAGGCATTGCTACTCTTTGGAGGTAAGATATTAATGGCAACTCCATGTCTTTCTCTAAGCATCATGTGGAGGTCTCATTTCCCTGTCCTCTTGAACGGTGGATGCTAATTAATGTTTATGCCCCCAATACTTGTAGTAGTCGAAGGGAAGTCTCGGAGAGTCTAGTAGACAAAATTAGGAAAAATAGAAGTGCCAACTAGATGGTAGTGGGAGACCTTAACTCCCCACTTTTCCCTTCAGAGAAAAGAGGGGGGTTAACAGATTATTTTGATAGCATGTCAGATCTTGCTGATTTCCTTAGTAATGCAGGCCTCATGGATGTGGAACTGTCAGGACATGCCTTCACCTAGTCAAATAGAAGACAAGGGAGTAACCTGATATAAGTTAAAAACAAGATAGATTTTTAATCTCCTCTTACTAGACTATCATGAATGGATTGCATCTATCTACTCTCCCCAAACTTGGTTCAGATCATAGCCCTCTCTTGCTTAACTGGACCAAGAAGGGTAGAAAAGGTCCTTTTCCGTTCAGATTTGAAATGATGTGGGTCCTTCATCCTGATTTCAGAGATTGCTTGTTGAGTTGGTGGAAGATACCGGTTCAAGGGCCAGCTATGTTCAGGCTAATTAAGAAATTGGCCAATGTGACAAACAAGGTGAAGGGATGGAATAAATTCACTTTTGGAAATGTTTTTAGTAGGAAGAAAAGTATTATGTAAAAGTTGAAAGAAGTTCAAAGCAAAATTGATCAGGCAGACATATCTAAGGATTTGCAATTGATGGAGAAGAATCTCTCCAAGGAATGGACCCAGACTATTAAGGAAGAAGAGGTATACTGAAAGCATAAGTCTAGGGTTTAATGGTTTAGAGAGGGGGACAAGAACAAGTCATTTTTCCATCAATCTACACTAAGACACAGGAAGAGAAATACCATCAGAACGCTCAGAGATGAACAAGGGAGACTGGTGGAGGAGGAGGAAGAGATAAGCAACATGGTGGCAGAGTTCTTTAAAACTTTGCTAGTAGGACAACACTCAAGTGTGACGGAGGAGGACATGAGTTCTCTCCTGGAGGTGATTCCTAACAATCTCTCAGAGGAGGATAACTACTTATTGACCAAACCCCTTACCCTGGAGGAGGTTAGAGTGGCTACGTTCTCCATGGGTGCTTACAAAGCCCCTAGCCCTGATGGGTTTCCCCTAGCTTTTTTCTAGATTTTTTGGGAGATTGTTGGTAATGATGTCTTCCTAGCCATGCAGGATTTCTTCAGGATAGAGAGACTCCTACGGTAGTTGAACAACACTTTTATCGCCCTTATCCTAAAGAAGACTGAAGTCCAGACCATGGCAGGTTTTAGACCAATCAGTCTCTGTAACACCATGTATAAGGTCTTAACTAAATTGTTGGTTTTTAGATTGCAGCCCCTGCTAGATAAACTCATCACTCCTACCAAGAAAGGTTTTGTCCTGGGGAGGTAGATCCTAGATGCAGCAATCACCACTCATGAAATAATCCATTCTATTCAAAAGAGAAACACTCTAGGTATGATTTTCAAACTGGATATCTCAAAAGCTTATGACAGGATCAACTAGGACTTTCTTTTGAGAACTCAGGAAATTTGGATTCAATGAAAGAATCATTAACATTATCAAAGAGTGTATATCTACATCTAGATTCCCAGTGCTTGTTAATGGACCCCCAAAAGGTTTCTTTCCTTCTGGGAGAGGTATTTCGCAAGGTGATCCTCTTTCATCTTACTTGTTCATTCTAATTGCTGAAGTTTTGGGAAGAAATGCTTGTAATCTATCAATGTAGGGGACTCTTCGCAGGATAAAACTTGCTTTAACAGCCCAAAATTTAGTGATTCAACAATTTGTGGATGACACTATACTGTTTGGGTCAACTTTGGTGGTGGAAGCTAGAAGGTGGAAGGAGCTCTTAAAGAACTATGAGGAAGTTTCAGGTCAAAGTGTCAACTTTGAAAAAGGTCATATTTATTTCTTGAATACTCAACATGACCTTCAGTAGAAGATTACTAGAATTTTGGGTTGCTCGAGTGAAAGTCTCCTAACTACTTATTTGGGCCTCCCTCTAACTGATTACCAAAGTTTCTATGGATTTTTGGAAGGGGTTGGTCGAAAGAATTTAGAGAAAACTGGCGGGATGGAAGGGTGCTCTCCTAAGCCAAGTTGGAAAGTTCCAACTTCTCAAAGCTTCTCTACAGGGGATGCCCAATTATGCATTAAGTCTCTTCAAAATCCCTAAGAATGTGGCTGATAAGATTGAGCAGATTCAAAAGAAGTTTCTTTGGACTAGGGTAGAAGAGAAAAAAAAATTGCCCTTGTGAGTTGGGATAAAGTGTGTGAGCCTAAAAGACAAGGGGGACTGGGCCTTAGAAGAATTCATTTGATGAACAAGGTGCTGCTAGCCAAGATAGGGTAGAACCTTATTCAAAACAGTACTGATTGGGGTGACATCATGTGAGCCAAGTATCTCAATAGGGACCAAGGTAGAAGTTTTTTGGCAAAGGAGAGTCTTCCCAAAGGCTCAGTTATTTGGAATGGGACTATTAAAATTAGAGGTCTCATCCAATAAGGCTTGAGATGGAGGATTGGGGATGGTAAGGAGGTCAACTTATGGAAAGATTGGTGGGTGAAGGATAAACCCTTGATAGAACTGGAATATGGTAGGATAGCAGGAAGGATTAGTGAGGTGTTTGGTCCCAAAATGGCTGACTACATAATTGCCTATGGAGGTCTTCAGAGTTTGAAAGGGATTTCAGACTATGCTCATGGTGGCAGTGAGGGGGTAAAGTCAATCCATCTTCAAAGAGCTTTGGTAGACTACAGACTACCACTTTTTTCCAAGAGAAACAAGATGGTCTAGGATAAGGATAAGAAGGTTCTATTTATTGTCAAAAGTGCATATAATCTACTGTTAAACCATGGAGAAGGAGGAGTTTAGAGTAAAATCTGATTTTCTAAACTCCTTCTGAAGATTAATTTCTTTTGGTGGACTTTAATGCATAATAAGGTCCTAACTCTAGACAATCTAAAAAAGAGAGGATTCCAAATGCCAACCAAATGTATTCTTTGTGAATCTGAGGAGGAATCTTTGGCCCATCTCTTTCTTCATTACAGTTTTGCTTGGGAGGTCTAGGGACTCACTCTCCAAAAGTTGAATGTTAATTGGATCTTGAATGTTAAAATAGAAATGTTGGTTTGGCAATGGAAGCACCCCTATAACCTGGTTCTACCAATCTCGAAAGAACTCTAGAACTAGATACTTCTGCATTTAGTTTGGAGCCTGTGGAAGGAACATAATAATAGAATCTTTAGGGAGACAAGCAGAACTCCTCTAGAGGTTTTTCAATGCTTTGTCAAACTGTTGGTTGAAAATATCAATTCCTGTTAGTTTAAAGCCACAAATAGCCACCCAGGGAGAGAAGAACTAAACATGATAAAGAACTAGAATCTAAACCTATATCAGGTGGACAAGACTAAAAAGTTAGCCCAGGATAGAACCAAATGGACTTCTCCGTAGCAAGGGTGGGTTAAGTTGAACTTCGATGGCGCGGCTAAAGGGAACTTGATGCTGCTAGTGATGCAGGTATCTTAAGAATAGAAAATGGAGAGTGTGTTGCTAGTTATGCTAGAGGGATTAGCATTACAAGTAATAATGAATCGGAAGCCATGGCTATGCTATGGGGTATCAATTTAGCTATCTCCATAAATATCAAAAGGTTGCATATTGAAGGAGACTCTCAACTAATTGTGAATGCTACTCTTGGTCTTTCTTAGATAGGGTGGAACCTAGAGGATATCATGGGGGAAATCAAGATCCTTCTTAATAGTCTAGAGGAAAATAAGATTTCCCACATCTACAGAGAAGGAAATACCGTGGTTGATGCCCTAGCTAATGTAGGAAGTGGCAAGGATGGATGGCGGTGCTGGAGAAATGTCTCAAGTTTGTCCAAAGAAATTCATAACCTAATTGAGCAAGATGGAAAGGAACATGAAATATAAGTGGTGTGTGGTGGTTATTGTCCTCTGGTATCTCTAGGGTGAGAGACGGGCTAGTACTCCTTTCTTCAGAGAAGGTGGGGCCAACAGTTCAAATTTTCAAATTATTTCTAGTAGGATTGTTAAGAATCTCCTGCAGGATGAGGTGGCAGGGCCGTGGTCGAGTCAATTGGGTTATATCAACTGGAGTCAGGGAAGAGAGGTCCATGGGGGCATAGGGGATGACATTGCTAATAGTACATAGAGGAGATTGATGGCAAAGCTTGGTTGGTGTGATAAAAGGCACAAGGACTTCGGTATTGGTGGAGATCTAGGGTCAGGATCTTACAACTCAAAAATGAAGATGAGCAGACAGGTGGCATGGATATGGAGGACGGATGTGATGGCTAATTGCATGATCCATCGTGGTTGGTTTAAGATGGTGGATGGACTCGCATATCTCCACATGAGGTGGCGGGTAAATACTCCTCCCGATGAGATGTATCTAGGGGATGATTTTAAGGCTGTTACAAATAATAATTACATCGCCATCATTACTACAACTCAGTATTATTGCTATTTTAGTGGTCTCTTTTGTAATTTCAAGGTTGCCGCTTGTGAATATTTCCATTCTGAATGAATCCAGTCTAGTCTCTTTAGCCATTTTTAGACTAGTAAGATGGGAGGGGACATAGTGAAAATTGAACCCAGCTCAGCTAAAGAATTCAAGCAAGGTCCTATTTTTTGGCATATAATCCAAGAGGGTGATGTGGTACCATTTCTCGAAAGTATGATGGGTCACAATGAAAATCTATCAAGGTAGTTTGCGGAGACTTGGGGATGACAATACCAGGGAGGTCAGAATTGGGAAGATTGGATTCCAAGTTTCTGAGGAGATCATTAGGCAAGCCACTGGTTTGCCCACAAGAGGCAAAAAGCATTCAAGGAGAAGCAGAGTGGCCTACCCAGAGCACATGAATCTCTTCTTTCGTGAGGGTGAGGTTCCTGTTAAACTCCATGGAGGGTTTGAGAGAGAAGAATTATCAGAGCCTTGGAGACAAATCTGTCTCATGATAATGAAGTTCTTCATGCTGGAAGGAAGGTTTCAGGTATATTACAACTATCACTTTGCTCTTTTAAATCATTTTAGGAACAAGGTTGAGATTAGCTTTCCCTTCTTTGTACTCTCTTCGTTGGATAATTCTATTAAGTCTGTTAGAGAGCTTAGGACTAGGAATGCCAATCACCCTCTCATTCTGATACAGCAAGGCCTTATATTGAGGCTATATCATTTCCATCTTGCCTTATATCCACCTAAACCTATTCAAGTTAAGATTCTGGAGGACCCACAGCCGGGCACTTCACATAGGGGTAAGGGCAAAGTGAAAATTTACATGGGGACTCCTATAATTAAGGGTGGCCCTAGTGCAGTAGAAGGGAACCCTGTTGAGGCCCCTAGTTTTGCTAAAAATAAAAAATAGAAACATACCACTCTAGCGCAGGGAAGGAAGAATGGCAAGAGAGACAGGGTGGAGGAAATGGAGAGGACTCTGAAGAAAAAGTAAAAGGAAGGGAAGGGTGATGCCATGGAGGATGCTCCTGTGAAAATTGTGAAATTGGATACTGTTCTGGAAACTAAGGGTAGTAATGAAGGTGGGGAGAATGCTCTTCCAAGCATTCATCATTCCAAAAGGATTACTGGGAAACCTCTGGTTAGTTCCCCGGGGGTGGAGGGTTCTGAGGAACTCCAAGTTTGTGGAAGAGACAGTGGATGAGGAGGGGGAGGAGACTCCTACTGAATCCATGCATGAAGTCAAGGGCACTAGCCACTTTGCCTCGATGAACGAAAGCAGTTCGAAAAGCTTGGAAGGCATGAAAAAGGCTACCATTGGGAAGGAAGTTGTGTGGGAGGCTGTTGATCAAGACAGTATGGGGAAATGTGCCCTTTGTGTCAAACATGCAGAGGATATCTAGAACCTACAAAAAGGAATGGAGTCTATACAGAAGAAATGGAAAGTCATGGCAAAATTTGTAGCCAAAGCTTTGCACTGGGTGACTTCCATCTTCGTCGTAGTGAAGGATCTGGATGATAACATTAAATAAGTGGGCATCGACAGTTTGGATGACTACAAGGAGATGGTGGAGTTCCTGATAGCCCATAGTTTACTGTTTCTCCTATTTTTTGTTTTCTCTATCATTTCGTAGGTTTTTGTTCCATTATTTTGGTCTATTGTTCCTGTGCTTGTCAATCTACTATTTCTAGCATGTTAGAGGCTTGTTGCCCTTGTGGATAAATAGGTTTATGTGCTTGACTTAGAGGAAGGTACTTAGAAAATTCGAAGGGAAAACATAATGATTGATCTATTGTGGATAAATATATTTATGTGTTTAGGTGAGGAATGTACTTAAAAAATTTAACAACAAGAATACAGTAAAATGACAAAAAATAATAAAGCGAAAACATAATAGTTGATCTATTGTGTATAAATATATGTATGTGCTTGGTACAGAGGAATGCACTTTAATAAATTAACAACAAAAATAAAGAGTAACAGGACAAAAAACAACAAAGGGCAAACATAATGGTTGATCTGTTGTGGATAAATACATTTATGTGTTTGGCCTAGATGAATGTACTTTAAAAATTAATAGCAAAAAAAAATAAAGAGAAACACCACAAAAAATAATAGATGGCAAACATAATAGTTGATCTTTTGTGTATAAATATATTTATGTACTTGCCATGGAAGAATGTACTTTACATATAAATATATTTATATATCTATTTGAATTATATTAGTTTTGATTTAATTAATCTAAGTAAATATTATTTTCCTCTATACATATAATTAATAAATTAATTAAAAAATATATATTTACTTATTGGACCTCCTTTCTCCTTACTAAAAATAAAAACCCAAAATTCTTTTTTATTTGTACTCTACTTTGATATATATGTCTTTTTAAACCAAAGAAAACCTAGCTTCTTAAAGAGTCTAGTATTGGAAATTGAGTCTACCGCGTAAAAAAATCCTCAAATCAACTTACCATACCGCGTGTAAAACTTATACTAGTTGTAATGTCAGGCATTACAACAAAATTTTGCTGTCAATTGATCTCGTGGGAGGTGGAGGGCACGTAACAGTAACAAAACCGTTTATGTAAGAAAAAATATCTTAAAAAACGTGTGGATTAGCGAGAAAGTAACACTATATATAGAGACAAGGAGTCGAGTAAAATGAAAGAACCAAAAAGCGTCTAGGGCAAGGAGGCGGCGGAGGAGGAAGAAGAAGTGGAGGAAATGGCAACAGCCATAGAGCGGCTCTCCAAGGCCATCCATGAGTTTCTGGTGGCAGAGACTTCTCTTTCGGAGAAGATTATCCGCGATCATTTCATTGAGTCAAGTAAAATGAAAGCAGCAAAACGTTTGGCAACAATCCCGACACTAGCAAGGTGCTGCGGATGTAAGGCAAGATATATAAAGAAATGCCTTTGTGTTTTGGTCTATTTTTCTCAGGGTTTGATCGCCTTTCTGTATTTTGCAGGATGTTGAGATCGCAGGGTTCGAAGGTTTCGTAGAGGAGGGAAATCGGATCACTTCGTATATAGGGTAACTTAGTTTTTTTCCTTTTTTTTTTGGCCATGGTTTCGATGTTGTTTTCGGCGCCTGGCATTAGGGTTTTTGAATATGCTAATTGTTGAATGACCGCTATGCAGGCCCTAACTCCGCCCGATTGAATGAGCTGGAGCGGCTCTACGAGGCCAAAGTCACCGGAGAATAAAAACTCGCCGAAAAAATTACTTGATAGGCAGGGTTGATAACTAGCTATTGATTAACTCCAAAAGATTTGCAATGTCAACAATATTCAGCCTCTCTATTGAATGATTATAATTAAGATATATTTCTCATTTTCTTTAAAAATGTGTTTGTTAGGTAATGTTGTTTCTATATAAAGTGTGGTATATATATATATAATGTATTTTGTTTATTTGTATTTCAAAGAAAATTCTATAAATATTTAGGGTAAATAATTCATTTTTTGGTATTAAGAGTTGTTAGGATTGAAAGTGTATACTTATTTAAATATGCAAATAATAATAATAATAAATGTATATTCCAAATATGGTGAATTGATAAGATTTGAGACAACAAAAATAAGATGATTAAATTTTATGAAAATTGGATGTGAATCCTAATGTGCAGAAATTAATTTATGTCTTGCAAACCTTTTGTGCTTGTAAATAAAAATTTACTATGATGTTTGTGTTTACAATAAAGATTAGTGTTGTTGATAAAGGCCTTTGGGAGTTGTTAAGCAAAGATATATATATTTTATAACAAGCCCTTGGATTCCATTTAATGATTTATACTAAAAAATATAAGATATGTAATAAATGTATTAGGTATTTAGGTATCTGCTTTAATGAAGTTAACTTGGGATTTTGAACAAGAATATAAGAGTGATGTAATGCCCTAATATAAAACTAGGGTTTAGAAACTTGTTTGAGAAGTAAGTGATATAATTAAAGAATGTTGATGTAGTGTGTGTATGAAGAAATATGGAATGTAAATAAAAGCTAAAGTAATCAAATAGAAACAACAAATAACAATATTACACTAATAGCCCTTGTTGCAATGAAAATGATATTCTATAATGATTGTAATATTAATGTTGATTGTTCAAACTAGTAGCATTTGAAAGCTCATAATCCAAAATGGTTTGATTGAGGCTTGATTTACATATTTTTGGATAATAGGATGGATGGATAAGATTAAGAAGTGCAATGGATGGTTGAGATTAAGAGGTAACAATAGATGGCTAAGATTAAGAGGTGCAATTGGAAATGGATGGTTAGGATTAATTGGTGGATGATAGAAGCTTCTAGAGCATCCTTGTGTGAATGGCTAGGATTGAGAGATGTAGTATGAGATGAGTGGTTGAGATGAAAACTTAGTTTGACCTTTGGGACATTCATTTATTATTTGTGGCAAGTCATGTGACTTAAAAAGTAACTAAATAATAAAATTATTTAATGAATTATTGGGCAAGGATGATGAGGATAAGGACAAATGAGAATAATTAATCAAATATTATTTAACTAATTATTGGAGAGGAATGATGTGGGAGATATTAATTAAATAAATATTTAATTTATTTAATTAATTTGGCTAAAAGAGATCAAAGGAAATTAATTAAATTAATATAATTTATTTAATTAATTGGATGATAGAGAAGAAAATTAAATTAATTAAATAAATAAAGATAACTTATTTAATTAATCAGGTGATGGAAGGGGATATGAAAGAAGGCCCTAGGACAAGTGTGTCATAAGGTGATGGTCATTTTTAGGTGTCTACATTTTTCCCCTCTTTGAGACGATGATGTGACTAAGAGAAGTAACATCAAATCAAAGAAGATGAGGTATGGATGGAGAGAAAAAGATGCCTCAGTCACTTGAAGGAGTGACAAGGACAAATGATGGATAGGGTACACCTTCAAGAGGATAGGTAGGTTGGAATAACATGGGTACGCTCCTGAAATAGATGAAACAAATCAGTTAACGAGATGGAAGAAAGGAAGAATACATTATGTTGCATTAAGTGAACAACCATATAATTTGATATAACACTAGACATTATGTACCAAGGTATAAAGATAAGGGTGACGATGTGTCATGTGCATGAAAGGACTAACTCAAAAAAGATAAAAGGTCACAAGCACACATATGCCTTTGGGCACCATGATATAGAAGACCATGATGTCATTGTAGCAATATGTTGCAAGTGCTTGATGCAAATGCAAGATAAAATGATAACAGACAAGAAAGCAAGAAAGCATACACAAAATGATTTAGAAACAAACCAGGTGATGCCCTTGTCAAGCTGAAAACCAATGGATGATTTGTTGATGATAAGTTTAGTGTTGTGGGAAAGATATATCTCAAGAAAAACATAAAAATGAGGAAATGATATATCCCATTGATAATGATTGATGATGATTGATCTATTGGGTTGACAACAAGGTTGGAACATAATGAAGGTATTATTTTGGATGATTGGGCTAGATTGCTTGACTAGATTGGTATTCATCAAGGATGACTTGCATTTGGATTTGTTGCTGGGATATTTTAATGTTGCAATTTTTTTGGATTTTGGTATGTTTTGATTTTTTTAAATGTTGTTATGGGATGGTTGAACAATATTGGAAGAATTAAGGGGTGGTCATAATGAATAGGATGGGTGAGGATGTAATGGTTGATGCTAAAATATGCTAATGCCACAAGTATAAGATAGGATATGTGATATCATCATATGTGTAAGGTTATAAGACATGAAAGTGTATGAAACTTAACCAAGAGGACAAGGCAATAAGATGTACCTAGAAAAAAGTATATTTACCAAGGAAACTAATTCCAAATCAAGGCACAATCCACTACCCTTGGTGAGCACAAGGGAGGAACCATCAAATGGAGGGGATGGAAAACAAAGATATGCTGTGAGGATGGAAGGATGGAGACAAGAACAAAGAACTATTACTCTCCCAAGTGTATGACTAGGATGGAAACATGAGGTGGATATGATGGAAGACTAAAATATGGGATGATGGAGATATGAAATGCATGTGACCTAAAGGATAACAAGATCTGGCTACTACACATGGTGCCTACAAGCAATTTTTTTACCATGCTACTTATCCAAGGCACGACCAAATTGGTTTTCACCATAGGACAAATTATTTTTCTTTACTATTTTTTTGTATATATTGGGATACTATAGCAATCTAAGAATGGAAAAGGATGATATTAGGTGGAAATGCAAACTTTGGAATAGGTGGACAATGATCACGATGTTGGTCAGAATGTGGAAGTTGCATTGTAAGGATAATTTCACTAGGATGGGCACCACAGATACCATCATGTACCTCCTTAAGTGCAAGACAAGTCTCTTTTGTGTTTAGGTAATGTAACTATGAACCATCATAGCCTCGTTGAGTAGGGAGAATGCAGAATTAACATGTGAAATGTGATTATGGAAGATGGTGGAAATGTTATGGAGTAAAAGTGATGGGGGATCAACAATCTCAGTTTTAGGAAGCTTCTTTGGATTTTCTTTGATGCTCAAATGGATTTTTCTTTTCTTCAAGTAAATGTTCAATTTGGATGCTAGGGGTAAAATGTATTTTTATTTGAATTTGGATACCCCATGATTTATTTCTTTGAATTCCAATACATTTTTATTTTTCTACTTTGCTTTGTATTGGTAGCATGGAGTGTTAGATGTACCCCATCATTTGACAATTATCATGAGAGATTGTATTTATTGGTCCTGAGAAGTGGAAGCAGGATATGACGATGAGATTATAATGGTGAAGATGGCATGGTCATGGAATAAGGATGAAATGCCAAGGTCTTCAAAGGAGGCATTGGTGGTCTTATCGATGGTACTCTCAATGACATTATAAGGATCATCGATACTTGTTGAGGGAACGTAAGGATCCTTGGTTTCCAAACCAAGAGGCATGTAGTCTAAGCCATGGGATGATGGAGTTAAAGGTATTTTTTCAACATGAAAGGCATTATGTAGCTCATATTCTCCATAACCTTTATCGATGATCTTGACCTTTGTAACTTTAGGATCCTTGGAGGATGATGAAGTGAAAGTGAGGTCATCAGGATGAACATAAGATATGGAAGAGGTGACCTTATCTTTAGTGGAGATATCATTAGTAGGATAAAGGTTGTCTTTATTAAAGACAAATTCCATGGCTCGATAATATTCAAAGGGTCAAGTATCCACATAGATAGTGACTTCTTCACAATTATGAGGGAACTTAAAACATTGGTGGTAAGTGGAAGGGATAGCTTGCATAGCATGGATCCATGGGTGACCAAGTAGGAACTTATATGGAAGTTCAAGATTAAGGACATTGCATGTGGTGTGTAATAAGATAGGTCCCACTCGTATGGGGAGACATATAGTGGCTTCATATTCTCTCTCAATGTCATCATATGCTCTAATATTCATAGTATGAGGTTCCAAGTCAACTACAAATTATCCCATTTGTTTTATTAACCTTAAGTTACATAGATTCAAGCTAGATATGTTATCAGAAAAGACACGTTTAACTTTACATTTAGCAATCAAGACCTTAATGTGAAGGGTTGTATTATGAGATGAATCAATGGGTGGCATGTCACATTGGCTAAAAGAAAGTTGGTAAGTGGATGAAAGGTGACTCATAAGGGCTTGGAAGTGATCAAGAGAAATATCATTGGGAACTTGGGATTCTTGCAAGGTTAGGTCAAATATGGATTTATGGATGGGAGAGGCTCTAAGGAGATTTGAGATGGAGATTTGTGAAAAAATATTCCCAAGATGATCTAGGATACTATAATGGGATGGTTTGGGATGATGAGGATGAGGATGGGGATCCTAAGATGGCAACCATTCCACATCTTGTTGTAACAACACATTTAAAAGATGGGAATTTTATAATAACATTGGCAACAGATGAGGGATCATAATCTATGCACCCTGTAATAGAGTCATAGTTAAAAAGGGTATTTTATAAAGGACATTGTTGGTGTTATTATCCTAAGATGGATTTGCATTAGACGATGTGAATTTCCCATGATTTGGAAAAGGATCCTGATAGATACCCAATTACTCATTGGATGAGGAGGTCTGGGTGACATGTATTTTACCTTAATCAATAAGATCTTGGATATAATTCTTGAGCTTCATAAAATTGTTTGTATAATGTCCATGGACACATTGGTAACCACAATAGTCCTCCTCATTGTACCATGCAGGTTTAGACTCATTTTCACCATATGGTCTAGTGAAAAGAAATACAATCATATTACCTTACATCAACTTTTAAAATGCCATTTCAATGGGTTCCCCTAAGTCAGTAAAGTGACTTATGGGATTGGAAGGGTGTCTAAATTTTTCCTCAGGAATCAAAAGTTTAATAGTATTAAGCACATTATTATGAGAATATTTAGTTGTTTTAATGTGCTTTGCATCAATGACTCCATCACTAACCACAAGTTTGTTTTTTTCCAAGGTTTAATTTTATCATTCATGTGAGTTGTCCTTGGTATAGCCCTTGAGTGAACCTTCAGCAATAAGAGCATTTTCAATAAGGATACCCTTTTCAATAACTTATTCAAAAGTAGATAAATAATGGACTTGAAGATGAAAGGTTAGTTTTGGATGAAAACATTTACCAAATATTTTTTAGGGATTGGCCATGGGATTCAACTTACAAGACCTCTCCACCATTGTAAGTAAGCAACAAATCTTTCTCCATTATTTGTTTTGGTATTACAAATATCTAGCATGGTAGTCTCGTGTTCAACATTGTAGGAGAAATGCAGAACAAATGCTTTGACTAGCTAAGGAAATGTTTTAATAGACCCATGAGTAAGATGTTGCAACCATTCGATGGCTTGACCCACCAAACTTTGGGGAAAAAGTTCCATAATGTAAACATCATTATAGGCAGTCTTTTGACAAGCCATGTAAAATTGATTGACATGGTCTCTAGGATCTCCTTTTTCCTTATATTTATCAAATTTAGGGACTTCAAAATTAGGAGGAAAAGCAGTCATCATGATCGATTGGTTAAGAGGGTAATGACAAAACTCCTCAAATTTGTATTGTTTAGGTTAGGTCTTAATTTGTAATCTTTGGAGGGCCTGATCAATCACTTGCACCTTATGTTCCAATGGAGTCACTAGAGGTGGTGTTGGATATGAAGCCATGGGATGAGTGAGCAAATGATTGTGTCGGTATGTTGTATGGCATAGACTGGGTTGAGATGATGTGTTTAAATAGAAGGGTTGTGGAGGACTTAGTGGTATTTGATAAGGGATTGGTTAGGATGGAATATGAGATGGAAATGTAGATGGGATTGCTGGTATTTTTTGAGTAATGGAGATGGGTGGAAAGTGTAGGAATGTATTGATTAGATGTTCTAGATGGTTTGGATATTTGTGGCATGAGTGATGAAGGTAAACCTAGTTGAAAGGTGTAGGTGGAATTAGGATACAAAGTGGAGGCAAGGCCATATCACCTATTGGATTATCTTGAAGAATTTCCATGGCAGGCTGTGATGAAGGAAAAGGAGTATTGGGATCTTTAGGTTTCACCTCAAGGTGAGAAGGGAGCTTTGCCCCTTCTGTTGGAAACAAGGTGGATAACTGAGAGGGGGGGTGAATTAGTTATCTTAATTATTTAACTTTCTTTTATTCTTTAACAATTAGTGCAGTATCAAAACATATGAGCATACATGAACATGAGAGCAGGAGAGAAATCAACACACATAACACAAGGATTTTTACATGGAAAACCCTATTAATAGAAAGACCACGGGGTGACTAACCCAAGATTGTATTCTCTATTAAAAGAATGGAAGTACAAAATGGCACTTGCCAATTAGGGCTCACTGCCCGAGCACACTGCTCACAAGAGGCTCACTGCCTACAAGAGACTCACTGTCTACAAGGTATAAAGAAAGTAACTAGGTGTTTAAACTGATCAGAGGCATCCACATATGTTAAGGTTTAGTTTCGGTTAGGCTCAATAAACTGATCTACTGCACTTCGTTCTTCCTCTGCTTTAATGCTATTGTTCTGTCACATACTAGACTTGTATTATCACTTCCACACCTATCTCTACCTTTCTTCACACACTATCACACACCACACACACCTTCATACTAAAATCAATCTAGTATATATATCTGCATCAAGGATCTTGACATCTTTCTAGTCGGCATCCGGAATACTTAAGATTTTCCCAACATACTAATCTGTCAGCTGAATCCATGCTTAATATGTGATGCGTATCAAGGACATAGACATAAAAGTCATCAATCATGTCGGCCAACCATGAATGATCCGTCAAGTAACTTGATCACCACCAATTTCTCATCCAGATTAAAGTCTGATGCTCTGCCGGTTGGTTCTTCCTCAGTCTGCTCTGCCTATCAGGAACCCAACACTTAGATGTTCATATCTTTTCTCTCTTTCATCACCGGAGGCTCAATCTCTGGAATGTAGTAGTCATGGTACTCCTACTGACTTCCCCAAGTCCATACTTTGCTGAGATACTTCCTTTGAGAGATCTGGACCTAATTGTTGGACCTTGTTGCATGCTCTATTCTTGTTCACCAGACCAAAACACTCTTCAATATGACTTCTGGTATAGACATACTATGTACTGCAGATGAGAGGGATGGACTTTGTTGCCATCAATGACAACACTCATGAAGCCACACAGTGTCTCTTGCCAATAATCTCCCCCTTTGGCATTGATGGCAACACTTAGTTAAAAATGACTAAGTGTTATAACAAACTCCCCCTTGGCTGATGCTCTATCTTATGTACACTTTTACTGGAGCTCCCCCTTAGCTGGATTCTACATTTTTCACTACTCCTCACTCCCCCTTTGACATCAATGGTAAAGGGTAGAATCCACACACCAAAATTTCCAAAAAATAGCCTATACATATCTGCTTAAGAATACATATAAGTGATACTTACATATGCTTAAGTATATCCGCAAAAGTGATTTTCAACTGGACAAATTCTATTGCCCAACTCTGCTTCATCCTGTCTAAAATTGAAATGTGGCCACTTAACAAAAATGCAAAAGCTTCTGCCCTTTTTAAGTCTACCAGATCACTGGTCCGAGCTGTAGTCTGAGCATCAATTAGAGCCTCATGCATTGCCTCTAACTTAGGGATGATTATCCCTCTTAGTTCACTCATTGTGCTTATTCTATTCTTCTTCTCCTTCTCAAGCCTCTTTATTTCATTAATAGTGGCAATAGTCTGAGACGCTTGATTTATTATGGAAGAGGTGAGAGGATCAAAATTTTGAGATAAACTTGACAGTTTACTCTCTTATTCTTCCACCTTCTTGGCAATGTCTGCTATCACTGTGGACCAAGATATGCAAAATTTGTATAAATCTCTGCCATCTTTAAGCGAATTTTCTAGGCTCTTTATCCCAATATCCAGATTTCTCCTATCATTTGCGATAAGTCCCTGTACTTTGGAGAATCTCTTTCCCAAAAACTATTTCCAGAATTTCTCTTCTGCTGACTTCTCCAAAGAATCAAAATGTGTGCTAATAGAATTAACAAGAGATTTCAAGTTACCAGATGAAGAGGCTGAAAGATCCTTCTGGAAGGATGGCATGATCTTCTCCAACACATCAGATGCAATCTCTATCAGCTCACAGTATTCCATATAAGACTTTAGAAGCTTTTCTTTTGTTTTGGCTTGAGCAAAAGATGCTACCTTCATTGTTTGGACCAAAGAGAGAGTAAAAATTGAGTGGTCCTTGAAACAGCTCCTGTTCATCTAATTCCATCATTTCCTTGGTCAGGAAATCTTTAACTACTTCTACAGTGTCTCTTGCCAGAGACAGAGTCTTCTTTTCTTTTCCCACCTCAGAACTATCATCTGGGATCTTATTTGTTTGATCTTCTTCTCTTCCCTTTTTTTCCTCTTCTTGACATGCTTTCTCCTCTTTTCTTACTTCTCCTTCAGTTTCAGAGTCTACTGGGGGATCCAAAAGAGAGATATTTACTTCTTTAGGGGTTTCTTCTTTTGTAACAGAGGAATCCAAGTCCTTAGTCTTCTCCTCACCTATCTCCTTTAACTCTTCTGCAATTTTCTTAGTAGAATCTTCCTTTGATGCACTTGATCCTTCGACATCCATGGTAGAAGGTTCATCACTTATGTCCTCTATAATAGGAAGATTGATCTTTTATATGCATTCCAGAGGATGTCTTCAGTCTCTTTTGCCACCTGATCAGTCTCTCCTAGCATAAGCTTGTTCATTCTGGCTTTGCTCTGGAACTCATCCTTGCAATCCTTGAAGATCATGTTCATTTGTTTTAGAGTGATGGAAGGATAGAGCTGAATAGCTATCTATTCCCGGATCTCTAGTTCTTTTGCCTTAGCATTGTTCTTTCTCATTTCAAGTTCCTTCTCTAGGCTTTTGGGAATTAGAGATATGACTTCAATGAATGCTTTATTATAGATGTTTAGATACCTGACTGTAGCATCTTGCAAGATTTTCTGGTCAGCTTCACTACGTTCATCATAGAATTATGTCATTGGTTGCAGATTTCCATCCACAGTGACTACCTTGATGACATCATCAATGGAAAGTGTAGGTCTTTCAACAAATTCTTTTGCTTCTTCTTCTTTGTTTTTGTCGACAGATGATTCCACATAAGTTTTCTTTTTCTTCTTCATTTTCTTAACTTCCTCATCTGTCTTTATCTCTTCATCATCCTTGTGGCTTGTGTATGACCTTGTGGCCTTTGTCTTTGTTCTCTTTTCTCCTTTACCAGATGTCTTTGCTTCAAGTTTTGAGGCTTTTGATTTCTTAGAAGTGGCAGGTGTAGAGCTCTTGGAGGATCTAGTCTGGAAGGGAGCTTGCATCGGATGACTTTTTTTTTTCTGCTTTCTGTCTCTTTTTTTCTGCTCTTTCCACCTTCTCTCTATTTGCATCAACTACCTCTTTGGAAATGCCATATCTCTTGGCAACTTCTTCTACTTACCTTCTTACCTTTCTCTTGATCTCAGGCTGTCTTAGTTCAACATGAATTTTTACACTCAACTCTTGAAAGGTTCCAAACCTTTCTGCCTCAGGGTCCTTGGGCTAGCTTAGCAAGTGTTGGATATGCAGTGCCAGGATTTTCTCATCTACTTCATAGCCCATTGGCATAATCCAGACTATTCTGGGCTCTACTACCTCCATTGGGCATTGATCAGTGTCTACCATAAAACACACTGTATCCTTATATTTTTCAACTAATGTCTGAGAAATTATTTCTCTGGCCTACATCATACCTTGGAAATTCTTGAAATATCCCCAGAGAGCTGTGCTTTGAGCCTTGGCATCACCAAGCTGATACATATAGTCTCTGATTTGTATGGCCATAGGTCTGTCATTTTGCCATATCCAACCACTGGATCTAGGTAGCTCATTCATATTGTAAAAGAAAAGACATAGTATCAAGCCACTGTACTTAAATGAATTATTCTTATCGTTCTTTATTTTCTGTAAATTCTCTAATAGTTGGTTCAGGAGAAGCTCATAAAGATCATACTCAGCATTTTTCCTTAGCATTTCATATGCAGTATATATAGCAGTTCCGGATACTATATTCTCCCTACTGGAGTGATAGATTTTGTAACGAATTATCATAGAGGCAAATTTGATATCTGGATCTATGATGTCTTCTATTGTCATTGCCCTCTTGTCAAATTTTGATCCGGTAGCCTCACTTATAGTTTGGTTTTTGACTGATTTGAGAGTAGGCAACCCACCAGATGAGTACAATCTAGTTACCTCCCTAATGGCATCTTTTGTAATCTTAAATGGCCTCATCAACCACATGAAGTTGTCATGCATTCTACTCAGAACATACTGGACCCAGTCTTCTTCTGCAAAACAAGGGAAATGGATGCAATGTCCAAAATGCTTATCTCAGATGGCCTTGTATTGGGGTTTAATTTCAAATGTTTCATCTATTAATTCCTTATGATAGATATCCATCATCTTGGATTCCCCAAATTCCTCAATGTTGGCATGAATGTATTCCCTAACATCTTCTACATGCAGAACCCCATGCAGAATGCTAGAGAATGCGTCTAGGGGATCAACTTCTAAGGATTTGTAAGGATGTTTATTGAACTTAGGGCATGGCCTATCAATGATATTAACAACATTTGGAGTAGCCATCTTTCAAAAGATTCAGAGAGAGATATTCAAGAGAAAAAGTACCTTTTTACGCTTCTAGGGTTCACGATAAGAGCCAAAAAGATCATTGGTTGAATCAAATTCTATGGTTGATCCTTGAGAGGGTTGAAGCAATCTTGTTGCAGAGCTCTTTCTTTCTTCTTCTCGAATGCAAATGTGCAAATGATGAACAAAAGAACCCTTTTATTTCTGCACAAACCCTAATTCCATATTGCAATAAATGTACAACTTAAGTCATTCTGGTTGCCTTGTTCTCCTTGTTCTGAGAGAGATCCTTCTGGATCACTGAGATGCACTTAGAATGATAACTTACAACGTATCTCCCTTCCTTGAATCATCCTATTTATCTGCAGATCAAGGTATTTCAATTTTGAATCTTATCAGATCTAACTGTGACAATCCTGCTTTTACTGGATGACTGTCAAACCAGATCAATTTTGGATGATTAGACTCTTCAACCTTCTTACGGATCTTTTTTATTTTTACCAAAGGTTATTTAGATATCTCTTTGAGAACTCTTCAATCCACTGCACTCCATGTGCCAATTTAGGCACCAATTGACTCACTGGGGGAAAATGTTTTCTTTTGTGACTCCCCCTAAGCCAGAGCTCATCTATTTAGTTTCTGGAAGGAATATCAACACCAGATTATGGTGTGGATCTATCCCCAACATTTTCTGTACTTCTCTTCACCCAAATCTTGTTCATCTCCCTTTGAACTTCATCCGCATTCACTTTTCTTTTTCCTTTGTCTTGATTTTGATTATGATGCACCGAACCCCTTTTATCCTGATTCTTACTTCTGCAAAATTTGGCAATATGACCGGATCTATTACAATTGTAGCAAGCTATATTTCTTTGCATATTTGACTGATATCCTCTTGATCTGCATTGATTAGCCATATGTCCCATTCTATTGCATGCAAAGTATCTACCATTGAATGAATTATTTATTTGCATATTTCTACATTCATGAGATTTGTCACCATACCTTTTGCAGTTAAAACATTGTTCAGAGAAGGATGAATTAGTCTGATTCATTCTTCTTCTACATTGATTTGCTTTATGACCAAAGTTATTGCAATTGTGGCAGTATCTATTGAAGGATGGATATCTTTGAGCATTTGGTTGTCTTACCAGAGGTCTTCTAGGCCTGTACCTTGGATTTCCTAATCCAGAGTTCTTCTGGCTAGATCTGGAGCTTTCACCTTTCTTATATCCCAAGCCATGCTTGTCATCTACCCTCTTTTGGCTTTCAAGAAGAACTTCAAGTTGAGCAGAGCTTATCTTGAATTTTTCTTTGTATTCATTTGTTGTTTGAAAATCCCTTTTAAGAGTGTCTATCTAATTTTCAAGTTGTTCTTCATTATCTCTAGCTTCTTCAAGATCAGATTCTAGATGTCTGATTATTCTATCTATTTTGTGGCAATCTTCTGACTTCTCCTTGAGAGATTGTCTTAGATTATCTTCCATTTTTCTTTTCTCTTCAATTTCTTGGGTGAATTTCATAACCCCTGATTCCATTTCATGTGTTACCATAATGACCTCTTTGGATAGCTTCTCACATAACTTGTTCTTCTCATTCAGATCTTCATTAGTATCATTTGCTTCACTTTGACTTGCTAATTTTTGAAGTAGCTCCTTTATCTTTTTCATAGAGATACTCAGTTTCTCTTTTAGTTCATTTATGAAATCATCATCTTGTTTGAGTCTTTCCCTCAAGTTATTGACTTCAAAGTGAGATTGCTCAAGATCATCTAGGGTAGATTGAAGTTGTTCCCTCATACCACACATATCCATTAAGATTCCCAGATCTTCCTCAATCTGTTAGGCTCTATTTGGAGGAACTTAGCTCTGATACCAATTGTTGGAAACAAGGTGGATAACTGAGAGGTGGGGGTGAATTAGTTATCTTAATTATTTAACTTTCTTTTATTCTTTAACAATTAGTGCAGTATCAAAACATATGAGCATACATGAACATGAGAGCAAGAGAGAAATCAACACACATAACACAAGGATTTTTATGTGGAAAACCCTGTTCATGGAAAACCATGGGGTGACTAACCCAAGATTGTATTCTCTGTTAAAAGAATGGAAGTACAAAATGGCACTTGCCAATTAGGGCTCACTGCCCGAGCACACTACTCACAAGAGGCTCACTTCCTACAAGAGACTCACTGTCTACAAGGTATAAAGAAAGTAACTAGGTGTTTGAACTAATTAGAGGCATCCACATATGCTGAGGTTCAGTTCTAGTTAGGCTCAATAAACTAATCTATTGCACTTCATTCTTCCTTTGCTTTAATGTTGCTGCTATGTCACATATCAGACTTGTATTATCACTTCCACACCCATCTCTACCTTTCTTCACACACTATCACACACCACACACACCTTCATACCGAAATCAATCTGGTATATATATCCGCATCAAGGATCTCAACATCTTTCTAGTCAGCATCTGAAATACTCAAGATTTTCCCAACATACTGATTTGTCAGCTGAATCCATGCTTACTATGTGATGCATATCAAGGACATAGACATAAAAGTCATCAATAATGTTAGCCAACCATGAATGATCCCTCAAGTAGCTTGATCACCACAAACTTCTCATTCAGATTAAAGTCTGATGCTCTGCCGGTTGGTTCTTCCTTAATCTGCTATGCCTGTCAGGAACCCAACACTTAAATGCTCATATCTTTTCTCTCTTTCATCACCGGAGGCTCAATCTCTAGAATGTAGTAGTCATGGTACTCCTACTAACTTCCCCAAGTCTATACTTTGTTGAGATACTTCCTCTAAGAGATCCATACCTGATTGTCAGACCTTATTGCATGCTCTGTTCTTGTTCACCGGACCAAAACACTCTTCAATCTGACTTCCAGTATAGACATACTATGTGCTGTAGATGAGTGGGATAGACTTTGTTGCCATCAATGACAACACTCATGAAGCCACATAGTGTCTCTTACCAACACCTTCTTCTAAGAGAAGTTGTACAACAAAGTCTTTGTTTGACAAGTTCTTAAGGTAATCTATGTATGGAGGTGAATAATCTTGTTTATCAGAACCATGTTCATGTAGGTTTGTGTTATGGGAGGAAGTGGGTTGATCTATGTTAGGATCCATGGTTTTCTTGGCTTGAGATCAAGTGATGGGGGCATAAAATGAGAAATATTGATGATTAAGCTAAATTTTTATTTATTTGGAGATCTTGGATTGGATTAGGGATGATGAGGGAATGGATGATAACAAGATTAGAGATGATGTGGATTAGGATGACTACAAATATGATGGTGACTTGGACTAGGTTTTGGATTAAGATCAAGGAACAAGATCCTATTACATTTGATTTGATGGATAAAGGATGGTGTTGTAAGAATGATATATCCCAAGAAAAACACAAATATTTATTAGGATTAAATGATTGGATGATGGATTAAAAGATTAGGGTCTTTATCAAGGGCTAAATCTCAATTCAAAGTCTAAGACAACTTTGATGTGGATGGAAGATAAGGTAGGTAAAATAGATAGAAGAAATATAGATTATGCATGTGAATCTCAAATAAATCAACCTTAGGGAAAGGATCAATGTGACAAGGATTCTCTTTAGATTTTAAACTATGGATCCTAAGATGTTGGAAATATTTGGATGCTTCACTTGCGCCAATTGGCAAACAAAAGATTTCACACAACACATGCAAGTTTGCAAAGGATTTATCACATGAACACACATCAAACACATGAACAAGCCTAGAATTATTCAAGTAGGATTGACTTCTAATGTGGGCCCGTACTCAATAACTCTCAATATTCCTACCTAGTTAGGAATACTTTCTCAAGAGCGAATAGATAAGGATCAAGTGGCTAACAACTCATCCTTTCCCTTTCCTTGGAGGCCTTGATACCTTGCCCAAGAAGCTTCTATCTTTACTCAAGGAGGTACATGGTAAGTAAATTCAGGGTTGATGTTGACCCTTGTGTAGGAATACTAAGGATCACTAAGAGGGGGGTGAATTAGTCATCTAATAAAACTTGTTTATTCATCAATCTTGTAAAAACAATTTCTAACATCATCATGAAAAAGAAATCAACAAATTATAGAATCACAAAATGAAGCTATAACACAAGATGTAAAGTGGAAAACCCTATCTAGGGAAAAACCACTATCCCATCCTCACCAAAACTTTATTGGGTCTCACTGACCAAACTCTCACTGAGTACATACAAGCATCACTACTTAGGATCTCACTGATCACATACAAGCCTTTCTAGACATAAACCTCACTGGTTACAATGCCTCACTGGAAAATGATCTTACTGATCACATATAAGCATCACTGGCAATGTCATAAGCCCACAAGCCTCACTAGCAACACCAATCTCACTACAAGAAGATAAACATAGAGTACTACTCTATTTACATTGAAAACCAAAGGTTATAGATGTGTTCTATAACTATTATACAAACACCCTATCTCTCCTAATTTAACATAAAAGAATAACCCTTCAAGATTACAATACACCCAATCATAGGAGTACATGACATCATAAGACAATATCAGAACTCTTGATTACAATGACATCATAGGCCACACAAGATCATCTTCACTCAAGACACATTCTTCTTTGCATGATATATCATACTTTTGCCACCAAACCTATCTTAGCATACATGAATATGGACCTATCTACAAACAATTCTTCCTCAACAATCACCATGAATCAAACAAATATAAACAACAAATAATAACTTCTACATACACATCTTAACTAATCATGTTCTTTTAAATAAACAAAAATGGAGACCATAAGAAGACTCTTACACATCATATTCTTGTCATATTCAAACAGCTCCAATATGTTAAACCATCATCAAGACAAATGATATATGATTCCCTCACTGTCCTCTATAATCAAAACTCCACCATCATGTTGAGTGTCTTCACTTCCCTTTACAATCATCATGCTCCGATTTCCTCATATCATTACTCTACTGCTTGTCATTGGATTCTTCTTACAAATAACTCTGCCACTATTCATGAACTTCACTTCTCTCTCTAACATTCAGAGACTACCTCTGAACCCTCAAAAACTCACATCCTCTCTGTGTTTTCATCGCAGAACAATTAAAAACATTAATATCCTTTTGCTCATAGTCTGTAAAAAATTCTCCTTAGCACGTACTATAAATTAGGCATCCATAATCCAAAAACTATGTGTTCATTCAAAAAAGGAACTCAAAAAAAACTCAAGAGAAAAAATAATCATCAATTCCTATAATCACTGGGTGTAAAACAGTTAGCAATCTATTACAAAAACCGCTCAAAACTGTAACACATTTGTTTTCCTATCAAGTTCCTTTCAAACCATAGATCTGTTGGATTTCAAATTGATTTTGAATAGTGGTCATTGATCTTAGGTTTAGCACCCTACACTCTTTAAATATGAACCATTGATGGCTTTTCCTACTTCAAAGGATCTTGGGTGTATCTAGAGCTCGAGTCACACTAGGAAAGACGGTCAATGGCCAAACGTATTTGAAGACTCAAGTGTTCACTTAAGTGGACACTTGACTAGTTATCCTAAGTCACCAACTAAATAAAAACAAAAGTACTCCCCATCACAATATAAACCTTAGGTTATAATAAGGGTTTAATACTAGTAATTTGGGGTTTTAGAGAATTGTAGATTAGGTCTTTAGAAGTGTATTTCAAAACTATTATGAACAAAAAATTGAAACCATGATATATTCATACTGTAACCAACTAAAAAATACTCTGAGTATCATTCAAACATAGAAATACATAGCAACATAACCCATACAACATGAAGCATACTTGTTTCCCTTTTGAAGCACCCAAAACCATATCTGTGAAGAACACATACCATAAGTATGATAAGCATCAACTCAAACATGAGTATCCAACCACCATCTTACATGATGAACAACATCATACTTGTACTCACTGACATAGATGAAGCAAATCTTGCATCAAGGCACTCCTGAGGCATCAACTAATCATGAAGCATGTCATCAACTAATCATTTGATGAAGCATGAAATAATCCTTGGACATCAATGAACAATAATGACAAGTAACAATTATCAATGATAAACACATCTCTAACTTTTGACATCAATGACAAATACATCAACAAACTCCCCCTTTGTCACTAATGGCAAAACAAAAACTCTCCACTCTCTCTCTCCCCCTTTGACATTAAATGACAAAGGAATACTAACTCCTCCTATGTTGAATGCACTGATGCTAATTAGAAAGCATTTCTCATAAGACATTGATCCTCATGAAACTGATCAAGGCCAAGACCAACCTACCACACCTAATTTACATGCATATCATTCAATATACTAAGATTCATACTTCAATGTTTACATAGTCAGTACTTGCATTCATACATTCAACACTACATTTAGTGGTGGTCTTACTAGTTTACAATAAGAAACTCTGTGATCTTTGTCAATACTTTTGTCAAAGAGTTCTACATTCTTGGACACTTTGTTCTACCTGCCATGAACATTGTTCTGCCCTACACACTGTCAAGTGTCCTGCATACTTAGCAATACATACTATACTATATAATTTTACAAACTCAGTTAGGCATGACATGATTGTCCTACTAGCCACAGACCTCACATTCAATGCACATGCCTATTACTATCCAAGACTACTAGGGTCATTGAACAAGTACTCCAAAATGAATGAAGACCATTGCACAATAAGAATATTAAGACAACTGTCACAAAATAGCTACAAACCTCTATGACTGAGAGATGAAGGAGATAACTCATTGTCTTGTGAAAAAAATGTTCACCAATGGATATTATGACAAACTTTGACTAAAATCAGATATATGTAAATTATTGTTTAAAATGCAAGTAACATTGTTATAACTAAGATTGAGATTACTTGCAAATAGATCTAAACTTAGAAAAAAAAATGCACTATCACCATTGAACAAGACATCACTAATATAATGAGATCATAATGATTGTTCACTTGTAGACCCATATCGAATAAGTTTCATACCATTAGACCTCACTTCTATGAAACATTTTGTCATAAATAAATTTGCCTTAACTGATCTTTTACATTTTGCATCCATATCTACCCGATCACTTGAAACTACAACATTTCCTTTATAGTTTGATGGCTCCCATATCCTATTCCAAAGTTCCTTTTGATATATAGAACTACTAATATCTATTGTACTTGGCAACTATTGTTGATGTCTTGTCTTTGCTAATGTCTTGTCTAAGTATACACTACTCAACATAACTGCATAATACTACTCCCTAACACTTATCTCTTCTTGGCTGATTAAACTAACTGTAATTTCTCAGATATGCTTCATATATTAAAAACTAGTACCCACTAACATGCATATTTATAGTCATATACTAAATGACCCTTGCACTTTGAACACACTTTGCATCCATATATTGAGGTACTGCATCACTATATATACTAAGGTAATCATATACAAATGAGTATTACTAACTAACTTCAAGATGACATACCTTGTAACAAACAACATCAGTTATTCCAATGACAGGCCTAATCACTCACTTCGACCTCATGGCTTCCCAATAAGTTTTCATGGAGTTTTAGGATCTACATTCTCTTCGTGAGGATTCAATTCTTTGAATGTATCAAGTATCAACTAGAGCTTTGCAAATCCATGGGCTAGATACATCAACCAACATTAACAAAACAACATTGCTAGTAATGAAACAATGATGAATAGAAAATGCAAATATTATTAACTTATCAAAGAAACAACTCCTAGTTCACGGTACAACTCCTTGAGACCACAATTTCTTTACAAGTTTCTGAGACTGCTACAGCCTCCTTGTTTTTACCTTGGGGTTAAATGAAAAGAACTGAACATCTCCCCTTGACTTCATGGATCTCTTTATGCACTTGGAGATACCTCTTGTGCAATAGGCACATGATTAGGGTCTTCTTTTTGTAGGTCTTATTTTTATTCCAAACTTTCATAGTGCCTAACTTCTTGCTTTGTTTGAATGATTCCATTAAATTACTCCTGCAATATTGTCCTTTGTGCCCAAAGAGATTACATCTAAAACATTTGACCTTGTGATCAATCAAAGGAACAAAAGCATTAAAGTTTCTTGCCAAAGTATAAGCACTTCTACTATTGTTCCATGCATAATTATATCTCTCATATGTCCTATTACCTTTTTCTTTATAACTAACTCTGTTACTCTTATGATACATCTCCTTGTCCCAATCAAAATCATTTCTTGTATGAATTTTACACTCCCTACCCATATGACCAAAATTATGACAAGAATAACAATAACCATGAAAATAAGAATTGAACCTAGTTTGATTTGTTTATGGTCTTCTCCTCGATCCTTGCTTGGGCCTATCCACACTTTTGTGTCCTTCTTCTTTGCTGGTTTAACCTGCAAACCCTCTAGGAGTAGTGCTTGATTCTCCTAGTTCATAAATAGTGTCTTTTGATGTATTTTCCGACTTCATAGATTCTTTTCCAACATTCTTCTTGAGCATAGAAGCATCTTTGTGACTCTTTTCTACCTAATATCCTAACCCAAATGTTTTTGATAGAGATCTTTAACTTAGCATCATTTTCTCAAACAACTTAGTGCTCTTCTCATTTTGTAGACTTATTTTCAAATCCTGATTTACCTTCTCTAATTGCTTCTTTAGGAACAACATTTCAGCCTCTAACTTTTGGCAATCTTCAACTTTGGTTTGCAACTTCATGCAAGTGGCTTCTTCAACTTTTCTAGACTCTTCTAATTGTAACTTTAGTTTCTCAATAATCTGATCAGATTCTACACACTTCTTCTTTAGTTCCTCAACAAGTTGATTAGATTCTTCATACTTCATCTTTAGTTCTTTTTTTCTCTTCTTTCTTTCTTCAATTCACCCAAGGAAACAATCAATTCATCTTCAAGATATTAAACTTGTGCTTCCTCTTCATCATTTTGATCAGATTCCTCATTTACAACCTCCATGAACTGAAACTCATCTTTTTTTGCATCAGGTATTCCTGTATGACATTCTTTAGAGTCAAGAACATTAGAAACATCATCAACTTTTGGATTAGACTTCTCTTTATTTTTATGCAGATCTTTCTCTTATTTAGAAACTTTATTTCTATACCTCTTACCCATAGTATTCCACCTCCAAAATCTATCCAAGTCTATTAGACTCTTCCAGGGAACTTGTGAAAGGGGTAGTAACTTTATTGATTTATTTGAAATGATACAATATAGATTTATACAAGGACGATGTAGTTCATACCGATGTAGTTCACATAACTATCAATGCAATTTGTATAACAACTTTATAACTACAACATTGTAAATGACAATGTAATTAACAATGTAATACCATTGTTACTATTACTATAACGACTATGCCAACACTCCCCCCTTATTACATTGTTCCTACAATAGTACCAAGGGACCCCCTGAATGCTAATATACTCAACAAAGCTGATTACATAATATGAATACATATTTTATAGAAGATCTTCTGCTAAAAGAACAAATCCTGAACGAAGTGGGGCTCCATCAAGTTGTCTCTTGACCCTCAGAAAGGTGTAGCTTTGAGCCGTGTTCTTGAGCTCTCAGTCACGAACTCTCAAATCACAGAGTCTTGAATTATTCATCAACAATCCCTAAGAGATACAGTAGATCTCTATCTTTGTCTAGTGACCGCGAAAGGGTATAATTCTTGATCATATACTCTAAATCTCTCTTGACAACAATCCATATTGAGCTCAACACCAAATCCTAAACCTGTCTCCAGAACATAATCTTCACAAAAACATGTATTCTTCAAATCTATCAGCAACAACAAAGGAAAGAAAAAAACCAAAGCCAAAAATGCTTCTCATGCAAATCATCATCTCAAAGCGAGAAGCTACCTTGATATGATAAAGATTCCTCCATCCTCCGATGCTGCTTGCCTCCAATATGATATGATTACACTCTATCTATTTGCTTTAGACTCTTCAATAGAACAAGCATGCAAGTCTTGAAGATTTCTATCAATGATATAATGGATGGCATCGGAACCACAAACATAATGTGTGGCCATTTTCAAATGTTAAAAACAATGTTGTCAATTTTGATCAATGATGGATTCATATACCTCCAAACCTTATTTACACTCACCAGGAAATGCCTTCACTAGTAATTTATTATTCTACTTAATACATATCACAACTTCACATAGACTTCCTCCCACGCAGATCTATTTTCATGCCTTTGTATTGCTTGGAAATTATACCTTACATGGTTGGTAAGAGGAGGTTCAAACAAATAATATATTCACTAATAATAGCACCATCATCTGCAAGAATAGCACTTTGTTTTGCTAGATTTCAATGCTCATCTCCTATCTGTCAAACATCAAACATCCAATCTTTCAATGGTAAATCAAATGTTAAATGGATTTTGGGATTATCTTTCAAACATTAGACCTCAACAAATCTATGATTTCTTCACCCACATAACTCTTCTTATCCTTGGGTGATAAACAATGATATCTCAAAAACTATGCACATCATATAATGTAACTCATTTAAACTTCAACATTGAAAATTTATCACTGGCCTCAATTCTCACTAAGCACCACTAGGCATATAAAAATTAAACGACATTTAAAAAATAACTAACTTCAATAAATTTCTTCAAAACAAGTTATTCACTTGAGGTCGTGAATCAACAAAGATGCATCATGCTAAAATAATTCATCAAAGTAAAATATGTTTATCCTTACCTATGCTGCACATCTCAAGTGATTCGGGGATATTGAATTTCCACACTAGACGGATATTGTCAAGACAACCACATTTAGGGAACTTGTGCCCTATGATTATGTTGCTTCTATAGATACTAGCGAACCATTGCTATTATATGCTCTATGGTGATAATGGCTTCATGTCTTCTTGCATTTCCTCTTTGTACAATCATTCTCCTTCCATCATGGTTAACCTCTATAATACCATATTAAAGGGGTAGTAACTTTATTGATTTATTTGAAATGATAGAAATGCAGATTTATACAAGGACGATGCAGTTCATACCGGTGCAGTTCACATAACTGTCGATGCAGTTTGTATAACAACTTTATAGCTGAAACATTGTAAATGACAATGTAATTAACAATGTATTACCATTGTTACTATAACTATAACAATTATGCCAACAACCTAGAGCTCTGATACCAGTTGTAGGAATACTAAGGATCACTGAGAGGGGGGGTAAATTAGTGATCTAATAAAACTTGTTTATTCATCAACCTTGTAGAAACAATTTCTAACATCATCATGACAAAGACATCAACAAATGATAGAATCACACACATGAATCCATAACACAAGATGTAAAGTGGAAAAAGCTATCCAGCGAAAAACCACTGGCCAATCCTCACCAAAACTTTATTGGGTCTCACTGAATAAACTCCCACTAAGTACACACAGGCCTCACTGGCTAGGATCTCACTGATCACATACAAGCCTCACTAGGGCAACACCAATCTGAGTACAAGGGTAAATAGAGAGTACTACTCTATTTACATTGAAAACCAAAGCTTATAGATGTGTTCTATAACTCTTATACAAACACATTATCTCTCCTAATTTGACATAAAAGAATAACCCTTCAAGATTACAGTACACCTAGTCATAGGAGTACATGACATCATTAGACAATATAAGAACTCTTAATTACAATGAAATCATAGGCCACACAAGATCATCTTCACTCAAGACACATTCCTCTTTGCATGATATATCATGCTTTTGCCACCAAACTTGTCTTAGCATACATGAATATGGGCCTCTCTACAAAAAATTTTCTTCAACAATCACCATGAATCAAACAAATATGAACAATAAGTAATAACTTCTGTACACACATCTTAATTGATCATGTTCTTTTAAATAAACAAAAATAGAGACCATAAGAAGACTCTTAAACATCATATTCCTTTCATATTCAAACAACTCCAATATGTTAGACCATCATCAAGATAAATGATATCTAATTCTCTCACTATCCTCTGAAATCAAAACTCCACCAAATCATGTTGAGTGTCTTCACTTCCCTTTGCAATCATCATGCTCTAATTTCCTCATATCATTACTCTGTTCCAATCATTGGATTCTCCTCTTAAATAACTCTGCCACTATTCATGAACTTCACTTCTCTCTCTAACATTCAGAGACTACCTCTGAACCCTCAAAAACTCACATCCTCTCTATGTGTTCATCATAGAACCATTAAAAACATTGACATCCTTTTGGTCATAGTCTATAAAAAATTCTCCTCAGCACATACTGTAAATCAGGCATCCATAATCCAAAAACTATGTGTTCATTCAAAAAAAGGAACTCAAAAAAAAAAAAACTCAAGAGAAAGAATAATCATCAATCCATGTAATCACTGGGTGTCAATCAATTAGCAATCTATTATAAAAACTTCCCAAAACTGTAATACATTTGTTTGACTATCAAGTTCCTTTCAAACCATAGATTTGTTGTATTTCAAATTGATTCTTAATAGTGGTCATTGATCTTAGGTTTCACACCCTACACTCTTTAAATATGAACCATTGATGGCTTTTCCCACTTTAAAGGATATTGGGTGTATCCAGAGCTTCGGTCACACTAGGAAAGAGGGCCAATGGTCCAATGTATTTGAAGACTCAAGTGGTCACTTAAGTGCACACTTAATCGATGATCCTAAGTCACTAACTAAATAAAAACAAAAGTGCTCCCCATCACAATATAAACCTTAGGTTATAATAAGGGTTTAAGCCTGGTAATTTAGGGTTTTAGAGAATTCTAGATTAGGTCTTTAGAAGTGTATTTAACAATTGTTATGAATATAAATTTCAAACCCTAAGATCTTCATACTGCAACCAACTGAAAAATACTCTAAGTACCGTTCAAACATAGAAATACATAGCAACATAACCCATACAACATCAATCATACTTGTTTCTCTTTTGAAGCACCCAAAACCATATATGTGAAGAACACATACCATAAGTATGATAAGCATCAACTCAAACTTGATTATCCAACCACCATCTTACATGATGAACAACATCTTACTTGTACTGACTGACATAGATGAAGCAACTCCTGCATTAAGGCATTCTTGAGGCATCAAATGATCATGAAGCATGGCATCAACTGATCATTTGATGAAGCATGACATAATCCTTGGACATTAATGAACAACAATGCCAAGTAACAAGTATCAATGACAAATACATCAACACCTTGTACCTCACTAAAAGATAGTCAAAAGGTCTTAAACTAGGCTTGTACAAGTTCCCTGAGGGTGTTCCATATATACACAAGGTACGTGGAGTCCAATCTATGAACACTAGTCAATTGAAGGCATGTGGCATAAGTGATTAAGAAAATACCAATTGACCTTGTGAACACACACTTATCCCACACAAACAAGATTAAGTATCTCTTAGAAAATGAATGTGTGTGAAAATGAGAGTAACTGGAGGATGGTTTTGACTCCCAAGATCATACTAAGTGCAAGGCAAGAGCATACACACCCCAAGTCACAATCAATCCCACAAAAAAAATCACAAAGGGTTTCAAATGATGTCTTTGATTAGCAAAAACCTACACCACACTTGTTAGTAGTTTGAAAGATTCTAACCTTTGACAAGAGAAATGCTACAAAACAAGTGTGAGGTCAAAATGACCAAATATAACAAAATTAGACATTACATGATAAATGACAAAATCAGATTTGTTGTGAGATTCTATGCAATTTAAAAAAAAAAAAAAAATCAAATTCTGATATGATTTACAAAATTTATGATCATTTGAAGTTTGCAAGTAAAGAGAGGGTTTGAAGAATTTTTTTTTTCAAAAGTACTCTTTTCTACTACAGATCTGAAAAAAGAATGATATCAAAAAATATATTTAACTATCTTTATTCACATGCAAAAAATAGAATGTGATTTTCTTACCTAGATTGCAAGAAATGAATTTTTTTTCAAAAGTCATTTGTCAAAAATTTCAAAAAAATTAGAATCACATGGTCAACTTCAAATCAGCATAACTCCTTCAATATTGATCCAAATCTTTAATTTGACCACTTTTCGGAAAGCTCGCGATGTCTTCTTTCAAATGAATTCAAGATCATCTTTCAAGGCCTGTGTGAGATACAAAACCATCTACAAAAAATTTGGCCCTAAATAAGGAAAATCAACAATATAATTTTTTTTCAACCTACAAAACCAAGGTTAGATCAAGAGACGTGGGTCCCACCAAGTGTGCTAAAATGTGTATGCAGGGATATGGAATGTAAACAAAGGAACAATATGCCTAAAAGTACCTATTCCATTTTCAACATAACTCAAGAGCTAAAGTAATCAAATCGAAACAACAAATAACAATATTTCCCTAATAGCCTTTCTTGCAATGAAAATGATATTTTGACAATGATTGTAATATGTTGGTTGCTCAAACTAGAAACATAACATTACTTGAAAGCTCATCATCCAAAATGACTTGATTGAGGCTTGATTTATGGATTTTTCGATAATAGGATGGATGGCTAACATTAAGACATGTGATGGATGGTTGAGATTAAGAGTTGACAATAGATGGCTAAGACTAAGAGGTGTGATATTAAATGGATGATTATGATTAAGAGCTAGAGGATATAAGCTTCTAGAGCATCCTTATGTGAATGACTAGGATGGAGAGATGTAGTATGAGATAAGTGGTTGAGATGAAAACTTAGTTTGACTTTTGGAACATTCATTTATTATTTGTGGCAAGTCATGTGACTATCAACAATTAATTAAATAATTAAATTATTTATTTAATTATTTGGCAAGGGTGATGAGGATAAGGACAAATAGAGAATAATTAATCAAATAATAAAATTATTTAACTAATTATTGGAGAGGGATGATGTGGGAAATACTAATTAAATAAATATTTAATTCATTTAATTAATTTGGCTAAAAGGGATAAAAAGGGATTAATTAAATAAATATAATTTATTTAATTAATTGGATGTTGGAGAAAAAGTATTGAATTAATAAAATAAATAAAGATTATTTATTTAATTAGTTAGATGATGGAAGGGGATATAAAAGAAGGTCCTGGGACAAGTGTGTCACAAAGCGATGGTCACTTTTAGGTGTCTACATAGTGTAATGCTATGACAAATGCAAGAGTGATTTTGAGAGTGACTCAATTAGATAAGGTTTTCTTTGTGAGCTTGGATGGTAGATAGAAAGGGGTCATTTTGGTCTAGTTTTAAATTTGAATTTGAAACTTAAGGGTTGAATTTATGGACGGGGAAATGAATTAAACCAAATCCACAGTTGCATGTTAGATCTTAGGAAATGAACTAAAAATTTATGGTTTGAGAATAATTTGGGTAGAGGTTAGTGTTGATGTGTGTTTTGCATGCAACAACTTAGATAAAATACTAAGTATCTTCTCTCTCCTGAAATGAATCAAATCCCAAATAAATAGTAAATGACTACCCCAAGCTCTATACAACTAGGTCTTGGCCTTCACAAGATACTTCAATTTTATGATGTGTATTGTTGTTCCAATCATTTGGATTTATCCTGATGCACCTTAAAAGCCGACATTCATTTAAATCCTACAAAAGTGTACCCTACCTTATGTTAAAACATACCTACTTCAAGCACAAAGTGGATATTATAGAGAAATGATTGTCATCGAGGTATGTCTCATAGGACCCAAAGTTCCTTCTAAACGAAATAGCCTTACAGAAAGTGGAATCCCGATGAGTTGGATATTACAGACATTTCATAGGATAGTGGATATATCTGCTTGAACACCTTATGCCCGCTTATCCACATGACATCACAAAACTCTACATCCAAACATATGAGGTACACTCCTCGTTATATCCTATGAACCTGCATTAATGGTAAACCCTTGGACATATTTGAGCTTGAAATTTGGGTTTATCCTTCATTCTAATTCTCTTGAAAGACAAGGATGAGCATTTGAGCACCATCGCACCAAGTGTCCAAGCAATCGATTGAGTTTTAGAAGTTGGTGGGCATCGAGGGTTAGGTTTTAAGTGTCACATGTAGGTTATTATATCACATCACTTATCATTGTGAAAATTTCAAATATGGATTCCCTCTTTCTATTGTAGAGTTTGCATTTTATTTTCATTTATCCAACTCAAAATTATTGAATGAAGAAACCCTTGGGAGAAATTTATAGTTTTTTATTAGGGTTTTATGTTTATAGTTGGGCTTGGTGTGTGGGTTTCATTAGAACGGTGGGGTTTTTTCACTTAAATCTTAAGAAGTCAATTAGGGTTTTGATCATGTTTTTTATCATTTCAAATGGTATTCATGGAACACCTTAGGCCATCTAGACTTGACCTTTAGGAAGAAAAAGGCCCACAAAAAGAAATCGATGCAAAATCCCTTAAACTCAGTCATTCACAAAAAAATCCCATTGTAGGAAATCTACCAGATGGACGATATTATCCATTTAGCATAATTTCCTCTGTTTATCCCTTGGGGTCACAAAAATCTATGGAAACTATCCTAAATGCTTTAATTTGTGCCTTGCGAGTATTCATACTACTTGTGGATATTATCCACTAAAGGACCTCCAGCATATCCGCCAGACCCTAGTTTTTCTGCAATGCATAATGGAGTCATTTTACGAGGTTCTGACAAGGTAATGGATATATTTTGTATGGTGAGATATCTTTGCAAATCCCATTGATCACTAAACACCCACTAAATGTCACTTCGATACCCTTGAGGGGAAAGATCTAGATACCAGATATATCTAGTAGACCATCGAGATCCCACCTATCTTATAGACCTTTAAAGTTTATTTTATCTGGTAAGTGATTAAACTCCCACTATATCTAGATGAGGCTAAAACCCTTGCCTAACTAGTTGAAGACCTAGAACCCACTTTTCATGAAAATGACTCCATATCCAATTAATGATGAAACATATGCTTATACTGATGAGCTGAGTTTGCCCACAGATCGAATAGGGTGCTTTGAATCCGTTGATCTACTTGACCCTCCTAGACCCTCTTTTGGTAAAATTACCTTGATATCATATTCCCAATAGAATCCCCATATGTCATGTTGCAACCCTTAGACCAAGGAATTGATAATAATGGGATCAATGAGTTTGCATTAGGATTTATTTCTGATTGCAATTGATCATGTTATTTGTTCATATCTAGATGAAGTATTAAGTTCTACAATTATGGTTATTGATATGATTTTATAATTACTCCTCAGAATTGGTTGTGGATTCAATGGATTTATTACTGGAATAAGTTGATTATAGGGTAGATAGATGGGGATCTAGTATTGATGTATGATTGTATTGGAGCTATTAGTTTGTATTATTCATTTGGGTTGTTTTTTGAGGATAAATGTCTTCAAGGTTGGTCAAAATGAAGTATGAGTTCAAAGGTGTCTCTCCGGCTTGCAAGATCACTTCCAACTAGAATAATGTTTTAGCTATATACACATTCAAATCATCTTTTCCATACTAATTTTTCACCATAAAATCCAATGTCTATGATCGATTTGATCCAAAGCCTCAAATTTGATGCTCCAACACAAAAGTCAATTTTGGTGGCAAGGAATATTCTAGCTCATCCCATGTAACTTCCTCAACAAGCTTCCCTTATTATCAAAAATTAATATTTTAGTTTACTTTTTGTTACTAACCTTTCCAAATATGACAAAAAGTAACTTTTGGAATAAAAAAATATTTAATATTTTCAACTACATCTACAAGCATTTAATTTTTGTAACTACAACTCCAAAAAGTTGTTGTAGTATGAAAAATATCCATAAAGTGGACATATGCAACTTTATCAAGTCATTTATCCATCATAGGTGGTTGTATCTATCTATTTTCCATGTGCAAATATGAATATGCAGCTGTAGGTGACTGATTTTGGCATTAAAAGTTCATTTCCAACCTTCATACTTCATGATTTCTCCATTTTTCCACCTAAAATTTTCATCTTAGACTTGGAACAAAAAGATGGGCACTTGTAGATGGTTGTATTAGTCATTTCCTTTGCTGCAAATCAGGTATGAGGTGGGACAATTCATCTTCCAATAGCTGCATGGCTTCATTCCTTTCATTTTCCATCATTTTGGGCTCTAAATGTGCATGCACAACTGTGACTTAGGTCTAATTTTTATGCTGCAACAACTCTTATGGTTTTTCCTTATCATCCTTGATATCATATTGGCTTCATTTTGTAGGTGCCGTAGGGGTTTGTGCAGGAAAACCAAGTTTCTCCATTGTTGGGACAACGGGACCGTGTCTCTAGGTTTTCACTCCTTCATAATAACTCCAGTTGGTCACCTCATAATTCCAGCCTCTTATACCTACAACCAACAAATCCAAGCATCAATTTCATCCAAGCATCAATTTCATAAAAAATAACTCATTTTCAATCAATAAATGTCAAATCGTATCCATTTTTCATAATGGATTTGACAAATAATTATTAAAGCAAGTTGTTCATTTTTTAAAACAAACTGGTAAACCTGCCATGAGAAAAAAATAGTCTGTTGCAACATCCATAACATTTATTTTACGATGTTAGTTTTTATAATATTTTTCGGGAAAATATAGAATTTATTTTTTTATAGCCACAAGAAACTAGCCATACCCAAATTGTAGATCTAGAGATATGATTGAATTACTAACTGTCTATCTTTGTTGCTATTTTTAGAGTGATGTTTTAATTAGGATTACAAATTTGTGGTTTCCCCTTAATTTCTTTGTTTTTTTATGCATCCTCTTGACCTTTCCATCCTTACTACATCCTCAAGCCTCCTATTATCTTGGAAGTTATCTTTGAATGAATTGTATCGATCAAAACAAAGTCAAAAATTTAATTCTTCATGGTTGTCCTAGGATTCCTGGGTTGTCAGAATTTAATTTTAGGACTTTTTTTTTACTATTTTAGGTGAAACAATGATCAGATTTTCCATTTAGGATACTTAGAAAACATTCTCCTTCAATTACCTTAGCCAATTATAAGGTTTTTCTCAAGCTTTTGTGGCATTTATGACCATGTATACACTGTTGTTTGATTATGACAGTAGTAGGTGGTATTTCTTTTTTAAGGAAAGGTGGAGAACCACCTATACTAATATATAATAATAAAAGAAAATACAAGAAGCAATGCTAGGCATAGAAAACTAGTGTAAAGAGGATCAAAGATAAAGGGAAGACAAAACCAATCTTATGTCTTGCCTTTCCTAGAAGGTGTTTGAGAATGGAGAAACATTTGGTGAGGGCTAGGAGCCCTTTTAGCTAGAGTTTTCTGATGCTAGACAAGATTTTGAGAACCTTCTTCATTTCCTGCCTCATAAGAGATATCATATAGTGTTGTGTCCCTAGTCTTCTTAGAATCTTTCATCTTGAGGGATGAGACCTTAATTGGGGTTGCAACTAATCTCTCATTTTTGATCTTAAGGACATTTTTCCTCACAAGCCAATGGAGGGGGGTAGTCACTAAAATAGTTGTAGTAGCCTTCTCTTTCTAATCCTAAGTTGGATTCTTTGGAGGATTTGATTTAGTTTTCTTTTCTTGTCCTGAAAGATAAGTTGTATGGGTACCTTTCCATCATGAAGCTTGATTAGTTGATTGTTTTTTTATGCTGGCAAAATCTGTAGCAACATGCCCTATTTCATAGCATCTTCTACAATAGAATGGAAGTCCTTCATAGTCCAACAATTGGATCCAAGACCACCCATTAACTTTTAGTATTATGTCTGTAGGAAGTTCCTTGGAGATGTCAACTTCCACTAACATTCATGCATAAGTAGTATGTGAAGCAGCCAAAGTAATTGGATCAATAGCTATAAGGATGCATAAGGAATTCCCAATGGTCGTGAGGCATGATTTGGTCCAAATTTAGAGTGGGAGGTTTGGGAGATGGACCCAAATCAACATGATATTGAATGATTAGGTGGTAGGATTGAAACCTAGGTGCCAAGGTTTAAAGTTAAGAGCATTTTCCCCTAATCCCATAAATTATCTATAAAGATAAAATCTCTATCTTTGGTAGAGTTAAACATGGCTATAAAGAAACCCTATGTGTTAGGATTAAGGTGCCATCAACCTTATAAATCCTATGTATTTAATTACACTTAATATTATTTGTAAATTATTCATAAGGGATGAAGTATTCACCTAGTAGCGATATTGTTTCAGCCACACTTTCGATCTTTGTACTCGACCAGAGGTGTGGGGGGATTGCCCCCCCCACTACTATTGCCAAGGGATCTAGGGGGCGGTGATAGCTTCTTAGCCCCCTTGGCGAGGGTTTGGGGTAGTGCCCGCGAAGAGAATTCTTAGAAAATTGTCTTGTAAAATATTGTAATTTCATACTCAATCTAGATCGTTCATCATTAGGTCACAAATCTAATAGTTGAGGTTATGTAAGGATTTTCTACCCTAGAAGGAAACACTCTTTTAAGAGGATATTGTATTATGCCTGTGGACGAGTATTATAGGCGTTGTAGGATTGAAGATCGAAGAGGAGATTCTTAGTGTTGTATTGTAAACTCTATTGAAATTAATACAAACTAGTGCATCTCTTCGTGTGTGGAGTTTTTTCTTGAAAGGGTTTCTCCATGTAAATATTATGTTATGTGTTAGATCTTTTGTTCCATTATTTCTTTGTGTTGATTTCATACCATCTCCATTTTAGTTCTACGTAATTTAATATCTATATTATAGTTGTAATATGTTTTCCATTGATAGTTGTTTACCTTCATTTCAAATATTTGGTATCAAAGCCTGGCCAATTTTGTGTCTAGGGTGGAAGTGTGAGGGTTTTTTGAGATGTAGTGGGAGTTTTTGTTGATTTTATTTTTCAAATTTGTGTAGAATCCATGGTTTCATCCTCATCCTGATTGGACATCAAGACATTCAATGGAATGGGTTATGGGCTATGGAAGCTGAAAATGGAGGATATCCTTGAAGAAATATATCAATGGTTGGCTACAACAAAAGAGAAGAAACCTAATATGATCAGTCAAGATGAGTGGGACAAGATGGACAAAAAGACAAGAGGAACAATCTAGTTATGCCTTGCAAACTCTATCCTATTGAATGTCTCTACTGAGAAGACTACACATGCTTTATGGAAGTGGTTGGGTGAAATCTATCAAGCCAATAGCCTAGTCAATAAACTACATCTCAAATAAATTTATTTTCCCTTAAAATAAAGGAGGGTGATTCAATAGCTGAGCACTGAAATACATTTAATTTGATTCTAAGTCAGTTAGCTTATGTGGATGTTGTGATAGAGGAGGAAGATAAGTGTATTATGCTTCTTTGTTCTTTACCTAAGTCTTAGGAAAATTTCACTCTTGTTATCACTGCTAACCTCGAAGATCTAAAGATGGATTCCCTTGTTGCAACTCTAATGTCATAGGAAATGAGGAAGAAGGCTATGGATAGCTTGATGGATGCTCTTAATGTCAGGGGGATGTCTAAGAAAAGAGGACCAAAAGGAGATCAAAAGGGGCCTAAGGAATCAAAAGTTCTATCTAAAAATCATGGGAAGAAGAACAGAGTTAAGTGTTGGAACGACGGTAAGAGGGAGCATGTGAAGAAAGAATATAGAAACCCAAAGAAAGAGTGGGATTCCTCTATTGAAAAGTCCTCAAATGTAGGTGATGAAGTTTTACTTTCTACATGTAAAGTTATGTCTAATGAATAGTGGTCGATTGGCTCAGGTTTCTCATATCATATGACTCCTCATGAGGAATGGTTCTCCACATATGAGAAATATCATAGAAGTAATCTATACCTTGAGGACAAATCTACATATCTGGTTGTTGGCCAGGAAAAGGTACGGTTGCATTTCAGTGATGGGAGGATTAAAACCCTCCCTGGTGTTTTACATATTCCTAGATTGGCTAGAAATCTTATCTCTATTTTGAAGTTGAATGATTCAAGAATGCAACATAACATTTGATAAGCATTGTTGTAGATTAGTGAGAGGAATCTTGGTGGTAGCTAGGGGAATAAGGATGGTAACTCTATTTAGGCTTGAGGCCACTACATTTTGTAGATCGACTAATGTAACTAAAACTACTAAAAATACATGTATGTTGTGGCACCACAGATTTGGCCACACAAGTGAAAATTATTTAAAAACAATTATCAATAAAAAGTTGTTGGATGGTTTCTCCTATTCTTATGAGCACTTTGATTTTTGTGAGCATTGAGTGTTTGGTAAATAGAATAAAAATTCTTTTTCCTTTAGGAAGCAATATAGTGAAAGAGAAATTAGAAATTATTGATTTAGATGTGTTTGGACCTATGGAAAATGATTCTATTGGAAAATATCATTATTTCATTACCTTCATTGATGATGTATCTAGATTCACATGGATTTATTTTATGAAGCATAAATCTGAAGTCTTCACTAAGTTTAAGGAGTTTAGTCTTCGTAGAGAACCAATTAGGACCTAAGATAAAAATATTAAGATTTGACAATGGAGGGGACTATTGCTCTAAGGAATTTGATGCATTCTATAAGAATGCAGGTGTCATAAGACAAATGATAACTCCATATACACCACAACAAAATGGTGTTGTAGAAAGGATGAACCAAACAATAATTGAAAGAGCCATAAGTATGTTAAGTGATGCACAGGTCGATAAATGCTTTTGTACAGAAGTTGTGAGTATTATTTGTTACTTGTTAAATAGATCTCCTTGTAAGTCTCTTGATTTGACTCCTTATGAAGTGTGGATAGGTAAGAAACTTTTTGTTTCACATTAAAAATTTTGGTTGTGAGGCTTTTGTTCATGTGCCTAAGGAAAAACAATCTAAGTTGGATCCAAAAACATAGAAATGCATCTTCATTGGATATCATGAGAATGTAAAAGGTTATAAGCTTTGGGGTCCTCTAAATAGTAAAGTTATTTTTTCTAGAGATGTGATTTCTAGGGAACTTAAAGCTATTTTTGATCCTGTACAACTAGAAGAAAAAGAATGGAAAAGAATAGTACATTTTGATTTACTACAGGAAAATGCACATCAAGAAGAACAAAATGATGGATTAGAGGATGGAGAGGAAGAAGAAGATTCAAGTGAAAGTTTAGATGAGGAGGACTCTATTGTTATAGAAGAATTTGAGCATACAAAAGAACATAACGAAGAATCTCTTACTCCACCCTTGAGAAGATCCACAAGACAATGGAACTAGTTGATAGATATAGCCCACCAGGTTTTTGTTGTGTATTTTCTTTATTGAGTACCAATAATGAACATAGATCCTACAGGGAATCTATTCATGCAGATGATAGTGAGTCTTGGTAGCTATCCATGTAGGAGGAGATGATGTCTTTAGACTCATGTAAAACTTGGGATCTTGTACATTTGCCCAAAGAAAGAAAGGCCATAGGATGTAATAAGGTCTTCAAGAAGAAGTTTGGAGTAGATGGTTCATTATAGAAGTACAAGGCTAGATTGAAGCCAAGGGCTACTCCCAGAGAGGGAGTCAATTTCTATAAAATTTTCTCTTTTGTTACAAAATTATATTCTAAAATATTTTTTTTATCCACTGATGGAGCTTATAATTTTGAAATTGAGAAAATGGATGTTAAGACAATATTTTTGCATGGAGAATTGGAAGAGGAAAATATATCCAATAGCCTGAATGTTTTGAGGTAAAAGGGAAGGAATGCTGGAGTACAGGAAACATTGAGGGGGGGAGGTGAATCAGTGTTTCAATAATCAACTACAACTCAATAGTTTTTCAAAACACATAATCTCTTTGTAATCATTGAATTTTCAATTTCAAAAGTGTAACCAAATGTGATAACCAATAGCAAATCCTTAAACAACATGAAAACTCAAATGTTGCAAAGTAGATAAAGAAAATAGCAAGACCAAATTGTATGGAACATAATCATCACATGGACCGCAAAAGAATCATAACATAGTATTTTTCATGAGTGGAAAACCCTCATAGGGATAAAAAACCACTTAGGAAAATGCCTCACTGGCTTAATAAAATTCCACTGATTATAGAGCCTCATTGGCTACTTTTTGTGTCTTACTGGTAAAACCTCATTGGCTACACAACATGCCTCACTGGCAAAGGAACCTCACTAGTTACATGCCTCACTAGAAAATACAACCACCTCACTGGCAAAACATTTTCACATCAAAATGATTTAGAAAGTAAAAAGATAGAGTATAATCTCTTCTTCAATACAAAGCATTTCTTGATTATATCATTTTCATTTGAGACTCAAGAATCTATATATCTGTAATTACAACCAACACTAAGAAGTGCTTCACAATTTCAAAATAGATTATTCATCAAATCTTTTAGTATAAACATAATAATGACTCTTTGCAGAGTATAAATTGTCTCATACTTATCAAACAACCATCTAACCAAAGCTTGAGCTCAACAATCTCAGATAAATAACAACATTAATCTGGTAAAGTACAAAATGGCTATATACCTTGGTCGGTTTTAGCTCGAAATTGAAAATAACTTACAAATCTCAACTGGACAAGTGAATCCTCAACTATCACTGAAAACTTCTAGGTCTCCAAGCTTGAATCATGATGAATGTTCCCAAATTTCAAACCCTAAGTCCATTTCTCTATCCACCAATGTCTAACTTTACATTATGCCCAATATTTCTTTTGTTTTCCACATTATACATCCTTACCCTAGTGAACCAATAACCCTAGAAGGGGCCGGTAGATACAATGTAATGAATTTCTTTCAACCTTTTCTTAAACACCCATGACTTGCTAGATAGGTAATGAAACAAAAACAACCTTAACTTATGATTGTTATCACATTGCATATTAAAACCACAAATACAATTGTGTATGACTTTGATGAACAAATCCATCCTAGTATAATGACAATGATAACCAAATTTTATTAGATATCAACCAATATTATATGCCCTTCAAATATGCATCAAGGTAAAAGACCATATTGACTTAAATGTCAATCCAATATCAAATGGGTCAACAAACTCCCTCTTTGGCATTGATGTCAAACATCCTGTCACTGTTCTCAAAAGATTATCATTTGTAGAAACATCAAGACTAACAAATGCATGAAAGAAATCATCATAGCTCATACTACATGATGAAATGAACCATAGATCATAATAGCTCATATTGTCAAATAGCTCAAACTATTAATTAAAGCATATGAACCAATGACAATTACTGATACTATCAATTCAATCATATGAACCAGTAATAGTTACTAAGTCAAATAAAACATGCATAACATCATGTCATAGCCATAAAAGAGATTATCACCACTGAATCAAAAGTATCACTTCTTATCAAGGGTTTCAAGGAAATACAATACCAACCACTATCAACAATACCAACCACTGTCAAGAGTAAGAAGCAACAACAACACTGTCACAACATATAAAGTGACTGTCAACTATACCAATACCAACCACTGACAAGAGAACACTAGAGCACTGTCAAGTATAACCAAACCAAACCTGTCAAGTATAACCAAATAGCCAATTGAATTATTCTCCCCCTTTTGACAACAATGCCAAAGTTCAAACGGGTACAAGTGAAAATTGCATAAGAATAGAGATAAGTCTTGCTTCTGAAGAGAAACAAAGCACCATTAGTAAGCCAAGAAGAATGCAGTGTTATTGAAACATAGATAAAGAAGCATACTATACTGTCAAGGCATCAAGCCTATCATCACATATTAGATAAAAAGCATTTCATAGTCACTATAAACTATCCACAATTGAACCACTCAGTATTCCATAAAACCATGCCAAGATGAGCACCGATCATTTGAATTTTAAGGAACTATCCTCCTTGAAGCATGAAACAATTCTACACTAGATACTTGAAGATTCTAACTATCCAAACATGGACAAAAAGTTATCATTTATATTGACCAAACAAAAAATTCATTCTCAGTATAGTCAACACTATTATTAGATCATGATCCAATAAGAATCACATGCACACAACCATTTCACTATTCTAACACACCAACTTGTCAAACCTTGTCACTTGTATGCCAAAACTGAATGAATTCATTGTTGCAAGATACTAGACATTGAAAACAGTAACTTAGCATAAGATCTGTTTAGTCAAGCTAACTGGTAGCTGCTAGACTATCAGCATAAGCCATAGTAAACTCCACTTCATAGTGTACATTGTTCATATTTGAAGAAAAGAACAATCCAATCAATGACAAACATACTCCACTTATCACCATTCACTCTCTTTAGTCTAATCCATGTAGCAACAAATAATTGTCAAAGAACCAATCTCTCAAGAAAGAGTTGAGATATCAACCAACTGTCAAGGCATTCCAAGGCATTATCAAATGACCAACTGATAGATTACCAACAACAAAGTGTCAATATTACCAATATCCATCAAAACCCTAAAAGCAAGTGCCAATTGTGAAATGCAAATACAATGTTATCAACTATTACCAACATAGAAACCTTAGAAAAGTAAACCAATAAACTCCATGTGTACTTCAACCATCAATAAGATGATCTTGAATTTCTTAAGGCAAACATCAATAAAGATTTGCATTGAAGTAACTCTATAAAGCAAAAAACATGAACACAATTTTGACACTTTACCACCAATATCGACATCAAGAACCACACCATGAACCGAGTGAAGAATCACACCCCTTATAGTCACTGATTGAGATCATTAGGTTCATTATGTGAGGAAAGACAACACTGCACTATTTTATCTACCTTATCTGTCATGAGAGACTTCACATTACAACACCATGTTGAAATATTTCCAATATACCACTCAAATGAGTAAGCACAAACTGTTCTTCAGTCCTAAAACACTATTAACTACCATTAATGCATTGTACTACAAAGATATCACCATAAACACAATGTAACCAATAAACACAGGGATATAAGATGGTATTTGAAGCACACCATAAAAAAAACACACATAAATGATTTAGTGAAGAGAAATAGGAGGAAGATCATCCAATCTCTCCCTCAACTGATCAACCATACTCATGCATTTGTTTTCTTGTAGATTATAAATGTTTCCTTTGGTCCTCAAACGTGCTGCAACAACTTCACCTATTTTCTTTCTAATCTCACATCCAAGAGCATCAAAAAGAATATAAAAACCCTAATCACAAATTTGAGTCACACTTAAGAGATTATGTTTGAAACCCTCTGCATAGTATAACTCATGCAAAGATATGTTATCATCCAAAGACACAGTACCTTTTATTGTGATTTGAACACAATCATCATTTCCAAACCATGCTAAACCACCATCACAATATTCAAATTTGATATAGTTGATTTTATCCCCTATCATGCGGTGAGAGCATCCACTGTCTACAATCCATAACTCTTTCTTCTTGGCATATAAGGTTGTTTGATCAAGCATATTTCTTGTCTTTTCATCAACCCTCTTTGGCTTCCAAATTAACTTTGCTTTATCAACATTTGTCTTGGAAAGGGTATTAGTTTTCTTTTGTTTTGTCTAAAAGAGTTTTTCATTCTAGGAGCTTGAGCTCCTTTTAGACATAACCCTACATTCACTTGCCTTATGCATGTATTGATTACAATAAAAGCAATGGCCAAAGAAATGCAGATTGCTGCTTTTTCCAACTAATAGTTTCAAAAAAATTTCATTTGTAACATTGACATGTTGAGATTCAATGTAATGTGAGGATTGGCCTTCCATAAACCCTAGACCAGTTTTATCTTTATGGTATCTTTGTTTACCTAAAAGATCTACTAGTTTGTTACTACTATCACACATGTCAAGCTCTTTTCTTAAGTTAACAATTTTTGCCTCTAAAGTGCAACATTCTTTTTCTTTGATCTCTAATTGCATTTTAGTAACTTCTAAAATTCCAATTTGGAGTTTCAGATCTGCAATTTGTTTTTTAGAGTTGTTCACCATACTTTCTAGGTTTTCAATGTCTTTCTAAATCTGATTTTGCTGTATCATAGCCTCCTCTTTGTGTTTCTTAATTTCACTTAGAGCACTTCTTAGCTCACCCTCAAAATCCACCTCAAGTTCAAATTGATCTACAACCTTTTCATTTTATTTTGATTTTGACTAATGACTGTCATAAATAGAGTTTCTTCTTCTTCTTCTTCTTGAATGGAGGCATCTATACCACTGTCTGTTAAATTAGCATCTTTGATGAACAGGCTTTTCTTCTTTTTGAAAACATTTTTCTTTTTAAAGTTATTTTGTTTTTTTTTCCCTGTATCTTATTATCATCTTCATCACTTTTAGAGTCTTTGTTAGGGCATTGAGCAGCATAATGCCCAATCTTGCCACAATTAAAACATTTAAAAGGTAGATTCTCTTTATACCTACATGATCCTCTCTTCAATTTGCTTACAAGAATAGATTCACTATCGTCCCCTTTTTCTAAATCAAGATTCATTGTTCTTTTTCATAGATTTAAAGGCAATTTCTTTGCTAGTGGGATTATCATTATAGATTATCATCTCATAAGCAGTAAAGATGTAATTAAGTTCATCTAACATGACTTTTCTTATATCCCTCTCTTCTACAACAGAAACTTCAGAATCATACCTAGGTGTCAGAGACCTTAGCACCTTTTTGACAATAGGTTGTTCTTCTAAAGTATAACCTAGACCATGAATTTGAATTGACTATTTCTTGAACTCTCATAAGGTAATCAACAATCTTGTCTTCCTCATTCATCTTTAGACCTTCAAATTTGGCTTTAAAATTTTGTAACGTAGCCTCCTTAACTTTTTCATCACCCTCATAGATACTAGATAGTTTATCCCAAGTAGACTTTGTAGTTTTACAATCCATGATTTTGACTATGATATCATTTGACAGCCCACAATAGATGGCATTTGTGGCCCTAGCATCACTATCATAGGCTAGTTTCTAATCTGGAGTAGAGGGTGCAGTTGTAGCAATTTATCCAGTTTCTTGCAATGCCAAACCTCATAGCCTAGAGAAGATAGATGACATTGCATTCTAAATATCCAAAAGGCAAAGCTAGTACCATCAAATAATGGTTCTCTAGAAGTAGAATAACCTTCATGATTCACCATACCAAGTACTCCACTAGGAAACCCCTAAGTTGGTTAAACTTTTGGCAAGTGTATGACTCTGATACCACTTGTTGGAGTATTGAAAACACTAAGATGGGGGGTGAATCAGTGCTTCAATAATCAACTAAAACTCAATAGTTTTTCAAAACACATAATCTCTTTACAATTATTGAATGTTCAATTTCAAAAGTGTAACCAAATGTGAGCCAATAGCAGATCCTTAAACAACATGAAAACTCAAATGTTGCAAAGTAGATAAAGAAAGTAGCAATACCAAATTGTATGAAACATAATCATCACATGGACCACAAAGGAATCATAACATAGTATTTCTCATGAGTGGAAAACCATCATAGGGATAAAAAACCACTCAGGAAAATGCCTCACTGGCTTAATAAAATCCCACTGATTACAGAGCCTCACTGGCTGCCTTTTGTGCCTCATTGGGAAAACCTCACTAGCTACACAACATGCCTCACTGGTAAAGGAAACTCACTATTTATAGATATGCCTCACTGACAAATACAACTACCTCACTAGCAAAACATTTTCACATCAAAATGATTTAGAAAGTAAAACGATAGAGTATAATCTCTACTTCAATACAAAGCATTTCTTGACTATCTCATTTTCATTTGAGACTCAAGAATCTATATATCTGTAATTACAACCAACACTAAGAAGTGATTCACAATTTCAAAATAGATTATTCATCAAATATTTTAGCATAAACATAGTAATGACTCTTTGCAAAGTATAAGTCTCATACTTATCAAACCACCATCTAACCGAAGCCTGAGCTCAATACTCTCAAATAAATAGTGACCATTAATCTGGTAAAGTGCAAAATGGCCATACCTTGGTCAGTTTTAGATTGAAACTAAAAATAACTTACAAATCCCAACTGCAAAAGTGAATCCTCAATTATCACCAAAAACTTCTAGCTCTCTAAGATTTGAATCATGATGAATGTTCCCAAATTTCAAACCCTAAGTCCTCTGCTCTATCCACCAATGTCCAACTTTACATTATACCCGATATTTCTTTTATTTTCCATATTATACATCCTTACCCTGTTGAACTGGTAACCCTAGAAGTGGCCAGTAGATACAATGTTATAAACTGCTTTCAACCTTTCTTTAAACACCCGTGACTTGCTAGATAGGTAATCAAACCAGAATAACCTTAACTTATAACTTTTATCACAATACATATTAAAACCACAAATACCATTGCGTATGACTTTGATGAACAAAGCTTCCCTAGTAGAATGACAATGATAGCCAAATTTCATTAAATATCAACCAACATTATATTCCTTACAAATATCCATTAGGGTAAAAGACCATATTGACATCAATGCCAATCCAATGTCAAAGGGGTCAACAAGGAACACTAGGTATGCAAGTTAAAAAGGTCTCTTTATGGTTTAAAACAGTCCCCCAGAATGTGGTATTATAAGTTTGATTCATTTGTTTTGAAATTGGGCTTTGGGTAAATGCACAAAGATGAGTCCACGTAAGGTGGAAGTTTCAGACTTAGAAAAAAATCCAAAATCAGGTAAACCAAAACAGGGTCCCACTTTTTATGAAATGGGATCCCGTTATGCTTCGAGATCCTGAGCCAAAAGCGAGATCCCATTTTCAAGAAACGAGATCTTGTTTCGTAAAAGGTTAAAATATTAACCTTTTATAAAACGGGATCACGTTTCTAGAATGGCATCCCGTTTCATAAAATTTGAATTTCTGACCCAATTTTTCCTATGGGTTTTGGGTCAGAAAAAAGGATTGGGAACTTGACCCTTGGCTTTGGACCTAGTTTGACCTGCAAGTTGAAGGTCATGTCAATGTCAAAATAAAATAGTGACTTTGGGCATATGTCTGAAGGCCTTTTTTGTAGAATTTTTGATGAAATTAAAACCCATTATAGATGAGACATTGTAGATTCCGAATATGTAAATTTTTTTTACAATTGGATTATTTTTCTATTTTTCAATTAAGTCCTAATGAAACAGGTTCATAAACTTAAAGTATTAGGATTTTTTAATATTTTAATAACTTTTTATCAAAATATTTTTTTTGTAAAAAAAATTAAACAAAAACGTACTTCACACAATTCTTTTCAATTTGAATTTTTTTTTTCAAAAATTGATAAGTTTAGGTCATCTTATGCGTGACGTACATGACGATTTTTTAAAACACCCAAAATGGCCACTAAAAAATTAATAAAAAAAATTCAATAAAAATTAAAAAAATGGAAAATGAGCTTCAGTGAGTTACAAATCTTTTTCAAAACGGATTCAGAAAAATATGATAATTTAGGTCAAAATATGGATGACGTACACGTACATGGTATAGCAAAAAAAGTGACTTTTAAATAGTGGTTTTTATAAATGCCTATTAAAAATCAATTTGTATCATTTGGGTATTAAAAAAAATTACATATTTAGAAACTAGACTCCAAGTACTACATTTCATATTTACTAACTTTTTTCAAGATTCCACCTTTAAGTGCTTCAAATTTTTTGGTCAAATGTGACAAATTCTGAAAATAAGGGAAAACACTTCCACTTTTTAGCCAAAAAGTAGACTCAACTTCTTGAACACACCCCTTTGTTAGAAGTGAATAGGATCATTGTGTCTACATTTGATGTATTGATGATCATATTCTGATTATTGCCTTGTATGTGGATGATATGTTATTTTTCAGTAACACCAAGGATATGATCACTGAGTTGAAAGCTCAACTTTTAGGTGCATTTGACATGAAGGATCTAGGGGTAGCCAGGTATATTCTAGGAATGGAGATCAAAAGGGATCGATGTAACAAAAGCTTTGGTTATCACAAAGTAGGTATGTGAATAATATTTTGCACAGATTTTGTATGTAGGATTGCAATCCAGTTAGAATTCCTTTACCAATTGGTACTTAGCTTTCATTAGATATGTTTCCTAAGAATGAAGATGATTTAGAGGATATGGCTAATGTATCAGATATTAGTGTTCTAGGAATTTTGATGTATGCAATGGTTTGAACTAGACCAAATATTACCCAAGCAATGGGAATTTTGAGTAGGTCTATGTCTAAACCTGGTAGACAACATTGGAATGATCCAAATAAGGTGTTAAGATATTTGCATGGTACTTATGATTATTTTTTGGTTTATTCTAGTACTAACAATGTGGATAAGACATTCGACACATGGGGTTTTGTTGATGTAGATTGGGCAGGTGACTTGGATAGTTGAAGGTCCACTAGTGGCTATGTGTTTACTTTGTTTGGAGGAGTTGTGATTTGGATGAGTAAAAGGAAGCCCACTATTGCTTTATCCACCACCAAAATAGAGTATATGGATTCTACTCATGTCTCTAAGGAGGCAGTTTAGTTACAAAGATTGTGTACATTTATTAGTTTTGATTGCAGGATTATTCAGATTGGTTGTGACAGCCAGAGTACAATATGTTTGGCTAAGAACCCCATGTATTAGGCACGGACTAAGCATGTGGATATTCAATACCATTTTGTTCATGAAATGATTACTAATGGAAATATTGAGCTAAAGAAGGTTGACACTCAAGAGAATGTTGTAGATTCACTTACCAAACCTATGAGCACATAAAATTTTGCATGGTGTAGGATGGCCATGGGCATTGTTCCTAGTGCTTAGTTGTTTTATGTTTTCTAATGTATTTACAATGTATGATGTCAAGTTGGAGAATGTTAAGCTTAAGGTGCCATCAACCTTGTAAATCCTATGTATTTAATTACTCCTAATATTGTTTGTAAATCATTCATAAGGGATGAAGTATTCACCTAGTGGCGATCTTGTTTCAGTGGGACTTTTAATCCTTGCAATCAATGGGGAGTGTGGGGGCTTGCCCCCACTACTATTGTCAGGGGGTCTAGCTTGGGGGCAGTGACAGCTTCCTAGTCCCTCTATAATGCCCACATCTTATCAATATGTGAACACGACATGACAATAATCCCAAAACATTTTTCCCTTAAGTCTTCCTTACCTATGCTCAAAACAACTCACTATAGGTTCAAACATATCCACTATAGGATTTATACATCCCATATCATGATGACATCATCTTATAATAATTTGTACATGTATGTAAGTGTATAATAGGCATAAGATCATGCACTAATAGAGGATAGAGAGTTAACTAATGTTAGACCATCATAAGGTTATACTTCCTTTACATAACTAATAAAAATAAACTACTAGACTAGGGTCATAAAGATATTAATTGCATCTAAAAGAAATATAGATAAATATACTAACTCATGCCATCTATCATATAGATTCTATGTATAGTTATCAATATTGTACAATAATCAAACTAGGTGTGAACCTTTACTATAATACAAATTCAATATCAACCTATGAAACAATAAAACATCATATGATGTGAAATCTTATTAGCACTAACTTGGGATGTGTTTAACATTGTGGAAAATGGTTTCTTTTAAGTATTTCAAATATTTTTCTCAAGCTAAATGGTTCTCTAATACCATGCAAAAGGACTCGGTTTTAATTTAATCAATAAATAAATATGGTCAAATGTAAGTCAAATATGTTGTAAACATAGTATATAAGACAATATTTTTATATATTATTGCCAACTTAATAAACATGATATATGTTAATGAGGAATTAATGATTTATCAATATGTTAAAACAAGGTTTTATAAAAAAAAATCTATTCAATTAGATGATAATGCTAACATATATGTTTACATACATACATACATGCATACATATATACATACATACATACATACATACATACATACATACATACATACATGCATACATACATACATACATACATGCATGCATGCATACATACATACATACATACATACATACATATAACTAATCTGGAATGATGTTTTTGCAATTCCTTAATGCACATATTTTTTCTGTGGAGGAAGAAGATAATTTACAAAAGGTTAATTTGTTAAATGTAAAAAGGGAAGTAAAAAAACATATAATTTTTGGGGTACCTATATGACCATATAAAAGGTTTAGAATTAAATTATAGGTAAAATTGGATGCAAAACAAATGATAATGAAATTAGAAATATAGGACGGGGAATAACTGCTAACTCCTCCAATTTTTTATGTCACATAAAAAGCATTAGATTTAAAGCCAATAAAATAAAGAAACTATAGAAGGGTCTAGATGACCTAGATCAAAGGGTGGGTATGATTTCTCATCCAAGGGATGAGATTCACCCCTATGGTTGATTCTCAAACCTAAATTTGCTTCTACTTTTCCCTAAAATTCATTTCTCATTTTTTTGTTTTTCTACCTCATCTTGCAGGGCAATGGCTAGAGGATAAGGGAGTCTGAAATGATGGCATTCCATATTGTCATTCCTCCAAGACAATCTCTTGAGTCTCATTCTCTCATCTATTTAGAAATATTAATAGATATTGATACTCCATGTTACAACATGTTGAAAGATTCATCATTTCAAGCACTTTTCGTTGTGAAATCATTTAAAAGGTAATCTCTACAAAAATGCTTCACAAATCCTCAAATTTTTCCATCCTAGGTAGTTTCTCAGACCTTAAAGAACTGGAAATGTGAACCCTCTTTCTCTAGCTAAATATTCATTTGTAGTATCTTGGTTATGTACATTTCACCCAGTTTTTGCATGTCAGTGGAGCAGATGTTATAATGGCAAGAATTGGTAGCACGTGAGCTGGTATCAAGTTTGATTTGATGAATCTCAAAAAAATCCATGTAGATATTTCATCTTAGAATGATAGAGAAGTAGCTCTCCTAGGTTTTCTTCTCAGATATGCCCTTTCATTGAGAGCTAATAAACTAACCTATGCTAGTGTCCTATAAAATATGAAATTCATGACTCAAGTCCTAGATTTGAAGCAAGCATCCTCAGATGCAAATAGAAGAATATCTTAAGGATAGTGAAAATTTGATACTATTTGCATAGATTCTAAAGGTTCTATATGGTGATGATTTGAGCATTAAAACCTATGTTAAGTTGATATAAATGATTTAACACATGAAGCTTATACTTTGAATAATAAGCATTGTGATGTTGTCTTTTATGCTATGAAACTACATTACATTGAAAGGAAGCTAGGTGTGCAGAAATCGCTTCCTACACTAATCTCATGAGGATAGGGCTATGCAAATCAATTTAATCCTTACAACTACAGAGACATAGAACATCTAATAGAGATAAAGCAGCAATACACATGAACCAGAAAGAAGACAAAAGAAGAGAGACAAAGATATAACATGGGGAAAACCCTTATCGGGTGAAAAACCCTACACTCAAAAACCTACACAATGTATTATTAAAACTGAGTAAGGTTTAGAATACACTTACAATGCAACTTCAATGGTCTTTGACACTCATATCTAGAGTCAATTTGGCAGAGTAACAGTACCTGTAAATCACATACATCTTCTCTTACACAACATCCAAGATGCTGACACATGGAAAAATTCTCCTACAACAAAGTGGGATGCCTATCTCCTCATGTGAGGACAAAATTACAAGTTGTCATCTTCCATGTAGGATGACACATCACCGTACCACATCCCACAAAATGACAATATGGAATTTATAATTAATTTACAACATAGGCAATGAATAAATAAATACAAACATAAATAATTCAAGGAATTACCAAGATTGAGACAGCTTAATTCCCAACATTCTCCCACTTGTCGAACACCTTGTAAGAGCCAATAGAATAACATGATTTAACTGCTATAGGCCGAGAGGCCCATAGACTCTGAACAACATCTGAACTTCTCTATGCCTACTGGTTTCGTCAATGCATCTGCAACATTCTTCAAAGTATCTACCTTCTCCAAATTTACCTTCCCATCCTCTACCATGTCTCTCATGAAGTGAAACTAAACATCAATGTGCTTTGCTATGGCATGGAAAGTTGGATTCTTTGAAAGGCAAATTGCACTCTGATTGTCACAACTGATCGTGATTTGACCTGCATCAACACCAATATCTGAACACAATCTCTTAAGCCAAATGGATTCCTTACAAGCATGAGTTGCTGCCATATACTTAGCTTCTGTCATGGAAAAAGCAACCACTGGTTGTCACTTACTCATCCAACTAATAGCACCACCAAATAGTGTAAACACATAAGCACTGGTGGATCTCCTACTGTCAATGTCACTTGCCCAATCTGAATCCACAAATCCATGAATATCAACAGATTGCGGAAGTCCTGTAGCATTACCATGATAGCATATGGAATACTTAGAATTACCCCTCAAATATCTGAACACTCACTTAACTACATCCCAATGAACCCATCCAGGATTAGCCATAAATTGACTAAGGACTCCCACTGCTTGGGCAATGTCTAGTCTTGTGCAGATCATAGCATACATCAAACTACTAACAACACTAGTATAAGGTACTTTGCTCATGTCCTCCACCTCACTAGGAGATTTTGGACAGTCCTCAATAGATAACTTTGTCCCCAAATAAATAGGAACACACAATGGTCTACAATCTACCATGCTGAACCTATCCAACAAAGTTTTCACATACTTACTCTAGCTTAACCAAAGTTTTCTGTTGGTTCTATCTCTTCTTATTTCGATTCCTAGAATGTACTTGGCTACCCCTAAATCTTTCATTTCAAACTATGCTAACAACTAAGATTTGAAATCAGAAATCATATTCTTACCCTTCCCAATGAGCAACATATCATTAACATATAGTGCAACAATGAGAATACGATCACCATCAAACTTATAATACACACAGTGATCCGATTTTGATCTCACAAATCTAATAGACAACACAAAGGCATCAACTTCAAGTACCATCTCCTAGGGGACTTATTCAAACCATACAAAGGCTTCTTAAGTTTGCAAACCAAATTTTCTTTACCTTTCACCATGTAATGCTCTAGTTGTGACATACAGATTTCTTCCTCCAAGTCACAATGAAGGAAAGCTATCTTCACCTCCATCTGTTCTACCTCTAAGTCATAAGTTTCTGCAAGAGAGACATGAATCAAATGGATGTCAACTTTACAACAGGAGAGAAGATCTCACCATAATCTAACCCCTCCATTTGTGAATACCCCTTCACAACCAATATAGCCTTATACTTCTCAACACTACTATCTACACCAAATTTCTTCTTGAACACCCATTTGCATCCAACGGGTTTCCATCCACGAGGCAAAGGAACCAAGTCCCAAGTTTGATTCTTTTCCAAAGAAGCCATCTCATCCTCCATGGCCTCCTTCCAGGAACCTGCATCTTTCATGTCCATAGCCTCTGATACAGTTCTAAGTTCATCACTATTAGTAAGCAAAGCAAAAGCACAACTAGAATCAAGCAATATAAAACCAAACCTTTCAGGTTGCTTTCTTATCCGTGTAGACATCCTCAAGAGCTGAGGTTGAGGTTCAACTTCTTCATTTGAGATTTCAGAGCTGTAAGAGCTCTCCTCATCACTAGGTCCAACATTGTCTTTTTGTTCAGTGTTCTTAGGGGTAGCAGGAAACTGAACAACATCCTCTTTCTTTTCTTTTTCTTATGGCTGCAAAAATAGTGGAAGAAGGTGTAAGCTCTATGAAGATGACACTTCTTCTATACATCACTTTTTCAGCCACAGGGTCCCAAAGCTTGTATCCTTTCACATCGACACCATAGCCAATGAAGATACAGTTAATAGCCTTGTTCTCCAATTTTGACCGCTTCTCCCTAGGCACATGTGCATATGCCTCACAACGAAAAACACGAAGATGCCTTATTGAAGGCTTTCTACTAGACCACACCTCCATGGGTGTCTTTCCAACAAGAGCTGATGTATGAGATCTATTTACAAGATAGTAAGCAGTGGCAACATCTTCAGCCCAAAACTTTTGTTCTAGGATAGCTCCACTAAGCATACTCCTAGCCTTCTCCATCAGTGTCTGATTCATCCTCTCTACAAATTGATTTTGCTGCAGGGTATATGGAGTTGTCTTATATCTTTTAATCCTAAGTTCCTTGCAATATTTATCAAATTCTGTAGAACAAAACTCACCACCATTGTCAGTTCTCAAACATTTAATCTTTTTATAAGTCTAATTTTCAGTAAAGGCCTTAAACTCCTTAAACATACTATAGACTTTAGATTTGCTTCTGAGAAAATAAATCCATGTCCTTCTACTGTAGTAATCTATGAAAGATACAAAATATATAGATTTTGATAATGAAGGAACATTAATAGGACCAAATACATCAGAATGAACAAGGTCCAACACACTAGAAAACTTATGAGAACTTGAATAAAACTAAATAGGGTTTTGTTTCCCATATATGCAATGTTCACAAAAGTCAAAGTCAAGATTACAATCATCTAACCCCTCAATGAGGTTTTTATTTTTTAGGGTATGCAGACCCTTCTCACCAATGTCACCAAATCTCTTACGCCATAACATTGTCTTTTCAGCAGGAAGCTTAACTTCCAAGGCATGGTTACAACCATCAAGATTAGTAACAATAGATTTATTCATTGCTAGTTCAGATGGTGGGGATGAAGTGACTTTTGCCCTCTTCCTTGAGTCAGAAGAACTGTTGCAATGTGAAATGCATACATCCAACTAGAATAGAGTACCTCTCCTAGTACCCTTAGCAAGCACCATAGCTCCTCTAGTCATCTTGCATCCTTCTTTCAAAAAAACAACCTGCACACGTGCATCATTCAACATACTTACAGAAATAGAAAGTAGGTTATGTACTAAGCCTGGGATGTGCATAACCCCAGAGATCCCCTTCACTCATCCATGAGGGAATCATATAGAGACTCTTCCACAATCAACAATCTTCAAATGAGAGTCATCACCCAAGTACACCTTTCCACCATCGAACTCCTCATACTTAGTGAACCAGTCTCAATGCAAGGTCATGTGGAATGATGCACCAAAGTCAATCAGCCACACATCATCAGATGCATGGGTTGCCAGGGCTGCAATGAAAACATCACCATCATCTTGTGACTTGTCAGAATCTGAATCTGGAGTTTTCGTCTTCTTTTTCTTTTCTTCTTTGCATTCCTTTCAGAAATGCCTAGATTTACCATAGTTCCAATAGATAGCCTTGGACTTTCTAGGAGATTTGCATCTCCCATGGGATTTAGATCTACCCTTATCAGCTTTCTTGTCCTTCTTTTTCCCTTTCTCCTTGGGTTTTCCATGAACTACAAGAGCCTCTTTGGGTGCATCAAAAGACTTTCTCCATATCTTTTTTGATAATAGTGAGGAAACCACTTTCATCCATTTTGAATGTGGATGTGGTGCTTCCAATAGCCCTGACAAGGTGATCCCACGAGTCTGGCAAAGAACAAAGCAAGGTCATACAATGATCCTCATCCTCCATCTTCACACCAATGGATATCAGTTGTGCAACTCGCATGTTGAAAGCATTCATATGTTCTGCAACAGATCCTCCATTCTCCATTCAAAGGGAAAACAACTTTTTTCCCAGAAAAAATTTTGTTAACCAGGGATTTGGCTTGATACACATCTCCCAACTTCTTCCAAAGCAAGTTTGCAGTAGTCTCCTCATGGACTTTTAACAGAACAGAATCAACAAGACTAAGTCTTATGAGACCCTTAGCCTTCTGATCCTTGAGATCCCAATCATCTTGTGACATTGCAGATGGTTTAGTTCCATTGATAGTTTCCAAGAGGTCTCGATCAACAAGCATGTCTTCCATCTTGAGCTTCCACAACTTGAAATTAGTGCCATTGAAATTCTCCACCTCAATCCTTCCAGATGTGATTGCCATCTCCTTGCTACAATAGAATTCAAAATACTCTGCACAGACTTCCACTCAACTTAAGATTAGCTCAAAAAACCCCTACCCAACAGCTAAGACCAAAATTGGCTAGGCTTTGATACCAACTGAAAGGAAGCTAGGTGTGTGGAAATCGCTTCCTACACTAATCTAATGAGGAGAGGGCTATGCAAATTCAATTTAATCCTTAAAACTATAGAAACATAGAACATCTAACAGAGATATAGCAACAATACACATGAACCAGAAAGAAGATAGAAGAAGACAGACAAAGATATAACATGGGGAAAACCCTTATCAGGTGAAAAACCGCACTCAGAAACCTACACAATGTATTATCAAAACTGAATAAGGTTTACAATACACTTGCAATGCAAGCTTCAATAGTCTTAAACTCATATCTGGAGTCAATTCGGTAGAGTAACAGTACTTGTAAATCACATACATCTTCTCCTCCAAGCACCTGTTTATATAGAATATACAAGGCAAAATTGGTCCTATCTTGGAATGGGCGTCCAACTTGGCCTCATGGCCCAAAACCCACACCTAAGGACACTTGGTCAACATTGTAGAATGTGCCTAACACTTGTCCATAGCTCCCATCCCAAAGAGGTCACCTATTTCTAAAATGGCCTATGATAGATGCTCTTACAACACTTACGACCGTCATAGAATTTGTCATAGCAGTTACAAGTTATAGATGTAAGAGAATCTATCATACAGAGGCTATAAATAGCATATTCTCTTAAAACATGTCATAGTCCACCTTGGGGTTCCCAAATATGCCTTTTTCAAAGATGGTTCATTACACATGTCTTCACTTGTCTTACAAGCTTCTATTTCTGACTCTTACATGTCATAAGTTTGTCATAGGAATCCATCATAACCATTTCAGTCAAACATTCCCTTACACAACATCCAAGATGCCGACACATGGAAAAATAATCCTACCACAAAGTGGGACACCTATCTCCTCATGTGAGGACAAAATTACAAGTTGTCATCTTCCATGTAGGATGACACATCACCGTGCCACATCCCACAAAATGACAACATGGAATTTACAATTAATTTACAACATAGGCAATGAATAAATAAATACAAACATAAATAATGCAAGGAATTACCAAGGTTGAGACACCTTAATTCCCAACATACATGACTATGTCTTGAGTTCTAAATTTAGGATAAAAAGTTATTTGGTGCTAGTAATCATTCTTATATTGAGTTCATAAACATGTAAAGCTTATACACATTTTTTCATCTTTAGGGATAGTAGTCATGTGGTGCATATATTTTTGCATACTAACATTTGCATAAGAAAGGAGGAGCTACAAAAAAAAGATTAAATGAATAAAATAAGAGAGAATTGGAAGTATGTAAAAACACTTCTGTAGAAGTATTCTATGTAAAACAAAATAACTACAACATTCCTCTAGAAGTATTTTATGCAAAACAAAATAGCTACAACATTCCTTCCTCATGTAATGTAAAACTGAGTACAACAGAAGTCTATCTAAGAGACAATTAATATTAGTTTATTTATTTTTTCTCCTTCGCTAATACACACACACACACACACACACACACACAGATATATATATAAATTATAGGAAACTTCCTTCATCTAAATCTATCCTAATAAAAATATACAATAGTATATATATCATTTGCAGTGTACATAATTTTCCTCAAAGTCATCTCTACATTTTTTTAAGGCAATTAACACAACTTACAGAAATATTTGTTTTAATCCAAGGTAACCTAAATTTCATCATCATAGAAAGAGATACTTTATAAGGTTTCTTCTTTTGATCAATATATTTCCTCCTTTTAATCTCTATATCCATGTAGAACTTGCAAAAAAAATTGTCTACAGCTAGTAGAAGCTCACCTCCTAGCCTTGGAAAGTAACTATCCACCCCTGAGCTAGGGGAAAATATAAGGAGACTAAGGTAAAACATTTATATAGCCATATTTCCCAAAAAATAGAAATACACAGGTATTCCAATTTATTTCAGTAACAAGTTTTGTACACTACTCACTCACAGTTTAGTAACAAGTTTTCCACACTACTCACTCATAGCTTGACATAGTAACATTATTCCAGTTTAAACACAATACATACACATAGGTTGAAATGCTCAAACTTCACAATAGGGATTCCTCTTTAATCCCTCTAAATAGGGGAGAGAGAACATCAAACCTATAGGGAGAAGAATTCATAGCTTCAAGAAATTCCAGAACAACCTTCTCCATTATCGCTTCCTTCCATTCCACAACTTTCTATTATTACTTCCATATGGGTATTCTTATCCCAACTAAATTCTCCAATCATGTGTACTCTTACCTAGCTAAAATATCCAAACACTATATGGGTAGTCTTACCAATCCTAGATCTCCCTACAGGCACATCTACTCCCTCTACCCCACACAAGGAGTGCACACAATAATAAGGGCAATTCCTGATAGCGCACATTCAAAATCATGATAGTATACATCATAGCATAAAATAACTCAATAAAAACATATTACATTCACAAAAATTTCAACTCAAGGATTTGTTTCCTCATATTTTCCAAACAACAAAATTTCAATTAGATTTCAAAAATTAAAATCCTACCTTGTTGGCTCTAAAGAATTAGATGTAGATTGGTTTAAATCCATGATCCACTCCCTCTTCTCCAACTTTTCCCTTTCTTACAATCCCCTCTCCAACACAACACAACAAAAATAATCATTCCCCCAAAAATGGTAAAAGTAAAAGTGCCCAGTAAACAAAATAACCAGAAATAATCCCCCTTAAAATCCCCCCAAAGATGATTTTCAAAACTACACATATCTAATTGTGATGTTAATAAGTGTCTTCTATTGGCTATTCCACTTTTTATTTTCAAGAGACTTACACCAAATATTTACCTTATGACTCAGTTTCTTTCCATTTTCATCACCCTAAAAATAATGAAAATAAAGTGTCCATATTTTCTTTAATTTAAAACTTATGCCCTTCAAAAAGAGCTAAGACCCTAGCCTAATGACCTAGGCTTATAACAATACAAACTATGAGATAAATTTCCATTTAAAATAGGTATAAAAGCCTTAACTAGGATAAGTAATTGTTGTCATGAAGGATTGCGCCCTGAATGCTAAGCCTTTACAAGCTTGGTAATCCCATGCAACATGGGAATGTTCTCAGATGTGGGTCTGTCTATTTCAAGAATGAACCTACGAAAGAGTCAGATCCCTTTAAAAAGCCCCTTTAGATTTGTATCTTGATCAAGAAAAGAGATAGAAGAATGCTATATAAACTAAAAAAATCTCTCCAAAAGGGGGTGATGCACCAATATTTTAACTTAAATTTGAATATGATTCACAATTACCCTTCAACAAATTTGTCCATACAACTCAAACTGATAAATTTCACCACAAAAGTGTTTCATAGAAAAGCCTGAAAGAACTTGCATAATCTATGATTTGTAATGAAATTTGTACTTTGTATACTTGCATTCAATAAAAATGAGACAGAAGAATTTAAAGGTTTGAAAATAAAACACAGAAAATCCTTTATCAAATCACTCAAAATGAAACAAGACACCTGAATCTAAATAGATGAACCCTAATTATATTGAAAATAAAAGGAATCTCTGTAAAATAACAATGAACTGCTAGAAAAGAAAAATGAACTAATGCTACTAAAAACTGTAAAAATGGCTGAGTTATAGACAATCTCCTCTCTGTAATATGCAAAGGCAAAAAAGCAAGAACTAACTTAAAAAAACATAAGTTTTTTTTCATATGATACAAAATTGTCCCCAAAAGTGAATGGGTAGTCAAGTCCAGCTCAACTGAACTCAAAAATATGCATGAATGAGTTTGAAAAAGTAACTCCAAGTTGATGGGTGAGCACAAGTGAAAAGCCTAAAATTTAGGCCCCAATACTCCTCCAAGATGAGCAAAAATAGCTCGAAACTCCAAGTCTTAAGGTCCTTGACCAAGAAACTGCCAAAAATAGTCATGTCAAAAATAGAACTCCAAACATCTCTCCCTGCATGACCCTACACTTTAGTTCGACTCCTCTCCTATTTTCATGTGCCTTGAAAGACTTCTGATCAAGTCCAGAATGGTATTTTTTGGAAAATATTAAAAAATTAAATTTTCAATTTTTTTGATATTTTCTACATCTTAGTAAATTGAATTTTCGGTGGCCTTTGAAGTGAAATCAAGACAATCCACCACTGGGTAGCATTGGTGTTAGCCTTAGCAACCTAGAACTCAAGCTAGATAATTGGGTAGCATTGGTGTTAGCCTTAGCCTTAGGAGTTCTAACCCTACCAAAAAGTGTTTTTATTTTAAAAAGAAGATAGATGAATGGTCTTCAAGTACCTATATCTACACAGTGAGAAAACATGTTAGATAAAATGTAGAGGTTGAAGCCTCTCTCTTGACTATTTTCATCTGATATTCTCTTCCTTTCTATTTTATTTTAAGCCACTTGCTTCCTAAAAGCATTAGAAAACAACACTTATAGCCCAGCCTAATTGGGCTGCCAAGCACAATTTGGTAACAGTAGTTTCATATTAGAAAATGGTCTATTTACACATACTCACAACCAAATCATGCAATGAGAATAGTGACGATCACAGAACATAGTAGTCATAATAGTGGCAATACAAAACACATTATATATACACAACATAATGAACCTAGGTGTCTCCAAATAAACCCATCACATAACATAATAGTCATAACAGTGGAAATACAAAACACATTGTATATACACAATACAATGGACCTAGGTCTCTCCAAATAGATCAGGTCGTCTTAACTAGTGAATCTCAAGAGGGTCTCCAAGTGTTTTCCCCACATTTCCATAGGTTAAAGATACTCTACACACTTGTTTTTTCAAATTGTCAATTGTAATCAAAACAATAATAGCCAAAGCGTTGATAACAACTTTAGATCTTTACATCTGCCTCTGAAAAACTTGTTGTATGCTAATTTTTCCCTTGTGTCTATTTTTCCAACAAACAGTCAAGTTAGCTAAACATAGACTTGATCTGTTCCTTTGTTTATCATATTATCTCAGAAAGTGTCATCTAGTCTATCCCAGACACTTCTAGCTACACCAGTCATTGCATTAAGAGCCTGCTTTATTACTTGTGCTTCATCAGCACCTTTGTTGGTGGATAAATAGTTGGTTATCCAAGCTCACATGGCATCAATACCTCTCATGTTCTCAACATCCTCAAAACTGTAAAAGTTTACGAGGGGAGGTGTATCAGCTTTCAGATTTTGTATATTTTTAAATGGGTCAACTAGGTTGGACCCATTAGGGTTAGAACCACTACTGCAAGCCATTTGAACTTTCCTTTTTCTCTTTCCCCTTCGGTAGTATCTCTTAATGTCCCTGAGGAGGGATCATAAATCTTTTCTATCATAGGTTGTTTCTTTTCTATCATAGGTTGTTTGACAACAGTGGATAACTTTGGTCCTTCATGTTGTGCCTGTAGATATCCTTCAGCACTATAAGGGAAATTCATTGTTTTCACAGTCTATTTCTATTTAACAGTCAGGACTACAGACTGAATATTGGAAGATTATTATGTGATAGAATCTCCTATTAACAATTGTGATTGAGCTATAGAATACACTTCCTTAAGAACCTCATCTAATTTCTGTTCATTGTGCTTAGCATGCAGGTTGCTATTTGACAACTGTGCTTCAAGTACATCACAATCTAATTTCACTTCACTTCTAACTTTCTACAGAAGTTCTCTATTTTGTTCCAATTGCCATTGATTAGCGACCCACCACATTTCGGCCTACTTCTAAAAGACAGCATAGTGAGCTTTGAGCTCCTGAAGATCTTTGTTGATAGTGGCCATCCACTAGGCTGCGAGACACTTTTCCAAGGTCTCAAGAGTGGAGATAAGAGAATGGAAATTCTCTTGTGAACTCAAACGGGCCTTTCCAATTTTGATTGCTTCAATCTTATGCCAGATCTTTTGATCTACTGCTAGAAGCATGGACTTTCTTAAACACAGGTTTGTCCAGTTGAGCAATTTACTCTGACTGGAGCCCTGAATACTTTCTAAGATCAGAAAGATATGCATAGGCCAGAAATCAGCCTAGTATTTACCCGTGGTATCATACAGCATGAAATCCTTGAACGGAGGTATAAATCCGAGTACTTGGCAAGGACTGGCAGGTGTACTTATGACTTTCTCATTTTCTTCAGTTATGGCCTGCTCAGGAAAGGTTGCTTGCTTGGTTGAGTACATACGAATATGCCCTTTCATGGGTGGATTAAATACAAAGGAACAATCTTCACATTTCCACATTCCATTGTCAAGTTCCGAATATTGGGAATGTGAACAAGATGATTTAACACTAGATCTACTAGCAGGTGGGGTAGTAAAACTACTAGTTCTAGGCTGGATCACAAGAATATTCAATAATTCTTCAAAACCCTTAGCGGGTTTATATCTGGTGCTTTGTGTGCATGGCAACATAGATGGACCAAGGTTATTATAATTGAATACCCTTTCAGTTCTCATAGACGGACTGCTTCTTATGACAGGCTGACGCCCTGATGAAAACCATATAACGGCCTAATCATCTATTTCTTGGATTGAAACCCCTCTCAACTGTGGAGGCTTTTCTTCTGGAGGTTGACAATTTTGATCCCATAGGTCTAGAGCCCACTCTTCAGGTAACTTTATGTCCTTATGATGGACAATCTTAGGAGCAATGAGCTATCTGCTTTCACTAGTAGATTTCCAGATGGTTGACAGACCTTCAATACCCTGAGCCCTTCTAGGATTAATCATCAAGGGAAGAATCTTGTTGTATAATCTATAGTGAATGACGAAGGTGAGGGAATGGTGGACAGATTGAGTTTTCATATAAAGGTTCATTGTTTTGAATTTATATTCAAGAACATCCTTTAGGTTACCATCCTTTAAACTTACAAGGAAATCTAATAGACAACCAATATATAATGATCCCTTAGACATGGAATCACAAGAACATCCTAACAAGGAATGGGACAATTTGTAGAACCTGGCATTCTATAACATCATTAGGATAATAACAGGTAAACCTTTATGGTAATCACTAGTTATTCCTATTCTAACATAGGACATGTGCATAAATTATGGATTGTCTGGGCTAGCTAAGGCATCTTTTCTAAACTTAGCTACTTTAGCATCAGAGATTAAATTTAATTTTCCTTATGTACCTTCTGTGACAATGTGTTGCAGTGTAGCAACATGACACTTTTGAATAAACTTGTAACCAAACCACTTCTTTAAACCAGTAGACTTATTGAACATATCGGTTAAACTACTAGGAACATCTTTATATATATCATGTGCTTTAATCTTAGGGACTTTAAATTTTGACTCCGTAAATTGATCAGAAAAACTATTAACCAAAGCATTTCCACTATTCTTAGGCATACTAAAAGTACTTTCATTTTCAGCAAATAAATTTGTGAACTTAACTTTAGAATTGCGATCCATTATGTGATCGATGGTAGCCATACCAGATCCAGAAGTACTTGGTCGATCCATATTCTGCGCTCCAATCTACACTTGCAACCGCACTCAAATTACAAGATAACTGCCTCAAATCTACCCTGACGCAAATAATGCAAAAGTGGGACTTACTCTATGAGGACTTACAATAGAAGACTAACTATAAGAGCAGTATGGTGAGCAATATAGAGAGCAACATAGGTAGATCTATAAATACTCACGAGTTGTTATAGTTAGACAACAACTTTGACAATGAATGACAATATCATTAGCATTGGCTCTGAGACCAACTTTTATCAACAGCTGTAAATGACAAATGATATGTAGATTATTCATATTGATTCTCAAGATAACAATTACATTCATCATATTCAATGCACGCTGGAATGCTTTAAGTATGCACTCTGAATCTTCGAGGGGAAAGAGAAGCTTAAAAACATATACAAATTGAAGACTTGTTTGAACCAGATTTTTTGATTCACTCAGATCAGCTTCTAGCTGCAAAGTGAAGAGCATACTCTTTTGACAAACTCCTAAAAGACTCGAGACTTAATTCTAACTGGGACTCTTAAATCTCTAAGACTCTCTTAGACTTCACTCACCTATAATTCATTGTTCAATAAGGCATCTCTCCTCCCTATTTATAGGGGGTGTGAGCAAAACTTTAACCTTATCTTCTTGAATCTGAGTTTGGGTTCCATCTATAGAAAGTGGATATGCAACAACTCCTTTTCAAAGGGTTACCCATGTGAAGATAAGCATCTTTAGGTGGGTCCCAATAACCCGTGAATGGAGAAAGGAGGAGAAAGAAACAATTTTGTACAAAGTTTTCTTTTTGATCACGAGAAGGATAACTTGTGCTTACAATAAGGTACATAAGCTTTCCCCTTTTACTGTGGTGTGGCCCACTTCTATCATTCTCAACAAGGTGATAGATTCCCTTGATGGATGACATGCCCATCCATTAGCCTATGAACCTGTGCTATGTTCTGATTCATTAGGATCAACAAAGGGATGATTCTGTGGATTGGTAGGATCAAAGTGAGGTGTTCTTCGATTTCCTTCCTCATCATATTTAGGTATTCTTGGGTCGTCAGTTGGATCATACTCACAATTGGCACAAGTTTGATTTGATGCATGGGGAATGCATCCACTATTTCCACTGCGAGTAGATTCTTGTTCTCTCTAGATGATACTCATCATTTTTAACTTATAAGGTCCATAGATGCCTTGGGCCGTGGCACCTTGATCAGTTTTTCCCATTCTGAAAGTCTTTGTGTGAATCTAGATAGGAAGTTGTTGAGAGTGGAAGAAGCAAAGATGGCTTCCAACACCCCAGTGTTCAAACATTGATCCGGACCCAACAGGACCATAGAACTGACATAAGTGTCTGCTGATGAGATTCTCTGTAGGAGAGTTAAAGGTTAACTTGAAAATGTAACCCATATAAGAATTAGTTTCATTAAACTGCATACCTTCAGCCAATGGATAAGGACCTTGAAACATGTTTCTAATTAATTCCTTACCCGATTCCTCGTTCAACCATCTATCAGGTCTGTGAACAAATAGATTGAGAAAGGCAACCAGGAGGACAAAGTTCCTACACCATTTTTGTAGAATATGACCCACATTAGGATCAATCCATTCTACTTCAGCTAAGAACTGGAAGAAGGCTGATTCAGACCATAGACCTGCACAAGTTAGCTACATTTTGGCATTTAACATTCAGAACCTATCATGTAGGAAAATCATTTGCCATTTGGAAGTTATGTAGATCCCTTCTTGCAAATGAATTTGTACTCCATTCTTGATATCTCTTTTCATACCATCGGTGTTCTCGGATTCTCATAACTCGAACATCTCCTTGAATGGTGGGTTCAGCAGCAAGTTTAACTGCTTCAGTTTGGTGTCCTTCTCTAGTCAAGAAATCTGCAAAGATATTATCAACACCTGGAAGATGAGCAACATCAAATTCATAAGTGTTAAGAAATTGCACCCATCTGAGGAGTCTTCCTCTTACAAACTTATCTTTGGATTCCTTTTTGAAGAATCCCCGCATATTCTAGAGATGGCTTTTCACAAAAAAACTTTTATCAATAATAAACATTTGAAATGCTTTGAAGGTGTTTACTACTGCAAAAATTTCTTTATGTGTGCTGTGGTAGTCAATCTCACTATTTTTGAAACTATCTGAAACATATCTATCTCACCTTTGTCCTTTGTATTGTGAGATGTAGTTTTACATTCCCTGAACACTCCAGCCCAAGCTACTTCATTGGCATCTATTTCAACAATCTTAAACCCATTACTTGGTAGCTTTAATGGTGGAAGATGGGAGAATTTGACCTTAATCTAGTGAATTAAGGCATCATGTTTGTCCGACCAAGGTGGCAGCATCTTTCCTAAGAGCTTATTGAGCTCACTTCTATCTTCAGCAAGCTTGTAGTAAAATCCTGAAATATAATTCACAAGACCAAGAAATCTCTCTAATTCTTTGATAGTAGTTACCTGGAGATTCTAAATTTTGTGAAGTATATGGGGTTGTGCCTCCATTCTCCCCCCTGAAAGAAGCTTGATGCCAATGAAAACAATCTGATTTTGTGCAACCCCATATACTGCAAGAATTTCTTTATGTGTGATGTGGTAGTCAATCTCACTATTTTTGAAACTAACTGAAACATATCTAACTATCTCACCTTTGTCCTTTGTATTGTGAGATGTAGTTTTACATTCCTTGAGCACTCTAGCCCAAGCTACTTCACTAGCATTTGTTTCAACAATCTTAAACCCATTACCTGGTAGCTTTAATGGTGGAAACTGGGAGCATTTGACCCCCCCGGAAGACGCTTGATGCCAATGAAAACAATCTGATTTTGTACAAAGTAGGACTTTGTGGGGTTAATGACAAGACCATGATGTTGGCAGACTGAAAGGAATTGACGGAGATGATTGAGGTTTTGAGGCATGTCCTGGCTGAAGATCAGGATATCATCAATATAGGGTATAATAAACTTGGCATATGGATGAAAAATAGTATCCATCTTCTGCTGAAAGATGAAGGGTGTTGTTTTGATACTAAATGGAAGGACTTTCCATTTATATAAACCTTGCGGGACTGAGAAGGCGGTTTTATAGAAATCCGTAGTTTTGAGTCCTACTTTCCAAAACCCTTTGGTAAGATCAAACTTAGAATAGACATGACTACCCTGAATGGTTTGCCATATATGGTATTTACTTGGTAGGGGGTGTTTATTATCTATAAGACAATCATTTAACATCTTGTAGTTTACTACTAACTGTTTTTCAGGTAATTCTTTACCATTCTCATCTATCTTTGGTACATACATGGTGAATCAGATGCTTGACTGAGGTCTAGCTTGTCTAGTTCCTCAATTTCTTTCCTGCAAGTCAATGCTTTAGATGAACTCATCAAGAAATAATTTGCTTTACCTTTATGCATGAGATCATTACCTTGAGGATCTCGCTTTAAGTGGAGATCGCAAAGCAGGTCTCATTTGTGCTTCTTTAGGTCCTTAGTGAGGACTATTGTTGCAAAGGCTATCTTTATCTCATTTAATGGTTCCTTTGCTGCTTCATAAGCCAGAGAGTGTTGACTTGCTTCTTGTTCTTTGGTTCATCTAGTTTTGATGAATAGGCTAGATCTTGATGTAGCTGAGGAATCTGGAATCTATTCTGGATGGTAATAAAGTCAAAGTCAATAGTAAATGGCTCCCATTGCTGCATTGCTTTGCTTCCTATGACACCGTCATAGCCATCCACTTCAAACTAAACAAACGTTAGTTCATCTTTAAATTCATCAAGACTAAATTGGAGAGGTGCTCTGCACAGCTTAGAACACTGTCTTTTATCAGAGTTACCAAATGTTATTTCAATATCACCTTCTATCCATGCATCTCAGGGAAATGCATTGTACCTGGTAATATTCAGATCTATGCTAGTATCTACTAGAAAAGCTAATGGATAGGCTTTTATACCTGAGAAGTGTACAGTCAGGATGACTCTCGGGCAAGAGGTGATCTTCTTGTTTCTCTGATAAGCTCGAACCGCTTGATAGCTACTGCTTCCTTCTTCTTCAATTTTGGGAGAGGCAGTAGGTTCTTCTTCTATAGCCAGATGAACATATGGTCTGTAAGGATTTTCTTCACAATACAGTTGTTCTTCTTTAATGGAGGTGTCATGTGGCAACTATACAGGACTTGATGCATTGAACTGGTTGATGAAAGAATCCAGTTCAGGTGCTTTTTCCATTTCTTCAATTAATTGTCCATTTTCTTCATCATCTATCTCTGAGATTTCTTCTCGAGCTTGACTAATTACCTTTTCAAGAAAACTTTTCCTTTGCCTTCTCCATAGTCATCTAGCCATACTGTCTAGTGAGGGTGTAGTTTCTATGGGACGATGTGCTGGTTGGCTTGGAGGACAAGGTTCCCTTTTGTGTAAAGTCTTATACTCATGTTTCTTTGGAATGGGTTCTTTTGCTACTATTAAGCCTAAATTATATTGAAGAATTGGAGATCTTCTTACTGACAATTTTGTAGGCTTATCATTTTCCTTTAACAGGAATTGTTTTTTCAAATAGAGTTGTTCTAGCTTGCTAGATAGCTTCCTCCATGTTTCCTGACCCATGTTCATTTCTTGGAGTCAGGATTCTATCTGGATAATTTCCTCAATTGTCTTATCCAAATCTGCACACGTGTCCCTTCTGAGCATTCTGCAATAGAAGGAGACTTCTGAATCATCCGAGGATAATTGAGCTACTTCATTGACAAGATTGACTTGTCCTTGTTCTGGAGCTAAAACATATTCCTTAGATTCTGATTCTAATTCAGCGCTATCACTGGAGATGATTAAATATTCTGAATTTGAAGGATAGTCATTGATGAATTCATATTCATCATTTTCTACTCCCGTTGCTCGGGCTGCACTAACCTTTCCTTTATTCTTTTTCTTGTTTCTATCCAGACATTTGTTTGCAAAGTGATCACCCTTACAAATGTAGTAGGTAGGCTTCCATTTTCTAGAACGTTTTCCTTTCTTATCCCTTTTTTTGAAATATCCTTTCTTTTTGGGATATTTATTGTACTTCTTCTTTTTCTTCTCATACTTGTTTGGTTTTTCACAAGTGGAACAAGAAGATTTTCCTTTATCAGGAAATTGAGTAGAGGGCATTATCTGGTAGCATGTAGATGCTAATAATAATGTTTTTACCCTTTTCATTTCTTTTATAATTTTACCTTCTTGACATATCTCTTAATTTAGTTCAATAAGAAATTGAACTAGTTGAGGGAAGGTGTATTCTTTCATCTCAATATTTTCTACAACCAGATTTTCCAGAACTTTCTTGTGATAGAATTCCCCTATCACATCTCCAAAGCTTTTTAGGAATGTAGTGAACATAAATTCTTGATTTTGTTCTCTTCCTGATTGGTAGAAAGTCTTATACTGCTCCTGACAGTATTCCTTGAAATACTTCAGATCTTTACATCTGCCTTTGATAAACTTGTTGTATGCTAATTTTTCCCTTGTGTTTGTTTTTCCAACAAACAGTCGGGTTAGCTGAACACAGACTTGATATGTTCCTCCGTTTATTAGATTATCTCTAAAAGTGTCATCTACTCTATCCCAAACACTTCTAGCTACACCAGTCATTACATTAAGATCCTGCATTATTACTTGTGCTTCATCAACACCTTCGTTGGTGGATAAATAGTTGGTTATCTAGGCTCGCATGGAATCAATACCTCTTGTATTCTCAACATCCTCAAAACTATCAAAGTTTACGAGGGGAGGTGTATCAGCTTTCAGAGTTTGTATATTTTTAAATGGCTCAACTAGGTTGGACCCATTGGGGTTAGAACCACTGCGGTGAGCCATTTGAAACTTTCCTTTTGCTCTTTCCTCTTCGGTAGGATCTCTTAATGTCCCTAAGGAGGTGTCATGCCCACATTTTCCATGTGGTCACAACACACAACACACGTGTCATAGCCACATCGGTCATGTGGCTATGACATGAAATATCAAAAAATTTCTCACGTTTCCCCTAGAAACCCCCTCGCATGTGTAAGCATGCTCGGTGGTGTTCACTCAAGGCAAAAACACTATAGTCGTCGGTGGGGTACAAGTACAATTGCGTGCAACCAGACACAAGCAGACCAACAAGGGGGTCTCTACGATGCCGTTAACGTCACTACAAGGGTTATCTTATCAAGGTTCCTAAATCTAAATCTCAGCAAATTCCGGCAGTATAACGCCTTACAGCGTAAGTGGGAATTACTCAACACTATTTTACGCACGTGGTTCACTGATAGATTAACAACTTCCCACAACGCCTTGTTCTGACTAAACTGACTCGTGATCTCCCTATTTAATCATTTTTCAACAAGGCACGGTTGTTTGTCTCCTCTCTTGCTTCCTGACATATACTCCTCCTTCGACTTAGCATTCTCAACAAGGCGGTTCGTTTGCTCTCTCTTCCCTTTTCTCTGGGTCTTAATTTTGATTGTATTTTTATTGCGCTCACCTTAACTATTTCTCTGACAATTTAGTTTGTTTATATTTCGGTCTCTCCCTCTTTCGTTTTCTATGCTTTCTTTATGTTTATCCGGTCCTTTCTTCATATTTGACATCAATTAGGGTTATCACTGTATCTATTGTTGACATTAAACCTACTTCCGGATGGTCCAGGTCACATAGGTTGGTTTACTACTTCGCTGGACTCGGTCTTCTAGTCTTCTCTGATCTAGGTTTCTCCTCTCGTATGTATTAATTAAACTTGTTCCTAAGCAAATTTTGGCAGGAGGGTCCATCAACTTAGTTCTCTTATCCCATGTGGGAAATACTGCGCATTTTCTCCTCTGTGTTTTCCAATGTTACTTTTTCTTCTTCTGACTCTCTTACAGGTTTACTTATGTGGATGTTTACTATAGTTGAGATTAAAATGGCCTCACATGGAATGTCTGTGATGGCTTCTTAAGTTTATTTCCAGTGATCTTTTAAGCAAGGTGACGTGTAATTTTCCTCTTCATTTTCCCGGTTATTGAATCACGTTGATAGTTGAAACTTCCGAGAAACTCTTTCCGGAGTAATACAGTATATTCCTTTATGCTCCCGTTAAATTATAATTTTATTTTCTCTTATTATTGTTAGGAGAAAATGGCCTCTCTGAAAGTCTCAATGATTAATTGATATAAGTATGTATCGATACATTTTTATGTATATATTTATATATATATATATAAGATTTTATATATATTTATATAAACATATATTCAATTATATTTCTCTTCTTTATAATTACTGTTGTTATTATTACTAATATTTATTTCTAATACTCTTATTGTAATGGATAGTTGATTTTATTAAGTTATTTATATATTGTTACTATTTTTATTTTTCAATTGTTACTCTTCTATTTTTTTTATATAATATAATTATATATATATATATATATATATATACAACTATATGCCATTGATTTGTATATAAGAGGTTCTCCTCTTTATAAAATAGAATCCAACATAGAAACATTTCTTTATTTTATTTGTTTTTTTTTTTTTTATATTTTACTTACTCCATATTATTGGAGCCCTAACCCTCTATTTTTTTTGTTTGTGAAGGCAGAGGGATGGAGAAGCGGCGGCGGCAGCCATGACAGAGGTCGCTGTGAAGTTTTGTCGCAGACAAGGGGAAAGGAAGCCGCGCAGAGGAGGTGTCAGTCATGGCGGAGGGCGGGGAGTGGAGCTTGTGGCGGCCGCGATGAGGGAAGGTAGGAGCCGCGGGTTTGAATAGCCCGCGAGAGGCTTGTTTGGTGGCGGGGGCGTGGGGTTAGCGGCCTGCGGGCGGCCGCGAGTCTAAAGGAAGGGGATGTGAGGTGGGTGAAGCCCCATCCACATCCCATACAGTGGGGTGTGGGTGGGGCTCCACCCCCCCACACCTTGTGATAAACAACAGCGCGGTGGGGTTTCCAACCCCACCGCCCACTGTAAACACCAACCATTGGCTGTGTATTTACACAGCGATTCAAATTCGCCTCTTTTTTTTATTTATTTCGATTATCATAATGTTTACAACGTGTTTTATTAATATTTAATTATATATATATATATATATATATATATTTATATGATACTCAATTTCTTCAATTGCAACAATAAAATTTTAGTTGCACAATTTCGTTAAATAAATTAATAAATAATTAAACAAATCAAATATATATATATATATATATATATATATATATCATTCTCAAAATACCATTCAAATTTCTCCAATACAACAAATATTCAGTTTCTCATATTCTGTAAAAATGGTAAATAAATAACAACTATTATATATATATATATATATATATATATATATATATATTTCATTTTCATAACACCACTTAATTTTCTCAAAGTGACAAATAGAAGTAAATACATAATAGACTTTCTCTAAACTTTACAAAATAACTGAAACCATTATTTAATGAAAAAGAAACTTAATCATTTAAAACTGTCTTTTCCATGATAACAATGAACTATAAAACTGTCTTTTCAACTAGTTAAGCAATCTATTTTTATAATTACATAAACGAGTTCAGATTTGAGTGCAAGTAAGTAATGGTCTCTTCCTTCCATTAACACATTTAATATAGTAAAACTTTTTATTTAATTCCAAACTTTCCATATGAAATTCAAGGTAAATAATTACATCATACACAATACAGGAAGATTAACTCTTTCACTACCCTTAACAAGATGAAAGATAAGAATTTTCTTCTCCCAACCAACATACAAAAGAAGTGATGTAACAACTAAATAACAGTCACACCTAATAACAAGATCAGGGAGGTTATTTCCTTCACTCCCAGGGTGACAATAAATTACAACAATATCAAGAGAGGTGCTCTCTTTTACACTCTTTACAAGGATCATGAACTAATTCTCATGACAAAGAAGAATAAACTGTTTCTTCATAAATATAACTTCTCCAAATCCAACCAGAAGCTCCAAGAGGAAACCTGCGTATCAAAGACAAACAAAGAAGAAAACACCACTCATCTAGCTCTCCTCCCTTCCGTAGACCCGCAAGAGGGTCACCCCCAAGCTAGGGAGACCATACTCACACCTGGGTACTCAAGCACTCCACTTCACAACAGGGACAACAACAAACCCAAAGCACACAAACACCCGTGGGTAAATTACACAACACGGAAACTCAACTACAGTGAGTTTCATAAGGGGCAGGAGAGTGGACACACTCGACTCCAAAGTGTCACCCTTACAGATATTTTATCCAACACAATTTCTCTTGGCCTCAAACCAAATTTGATCACAAAATTTTTTTAAAGAAATCTGTATTTGACTCTCAAGTCAAAGATACAGGCACAGATACATGCCCTCAAGGCTTTCAACATCCCAAAAGAAGGAAATAGGTATGCACCCGAGGAGGATCTCTCCTCCCCTCCCCCAAACTTGATGAGCATTTCTCCCAAGTGGGAGAAGCTCTGTCAAACAACCCGACAATAAACCCCACAGAAAACACATCTAAAACACAAACAAATAATCATCTTTCACACACTTTACATACACATTCAGATATACGAAAGAAAGGTAAAAATCAAACCAACCTTACAAGCCCTCCTGGAATGAAACTGTTGTAGAGCTCCACTGAGTTCTCTTCCAACCTTAGCCAACAACTCCCTCTCCCTTTCCTCACCTCCAAGCTAACTTTCCTATTTTTGGCAATAATAAAAACTCTCCCCAAAATTCAACTCCCTCTCATCCCAAAATTGCAAACAAATAACCCAAATTCTTTTCCAGTTTAGAGGAATGGGGAGGTGACACTTGTCACCTCCTCACTCTCCCCCAAAACCACTATTCTGTCCTGGTGGCTTATGTCACTCACCCAACCCTAGAGTACTCCTTATCCCTCTCCTCATGTCATTTCTCTTACGCATGGGAGAAATAAAAGGAGTTAAAGGAGGAAAAGACAGGTGACCCATGCCTCTTCTCCCCTCCTTCACATGGATGGCCCCACAACACATGGGGGAATCTCACTAATGGAGAAGGTGACTTCAAGTCAATCCTTCAATAATGGATGGGTTTGCAGTCATCTCTTACCTTGGGGATTGAAGAGAGATGGGTTGGGTGTTGGTACAACCCATCATGTCCCCTCCATACCTCCAATTTTCGCCACTTAACTTCAGGGGGAAGTTAAGATGACTAGATGGAGGTTACTCAAGGGTTACCCATGCCAAATGGGCCCCTGGACCCATGGGGTATAACCCAAGGTCAACTTTAACCCATCCAGGACACCCATGGTCAAGGTAGAGCACATGAAAAGGCCTCAAAGATTTAAATAAAATAAAGAAATTCAAATTCAAACTTTTTACAACACAAATCATAAAATATTATTACAAGAGGGTAGCCAAACCCACTCGACCATATGAAAGACCACATTACAACATCACATCAAACATAGAAAGATCTTGGTTCCTCGTGGAACCAGATCAGCTTAACAGGGGATAACAATAACAAGGTACGGAATGATCTCTGAAATCTGTGGTTCGATTAGTAAATCCTGCACACTAAATTACAAGATCAGTATCCACATATAATCATCATAGCTGAAGCAACTTATAAACATGCATTATCATGACATAGTTCCAATTAACATAAATGAAATCATATTACAATTTTCCAACATCACCTAATTAACTTTTCTGAAATGTAAACTTATCCAAACATCACCCAATTAGTTTTTCCGAAATCATAATAAAGTTTAATAGTTTGACAATTCTGGGAACTGCTATCCCACAAATATAAAAAAGTAACAATAACAGTAATGTAAATAGTCATAACAATAGAAGTAAAAAGGGCTGTCCTCACAGGAGGGATGATAAATCTTTTCTATCACAGGTTGTTTGACAACAGTGGATAACTTTGGTCCTTCATGTTGTGCTTGTAGATATCCTTTAGAACTAGAAGGGAAATTCATTGTTTTCACAGTCTGTTTCTGTTGAACAATCAAGACTACAAACTGAATATTGGAAGATTCTTGTGTGATAGAATCTCCTATTAACAATTGTGATTGAGCTATAGAATGCACTTACTTAAGAATCTCATCTAATTTCTGTTCATTGTCCTTAGTGTGCAGGTTGCTATTTGAAATCTGTGCTCCTAGTACATCACAATCTAATTTCACTTGACTTCTGACTTTCTACATAAGTTCTCTATTTTGTTCCAATTGTTGCTGATGACTGACCCACCACATTTCGTCCTGCTTCTGAAAGGCAGCATAGTGAGCTTTGAGCTCCTAAAGATCTTTGTTGATAGTGGCCATCCACTAGGCTACGAGATGCTTTTCCAAGGTCTCAAGAGTGGAGATAAGAGAATGGAAATTCTCTTGTGAACTCAAACGGGCCTTTTCAAATTTGATTGCTTCAATCTTATGCCGAATCTTTTGATCTTCTGCTAGAAGAATGGACTTTCTTAAACACAGGTTTGTCTAGTTGAGCAATTTACTCTTACTGGAGCCCTGAATACTTTTTGAGATTAGAAAGATATGCATAGGCCAGAAATCAGCCTGGTATTTACCCATGGTATCATACAGCATGAAATCCCTAAATGGAGGTATAGATCTAGGTACTTGGCAAGGACCAGCAGGTGTACTTATGACTTTCTCATTTTCTTCAGTTATGGCCTGCTCAGGAAAGGTTGCTTGCTTGGCTGAGTACATATGAATATGGCCTTTCATGGGTGGACTAAATACAAAGGAACAATCTTCACATTTACACATTCCATTGTCAAGTTCAGAATACTGGGAATGTGAACAGGATGATTTAACACTAGATCTACTAGCAGGTGGGGTAGTAAAACTTCTAGTTCTAGGCTGGATCACAAGAATCTTAAATAATTCATCAAAACCCTTAGCGGGTTTATATTTGGCACTTTGTGTGTGCGGAAACACAGATGGACCAGGGTTATTATAATTGAATACCCTTTCAGTTCTCATAGATGAACTGCTACTTATGACAAGCTGACACCTTGATGAAAATTGTATAATGGCCTGATCATCTATTTCTTGGATTGAAACCCCTCTCAACTATGGAGGCTTTTCTTCTGGAGGTTGACAATCTTGATCCCATAGGTCTAGAGCCCACTCTTCAGGTAACTGTATGTCCTTACGACAGACAATCTTAGGAGCAGTGAGCTGTGTGCTTTCACTGGTAGATTTCCAGATGGTTGATAGACCTTCAATACCCTGAGCCCTTCTAGGACTAATCATCAAGGGAAGAACCTTGTTTTATAATCTATAGTGAATGAGGAAGGTGAGGGAATGGTGGACAGATTGAGTTTTCATATAAAGGTTCATTGTCTTGAATTTATATTCAAGAACATCCTTTAGGTTACCATCCTTCAAACTTACAGGGAAATCTAATAGACAATCAATATATAATGATCCCTTAGACATGGAATCCCAAGCGCATCCTGACAAGGAATGGGACAATTTGTAGAACCTGGTATCCTTTAACATCATTAGGATAATAACAGGTAAACATTTATGGTAATGACCAGTTATTCCTATTCGAACATATGATAGGTGCATAAATTGTGGATTGTTTGGGCTAGCTAAGGCATCTTTTCTAAACTTAGCTACTTCAGCATTAGAGAACAAATTTACTTGCCTTTTGTACCTCCTGTGACAACATGTTACAGTGTAGCAACATGACACTTTTGAATAGACTTGTAACCAAACCTCTTCTTTAAACTAGTAGACTTATTGAACATATCAGTTAAACTACTAGGAACATCTTTATATATATCATGTGCTTTAATCTTAGGGATTTTAAATTTTGACTCCCTAAACTAATCAGAAAAACTATCAACCAAAGCATTTCCACTAGTCTCAGGCGTACTAAAAGTACTTTCATTTTCAGAAAAGAAATTTGTGAACTTAACTTTAAAATTGCGATCCGTTGGGTGATCGATGGCAGCCATACCAGATCCAAAAGTACCTGGTCAATCCATATTCTATGCTCCAATCTACGCTCGCAACCACGCTCAAATTACAAGATAACTACCTCAAATCTACCCTGACGCAAATAATGCAAAAGAGGGACTTACTGTATGAGGACTTACAATAGAAGACTGACTGTAAGAGCAGTATAGTGAGCAATATAGAGAGCAATATAGGTAGATCTATAAATAGTCATGAATTGTTATAGTTAGACAATGACTTTGACAACGAATGACAACATCATCGGCATAGGCTCTGATACCAACTTTTATCAATAGCTACAAATGACAAATGATATGCGGATTATTTATATTGATTCTCAATATAACAATTACATTCATCATATTCATTGCGCGTAGGCATTCTTTAAGTATGCACCTTGAATCTTCTAGGGGAGAAAGAAGCTTAAAAACATATACAAATTGAAGACTTGTTTGTACCAGATTTTATGATTCACTCACATCATCTTATAGCTGCAAAGTGAGGAGCATACTCTTCTAAAAAACTCCTAATAGACTCTAGACTTAATTCTAATTGGGACTCTTAAAGCTCTAAGACTCTCTTAGAATTCACTCACCTAGAATTCATTGTTCAATAAGGTGTCTCTCCTCCCTATTTATAGGGGGTGTGAGCAAAATTTTAACCTTATCTTCTTGAATTTGAGTTTGGGATCTGTCTATAGAAAGTGGACACGCAACAACTCCTTTTCAAAGGGTTACCCATGTGAATATAAGCATCTTCAGGTGGGTCCCAATAACCCATGAATAGGGAAACGAGGAGAAAGAAACAATTTTGTACAAAGTTTTCTTTTTGATGACGAGAAGGATAACTCATTCTTACAGTAATGTGCGTAAGCTTTCCCCTTTTACTGTGGTGTGGTCCATGTCTATTGTTCTCAATGAGGTGATAGATTCCCTCGATGGATGACATGCCCATCCATTAACCTAGGAACTCGTGCTATGTTCTGATTCATTGGGATCAGCAAAGGGATGACTCCTTGGATCAGTACGATCAAACTGAGGTGTTCTTCAATTTCCTTCCTCATCATATTCAGGTATCCTTGGGTCATCAGCTGGATCATACTCACAGTTGGCACAAGTTTGATTTGATGCATGGGGAATGCGTCCACTATTTCCACCATGAGTAGATTCTTGTTCTCTCCAGATGATACTCATCATTTTCAACTTGTAAGGTCCATAGATGCCTTGTGCCATGGTACCTCAATCAATTTTTTCCATTTTGAAAGTCTTTGTGTGAATCCAGATTGGAAGTTGTTGAGAGTGGAAGAAGCGAAGATAGCTTCCAACACCCCAGTGTTCAAACACTGATTCAGACCCAGCAGGACCATAGAACTGACCTAAGTGTCTACTGATGAGATTCTCCATAGGAGCGTTAAAGGTTAAGTTGAAAATGCAACCCATATAAGAATTGGTTTCATTAAACTGCATACCTTCAGTCGGTGGATAAGGACCTTGAAACATGTTTCTAATTAATTCCTTACGTGATTCTTCGTTCAACCATCTATCAGGTCTGTGAACAAATGGATTGAGAAAGGCAACCGGGAGGACAAAGTCCCCATACTAGTTTTGTACAATATGACCCACATTAGGATCAATCGGTTCTACTTCTGCTGAGAACTAGAAGAAGGTTGATTCAGACCATAGACCTGCATAAGTTAGTTGCATTTTGGCATTTAACATTCAGAACCTATCATGTAGGAACTCATTTGCCATCTGGAAATTATGTAGATCCCTTCTTACGAATGGATTTTTACTCCATTCTTGATAGCTCTTTTTGTACCATCGGTGTTCTCAGATTCTCATAACCTGAACATCTCCTTGAATGGTGGGTTCAGCAGCAGCTTCAACTACTTCAGTTTGGTGTCCTTCTCTGGTCAATAAATCTGCAAAGATACTATCAACACCTGGAAGATGAGCAACATCAAATTCATAAGTGTTAAGAAATTGTGCCCATCTGAGGAGTCTTCCTCTTACAACCTTATCTTTGGATTCCTTTTTGAAGAATCCCCGTAGATTCTAGAGATCGCTTTTCACAAGAAACCTTTTATCAGCAATAAACATTTGAAATGCTTTGAAGGTGTTTACTACTGCAAGAATTTCTTTATGTGTGCTGTGGTAGTCAATCTCATTGTTTTTGAAACTACCTGAAACATATCTAACTATCTCACCTTTGTCCTTTGTATTGTGAGATGTAGTTTTACATTCCCTGAGCACTCCAACCCAAGCTACTTCACTGGCATCTGTTTCAACAATCTTAAACCCATTACTTGGTAGCTTTAATGGTGGAAGCTGGGAGCATTTGACCTTAATCTGGTGAATTAAGGCATCATGTTTGGCCAACCAATGTAGTGACATCTTTCCTAAGAGCTTATTGAGCTCACTTCTGTCTTTAGCAAGCTTGTTGTAAAATCCTGAAATTCACACAAGTCACTAAATACTTCATTCAATTATAATAATTATGTATTTCTCAATGTACAATAATAATAATTTGACTTGTAAATGAATTAAAATCAACATTATCACCTATTAGTAAACCATAGCCATCATATCATAAATTAATCCTAATGCATGGATATCACATGAAGTTTCTAAATAGAACTTGACAATACGCATATTCATCACCACAACTATAACTAATGCACACATATTCATCATCACAACAATAACTAACGCACAACTAACCTACAAACAAAAATATAGTCATATGCATATGAGTATCATGGAACCAAAATAATTATATCAAAACCATAGTCTAAAGTAGGATACTAACACAGAGTATACAATGTCTCCAGATAATACCAAATGATAAGAACAATAGCATAGTAGGGCCTTTCTGAAAAACAAGGTGGTCTCACATCCATTTTGTGGTATTCAAGATGTATGATTATATATACAAATTTTTCCTAACCTATCATTATAGAAACATATTATAGATGATGTATGTATATAAAGGAATGTGCTTCACAAAATAATTCATTAAAGAACTAGAATTTCTTATCTTCATCATGAGAGGGCAATAACTAACACCACCAAATCTTCACTAAATACATCAATAAACTAAGAGCCACAAGGAATGGAATATGGACTAGGAGATGTTTTAAGGAGTGAGTAAGGGATCTTACACCCCTCTGATGGGGGTTTGGGGGCAGCACCCCCAAAGAGAAATTCTTAGAAAATTGTTGTGTAAAATATTATGATTTCACAGTCAATCTAGACCGTTCATTATTAGGTCATAGATCTAATGATGGAGGTTATGTTAGGGTTTTTTTTCCCTAGAAGGAAACACTCTTTTAAGAGGATATTGTATTATGGCTATGGATGAGTATTATAGGTGGTGTAATATTGAAGACAAAAGAGGAGATTGTTAGTGTTGTATTGTAAACTCTATTGAAGTTAATACAAATTGGTGCATCTCTTCTTGTGTGGAGTTTTTTCTTGAAAGGGTTTCTCCATGTAAATACTGTGTTATGTGTTTGATCTTCTAGTCCATTATTTTATTGTGTTGATTTCATACCATCTCCATTTTAGTTTTGCACACTTGAATATCTATATTGCAGTTATAATTAGTTTTCCATTGATAGTTGTTTACCTTCATTTCTAACACTATGCACGTGGATAAATTTCTATATCCTCTTCTCTATGAGGTTTCCCCTTGTTTTTTATCTATTTGTTCAGATCTGAGAGGCTTGGCCATAGTTTGTTGAGCCTACAAATCAAGGCATGTGCCGAGAGATGTTTCTCCTCTTCTAGCACTTCATCCCTAAATTCTTGAACAATAGATTTTTTTAGCACACTTGAGGGGTTTTAATCCCTTGAAATTCCCTTTAATCCTTGCTCGAGTGAATATTTAGAGATAGGGGTTTCTTGGGCAATCCATTACTAGAAAAATTAGTTATCATGAGGGTTTTTTTCCCTTACCTTTGAGTAGCTAGATTCTTCAATCCTCATATGAGTTGTGTGGGGGTTATTCCTAGTTCCATACACCACCATTTTATCATTGTCTAACAAAGTAAGCATTTTCTAACAAAGCAGAGTAGTAGGCAACTTTGAAACCTTGTCTGAATTGTGTTCTTTTCACCCTTGCATGGATTGTTTTTGTCTTTTTCTTCTTCTCCTCCTTGCACTCCTCGCGAAAGTGACTGAGTTTGATGTGGTTCCAACATAGAGCCTTGGACTTTCCAGGAGACTTGGATCTCCCATGGGATTTAAATCTTCCTTAAATTCTTCTTCCTTCTTATTCTTTCTCTTCCCTTTCTCTTTAGATATACCATGAACCACAAGAGCCTCCTTAGCTGACTCAATAGATTTTCTTTGCATATCTTCAGACAATAATGAAGAAACCACATCATTCATCTTGAAGGTGGTAATGGTACTCCTAATGGCCATAATAAGGTGGTCCCATGAATTTGGTAAGGAACACAGTAATGTCATACATCGATCCTCCTCCTCCATCTTCACACCAACATAAGTCAACTGGGAAACAAGCATATTGAAAGTATTCAGGTGATCAGCCATAGATCCTCCATATTCCATCCTCAGAGAGTACAATTTGTTTCATAGGAATAAATTTTTCACCAGGGATTTAGCCTAATAAACATCTCCAATTTTCTTCCAAAGATCTATTGCAGTCTTCTCTTCATAGATATTTAGGAGCACTGAATTAGATAAATAGATTCTTATCAGACCCTTAGCCTTCTAATCCATCAGATCTCATTCTTCTTGTTTCATACCTGATGGTATGGTTCCAGATATTACAAGCCATAGATATCTATCCACCAATGAGTCCTCCATCTTGAGTTTTTACAACTCAAAGTTGACTCCATTAAACCTCTCTATCTCAAACCTCCTAGGATTGCTCACCATCTCTTTCTTGCAACAAAGATTTCTTATTCCTCTATACAAGCTCCCATTCAAATGAAGATTAGCTCAAAAAACCCTTTACCCAACAACTAGAACCAAAGGTAATTAGGCTCTGATCCCAATTGAAAGGAAGCAAGATATGCGGAAACAACTTCTTACACTAATCTAATCAGGAATGTTATGCAAATTTTAATCTTTTCCAGTTATAGGTTATTAGATGCATATTAATAGAAAGGTAATAACACATTAAAAACTAGTACAATGCTCACAACACAAGATATACGTGTAGAAAACCCTTTCAAGTAAAAAACCCCACACTCTAAAATCTACACAATGTATTATCAAATAAAAAGATGATTAGAACACACTTGCAATGCAAGCTCTTCTAGGAGTACATAAATGTCGATTCTCATTCATATCCCATGACCTTTTCGATTCTCCAGCCACTTATTTATCAAGCCTCTTTGGCAGTTTACAAAAGTCAATTTTCCATGTCAACTAATAACCAAAATAATTGCCAATGCCTTTATTCAATATAGGGCATTTTTTTCTTTGGCGGCACTACCCCCAGCAACCCCTACTATTCGCTCTGCCCCTAGGCCCCTGCCGGAGGGGTCATTCCCCCAAGCCCCAGAGGAGGGGCTGCACCCCCTACACTCCCCTGTTAATTATTTTGGGGGGAAAATCGTAGATGACAAAGTCACCAAAATTTATCTTGATGCATGCACCCAAAACCCTGTAGCATGATTAGTCACCACATACTAACAACTTGTCACACCTATCATTTTAGCTCTTACATGTCATAAAATCTATCATAACTCATAACTCATGACCACAAGGTGGTGAGACATGGCAAAACTATTCAATGAAACCATTGAACACCTACTTACTCATATGATGACAAAACATGCATATAGTCACCTTCCATGTAAGATGACACATCACTGTGCCAACTTCCACAAATTGACAAAATAAGATTTACATAGAAAATTATAATAGTAGGCAAAAATAAATAAATAAAACATTAGGAACTTGCAAAGGTTGAGACACTTTAATTCCCAACACATCCAAAGCATACAAGCCAACTAGGACTTCTGAGAGCATCCAAATGCATCTAGAAATAGGTGAGATAACTAAGAACCAAGATCGTCAAAATATACCAAGTTAGAGCACTCATAACAAGTTAAAACACCCAAAAGAGGCTAAGAAACTTGTTGGTTCCCAAAATAACTCCAACCCAAAACTCTAAAAAATTCCTAAAACACCCAGGCCATGGATTGTCGTCAGGGTGAAAGGAAGAGGTTTATCAACAAGTAAAGGCAAATTTTGGCCAACTACAGGAGCGAGTAGACTCCTCTAAACTTTGAGCTCAGCTTAGACTCTGGAGGGATATTCCAAGGGGTATACTTGAATAAGTATTGAGTTCAAACTAGATGAACAACTAAAAATATTGGACAACCATACCCAAATCATAATCTTGACTCCTAAGATTGTCACTAAGTCAAGAATAACTGGTTGTCACATGACCCATATATAGTTGTTTCAACTGTGTGAATGTACTTGCACATGAAAGATGGTTTTTATCCTTGAACCACAAGTGAAAGATTTGTTTGTTTTTAAAAGATTGTTTGGTCCCTCTCCAATATGGACTGGTGGCTATTCCATTAGGCAATAGAGTCATAGAATGCAGGGAGGAAAAGAAATAAACAGCAAAGGATCAATAGAACTAGACATACATTTTCATATATGACTTTCTAATAGATTTTCATACAATGAACATACTTAATAATCCAAAAGAGGACTGCAGTGATTCTTGTATAACAAAATAATGGCAAATACAAAGCCTTGTATTTATTTAGATGTTGTCACATATCTCCAAACACCTAGTACACTCATACCAGCAAATGTGGCAAAGGAAAATACATAACTGTGATTACATATTTACCAAAATCATTACAAACTCCTATGGAGACATTCACTACATTCAAATCTACAATATAAAACCTTCCTACATAATACTGAATATATCCCTTCACTAACAAACTAGACCAAATCATGTGTTGATGCCAGAGAAACTCCATAGGATCTCCTAGACCAGACAATTGGCTTAGAGACCAACCCTGAGAGCATGCAGCTTCTATATGTTTGAAAGACTTAGTCAACAAGTAATAGAATAGGGAAGATAGAAGTGCATGGCCATGTTAGGAGGATTGGCAGATCAGAAGGTAAGCCCATCCCATGCAAATGAGTACTCGCAAGAAAAATGGGTATTGAGACACAACATCCACCACCAAAAATGAATACCTGCACATTTACAACATCCACTGTATCAACCAGCATAAAAGTATCCACAATGATCACAACAAACTCACGCCATACATTTTGAGTTTTATTCTGATTTTTCCCTATCTATGACTTTTCCCAGTGCAGACTACCCTCTCTTTCTACACTTTGTCTGTGAATTTGCTTAATTCAAAACTGGGTCATTTTCCTCATTTGTTAGCAAATCTTTAATTTGTTGAACTCCATATTTATCACTTCCTTTTCCTTGTTATTGGAAAAAAGATATTTTTCTGAACTCATCCATTTTATTGCCTTGTTGGTGACTTTACACTTTTTAGAACTTTACCCCTTAGCACCTTTCTCCATGTTTTATCAGCAAAATCCAACATTTGTGAACTAAGCCTCATTTTCCTTATTTACCTTTATCGGCAACTTTCACCTTTGCTGAACTTTTATATTTTGTACTCTCTATGTTCACCTTTGTTAGCAAAAGTATAAATTGTCAAACCAGTTGCCTTTCACCATTCACCTTGTCAAAGAATCTTACCATTCACAAAATTTTGTTTTCTTCTTCATTTTGCCTCTATTAACGAAAATGTTATTATCCAAACCATTTGTGCTTCCCCTTTCATATGTCAAAAAAATGAAGCACATTCAAACTTTTCCTTGATCTCCCTTTTGGATATATTTCTACCTTATCAGCAAAAAACCTTGTCAGCAAACCTAAGGAACTTTGAACTTTTGAGAAGTTTGGCCTTATGCACTTTCACCGATAAGGCCTTCTCTCCTTATCAGAAAAATATACTTTCTTCAAACTTTGCACTCCTTGTTGGCAAAACTCTATTTTACCGAACCATCTCTCCTTAGCCACTTTTTCACTATGCACTTTGCCTTATCGACAAAACTAAAGAATCTCAAACCATGCATTACCTTCCTTATTGACTTTTCTCACCTATCTTGAACCTCCCTTCCTTGCCTTGTCAGCAAAATGCTGTGTCCATAACTACAAAGATTTCAAGCTCATGGAAAGTTCATGTTTTATGAACTTTGCTGATAAAGGCATCCTTTGTTCTCTTTTGCCTTACCTGTATTTTTTAAGACATTCTGCCCCTAGCCCTTTTATTGGCAAAATGCAGAGTTGGCAAACTAGTGAAACTCAGACCTCTGCTTGAGTTCGCTATTTGGGAAAATCATCGATAAGGCATTCCCTTAGTCAATTTTTTGAAAACTTCCTCCATCTATTGGTGAATACTATTGTTGGTGAACCACTAAAAAATTTAACTTGTGAACAAGTTCACAATTTAAGCAATTTGCCAATTTTCCGACAAAGGGTAAAAAATGAAGAAAATTTTCAAAGGGACAGAAGCCAACCTTTTTTTACCAAACTTTGACCAAGGATAACTTTTTCATATTAAGGAATTTCGGCATGGTTCAAAAGGCAAAATTGCTCAGAATGGAATTCTCTATCCAATGGTGACATTTTCTAAGGAATTTTACACATGATTTTTAGATTTTTAGGCAAATAGGGCACTTTGGAACTAGTTTTTTCAGGTGCCAACAAAATTCACCAAAAGACTCAAGAAAAAGAGGGGGGTACCTATTTTTCTCATGCAAAAAGTGATGTGTGTGTGTGCAAGGTACAATAGTTAGGTTTTGTTTGTGATGAACAATCAAAAAATGGGATCACTTATAATATTAAATTAATCAAAATCATCTGCTAGATCCAATACTTAAAATGTCCATGCAAAATAGTATAAATTGAAGGTTAAAAGTGTAGGGTATACACTTCCTTCCCTTACACTATCTAATTTACATGAATAACCTATATGTTGCAAGTATAAAGTAAATAAAATAAAATAAAACATGCATTTTTATTTTAAGTTCATCCTAACAAAAACAACTCAATTAACAATACATTTAGGCATCGATATTTCTCAAGAAAAATTTAATTATAATTAATACTCAATTATTTAACTTAATTTTATGTTAAGAGTTACAATGTCATTTCACTTTTAGATGATGTTCTCTTAAAGATATGTTATTATGATAATATAATTGAAAAGGAAAATGAAGGTTCCTTTATAGGTTAATCTAGACTAGTTAAATAGATGCAATCAAACAAGTATAATCAACTTATGTTAACTAAATATATATTGTGTTATTGTTATTATTGGTGGGAACAATAAATTAGAAAATGATACATTGGGACTTGAATGACGTGGATAATGATTCTTAGCTCAATAATTAAAGAATAGTATCAAATAGAAAAAGATTTGGAATATATCTACTATTAGACTTCCGAAATAATACTTTGTTAGTGTAATTGTCTATAGTATTGCGTTGTATCTTCACCTTTTTAGAGGACAAGTTTGTGTGTCTAGTATAGATTTGTGACTGTAGATTTGTACTTATGCCTTAGATTCATCGTGGCAACCTGTAGGGTTATGTCTTTCCACTTCACTTGATACACAGTGTTTTTCTCTCTTTCCTAAAAGTTTGGTGATAGGTACATTATTAATAAATATTTTTTGGTTGACATAAGACCAAGCCACAAGGGCATTTCACCTTGATCGATCCATTGGAAATTGAACAATATAAAAAACAAGAAAGCACTAAAGATGGAAATTCTTCTTTTTATTGTACCAAATAAGATTGTGTTGCCATTGATTACTCTACTACTCTCTAGAATGAATGGAATTTTATATGCTTTGGGATTTTTGGATGAATGTATTAAATGTCTTTAAATAATAGGAAGAATGTGTTTTCTATGAATGGTTAATATTGTTTCTTTTACTTATTTCTATGTAAAGTGTGGTATACATGTATAATGTATTTTGTTTACATGTATGGTGGCTTGTAATCCAAAGAAATAAAACATTATAAATATTTAGGGTGCAAATAATTGTAAGTAAATAATTTATTTTATATGATAGAGTTGTTAGGATTGAAAGTGTATATTTAATTAAATATGAAAATAAAAATAAATAATATATCATAATAAATGTGTCTTATTGGCACTTTCCCTAAATATACAAAATTTTCCAAGTTTGGTGCCCCTTTTATTCCCTTGGCCTTACTCTACCCATCATTGATAAGAGAATTTCTTCAATGGGCCCCCTTTGGTTAATTTGTGCTTGATGTTTTTGATTATGGTAAGAAACAAAATGATTGTCTCCCCTTATACTTTTTTCCATGTGCCTAAACATAAAAAATGTAAACAATTTTCTAAGTATGAGGGTCTTGGGGTCAATTTAGGCTTGGGTAGGATTTTGGAACTATTTATTGTTGATAGGTGATCAAAGCAATTTCAATTCGAGAATGCTCAATTGCTTCTTCAAGCTTGTCTTTGACAAAGGTAAGTGATGTGCATCAATTTTTCCATGGACTGGTGCCATAGATCTACTTTGCAAGGTCTAACTTGAAATTGTTCTAAATTTTGTTTACAACCATACTCATTTTCCTTTGTGCATTCATATCATTGGTTGTAAAAGTTCTTGTACATAGCTTGTGTTTTTCCTTGTACAAATTCCTCACCCCCCTTAGCATTTTGGTCTGATCCTAGAGATAGTTAGATTCTCATTGTGCCTACAAGATGCACACATCCCCAACTAGATCCAATGTTGGCACCCAGTTTACCAAAACAAATTCTTAGGTGATCTTGTGCACCCTTTGTTGTCTTAAAAGTATTTACCTATCATTGAAAATTGATCTGAGAGATTTTCAATGGGTTATACCTTGGTGAAGCTCTATGTTGAAATGCTCCTTTGCCTCCCCTATGTCTCCATCATGTGTTTCCATTTCTAAAAATTTGAAAAAATTCTAAGTGTGGGGGTCTTCCATTCAAATTTTTTTTGGCCTATATCAAAATTTAGAATTTTAGAGGTTCTCATCCCACTAAAACAACATGCCTTTACCTTGAACTCAAACAATTTACACTAAATATTAGAGTTTTAAACTTTTCTTTTCCAACATACCTTTTTGTATTTTTTTCCTTCATGGCATGCCTTTCCTTCCATTTCTCCATCTCCCATTTCCATCTAAGTCCATTTTCCCACTTCCTTCAAAAGTTTAGAATATGAGAGCTTCTCATCCTATCATCTTGGCATACCTTTTCCTTGAACTCCTACAATTTACCTACCTATTTACATGACCCAGGACACCACTAATGGCCTCAGATTGATGAGACCAAGTATATGAAGAGTCCTATACTCCTTCAAATACTAGTGGCCCCTCTAAGACATGGTTTGTGTATAATGGAATATGGTTACTAATGTAAGGGGTATAGTTTCAAGTTCATGACCATGTGAAGATGATGCAACAAGAATGGGTGACCTGCATAATTTGTTGAACACTCTTGTAATCTCACCAAAACAATAAGAATGAATATAGTGCTAGATATACATGTCTGTATGATGTAATAATGGTTGGTCATTCAACCAATTTGTGACTCTAAGTGCTTCAAGTAGTGTTCTAAGGCATCAAATAATGAATGCCTATTTTGCAAAGGATGAAAATAAATTTTGTAATGCATTGGAAGGGTTTTCAACTACACAAGGCATGTAATGGTATGTATCCATGATAGTTTGTAATTACTTAGGTGGGTGCTTGAACCTAGTTGTTCATCTTCTCTTTCCATACTTCCTAGTATAAATGTAATAGATGTTAGATAAATATTGACAATAATTTAATTTATTAAAAATATTTTTTATGATCTTCCCTTTTGTTTCATATGGGTTATAATGGCTCTATTCTAGATTATTATGTCCATTGCATGATGTGTGATATATGCATTATATGATGATGTACATTTAGTTCTATTTATGTTTTGCTGATGTATCTCCTTCTTCTGTGTAATCCATGAATATGTTTCTCAAGTCACCATTTAAATTCATGATGGGTCAATATCTTTCATTTTTGTAATCTCTCTCTCTTGTCATCTATACTTGAATAGGTTAGGTTCCACCACACTTGCATAATTTAGCATTATAAACTATCATATCTTCTGTAATCATAAACAAAAACATCATAAAGAAATCATGCATGTATGTTCTTCCCTCTTACCAGTGTGTATATGTTAGTAAAAAGATTTGTCACTATCATTTCATGTATATGACTCACCCATAAATATAAACAAAGTTAAAAATAGTTGGATAGGTTGTAATCAAGGTGACAACCTTCCTCTACATTTGAAAGGGGTAGCTCCCTTGTAAGATGAAACTTAAGATAAAATGGGTATGCTTTTAACTTGAAAGTAGGAAAGGAGATTTTTGAAGATATATAAGGTGAGTGCAAAGACTCACGTATAGTTTAAATATTTGCAAAAAAGAAAACCTAAACTTCCAAATCACCACTTGGGGTTTCTTAACATAAGAATAAAAATACCTAAATTATGAGAAAATATAAATATATGTAGAGGCTATTAATTTTCGACATCAGATAAATGTAAGATTTCTTCAAATCATAAACATTGTGTTGCAAGTATGAGGTAAACCAGTGTTGTCATTGATGTCAACATACTCATATTGCTTTGACAAGAAGGATTCAATGAGTAGTGTGCTGAGGATATTGAGAAAATTAGCCTCAGTCAGGAACAGTAAAGAACAGTAATGAGAAGAAGGCAAATGTACTGTATAGGATGCAAAACGGAGGATGTGGATTAAAGGGTTTGTAGATATGAGTCTTGAGATGCTTTAGTTAAGATTTCAGAGGTCCGCATGAAGATCTGAAGGAGTTGTGGCTGTCAGTGTAGAACCGGTTCCGGCAAGTATTCAGAGGTGACAGAGGATCACAAAAAGGTCCGGTGAGGTCCGGAACTGTATAATCCTAATCTGTAGATTGGAAGGAGTCCTTGGGATGTCCTTGTGATGTGCCATCTTGAGTTGTGTATGATTTGGAGGTCTGAAAGTACCTCTTGCATTATGACAGTGGCGACAGACAGTGTTCTTGAAGTTTCAGATAAGGAGGATAAGAGATTTCAGTAAGTAAAGGAAATGCGGACGTACCTGGTCATTCAGGCAGGCTTGTGAAGTTTCTTGGATCATGTTGAGGTTGTGTTGTTGGTCCGCATTGATAGTAGAGCCCGGAATTGAAGATATTCTTCCGGATGAAGTTCTTGCTCTGTTTAGCCGACCGGATGAGTTGTTCATCCTGTGAATGTTCTTATGGTGGCCGACCGGATGTGTTATTCATCTTGCGGATATTCTTATGGTTGATTGCCAACTGAGATGATTGTTCCTAAGTTGATGTCTTGTATAAATAAAGGTTTGTGAGTTCATTTTGAAGTGTGATTTGTACGGATATAAGTGGAGTAGCGAAGAGAAGTGCAGAAGGCAGAGCAGATGTTTCTGGGCTTAAATGGAACTGATCCGGACATGGTAAAGATGTCATTCTCCAGTTCAAGACTGATTCTTATCACTTTGTAGACAGTGTGTCTCCTTGTAGGCAGTGGGCCTCTTTGTGAGTAGTGTGCTCAGGCAGTGAGCCCTAATTGGCAAGTGCCATTTTGTAATTCCTTATTCTTCTAATAGAGAATAATATTTGGGTTAATCACCACGTGGTTTTCTCCCTTAACCGGGTTTCCACGTCAAAATACTGTGTCATGTGTTTCTCATTTCATGATAATGTTTGTTTGTTTGATTCAATACTGCTTTGATTGATAAGAAGGTTCAAAAGAAGAAATAATTAGGATAACTGATTCACCCCCCCTCTTAGTTATCAACAATTGGTATCAGAGCAAGGTTCCTCTGAAAGAAGCTTAACCACTTGAGGAGATCTAGTATGTCGTCATACAAAAAGGATAGTCCGAAGTTTGATGGAACCAATTTCACTCTCTGGAAGGGTCGCATGAAATGTCACCTGGAATGTATGGGAAAAGCATACTTGGCCATGGTTTCAAAACCATATGTACCTCCACAAGGAGGTCCGACAACTCTGAATGAAATCACAGAAGCTGAAAACAATCTGCAGACCAAGGAAGCTCTTCTAAGCGCATTGAATGACTCAGATCTCTCAAATGTTATTGACCTACCAACTGCATATGAGATCCTGACTAAACTGGAACTTCTGTATGAAGGAGATGAGTTTGTCAAGAGTGCAAGGTTGCAAAGTCTGAAAGGGAAATTTGAAAGATTGAAGATGAGAGATGATGAAAACATCACTACTTTTATGCCAAGAGTGAATGAACTAGTGTGTGGAATTAGAAATGCTGGTGGAACTCTGGATGAAAATGAGATTGTTTGCAAAATCCTTAGATCCCTTCCTGCTGCCTACAAAATCAAGGTTGCTGCAATTGATGAATTCAGAGCCCACACAACTGTCACAAGAGAACAATTGGCTGGCAAGCTAGCTGCATTTGAAATGACCGAGTTTGGAGATGATCCTCCCAAGACTGAATCTGCTTTCAAAGCCAGTGCCTATGTGAAAGGCAAACAGAGAGTTGATCCAGGAGAAAACTCTTCAAGGAAGATGACATGGTATGATCAAGCAAGAAGAGACATGGAAGAAGAAGAAGCAGAAACAGCTCAACTTGAAGCCCTCATTGCAAACAGACTACCAAGAGGATCCAGTAAGTATGAAGGAAAACTACCCTTTAAGTGCTTCAACTGCAATAAGATTGGTCATTTTGCTTCAAGATGTCTGGAAACATCTGCAAGGTCTAATACTAACAGACAAAGGTTTCAAAAGAACTGCTATTATGTTCATGAAGAAGATGACAATGAAGGAGTAACAGATGATGAATCAGAACTAGGAAGCAAATCCAGAAATGAGTGGGTGTTTATTGCCATCAAGGAAGAAGATTCAATACTCTCTGAATCTGTCAATCACAAAGTTGTGGAAAAAGCTTTGGCTGTTCAAGTGGAAGAAAAGGATGATTGGGTTATTGACAGTGGATGTTCTCACCATATGACTGGTGACAAGAATAAGTTCTTGAATTTGGAAAGGTATGAAGGAGGAATGGTAAAGTTTGGTGACAATTCTGCTGGCAGAATCAGAGGTAGGGGAACTATTTCCTTTGATGGAAAGAGCAAAACAGGTAATGTACTATATGTTGAAGGATTGAAGCACAATCTTCTCAGTGTTGGTCAGTTAGTAGACAAAGGCTATGATCTTCGGTTTAAGAATGGAAAATGCAGAATCTTTACAAGCTCCGGAACTGAAATTGCATCTGGTACTCAGACAAAAGGTAATATCTTTCATCTGGTTGGTTCAAATAAAAGTTGTTTGTTTGTTCAAATTGATCAGAGTTGGTTATGGCATAGAAGAATGTGTCATGTAAATTTTGATAACATCATCAAGATAAGCAATACTCAGGCTATAAGAGATCTTCCAAAATTGATGAAACCTACAAATAGTTTGTGCAAAGAATGTCAGCTAGGTAAACAGAGCAGAGTCTCTTTCAAAAGCAAAGATCAGTCCTCTACCAGATTGTTGGAATTAGTACATACTGATCTTTGTAGTCCGACAAGAATCAAGAGTCTGCAAGGTGATAGATATTTCATGTTGTTAATTGATGACCATTCCCGGATGATGTGGGTTACCTTTCTAAAAGAAAAATCAGAAGCATTTGAGAAGTTCAAAATCTTCAAAGCTATGGTAGAGAATCAAACTGGATTGAAACTAAAGTGTCTAAGGTCTGATAGAGGTGGTGAATTTACATCTGGTGAGTTCATTGACTTTTGTGAGAAGCAGGGTATAAGGAGACAATTGTCTGCTCCTAGGACTCCACAGCAGAATGGAGTAGTTGAAAGAAAGAACCGGACCATCCAGGAAGCTGCCAGGACAATGATGTTGGAAGCAAATGTTCCTCAGATGTTCTGGAAAGAAGCTATCAACAATGCAGTCTACACTCTAAATCAAGTTCAAATCAGAAACAATACCGGTAAGACCCCCTACGAAATCTGGTTTGGCATCACTCCTACTATGAAATATTTTAGAGTATTTGGTAGCAAGTGTTATATCAAAAGAGATGAAGATCTAGGAAAGTTTGATGCTAGAAGTGATGAAGGAATTTTCTTGGGTTACTCCACTCAAAGCAAAGCATACCGGTGTTACAATAAGAGACTGAGGAAGATGATAGAAAGCACTAATGTGAAAGTTGATGAAGAAATTGAGAAGCCCTCAAGATTTTATGAATTTGATGAAGATGACCAAGACGGTGTTCAGATTCAAGGAACTCAATCCTCTCCGGTAAGACAGAGTCAGCCTGATCCGGTAAATCAGGAAGAAGAGATAGGTTTGAATGAGCCTAATCAAGAAGCAGCAGTGCAGTATACTCCCAAAATTCCAAGGTATGTAACACTAAACCACTCTGAAGATCAGATCATAGGTGATAGAAGCAAAGGTGTGCAAACTAGAAGGAATGTTGCTCAAAATCAGGATGAATGTTGTCTGATTTCAAAGATTGAACCTAAAACAGTAAATGAAGCCTGCAATGATGAAAACTGGACTAAAGCAATGAAAGATGAATTAATGCAAATTGAGAAAAATCATACTTGGGATCTTGTTCCCAGACCTAGAGACAGGAATGTGATTGGAACCAAATGGGTCTTCCGGAACAAATTAAATGAAGCTGGTAAAGTAATCAGAAACAAAGCTAGATTGGTCTACAAAGGCTACTCCCAAATAGAAGGAATTGATTTTGAAGAGACCTTTGCTCCCGTGGCAAGAATTGAAGCAGTCAGATTATTTCTTGCATTTGCTACCTTCAAAGACTTCAAGGTATATCAGATGGATGTCAAGTCTGCCTTCCTAAATGGTGATCTGGAAGAAGAAGTTTACATTGAACAACTGGATGGATTTCAATTATCTGACAATGATGATATGGTCTGTAAGTTGAAGAAAGCATTGTATGGATTAAAACAAGCTCCAAGAGCATGGTATGAAAGGTTGGATAAGCATCTTGTGCAGATTGGATTCAGCAAAGGTACTACTGACAGTAACTTATATTTCAAAATTAATCATGAAAACATTTTGATTGTTGAAGTATTTGTGGATGATATCATTTTTGGAGGAAGAGATAGTATGTGCAAAACTTTTGCAAATCAGATGAAATGTGAGTTTGAAATGTCTATGCTTGGTGAAATGAATTTCTTCTTGGGACTGCAAATTACTCAAACAAAGAAAGGGATCTTCATTTCTCAGACCAAATATGTGAAAGAATTGTTAATGAAATTTGGTATGGAAGATTCAAAACCAATCAACACTCCCATGGCAACCGGATGTAAGTTGAGCAAAGATGATGACTCCCCAAAGGTAGATCAGACAATGTATAGATCAATGATTGGTGGACTGTTGTATCTCACTCAGACCAGACCAGATATAATGCAGGCTGTTAGTCTTGTGGCAAGATTCCAGGCTGATCCTAGAGAATCTCATGTTATGGCAATCAAAAGAATTTTTAGGTACTTGAAAGGAATAGTTGAGTATGGTCTATGGTACCCTAGAGATCCGGACTTCTCTCTTCATGCTTACACAGATGCAGATTGGGCAGGAGATGTAGATGATCGAAAGAGCACCAGTGGTGGAGCATTCTTTTTGGGGAAGAGATTGGTTTCTTGGCTAAGCAAGAAACAAGATGCAATATCTCTGTCTATAGCTGAAGCAAAATACATTGCAGCAACAAGTAGTTGCACTCAAATCCTATGGATGAAGCAGATGCTAAGAGATATTAAAATTGAATATGCGGAGCCTATCACAATTTTTTGTGATAATTCAAGTGCAATTAATATTTCCAAGAATCTGATATTACACTCTAAGACTAAGCACATATCTATCAAGTTTCACTTCTTGAGAGAACAAGTGAACAAGGAAGAAGTCAGGTTGGAGTATGTTCCCTCCAAGGATCAGATTGTAGATATCTTTACTAAACCTCTTCCCAAGGACTCTTTTGAATATATCCGAGAGAAGTTAGGGGTCATGGCCCCTCCGGTGATGAACTAGGATGCACTGATGTGCATCAGTCTGGTGGATATCATAGTCATATCTTGTGAACTAGATTGATGATGGGGAGCTGCTACTAAGGGGGAGCAGCTGGTATGATTCTGATGTGTTAAAATTGCAAGTATGAGCCCTTTGCCATTGATGTCAAAGGGGGAGAGAAGACATGTGAAAAACAAGTAGCTGATGATCAAAAGGGGAGCAGTAAATGAGGAGAAGACATGTTGCTGATAGGGGGAGAAGTGACAGAAAGGAGAAGTTTCTTGTCTTGATGGTTTTTCACATCATATGTTGCCATCAATGACAAAGGAGGAGATTGTTGCAAGTATGAGGTAAACCAGTGTTGTCATTGATGTCAACATACTCATATTGCTTTGACAAGAAGGATTCAATGAGCAGTGTGCTGAGGATATTGAGAAAATTAGCCTCAGTCAGGAATAGTAAAGAACAGTGATGAGAAGAAGGCAAATGTACTGTATAGGATGCGAATCGGAGGATGCAGATTAAAGGGTTTGTAGATATGAGTCTTGAGATGCTTCAGTTAAGATTTCAGAGGTCCGCATGAAGATCTGAAGGTGTTGTGGCTGTCGGTGTAGAACCGGTTCCGGCAAGTATTCAGAGGTGACAAAGGATCACAAAAAGGTCCGGTGAGGTCTGGAACTGTATAATCCTAATCTGTAGATTGGAAGGAGTCCTTGGGATGTCCTTGTGATGTGCCATCTTGAGTTGTGTATGATTTGGAGGTCCGGAAGTACCTCTTGCATTATGACAGTGGCGACAGACAGTGTTCTTGAAGTTCTGGATAAGGAGGATAAGAGATTTCAGTAAATAAAGGAAATGCGGACGTACCTGGTCATTCAGGCAGGCTTGTCAAGGTTCTTGGATCATGTTGAGGTTGTGTTGTTGGTCCGCATTGATAGTAGAGCCCGAAATTGAAGATATTCTTCTGGATGAAGTTCTTGCTCTGTTTAGCCAACCGGATGAGTTGTTCATCGTATGAATGTTCTTATGGTGGCCGATCGGATGTGTTATTCATCTTGCGGATATTCTTATGGTTGATTGCCGACTTAGATGATTGTTCCTAAGTCGATGTCTTGTATAAATAAAGGTTTGTGAGTTCATTTTGAAGTGTGATTTGTACGGATATAAGTGGAGTAGCGAAGAGAAGTGCAGAAGGCAGAGCAGATGTTTCTAGGCTTAAATGGAACTGATCCGGACATGGTAAAGATGTCATTCTCTAGTTCAAGACTGTGATTCTTATCACTTTGTAGATAGTGTGTCTCCTTGTAGGTAGTGGGCCTCTTTGTGAGCAGTGTACTCGGGCAGTGAGCCCTAATTGGCAAGTGCCATTTTGTAATTCCTTATTCTTCTAACAGAGAATAATCTTTGGGTTAATCACCCCGTGGTTTTCTCCCTTAACCAGGTTTCCACGTCAAAATACTGTGTCATGTGTTTCTCATTTCATGATAATGTTTGTTTGTTTGATTCAATACTGCTTTGATTGATAAGAAGGTTCAAAAGAAGAAATAATTAGGATAACTGATTCACCCCCCCCCTCTCAGTTATCAACACATTACACATTCAACATAAGAAATTCAATGATCAATCGCGAACATAAATTGCAAAGTATATAGGTAAATATCCAAAAACCTCAAAATTACAAAGATATATAACTTCAATGATCAATCACCAACATAAATTATGAAAACATCCCATTACCATGTCGATACTTCCATATATATATTACATTTGAAACTACTTCTCATTTCAGAATTGTTTCTTGAAAGACATAAAAATAATAAAACAAAATTTCATTTTCAATTGCTTTTTTGAGAAAAAACAAAATTCATTTCATTAAATAAAAGAAACATATTAAAGCTATTTCAAGATAAAACAACAAGACTAAGCTGAAATTTCTCTTTCTTTGTTTTTTTCATCCATCTATATTTAATCATTTGTAGGACTTTTGTAGAGGATTTTGATTGAGAAGTTGCCATATTCTCTTTGAAATTTCTAAAATTTGTGATGATGGGAGCAATGGCCTTTCCATTCTATACTATCATGGTGTTACATTAGAATTTATCCTCTTGTATGGAATGGTATAATTTCCCTTGGTTTAGCTCCTCGCCTTTGGTGTCCTTTTAGCCTCTTTGTTTTTGGCCTTCCTAAAACCCTAATTGACTTGTGTCTAGTTGAAAAATGTTCTTTTTCTTAGATAACTATTGATTGAACCCAGAAAGTGGATTTGGATTATGGGTCCCTAGAACCCCCTAGAAGTAGATCTGATTAGAAAATGGGGCACTGGACTTGGGTGCCTATGCCCTAGTCCTGCCCCATTTTTCAAGATTTTGAATCTTGGCAGGGTATCGCCTCTCACCGTGCATCTCGGGATTCCCTTTTCAAATTTTTGTTTTCACGTGATACCGAGACATTATTTTGAAATTTTAAATTCCTAAGGTTAGATACTTAAACACATTTGAAAATGATTTTATCACACACAATCTATATGCAAGCTTGATGCCAAAACTCTATTAAAATTGCCATTGAAGACCAGTGACTTGTTGAAGCTTTTGAAATTTATTTGAATTTGCTATCATGGAGACTATGGATGGAGATTAGGAATCAATATCTTGAGACTATCTTTCTCTTCCTAGGGTTTGTATACCTTTTGCATGATCGGGGGAAGGATTGAAGCCTCCAACATCGAGCTTGGAGATTCTCCCTGGACATTGTTGATTCGCCTTCTTGTTCATGCAAGTTTGCATTATTTTCATATCCTTGAGGTGAAGTTGTATTTGTTCATTGAATTGAAGCCAGTTATTGATCTTCCCTTGATTGAGACATCTAGGGTTTGATATTTCTACATACACTTTGTTAGGTTTGCACACACTTCTGCAAATCTTTATCTCTAGCTATTGTTGAGGTAGGAATACCAAAAACAGGGCTTGATTGAGGCAAGCTCCTATATAACCACAACATCTTTCTCCTCATTTTGTAGGTATAGATCATGTCTGAGAGGATACGGTGGAAAGGAGTGACAGAAAGACGGCTATTATGAATATAGTCCTCACTAAATTTTAGAGTTCTGGATCCTGATACTTTCAGGAGTAATGAGCAAGCACTGTAGTCCAATTGGGGAGATTCTTTGAGATCTAGGAGAAATTGAAGGTTACCGGATAGCTGATACAAAAGGTTTTTATAGATGGAAAGTTACAGGACTAGTGAGCGGGTGCCCTAGTCTAGTTAGCCCTTAATGTCTAGGTGCACGACCTCTGAACCTTATTCTCTACATTTCTATGATCGGTTTTGTCTGTTTTATCTCTGAATTTAGTCAATTACTGTTACAAGGGGTAATTAGGGTTTGATTGATTAGTGAATAAGAACAATTAGTAAAACCTTAATTTAGACACCTAATTTGGCTTAATTAGCATTAGAGAATGTATAAGTAATCTATATCTTGATTCCAAGCTTGGTTCTTATCTTCCCAATATTTAGTTAGTAGAGAAATAGGACTTAATCTTGTTTTAAGGAAACCTACTTTTTAATCTTGTTAGAAGTTCTTGCATCACCCCATTTACCTGACATAGAAAACTGTGATATCCCCTCTCTACCATCATTAATAGATAGCCTTCCTACAAGGATACCCTTACAAACTCATGAAAATGTGGAAGAGAGAAGAAGAGATAAATTCTTAACCATTAAATTAGAGATCAAGATCCATGACAACTGCTAGTTTAGTTGTCCTTATACATAAGTATTTCTAACCTTGGTGGTCACCTATGTCATAGCATAATCTGCTCATTTATTTGACCTCCCCTTCGCGTTGCGATTCCCCCCTGATGTGTTATGTGTTGTTTAGACCTCCTGGGATGACCCTTGATTCTCTCGTAAGCTCAAGGATATTAGGAGACTGCCTCTGTTGTGACCCTTCTTCTATTTGTATCATCATTCTTCTATATTGCTTGTCCTCTATTTTCATTGTTGTGTATTATGTCTTAAGGACATAGCATTGTGGTTGTTGACCTGGGGGCACCCTCCTACGTGACTGTCCCAAAGGCACTTGTTTCTCATCTCTTGATTTAATATTACCTTCCTTTAGTGATTCTACCTAGTAGGCAGATGACCAAAAACAAATAAGACTGATAAGGACCAAGTGTTCCTTAAGCGAGTAAGAAAAAATGGACCTAGTCCATACATGATGATGGGGTTGATATATATTATCTAACGCTTGGATAGTAGAATCACTTCATGTGATCTTGATGTTGTCTTATCACACTTACAAAACATAACAACACATATGCTTCGTGCGCTTTGTTTATCTTTGAATCTCACCTTGGTTACACTTAGTTTTGAGATTTCTATTGTATAGCCCCACGGTTATACTCAGATCTTAGACCCATAGTATAATGTCAGCTCTTGATGTGAATGATTATATGCATTGTTGTATATCATGATTATATGAGTGATAACACCTTTTCTTGCAAGAAATTGTGTGTTTGTGGGAACATTTGGCAATTATAAAGTACATGTCACCTCCGAGGGCATGAGCTTTGTGAGAGCTCATGTTCCCTTGTGTCATTTATTCCTACCTTAACATGCTTGATATCGGTACATGATATCAACCACCTTAAGGTGTGGGCATATGTAAGGTAAGTTGTCTAATATAGATGCTAGCAAAGTGTGTCTATAAAGTTGGAATCTACTACAATCACTTAAGCCCTCTGTGGAGGTGGGATATCGTGCATATGCTTTTTTATTTTAATCCCTCCATGTGAGGTAGGGATGGTGTATTTCTTGAGGATATTGCACAATCCTATCATTTTCAAAAAGTCCTCTGAGCCAGCGAGGAGCGAATCTGAGACTATCCTAACCCTTAAGCATGTCTTCGATGATTATTGTGGCACAGCCCAATCATTAGTGTGTGCCTGTAATGTGCCTAAGATGGCTGCAAACCTAGCAATAGGTTTCTTCCATCACTTTTTTGTCATGTTTTCTCCATGTCTTCTATGTGTGTGTGTATAACATGTTTGTTCCTATGCATAGTTTAAAGACCAGTGGCGATGAGTCCCTCCTATGCTTCTGGGATTTGTATAGCGTGCTTGATTTGTATGGCATGTTTGTTCTCAAGTGCAATCTAAATATTGGTCGCAATGAGTCCCTCCTACACTCTTAGATTTGTATTGCATGTTTGTTGCTCCATATGCAGTCTAAAGACCGGTGGTGATGAGTCCCTCTTGCATTTTGGGTTGTGTGTTTACTTTCCTTACACTTGCATTTGCATCTTATATATGAGAAAAAGAAAAAAAGAAATAATCACTGCATTCACTGTATTCATTGTGTTTTGCATGTCTTGAATGTTGTGTTCCCCATGTTTTACATGACTGTAACTATCTTCTCTGTGTTTTACATGTCTATTACTGCCTTCATGGTGATTGGCATGTCTTCTTCGTGCTTGGCGTGTTTACTATGTTTGTTGACTGTACTTTAATGCATGTATTGACCTTGCATTTATACATACATTAAAGTTGGGGCTAAATGTTGTGTCATAAAATGTCCCCTTGGGGGCTTTTCCTTCTTAAGGTTTAGCTCCTAGGTCTTTTAGAATGCATTTAGGTCATGTTGCATGTTAATGGTGACTCCTAATGAGAAAATCATGAAGTTTCATGGAAAATGGGACCTATGGGTGTGCTTAACATAAGTCTTGCCTAAAATAGGGGGAGGACATGGGTGCCCGTGCCCTAGTCTTGCCCTATTTTAGGTCAGGACCTATTTTTGGGTGTTAGTTTATGACCGTTATTAGTTCCTATGCTGACATCTCAAGTTTGAATTATGAAATTCTTAGCGGGAATATTTGTAGTTGCATATATAAGCATGATTAGTGATTCATTTGTAAACTAGATGGTATTTTGGATCTACCAGCTTGTGTGAAAGTGATTCAAGGCATTCATTGTGTTAAAAAGTAGTATTTTGTGTTGTTATTGTGTTTGTGATTGCAGATTTGACATCCATCTCCTCATGGCATGAAGAGCTTCTTCCTTCCATGAGATCTACACTACAAGGTGATATCAATTGTATTTTCTATAATTTATCATTTTGATTTTTCCTGTAGCCCATAGGGATACGCACTCTTTATCTGACAATGTTGTTCGAAAGACTTGAATGTCTCTTTGGGGCTTGACTGAGGCAAGCCTTTAAACACCACAACCCCCAACCCACTTTTTTGTGATTGCAGGTTATAGGTTTCGGAAGTGAAAGAAGTGGAGTTACAGAAGAGCAGTGCAGACTGTCAGAATTGCAGATCTCAGAAAAAACTAGGGCTTGGACTTGGGCACCAGCTCATTAGTCCTCCAAATTCTAAAGTGGTTAAATCTCTATGACATCGGGAATAGGTTGTAGATATTCTTCAGAGATCCTGACAAAAGTAGGTACAGTGGACTAGGGCACCCACTCATTAGTCCCCAACTTTTTCCCACTAAACTTTGAAATATGGTATATATTTGATTGTCATTCGATATCTTTGTGTGTGATCATTTTCTATAATTTATCCATTTGTTTACAATTTCACAAAATTTGGGTTTTAAGCATAATTGGACTTAATTGAACAACAAGTTTACACAATTCCAATCTTCCCATATGTTCCAAGTGACAAGAGATCTACAGTAGAGTTTTCTACTCGGTTGAATGTCCTTGAATGTTTAGTGGTGAAAGGAGGATAAAAAAAACCCTTAAAACAACCATTATCATAACAATCCCCTCTTTTCAAATTAAATAGTTATCAGAAAATGGGGGACTAGACTTGGGCACATGCACCCTAGTCCTGCCCCATTTTTGGGATTTTGAATCTTAGCGAGGTGTTGGCTCCCGCTGTGCATCTTGGGATTCCCTTTTCAAATTTTTGTTTTCATGCAATATCAAGATGTTATTTCAAAATTTTAATTTCCTAAGGTTATATATTTAAAGACATTTGAAAATCATTTTATCACACACAATCTATATGCAAGCTTGATGCCAAAACTCTATTGAAATTACCATTGAAGATTAGTGACTTGTTGAAGCTTTTGAAAGTTATTTGAATTTTCTATCATGGAGACAATGGATGGAGATTAGGAATCAAGATCTTGAGACTATCTTTCTCTTCCTAGGGTTTGTACACCTTTTTCATGATCGGGGGAAGGGGTGAAGTGTCCAACATCGATCTTGGAGATCCTTCATGGACATTACTGATTCACATTCTTATTCATGCAAGTCTTCATTTCTTTCATCTCCTTGAGGTGAAGTATTTTTTCATTGAATTGAAGCAAGTTTTTGATCTTCCCTTGATTGAGACATCTAGGGTTTGATATTTCTACATACACTTTGTTAGGTTTGCACATACTTCTACAAATCTTTATCTCTAGCTATTGTTGAGGTAGGAGTACCAAAAATGGGGCTTGACTAAGGCAATCTCCTATATAGTGGCAACATCTTTCTCCTCCTTTTGTAGGTGCAAGTCATGTTTGACATGATATAGTGGAAAGGAGTGACAGAAAGACATATATTGCAAATATAGTCGTCACTGAATTTCAAAGTTTTAGATCTCGACACTTTTGGGACTAATGAGTGGGCATCCTAGTCCGAATGGGGAGATTCTCTGAGATCTGGGAGCTACTAAAGGTTATTAGATAGATGATGCAGAATGTTTTTATAGATAGAAAGTTGCAAGACTAATGAGCCGGTGCCCTAGTCCAATTAGCCCTCAGTTTCTAGGTGCATGACCTCTGAACCTTATTCTCTACATTTTTGTGATCTGTTTTGTCTGTTTCATCTTTGAATTCAGTCAATTACTATTACAAGGTGTAATTAGGGTTTGATTGATTAGTGAATATAAACACTTGGTAAAACCTTAATTTAGACACCTAATCTGGCCTAATTAGCATTAGAAAATGTATAAGTAATCTGTAGCTTGATCCCAATCTCGATTCTTATCTTCCCAATGTTTAGTTAGTGGAGAAATAGGACTTAATCTTGTTTTAAGGTAACCTACTTTTTCACTCTAAAAATTTTGGTGAACCCATAATCTAAAGAATTTGCATCCTTTTTAAACATCAAATTTGAATTAGTTTGCTGTCCTAAAGCATATTTAGATTGTAAACCCTCTTTTGTGAAAGTGCATGCATTGAATTTCGAATGATATTCTCTATCTCTTGACTAAAAGAGTTTGAAATTATAACTTTGTGTTTTTCATAGTGTTTCATTTTCAAAAAAGTTCATACATCATTTTACATTTAAATCCTGGGTTAATTTGAGCATGTTATAATGTTGGATTATTTTTTACAAGATTTTCGTGTATATGATGAGCTGTTTGGTTGTGATGACTTCAATATGTTAGATGAATCCTTTGAGGACTTTATCTTGATTGAACATTCCACTATGACTTCTAAACTATCATTTTTTTAAAGATTTGTAAATGCAATCTATGTTCCTAAAACTAAGGAAGAATCTTGGAAACTAAAAATTATGGTTACCTTATGTTCAGATGTGGTTAAACCACCTTCTAAACTAGTGCTCACTATTAGTGGTCTTCCACCTTCTTCTCGACCTCCTGATCACATTTACAACTATGCTAAACAAATAACACATCAAAATTCACAACAACCTAGTCATACTGTGGTTGCTCATACATATAACTCTTGGAATAATAAACAGAGTAAACAACAGTTGATCATTCCTATATATTTACTAGCTTCTCAACCTATGCTTCCTCAAGCACCTCGTTTAATGCATAAATTTGGTCAAGACTATGATCTCATTGAGCAACTTCATGCTACTCCTGCAAAGATATCTCTTTGGGAACTTCTACAAACTTTGCCTACTTACCATGGAACACTCCAAGAATCTTTACAAAAGGTGATTCTCCCACATGCTGTCAAGCCAAATGATGTAGTAGCTCTATTAGATTGTATGCATGCAACAAAAATTAAAAATTCTATTTCAACAACATGAGTTGCCATCTATTAAAGTTTAGAATCATTATGATCCATTGATTATCTTCATTACAATAAACAAGAAACTAATTAAGAGAGATATGATTGATAATGGATTAGCTCTTAATGTTTATGGCATTAACTTATTACATAAGATTAAAGTTGACACATCCTTGATTAAACATAAAATAATAAGTATCCATGGATTTGACAATGTTGGATGACAATTCGTTGGCACTATAAGTCTACCTATACAAGTTGGTCCTATGATTGTGCCCACCCTGACTCATGTCATGCCTTGTTCTCTATCTTACAACATGATTCTTGGTAGACCTTAGATTCATGCATTGGGGGCAGTTCCTTCTACCTTACATCGTTCAATCAAATTTATATTCAAAGATAAACTTCATACTATTCATGTCGATCTTGGACGTGATAACTATTTACAAATTGAATTACAAAAACAAATAATTTTTCATAAGATTTTAAACAATTTGAAATTTGATTCTTCAACTTCTCTTGTCTCAGACAATGTTGTGCAAGAGTTCAAACAATCGAATGCATTTATTGGTGATGATTGGGGTTCATTAGATTTTACTTCTTACATGGGAGAATATAAAGTTAATAACCCTATCCATAAAACATTAAATATTGCATCAATATAATTTCATGATTTGAATGTGAAACATAAAGCTTCTTTGGTAATGAATTTAGATAATACTCTTTCTTACACTACAGATTATGAAACCTATGAAGCTTCATATACTTCTAAAGAAATGGCTTCTCTTTATGGTCGAGGATTCCATATCCTTAATAAGAACTATGATTATGTAGGTAATGGCTATGGTATTAATCAACAAGGAATCAAAGTTCATATAGAATCCACTTTGCAACATTATTCAAGTGGCATTGGATATAATCCTTTCAAGGAATCTAAAGCCCGTAGACATCCTACTCTTAATGTGAATACAATATTAACACTTAACTTGAGATTTCCTAAGATGATTGACACTAGTTGTCCTCCAGGAGTGATTCCTTTGGATCTATTTTCAATGGATGAAGTGATAATGGAATTCTTGGGTGCTTATGACAATATTGCCTGTTACCATCATAAACATGGATTACCTTATTGTTTGAACAATAGTGCATATTTTGGGAAATCTACTAGCATAATAAATGCTACACTAAAGCCTGATGAAGAATTTGAAGACCTACCACAATCACTCGATCTCCTAGACCACAGTACTCTACTTAATGGAAAGACTGTTGTTGTTTTCATGGAGAAAGACAATACTAAAAAAGTTATTCTTTTCAGTGATTGTTTACATGTAGAAGAAAAAGAAGAACTGACTAAGTTATTACATGAATTTTATGAACTGTTTGCCTAGAACTATTCAAATATGCCTGGTATTGATCCTTAGATTGTAACACATAAGATCATCTTAAAACCAGATGCTAAGCCATTAAAACAAAAGATTCATAAGATGAATCCTAAGGTTGCATTACTTGTCAAAGCTAAGATAGAAAAGTTGTTACAAGCTAGCTTCATCCTCTTTATCGACTATTCACCTTGGATCTCAAATATCATTGCTGTCGCTAAACCTGATAGTCGTATAAGAATGTGTACCAATTTTTGAGACTTGAATCTTGCATCTTTGAAAGACGATTTTCTGCTTCCTAACATTGATATGATTGTCAATTCTATAGTTGGCCATGAATTACTCTCTTTCATGGATGGTTTTTCTGGATATAATCAAATTTTGATAAACCCTTAGAGATCACTATAAAATAGATTTTATAACACCTTGGGGTACATTTTGTTGGGTAGTCATGCCGTTTGGACTTAAGAATGTAGGAGCTACTTGCCAATGTGCATTGACCCTTATATTTCATGATTACATGCACAATATTCTACAATACTATGTCAATGACATCTTGGTGAAGTCCATTCATTGCCAAGATCAGGCCATGGATCTTTGACAAATTTTTGAGCAATTAAGAAAATACAACATACGATTAAACCCTTGTGTGTTTTTGGTGTAGGCAGTGGAAAATTGTTAGGGTTTATCATTTCAAATCATTGTATTGAAGTAGATATGAAAAAGATTGATGTAATTGTTAATATTCCAATACCTAAGAACATATCTCAACTTCGTAGTTTGCAAGGGAAGATACAAGCCATTCATCGATTTGTTTCACAACTCACGAATAGGACTCACCCTTTTACACAACTACTGAAGAAGGATTCAAAATTTCAATGGAATTTTGAATGTCAAAAATCTTTCAAAGATTTAAAGGCTTATCTAGCTAATCCTCCTGTTCTACATCCTGCAGTCCCTGATAAACCTTTCCTATTGTATATCTCAGCATCTAATAATTCTCTTGCAGCCCTGTTAGAGCAACATAATGTTGAAGGCAAAGAATGTGTTGTATATTACATCAGCTGAACTTTGCTCAATTATGAAGTGTGATATACTGTTATTGAGAAGCATTGCTTAGCTTTAGTGTTTGTAACACATAATCTTAGACATTATCTTTTAAATGTTGAAATACATGTGATGGTGAAATTTGACCCTTTGAAACACCTTTTCACAAAAATTGATTTGTCGAGTCATCTTCCTAAATGGGTTATGTTGTTAACTAAATTTGATCTTAAGTTTATTCCTCAAAAAGTAATTAAAGGGCAAGCTCTAGCCAACCATTTAGCTGAAGCACCTTCACCTTTTGCTATGCAACATCAGGAGACATTTCTGATGATTAAATTCTAGCCATCACTAAGGATGATAAATGGGAATTTTATTTTGATGGATCAAGATGTCGAACCAGCTCCGGTGCAGGTGTTATATTAATACCCCCTGCAAGTAAGTCAATTCCTATGTCCTACCACCTAAACTTCTCATGCACAAACAACATTGTTGAATACAAGGCCCTCATTGTAGGACTTTGTGCCACTTTGGCTCTTAACATAAAAAATATCACTATATATGGTTATTCATAGCTAATTGTATGACAAATAATAGGATCATATCAAACTAAGCATGACAAAATATCTCAATATCATGGGTTTTCTCTATCTCTATTAAAATAATTCACATCTTTTTCAATAAATACTATTCCCAAGAAAGACAATCGACATGCGGATGCAATGGCAGGTGCAGCTTCCCTTATATCCCCTACTGATTCTCCTAAGGAATTTACTTTCATTATCCATAACCTTAAAACAGCAACAATTGAAGACCCTATAGTTGTGAATTCGGAACTCTATGGTAATACAAATGCTGATGAATTGTTCTCCCATATATTTAATTATTTGCATGATGGAACCATTCCTAATTCAACATCTAAGAATGCTTGAATTTGTCTATGTAAAATTGTGGCACTTTACATTATCTTGTTGAATATGTTATATAGACAAAGCTACAACAGAGTTTTACTCTGATGTTTAAGTAGTTCAGATATCCCGATAGCTTTAGAAGAAGCTCACCCTGGTGCTTGTGGAGGGCATTTTGGGGGAAAATCCTTGGTACAAAAATTATTATGAATGGGGTATTATTGGCAATGCATGGAACAAGATTCCTTTTCTTACGTCAAGAAATGCCTGTAATGTCAACAGCACAACCACCTAATCCGAGCACCCACTCAATAACTTCATGTTCAAGTTTCACCTTGGCTATTTTCTATCTAGGTCTTGGATCTAATTGGTAAAATATCTCCACCCTCCTCTCAAGGGCATACATTTATTATCACTGCCACTGATTACTTCACAAAGTGGGTCAAAGTTGTCCCCTTACGATCCATGACCACTGACATAATTTGTCAATTTATACAAGATAACATCATTTCTTGATTTGGAATACCTTCCTCCCTTGTTTCTGATAATGGTACATCATTTAAGAACAAGGATGTTAAGAAATTTCTTGAAAAATATCATATTCAACATCACTTCTCTATGCCTTATTACCCTCAATCAAATGGCCAAGTAGAAGCTTTAAACAAAATTATTGGACAGATTTTATGGAAGATTGTTAACAAATATCAAAAAGATTAGCACATTCAGTTATCCTATGCATTATGGGCGTATAGAACAAGCATTCATACGGCTACAGGGAATACATTGTATAATCTTGTCTATGGCATAGATATGGTAATGCCCTTGGAGTTAGAAATTCCATCATTGAGAGTTTCCCTTAGAGATGTTATTGATGATGATATGGAACATGAGAAGAGATTACAAGAACTTTAGATGCTTCATGAAAGATGAATAAATGCTCTTGAGCATCTCAAGGCCCATCAGAAAAGCATACAACGATTGTACAATGAACATGTTATACAACATTCATTCGACATTGGGAATTTGGTACTTCATGAGAATCAATGCAATGTGAATGTACCTCCTGGAGAAAAAGGTAAGTTCAGCCCTAATTAGCTAGGACCGTACATAGTTACTGAAGCCTTTTGATCAGGAGCATATAAATGAGCTGATGAACAAGGTATGCCACTTAAAGAACCTATTAATACAACGCACCTCAAGAAATTCCATGCTTAAGATTTGATGTTAAATGTTACTTTGTAAAGAAAATTTATTAGATAGATTAGCTTCAATTTCGACAAGATATTATTATTTGTCCTAATTCATTTAATGTTGTATCTTTTGCTTGGTTAATCATCATTGTATCTTTCTTATACATTATTAATTAAAATCACTTTTATATTAATTGAACACAGCATAGAATTGTAGTTATATGTGAAATTTTTAATCATTGTGCCTTTTACTATATGTTCTGCAAAGAATTGATTAGTATGTCACATTAGGATTAATTACCTTTCCATACTAGCCTTTAACATTCATCACTAGTTACATTTTACAAAATTACATGTGATAGATTAAAAACATTATGAATAGAGAGAAAAATAAACATTATATATATATATATATCATCAGTTTCAAATATACATCTGAGTCAACTATCCCTTACAACAAAATAGGATGTCATAGTACATAATATATACATCACATAGTTGAAGCTCGGTTGCCTGTACCCCCGGGACCTCATGGTGTGTACGTGATAGAGGCCTAACCATGTGTGGCTACAGATCACAAATGACTCCTAAAGACACTCTGCGATCATAACCCCCTGATATAAACTCTTAGTCCTAACACGTCATGATGTGCCTCTTGGTACATCTACTGGTACTAGTCTCTCTCTTCCAGATCCCTATCTCTATCAACTCTCACCTAGCGTAGCTTAGGAAGTAAGAACTCACTGATGAATGGATCTCTCTTAGATGTGGGTACTCCTACCACATGATTTTGCTGTACCTAAAGCTTAGCCTCAACACACTTAGCTCTCTAAAGTAAGTCCTCTCTCTCCCATGCAGACTGCTCTAGAACAGCCTCTATAGCAATCCTATATTTGATGAAAGGCATAAATATCTCTGCATGTCACCCAACGGAAGGCCATGGTGAATACCCCGCCCACACCCACTGCTCAGCTACATCTATAGGTACTATGTCCACTATTACGCAACTCACAAAGTCTTGCCAAGCATCAGTCCCAACTACAAAATAGAAAATAGTATAGATATTAAATCCTCACATAAGCATCATAAACAATAAGCATAATAACATCAAATTAATGAAACAAGTCTAACTTGGATCTCCATCTCGCCAAGATGGATCTAAAATTCCTAAAGGTGTAATGAGCTTTGTAGACTAATCTATAGCTTGGAGCATAGGCCTATTGGTCTACCCCCACTCACTTTGACTAGGCCTCTCAACACCTGTAGAGACTGAACCATGAGCCCTAGACTGTGGTCTCGACTCAGTGTCTTCCTCCTACTAGTCTTGTCATGGTCTCACCCTGAAGATGTACTACAATGGAACCTCCTCCTCCTCATCATCATCCTCCACATCTTCCTCTAGATCATAGTATCCTGTGAAGTGACTCACATAATCCTCTACTCCTGTGTCACTAGCGTGACTGGTCTAAGGTCGAGAATCACCTATAGGGTGACTAGGAGGAAAGACAGGTGTAGACCATGTTGTATACCACCAAGTTTGATATGCTTAGGTACAACTAACATCGTCTACATCTGATACTAACTTTGCATCCTCAAGACCATCATCATCACTAAGAGGTACATCTGCTACCGTCAGTCGTTAGGTGTTGTTTGACCTGACTGCACTACATACAGTGCATGCATAACTTGGACGCACTATAGAAACATCATATACTTGTCTGAACTAGCATGCCACGCTATCAAAGTAGAACCAAACCACAACGTGATCAAGGCAATGGCCATCAACCAGTCCCTCTACATCCTCACTAACTGTCTCCACTGGCAAGGCCACAAGATATAGCCCCAATATGGTCTCTAGATGATATCACTGGGCTATAGTCTATCAAAAACAACTCTCCAGTATAATAGATCACCGTGTCTCCAACATCTGACTAGTGGATAGGCATGAACGAGTGGATGGGTGAATGTTGACTCTATAGGAAAGCTTGTCGATTGTGTGCACTTGATATGCTCAAAAGCCCAAACCTATAGTAAAGTGTAGATCATCAGACTATGCATCTCATAATGGATGTATCATCCCAATTCATAATAGAGGTGTGCAAGAATACTACGCCCCCACACATATACAATCTAATTCTCCTCCATCGCTCTAATGGTTTGAATAAGACCCCAGTGAAGGTGAGTGCCTCATCCATCTAGTGCAATGGCTAGTACGATAGTGATTATCATGATCCTCTAAACTAAAGAGATGTCGCTGCATCCTTGCTATAGAAGTCAGAGCTAAATATGTTCTTGCTCTACTCGAGAAACTGTACAACCTATTGGTTCCCAAACCTAAATGCATAAAACTCTAAAGATTTGCCACTTCTTATGCTCAAGTTCAATGGAAGACTTGGCCAATAGAGTGGGAGATTGTCTCTTATCTACCCTTTACTTTAGGTTCAGCCACACCTAGGGGGTATCCCTTATTCACACCAAAAAAATTGTCTCTAACTAACTCAGGCATAATGTTCTCAAGTATGCACCAAGATTTATAAGATCAACCCTAGATTGGCAATGTTCTTGGATTATCTAACTTATTGATATAAGAGAACATGCAAGACCCTAACCTAAAACAAAATTAAACATGAAATAGTTTCATTCAAATGATTTATCTTTAAATTCTATGATTTCCTAGGCCCTTTGGGCAAGAAAATCCTGGACCGGTGCTTTATCAGGGCAACAGAGCCAGACCCATCACTACAAATGTTCCCTCATGACAATAAAACTTCATATCTAGAGGACCCAAAATAAAATATTACTGCCTTACAATAATATGTCCAAGAAAAAGGATTATATGTGACTCTATGCTTCAATAATCCCTTGATATGACATATTTCCCCTTATACCTGACTCAAAGCAATTTAATCAATTCCTTGAATAGATGCAACAAATTAGACACATCACATAGCAAATGTATATGAATGAGTTCAGAAACCCTTAGTAACTTCACTCAAAAGAAAAATGCCCATACCCAAGGAGAAAATCACAGATAACACACATAGAAAGTTGTTTTCATATAACTTAATCTGCAAAGAATATTGTCATTTAGAAATTTATTCATCTACAAAACAGAAAAATGTGTCTACACCCAGACAAAGTGAACCAAGTCTACAACAAAACTTACTCCCAAAATTGTGGATACCTTGCATCCAAAGCCCAGAAGAATCCCCTTACAAAGTGGAACAACATGCTCTCTTATAGAAACAAGAGCATGTTGCCCTAAAAAATTTATACATCCTGGCAGTAGGTGAGTTTTTCATTACAAGTTGCTGCCAATGAGCCTGGGGAAATTAAAAATATACAAAAGTGAGGGGAAGACAAAATAAAATAAAAATATGGAGTTAAATGTCTTTTTATTAGTTTTCCCCTTTTGACTTTGTCCACATTTTGGTTGTTGCCGAACATCTCTGCTTTTTTCATCATCACATGGCTTGTCTGAAGGCTCCCTCATTCTTGTGCATGGCTGTGAAATGAGGCATGTGTAGCTTCTCTTCAAGCCTTGTTGATCAAACTCAACCCTTTAAGAACATGGAGAGCAAATTTCAGCAGCTCCTCAAACTGATCAGACCAATTTATTAATAGCTAGGTCATTTTGATAGTGCAGGGGCATTTTTATGGCTACAGGCACCTAAAATTCATCACAAACATGACTAAAACCTCTGCCCATGCAATAGGAATGGCCAAGGGATGAATTTAGACCATAAATTATCAGTTGTGAGCTCAAATGGACCCCCAAAAATTACCTGGAAGCCCAAAAACGTGAACAACATTCCTCTCTGTAACCAATACACACCCGAAGCTACACAAAATGCTTAAAAGACAGACCAAAATTTAGAGCAAAAGAAATAGCATGTGAAAATCTGCGGTGAAATGGTGATTTCATACCATCGCACAACAGAGGAATGGAGAGAGAAACTATGGTATGATGGTGCGATAAGGCAGTTAAATGCTTTATTTATTTTTTCCTTAACATTATAATATAATATTATAATGTTTGCCTTATGATATTTACATTTATATATTAAAAATGCCAATAAATATTTCTTTTAAAATTGTATTTTCAACTTTAGGAGTTGGCAAATATTTTAATTTCTCCTCCTTGGCAAATGGTGCCTATTCACTGTGGGCACACAAGGTATTGGAGGGTTGTGAAAAATTGCATAGGGCCATTATCAATTATTTACCACAAACCCACTTCCTCAGAATTTGTATTGCCGAAAGATTTCAGGGACTTCCTTTCTAAACTGGCTCCCCGAGTGCCTTCACTCCAACTTAAATGCATTAAAATAATGCATCGTACCATCTCCAATTTTAATGAAATTGGAACTGAAGAAATTTTAGCCCTAAATGAGAAATGGGTCACCCTCATAATTGTGAAGTTTGAAAATTTTCAGGACACCAGATCTAGCTCAGTCGCAATAAGAGAAGAATTAATTAGCCCATCAAAACTCATCATAGGAGCATGAAACTGAGCAGACATATTACCATATGTGCCAAAAAACTTCCTACCAAATAGATTTGTAAGATGATTTCTAAGTTACAAGATTTTAATCAGTGAAGGTAGCCTCCGAGGTAGATTAAGTAGCATGTCAACCTAGCCTCTGTCTACACATCGAAAGGATATATGCACTTCAAATTTGCAAATTTTGAAGGTGCCAACAATGCCTCTTGCTCAAGGACGCATGCCTCTTGCCGGCATGGTGAGATTCCTGTTCTCTGGGATGTAGACCATGTGCCTTATCCATTGGGCTACCGTGCAAATGCTTTATCATGCATTAAAAATCATACCTTCAATTTTATTTGGTGGCCCCGGGCCCCCCAAAATAAAAAACTAGAACCCTCCCCTGTCAAATACCTTATTTTCATCTGACTGCATCAGGTCAACTCTTAAAGCACTACCATAAAATGCCCACAAACTAACCCCGACACTAACATAATCAACCATATCACCGAGCCTGCCAGTATCAACATTAACTCTGTCAATTTGAATAATGCATTCATACACTGACTGAAATCTACAAGAAATGTGGCAATTCACCATATCCAGCTCATAGTCACATTCCACTAAATGCTCATCCAACTGAACTAAAAATTGCACACACTCATAGTCCCTTTGACAGTTGGCATCATAAATCTTGAAAAGATATTCAGTTTGCATATCAAACATGAAAATTTCATAAAGAATTTGTTCAAAAGTCTCATCAAGAAGTATATGCCCTGACTCATTGAAGCTAAATTGTAGCTCCAAGTCTGAAAAATTAGATTGAATGGAAGGCTCATATAAAACCTTAGAGTTATCCTCTAATTTTTGTCCCATGCTAGACAATTACTCAATTCGTGTGTTAAACAGAAATTGTTCATACATAGGCATATGCTCAAACTGACTTGCATCATATTGATATTCACACTCACTTAAGTACTGCAAATTAGTCATTCCATTACATGCCTTGGAGATTTGGAAGTAAGATTTGTCAAAATCCATAGTATCCTTGTCATCATTTAGATCAGGGTTATCACAAGAAACATCGTTTGGTGAAAGTTTATGGGCTTATACTTTTTTTTTTTAATTTTAAAAATAGTTTGGTGAAAACTAAATATTTCAATGAAGCACTACCAAATTTTTTAGAAAAACATAAAAAGTGTGTCATTCCGACCAACCTAAGCATGAGTAAAAGATAATATTTTTCCTCCATTATTTGGTTTTAAGTAAACGACACATGAGCGGATGTGACACATATTTTTTCAATTTTTTTAAGTAAATAAATAATTATTTATGAATTCTTTACTATGATTTTTTTAAAATATTAAAAATTATTTTTCCATCCAACCTAACTTGGTCAAAAATATATGAAAATAAAAAAAATAAAATTTTAATGTATACCCAATAAATCCTAGAATGTGACACACTTTTGGATTTAAAAAAATATTAATATGTTGGAAGTTATGGATGTTTTTTAATATGTATATCTATTAGGAAATCAGACATAGCATATGTAGAAAATTATTAAAAAATGCCTATTAAAATTATTATGAGGCATATATTAATTTTTTAGAATCTTAATAGCTTCCTCTATAAACCCATTTCATTTGATTAAATTTAGTTACAAAAATGTCTGTCAACTTCAAGGATGAACTTGAGAAAATTTTTAGGATCACTAAATGAGTGGTTTTGCATGTTTTGGGACTCCCACTTGCCTAAATATGAGGTAATCCCAAGGTATTTTTGTAGGGAATCCATATTTGAGATATAAATATTAACACCCTTTCCATCCAAATCTAAATATTAGTCTAAACGTTTGCACTTTTTCATCCAGCAAGTTTTTTCTCCATTGCCATTGTTTGGCCCATCATGATCTTGCACTCACCCACTCACTTAAGAGCTGCAAATCAGTCATTCCATTACATGCCCTAGAGATTTGGAAATAAGATTTGTCAAAATCTATAGTATCCTTCTCATCATTCATATCAGGGCTATCACAAGAAACATCATTTTTATCAACATCCCATGTATGCTGAAGAGTAAGCAATTCTTCATAAGCACTATTATCTTGCAAATTATCTTGTTGATTTGTGGATGTGGAAGCAAATGGACATGTGTCATACTTGGTATCCAAAGGAACATCATCATTGTTGAAGCTTATGTCAGCAGGGAGCATAAGCTCATGACCATCTTCATGTACATACCTCTGATATTCCATGGCCAACAAACCTAAAATTTGGTCATTGTTGAGTGAGCATGCTTCTTTTACATCATTCAATGCTTCTTCCTCTTGATCTCCATAAGAGCTACAAACATTACTTAATTGCAAATCAAAATCCACATGGTTGTCATTTCTATCATTAAAATCTAGATATTCAATGGATTCATCAGAGCATGTTTCTTGTTCACCAACAAGTGAGCATGTGTCTTCATCAAACCTTAAACTATTGCACCCCTCATTGAATAAAAACATGTCCACCTCTACAAAGAAACAAGCAAATCCCATTTTAGCATTATTTTCATGACCTAGTGGGTTCACATCTAGATTTGAATCAACACATTTTCTAGTGTTATGCACATCAACATCCTCATAGAAGCATTCATAATCCATAGAAAAATAATCCAGCTTGTTGTCATCCTGATCCTCATCACAAGAAAAATTATCACTACATAAATTGTGCTTAGAATCTTCAGAAGGAATGCTTAAAATTTCATTTTTAAAATCATGATCACTAATATATTGGTCTGCCTATATGTTTCTTGTGGGCTGATTACATTCACTATCCTTATTTTCACAAGATAAATTTTCATTTTCATATATACCCTTTTCAGTTATGTGTACCACATTCTGATTTTCTCAATAGGATAGCTGCTATCTACATTTTTAGATGCCACACATCTTGTATAAACACTTTGGACTGGTGTATAGATTGGGACAACATGGGTGTAAGTGCTCTGACATTCTTTTTTAATACTTGAATTACACCATTCATCAACATTGGGGGCCTTATGGCAGCAAACATTTGTAGAGAAATAATCCTTGTGCATTCGATACTTCTAATTATTTTCAATACCCATAGCAAATTCGTAGGCCTAATGCAATGTGGCAGGTTCCTTATCTCTCAGCAAATAGCTCATTTCCCCATCAAATGTAGCCAGATAGACTACCAGGGACAACGCATCATTTGGTCTCATACATTAAGGAATATGCTTAATCATCTTTGTAAATCTTAAATTAAAGGTTGGAACCAACCCATCATTTTCCTTTTGAATGTTCATAAATTGTGTGATCAATGTGGCCATATCAGTCCTTTCACCACACTATTGTAAGAATGCATTCTGTAGATCTAACCATGAAGAAATTGAACACACAAGAAAATCTAAAAATGAGACCATAGCATCATCCTTCAATGATTGAACAAAGAGTTTCATTACAACATCTTCAGCCTCAATCTCATACTCTTCTACCAAATCATATAAATTTTACAGATGTTTGTTTGCTAATTCAAAATTTTGTCCATTATATTTTGCCAAACACTTTCTAATTTCACTAGGGACAACATTTGGGTAACCACTAATACCATTGAAATTTAGGGATTTGTATCTTTCAATAGAGAATAACCTTTTCTACGAACATGACAAAGATTGTTGTTCTAATCTAATCATTTTGTATGAAATAGATGAAGTACCTGGGAATATGTTCCAGCTTCAAACAGGTTTAACAATAGAGTTGCCACCACTCCAAAGAGGACAAAACATCCAAAGACAAAAGATCTTGCCTAATTAATTGTATTTTGGGTTTATTTCACCAGTAGAGCTCCCTTCAAAAGTCTTTAAAAATGTTACAACACCTTCCACTTCAAACTATGAAACTCCTTTAACTCATTTGACTCTCCCAAAAGATGAGCAGCTGCATTCTCCCTAGTAAAGTCACCAGTTCTTGTTGGTTCCCAAACCTACACACATAAAACTCTAAATATTTGCCACTTCTTATGCTCAATTTCAATGGAGGACTTGGCCAACAAAGTGGGATATTGTCTCTTATCTCCACTTCACTTCAAGTTCTGCCGCACTTAGGGGTATCCCTTGTTCACAACCAAAAGATTTGTCTTTAACTAACTCAAGTAGAATGTTCTCAGGTATGCACCAAGATTTATAAGATCAACCCTAGATTGATAATGTTCTTGGATTATCTAACTTATTCATATCATAGAACATGCAAAACCCTAACCTAAAACAAAATAAAACATGAAATAGTTTGATTCAAATGATTTATCTTTAACTTCTGTGATTTCCTAGGCCCTTTGGGAAAGCAAATCCTGGACCGGTGCTTTATCAAGGAAATAGAGTCAAACCCATCACTACAATTGTTCCTCATGACAACAAAACTTCATATCCAGAGTACCCAAAATAAAATATTACTTCCTTATAGTAATATGTGGAAGAAAAAGTATTATCTGTGACTCTATGCTTCAATAATCCCTTGATATGACACATTTCCCCTTATACTTGACTCAAAGAAATTTAATCCATGCCTTGAATAGATGCAACAAATCAGGCACATCACATAGCAAATGCATATGAATGAGTTCATAAACCCTTAGTAACTTCACTCAAAAGAAAAATGCTCATACCTAAGGAAAAAATCAAAGATAACACACACATAAAATGTTTTTCATATAACTCAATCTAGAAAGAACATTGTCATTTAGAAATTTATTCATCTACAAAATAGAAAACACCTCTACACCTAGACAAAGTGAACCAAGTATGCAACAGAAATTACTCTCCAAAGTGTGGATACCTTGCATCCAAAGCCCATAAGAATCCCCTTACAAAGTGGAACAACATGCTCTCTTATAGAAAGAAGAGCATGTTACCTGAAAAATTTATTACATCCTAGAAATAGGTGAGTTTTTCATTACAAGTTGCTGCCAATGAGCCTAGGGAAATTAAAAATATAAAAAAATGAGGGAAGAAAAAATAAAATTAAAATATGGAGTTAAATGTCTTTTTATTGGTTTTCCCTATTTTGACTTTTTCCACATTTTTGGTGCAGGAGCACCCCAAGCCGATCTTGGCTTAATACTTAGTCAAATATGAATGTCCAAAGAATTTTTAGGAAGTAATTTAGTCTTAGATCCATGTGATAAGGTCTAAAAGGAGAAAATTTTGTGTTTAGAGTCATAATTTAGGTTGTTAAAAATAAAGTCTAAAAATGTAAGTAATAGGAAGAGTTTACTATGTCAAGTTAACAAATCATGTAATTAAAGGCTCGCAAAGGTCATATACTTTGAAATGAAGTCACAACCAATGGGAAACAAGTTCAAACATGTATATTAGAGTCTTCACACATTATAGGGAAGGCAACATTGATATTTAAAACAAGAATAGAGATTGTAAGAAAAAAATATTTTATATAAATAATACTCTATTTTTTCTGCAAAACCTAACTATTGTAGTCCGTACAATAGGAAAGTATGGCCCTTTCAGATCTCCAAGTCACCTGAATCAGGTGGGGGAAGGAATAACCTTTCTTTTTCATCCTTTTGGAGGTCTAAACATGGATATTTGAGGGAGATATAGTGAATTTACTGAAAACTATCAAGAAACTATTTTTTTTTGCAAAAGTGTTGCTCCTAGCCATACCACGTGCTTGTATAGAACTTCCAGAACCTGCAACCACTTGGGTTGGATAGATGGGTGAACTAATTTCTAAATTTAATTGGTTTGATTTTTTTCATTTATTTCTGAGGTAGATCCATCCATTTTACTGAAAACTGCTATAAACCTTAAACTAGGGTTTCTAGAAATGCTAGAATGTGATTTTTGACCAAATCCACCCCCCAAGTACCTACAAACTAATAGAATGAGTTGAATTAAGGTAGATACACATGTTTCAATGATTTTCATGATAGAGAATGGATCTTTGACCACATTTGACCAAGTTTTGGCCTAATAAGACAATCATAAATTTTAAAGGATAAAAGTGAATTGTGAGGGTGTGGTTGGCCAAGTTGAGTCAAATTGGACATGCCTCAGGATCCCCAAGTGGTTTTGGAGGTAGGAACTCAAGTTTTCTACAAGATCCTTCATTTAGGTGGCCTAACTAGGCCTAATTAGCCCTTATTGATGACTGTATTTTCAATTTTTGAGACATACATTTTGAAACAACCTATCTTCATCCTAAGATATATTAAAGAACATGGAAATAGGTATCCAAAACAATCCTTAGTTTTCCAAGTGGGATAAAATTGTGAAAGATAAGTGGAAAAAACCCTCTAGGCAGGGCTATAAGGCTTTAGGCCTATTTCCAAAGTAAGTACATGAAATCTTTGAAATTGGTGAACCAAACCTATATGATTAAGTTAAGTGCATCACAACCACACTCTCATTGCAATAAATTGGTATAAGAGCATTAGGTTCTGATTTGGGAAGTGAAAAGTCAAATTGTGAAGAAGGACTAGTCTAGACAAGATGCCTCCAAAAGCCAGTGCAATGGCCAAAAGACTAGGTTGAGGAAAAGTGGAAGGACCTAGGTGAGGAAAATAAATTGAGAAGAAAGAAGAAGATTTCTTGTGTAGAGAATATGATGGATTTTTCGAGAAGACTTTTGCAGGCAGAGGATTCACAAAAGAAGAAGAAACAAGAAGAAAAAGAGAAAAATTGAAAAGAGGAGAAGTTGAGGCAAGAAGATTTTGAGAAAGAGATATTAGCCCTGAAACAAGACATAAAGAAATGGGATTTGGAGTTCTAGGAGTTCTTGATGAAGATAGAGCAAAGGATTAACCAAGTGACAAGTTGGCACTTGAAGGTAAAGAGGAAGGTTGTGTGTCCTATTCAAAGGCTAATGTGAAAGAAAAGACAAATGAAGGCATTATAACTAAATGTGAAGGCACAAGAACCTTTGATGGAAAAAGGTAGTGAACAAGCAAAGGAAGATTAAGAAGAAGATATGGACATTGCAGCCATTCCCAAACAAGAGGATGTTATCATAGCAGAGTGGAAGAAAGAGTTCCTTGTGAAGACTCAAGATGAGTTGAAGATGCATGATACTATGGTGGTTGAGGTAATACTTTGTTCATTGTTTTCAAGAGAGGATAAAGGATAGTTACACTCTACCATTCTAGAGGTTCATAAACCTGATCAAACAGAGATAACTAAGGAATAACTCCTTAAGGGAGAAGAGGACTTGAAGGACATTGAGAATGAAGAAGCCATTGCTACATGGAAAAAAAATGAGTTAAAGAGAGTATATATCCTTTCATGATTGCAGTCTTTATGGGATATAAGCCAAGGTACCAAGTGTAGGAAGAAGGTCAACTTACTGAGATGAAAATTGAAGTGTGTCAATGCATGAAGAATCTGATATCAAGTGGCAATCCAGGGAGAAAACTGGTTTGCATGGACAAAATAAAGCCAAAGGTGAAGATAAAGATCAAATGGAGCTATTTCAACAAGAAGAATATAGAATACCACAAATAAGAGCATTTAATGATGAAGACTTGTTACTACTTTCACTCCAAGTGGACTTGGAGTTTTCATTTGGTCGGGAGTATGGTGCAGGAGCACCCAAGCCAATCTTGGCTTAATACTTAGTCAAATATGAATGTCCAAAGAGTTTTTAGGAAGTAATTTAGTTTTAGATCCATGTGATAAGGTCTAAAAAGAGAATTTTTTTGTTTAGAGTCATAATTTAGGTTGTTGTTAAAAACAAAGACTAAAAATGTAGGTAATAGGAAGAGCTTACTATGTCAAGTTAACAAATCATGTAATTAAAGGCTCCCAAAGGTCATATACTTTGAAATGAAGTCACAACCAATGGGAAACAAGTTCAAACATGTATATTAGAGCCTTCACACATTAGAGGGAAGGCATCATTGAGATTTAAAACAAGAATAGAGATTGTAAGAAAAAAAATATTTTATATAAATAATACTCTATTTTTCTGCAAAACCTAACTATTGCAGTCCATACCACAAGCAATTACAGCCCTTTCAGATCTCCAAATCACTTGAATAAGGTAGCGGAAGGAGTAACCTTTCTTTTTCATCCTTTTGGAGGTCTAAACATGGTGATTTGAGGGAGATATAGAGAATTTACTAAAAAGTGTCAAGAAACTATTTTTTCCCAAAAGTGCTTCTCCCAGCCATACCACATGCTTGTACAAAACTTTCCAAGACCTAAAACCACTTGGGTTGGATAGAGGCATGAACTACCTTCCAAATTTAATTGGTTTGAGGTTGTTTCATTCATTTGTTAGGGAGAGCCATGTATTTTACTGAAACTGCTATAAACCCTGAACTAGGGTTTCTAGAAGTGCTAGAATGTGATTTTTGACCAAATCCACCCCCCAAGTACCTACAAACTGATAAAATGAGTTGTATTAGGGTAGATACACATGTTTCAATTATTTTTATGATAGATAATGGAGCTTTCACCACATTTGACCAAGTTTTGGCCTAATAAGCCCATGTATTAGGCCTCTAAAGAAGATAATCATAAATTTTAAAGGATAAAAGTCAATTTTGAGGTTGTGATTGGCCACGTTGAGTCAAATTGGACATGCCTCAGGATCCCCAAGTGGTTTGGGAGGTAGGAACTCAAGTTTCTACAAGATCCTTCATTTAGGTGGCCTAATTAGGCCTAATTAGCCCTTATTACTGACTGTATTTTCAATTTTTGAGACATACATTATGAAACAACCTATCCTCATCTTAAGATATATTAAACAACATGGAAATGGGTATCCAAAACAATTGTTATTTTTCCAGGTGGGCTAAAATTGTGAAAGATAAGTGGAAAACACCCTCTAGGCAGGGCTACAAGGCTTTTGGCCTATTTCCAAAGCAAGTACATGAAATCTTTGAAATTGGTGAACCAAACCTATATGATTAAGTTAAGTACATCACAACCACACCCTTGTTGTATCAATTTTGGTTGTTGTCAGACATCTCTTCTTTTTGCGTCATTGGATGACCTATCTAAAGGCTCCCTCCTTCCTGTGCACGACTATAAAATGAGGCCTATGTAGATTCTTTTAAGCCTCTTTGATCAAACTCATCCCTTTAAGAACATGGAGAGAAAATTTCAGCAGCTCCTCAAACCATATTTGCCCAATTTATTCATAGCTGGATCATTTTTGATAGTGCATGGGCATTTTTATGGCTATAGGCACCTGAAATTATTCACAAACATGACTAAAACCTCTGCCTAGGCAATAAGAATGGACAAGGGATGAATTTAGAGCATAATGCATCAGTTGTGACATCAAATGGACCCCCAAAAATTGTCTGGAAGCCCAAAAACATAAACAACATTCCTCTCTGCAACCAATACATGCCCAGAGCTGCACAAAATGCTTATTTAAGACACCCCCATGGAGGAGAAAACATACCAAAATTCACAGCAAAAGAAATAGCAGGTCAAAGTCCACTATGAAATGGTGATTTCGTACCATCACACAATAGAGGAATGGAGAGAGAAACTGTCGTGCGATGGTGCGATGAGGCAGTTAAATGCTTTATTTCTTTTTGCCTTAACATTATAATATAATGTTATAATGTTTGGCTTATGATATTTGCATTGAAATTAAATTAAAAATGGCAATAAATATTTCCTTTAAAATTGCATTTTCAACTTTAGCAATTGGCAAATATTTAGTTTCTCCTCCCAGACAAATGGCGCATGTTCACTATGAGCACATGGGATATAAAGGGTCATGAAAATTTGTACAGGGCCATTATCAATTATTTACAACAAACCCATTTCCTTAGAATTTGCATCGCTGAAAGATTTCAAGGACTTCCTTTCTAAACTGGCCCACTAGATGCCTTCATTGCAACTGAAATGTATTAAAATAATGTATCATATGGCCTCCAATTTTAGTGAAATTGGAATTGGAGAAGTTTTAGGACAAAATGAGAAATGGGTCGTCCTCAGAATTGCAAAATTTGAAACTTTTAAGAATACCAAATCTAGCCTAGTCACAGTCAGAGAAGAATTAATTAACCCATCAAAACTCATCCTGGGAGTACAAAACCAAGTAAACATATTACCATATGTGCCAAAAAACTTCCTACCAAATGGATTTGCAAGATAATAGCTAAGTTGTAAGATTTTAATATGTGAAGGTGGCCTCAAGGGTAGATTAAGCAACATGTCGACCTAGCCTCTGTCTACACATCGAGAGGATATAGCACTTCAAATTTGTAAAATTTGAAGGTGCCAATAGTGGCTCTTGCTCAGGGATGCATGCCTCTTGCAGGCATGACAAGATTCCAATTATCTCTGGGATGTAGACCATGTGCCTTATCCATTGGGTTACTGTGCAAATGCTCCATCATGCATTAAAATCCATACCTTCAATTTTATTTCGTGGCCCTGGGCCCCCAAAAATGAAAAACCAGAACCCTCCCCTATTAAATACCTGATTTTCATTTGACTACATTAGGTCAAATTTGAAATCACTATCATAAAATGCCCACAAACTAACCCCGACACCGACATACTCAACCATATCACTGAGCCTGCCACTATCAACATTAACTCTATCAATTTGAACTATGCATTCATACACTAATTGAAATCAACAAGTAGTGTGACAATTCACCATATCCAATACACTGTCACATTCCACTAAATGCTCATCCAACTAAACTGAAAATTGAACACAATCATAGTCCCTTTGAAAGTTGGCATCATAAATCTTGAAAACATATTCAGTTTGTATATCAAACATGAAAATTTCATAAAGAAATTGTTCAGAAGTCTCATCAAGAAGTATATGCCCTAACTCATTGAAGCAAAATTGTAGCTCCAAGTCTAAACAATCAGATAGAATGGAAGGCTCATATAAAACCTTAGAGTCATCCTCTTATTTTTGTCCCAAGCTAGACAAGCACTCATTTTGTGTGACAAATAGAAATTATGCATACATAGGCATATGCTCAAACTGACTTGCATCATATTGACATTCATACTGACTTAAGCATTGCAAATCTATCATTCCATTACATGCCCTAGAGATTTGGAAATAAGATTTGTCAAATTCCATAGTATCCTTGTCATCATTCAGATCAGGGTTATCACAGGAAGCATCATTTTTATCAACATCTCATGTATGCTCAAGAGTAAGCAATTCTTAATAAGCATTGTTACCTTGCAAATTATCATGCTGATTTGTGGATGGGGAAGCAAATGGACATGTATCATACTTGGTATCTAAAGGAACATCATCATTTTTTAAGTTTATGTGAGTGGGGAGTAGAAGATCATGACCATCTTCATGTACATAACTCTGATATTGTATGGCCAACAAAGCTAAAATTTGGTCATGGCTGGGTGAACATGCTTCTTCTTTTACATCTTTCAATGCTTCTTACTCTTGATCTCCATAAGAGCTGCAAGCATTACTTAATTGCAAATCAAAATCAACAGGGTTGTCATTTCTATCATTAAAATTTGGATATTCAATGGATTCATCATAGCATTTTTCTTGTTCACCAACAAGTGAGCATGTGTCTTCATCAAACTTTACACTATTGCACCCCTCATTGAATGAAAACATGTCCACCTCTACAAAGAAATAAGAAAATTCCATTTCAGCATTAATTTCATGATCTAGCGGATTCACATCTAGATCTGAATCATCACATTTTCCAGTGTTATGCACATCAACATCCTCATAGAAGCATTCATAATCCATAGAAAAATAATCTGGCTCACTGTCATCCTAATACTCATCACATGAAAATTCATCACTACATAAACTGTGCTTAGAATCTTCAAAAGGAATGCTTAAAATTTCATTTTTAAAATCATGATCACTGATATATTGGTTTGCACATATGTTGTTTGTGGGCTGATTACATTCACTATCCTTATTTTCAAAAGATAAATTTTAATTTTCTGATATACACTTTTTAGTTATGTGCACCACATTCTGGTTTTTCTCAATAGGACAGCTGCTATCTACATGTTTAGACACCACACCTCTTGTATAAACATATTGGGTTGATGTATAGATTGGGAAATCAGAGGTGTAAGTGCATTGACATTCATTTTTAATACTTGAATTACACCTTTCATCAACATTGGGGGCCTTAGGGAAGCATACATTTGTAGAGAAATAATCCTTGTGCATTCCATACTTCTGATTATTTTCAATATCCATAGAAAATTTGTAGGCCTGATGCAATGTGGTAGGTTCCTTATCTCTAAGAAAATAGCTCTTTTCCCATCAAATACAGCCAGGTAGACTACCAAGAACAATGCATCATTTGGTCTCATATATTCAGGAATATGCTTAAGCATCTTTGTAAATTTTAAATTAAATGCTAGAACCAACTCATCATTTTACTTTTGAATATTTATAAATTGTGTGATCAATGTGGCCATATCAGTCCTTTCACCAAACTATTCTAAGAATGCATTCTCTTTATCTAACCATAAAGAAATTGAACACACAGGCAAATCTAAAAACTAGACCATAGCATCATCCTTCAATGATTGAACAAAGAGTTTCATTACAACATCTTCAACCTCAATCTCATAGTCTTCTATCAAATCATAGAAATTTTACAGATATTTGTTTGCTGATTCAAAATTTTGTCTCTTATATTTTGGCAAGCACTTTCTAATTTCATTGGGGACAGCATTTGGGTAACCACTAATACCATTGAAATTTAGGGCTTTGTATCTTTCAATAGAGAATAATCTTTTCTGAGGACATGACAAAGATTGTCGTTCTAATCTAATCATTTTGTATGAAAGAGATGAAGTACTTGGGAATATATTGCAGTTTCAAACAAGTTCAACAACAAAGTCACCACCTCTCAAAGAGGACAAAACATCCAAAGCCAAGAGCTCTTCTCTAATCAATTGTATTCTGGGTTCATTTCACTAGTAGATCTCCCTTCAAAAGTCTTTAAAAATACTACAACACCTTCCACTTCAGACCTTGAAACCGCTTCAACTCATTTGACTCTCCCAAAAGATGAACAGTTGCATTCTCCCTAGTAGAGTTGCCAATCCTTGTTGGTTCCCAAACCTACACACATAAAACTCTAAAGATTTACCACTTCTTATGCTCATGTTCAATGGAAGACTTGGCCAACAGAGTGGGAAATTACATGTCTTATCTCCCCTTCACTTTAGGTTCTGCCGCACCTAGGGGGTATCCATTGTTCACATCCAAAATATTTGTCTTTAAATAACTCAGGTAGCATGATCTCAGGTATGTACCAAGATTTATAAGGTCAACTCCAGATTGGTAATGTTCTTAGATTATCTAACTTATTCATATCAGAGAACATGCTTGAGACCCTAACCTAAAACAAAATAAAACGTGAAATAGTTTGATTCAAATGATTTATCTTTAAATTCTATTATTTCCTAGGCCCTTTGGGAAAGCAAATCCTAGACCGGTACTTTATCAGGTCAATAGAGTCAGACCCATCACTGCAAATGTTCCCTCATGACAATAAAACTTCATATCCAGAGGATCCAAAATAAAATATTACTGCCTTACAGTAATATGTCCAAGAAAAAGTATTATATGACACTCTATGCTTCAATAATCCATTAATATGACACATTTCCCCTTATACCTTACTCGAAGCAATTTAATCCATTCCTTGAATAGATGCAACAAATCAGACACATCACAGAGAAAATGTATATGAATGAGTTCAAATAATCTTAGCAACTTCACTCAAAAGAAAAATGATCATACCCAAGGAGAAAATTATAGATAACACACATAAAATGTGTTATTCATATAACTCAATCTGGAAAGAATGTTCTCATTCATAAATTTATTAATCTACAAAATAGAAAATACCTCTACACCCAGACAAAGTGAACCAAGTCTGCAATAGAAATTACTCCCCAAAGTGTGGATACCTTGCATTCGAAAGCCCAGACGAATCCCCTAACAAAGTGGAACATCATGCTCTCTTATAGAAACAAGACCATGTTGCCCTCAAAATTTATTACATCCTGGCAATAGGTGAGTTTTTATTTACAAGTTGCTGCCAAAGAGCCCGGGGAAATTAAAAATATACAAAAAAGAGGAGAAGACAAAATAAAATTAAAATATGGAGTTAAATGTTCTTTTATTTTTTTTCCACCTTTTCACTGTTGGGAATTAAGGTGTCTCAACCTTGGTAATTCCTTGCATTGTTTATGTTTGTACTTATTTATTCATTGCCTATGTTGTAAATTATTTGTAAATTCCATATTGTCATTTTGTGGGATGTGGCATGGTGATGTGTTATCCTACATGGAAGATGACAACTTGTAATTTTATCCTCACATGAGGAGATAGGCATCCCACTTTGTGGTAGGAGTATTTTGCCATGTGTCGGCATCTTGGAAGTTGTGTAAGGGAATGTTTGACTGAAACGGTTATGATAGATTCCTATGACAAAGTTATGACATATAAGAGTCAAAAATAAAAGCTTGTAAGACAAGCGAAGACATGTGTCATGAAGCATCTTTAAAAAAGGTATATTTGGGTGCCACAAAGTGGAATATGAGATGTTGTAAGAGAATATGCTATGTATAGCCTGTGTATGATAGATTCTCTTACAGCTGTAAGTTGTAACCGCTATGACAGATTCTATGGTAGTCTTAAGAGTCGCAAGAGCATATGTCATAGCCCATTTTTGAAATAGGTGACCTCTTTGGGATTGGAACTATGGACAAGTGTCAGACACATTCTACAATGTTGACCAAGTGTCCTTAGGCATGGGTTTTGGGCCATGAGGCCAAGTTGGATGCCCATTCCAAGATAGGACCAATTTTGCCTTGTATATTCTATATAAATAGGTGCTTGGAGGAGGAGATGTAGTATATGATTTACAGGTACTATTATGCTACCGAATTGACTCCAGACACGAGTGTTAAAGACCATTGAATCTTGCATTGTAAGTATATTGTAAATAACAATCAGATTTGATAATACATTGTCCAGGTTTCTGAGTGTGGGGTTTTTCACCTGATAAGGGTTTTCCCCACATTATATCTTTGTCTCTCTTCTTCTGTCTTCTTTCTGGTTCATGTGTATTGCTGCAATATCTATGTTAGATGTTCTATGTTTCTATAATTGTAAGGATTAAATTGAATTTGCATTGTCCTCCCCTCATTAGATTAGTGTAGGAAGCGATTTCCACACACCTAGCTTCCTTTCAGTTGGTATCAAAGCCTGACCAGTTTTGGTCTTTGCTGTTGGGTAGGATTTTTTGAGATGGTCTTAAGTTGAGTGGGAGTCTATATAGAGTATTCTAAATTTTATTGTAGCAAGGAGATAGCAAGCACATCTAGAAGGATTGAGGTGGATAAATTCAATGGGACTAATTTTGAGTTGTGGAAGCTCAAGATGGAAGACATGCTTGTTGATCAAGACCTCTGGGAAACTATCAATGGAACTAAACTAGCTGCAATGTCACAAGCTGATTGGGATCTTAAGGAGCGGAAGGCTAAGGGTCTCATAAGACTTAGTCTTGCTGATTCTGTTCTGTTAAATGTCCATGAGGAGACTACTGTAAACTTGCTTTGGAAGAAGCTGACAGATGTGTATCAAGCCAAATCCCTAGTTAACAAACTTTTTTTGAGAAAGAAGTTGTTTTCCCTTTGAATGGAGGATGGAGGATCTGTTGCAAAACATATGATGCTTTCAACATGTTGGTTGCACAATTGACATTCGTTGGTGTTGAGATGGAGGAGGAGGATCATTGTATGACCTTGCTTTGTTCTTTGCCAGACTTGTGGGATCACCTTGTCATGGCTATTGGAAGCACCACATCTAGATTCAAAATGGATGAAGTGGTTTCTTCACTTTTATCTGAAGAGATGCAGGGAAAGTATTTTGATGTAGCCAAAGAGGCTCTTGCATTTCGTGGAAGACCCAAGGGGAAAGGGAAAAAGAAGGACAAGAAAGCTGAGAAGGGTAGATCCAAATCCTATGGGAGATCCAAGTCTTCTGGAAAGTCCAAGGCTATCTATTAGAACTGTGGTAAATCTGGGCATTTATGAAAGGAATGCAAAGAGGAAAAGAAAAAGAAGAAGAAGACCCCAAATTCAAATTCCAATAAGTCACAAGATGATGGTGATGCTTTCATCGCAGCCTTAGCAACCCATGCATCTAATGATGTGTGGCTGATTGACTCTGGTGCATCATTCCACATAACCTCGCATTGAGACTAGTTCACTAAGTATGAGGAGTTCGATGGTGGAAAGGTGTACTTGGGCGACGACTCTCATCTGAAGATTCTTGGTCATGGAAGAGTCTCTATCCAATTCCCTGATGGACAAGTGAAGGGGATCTCTGGGGTTATGCACATCCCAGGCTTAGCATGGAACCTGCTTTTTGTAAGTATGTTGAATGATGCAGGTGTGCAGGTTGTCTTTTCGAAAGAAGGATGCAAGATGACTAGAGGAGCTATGGTGCTTGCTAAGGGTACTAGGAAAGGTACTCTGTTTTAGCTAGAGGCATGCATTTCACAATGCAATAGTTCTTGACTCAAGGAAGAGGGCAGCAGTCACTTAATCCCCACCATCTGAATGAGTAGTGAAGAAATGTGTTATTTCTAGTCCTAATGGTTGTAATCATGCCTTTGAAGTTAAGCTTCCTGCTGAAAAGACAACATTATGGCATAAGAGATTTGGCCACATTGGTGAGAAAGGTCTACGTACCCTGAGAAATAAAAACCTCATTGAGGGGTTAGATGATTGTAATCTTGAGTTTGACTTTTGCGAACATTGCATATATGGCAAACAAAACCATGTTTAGTTTTATTCGAGTTCTCATAAGTCTTTTGGTGTGTTGGACCTTGTTCATTCTGATGTATTTGGTCATGTTAATGTTCCTTCATTGTCAAAATCTGTATATTTTGTATCTTTCATAGATGACTACAGTAGAAGGACATGGATTTTTTTCTCAGAAGCAAATCTGAAGTCTATAGTAAGTTTAAGGAGTTTAAGGCCTTTGCTGAAAATAAGATTCATAAAATGATTAAGTGTTTCAGAACTGACAACGGTGGTGAGTTCTATTCTATAGAACTTGATAAATACTGCAAGGAACTTGGGATTGAAAGACATAAGACAACTCCATACACCCCACAGAAAAATGTAGTTGTAGAGAGGATAAATAGGACACTAATGGAGAAGGCTAGGAGTATGCTTAGTGGAGCTAGCCTAGAACAAAAGTTTTCGGTTGAAGCTGTTGCCACTACTTTCTATCTTGTAAATAGATCTCCTACATCAACTCTTGTTGGAAAGACACCCATGAAGGTGTGGTCTGGTAGAAAACCTTCAATAAGGCATCTTCATGTTTTTTATTGTGAGGAACATGCACATGTGCCTAGGGAGAAGCGGTCAAAATTGGAAAACAAGGTTGTTAAGTGTATCTTCATTGGCTATGGAGTTAGTGTGAAAGGATACAAGATTTAGGACCCTGTGGCTCAAAAAGTGTTGTATAGCAGAAGTGTCATCTTCAGAGAGCTTACACCTTCTTCCACTATTTTACAGCCAGAAGAAAAAGAAAAGAAAGAGGATGTTGTTCAGTTTCCTCCTACCCCTGAGAAGACTGAACAAAAAGACAATGTTGGACCTGATGATGAAGAGAACTCTTGCAGCTCTAAAAGCTTAGATGAAGAAGTTGAACCTCAACCTCATCTCTTGAGGAGGTCCACACGAATCAAAAAGAAACCTGAGAGGTTTGGTTTTACATTGCTTGATTCTAGTTGTTCTTTTGCTTTGCTTACTAACAATGATGAACCTAGAACTGTATCAGAGGCTATGGACACGAAAGATGCAGGTTCCTAGAAGGAGGCCATGGAGGATCATATGACTTCTTTAGAAAAGAATCAAACTTGGCACTTGGTGCCTTTGCCTCCTGGATGGAAACTGATTGGATGCAAATGGGTGTTCAAGAAGAAATTTGGTGCAGATGGCAGTGTTGAGAAGTATAAGGCCAGATTGGTTACGAAGGGGTATTCACAAGTGGAGGGTATAGGTTATGATGAGATCTTCTCTCCCGTTGCAAAGATGACATCCATTTGATTCCTATTGTCTCTTATAGCAGCTTATGACTTAGAGGTAGAACAGATGGATGTGTAGACAACTTTCCTTCATGGTGATTTGGAGGAAGAAATCTACATGTCACAGCCAGAGTATTACATGGTGAAAGGTAAAGAAAACTTGGTTTGTAAGCTTAAGAAGTCTTTGTATGGTTTGAAGCAATCCCCTAGGAGATGGTACTTGAAGTTTGATGCCTTTGTGTTGTCTATTAGATTTTTGAGATTGAAATCGGATCACTATGTCTATTATAAGTTTGATGGTGATCGTATTCTCATTGTTGCATTATATGTTGATGATATGTTGCTCATTGGGAAGGGTAAGACTATGATTTCTGATTTCAAGTCTCAGTTATTAGCATAGTTTGAAATGAAAGATTTAGGGATAGCCAGGTACATTCTAGGAATGGAAATCAGAAGATATAGAACCAATAGAAAACTTTGGTTAAACCAGAGTAAGTATGTGAAGACCATATTGGATAGGTTCAGCATGGCAGGTTGTAGACCATTGTGTGTTCATGTTTCTTTGGGGACAAACTCATCTGTTGAGGATTGTCCAAAATCTCCTATTGAGGTAGAGGACATGAGCAGAGTACATTATGCTAGTGCTATTGGTAGTTTGATGTATGCTATGGTCTACACAAGACCAGACATTGCCCAAGCAGTGGGAGTCTTTAGTCGATTTATGGCTAATCCTAGACAGGTTTATTGGGATGCAGTTAAGCGAGTGTTCAGATATTTGAGGGGTACTTCTGAGTATTCCATATGCTATCATGGTAATTTTACAGAACCTCTACATTCTGTTGATATTCATGGATTTGTGGATTCAGATTGGGTAGGTGACATTGATAGGAGGGGATCCACCAGTGCTTATGTGTTTACATTGTTTTGTGGGGCTATTAGTTCAATGAGTAAGTGATAACCTGTGGTTGCTTTGTCCATGACAGAAGCTAAGTATATGGCAGCAACTCATGCTTGTAAGGAAGGCATTTATCTTAAAAGATTATGTTTAGATATTGGTGTTGATGTAGGTCAGATCACAATCAGTTGTGATAGTCAGAGTGCGATTTGCCTTGTGAAGAATCCAACTTTCCATGCCAAAACAAGGCACATTGATGTTCAGTTTCACTTTGTGAGAGACATGGTAGAGGAAGGGAAGGTAAATTTGGAGAAAGTAGATACTTTGAAGAATTTTGTAGATGCATAGATGAAACCAACGGGCACAGAGAAGTTTAGATGGTGTTCGGAGTCTATGGGCCTCTCGGCCTATAGTAATTAAATCATGTTATTCTATTGGCTCTTACATGGTGTTCAACAAGTGGGAGAATGTTGGGAATTAAGGTGTCTCAACCTTGGTAATTCCTTGCATTATTTATGTTTGGATTTATTTATTCATTGCCTATGTTATAAATTAATTGTAAATTCCATATTGTCATTTTGTGGGATGTCGCATGGTGATGTGTCATCCTACATGGAAGATGACAACTTGTAATTTTATCCTCACATGAGGAGATAGGCATCCCACTTTCTGGTAGGAGTATTTTTCCATGTGTCGGCATCTTGGATGTTGTGTAAGGGAATGTTTTACCGAAACGGTTATGACGGATTCCTATAATGAAGTTATGGCATGTAAGAGTCAGAAATAGAAGCTTGTAAGAGAGGTGAAGACATGTGTCATGAAGCATCTTTGAAAAAGGTATATTTGGGCACCCCAAGGTGGACTATGACATGTTGTAAGAGAATATGCTATTTATAGCCTGTGTATGACAGATTTTCTTACAGCTATAAGTTGTAACCACTATGACAAATTCTATGACAGTTGTTAGTTTATATTTTATAGCTCATTTTGGAAAACCTTTTTGGGATGGGAGCTATGGACAAGTGTCCTTAGGTGTGGGTTTTGGGCCATGAGGCCAAGTTGGACGCCCATTCCAATATAGGACCAATTTTGTCTTGTATATTATATATAAATAGGTGCTTGGAGGAGGAGATGTAGTATGTGATTTACAAGTACTATTACACTGCCAGATTGACTCCAGACATGAGTGTCAAAGACCATTGAAGCTTGCATTGAAAGTGTATTGTAAACAACATTCTGTTTTGATAATACATTGTGCAGGTTTCTGAGTATGGGGTTTTTCACCTGATAAGGGTTTTCCCCATGTTATATTTTTGTCTCTCTTATTCTGTCTTCTTTCTAGTTCATGTGTATTGCTGCAATATCTCTGTTAGATGTTCTATGTTGCTGTAACTATAAGGATTAAATTGAATTTTCACTCTCCTCCACTCATTGGATTAGTGTAGGAAGCTATTTCCGCACACCTAGCTTCCTTTCATTGACTTTGTCTACATTTGGTTGCTGCCGGACATCTCTAGTTATTGCGTTGTTGCATGACCTATCTGAAGGCTCCCTCATTCCCATGCATGGCTGCAAAATTATGCCTATGTAGCTTCTCTTCAAGCCTCTTTGATCAAACTCAGCCCTTTAAGAACATGAATAGCAAATTTCAACAGCTCCTGAAACCATATCTACCCAATTTATTCATAGCTGGGTCATTTTTGACAGTGTAGGGGCATTTTTATGGCTACAGGCACCTGAAATTCATCAAAAACATGACTAAAACCAATACCCAGGGAATAGGAATGGCCAAGGGATGAATCTAGACCATAAATCATCAGTTGTGATCTCAAATGGACCCCCAAAATTTGCTTGGAAGCCCAAAAACATGAACAACATTCCTCTCTAGAACCAATACACACCCAGAGCTGCACCAAATGCTTAAAAGAGACTCCCACAGAGGAGAAAACACACCAAAATTAACAAGAAAAGAAACAACAGGTTCAAAATCTATTATGAAATCATGATTTCGCACCATCACACAATAGAGGAATGGAGAGAGAAACTATTGTGCAATGGTGCGATAAGGTAGTTAAATGCTTTATTTCTTTTTACCTAAACATTATAATATAATGTTATAATGTTTACCTTAATATATTTGCATTTAAATTATTAAAAATGACAATAAATATTTCTTTTAAAATTGCATTTTCAACTTTAGTAATTTGCAAATATTTAATTTCTTTTCCTAGGCAAATGGTGCATGTTCATTGTGGGCACACAAGATATCGGAGGGTCATGAAAATTTGCATAGGGCCATTATCAATTATTTAGAGTAATCCCATTTCCTTAGAATTTTCATCACTGAAAGATTTCAGGGACTTCCATTCTAAACTAGCTCATAAGATACCTTCGCTACAACTGAAATATATTAAAATAATGCATTGTATGGTCTCCAATTTTAATAAAATTAGAACTAGAAATGATTTAGGCCAAAATGAGAAATGGGTTTCCCCCAAAATTGTAAAAATTTGAAACTTTTCGGAACACCAAATCTAGCCCAGTCTTAGTCTGAGAAGAATTAATTAGCCCATCAAAACTCATCTTGGGAGCACGAAACTAAGCAGACATATTACAATATGTGCCAAAAAACTTCCTACCAAATGCATTTACAAGATGATCCCTGAGTTGTAAGATTTTAATCGGTGAAGGTGGCCTCCAAAGTAGATTAAGCACCATGTCGACCTAGCCTTTGTCTACACATAGAAAGGATATAGGCACTTCAAATTTGCAAAATTTGAAGGTGTCAATACTGGCTCTTGCTCGAGGACGCATGTCTCTTGCAGGCATGGTGACATTCTAGTTATCTTTGGGATATAGACCATGTACCTTATCCATTGGGTTCTTCTACAAATGCTCCAGCATACATTAAAAATCATATCTTCAATTTTATTTGGTCACCCCGGGCCCCCAAAAATGAAAAACTAGAACCCTCCCTTGTAAAATACATAATTTTCATCTTACTATATTGGGTCAAATCTGAAAGCACTACCATAAAATGCCCACAAACTAACCCCGACACCGACATACTCAAGCATATCACTGAGCCTACCACTATCAACATTAACTCTGTCAATCTAAACAATGCATTCATACACTAACTGAAATCCACAAGTAGTGTGGAAATTCACCATATCCAGCTCACTATCACATTCCACTAAATTCTCATCCAACTGAACTGAAAATTGAACACACTGATAGTGCCTTTGACAGCTGGCATCATAAATCTTGGATTTACATATTCAGTATGCATATCAAACATGAAAATTTCATAAAGAATTTGTTCAAATGTCTCATCAAGAAGTATATGCCCTAACTCGTTGAAGCCAAATTGTAGCTCCAAGTCTAAAAAATTAGATTGAATTAAAGGATCATATAAAACCTTAGACTCATCCTCTAATTTTTGTCCCATGTTGGACAAGCACACATTTTCTGTGATAAACAGAAATTGTTCATACATAGGCATATGCTCAAATTGACTTGCATCATATTGACATTCACACTCACTTAAGCACTACAAATCAGTCATTCCATTACATGCCCTAGAGATTTGGAAATAAGATTTGTCAAAATCCATAGTATCATTGTCATCATTCATATTAGGGTTATCACAAGAAGCATCATTTTTATCAACATACCATGTATGCTCAAGAGTAAGCAATTCTTCACAAGCATTGTTTTCTTGCAAATTATCTTTCTGATTTGTGGATAGGGAAGCAAATGGACATGTTTCACACCTAGTATCCAGAGGAACATCTTCATTGTTGAAGCTTATGTGAGCATGGAGCAGAATCTCATGACCATCTTCATGTACATACCTCTAATATTCCATGGCCAACAAACCTAAAATTTGGTGATTGTTGAATGAACGTGCTTCTTCTTTTACATCTTTCAATGCTTCTTCCTCTTGATCTCCATAAGAGTTGCAAGCATTAGTTAATTGCAAGTCAAAATCAACAGGGTTGTTATTTCTACCATTAAAATCTAGATATTCAATGGATTCATCATAGCATGTTTCTTGTTCACCAACTAGTGAGCATGTGTCTTCATCAAACTTTACACTATTGCACCCCTGATTGAATGAAAACATGTCTACCTTTACAAAGAAACAAGCAAATTCCATTTCAGCATTAACTTCATGAGGTAGTGGATTCACATCTAGACCTTAATCAATGCATTTTCCAATGTTATGCGCATCAAAATCCTCATAGAAGCATTCATAATCCATAGAAAAATAATCTGGTTCACTGTCATCCTAATCCTCATCACAAGAAAATTCATCACTGGATAAACTGTGCCCAAAATCTTTAGAAGGAATGCTCAAATTTTCAGTTTTAAAATCATGATCACTAATATATTGGTTTGCATATATGTTGCTTGTGGGATGATTACATTCACTATCCTTATTTTGACAAGATAAATTTTTATTTTCTAATATACTCTTTTTAGTTATGTGCACCACATTTTGGTCTTTCTCAATAGGACAGGTGCTATCTACATTTTTAGATGCCACACCTCTTGTATAAACACATTGGTCTGATGTATAGATTGGGACAGCAGGGGTGTAAGTGCTCTGACATTCATTTTTAATACTTGAATTACACCTTTCATCAACATTGGGGGCCTTAGGGTAGAAAACATTTGTAGAGAAATAATCCTTGTGCATTCCATACTTCTGATTATTTGCAATATCCTTAGCAAATTTGTAGGCCTGATGCAATGTGGTAGGTTCCTTATCTCTCAGCAAATAGCTCATTTCCCCATCAAATGCAGCTAGGTAGACTACCAGACACAATGCATCATTTGGCCTCATATATTTAGGAATATGCTTAAGCATCTTTATAAATCTTAAATTAAAGGTTGGAACCAACTCATCATTTTCCTTTTGAATGTTCATAAATTGTGTGATCAATGTGGCCATATCAGTCCTTTCACCAAACTATTCTAAGAATGCATTCTCTAGATCTAACCATGAAGAAATTAAACACAGGCAAATCTGAAAACCAGACCCTAGCTTCATCCTTCAATGATTAACCAAAGAGTTGCATTGCAACATCTTCAGCCTCAATCTCATAGTCTTCTATCAAATCATAGAAATTTTGCAGATGTTTGTTTGTTGATTCAGAATTCAGTCCATTATATTTTGGCAAACACTTTCTAATTTCAATGGGGATAGCATTTGGGTAACCACTAATACCATTGAAATTTAGGGCTTTGTATGTTTCATCACAGAATAACCTTTTCTAAGGACATGACAAAGATTGTTGTTGTAATCTAATCATTTTGTATGAAAGAGATGAAGTACCTAGGAATATATTGTAGCTTCAAATACATTCAACAACAGAGTCATCACCTCTCCAAAGAGGACAAAACATCCAAAGCCAAAAGCTCTTGCCTAATCAATTGTATTCTTGGTTCATTTCAACAGTAGAGCTCCCTTCAAAAGTCTTTTAATATACTGTAACACCTTCCACTTAAGACCATGAAAACCCTTTAACTCATTTGACTCTCCCAAAAGATGAGAAGCTGTGTTCTCCCCAATAGAGTCACCAGTTCTTGTTGGTTCCCAAACCTACACACATAAAACTCTAAAGATTTGCCACTTCTTATGCTCAAGTTCAATGGAAGACTTGGCCAACAAAGTGGGATATTGTCTCTTATCTCCCCTTCACTTCAGTTTTTGCTGCACCTAGGGGGTATCCCTTGTTCACAACCAAAAGATTTGTCTTTAACTAAATCAGGCATAATGTTCTCAAGTATGCACCAAGATTTATAAGATCAAACCCAAATTGGCAATGTTTTTAGATTATCTAACTTGTTCATATAAGAGAACAAGCAAGACCCTAACCTAAAACAAAATAAAACATGAAATATTTTGATTCAAATGAGTTATCTTTAAATTCTATGATTTCCTAGGCCCTTTGGGTAAGTAAATCCTGGACTGGTGCTTTATCAGGGCAACAGGGTCAGACCCATCACTGCAAATGTTCCCTCATGACAACAAAACTTCATATCCAGAGGATCTAAAATAAAATATTACTATATTACAATAATATGTCCAACAAAAAGTATTATCTGTGACTCTATGCTTCAATAATCCCTTGATATGACACATTTCCAATTATACCTAACTCAAAGAAATTTAATCTATTCCTTGAATAAATGCAACAAATCAGACACGTCACATAGCAAATGTATATGAATGAGTTCAAAAACCCTTAGCAACTTCACTCAAAAGAAAAATGCTCATACCCAAGGAGAAAATCATATATAACACACACATAAAGTATTTTTCATATAACTCAATCTAAAAAAAATATTGTCATTCAGAAATTTATTCATCTACAAAACAAAAAATACCTCTACAACTAGACAAAGTGAACCAAGTGTGCAACATAAATTACTCCTCAAAGTGTGGATACCTTGCATCCAAAGCTCAAAACAATCACCTTACAAAGTTAAACATCATGCTTTCTTATAGAAACAAGAGCATGTTGCCCTAAAAATTTATTACATCCTGGCAATAGGTGAGTTTTTCATTACAAGTTGCTACCAATGAGCCTAGGGAAATTAAAAATATACAAAAATGAGGGGAAGATAAATAAAATTAAAATATGGAATTAAATGTCTTTTTATTAGTTTTCCCCCTTTTGACTTTGACCACATTTTGGTTGCTGCTGGACATCTCTACTTTTCGCGTCAATGCACGACCTGCTTGAAGGCTCTCTCATTGTTGTGTGCGCTGCGAAATGAGGCCTGTGTAGCTTCTCTTCAAGCCTCTTTGATCAAACTTAGCCCTTTAAGAGCATGGAGAGCAAATTTCAGCAGCTCCTCAAACCATATATGCCCAATTTGTTCATAGCTTTTTCATTTTTGATAGTGTAGGGATGTTTTTATGGCTACAGGCACCTAAAATTCATCAAAAACATGACTAAAACCTTTTCCCATGCAATAGGAATGGCCAAGGGATGAATTTAGACCATAAATCATCAGTTGTGAACTCAAATGGACCCCCAAAAATTGCCTGGAAGCCCAAAAACGTGAACAATATTCCTCTCTACAACCAATACATGCTTGGAGCTGCACAAAATTCTTAAAAGACACCCCCATATAGGAGAAAACACACCAAGATTCAAAGGAAAAGAAACAGTAGGTCAAAATCTACTGTGAAATGGTGATTTTGCACCATCACACAACAGAGGAATGGAGAGAGAAACTGTCGTGCGATGGTACGATAAGGCATTTAAATGCTTTATTTATTTTTTCCTTAACATTATAATACAATGTTCTACTATTTGCCCTATGATATTTACATTTAAATTATTAAAAATGCCAATAAATATTTCTTTTAAAATTGCATTTTCAACTTTAGCTATTGGCAAATATTTAATTTGTCCTCCTAGGCAAATGGCGCTTGTTCACTGCGGTTACACAAGATATTGGAGGGTCATGAAAATTTGCATAGGGCCATTATAAATTATTTAGAGAAAACCTATTTCCTTAGAATTTGCATCGTTGAAATATTTCAGGGACTTCCTTTCTAAATTGGCCCGGCGGATGCCTTTCCTGCAACTAAAATGCATTAAAATAGTGCATCGCATTGTCTCTAATTTTAATGAAATTTGAACTAGAGATATTTTAGGCTAGAATGAGAAATGGGTCACCCTTAGAATTGTGAAATTTAAAACTTTTCAAAACACCATATCTAGCTCGGTCGCAGTCAGAGAAGAATTAAATAGCATATCAAAACTCATTCTAGGAGCACAAAACTAAGCAGACATATTACCATATGTGCCAAAAAACTTCCTACCAAATAGATTTGCAAGATGATCCCTGAGTTGTAAGATTTTAATCGGCGAAGGTAGCCTCTGGGGTAGATTAAGCAGCATGTCGACCTAGCTTCTGTCTACACATCGAAAGGATATAGGCACTTCAAATTTGTAAAATTTGAAGGTACCAATAGTGGCTCTTGCTTAGGGATACATGCCTCTTGTAGGCATGGTGAGATTCTAGTTATCTCTGGGATGTAGACCATGTACCTTATCCATTGGGCTGCTATGCAAATGCTCCATCAAGCATTAAAAATCATATGTTCAATTTTATTTGGTGGCCCCGGGCCTACAAAAATGAAAAACCAGAACCATCCCCTGTCAAATACCTAATTTTCATCTATCTGTAGCAGGTCAAATCTGAAATCACTACCATAAAATGCCCACAAACTAACCCCGACACTGACATACTCAACCATATCATTGAGCCTACCACTATCAACATTAACTCTATCAATCTGAGCAATGCATTCATACACTAACTGAAATCCACAAGCAATGTGGCAATTCACCATATCTAGCTGACTGTCACATTCCACTAAATGCTCATCCAACTAAACTAATAATTGAACACACTCATAGTCCCTTTGACAGTTGGCATCATAAATCTTGAAAACATATTCAGTTTGCATATCAAATATGAAAATTTCATAAAGAATTTGTTCAAAAGTCTCACCAAGAAGTATATGCTCTGACTCATTGAAGTAAATTGTAGCTCCATGTCTAAAAATTAGATTGAATGGAAGGCTCATATAAAACCTTAAAGTCATCCTCTAATTTTTGTCCCAGGCTAGACAAGCACTCATTTTGTCTGATAAACAAAAAATGTTCATACATATGCATATGCTCAAACTGACTTGCATCATATTGACATTCACACTCACTTAAGCATTGCAAATTAGTCATTCCGTTACATGCCCCAAAGATTTGGAAATAATATTTGTCAAAATCCATAGTATCCTTGTCATCATTCAAATCCAGGTTATCACAAGAATCATCATTTTTATCAACATCCCATTTATGCTCAAGAGTAAGCGATTATTCATAAGCATTGTTATCTTGCAAATTATCTTGTTGATTTGTGGATGGGGAAGCAAATGGACTTGTGTCATACTTGGTATCCAAAAGAACATCATCATTGTTGAAGCTTATGTGAGCAAGGAACAGAAGATCATGACCAACTTCATGTACATGTTGGGAATTAAGGTGTCTCAACCTTGTTAATTCCTTGTATTATTTTCATTGTATTTATTTATTCATTGCCTATGATGTAAATTAAATTGTAAATTCATATTGTCATCTTGTGGGATGTGGCACGGTGATGTGTCATCGTACATGGAAGATGACAACTTGTAATTTTGTCCTCACATGAGGAGATAGGCATCCCACTTAGTGGTTGGAATATTTTGCAATGTGTTGGAATCTTGGATGTTGTGTAAGGGAATGTTGACTGAAACAGTCATGACAGATTCCTATGACAATTTTATGACATGTAAGAGTCAGAAATAGGAGATTATATGATAGGTACAGACAAGTGTCAAAGAGCATCTTTGGGGAAGGCACCTTTGAGTGCCCCAAGGTGGGTTATGACATGTTGTAAGAGGATATGCTATTTATAACATGTGTATGATAGATTCTCTTATAGCTGTAAGTCATTATGCTATGATAGATTCTATGACGGTCATAAGAGTCGTAGGAGCATCTATCATTACCCATTTTGGGAATAGGAGACCTCTTTGGGATGGAGTGTCCTGACAAGTGTTAGGAACATTTGACAAGGTTGGACAAGTGTCCATAGACATGGGTTTTGGGCCATGAGGCCATGTTGGATGCCCATTCCAAGATAGAGCCAAAATTGCCTTGTAAATTCTATATAAACAGGTGCTTTGAGGAGGTGATGTACTATAGGTTTTACAGGTACATTTATGCTATCGAATCATCTCCAGATATGAGTGTCGAAGACTCCTGCAAAAGCATTGGCTCTGATTTGTATTGTAATCTCTTTGTTTAGGTAGTATAGTTAAGCAATGTTTTGGAGTGTGCAGTTTTTCACCGGTAAGGGTTTTCCCCACATATATCTTGTGTCTCTCTTCTCCTGTCATTCTTTCTTCCTTATGTGTTTGCTGCAATATCTCATGTTAATGGTTTAATGTTGCTATAATAGTTAGGATAAATTTGAATTTTCACTCTTCTCCCCTCATTAGATTAGTGTACGAAGCGATTTCCACACACCTAGCTTCCTTTTAGTTGGTATCAAAGCCTGGCCATTTTTTGGTTCTAGCTGCTGGGTAGGGGTTTTTTGAGCTAATCTTAGGCTAAGTGGGAGTCTTGTGTAGAGTATTCTATATCTTGTTGCAGCAAGGAGATGACATCCACATCCAAAAGGTTAAAGGTTTGAGGAATTCAATGGCACTAATTTCAAGTTGTGGAAACTCAAGATGGAGGACCTACTTATTGATAGTTACCTATGGGAAACCATATCCGGTGTGAAACCTACAATGTCACAAGATGATTGGGACCTCAAAGATCGGAAGGCTAAGGGTCTCATAAGACTTTGTTTAGCTAACTCTGTTATGTTGAACATCCATGAGGAGAAGACAACGAAGGATCTTTGGAAGAAGTTGGGTGATGTTTATTAGGCCAAGTCCTTGGTAAACAAACTCTTCCTAAAAAAGAAGTTGATTGCTCTAAAGATAGAAGACAGAGGATCTATTATAGACCACATGAATGCTTTCAACATGATCATTGCACAGTTGACATCTGTGGGTGTGAAAATGGAGGAGGAGGATCGTTGCATGACCCTACTTTGTTCTTTTCCAGATTTGTGGGATCACCTTGTCATGGCCATCGAAAGAACCACTACCACCTTCAAGATGGAAGATGTGGTGTCCTCACTGTTATTTGAAGAAATGCAGAGGAAGACATTTGAATCAGCCAAAGAGGCTCTTGCAATTTGTGGAAGACCCAAGGAGAAAGGGAAGAAGAAAGACATGAAAGCTGAGAAGGGCAGATCCAAATCTCCTGGAAAGTCCAAGGCTCTCTGTTGGAACTGTAGCAAGTCTGGGCATTTGAAAGGAATGCAAAGAGGAGAAGAAAAAGAAGAAGAAAGCTCCTGATTCAGATTCTGACAAAGATGATGGTGATGCCTTCATCATAGCCCTGGCCACCCATGCATTTGATGATGTGTGGTTAATTGATTCTGGTGCATCATTCCACATGACCTCACATCAAGATTGGTTTACCAAGTACGAAGAGTTTGATGGTGGATAGGTGTACCTTGGTGATGACTCTCATCTAAAGATTGTTGGTCATGGAAGAGTCTTAATCTAATTCCCTAATGGACGAGTGAAGGGGATCACTAGAGTTATGCACATTCTAGGCCTTGTACGGAACCTGCTTTTTGTAAGTATGTTGAATGATGTAGGTGTGCAGGTTGTCTTTTCAAAGGATGGATGCAAGATGACAAGAGGATCTATGGTGCTTGCAAAGTGTACTTGGAGGGGTACTCTGTTTTAGCTGGAGACATGCACTTCACAGTGCAATAGTTCTTCTGACTCAAGGAAATGAGTTACTGTCACTTCATCCCCACCATCTAAACATACAGTGAAGAAATCTATTGTAACTGGTTCCAATGGTAGTGCGCATGCCATGGAAGCCAAGCTTCCTGTTGAAAAGACTATGTTATGGCATTTGAGATATGGCCACATTGGTAAGAAGGCTTGCGTACTATGAAAAATAAAAACCTTGTTGAGGGGTTAAATGATTGTAATCTCAAGTTTGACTTTTGTGAACATTGTATTTATGGAAAACAAAACTGTGTTCAATTTTACTCTAGTTCTCACAAATCTTCTAGTGTATTGGATCTAATTCATTCTGATGTGTTTGGTCATATTAATGTTCCTTCAATTTCAAAATCTATATATTTTGTATCTTTCATAGATGATTATAGTAGAAGGACATGGGTTTATTTTATTAGAAGCAAGACTAAAGTCTTTAGTTGGTTTAAGGAGTTTAAAGCCTTTGCTAAAAATCAGACTTGTAAAAAGATTTAGTGTTTGGGAACTGACAACGGTGGTGAGTTTTGTTTGGTAGAGTTAGATATATTATGCATGGAGCAAGGGATTGAAAGGCATAAGACAAATCCATATACCCTATAGCAAAATGGAGTTGCAGAGAGGATGAACAGGACACTGATGGAGAAGGCTAGGAGTATGCTTAGTCGAGCAAGCCTCTAAAAAATTTTTTTGGCTGAAGCTGTTGCCACTACTTTCTATCTGGTAAATAGATCTCCTACATCACCTCTTGTTGGAAAAACACCTATGGAGGTGTGGTCTGGTAAGAAGCCTTCAGTAAGGCATCTTCGTGTTTTTGGTTGTGAGGCATATACACATGTGCCTAGGGAGAAATGGTCTAAGTTAGAGAACAAGGCTGTTAAATGTATTTTCATTGGCTATGGTGTTGGTGTGAAAGGATAGAAGCTTGAAGATCCCATGACTGAAAAAGTCTTGTATAGCAGAAGTGTTATCTTCAGAGAGCTAACACCTTCTTCCATTGTTCTACAACCAGAATAGTTAGAAAAGAAAAAAGATGCAGTTTAATTTTCTTCTACCCCTAAGAAGACTGAACTAATAGACCCTGTGAGGCCTGATGATGAGGAGAGCTCTAGCATCTCTAGAAGCGAAAAAGAAGCAGAACCTCAATCTCAGCCATTGAGGATGTCTACATGAACAAGAAAGAAACCTGATAGGTTTGGTTATTCATTACTTGATTCTAGTTGCACTTTTACTTTACTTTCAAACTATGATGACCCTATAACTGTGAAAGAGGCTATGGGCATGAAAGATGCAGGTTCCTGGAAGGAAGCCATGGAGGATGAGATGGCTTCTTTAGAAAAAAACAAAACATGGGACTTGGTACCTTTTCTTGATGGACGGAAACCCATTGGTTGCAAATGGGTGTTGAAGAAGAAATTCGGTGTAGATGGCAGTGTTGAAAAGTACAAGGCTAGATTGGTTGCGAAGGGATACTCACAAGTGGAGGAAATTGATTATGGTGAAATTTTCTCTCCCATTGCAAAGCTAACATCCATTAGATTTCTGTTATCTCTTGCAACTACTTATGATTTAGAGGTAGAATAGATGGATGTAAAGACAACTTTCCTTCATGGTGATTTGGAGGAAGAAATCCACATGTCACAGCCAGAGCATTACATAGAGAAAGGTAAAGTAAATTTGGTTTGCAAGCTTAAGAAGTCTTTGTATGGTTTGAAGTAGTCTCCTAGGATGTGGTACTTAAAGTTTGATGCCTTTGTGTTGTCAATTGGTTATCTAAGATCAAAATTAGATCATTATGTGTATTACAAGTTTGACAATGATCGCATTCTCATTATTGCATTGTATGTTGATGATATGATGTTGATTGGGAATGGTAAGAATATGATTTCTGATTTGAAGTCTCAGTTGTTAGCACAATTTGAGATGAAAAATATTAGGGCAGCTAGGTACATTCTAGGAATGAAGATTAGAAGAGACAGAGCAAACAAAAAACTTTGATTAATCCAGAGTAAGTATGTGAAGACCGTGTTGGACAGGTTCAGCATGGCAAATTGTAGACTAGTGAGTGTTCTTGTTTCATTGGGAACACAGTTATCTGTTAGTGATTGTCCAAAATCTCCTAGTGAGGTGGAGGACATGAGCAGAGTACCTTATGCTAGTGATATTGGTAGTTTGATGTATGCTATGGTCTGTACAAGACCAGACATTGCCCAAGCAGTGGGAGTCCTTAGTTGGTTTATGGCTAATCATGGATGGGTACATTGGGATGCAATTAAGTGAGTGTTTAGATATTTGATGGGTACTTCCGAGTATTCCATATGCTATCATGGTAATTCTACAGGACCTCCACATTCAGTTTGTATTCGTAGATTTGTGGATTCTGAATGGGCAGGTGACATTGACAGTAGGAGATCCACCAGTGCATATGTGTTCACAATGTTTGGTGGTGCAATTAGTTGGATGAGTAAGCGACAACCTGTGGTTTCTTTGTCCACTATAGAAGCTAAGTATATGGCCGCAACTCATGCTTGTAAGGAAGCAATTTGGCTTAAGAGATTGTGTTTAGATATTGGTGTTGATGCAGGTCAAATTAGGATCAGTTGTGACAGTCAGAGTGCAATTTGCCTTGAGAAGAATCTAACTTTCCATGCCAGAACAAAGCATATTGATGTACAGTTTCACTTCGTGTGAGACATGGTAGAGGATGGGAAGGCAAATTTGGAGAAGGTAGATACTTTGAAGAATGTTGTAGATGCATTGATGAAGCCAATGGGCATAGAGAAGTTCAGATGGTGTTCGGAGTCTATCAGCCTCTAGGCCCATAGTAGTTAAATCCTGTTAATTCTATTGGTTCTTACAAGGTGTTCAACAAGTGGGAGAATGTTGGGAATTAAGGTCTCTCAACCTTTGTAATTACTTGTATTATTTTCATTGTATTTATTTATTCATTGCCTATGATGTAAATTAAATTGTAAATTCATAGTATCATCTTGTGGGATGTAGCATGGTGATGTGTCATCCTATATGGAGGATGACAACTTGTAATTTTGTCCTCACATGAGGAGATAGGCATCCTACTTAGTGGTAGATATATTTTTCCATGTGTCAGCATCTTAGATGCTGTGTAAGGGAATATTGACTGAAACGGTAATGACATATTCCTATGACAATTTTATAACATGTAAGAATCAAAAATAGGAGATTCTATGACAGGTATAGACAAGTGTCAAAGAGCATCTTTGGGGAAGGTATCTTTGGGTGCCCCAAGGTGGGTTATGACATGTTGTAAGAGAATATACTATTTATATCATGTGTATGACAAATTCTATGATGGTTGTAAGAGTCGTAGAAGCATCTGCCATTACCTATTTTGGGAATATGTGACCTCTTTTGGATGGGGTGACCTGACAAGTGTCAGGAACATTCTACAAGGTTGGATAAGTGTCCATAGGTGTGGGTTTTGGACCATGAGGCCATGTTGGACGCCCATTCCAGGATAGAGCCAAAACTACCTTGTAAACTCTATATAAATAGGTTCTTTAAGGAGATGATGTACTATAGGTTTTACACATACTGTTATTCTACTAGATCATCTCTAGATATAGGTTTCGAAGACTCCTGCAAGAGCATTGGCTCTGATTTATATTGTAATCTCTTTGTTTACGTAATATGGTTGAGTAGTGTGTTGGAGTGTGGGGTTTTTCACCTGTAATGGTTTTCCCCACGTATATCTTGTGTCTCTCTTCTTCTGTCATTCTTTCTTCCTTATGTGTTTTCTATAATATCTCATGTTAATGGTTTAATGTTACTATAATAGTTAGGATAAATTTGAATTTACACTCTTCTCCCCTCATTAGATTAGTGTAGGAAGCGATTTTTGCACACCTAGCTTCCTTTCAGTACATACCTCTAATATTCCATAGCCAACAAACCTAAAATTTGGTCATTTATGTGTGAACATGCTTCTTCTTTTACATGTTTCAATGCTTCTTCCTCTTGATCTCCATAAGAGCTGCAAGCATTATTTAATTGCAAATCAAAATCCACAAAGTTGTCATTTCTATCATTAAAATCTAGATATTCAATGGATTCATCATAGCATGTTTCTTGTTCACCAACAAGTGAGCACACGTCTTCATCAAACTTTAAACTATTGCACCCCTCATTGAATGAAAACATGTCCACCTCTACAAAGAAAGAAGCAAATTCCATTTCAGCATTAACTTCATGACCTAGCGGATTCACATCTAGATTTGAATCAGCACATTTTCCATTGTTATGCACATCAACATCCTCATAGAAGCATTCATAATCCATAGTAAAATAATCTGGCTTAGTGTCATCCTAATCCTCATCACAAGAAAATTCATCACTGCATAAAATGTGCTCAGAATCTTTAAAAGGAATGCTTAAAATTTTATTTTTAAAATCATGATCACTGATATATTGGTCTGCATATATGTTGCTTGTGGGCTGATTACATTCACTATCCTTATTTTCAAAAGATAAATTTTCATTTTTTGATATACTCTTGTTAGTTATGTGCACCACATTCTAGTTTTTCTCAACACAACAACTACTATCTATATTTTGAGACACCACACCTATTGTATAAACACCTTGGGATGATGTATAGATTGGGACAGCAGGGGTGTAAGTGCTCTGACATTCATTTTTAATACTTGAATTACACATTTCATCAACATTTGGGCCCTTAGGGTGGCAAACATTTGTAGAGAAATAATCCTTGTGCATTCCATACTTCTGATTATTTTCAATATCCATAGCAAATTTCTAGGCCTGATACAATGTGGCAGGTTCCTTATCTCTTAGCAAATAGCTCATTTCCCCATCAAATGAAGCCAGGTAGACTACCAAGCACAATGCATCATTTGGTCTCATATATTCAGGAATATGCTTAAGCATATTTGTAAATCTTAAATTAAAGGCTGGAACCAACTCATTATTTTCCTTTTGAATGTTCATAAATTGTGTGATCAATGTGGCCATATCAGTCCTTTCACCAAACTATTCTAAGAATGCATTCTCTAGATCTAACCATGAAGAAATTGAACACACTAACAAATCTGAAAACTAGACCATAGCATCATCCTTCAATGATTGAACAAAGAGTTTCATTACAACATCTTTAGCCTCAATCTCATAGTCTTCTATCAAATCATAGAAATTTTGCATATGTTTGTTTGTTGATTAAGAATTCTATCCATTATATTTTGGCAAACACTTTCTAATTTCACTGAGGATAACATTTAGGTAACCACTAATACCATTGAAATTTAGGGCTTTGTATCTTTCAATAGAGAATAACCTTTTCTGAGGACATGACAAAGATTGTTGTTCTAATCTAGTCATTTTGTATGAAAGAGATGAAGTACCTCAGAATATATTGCAGCTTCAAATAACTTCAACAACTAAGTCGCTACCTCTCCAAAGAGGACAAAACATCCAAAGTGAAAAGCTCTTGCCTAATAAATTGTATTATGGGTTGATTTCACCAGTAAAGCTCCCTTAAAAAGTCTTTAAAAATGCTGAAACACCTTCAACTTCAGACCATGAAAACCCTTTAACTCATTTGACTCTCCCAAAAGATGATCAGCTACATTCTCCCTAGTAGAGTTGCTTGTTCTTGCTGGTTCCCAAACCTACACACATAAAACTCTAAAGATTTGCCACTTCTTATGTTCAAGTTCAATAGAAGACTTGGCCAATAGAGTGGGAGATTGTCTCTTATCTCCCCTTCACTTCAAGTTCTGCCACACCTAGGGGGTATCCCTTGTTCACAATCAAAAGATTTGTCTTTAACTAACTCAGGCAGAATGTTCTCAGGTATGCACCAAGATTTATAAGATCAACCCCAGATTGGCAATGTGCTTGGATTATCTAACTTATTCATATCAGAGAACATGGAAGACCCTAACCTAAAACAAAATAAAACATGAAATAGTTTGATTCAAATTATTTATCTTTAAATTCTATGATTTCCTCGGCCCTTTGGGCAAGCAAATCTTGGATTGGTGCTTTATCGGGGCAACAGAGTCAGACCCATCACTGCAAATGTTCCCTCATGACAACAAAACTTCATATCCAGAGGACCCAAAATAAAATATTACTGCCTTACAATAATATGTCCAAGAAAAAGTATTATCTATGACTCTATGCTTCTATAATCCCTTGATATGACACATTTCCCCTTATACCCGACTCAAAGCAATTTAATCCATTCCTTGAATAGATGCAACAAATCAGACACATCACATAAAAAATGTATATGAATGAGTTCAGAAACCCTTAGCAACTTCACTCAAAAGAGAAATGCTCATACCCAAGGAGAAAATCACAGATAATACACACAGAAAGTGTTTTTCATATAACTCAATTTGGAAAGATTATTGTCATTCAAAAATTTATTCATCTACAAAACAAAAAATACCTCTACACCCAAACAAAGTGAACCAAGTCTTCAATAGAAATTACTCCCCAAAGTGTGGATACCTTGCATCCAAAGCCCAGAAGAATCCCCTTGCAAAGTGGAACAGCATGCTCTCTTATAGAAACAAGAACATGTTGCCTTAAAAATTTATTACATCCTGGAAATAGGTGAGTTTTTTATTACAAGTTGCTACCAATGAGCCTAGGGAAATTAAAAATATACAAAAATGAGGGCAAGACAAAATAAAATTAAAATATGGAGTTAAATGTCTTTTTAGTAGTTTTTCTCCCTTTGACTTTGTGCACATTTTGGTTGCTACATGACATCACTGCTTTTTGCATCATCGCACGGCCTGTCTGAAGGTTCCCTCATTCCTGTGCACAGCTATGAAATGAGGCTTGTGTAGCTTCTCTCCAAGCCTCTTTGATCAAACTCAGCCCTTTAAGAACATGGAGAGCAAATTTCAGTAGCTCCTCAAACTATATATGCCCAATTTATTCCTAGCTGGGTCATTTTTGATAGTGCAGGGGTATTTTTATGGCTACCGGAACCTGAAATTCATCACAAACATGACTAAAACCTATTCCCATGCAATAGGAATGGCCAAGGGATGAATTTAGACCATAAATCATCAGTTGTGAGCTCAAATGGACCCTCAAAAATTGCCTAGAAGCCCAAAAACGTGAACAACATTTTTCTCTGCAACCAATACATGCCTGAAACTACAAAAAATGCTTAGAAGACACCCCCACGAAGGAGAAAACACACCAAGATTCATAGCAAAAGAAATATTAGGTCAAAATCTGCTGTGAAATGGTGATTTTACACCATCGTACAAGGAATGGAGAGACAATATGTCATGTAATGGTACGATAAAGCATTTAAATGCTTTATTTCTTTTTGCCTTAACATTATAAAATAATTTTATAATGTTTTCCTTATGATATTTACATTTAAATTATTAAAAATGCCAATAAATATTTCTTTTAAAATCGCATTTTCAACTTTAGCAATTGGCAAATATTTAATTTCTCATCTCGAGCAAATGGTGCCAGTTCACCATGAGCACACGGGATATAGGAAGGTCGTAAAAATTTGCACAGGGCCATTATCAAATATTTAGAGCAAACTCATTTCGTTAGAATTTGCATTGCTGAAAGATTTCAAGGACTTCCTTTCAAAAATGGCCTGTCGAATGCCTTCACTGCAACTAAAATGTATTAAAATAATGCATTGTATGGTCTCCAATTTTAATGAAATTGGAATTGGAGAAGTTTTTGGCCAAAATGAGAAATGGGTCGCCCTTAGAATTGTGAAATTTGAAACTTTTCAGAACACCAAATCTAGCCCAGTCACAGTCAAAGAAGAATTAATTAGCCCATCAAAACTCATCCTGGGAGTACAAAACTGAGCAGACATATTACCATATGTGCCAATAAACTTTCTACCAAATAGATTTGCAATATGATCCTTGAGTTGTAATATTTTAATCAGCAAAGGTGGCCTTCGAGGGAGATTAAGTAGCATGTCGACCTAGAGCCTCTATCTACACATCGAAAGGATATAGGCACTTCAAATTTGCAAAAGTTGAAGGTGCCAACATGACCTACACAATATAGTTGACTCTCGCAAGTGTACTCCATTGTCCATTGTCCCATGACCCTCATTGTCTCTCTTCGGACAGGCAGTCGTAGGATCCAGTAAACATCCTCCAGTGTGATAGTCATCTTGTTTGTAGGTAAGTGGAATATGGATGTATCAACGTTCCACCTCTCCATCAAGGCCATCAACATGCTGCCATGAAATATGATTTTGGGCATATCTAACACCCACCATAGGCCTATCGCCTATAAGTGACCCCTCTCTGCGCTAGTCATAGTGTTGGCGCACTCTCGAAATAATACTATCAGGTGACTGCCTGTGTGTTCTCATGTCTATGGGACATCCTACAGGTCAAATAGCAAGAAATAGTTTCAATTTTCATCCTCAAACTAAAAATCACTATCTGAACTAACTATGTGTGCATATACCTTAGGGACTGTGTCCTTTGTGGACCCGAGCGCCCCAGAGGGACACTAGTGCCCCAGAGGGATTAGGATGCCCTAGTGGGACTCTAACGCCCTCGGAGGACTTGGATGCCCCTACTAGGGACCCCTATCTATTAGGACCTCCTCAGCATGGTAAACGAGAAAAGTAGCTAAAACAAAAATAGAAAGATGAGAGAAGTGTAAGATTAGGACCTTACCTCAGCCTTGAAATGCCTCTCTACCTCTCAAGCTCAAAGCATCTCTAGTCATGTTGTCTGATATAGGTGTCAGCTCAGCATGGTTGTCATCCTCTTCTCCTTCTTTCTCTCTCCTTTACACAATGACATGAAACAAGAATGAGTAGTGATAAGTGAAACCTCCCTTTACATAAAGTAAGTGGATGAGAATTCCTATCCCTAACTAGGTGTAAAAAAACTAAACTATTCCACTCTTGAGCCTTTATCTTGAGCTGTCAAACTCAATTTTTTGCATTTTTTGTTACATTGGAATCCTAGTTCCACTCTCTACCCTACCCAATGTATTGTGATTGGGTGTTGCTTCTTCAAACAACCCTCATAATGCATTTCTCATCAAGTTTCCCTTGAAATTGATGTGTGTAGATATCTCCTCGTTTCTACTTTTTGGACTAAGCAAGAAGAAACAAGAGGGGGCATATATCTCCCTTGATTTCTTCCCTCATTATGTCTCATCACTCAACCCCCTTAGTGTTTACAAACTGACTTATTGGTGGTGGTTGCAGGTTGATTAGGTTTTGACTTTCTGGCAAGTGTTCCTTTGCAGGTTGTGGTTCCTGACTTTGTGGTCTTGCAAGAATATGGACTTGGGGAATTCTTCCTTTTCTATGACAACACCTCAGCATACTCTACAGTATCCTTTTGGGTATCCTTTAGTTTCATATGCACGTAGTGTCATATGGCCACTAAAGTGGGGCCTAATTGTTATGTTAGAAATTGTCCTCCTATATGGAATGGTACAATTTCCCTTGGTTTAGCTTCTCATCTTTGGTGTCCTTTTATCCTCTTTGTTTTTAGCCTGCCTAAACCCTAATTGACTTATGTCTAGTTGAAAAATGTTCATTTTATGAGATAACTATTGATTGAACCTGAAATAGGGATTTGGATTATGGGTCCCTGGAACTCCCAAGAAGTAGGTCTGATTGGAAAATGGGGGACTGGACCTGGGCACCCGCACCCTAATCTTGTCCCATTTTTTAGAATTTTGAATCTTGGCAGGGTGTCAACTCCCACCGTGCATATTGGGATTCCATTTTCAAACTTTTGTTTTTGCACGATATTGAGATGTTATTTCAAAATTTGAATTTCCTAAGGTTAAATATTTAAAGATATTTGAAAATTGCCATTGAAGATCAGTAAATTGTTGATATTTATTTGAATTTTCTATCATGGAGATAATGGATGGAGATTAGGAATCAAGATCTTGAGACTATCTTGCTCTTCCTAGGGTTTGTACACCATTTGCATGATCGAGGGAAGGGTTGAATCCTCCAACATCGACCTTTGAGATCCTCCACGGACATTGCTAATTCACCTTCTTGTTCATGCAAGTCTTCATTGCTTTTATGTCCTTGAGGTGAAGTTTTATTTGTTCATTTAATCGAAGCAAGTTATTGATCTTCCCTTGATTGAGACATCTAGGGTTTGATAATTCTAGATACACTTTCTTATGTTCACACACACTTCTACAAATCTTTATCTTTGGCTATTGTTGAGGTAGGAATACCAAAAACAGGGCTTGACTGAGGCAAGCTTTTATATAGACGGAACATCTTTCTCCTCCTTTTGTAGGTACAAATCATGTTTGATAGGATACAATGGAAAGGAGTGATAGAAAGATAGATATTGGGAATACAGTCATCACTAAATTTTGGAGTTTTAGATTCTAACACTTTCGGGACTAATGAGCGGGCGCCCTAGTAAAACTGGGGAGATTCTCTGAGATCTAGGAGCTACTAAATTTTATCGGATGGCTGATGTAGAAGGTTTTTACAGATGGAAAGTTGTAGAATTAATGAGCAGGTGTCCTAGTCTAGTTAGCCCTCAATTTCTAGGTGCATGACCTATGAACCTTATTCTCTACATTTTTATGATCTGTTTTTTCTTTTTCATCTCTGAATTCGGTCAATTACTATTACAAGGTGTAATTAGGGTTTGATTGATTAGTGAATAAGAACACTTGATACAACCTTAAAATTTAGACACCTAATCTAGCCTAATTAGCATTAGGGAATGTATAAGTAATATGTAGCTTGATCCCAAGCTTGGTTCTTATCTTCCCAATGTTTAGTTAGTGGAGAAATAGGACTTAATCTTGTTTTAAGAAAACCTACTTTTTCACCCTAAACACATGGTACTAAGCTAGATCTTCCACATGGATATAGAGTCATTCATTTCCCTAGCTTTATTATGAAAAACAACTATTTATTTCCTTCAAGAAGTCAAAAACTTTGATAAGGTACACAACTTTCAATAGAATTTCCATCTACTGGACCTCCTTTTGAAAAACTCTTCAGAGATCACATTTTTGAACTTCTTTTTAACATTTTTAGTATTAATCAAATCAACTTCATTTAATCCAAAATGTTTGCTTCAATAGATAAATAGTTAGCTCTAAGATCTAGTAGTATTGAATCATAATTTTTTATTACTTTCTTAAAATTGGTGGTGAGATATTGCCTTATCACAAGAATCTTCCATTCTATCGCAATGAGCCACTTCACCAATTCATTTTCCTCAGGTTTATTCATAACCTGCTCAGCAATTAAAATATTAATGTTAGCCTTAACCATTTCTTAAAGGTCCCTAACAACCACCATTAGTACTTATTTTTATCTTAAATCTTCTTACATTCTGATTCTTATTTTTTAATCCCTTGGGTATAAGAATTTACCTCCTTTTATCTTGAATCTTCTTATATAACTTCATAAACTCTTCAACATACAATAAACCATCTATGGTTAACTTTTCCATACAAGAATCTGTTTCCCCTCCATAAGCTTGAGATTTAATGATCTTATCCATGATATCAATGCTTATTCTTGTAGGAGGTTCCTTCACAGGGGTCAGATCAGAATAATCCAATTGTTAGGAAGTAGTATAAATAATGGATATGATATAGGAAGTCAATAGTTCCACTTCTTTTCCAACTATTGTCTTTCCTTTCTTTCCTATTTCAATTTTTTAATCAAAACATCTATTGACAACTTTGAATTATGAATATTACCTTCTATGGTAGGAGGTCCTAAATCAATTTTATTTGTTGGCATTAGGGCTGACAACTGAGAGGGGGGTGAATTAGTCATCATAAAACTTTAACACTTGGTACAATTAATTCTTCTTTACCACTTCTTAATAGATTAATGATATAATCATGAAAAGCAAAAATTAATAACACATGAGCATAAACAGATATAACACACGTGATACCAAGATTTTTAACATAGAAACTGGGTTAAGGGAAAAACCACGGTGGGGTTTAACCCACAAAGATTATACTTTGTTAAAAGTATTAAAAAAAGGGTTCATGTACATGCATTCAGGCTCACTACCTACATCAGGCTCACTACCTACAAAAAGAAGATTACAATGTGTTTGAACTAATAATTAGCATCTACCAATGCAAAGATTGAGTTTTGGTTAAGTACAGAATACTGACTTGATACACTACATCTTTATTTTGCCCTGTTTCACTCCTCTATCATAGTCAGAGCTTGGATATTCACCTTTGCACTTATCTATACCTTTATTTACACTTATTCCATCATCGTGTCACTACCACACCCAAATCACTCGAATCCATTAGCTATATATATCTGCATTATGAATTTCAATAATTTTTTAGTCGGCTTCAAGAACACTTAGAACTTTTATTAAAGACTCTGCTCTGTCGACCAAATCCATGCACAACTTGTAATGCGGACCAAAAACTTGTATTCACAAATCATCAATCATGTCGGCCACTATCGCTAATCATCACAAATTTCCCAACTAGCAACTTTCATATATCAATGGCAAAGGATGGAATCCACAAACCAAAATATACCAAAAAGTTCTATATACAATGCCATGTATGTACAACCAATCCTTAAGTTATATATACTTAGGTACATCTCCAAAAATATTCCTCAATAGGGCCAACTCTATATCCCAACTCTTCTTCATACTATTCAAAGTTGAAATGTGGCCATTGAACAAAAATGCTTGTGCTTTAGCCTTCTAGAGCTCAATGGGATCACCTATTTGAGTAGCAGTTTGGGCTTATGTTACAACATTGAACATTGCTTCTATCTTAGGGGAAATCAATCCCTGGAGCTCACCCATTCTTGCTTCAATGTTCTTCTTTTCTCTTGTCAATTTCTTTATTTCTTCCATCAGTGTGATTACTTGACACTCCTTACTTGCCACTGATATTGTCAATGGATCAAAAGCTTGGGACATACTTGACAATTTCTGTTTGGAGTCATTTATTTTATCTTCTATATCCTCTATGACTTTAGGAGTAGATAAATAAAACTGATATTTACTGCACCCTTCTGAAAAAGCATTTTGAATACTCTTTATACTATTATCTAGCACCAATCTATCTACCCCAATCATGCCTTTAAGTGCATCAAATCTTTTTCTATTAAATTCATTCTGAACTTTAACTTTTGCAGATTTTTCAAAGGACTCAAAGTGTGTACTTATAGAATTTACAAGGCTCTTCAGATTTCCAAAGGGAGAATCAGATGGATTCTTCTAGAACGTTGGCATTATCTTCTCCAATATACCGGATGCAAGGCCTAATAGCTCACTGTCCTCTAAGTGAGATTTCGATATCTTTTCTCTTGCCTTGGCTTGTGTGAAAGATGCTATCTTCATCATTTGGATCAGAGAGAGAGTATCCACATTGACTGGTCCTTGAATCAGTTCTAGTTCATCAAACTCTAGCATTTGTTTACTTAGAAAACTCTTCACTACATCTACAGTGTCTCTTGCCACAATTTCTGGACCACCTTCCTTTCCTTGAGTTTTCTCAGTATTAGGACTATTTTTTTTGGGTGCATCAACATTTGCACCATCTTCTTCTACTTTATCTTCTTTACCTTTGACTTCTTGTTTCTCTACTTCACTTTCTCTGTGTCATCTGCAGGGGGATTCTTTCCTTTGTCTTCACCATTTGCAATCTGTTCTAGAGGATCTTGTTTAGTAGCAACATTCTCAACATTGTCTTCTTTTCTAGATTGATCAGGAAGAGTTAGATTATTTCTTGCATCATCAGCTTTATCCACCATCTTTGTATCTTCCTTGTTTATTTGCTCCACTTCTGGAATAGAGGAGTCATCAACCTTGGTTTGCTGCTCATCAGTTTTCATTTATTCAATATCCAGGATTGATGAATCAATCCCATCATCAATCTCCTCCTCAACAAATAGAAGATTGTGTCTCTTCAATGCACTTAGAACTATTTCCTATGTTTCTTTAACTATTTTGTCTAATTCTCCTAGCATCAGTTTGTTCATTCTCTTCTTGCTCTTGAATTCATCCTTCACTTCTTTGAATATCATACTCATTTGAACTTGAGTGATCTAAGGGCATAGTTTTATCAATACATGTTCTCTAAGCTCTATATCCTTGCTTTTTGCATTTTCTTTACTCAAATCCAAAATGTCTGCAAGACTTTGAAGGATCTCAGAAGTTATTTCAATTAGGGCCTTATTATAGATATTCATATAATTAACAGTTGCTTCCTCTAACACCCTCTTATCTATATCATTGTATTCATCATAAAATTCAATCATGGGTTTCAAATTTCCATCCACAGTGACTTATTTTATTACATATTCCACAAAAAGTGTGGGCTTCTCAATATATGTATCTATCTTCTTCGTTTTGCTTTCCCTTTTGCTTCCGGAGGGATTCTCCTCAGACACCTTGGTAGCTTTTGTTCCAGAGGCTTACAACTCCTTTACCTTAGCATCTGAATCTATTTCTTCTTCATCGACTTTTGTGCTCTTATAGGTTCTTGTGGCCTTTGTTTTCTTTATCTTTCCTCCTTCACCAGATGGTGTTGCCTCTAGTGTCTTAGTGGGAATGGACTTGGATTGCTCAGAGATATTTGTAGAACTTCTTGTTTTTCTTGATGAGCTAAGTGTGACTTCCGGAGCTTCTAGTTCACTTTCTGCCCTCTCTTCTAAAACTTGCTCAGTTCTTCTCTTCATCTTTTCAATTCTTTCTCTCTTCTTTCTTACAATTTCTTTTGTGATGCCAATGCTTTCAGCATACATTTTAACTTACCTTTGAACTTTTCTCTTGGTCTTTGGTTGCCCGAGCTCAACATGCAATTTTAAACTTAGCTCCTTATGCATTCCAAACCTTTCAACAGAGGTGTCTTTTGATTTGCTTAGGAGATGTTGAGCATACATGTTCAATATCTTCTCATCAACCTCATAGCCCATAGGCATAATCCATATAGTTCTAGGTTCCACAGCCTCCATTAGGCACTGATCAGTATCTACCATAAAGCAGATTGCATCCTTATATTTCTCAACTATTGATTTGGGGATTCTTTCCCTAGAATGCATCATATTCTAAAAAATTTTAAAGTGACCCAAGATTGCAGTCTTTTGTGCACTTGAGTCTCCAATATTGAGTAGATGATCTCTTATTTCCCATGCAACTAGCCTATCATTTGTCCAGTGTACACCTTGTACTCCAGGCACTTCATTCATAAAATAAAAGAACAAACATATAACTAGGGAACCATATTTGAAGGTCTTTTTCTTATACTTTTTAATTTTGTTCAAATTTTCAATCAGTTGGTTCTATAATAGCTCAAATAGGTCATAATATACATTCTCCTCCAACATTTGATATGCTGCATATATGGCAGTTCTGGAGACAAAATTCTCCCTACTGGAGTGATAAATCTTGTAGCCAATCACCATAGAAGCAAACCTAACATCCGATTCTATAATGTCATTGATGGTCATTGCCCTCTTCTCAAACTTTACACTGGTTGCATCGATAACAGTTTGGTTTTTCACAGATTTCAACATGGGTAATCAACCAGTTGAATTTAACCCATTCACAATCCTTATAACATCATTGGTAATCTTGAATGGTTTTAACAGCCATATGAATTCATCATGCATTTGGCTCAAAACATATAAAACCCATTCACTTTCATCAAACATTAGAAATTCAATCACTTGTAGGAAATGTTTGCTTTCCAGGGTTTTTAATTCTGGTTTTAGTTCATAGTTATCATCCTTTAGATGGCTCTCAAACAATTCCAGCAATCTCAGATTTCCAAATTCATCTACATTACAATGGATGTATGCCTTAATATCTTCAACATGCAATACTCCGTATGGGACACTAGAAAATGCACCTAATGGTTCAACTTCGACAGACTTGTGAGGATGCTTCTTAAATTTTGGACAGGGTCTTTTAGTAATGTCAACAACTAAAGGGTGTGGTCATTTGTAGAGATTAAAATTTCAAGAGATCTCACAGAAAATGGAAGTACCTTGTTCTGCGGGTTAGGGTTTTGTTTGGTAATCCTCTTTGCGCTTCAAGTGTTGAAAATTCTCAGCTCAGAACTCATTCACCTCTTTTCTTCTAGCTTTCTTCTAATGCAAAGTGATTCAAATGAAGAATGAACAACCTTTTTATGCTCCACAAAACCAAATTTGTCTTTGTAATAAATGCTCTGACTTAACATATTCAGTTACTCTATTTTTTGAGTAGTTTCTCATGAATTACTCCACAAATCAGAAAAACCACTTGTTTTCTTCTAGAATTTCCTTCAAATGATCTACATTAGTTCAAATTATCTTTTTCTCATCATGCCAGATTCAGGCACCAACTTACTGGCTAGGGGAATTTGATTTTCATTGCAGCTCCCCCTGAGCTAGAGCTCCTAATTCAATTCCCGGAGGAATTACCAACACCAGATTTAGGTATGGACCCATCACCATTACTTGTTGCACCTTTCTTTACCCATATCTTGTTCATTTCATTCTAGATCTCATTCACATCAACTTTTCCTTTACCTTTATCTTGTCTCTGCTCATCCAGTTTTCTGTTTACCAGACTTCTTCCATTATTCCTGCTTCTGTAAAATTTTGCAATATGACTGGATTTATTGCAATTGAAGCACACAATCTTATTTCTTCGACAATCACAAGTTGGAATAGGTTTAGATCTGCAACACATTGCAATATGCCCAACCTTATTGCATGTAAAACATCTTCCATTAAACACTTTCTTGTTCTTAGGAGGATTCATTGATCCATTTATGCATTCCTCAGCCTTATGACCTATCCTCTTGCAATTAAAGCATTGACTGGAGAAAGATGATGCATTTTGATTCACTTGACTTGTACATTGATTATCTCTATGACCATATCTACTACATTTGAAATAGTTTCCATTGAAAGATGGATACCTTTGAGCATTATCCTGCCTTACCGGAGGTCTTCTAGGTCTATTCCTCCCATTTCTTGATTGATAAATTCTTTGTCCAGATCCAAAGCTTTCACCTTTCTCATACCCAAGACCATGCTTATTATCAACCTTCTTCTGACTCTCAAGCAACACTTCAATTTTAGCTAAATTTATCTTGAACTTCTCCTTATATTCATTTGCAACTTCTAGGTCATGTCTAAGAATGACAATTTGCCTTTCAAGTTCCTCCTCATTATATCTGTATTCTTGTAGATCGGATTTAAGGTGGCCAATTGTTCTGTCCATTCTGCAACATTCTTCAATTCCTTCTTTTAGAGTTTGATTCAATTCTTCTTCAGTCTTCTTCCTTTGCTCACTTTCTTTGGTTAGGCTCATCACCCCAGATTCTATCTCAATTTTTAGAACAAAAACTTCTTTTGTAATCTTCTCACATTCCTTTGTCTTTTATTCCAAAGCTTCATTCATGCCATTTTCCTCAGTAAGATTATTTAGCTACAGAAGTAACTCCTTTCTCTTTTCCATAGATTTCTTTAGTTTTTCTTCTAACATTTCAATGCAATTGTCAGCATCTTGAAGGTTTCTTTCAGATCAACTATTTTTGCTTTGGACTGATCAAGATCTTCTAAAGCAAATTTAAGTTGTTCTTGGAGGTTGTATTCATGTATTTTATTACCTTCTGAGATCTTCCTCAAGCTGTTAAACTTTTTCAAAGGAACCTTGATCTGATACCAATTGTTGAAATTAGGGCTGACAACTAAGAGGGGTGGTGAATCAGTTGTGATAAAACTTTAACACTTGCTGCAGTTAATTCTTCTTTGCCACTTCTTAATAGATTAATGATATAATCATGAAAAGTAAAAATCAATAACACATGAGCATAAACATAGATAACATACTTGACACCAATATTTTTAACATGGAAAAACCATGGTGGGGGTTAACCCACAAAGATTATACTATGTTCAAAGTATTACAAAAGAGGAATGCACATGCATTCGAGCTCACTACCCAGAGATCACTGCTCAAAGGAAGGCTCACTACCTACAACAGGCTCACTACCTACAGAAAGAAGATTACAATGTGTTTGAACTGATAATTAGCATCTACCAATGTAAAGATTCAGTTTTGGTTAAGCACAGAATACCAACTTGATACACTTCATCTTTATTCTGCCCTGTTTCACTCCTATGTCATAGTCTGAGCTTAGATGTTCACCTTCGCACTTATCTCTACCTTTATTTACACTTATTCCATCGTTACATCACTACCACACCCAAATCACTCAAATCCATTGGCTATATATATCTGCATCATGAATTTCAATAATGTTTCAATCAGTTTCAAGAACACTTAGAACTTTTATTGAAGACTCTCCTCTCTCGGCCAAATCCATGCACAACTTGTAATGCGAACCAAAAACTTGTATTCACAAATCATCAATCATGTCGGCCACTATTGTTGATCATCACAAATTGTCCAACTAGCAACTTGTTACCATTTTTTCACCACGGCTCAAAAAATTGCCCGAGCTGGTACATTGTGCATTTTAAGGTAAAAGATTTTAATTTATTTCTGCCTTGTATAATTATGAAAGTTTCAGTTATTTAGTGCAATGTGTGTCAAAAGGGGTATCTAGTGTGCAGTTCAGTTGTTTGACATAAGGAGGATTCAATTCATCATTCAATTATTGCAGAACATTTAGATAAATATTTCAATCACTATGATGATTATTCATTTATAAATTGAAGTACATAAAAGGATAAACATTTCATTGAAAGAAATAATGACATATCCCACACAAGTCATGGGTGATAGCTGAACATATGCAAATATGAAGAAAATACTATCCATCTAATCAATAGAAAAGGAAAGACATAGCCATCATTGCCTTAGGGGTTGTCGAGCTCCAAAGTTGCCTCCTATCCTGCTCCTGATCTCGACACGAACCTGCAAAAATGTGGCAAGGGTCCCGTTAGAAGCTGCAGTTATGAAAATCCTATATCCATCATAAGAGGCATAATACTTTGATTATAGTGCATTGATCAAATGATCATCATCCATATGCAAAATGAACTGAGAAAAAAACAACCATGGAATTTTAGTGTTTTATTCTAATCTATTTGTTTCATGTGTAGGTATAGGATAAGCCATGTTGTTATTTTGAAGACATATCAGCATGTGGTACAAAATGGGCTCCCACAAGGGTAGAGCTCAGCATGCTACCCTTGAATCTTAAGGGGAATAAGATCAGAATATTCATTTAAACTATGCAAGGAGAAGCATGATAAAGTAAAAGTTTCCATGCATCAACTCAGCCTATTGAGCTTCGAGCTCCATGTTCACCTATAACTACCAGTCTAAAAGGTGCTAAAATGATAATCATCAATGAATAGTGAGTTTTTCATACGGCTGCCAATGAGGTATGAAACTAAAATATCAAAGTTATAGTGTCATATATTGATCATTTTTAATCATGGTATCAGCAAAATAGTTCAAGTGAAATGAACAGAGTCTCACCATTCAATATGGTATGAATACAAATGCATTTGTTATAAAGACTATGATAGGAACAATAGGGGGCTATACTGATCACATGGATTAATATATCATTCATAAGATAATTTCAATGTATCCAAGTAACTATCATGATAACAAGAAGAGTCAAATATAGTTGTTCATGTCCATCCACAGAAAATGCAAAATCCAAAGCAACTCAATAAGGTACTCAGGGACAGTCATAATAAAGTTGAGTTCATAATCACATGCTTATAAAGCAAAGCCATAGAGTATCAATTTGATGATCAAGTGGAATGGAACAGCCATAAGTGAGAGCAGAAAAAGAAATGAGATTGAGGTCTTTCTCATAATGCCATCAACTAATTAAAATACATGCTATAAGATATAGTTGGAAGCTAGGATGCAATTCAAATGCCATGACAAATGAAGACTATGCCAACTACAACAAGATAGCAAGAGGAAGACAAGCTACAGGAGACTATTATAAATAATGCTTGTTTGAAGGGATAACATTTAAAATGTCACACATATCTATGGGAGGTAAGTGTGGGTTATCTCTATTGATCATAAGCATTCAAATTGCATATTCAGTGCCAAGAAGCTATGACAGGTGCCTAATGTACTGTGGAACAATGTGCATAAGGCCATGCCGAGGTTTTCATAGGTAGTATTGAATCCATGAGGAACATCTAGAATGTAGGTGAAGACAAGAAACAATGCAGTTGATACCAATTTCTTCTCTCTTGTTCACAAGCAGAGTTGTTTACAAGCAGTTGGCTCAGTTATTTCATATTGCATTGTACTCCTTCCAGTTCAGAATGACAAATTATCATATTCTATATGTTTGGCAGTCTTGATTTGATGTTTTTATTGTGACTTTTGGTCCTTTATCATGTCTCAGTGCTGTTAAATTATAGTTTTTCCCTAGTTGCAATTTGTGTTTGAATCAAACCTTGTTGCAAATTATTTTAGAGGTAAACAATTATTGAAATTGTGAAAGTTTATGTTTAAAGAATTGTTTGTGAGTAAGAGAAATTAGTTCAAATTAGTTATTAGAGTTTAGTTTCACATTTTAAGAGCATCTCTCTATCCCTTTTTCTTTGCAAGTCAACTAGAGTAGGAAAATCATAAGGAGAACCAGCTCACTCTAGAGATTCCCTCTCGCCATAGATCACCCATAATCTGGGAGGGTTTCCATGTTTCAGCAGGATAGTCAAGCTTGACTTGACTAGTGGTACAATCCTGATTGACAACACAACTTTCATATATCCAAAACTAAGATCAATTACAAAGTCAACCTATTCTTCTTTTGTCCGCATTGACAAACTGGAACCCGATACTCAAATGCTAATAACTTTTGAATCCTTCATCATCGAAGGCTAAAATTCTGGATTTAGATTGTCCTGACAATCCTTATGACTCCCTCAAATCTGCAGCACACTATAATTTGCCACCAGAGAGATCCAGATCAAGATATCAGACCCTGTCACATGCCCTATTTCAGGCTACCCGAACTTAGATAAATTCTTATTCTAACTTACGGTATGAACAAATTATGTTATGCAGATGTGTGGAATAGTCTTAGTTGCCATCAATGACAACACCTGTCATGTGTAGCAGTGTCTCTTGCCAACATTATTTACACTAAAATCAGCTTTAGTAGCATCTTCTTCATTCTTATCCACCATAGGGTCAGCAATTTCCATAAATTGGTTCCATGAAGAGGGGTCCACCATCATCCTAGACATCCTTTTAGCCTTCTTTGGTTTATGGGTGGTCTAGAGAAATTTGGCCACCACATCAAAACTAGGGTCAATCACTTGAGTATATTTTATTTTCTTTACAATGGCTTCTTTTAGCCAGGGTGGTGAAGGAAAGACTATTTGACTATTAGGTATCAAAGGAGGTATTACAGTATAGGGTTCCAATAGAATCAAAAAGAATATTATGCATTGTTTGTTGTTGTTGAGGTGGTGGAGAAGGATTCACATTAAGTACCAATGGTGTAGTTGGTGGAATTGCACTTTGATTTCCTTGTGAAAATGAAGGAGACACATTACCTTGAGGTGAAGGAGAAAGAGGATGATCTTGACTCACTTATTGCTACTCTTGTGTAGGTTCTTATGTTTCTGCACTACCTTCTTGAGGAGCCCTTTCTCAAATCTATCTTCTTCCTTGGTTTCTCTTCATCAACACTACATTGACTTTTCAATTTTGTTTCTTTGTCCATATCTCATAATCATAATTGTTATATATGAAAAGGGGTTGATGATGTTGAGAGTTGAAGTATAGTTAAAGTAGATTCAATCAAACCCTCCTTTCACATACACATTCAAGGACATAAATCAAGTTAAGCCACTATTGTTGCAAGAAGACTCATCTACAAGTTTGGTGTCACTATGAAATGATAAGGAAAGATGGAATGTATTGATGAATTTGTTAAAACCTAATCTGGTTAAGCCTTAAACCCTAATTATATGGTTTTAGATACAAACAAATAAAAAATGATAAATGATCACAAGGAAGGCACTAAATATGGATTCAAAACATACCAAGATTTAGATTTCCAAAGGTGGAAACTTTGGGCACAAGGGGGCGGGTGCCCGAGTCTAATAGGGCAACTTTTCTGTAGATATGGAACAATGATCTATATCAGACTGCAACCTACTTCAAAATTTCTAAAAAATCTAAAATGGAGGACTATGGGGCGGTCACCCTAGTCTAGAAGGGAATATTCTTGTAACATCAGAAAATGTCCCCTTGGGGGCTTTTTCCTCTTTAGGTTTAGCTCCTGGGTCTTTAGTGTGCATTTAGAACATCTTGCATCATTATTTGGCATCCTGATGGAATGAACCCTAGGTATCATAGCAAATGGGGCCTAGGGGGACCCCTTGAGCTTAACCCTGCCCAAAATAGGGAGGAGGACTTGGGCACCTGTGCCCTAGTCCTGTCCTATTTTGGGTTAGGCCCAAATTTGAAGTTTCAGTTTATGACTGTTATTTGGTCCCTAGGCCAACACGGTAAGTTTAAATTTACAAAATCTTGGTAGGAATGTTTGTAGTTGCATATAAAAGCATGTTTAGGTATTCATTTGTAAACTACATTATGGTCATGTTATTTTTACATCCTAAAGGTGATTCAAGGCTTTCATTGTGTTGCAAGAGCAGATTGGTGTTGTCTATGTGTTTGTGTTTGCAGATTTGAGCATCCATTTCCTCATGGAATGAAGAACATCTTCCTCCCATGAGATCTTCACTACAAGGTGACATTATATTGTGTTTTCATCATTATTTCATTTAGATTTTGCCTCTGCCTCCATAGGCACGCACTCTCTATCTGACAAAGGTGTTTGGAAGACTTAAGTGTCCTTCTGGGGCTTGACTAAGGCAAGCTCCTAAACACCACAACCCCCTCCCAAAGTTTTATGATTGTAGGTTACAAGTTGATGATGTAGACAAAGTGAAGTTGCAGAAGGGCATGTTAGGGTGTCAGAATTGCAGAACAGTAGGAAAAAAGGCACCCTGGACTTGAGTGCCTGCTCATTAGTCCTCAAAGTTTCATGACAGAAAAACCTTCGGTTCAGCAACAAGTTGCAGATCTTGTCCGCAGATCCTGAAAAAAACCAAGGCACTGAAATTGGGCACCTGCTCTTTTGTCCCCAACTTTTCCACCTCAAAACCCAAAAAATCAGGTGCACAGTCATTTGTAATTTTACAGCTTTCTATAAAGGCATTTTCTGTTATTCATCTGTTTATTGTCATATTTGCATAATTAGGGTTTTGATGTGTAATTGGGCATAAGAGAAGAAAAATTTGATAATCCAATACCCTAATCCAAATTTTCCTACATTTGTAAGTGACCAAGGACCTAATAGTGCTCTATCACTTGATCTGAGGGTCCTTGAATGTAAAAGGTGAAATGAGGATTTAAACACTAAAGTAAACAAATCCAAAATTTTCCGTTAAACACTTTGGTGAACCCATGTTATTGGAATTAATCACAACTTGTTGAGTGTTTTTCATCATATTTGGGTTGATTTCATTTATTCATATAGTCATTCATCTTATTGCATTGAGAAAAATTAAAAAAAAAATGAAAAATTTTAAAAAAATTGCATTTTACGGTTACTAATTTGCATCATTTCATTCTAAATTTTCCTAATTTATGATTTTTGAATCAGATATGATATAAAATACAGAAAATTACAAAAAATCAATCATTTGGATTGCATTTTGATTATATAATTGCTAGGGTTTTCTAGAAATTTTGACAATTTTCATATAACCTAGTAATTCTAAAGTCTAGGGTTAGTAGGCAAAATCTTCTTTCAGATTTTTATACTAGTTTTAGAGACTCATTCAAACTTACATTTTTCTGTATTCTTGCATTTTAGTGTAAATTTGTATTTAGATTTCAAATATTTGCATTTTTGCATAGAAAATTTCAACAAAAAAACTAATAATTTTCATGCATTTTCATTAAATTTGCACTTGCCTTTTGCATCTTAGAGCTTGAAATTCATTTTAAGATCTGATTATATTTCATTTTTATCATAAATCAGACTTCGAAACATTCATATAGCATTTTGTGTCAAGATCTCAAACCTAGGGCTGGAAAAATATCGATTTTCACTAGATTTGGCCTTATTGGCTCTCTAAATTTGCACCATAGGCGTGTTGTGAAGCATATTTTTGCACTAATTTTCTGTAATCAAAGTAGTTATTTTTTTCCCTGCATAAAAAACTTCACAACACCCTTTTATCGGGCTCTTGTATTGAAAATTTAGTGAAAAACTACACATTTTTGCTATTTTTGCCCTAGGGTTTGGCCTAGTTTGCACTCCAAGTATGTTGTGACAAATTTTATAGATTGAGTTGACTGATATCATTTTTATTATTTTCTATACCTCCTAAAATTTATTACAACACCTCTTTTCCTAGGTCTTGGAGTTGAAAAACCGTGAAAAATAGCCTATTTTTGCTATATTTTCACTAGGGTTTGACCTTAAGTGACACTACAAGTGTGTTGTGATGGATATTTTGACATTAAGTGGATGTTTATTACTGATATAATTTGTTTTCCATCATCATTTTCCTCACAACACCCTTTGTCATGCCCTTTTGTATCGAGATTTTGTGAAAAACATTGCATGTTTTGACATATTTTCACTGTATTTTGACTTATCGTCATCTTAGATTTGCATCAAGAGTGTGTTGTAAAGGATATTATTGCTGTTTTGGACTAATATCAAACATATAATTTTCTTCCCTTGATCAAAATCCTTACAACACCTTTTGTTTCATTCATTTACATTGAGAAAGTACCAAAAAATCAAGCATTTTAGGCTATTTTTGCATATAGTTTTGCATTTGTCTTTTGCACCAATTTTGAAAAGCTTTCAAAATATGATTTGGCATTGAGTCAAGCATATAAAAATGGACTCTAATTGCAACACCAACAATGGGTTCCCTCCTAGGCCTTACATGAAAAGAAAGGCCCCTAAACTTGAAATTGTGTTTACACCTAATGATAAAACAATTGGAGACTTTGAAAGGCCTCTTTACATCATGGTGAAAATAATGGGAAATCATGTGGATGGAACTCTTATTGATCCTAATTGCATGACTAATGTCTCCACTAAAGAGTTCCTCTTTTCACATCAATTAATGCAAGGTTCTTATGACCCTTCAATCATGATGATCAAAACACATAAGGGAACCATTATCAAGCCTCTAGGTAAGATATCATTATTGGTAACACTATCTAGAAAACATGTCAAACAATGGTTTTATGTTGTCCCTATTTCTAACCTCTTTCATATTAAATTGGGACACCCTTGGTTAAAAGAAATGAAATCTATCCCTTCAACAATACACCATTGTCTAAAATTCCCTTTTGATGGACGTGTGATTACCATCCCTCGCAACAAGTAGAAACCTTTGGTTGAGAAAAAGCATTACATATTGGATTAATTTTGGGATAAAACTGAAAAGAAACTGGAGCTATGAAGTAACTTTACCTTTTTGAGCTATAGAAACTACAAAGCAAAACTTTCACACCCAATGCCCGGTCCTTCTATGCAAGAAGTGACAAAAGATAAACAACTCACATGTGAAGAGAACCTTAGACTGAAAGGACAAGGTCCCTATGCTGAAGTTCCTCCCCAGAAATCTTTACAAGAATCGGAAGGTCATTTTCAACAACAAAATATTCCACCATGACAAATGAGGTTTGATCCCAATGCTTCATCTTCTAAATTGCATAAACCTATGAAAGAGAAAAGCCCTATCTTACAAGAGATAAGTGGTAAAAGAAAATGAAATAGAAAAGCAAGAGAAAGAAGAAGAAGAAGAAGAAGAAGACAAGATTATGCCATAAACCTTGCTTCTCAACAAGAAAACATTGATCCTAACATTGAACCAAACAAACATGATCCTAACAATGAACAACATGATGAGCAAGATATGAATTGGGCTATGGTACCTTATGTCCCACTTTCCTCTAGAATTTAGGAGTGGGAAGATGATGATTTACTTGATGATGAGATGTAGCCTGAAAGATCCTATAGGTAAGTATCTCTAACCCTTTATCTCTCTTGTGATGTGCTTCCCCCGTGATGTGTTATATGTTGTTTGGGCCTCCTAAGATGACCTTAGATTCTCTTGTAAGGTCCAGGATACTAGGAGACCACCTCTGTTGTGACCTTCTATTTGTATCTTCATTCTTCTATATTGTCTCTCTCTCTGATTTCATCATTGTATGTTGTGTCTTGTGGACATAGCATTGCGGTTGGTGACATTGGGGGCACCCTCCTACATGATTGTCCTTAAGACACTTGTTTCTCCTCTCTGATTTATTGTTTCCCTTCCTCTAGTGTTTCTATCTAGCAGGCAGATGACAAAAAACATTTATACTAATGCAGACCTAGTGTCCCTTTTGAGAGCAATCAAAAAATGGACTTAGTTCCTAATATGATGATGGGGTTGTATATCTTATCCGACGCTTGTCTAGTGGAGGCACTCGTGCTTTCCGTGTAGTTACTATGATGATGTTTCTATCTCATTTACGAACCTTAACAATATAGCTACTCTATGCACCTTTGTTTGTCTTTGAATCTAGCCATGGTGGTACTCGATTTTAGAGAGCTTCATGATATAGGCCCACAGTTATCCTCAAACTTTGAATTCATTGTATAACCTTGGCTCTTTGTGTGGTTAATCATATGCATTGATGTTGTTGTTTATCATGATTTTGTAGACACTAACATGTTTCTTGTAGGGATGTGTTTGTGGGAACATTTGGCAATCATGAAGTACATGTCACCTTTGGGGTCCATGGGCTTTGTGAGAGCTTGTGTTCCCTTGTGTATTTTTTTCCTACCTTATGCTTTATATCGATGCATGATATCAACCACTTTAATGTGGGGGCATATAAGGTAAGCTATTTATTGTAAATGTTAGCTATGTGCTTGTCTTCAGATGTAGTTTAAAGACCAGCTCAATGAGTGCTTCATGCATCATCATTTTGTTTGCAATCAATCAATCAATCATGTAAGCCCTCTATGGAGGCAGGATATTGTTTATATCCTTTTTAATCTTAAGCCCTCTGCGGAGGTGGGGATGGTGTATTTCTCAGAGCTGATTGCATCATCCTGTCATTTTCGAAAGTCCTCTGCGGAGGTGGGGAGTAGTTCTGTGAATAACTCAACCCTTAAGCATGTCTTAGGTGATTGTTGTGGCAAAGCACAATCATTAGTGTGTGACTGTAATGTGCCTGAGATGGTGTTGAACCTAGAAATAGGGACACTCCATCGCTTGTTTGCCGTGTTTTCTCCATGTCTCCAAATGTGTGTGTTTGGTGTGCTTGTTTTCTTTAGTGTGTCTCTTGCCTCATATGTAGTCTAAAGACTAGCTCGATGAGTGCTTCCTACATTTTGGGAGGTTTTGTGTGTCTTGCATGTGTGTTGCCCCATATATGCAGTTTAAAGCCCAGCGCGATGAGTGCTTCCTGCATTATGGGAGGTTTGTTTAATTTCTAGTAATTGCATCTACATTTCATATGTATAAGAAAAGGAAAAGAAAAGAAATCCTATCTTCCATGCATTAATGTGTCTTCTATGCATTTTATGTCTTATCCATGCCCTGTGTGACTATAACTGTCTTCTCTGTGTTTTGCATGCCTATTACTATTTTCTATGTGATTGGCGTGTCTTCTCCGTGCTTGGCATGTTTGTGACCATACTTTAATGCAAGTATTGGCCTCGTGTTTATACATAAATTAAAGTGGGGGCTAAATATAATGTTGGAAAAATGTGCCCTTGGGGGTTTTTCCCTCTTTAGGTTTAGCTCCCAGGTCTTTAGTGTGCATTCAGGACATCTTGTATCATAATTTGGCATCCTGATGGAATGAACCCTAGGTATCATGGAAAATGGGGCCTAGGGTGACCCCTTAGGCTTAACCCTACCAAAATAGGGGGGGGGGGACTTAGGTGCCCGCACCCTAGTCCTACCCTATTTTGGGTCAGGCCCAAATTTGAAGTGTCAGTTTATGACCGTTATTTGGTCCCTAGGCCAACACGGTAAGTTTGAATTTACAAAATCTTGGCAGCAATGTTTGTAATTACATCTAAAAGCATGTTTAGGCATTCATTTATAAACTTATGTTCATGTGATTTTGGCATCCTAAAGGTGATTCAAGGCTTTCATTATGTTGCAAGAGCAGATTGGTGTTTTCTATGTGTTTGTGTTTGTAGATTTGAGCATCCATTTCATTGTGGAATGAAGAGTATCTTCCTTCCATGAGATCTTCACTACAAGGTGACATTATATTATGTTTTCATCATTATTTCATTTGGATTTTGCCTCTGTCTACCTAGTCACGCACTTTCTATCTGGCGAAGGTGTTTGGAAGACTTAAGTATCCTTCCAGGGCTTGACTAAGGCAAGCTCCTAAACACCACAACCCCCTCCCAAAGTTTTATGATTGTAGGTTATAGGTTGATGATGCAGACAAAGTGAAGTTGCAGAAGGGCATGTTAGAGTGTCAGAATTGCAGAATAGTAGGAAAAAGGGCACCCTCAACTTGGGCGCCAACTCATTAGTCCTTGAAGTTTTGTGATGAAAAAACCTTTGGTTCAGCAGGAATAGGTTGCAGATCTTGTCTGCAGATCTCGACAAAAAGTAGGACTCTGGACTTGCGCGCCCTCTCTTTTGTCCCCAACTTTTCCACCTTGGAAACCCGACAATAGGTGCATGGTCATTTGTAATTTTACAGCTTTCTGTAGAGGTATTTATTGTTATTCATCTATTTATTGCCGTATTTGCATAATTAGGGTTTTGATGTGTAATTGGGCATAAGAGAAGGAAAATTTGACAATCAAATACCCTAATCCAAATTTTCCTACATTTGTAAGTGACCAAGGACTTGATAGTGCTCTACCACTCGATCCGAGGGTCCTTGAATGTAAAGGTGAAAGGAGGATTTAAACACTAAACTAAACAAATCCAAATTTTTACCTTAAACAATTCTATGCTCCTTTCTCATATCCTAAATCCCTATCTTCTGCTCTTCTTCTCTACAACTCCACTTCATAAACTCTCACACCTGTAACCTACAATCACAAAGAGAGGGTTATGGGGGTTGTGGTGTTTAGGAGCTTGCCTCAGTCAATCCCTAGAATGGCATTCAAGCCTTCCAACACCATTGTTAGATAGAGTGTGTGTCCTTGGTGGACAGAGGTAGAATCAAATGATATGATAGATTGATTGGAACAAAAATAGATATCACCGTAGAGGTGAAACCCTCGCAAAGATGAAGAGCCTTCAAATCATGAGGGAAGGAGTTGATTGAGCCAAATCTACAACAAACACATACAAACACAATACAATTCACTCTGCAATACAATGAATGCATTTGAATGCTCTTTGGTTGATGATCATAAGTTCACCTTAACCAACTAAGAGTAAAATGAAGTCCTAAATAGGTTTATATATGCATTCCCACTAACATTCGTAATTCAAATTGAAAAGGCCAACAAAGGGAATCCTTTTTAACAGTCCTATGTCGATAATTTAAATATAGGTCTTGAAAAAATAGGCTTGGATTAGGGTGTAGATACCCAATTTTAGGGGTGCTTTTTGAGTCTTGATTAAGCATTAAAGTGGACCCCTAAGTTCTATTTTACACGGGTTCCAAGGGAAAGCTCCAAGATAAGTTTTGAAGATGCATGATTAAATTAAGGAGACCTGGGAGCTAAACTAGGTGGTAAAAAGTCCTAGGGGGACTTTTTACGATATACCATTTAGCCCCCACTTTAATGTATGTATGATCTTATAATCCATACATGCATTAAAGTATAGTCAAAAACACATCAAACACACCATGCACATGAAGCTAAGGCATACACAGAGATTGAGGAACTACTTCTAGACCCCAATCTCAGGTAAGTACTAGAAGACACATTGAAGACACGCAAGACACAATGAAGACAGTAGGAAGCATGCAAAACATGGTGAATATAGTGGAAGAAAGAAAAACACAAAGAAGACATGAGAGCATTCACATAAAACATGATGAATACATTGATATAACATTTACATATATGAAATAAAATCCTAACTAAGGGGCAGGGAGATCTCAACTCTATGCCCTTGAAACCACCAAAAACACACAACAAAAAACCTAAAATGTAGGGTGAGCTCATTGCTATGCCCTTGATACTACACAAGGGGAAAGACACACCAAACAAAACCTGAGTGTGGGGGGATCTGATCGCTATGCCCTTGAAACCACATAAGGGGGAAGACACACCAAACAAAACCTGAGTGTGGTGGGAGTTCATCACTATGCCCTTGAAACCACACAAGGGGAAGACACATAAAGAAGACACATGGAATACATGAACATCATATAGCATGTCATAGAAATGTACTATACATCTTATACATGACAAACACGAGCGATGGAAGGAGCTTATTGCTGAGTCCCACCATCTAAAAAATGCCAAACACACCTAACGGTTGAGCTTATGCTACAACAACTACCAAAGACACACTTAAGGGAGGATAGTTCAAGATGCAACCCTACCTCATGATGAGGACATTGTATAAAAGGATGTGCATTAGATCAAGAGATACACCATCTCGCCTTCCGTAGCAGGGATTTGTATAAAAAGATATGCACTATATCAAGAGATACATTATCCCACCTCATGGAGAGGGATTTTTGTTTGCAATTTTAATAAGGATGTACACTAGCTCAAGAGATACACCATCCCACCTCATGAAGAGGGCTTACAAACACACTTTGTTAGTGCCAAAATAATCAAATAGATACCATTATATATGCCCCCACCTTAAGGTGGTTGATGCCACTTACTAATATCAAGTACAATAATGTAGAGAGAAAACACCCAAGGGAACAAGAGCTCTCACAAAGCCCATGCCCCTGAGGTGATATGTGCTTATGATCTTTTAATGTTCCCACAAACACATTCATATAATATGCTAAGATAAATAACAAGATGGTTAGAAATATTACTCTAAGATAATAACCAAATCAAATCATGAAATTTATGCATGAAAATAGTTACATCAAGGACCAAGGATATACTCACGAGTTCGGAGTCAGGTATAACCATTGGGTTATACTGCAAGTACCTCAAAACTAAGTGTAGCAACAAGGTGAGATACCAATAAAAGTGTACAAGAGTAGATTGAGTGGATTGTAAAATGTTAGTCACAAGAAATGCCATAAGATGATACATCAAATGAAGTGATTCTACTAGTCAAGCATCAAATATATGTATATATCAACCCCATCTTCATATATGGACTAGGTCTATTTTTTCTTTCTTGCTAAAGGAACACATGGTCTATATCAGTATTCATTTGTTTTCTTCATTTGCCAACTAGGTAGAATCACTAAAGAAGATAAACAATAAAAATGAGAGAGGAGAACAAGTGCTTTAGGAACACTACGTAGGAGGATGCCCCCAAAACACCCTCTGCAATGTTATGCCCCTAAGGCACAACACGTAACAATAAAATAGAGGAGAGGAAAGATAGAAGAATGATGAAACAAATAGAATAATGGTTGCAACAGAGGTAGTGTCCTTGTATACTTGACCTTACAAGAGTATCAAGGGTCATCCAAGGAGACCTAAACAACATATAGCACAAAACAGGGGAACACAACACATAAGAGGAGGCCATGTAAATGAGCAAAAATATGCTATGACAAAGGTGGCCAACAAGGCTAGAAATACTTACCTATTATCTCTGATCTTGAGCTTTACATTTATTCTCAAATCTTTGTCCCTCATTCTTGTTCAATTATGTTATCCACATTTCCCTGAATTTGTGAAGGGGGAATCATAGGGGTTGATACACACAGAGCCTTATAGACTCCCATTTTAGGTGAACAGGGTGATGAGGGAGCTAGGAAAATGCCCATTTCAACCAGTTTAGGTGGTGTTGGAATACCTTGGTCTTTAGGAATAATATGTTTATTTCCAACGTATGTAAGTGTTTGAGTAAGGGTGGGTAATCTGTTTCTTTGTTTAAGATGTAGTTAAGAAGTGTTTGAAGATAATTTGATGAATTTTTAGTATCAATAGGTTGAAGGAGTTGTTCATGAAGAGAGTCTAAATCATCCAATGCTTCATCCTAAATAGGGAGAGCATGAAGAGATGGCAGAGTGGTGTTAAGGAATGTTTCAATTATTTCTTCTTCTTGCACCAAAATATCCTCACCAGGTGAGGTTATGTTCGGAGAAGACTTCAAATTATTAGATGAATCACTCAGGGCTATATCAGCCTCATATGTCTTAGCAATCATGCCCATTATATCATCATGAAATGTAGTAAGAGAAGGAGGAATGTCTTCATCATTACCTTCTTCATTATCTATTGTGGAGATGAAATTAGTGAGATTTTCCAAGATCAAAGGGTAGATACCCATGAGAGTGGTGAAACTTTTAGCATCAGATATGTAACATAGAATTTCATATGTGAAACTCATGGAGATATCAATATCATAGATGTGTTCTATTTGTAGGACTTGAGGATATTTATAAGTGAATTTATAGAAATTGTCTACATCTATTATATATGTAGGAGCACCAATAACACCAAGCACAATGTGATCATTTGAAGGTTTTGACAACATGGTCAATAGTGGAGTCTAGGAAGTTTTATACAGCTTTGAGTCTTTTTGGTCATTTAATAAGGTCATTGTAGACCATGGTGGATGTAATACTACCAATTTGTGTGTCTTGGGTCAAGTCATTAAAGTTTGTAAAGGTTATTCTATAAAACTCATCTAAGGATGCTTTGAGAAAGGGACAAAACTGTCGAATAAGTAAATTTTCAGTTGTTGATTGGTGAAAACTAATCCATACATGTACAAAGACCCTCACACAAATTGAAGGAGGGTTGTGGAATACTTTTGATGAAGAAATAATAATCAAAACTCTGCCTTTTCTGTTGTAATCACGTTTTTTACTATAAATTTATTGTTGTAGACCATACTGTACCTCTGTACGGAATTGTCATGTCCTAAAAATTATTGGAGGCGTTAGATATTTGTATTACCTTTCTTTTGAGTCTAATTTGGAGTCATTTCATTGTGATTTGAGTTTGATTTCACCTATTTTCTGAAAACTACTCTGTGACTGTCAAAAACAGGGTTTTGTAGGATAGAAATGAATAATTAGGGCATTCCATTTATGTGATCATTGTAGTTTCAATGGAATGGCCCTAATTGATCTATTAAATGTTTCATTATGTGTCCTAAGGAAGAAATGACAGTTTAAGGGGTTTGAGAGGAAGGGTTTTGTGTTTTTTTTAATGTTTTCATGGTGAAAAGGAGGAACCACAGTAGGGTTTGGGTAAATTACTAATGGGACTGACCATGTGATGGTTTCTTGAATTTTTGTAGAGCATTTGTAAGGTGTTGGGTGCATTGGTTTGATTAGAGAAGCCCAAGGCATATGATTTTCAATAAACCCTAGATTTTTGCTTGTAAATGGAGGGTTTAGAAAAAACAATCATAAAGTGGTCATGTTGTGGACATTTGAATGTGGATTCCATGGTTTTGACACATAATCTAACCCTGTCCAAGGAGTTTGGAGGCAAACAAAGAGTTTTATGAGTGGTTCCTTTGTAAATTTGGTCTAATTTAGTAGCCCTCAAAAATAGGGCAATCTATTGAAACTAGATGTTGATGCAAAGAAACCTTATGAGATCTTTTGGGATTGTGGTTTGGTGACTATAATAAACCTTGATAGATGTTGGTTTGGCATTCGTATGGCCTTCTCAAAAAGATAAGTCCATTTTGTTGATGTTGAAGGTTAGAAGCCTATGATTGTAGTCTTGGGGTAGTTTGGGAAAGTTGAGTTGAGAAGTTGTCTCCTTGTTTGTGTTTGATCAATTTGAGTGAAATAAAGAGTATCTCAACCTTCCTTGAATAAAATTGGTATTAGATCATCAGGGAATAGATCTTGTGATTGGTTTTGCAGGTTTGTGAAAAAAAATAAGGAAGAAGTTGAAGAGACAAGTTATCAAGATGCCTCCAAAGAGTGTTGGTACTGCTAGAGAGTTACAAGAGATGAAGGAAAAGCATGCTAGAGAGATGAGGGAGATGAAAGAGTTTACAGAGTCCCTTCAAGCCAAGCTTGCAACCTTAGAGACAAACAAAAGAAGAGAAGTGGAAGAGAGTGAAACAGATGAAGAAGAAGATGGTGAAGAATTTGAAGATGTAGATGAAGAGTTAGATCTTGAGGATCAGAGAATGACCAAGTTACTGAAGGTAATAAAAGAAGACAAGAAGTTGAAAATTGATGTGAAAAAGTATGGAGGAAGTCTCAAAGATGAGGAGTTACTTGATTGGATTGCAACTTTAGATAATCATTTTGAATGTGAAGATGTGCCAGAAGAGTAGAGAGTAAAGATTGCAAAGACCAAGATGGAGGGTCATGCTTTGTTATGGTGGGATTATCTACAATCAAAGAGGAGAAAGCAAGGAAAGTCCAAGATTTCTTCATGGGACAAGATGGTGTAAAAAATCAAAGGTAAGTTCTTACCCAAGGACTATGAAGTTCAAATGTTTAAAAGGCTTCAATTTTTAAGACAAAAAGAAATGGGTATGAAATCATATAATGAGGAATTTTATAAGTTAACCATGAGGTTTGGTCATCATGAGAATGAAACTGAAAAGATTGCTAGATAGTTGGGTGGTTTGAGATTGAACATACAAGATGAATTGATTTTGGCTAACCCTAGAAGTGTTGACGAATGTTACCAAATGGCAGTTAGAGTGGAAGAAAAAATGAAAAGGAAACAAGATCAGTCTATGAGAGGTAGAGGCAGAAATACAAGGGGTAGAGGATCTTTTCATACACCAAAATAGTCCTTTGAAGGACAAGAAGACACAAACAAGGGCAAAGATCAAGTTGTTGATTCTAGAGGTGGCTTTATAGGTACAAGGGGCAGATTTGGAGGAGGAAGAAGTTAAAATGTGTTTACAGAGAGGTGCTATAATTGTAATGAGTTTGGTCATCCATCCTTCAAGTGCCCTAAAAAATTTGGTGCTACTTCAAGTGGGGGTGAGAGAAGAAGTGAAAAGAGAGTTTAAATTGTGCAAGAGGATGAGGAGAGTGTGACCTCACCCGTGGTGAATGTTACTTCAAAGGTAGGAGAAAGTTTGATAATCAGAAGGAAATTGCTACAAACACCTAAGCAAGAAGACATGAGTCAAAGGAGGAGCTTGTTCAAGACCACATGCAGATGTAGAGATAAAGTATGCAAAGTTATTATTGATTTAGGTTCACAAGATAACATGGTATCTAGGGAGATGGTAGAGAAATTGAAACTAGATAAAGTGCCTCATGTAACACCATATATAGCCTCTTGGGTAAATGATAGTCAGTCTCTTTTAGTGAATGAACAAGCATATGTGGATTTTCAGATTGGTGAATATAAAGATAGGGTCCTATGTGATGTCTTACTATGGATTGTTGCCATTTGCTATTGGGGAGACCTTGGCAATTTGATAGGAAGACACTATATGATGGTTGGGAGAACACCTACCTTATCAACAAAGATGGAAAAACATTTAGACTAACATCTTTGTAGGAGGATGAGAAAGGGAAAGGTAAAACCAAGGTTGGTATTTTTGGCAAAAAAGAACTTGTGAAGGTTGAGGAAGAAGATGAGATAGCAGCAATAGATGTAAGGATTAAATCCAATATGAAGGATGAATTTGTAGCTGATTGGCATGCTAATGTCTTGGTGGGAACCATATTGTGTCCTTAAGTTGAAAGCAAAGTTGAAAAATAAATTGAATCTGCAGGTACAGTGGGTGGTACACATGGCAGTACTGCTGTCAAAATAGTGAATTTGCTGACAAGGATGACAGTATAGACGAGGGACACTTGCAAGCCTAAGGTTGCCATAAGGAGGATAGTAGGTCAAGGGAGATGGGATAAAGGTTGGTTTGCAAGCAGGAAGCTAGAGGTGTTGTCATGTTTTGGACAGAAAACAGTCTTGAGACCTCCCATAAGCCTGATTTCAAAGGGGTAGTCATCTACATATGAAGACAAGTGCAAGGATACACCATATAGTGCAAGATCTGATAGTCTACTTCAAAGCAATGAAGTTTTCAAAGATGGAACAGTTACCACATTACTTCCAAGGGACTTAGAATAGCTTCAAGGTGGGGTGTATGGTGCAGGAGCACCAATAACACCAAGCACAATGTGATCATTTGAAGGTTTTGACAACATCGTCAATAGTGGAATCTAGGAAGTTTTATGCAACTTTGAGTCCTTTTGGTCATTTAATAAGGTCATTGTAGACCATGGTGGACATAATAATACCAATTTGTGTGTCTTGGGTCAAGTCATATTAAAGTTTGTAAAGGTTATTCTATAAAACTCATCTAAGGATGCTTTGAGAAAGGGACAAAACTATCCAATAAGTTAGTTTTTAGTTGTTGATCAGTGAAAACTACTCCATACATGTACAAAGACCCTCACATAGATCAAGGGAGGGTTGTGGAATACTTTTAAAGAAGAAATAATAATCAAAACTTTGCCTTTTCTACTGTAATCACATTTTTTCCTGTAAATTTGTTGTTGCGGACCATACTGTACCTCTGTACGGAATTGTCATGTCCTAAAAATCATTGGAGGCGTTAGATATTTGTATTACCTTTCTTTTGAGTCTAATTTGGAGTTATTTCATTGTGATTTGAGTTTGAGTTCACCTATTTTCTGAAAACTACTCTGTGACTGTGAAAAACAAGGTTTTGTAGGGCATAAATGAATAATTAGGGCATTCCATTTCTGTTATCATGGTAGTTTCAGTGGAATGGCCCTAATTGACCTGTTAAGTGTCTCATTATGTGTCCTAAGGTAGAAATGACAGTTTAAAGGGTTTGAGAGGAAGGGTTTTGTGTTTTTTTAATGTTTTCATGGTGAAAAGGAGGAACCACAGTAGGGTTTGGGTAAATTACTGATGGGCCTAACCATGTGATGGTTTCTTGAGTTTGTGCAGAGCATTTGTAAGGTGTTGGGTGCATTGGCTTGATCAGAGAAGACCAAGGCATATGAATTTCAATAAAGCCTAGATTTTTGCTTGTAAATGGAGGGTTTTGAAAAATAGTCATAAAGTTCTCATGTTGTGGACATTTGATTGTCTATTCCATGCTTTTGAGACATAATCTAACCCTATCCAAGGATTTTGGAGGAAAAAAAAGAGTTTTAGAAATGGTTCCTTTGTAAATTTGGGCTAATTTAGTAGCCCTCAAAAACAGGGCAGTCTATTGAAACTAGATGTTGAAGCAAAGAAACTTTATGAGATCCTTTGGGATTGTGGTTTGGTGACTGTAATAAACCTTGATAGATGTTGGTTTGGCATTTGTACACCATTCTCAAAAAGATATGTCCATTTTGTTGATGTTAAAGGTTAGAAGCCTATGATTGTAGTCTTGGAGCAGTTTGGGAAAGTTGAGTTGAGAAGTTATTTCCGTGTTTGTGTCTAATCAGTTTGAGTGAAATAAAGAGCATCTCAACCTTCCTTGCATCAATCTACATCTATTATATATACAAATGAATCTTCCAAAGATGAATAACAAGATGCATCCATGATGAATAGATTGAGGAAATTAGGTTTTTAAAGAGTAAAACACACAAATTTCATAGAAAACCATGTGAGTAAGATGGAAATAGTGCTACACAACAAGGCAAGATGAGTGTTTTGAAAGTTTGATTAAAAGGATGTGAATAAGGTGTGTAAACATTCAGTGTTAAAATACACACTGTGTAATTAAAAATATGTAAGTTTTCACACAATACTATAAAATGATATAAAATTTTTAAATAACCAATGAATGTATGTTTGAAAATGAATGTAATAGCTAAAATTAAGGATATTTATGACAAATGCAATGAATCGACATAAATCTATGCTTGTTTATGAATCTAAAATGCTCAAATTTTTCACTTTTTTCAATGTAAATGTGCTAATGATGCCAATGTAAATGCAAAAAATACACAATGCAACAATTCTAAAATCCAAAATGAGATTTGAAAGGGTGTTTAAATGAGTAGTATAATCTGAAACAGAATTTTAACTACAAACCCTAGCTTTTGAAATTACTAGGTTATATGAAAAAATGTAAAATTTCAAGCAAAGACTCTAGAAAATGAGATATGAAAATGCAAGGTAAATGATCATGAAATGATGAAGTGCTGTAATTTATCTCAGATCTGATGTCAATAGCAGAAAATTAAATTGTTTAATATTATGTAACACAAAATATGCAAAACTATGCCTTAATGCAAGCCTAGAATGCTTATTTTTTCAATTTTTTTAAATTTATGCATGATTTTTGAATGTATGATAATGAATATGATACGAATGAATGAAAAACTGATTACAACACTTAGCAAGATGAAAGTTCAGTAAAAACATAGGTTAACCAAAGTGTTATATATGAAAAGGGGATGATGATGTTGAGAGTTGAACTGTAGTTAAAGTACGTTCAATCAAACCCTCCTTTCGCATACACATGCAATGACATAAACTGAGTTAACTCACTACTATTACAAGAGCACTTACCTATAGGTTTGGTCTCACTATTAAATGATAAGGAAAGATGGAATGTATTGACGAATTTATTAAACCCTAGTCTGATTAAGCCTTAAACCCAAATTATATGATTTTGGATACAAAGGAATGAAACATGACAAATGATCACATAGGAAGGCACCAAATACATATTAGAAACATACCAAGATTCATATTTTTGAAGGTAGAAACTTCAAGGACAAGGGGGTGGGTGCCTGAGTCTGATAGGGCAATTTTTTTGCAGATCTGCAACAGTTATTTGTATCAAGCTAAAACTTGCTTTAGAAGAAAAGACAAAAATGAAGGACTATGGGGTGGGTACCCTAGTTCAAAAGGGAATATTATCTACTCCTTTCTTCAAATCCTGAATGTCTATCTTTTGCTTTACTTCTCTGCAAATCCACTTCGCAAACTCTTGCACCTGTAACCTACAATCACAAAGAGAGGGGTTTGGGGATTCTAGTGTTTAGGAGCTTGCCTTAGTCAAGATTTGGAATGGCATTAAAGGCTTCCAACATCATTGTTAGATAGAGTGTGTGTCCTTGGTAGACAAAGGAAAAATCAAATGATAAGATAGATTGATTGAAACACAAATAGATATCACCTTAAAGGTGAAACCCTCATGGAGATGAAGAGCCTTCAAATCATGAGGAAATTATTTGATGGAAACAAATCTACAACAAACACATATAAACACAACACAATTCTACTCTGCAACACAATGAATGCCTTAAATGCTCTTTGCTTGATGATCATAATTTTGCCTTAATCAACTAGGAGTAAAATGAAGTCCTAAACATGTTTATGTATGCATTGATGCTAACATTTGTAACTCAAATTGAAAAGACCAACAAAGAGAAACTTTTTAATGTTCATATCTTGTTAATTTAAGTTTAGGTCCCAGTAAAATAGGCCTGGACTAGGGTGTGAGTGCCCAAGTGCAGGGGTGCTTTTTGAGTCTTGATTAAGCATTAAAGTGGACCCCTAAGTCCTATTTGACATGGGTTTCGAGGGAAATTGCTCCGAGATCATTTTTGAACATGCATGATTAAATTAAGGGGACCTAGGAGCTAAAATAGGTGGTAAAAAGTCTTAGGTGGACATTTTACGACATAACAATCACCTCTCTTGGAGGTGGCTTTAGACCTAGTAGTATACACATTACTAGATGGCTATTAAGTATCCTGCATTTGACTTCTATCTCTTAGAAGCTTTTTCTTTTTGTGATAGCCTTGTCACTGTATGTTTAGTAACCTTTGATTCTAACCATTTTTGGCTCTTGTTTCGCACAAATACTATCCTTTCTCTTATATATGTCCCTTCTTTTTGGACCATCTCACTCTAGGCAAGGGTTTTGCTTGCACTGCATAATAGGCTTCATTAATTAAATCATATCCATCATCTACCACATCAGGGACCTCCTAGCCAAGATGAAATGTTTTCATTTGGGTGATGGTCAATCTTATCCAATTGTGTCTCTTTACTTCATGCTCATTTGTGCAATATTTTAAATATTCTTCCAAACTAGATAGATACTCATAAGACTCTCCTATATATAGATTGTTCTTAACATATTTTTTACTATCATAAGATAGTCTTATGGTGAACAAATGGAAATTGAATTTTGATAAAATTTCGTCAATATTCTAAGAATTTTCATGGGTCTTGTAGGTATAGTACGTTAGATGCATGGGAAAAGAATAGCCAACTTTATTTTGATCATGAGACTTTTTGTTCACTTGATCCATTTAGCCACAGACTTCCAAAAATATAATGTAGTCACTCACATATCTTGGTAATTTGTATGGGGAATTTTCAAAACCCCTAATTCTTTGATATGTGAATTTTTAAATTGACAAAAGTAGCTACCAAATTGCATCACGAGTTGATCTACCTCAGGAAAGATCCTCATTTCAAGATTACCATAAATTTTCTCATATTCAACATGCAAAACACATCATTCACTCTCCTATAATATTTTTTTACATAATCCTCTTGTAATTGAGGATAATAATCATAGACTAGCATATCATTTGAAAAGACTCCTACATTCCTTAGCCTAGGACATCTATTCATACAAGCTATGGCGTAAAATAGATAAGAACACATGTAGAAAGACTATTTTTTTTTAAGTTCACAATTTGGTCATTGGTGTGATCACTGATTAAATTTTCCCGGTCAATATATTGTGACAAATGGCAAATGACAATAATGAATTGACACATCCCTTTAAATGTGCTTGTGTCATTAATTCCAACCACTCTATGAAGTAATGTAATCATGTCAAAGATGTCTTTCTTGAGATGGGCTCTCTTTATTGCTTTGAGAACCTAATATTTGCCCTTCTCCTTTGTGATCCAATGCTTGGAAATATTTGTTAGACAAATATTTTTCTTGTCTAGGTAATAATTCCATCCCATCTCTATAGTCATATCAACAAATTTGTCTCTGACTGGCAAATTAGGAGTGGATCATAGAGACTTAGGATCCAATGTTACAACCATAATGCCATGATCTATTATCCTTACCTCCCTACTCTCAAGATGATAATTTTGAATGTAGGCAAGAATTAAATTGGGGTATTGGATAGCTGGTCGTAGCCCCCCTGCATGGGCAATTCCACATGCAAAAGTTGCTTCTGCCATGGGAGATCTAGGATTGGCATTCATTCTATCTCAAAAATCTTTCAAATCAATATGCCCTAGATCACTATCTTTAACTTGGGCCAAATGATTTTGGATGAATGTGGTGACATCGAACCCCTTATATTTGTATTTTATTTTGAACAACATGAAAAACCAATCAATATAGCAATCAACAAATTTCAATGTGAAGTGGTATGCCACTAGAAAAAACAACTCTTTCAAAATCTTATGATGCCTGACACACACAGAATTCATGAACCTCATGGACAAGAGATATAAATAGGGTTTGAAATAGTCTCAATTCATCCAAATTTTGTAAACAAGAGAATGACAGCTCAATACCAACCTTAAGTGACAATAACAATGTGTGCTTGAGTTGATGGAAGTTGTAGGTAGTGGCTGTGAAAGAACTTCTCTTCTCTTTCGGCAGAAAATTTGGCTTGCAAATAATGCATGTAAATGAACTTATAAACAACCTTTTATAATTGAAATTAGGTCATCCTGGGTTCACAAAAGCCTTGAGTTATTGAAATTAATGCAATGGAAGCATCTTCAGTGTTTTAGCAAGGTATAAAACTTTCAAACTCTACTTTCTGATAAACTATGGAGTTCATGAACCTCCAAGTCTCCATAGTTTTCATTTTATTTCATGAAAATTTAAATTTTTAGACCTTATCTCTTTAAAGGCATCTTCTCATTTCAACATTCTAAACTTTCAAAAAATTACCTAGGCCACAAACCATGTTTCAGTGAACCCTTCAGTTTGCGAACAAAAGAAGTAGCCAAATCTATTTACAAAGGCTTGCTTTCTACTTTTTCAGACAAATCCTGACTTTGTGAACCAACCTTTCTTTTTTGGCAGAAGAACTGGTTCATGAAACAAATTAGGCTCCGAAAAAAATCACAAAGAGCAAGTTCTCCTTTCGGTAAAGAAATAAGTTTGTGAGCTATGGAAAGTCCTGAAACTTAGAACTTAGGATAAGTGTTTTCGACATGGGAAGAAGTTCGCAAGATGAAGCAACTATCAAAAAGAAAAGAAACAAGGAAGAAACAAGCTTTTGGCAAGAAGAAAAGTTAGCAAACTTGGTAAGCTGCTGAAAAAAGATAACTAAAGACAAGCTTAAGTTCATGGAACAAACAAAGTGTCAAAAGGAGGAAAAATGGTTCAATCAAGAACTTTCGGTGAACCGGTAGGTTCATGAACTGGCGAACCTAGTGAAAAGGTTCTCCGAACCAAAACTTTTTTGGAAATACAAAACTTTAGTGACATTGATTAAATCCAAAGTCTAATCATTGAAGAATTGGAGTCTAGAAGAAGACTTAAAACCCCATATTGGTCAAAATTTTGGTGTGAAAAATAAAGACAAAATTTTGGGTAATAATATGCAATGTGAAGTGGATTCATCTACTATGGAAAATATAGTGTAACTATAATCTTTGGGTGTAGGGGAAGAGTGGGATTTTATCTTTTTGTTAGAGTTCTTTTAGGTCTATATGTAGCTAGTGGTGACATAAACTTAGTGAAAACTATAGGGGTTCATAACACATTGAGTATAGTTGTTTAAGGATCTAGTATTTAAGTTATTATTTATGTTGTTGAGACCTCATAGAATACACCCCTTGGCCTTGTAGAGACTAAATTTGAAGATAAGTTTACTCACTCACAATAACTGGTCCATTCATGCCACTATGTGCACATAATTCCTACACATTACCTTTCATGACATATCTCTGGCCATAGGTTTTGGTACAAGTATTTAGGATTTGTGGAGTTGCATATCTAAGCACCAACAAAATGATCTAGAGTAGACTAAGGTTAAGAGAAGGAAAAAGAAAGATCTAAGTTGCAGTATTCACCTGATGTGCCAAAAGTTTATGATGACAAAGTGTACTAGAGGAACAAAGATATGATTCCTTTGTTCTAGTGGGAGGGGTTACACTCTAGTTCTAGTGATAACCAATTGTTTATATCCTTGTTTATGTGTATATGAGAAGACAATTTAGTTGTTAGACTTTTCTCACACATATACCTCATCAATTCCTAGTGTAGAAGGTTGTGATGGACATGATGTATATCTACCACTACCATCCAACCCCATTTTTGAATCGTTCTTGGATCCCAACGAAATTTATAATAAATTTTTTATCTATCTAATGTATGAATTTAATATATGGTTTCAAGATAAAATTCACTTTCTTATTTAATTTATTATTAATTTTTGATTCATTAATTCACTATTTAAATAATAATATTAAATACTAATATTTTGCATTTTCCTTTCCACCTTTTGCTTCCAATTCTTCATTCACATATATTTTAAAAATTTCCTTCCCCAACTCATTTGGACATCAAGAATAACAAAACATTTTAAGAAAATGAACAAACTACAAATATATTATTGATTGCTTGTGGATAAATATAATCACATGCTTGGCCTTTAGGAGTGTATTCACTTTAAAAAGGACAAACATAACAATTGGTTGGGAACAAATATATTTACTTGTTAGGTCTCCCTCCTCATATTAATATAAATCTAAAAAAAATCTTCCCCTCTTATAAACTTTAAAAATACCTTGAAGTCTTAAACTTAAGGTGGGGGCATATCTAAGGTAAGTTGTTTGCTTTAGATCATAGTAAAGCATGTTTGAATAATCTAAAAATTAAATCAATCATGTAAGCCCTCTGTGGAGGTGGGATATTAAGCATATCCTTTTTCTTAAGCCCTCATCATGAGGTGGGGATGGTGTAGTTCTCAGAGAGATTGCATCATCCTGTCATTTTCAAAAAGTCCTCATCGCAAGGCGGGGAGCAGTTTTATGACTAACTCAACCCTTAGGCATGTTTTTGGTGGTAGTTGTGGTGAAGCCCAATTGCTGGTGTGTTCCTGTAATGTGCTTGAGATGGTGATGAACCTAGCAATAGGAGTACTCCATCACTTGTCTACCATGTTTTCTCCGTGTCTTCAGTGTGTGTGTGTATGGCGTGCTTGTTCTCAAAGTGCAAGACCAGTGGTGATGAGCTCCTCTACACTTTGGGATTTGTTTGGCATGTTTGTTCTCAAGGTGCAAGAGCAGTGGTGAACAACTCCTCTACAACTTGGGATTTTGTTTGGTGTGTTTGTTCTCAAAAAGTACAAGACCGGTGATGAACAGCTCCTCTACACTTTTTGGGATTTGTTTGTTTACTTTCCTTGTACTTGCATCCTGTATTTCATATGGGAAAATCAAAAACAAAATAATCACTGTATTCATTGTATTCTCTATGCTCTATGTGTCTTCAATGTTATATTCTCCATGTTTTGTGTGCCTGCCACTGTCTTCTTTGTGTTTTGCGTGCCTGTCACTATCTTCAATGAATTTGGCATATCTTCTTCATGCTTGGCATGTTTGTTGTGTTTGTTGACCTACTTTAATGCATGTATTGGCCTTGCATTTAATTCATACATTAAAGTGGGGGCTAAATGTTATGTCAGAAATATGCACCCTTGGGGGCTTTTTTCCTAAAGGTTTAGCTCCTAGGTCCTTAGATTTGTATTTAGAGTATTTTTCATGTTAAATCAGACTCTTGATGAGAAAACCCATGGGTCTTGTGGCAATTTGGACGTAAGGGGGACTATCTTGATGATCATTGATCAAAGACAAAGGGGTGGACAAGGATGATAGCACCCTAGTCCAGCCCTATTTTGGGTCCACCCTAATTTGAAATGTCAGTTTTGTGACCGTTATTTGGTCTCCAGGCTGACATCATAAGTTTCAAATATGAAATTCTTGGTGGTAATATTAGTGGTTGCATAGATAAGCATGATTAGGTTATCATTTCGAAACTAGAAGATTATTAGCAAACATTATGATTGTGAACTTGATGCATACTTGGCATACTTGTGATTATCATTGTGTTGTAGAGCATAGCATTTTTATTGTGTTTGTTTGCAGGTTGGATTATATCTTCTCCTCATGGCTCTGAAGAGCTTCTTCCTTCTATGAGAGCTTCATCATCAAGGTATCATTTATTGTGCTTTATCAATCATGATCATTTGGTTTTTTGCCTTTGCCTCGCAAGGGCACGTACTCTCTCTGACAATGGTGTTCAGAAGACTTGAATGTCTCTCTGAGGCTTAACTGAGGCAAGCCTCTAAACACCACAATCCCCTCCCACATTTCTTGTGATTGTAGGTATAGGTGTCAGATCTAGAGAAAGTGGAGTTGAAGAGTAGGAAGGCAAACATTGAAGATTTTGGATCTAAAAAGAAGCGGACACTGTTCAACTTTTCGAGACAAGGGTGCCATCAACCTTGTCCTCTATTTTTAGATCACGGGAAATAGAATGTGTAGCAAAGATTAGTGTCTGAAGGAGATCAATACTATGTGGAAAAAGTGACACACTGGACTAGGGCACCATCAACATTGTCCCAGATTTTTCCATTTTTCATCTGTGAAAAATAGTGAGTTAAGGTTCTCTACCCTCTGTTTATTTCCTGAAGCATTTTCCATAATTCATAGATTTGATTACAGTTTTTCTTAAATTAGGGTTTCAAGGACATAAAGGCATTAATTGGCAAACTTGTGTGATCACATCCAAATTATCTAGAAAAAAACCAAGTGGCAACTCAAGTCTGATAGCTAACTCTCCTCTTGATAGGTGAGGCACTTGGTTGAAAATCCTTTGGAATATTTTATGGAAAGGAGGATTCAAGCTAAAGCAAACATTAACCCTCTATCTTATTTTTCACACTAAACACAAGGTATTCCTCAAGACACCTTGTCCAATAATGTTTCATTTCTAGGAGCTTCTTCAAACATCCCTAATTCGCACAATGCACCTTCGTATAACATGCCACAACAATCTTGGGAAACTATGCCACATGGCTGGAACCAATAGTAGGGGATATGGAAAAAATAGCCATTCCAAGCCCCAAACTATAATCCACAATGGAACTCCAATCAAAACTCATAGCTACAACAATGGCATGGAAATTAGCCATGGAAAAATTCTAATGTGAATTACCCACAGCCACAATAAGTCCTACATCAACAACCATCCATTATGCCAAATGTAGCTTCAGCTACTCTTGTTCCACCCAGATCCACTCAATTGCCCACTCAACTTGCACCAAATCCTAACAACAAGCATGTTCAACAGGCTTATACTAATGAAATCATCCAATACCCAACTTATACGGTTGAGGTTAATGATGTTCACCCACATTCAAGAAAAATGCTTGTTGGACCTCCATCTCCTCTTATCATGGAACTTGTTGATGAAGAACCAACCTCTAACACTAATAACCATTGAAATAATCAACATATCCCTCTTGAAAAAATCTCACCACATGGAGAAATTACCACAAGAAACCCTCAATTTCTAGAAAGATTAAACATGCAGAAATCACCACCTCAATTTGAACCTAAATTTGATTTCATTGGGCAATTAAAAAATGTCTATGGAAAAAATCCCTTAACCTAAGCTATCAAGGATGTACTTATATATACTAAAACTATAAGGGAATTATGCCTTTAGAAACCAGGAAGGAAAAGAAAAAATCCCCAGATAGTGCATGTTATAGGACACCTTGCTGATATTATGTTAGGCAACTTGCTTGTCCCAAAGTATGCAGATCCTGGCAGCTTTGTGGTTGATGTGCACATTAATGGTACCCTTATAAAAAATACTCTAATTGACTTAGGTGCATCCATAAATGTGATGACAAAAGAAACAATGAACAATCTTCAGTTGATTAACTTAAGGCCTACAAAACCAGTTTTATAATTAGTAGATAGGTCAAATGTCAAACTCGGAGGAATTATTGAAGATCTGGTAATCACACTGAACTCATTGGAATTACCCTGCATACTTCATGGTCCTACACCCCGAGGCCAACTTAGGAGGGCATCCACTCATTCTAGGATGACCTTGGTTGGAAACAACAGATGCCTTCATAGGATGTAGGTCTGGAAATATGATAATTTCTAGCAGAAATATAACTAAGAAATTGGTCCTTATCCCCCAACACAACCTTTTATTGATATGGAACAACCTATTTAGCTAGACCTAGAGGATACTGACCAATATTCTCTCCAAACATTAATGAACATTGAACGAAGCCCATTGTTAAATATTTAGGATGAGGATGAAGTGCTATCCAATGTGATACAAAACACTTATGGAAGAGACCTACAACAAGATCCATGTTTAATATGCTTGACTTACCCACTACATAATATTTTTCCCACAATAAACACACAAGCCTATGCTTCCACTACCCGCATGTTCCATCATTTGTTACCACATAGTTGTCGCCTCAATTTATCAGGGCTAGATGTTGCTTCTGTTATGACATTTGCAACACCAGTTGATATTACACCAGGAAGAACACTTAATATCAACAATCAATTGACAACTATCTAATAGTCTGAATTGATAAACATGTTGTAAACTCACAAAACAACATTTGTCTAGGACTATCATGATGTGAAAGGCATAGATCCTAATCTTAGCATGCATAGAATATACATCAATGAAGGATGCAAGCTAGTTAGGCAACCTCAATGGAGAATGAACCCCATTGTAAGAGACATAGTGAAGAATGAATTGTAGATTCAACTACTTGTTGTGTGGTCTCACAACATGCCCCATTTTGCCTTAGTAAAATGGGGACCCAAACTTTTCTTTTGTTCTTCTTGTGTGCTCCTCTCCCTTTTGGGTGGTATGGTAAAATGTCATGTCCTCATCCCCTAAAATTTAAGGTCTATATTTTCTCTTTGAGGAGGCTAGTGTAACTTTATCTGTTTTTAGCTCCATTGTTGTTTGGGAAATGCCTAAAATTTGTTCATCTTCCTTGTCTTCATTCTCTCGAAGGACTTCTTCCATGATGTCTTCACAAATGTCACTACTCACTTTAGCTATTACTTCCTCCAATATTACTTCTAGATTATATATGGCCATAACCTCAGCTTCCTTCTCTCCTTTACTATGAAGCCATGGCTCCTGTGATTCCTCATTTCCATTGTTCTCTTCTCGAAGAAAAGTTTGAGCCCCTCTGTCCTTGTCCTCAGTTGTCACTTCTGATTTGACTGCCTCCTCTATATCCTCCCCTGTTGGTGTAAGCTCTATGTGTTCCTAGTTTAGTTCTTCCTCTTCCCCTTCTCTTAAGGTCTTCCCTAGTGAAGGGGAAAAGACTAGTTGAAGGTCAATTTGGCACTCCTATTCTTTGAAACTACTAAATATCTACCAAATGGGAGGGCTTCTCTCTGAACTTCAAGCTCAACATGTTTAAAATTGGCTAAGTGATTTCCATGGGACCTTACTTCTCCCTGATGTTCTTTAGCACTGGTTTCCATCATTTTTTTGTTTCCTTCTTCTTCCTGAAGTGGGTCTGAGGCCAAAAGTTCTGCACCTTTGTAGAAAAGTTTCTGTTTCTAGGTGCCTTCTAGAATCTCAAGTGTTATTCATTCTCAAAATGTTTTATTTATTTCCATTTGGATGCTCATTCTAGTTGTAGATGACCAATAGTGGCTTTGTTAAAGCTCTATTTCCTCGCATGTTCCCAAAATATTTCCTATCATCCTGAAGATTTCAAAATCCCTATATTCCATGGGAAGATTTGGTATTTGAATCCAAAGGGGAATGAGAGGTATTTGTTCTGTAGTGGGGTTAAAGTCTAGTTTCCAAGACTAACAGTAAACATTTCTTTCATGGAAAACTCCACAGTCTATTTTGTAGCACTTTATCTCTTTCTCCTTGGTTTGGGAAGATAAAAACAAACAAAATGCTCACCCATATCCACTAATGCTTCAATCATACACCAATGCTGAGAGATCCATTCTTTTAAATCAATGAAGGAGAAATGGCAGGAAAGGACTTTACCTATTAGAGCTTTTTCTTGTACTATTTCTATTCTTTTCTTGACTATTTCCCTTGGAATCTGGATGTGGGTTTCTTGTGTCTCCTTTCTGCATTTTACTACCTTGAAAACCATATTTGGCACATATTGCCTCTTCTCTTTCCTCCCAATCTCCTTGTGGGGCTCCCTTTCTCTCCCAGTATGTCTCGTTCCTAGTTTTGGGTGTCTCTTTGATGTCCGGCTCTGCTCTAACTGTAGAAAGACTTTCATTTTTCTAACCCCCTCTAATTGAGACGCAAGCCATTTTTTGGGGGGTCTTCCCTGTAATTGAAATAGTTCTTCCTATGATCTGAGGGGATCCTTCTCTTGCCAAATATTCATATAGTTAGGATTTTTTTTTCTTCACCTTGTCCAAGCCCTATTATCCTCTTTGCTATAAAGTTAAATTTGTTTGATTGTTCATCAGAAAAATAGCTAGTTTTTGTGTCCCTATAGTGATTGCCTTCCCTATAGCAATTGCCTCCAAGCTATTGGCTAGTGTTTGTATCCCTCTACTGATTCTCCCTATAACAACCTTCCCTGTACCAATTCTCCCTATAAATACCTTCGCTGTAGTGATTCTCCATTAGCCATATCATCATTGATAAGTGTTGGATAAAAAACCACCAATCAACAATGGAGGACATTCTGATGAGAGAAGAGATTTTATGATGACAAAAATCAAGGGAAAGATGGCTGAAGGAGGTAGATAGAAACACAACCTTTTTTCATCTATCCACTAAGATTAAGCAAAGAATAAATTTTGTCTAAAATATTAGGAGAAGAAATGGCTCAATGACCTCCAATATTAATGAGATAAAAGAGGAAGCAATAGAATATTACAAAAATTTGCTATCGAAGGATAGAACTTCTTCCCATCTAGATACCTTTGATGCTAACATTCCCAACTTAGTCTTAGAGGAGTAGAATAAAATCTTGATGAAGGAGTTCACCATGAAGGAAATTAATGATGTAGTTTTTTCAATGGCAAGAGATAAAGCACCAGGCCAAGATGGCTTTTTAGGACTTTTCTTTCAAAAATGCTATGAGACAACAGGAAGGGATATCTTCTTGGCAGTATAAGAGTCCAAAAAGTTTAAAAACATTTTAAAAGAGCTGAAGAACTCCATCATAATACTCATTCCCAAAAAAAATACACTTGCAACCTTTGAAGAATTTAGACCAATTTCCCTCGGCAACTATGTCTACAAAATCTTCACCAAGGTAGCAGTGTTGAGATTGGCACTCATACTACCAGAATTAATCTCGGATGCATAAAGAGGATTTGTCCCAAGAATAGATGTAGTAGAAGGGGCCATCATTACTCATGAGATCCTACATTCTGTCAAATAAGACAAGCTACCATTTATGGTAATCAAGCTTGATATGGCCAAAGCATATAATAGGGTTAGTTGGCAATTCTTAATCCATATCTTGACCAAACTAGGCTTTTCCAATCAATGGAGGAGATGGATAACAACTTTCATTTTAGGAACAAGATTCACAGTCTTGATAAATGCAACTGATGCAGGTTCATTTGAGTCTTCGAGGGGTCTATGTCAAGGAGACCCCCTTTCTCCATACCTCTTAATTTTTATGGTGGAAGCTTTAACATGAGCAATTAAGGATGTGAACAACAACAACCTATGGCAAGGAATATACCTAAGGCACATGACAAATCCATGCACTCACACACTCTTTGTAGATGAAACCATATTATTCGGCCAAGCTAGTAAGAAGGAAGCAAGAACAATCAAAGAAACTATCGATAACTATTGCAAGGCATCGAGTCAGCAGATAAATCGAAAGAAATAAAAATTATTTGTATTTCACTCAGACGCAGCATTTCAAAAGGAGATATCAACACTCTTCAACTTCAAGATAAAGTCTATTCCCAGTAAATATCTCAAAATTTGAATGTTTAACGGATGGCACAAAAAAGGATCATTGGAAGGATGCCTTGACTATCATGAAAAGCAAAATTGGGATGTGGAAAGGAAGGTGGCTCACACTCGAAGGAAGGCTAACAATGACCAAAGCTATTATGTCAACCATACCAACTTATATGATGTCTTCTCTACTAATCCTGAAGGGCATCCTAGCAAAGATGGAGAAACTATGCAGACAATTCCTATGGCAAGGATCAACGCATGCAAGAATAATTCACCTCATGGCATGGGAGAATATTTGCAAATCGAAGCACATAGAGGCGGGATATTGAATTTAAATCTACAAAATTAGGCATTGGGAGCCAAACTAGCATGGAACATGTATGAGAGACCACACTCAATATGGGCCAAATTGATGCAATCCAAGTATTTGGATAACAATGAAAAGGAGAGGATATTTATGGTAGAGAATCCACCAAGAGGCTCCTCCATATGGAACTTCATCACGAGTAGTAGGAAATTATTACTACCTAAGCTTACATGGGTAATCCACAATGGAACTAAAGAAAAATTCTGGTAGGATTCTTGGAATAGGTGGCCAAGAATTTCCTTAAGGGAGGACTTAGATGAGGCCAATATATACTTACAAAAACACTAGGGTAACTATGTACAAGACTATTTCCAACTGGACTTAAGAACACAACCTTAAAAGGCAAAATGGAGAAGTTTAGAGGACTACAATTTCCCACCAAATCATAAGGAAATTCTCCAAAATCTATTAAACTAAAGAGTAGTATTTATCTCTAATCAAGAAGATGCGTTCATATGGACAACGGAGAATTCGGGGTCCTACAAGGTAAAACAATGATATAGAAGTCTATCTTCATCCACTAAGACAGAATGGCCAACTCACCTCTATTGGAATAATGTGATCCTTTCAAACATTGGGGCATTCACATGGTTAGAATTGCACAAAAGAATTCTCATAGGAGATAGGATGCAAAAATTGAACATAGGAACAAATTTCAAATGTGTCTTATGTGGAAAACGGGAAGAGAGTATTGATCACTTATTGTTACATTGCTCTTTTAGCTAACAATGCTGGCATTGGTTGTTTAAACAATTAGACTAGGCTTCTCCTCTTCTAAAATCTCTATTATTACTATTTAAAAGTTAGCCAACGCTGTTCTCATAATCAAACTTTGCATGCATATGGGAAGTGAGCTCATCCATGGTGATATGGCACATTTGGCGAGAGAGAAATGTCTATATCTTCAAGAAGAAAAATCAGATGATTTAAAAGGTATGTGAGGAATTAGAGAGAACAATATTAGAGGATGTCATGACAAAAGCTAGAAAATCAGTAACTCGGAATACAAAGTGGACAAGCTAGGATAATTCACTATTAAAGAAATGGAAATGCTTCCAAACCTATCACAAATGGGGTAATCTCTCAGGCCATCCCTCAGAAAGTGGAGAGAAATAAGGTAACATGGACTCCTCCATTACCCAATTTTGTAAAATTGAATTTTGATGGTGCATGTAGGGGAAACCTGGGATTGTCAGGAATGGGTTGTGTCATCGAGGATCATAAAGGACAGCTAATACTAGCTAAATCCACCAAGATCCTAGAAGGGTCTAAGAATGAAGTGAAGGCATGGTCACTCCATGGATTATAGCTAGCTCTAGATTATAACCATAGAGACTTATGGATAGAGGGAGACTCAATGAACATCATAAAAGAAATCAAGTCAAAGAAAATGGAGAATTAGAAAATAGATTATATCTTACAGAAAGCCTTGATACTCATAGGAAATTTAAACTTGTTTCAAGTCTCTCATTGTTATAGGGAAGGGAATAGGGTGGCCGACACCTTGGTTAATAGAGCCATTGATCAACTTGAAGAGGAGATGGCTTTCAGCCCACAACAAAGGAATTTTCCTACTCAGCTAATAATGTGGATCCATGGAGATATTTGTGACTTGAATGGGCATCCTTGTTGACAGGTATCGGTACGCATTAATAGTTCTCAACTGAAACAACACCAATAAATGAGTTAGAGTTTTAAAATAAATGAGAATATGTTTATCTTAAAAGCTAAGTGTATGGAGTCATGTCAAAGGCTCTTTGGTATCATGGAGGCATTAGGCCAACCACCAATCTCAAGACACATGTGCAATACAACAAATCTTATGAAAGCCACTTGAATGATGGAGATCCCTAAACAGCTCTTCATAACCATTTGAAAAAGGTATAGCTAAGAGGCTGTCGAACCAAACAATTACCATTAATAAGTTAGATTTTGGTAAGGATCCCCCTTTCACATCAACATATGGAGGACATAAATTTCAATGTTGAATGGACATAAACAACCCAGAGCATTTAATGTTGATGTGCCCTAAATCAGGAATGAATATTATTCATTTATAGCAAATGTACACAGGAAAATGATCAAAGGAATAAGAAGATAAATGCAAATACCCAATACCTTCACCTTCAAACCAAATCCTCAAGACTTGATAGAATGGAGTAGATGCACCCTAATCTACTAGCTTTGTTCTCTATGATATGAAAGATTCATAGTATGATATGATGTGTTGGTTGCTCATAACCTTACTTTTGTGTGTGATGATAATGGCTTGGTTGAGGCTAGATTTATAGATTTTTGATGATGGAGAGATAAGGATTTGATTTGAACATAGAGATTTGATTTTTACTTTGTTTGATAAAAGAGGAAGTAAATCAGGTAAAAGATAAGATTTGAAAGAAGATAAGGGATTTGATTTTTATTTAAAAAGAAATAAATTTGAAAGAAGGCAAGATATGATATGAGAAAATTATCTAATTAATTTAATTAATTAAATACACACATGAGTTTTAAAAAGGAAAAAAATCAAGAATGAGGTGTTATTAAAATTTATTAATTAAATAAATATTTGATTTATTTAATTAATATCGAGTTGTCATTTAATTAATTAAATAATTATAAATTATTTAATTCATATTAGAAGAAAGAAGGGATTAATTAAATAATCAAGTAAATTATTTAATTAATGCTAGAAAGTGGGGAAAATTGACATAATCAAATAATTAATAATTATTTAATTAATGTGGAAGAATAATGTAGAGTGATTTTAATAAAGATAAATGAAATTAATCAAATAATTAAGAATTATTTAACTAATGTGAAGATATGGTAAATGAATAACTAAGTTGGGAAGTGAGGTAAATTTTAGTTGTCTACAGCAAAGTCGAACCAACTTTTAATGTCTGACGTCGATACATGATATGAAAAGACCACAAGGGTGGAAAAATGAATATAATTAAGTGACCACAATCCTTCCAGCATTATATATCCTTCATCTCAGTGACGTCTAATCCCATGATTTAATGCAGTAAGTGTTTCTCTTCGAGCTATTTCTTTGATCTTTGTTTGCAGGTTTGAAGATGGAGAATGACACTATCAACCAACGACTCCTATTTCCCGTGATGACATGGGAATCAGAGATAAAGGGAAGTGTAACAAGTTATCTCATATTATAGGGATTAACATTCCCAATTTACCATCAAGTAAATAATCATGATCATTATAATCATTTTTTAACAATAATTATTTACATATTCATTATATAAAAAGCATATATTTTCCAAATAATTTCAAACTAAAATTTTACAACATATTCAAAGATAGCATGCTAGTGAGTTCCTTCACTTTACAATCATAATGTTTTGCTCATGGAAATAATGATAAAATTACATAGAATTTGACTGTCAAGTCATATAAATGGAATATACTGCATCTAGATTTTTGATATCTATCTTCATAAGTCTCACTTGTCATCTGCTTGGGAAGGAGAGCATCACCAAAGTGCTTTTCCTCCAACCATAGACCGGTGGTCCCCTGCACAACTTCCTTCCTGGAAGTGGCCCTACCCTTCATGAAGGGAATAGATATAAAGAACTATTAGGTTTGCCATCTAAGTTTCTAGTGTTGTGTCCTTCATAATCCATCACAATCGTACAACTATAGATCCCCTCTAACTATGTACGATACTACTGGATGGTTATGGCATCTAGAAAATAGTGAACTGACTAGTGCATGTAGAGATGGATGCATTACTTTATTTAGAGATTTAATATGAATAAATGTTTCGCAATGAACGTAGTCAATTGTTCACCCACTTCTAACTCAACTTAGAATCTATCTCATCCTACATTGATTTTAGTTTGACCTATTTGGGCCATGAGATAACTTAATTAAACTCCCCTTTTAGTCCATCTATCTTGGACTTCTAACTCTGATTTCTACTTTACCAAAAGTTTCACATCGAATCTGCAACATGGACTCTGTGACTCCCTGTCACTCTATTCCTTATTTCAAAAGTTTATATATTCTTGGTTTTTAATATCAAGATCAATTTTGGTCTACATCTTCATGAGATTAGTTAAGATATATAATTTGTTTTAAGGATTTTCATCTAATCATTTTCGACTATAAACATATCTCGTTCAAGTCAATAGCATAATTGTAAGAAGAGTTTCATGTTTGCTAAACGTGTCTAGGACACACTTAGAGATCTATCTTCTCTAATCCCATCATTAATATATAATATACTATTATCACAAGATAAAAAGAATATCTTCTTCTATCATTGTAAAACTCTTAGTCTACTAGAGACTTGAAAGATTCTAATATATCCTCATCATTATATAATTAAGAGAGTTAGTACCATCTTTAGAAGAAAGTAGCCAAGAATGATAACACAGTTATTGACCTATCAAGCTATTTCATTTTCTATTCATGAATAATTCAAGGTTATATATATGTGCATCCTACCTTGTACTCAAGGCACAAACATGAACTCGTAGTGCAGTAATGATAGCAATATCATCCCAGTTTCACTTATATAATAACAAGAAGCCTACTACTCAATCTTTAATAATGTGCAGCCAAAAGGTAGGTAAGGAAAATAGTTTCTAAATAAAAGTCTTTATATCTAAAATCCCATTTTGTTGTGACTTGAAGCCATAGTTGACTGGTACTAAAGATTGGTTGGATTGTTGTAATCCATAGCAACCTATGGGTTGTAATATAAATGATTACCCATCTCATTAATTGTGTCTTTATCAATTTAATAGTTATGTATATAGTAGTATCTACCTAGAATAGTTTAATTCTATGAATAACATGACTCTCAACTAGTTATCAAACTATAATAACAAACTTTCCTAAACCAGAAAGATATGGATAACATTTATCCTACGTTAATATTCATATATGAATGCCTTTCAATCAATGGATAAAGAAAATAAAGATGTCTACCAAAACCATGGCCTCACTAGTTAACTTACTATTACAATAGTATCTAAAAGACATCGGCCTTGATGGCATTTGTCTAGGTTTGTTAGCTTGTTGCTATAGTACAAGGAAAAGATGTCAATTTTCAGCAAAGCTTCCCGAGATATCTCAATGCTATCGTTTTTGTATAGACACCAAATAATCATTTCAAAGTGTGCACATAACAATAGGAAGGTAAAGAAAACATGAGATTAGTCTTACATAGTGTGGTGGTATCATACCAGACGTACCTGAAATGAATGGTCACTGCCACTATGTTTTAAGTTTCTACATGGAGTTTATATTTTCTCCGTATCATTTTCATCTCCCTGATCTTTTCTAAGCTTTCTCCTCCACTCCTTTTTTGTTTTCTCGTATGCCCAACCCAGAGCTCCCTCCCCAAACCAAAACATAATAAAAACCACCCTCGAAATGAGGTTGACAACATCATAAACTTCCTGTACTCCTTCCGAAAATATCTACTCCACTTCGCTATTAACTCTCTCATCGAGAGCATACATCAGACGAAGTTCTACAATCATGCAAAGGTTATGCCGAACCAACAACATTTCTCCCACTCACTCCACACTTTTGTGGATCATGGGATATGGTTCACTACATGCATGTGTTGGTTGAAAACTGAAGGAAGGTTAATATAGTATGAGGAGGATAGTAATTATATCACACAATACTTATACATCATATGTGTATAATATCCAAATAATAAAGTAACCTATGTTGACACCATAATAACATTACCATAATTATGGTGTTAACATCAATCATGCATCAGAATGTGAGCGTGGGATCAAGGCTTACTCCATCACATCGCAATCTTACACTATTGTTAATATAATTCAATCAATATTCACAAAAAATAAAATATATATCAGAAATCTCTGACAAAATACAATGATTAACTCTAATCATTATTAATGTTCCTTGAACATTATTCAGTCGAATTGATGTAGATGATGTCAAAAACCCCTTAATTAGCAAAATGACAATAGTCGAATTGAAAATGACTAAACAAGGGAAGATAACTAAGACATACCTTGTCTCGTGAAGGTTCACATAATGTACAACTTGGAACTCAAATGGAAAACCTGACTTTTTCAAAACATCTATCCCCTTCTCTTAGGTGATACTCTCCTTCCATTCTTGGACTTGGAAATCTTTTCCTACTTACACTCATAGTCATACAAACTATGATCAATGTATCATCAATAAATCATAGTACATCATGTTTAAATAGTCTCAATAGCATGTAATCTCATGTCTAATTCTATGCATTGATCATAATTCATAAAACTGATGATTTATCCTGACATTTTCCTAACATCAAATCATTAATCTATGATTCTAGTTATTCACTTACTCATATGAAATTAACAACTAAAACATAGTCAAAGTTTGGGGATGTAATATATCTCCCCCCATATGTATCATCGTCCCCGATGATTTAATGTATCTAGAGTTTCTAACATAAAAAGAATTTTGTTCATCATAATAAAAAACTTAAAAGAGATGAGGGAATCTTTGATAAATATAATCATAATTCTCTCAAGTGGCATTCTCTCCTGCATACTGGTCCCACTGGACCTCACATTGAGTAATTTCTTTATTATGCAAGCGTAGCTTATGTATTTTGAGCACCTTGATGGGATGAATCACTACCCCCCACGGGTCCTTCACCTGTATGGCATTCCAATCAAGAATAGGAATATGGTTATCCCTTGCAACATAATTTTTTAACTAAAAAACATGGAAAATATTATGCATCATGGCGAGAGCTGGTAGTAGAGAAATCATGTATGCAACTGGGTTAACCTCTTCAAGAACTTCGAAGGGACCCACATATCTAGGAGCTAGTTTGGATGACTTTCCAAACTTAATGGAACTCTTTTATCGTTTGACTCTTAACATGAATTTCTCTCCTACAAAGAAATATCTTGCATTGTTTTTAGCATCCGCATAGCTTTTTTTCCTATCATTACCTTCCACTAGCCTTTTATTAATTAGATGGACCTGTTCTTCCATTTTTGATAGCATTTTTGGACCAAGGCTAATCCTATCTTCTAGCTTATCCCATATTATAGGAGTTCGAGACTTTCTTCCATATAATGCTTTAAATGGAGCCATCTTGATAGCAGAATGATAGGAATTATTGTAACCAAATTCCACAAGAGGAAGGTAGTCTTCCCACTTGTATTAATGGTCCATGCAATACATTCTCAATAGGTCTTCCAACACTTGGTTTTCTCTTTCTATTTGGCCATCCATTTAAGGATTATAATTTGAGCTTATGTTTAACTAAGTTCCAACTGAGGAAAATAAGGTTCGCCAAAATCTTGATGTCATATGGGCATCCATATCTAAGATAATCTTCTCAAGAATGCCATGCAATCTGAAAACTTCTTGCACAAATTTGTTGGCTATGACTGGTGCCCCATCTATCAAATTTCTAGGTATGAAATGTGCTACCTTAGTGATTCTATTCACCACTACTAGAATAGCATTGTGTCTATTTCTAGACATAGGAAGTCCTTGCATAAAATCCATGCTAATGATCTGCCATTTCCATTCTGGAATCTCATAAGGGTATAGAAGTCCTGCTGGATGATGGTGTTCTTCCTTCACCCTTTGGCACTCTAGACATCCAGCTACAAGCCTTGTAGCATCCCTCTTCAGTCCTTTCTAGAAATATGGTTTTATATCAGCTAGCAGTTTCGTCACTCCAAGATGTCCTAAATAAGGCATAGAATGAACCTCCTTCCACATGATATTCCTTAACTCCTCAAAGTTTGGAATGTGCATTCTTCCTTTAAACCTTAATAATCCATCTGGTTCAAAGTGGAATCCATCATATATAGAATCATGAGCAAGGGCTTGTTTTACCTGCTCATAATATTCATCTCCCTTGGAGCTTTGAAATACCTGATTCCTAAAATTAGAATCTATGGAGATCATCAAGGAGATATGTCTTCTCCTACTTAAGGCATCTGCCACTCAGTTTCCCTTGCCCAATATGTATTTAATCTCAAAATTGTAATCCGATATTAACTCTAACCATCTTCTCTAGCGAGCATTCAAATGTGGTTGAGTAAACAAATATTTGATCCATTAATGGTCTATTTTTAATTCAAAAGGTTTCCCAAGCAAATAATATCTTGACATTTGTAGTGCATGAATAACTGTTGCCAACTCAAGATCATGAGGAGCATAATTTTGCTCATATACCTTCAATTTTCTGGACTCATATGCAATAACTTGCCCATCCTAGACAAGTACACCACCTAATCCCTCTCTTGAGGCATCGGTGATGACTACAAAATGACCCTTCAGGTCAGGTACCCTTAAAAGAGGCACCATAGTCAACTTTCCTTTTAGTTGGTCAAATGCCTCCTTGCATTTCTCTGACCAATCAAATCTTTTGCCTTTCCTTTGTAGAGAAGTAATAGGATAGGTAATTTTTAAAAAATTAGCCACAAATTTTTTGTAATATCCTGCTAGGCCAATGAAACTATAGACCTCATGCACATTTTTTAGGGTTGGCCATTCCAAAATGGCTCTAATTTTTGTTGGATCCATAGCAATTTGCTTAGCTGAAATTATATGACCCATATATTGTACTTCCTTTTAAAAGAAAGTAAACTTTGAGATCTATCCATACATTTTATTCTCTCGTAACCTCTAGAGAACAATCCATAGATGTTGGAGGTGTTCCTCCTCATTTTTAGAGTAAATCAAAATATCATTGAGAAAAACAAGGACAAACTTGTCCAAACAATCTCTAAACACACTGTTCATTATGTTCATGAATGTTGCAGGGGAATTCGCTAATCCAAAGGGTAGGACAATGAACTCATAGTGCTCATACCTTGTCTAAAGGTCATCTTATGAATATCCCCATCTTTTAGGCTCAATTGATAGTATCTGGCTCGAAGATCGATCTTTGAAAACACAATTGCCCCTCACATTTGATCGAAAAGATCATCAATACGAGGCAATGGATAATTGCTTTTTATTGTTGCCTTATTTAGCATATGATAATCTATGCATAGACACAATGTTCCATCTTTCTTTGTAACAAAAATTATTGGTGCTCCCCAGGGTGAAACACTGGGTCTTATCAATCCTTTTTCTAGAAATTCCTGCAACTGAGCCTTTAGCTCTATTAACTCTGTTGTGGTCATTTTATAAGGAGCTATAGATATAGGTTTCAATCCTAGATTTATATCTATTAAAAAATCAAAATCTCTCTTAGGAGGTAATCTTGGTAATCATCTAAGAATAAATCCTCAAAATCTCAAAGAAATGGGTATCTATCCATATCTGATCTCTCATGATCTATGGATTCTCCTTCTTTAACTCCTTGGAGTTTTTGAGATTCATATTACATCAAATCATCTTGGAAAATAGATTCCTTGTGACTATTTATTTTCTCCATTTTAACAGCAAAGAGTTGACATCCTCTTCTTTGGGCTATTTTCATCTATAAGGAAGATATTTACCTCAATTTAACCTCTCTAGCACTGCCTTGTAGAAAAACTTTATTCCCAAGGTCATCTAGGCATTCTATTGTTTTAGCAAAACAATCCACCTTAGCCCTATGCCTCAATAACTAGTTTATTCCAAATATGACATCATATGAGCCTAATGGGGCTACATAAATGTTCACTTCAGTAGAAAAACATAGGATTTCAACCTTGGCCTCAAACAAACATTGCTCTACCAAAGCCCTTCTCTAATTACCATATTCAACTGACCAAGAATTTACCATGTAACCAGCTTTTATATAAATCTTATTTAAAACTTTTGGAGAAATAAATAATTCTATAGCACCAGTATCTATCAAAACTAAGATTAGAATACCATATAAAATACCTATGGTTTCAATTGGAGTAATTTGATACTCCGCCTACTGGTTGTCCAAGGCTGCATGTGTCCACTGTTAGAAGGCTGCCTATTGCCAGGGTAAAGGATTTCCTCATGGATGAGTCCCTTGGGTCTTATTGGGACACTAATTAGCATAATGGTCACCACTACATGAAAAACACCCTCCTGTGGGTCCTCTCCTTTCATAGGGCTTTCCTTAATTATCTTCATTTTTCTTGGAGTTATTATTGTTTTTCTTACCACCCATGGATTCATTCTGATTATCCTTGAATCCTTTATCACCTTTCTTATTGAATTTCTATTTATTTATCTTTTTCTTAAATGACTAGGATTATTGTGACCAACTAAACATTTTATGGTTCTTGTCCCAATATCCATATATGGATTTCAACTTTTGTTCGTATTTGATAACTTTCTCATAAACTTGGCCCATTGTAGTGGGACCATGCACATCAACTTCACCTCCAATTTTGGCATTCAAACCCATGATGAACTTTTGGATGTGAAATTTCTCATCCTGCTGATATTAGGTAACATATTTAAGAAGACAAGTGAATTTCTCCCAATACTCATTCATAAATGAGTCACCCTATCTTAGGTTTTGGAAGTCTATAAGCTTCTGATCAAAATACAACTGTGGAAAACATCTTTGCTTGAAGAGTTCCAAAAACCTTTCCCAAGTTAGACTCAAGGAGTTCAATCTTAACTCCATCTTCTTCTTCATCCACCAGGTGGATGCTTCACCTGCTAATTGGTATGCTCCCCATACTGCTTTGGTTATTTCAAAGTAGTTTCTTATTTCAAAGTATTTCTCCATATCTGTAAGCCATGCCTCTGTGTCATCTCCACTTATAGTCGCATCAAATTTGGGAGGTTTAATCTTTTTCATATCTCTAGATAACTCTAGATCCAAGTGGCTCCTTTTATCCTCATATTGTCTCAATTCAAAGTTATTCTCTCCACATCCACTTTGGGTGGTGTTTTCATGACATTCCTCATCTTCACCCTCATGGAAGGCTTCCTGCCTGGGTCCATTCTGACCCCTGACCTCCTTCTCTAAAGTTCTAATTCTTTCCCTCATCTCATGGAGCATAGCAAGGATATGGTCAAGTTTTGAATCGAAGTGGCCAGAAGGTTGCCCTTCCTTTGGGCTACCCCCAGTGCCAATTCCTATCTGAACCATGCTACAATCTACTTCTCCTAAAGTTTGCAGGTTAAGCATTCAATTAGTTTTTCATACTATTGAATCCATTCATAAACATAAATCCATTCTCATTTATGCAATCTTAAACAAGAAAGGAATGTTTTGCCAAATTTTCAAAATTGCACTATAGTATCCATAAATCACATAATATCCATCATTTATTACAAGTTTTTACATCTTGTAACTACAAGTCACTTTCAGAAAGGGAGATCTTCCTAGGTTTATCCTCATCCTTGAGGTTTACTAAATTAGACTTGGGAGTTGGATGTACTCGAAGGTACTCATTCATGACCTCCTGAGTGATAATAGGAGCATTAGGACCACTTCCAAATGGTAGTTCCTTAGGTGCAAAGGGTTTAACTGATTCATTTTCAAAGATAGGAACAATAGCCTTAACTGCTTTGTCCTTCTTTTCCTTCTCTCGCTTGATGTGTTTAATAGCATCAAAGAAGGTTTTAGTATCAGATAACCATGCATCTTCTAGGTAACCAGTTTGGCCTAGGCTTTTCATTCTTGAGGCTAGCTCCCTCATAGCCTTTAGGTAATGTCCATTTCCCATTACCTTCTTCCTTGGTGTCATTCTTTTTCTTACCATTCTGGCAAAAGAACATCCAAACATTAGCAATTGTTAATGTCTGAGGAAGATTTCATGCACTGAGCTCATAGGTCTATGTGTTGAACCCAGTAGCTTTAATACCATATGTAACAAGTCATCTCATATTACCTGCATTGATATTCCCAATTTACCATCAAGTGAATAACCATGATCATTATAATTATTTTTTAACAATAATCATTTGCATAATCATTATATAAAAAGCATAGCTTTTACGAATAATTTCAAAATGAAAATTTATGACGTATTCAAAGATAGCATGCTAGTGAGTTCCTTCACTTTACAATCATAATGTTTTTCTCATAGTAATATTGATAAATTTAGATAGGATTTTATTGTCAAGTCATATAAATGGAATATACTGCATCTGGAGTTTTGATATTTTTCTAAGCTTTCTCCTTGACTCCTTTGTTGTTTTCTCATATGCCCAACTCAGAGATTCCTACCCAAATCAAAACATAATAGATTCCTACCCAAATTAAAACATAATAAAAACCACCCTTGAAATGAAAGTTGACAATAGCATAAACTTCCCGTACTCCTGTGGCAATATCTACTCCACTTCGTTATAAACTCTCTCATCGAGAGCATCCATCAAAAGAAGTGCTACAATCATGGAAAGGTTACGCTGAACCAAAAACATTTCTCCTACTCACTTCACACTTTCGTGGATCATGGGATATGGTTCACTATATGCACGTAGTGGTTGAAAACCAAAGGAAGCTTAACAGAGCATGAGGAGGATAGTAATTATATCGCACAATACTTACTTATACATCATATATGTATAATATGCAAATAATAAAATAAACTATGTTGACACCATAATAACATTACCATAAGTATGGTGTTAACATCAATCATGCATAAAAATGCGAGCATGGGGTCGAGGCTTACTTCCCTGCCTTGCAATCTTATACTATTGTTAGTATAATTAAATCGATATATATATATATATATATATATATATATATATATATATTAGAAATCTCTGACAAAAGACAATGGTTAGCTCTAATCATTAATAATTTTCCCTAAACATTATTCAGTTGAATTGACATCGATGACATCAAAAAACCATTGATCGACAAAACAACAATAGTCAAATTAAAATCGACTAAACAAGGGAAGATAACTAAGACATACCCTATCTCATGAAGGTTCAAGTAATGTACACCTTGGAAATAAAATGGAAAACCTAAATTTTTCATAACATATATCCCCTTCTCTTAGGTGATACTCTCCTTCTATTCTTAGAGTTGGAAATCTTTTCCTAGTTACACTCACAGTCATACAAACTATGATCACTGTATCATCAATAAATCATTATACATCATGCTTAAATAATCTCAATAACATGTAATCTCATTTCGAATTCTATGCATTAATCATAATTCTTAAAATCAATGATCTTTCCTGACATTTTCCTAACATCAAATCATTAATCTATAATTAGTTATCCACTTAATCATATGAAAGTAAAAAGTAAAATGTAGTCAAAGCTTAGGGATGTAACAAGAAGGGTCAGAATCATGGACATGAACCAGATCTTTGACATAGATTGTACGATGGCCCAGTTTTTGATTAGGAATATATGCAATCAGGGATGGCTGGAGGGAAAGGAGGACAGACTTCTCCACTAGTTAGACATTGTTTCCACCCTCCTTTCAAACATCATGGACATAGTCCAAGATGGTCACTACATCCACTCCATAGCAATGAGTTTGGTGTTTTATTATTTCCACATCTTGGAGAAATGGAAATTCACACTGCAAGGCTATGACTTGATGAAAGGTGAGGCAATGTTACCTAAGGTTTATTCCTAGTACAATCGCTATGAACTTCTCCAGCAAGGAAGTGTGTGTTTAAGCAATGCAAAAAGGTTTAGGATGTGGCTGCATTAGTGGACTAGACAGGGCCCTTCATGGCAATATCTACAATTTTTGTAAGAAGATGAGAACCAGGTGCATGGATGTGTTCAATTCCATTCATGTCCTTAGGATGCACACCCCAAAGTCAACCCCCACCTCCCAGAAGCACTATCAAGCCATGAAGATACATCTCCCCTAGATGGCCAAGATGAACTAGAGATTTCATGTGTGCCACACACGTCTGGACCAAGCATGACGACACCGGTGGATGCACAATTGACCATTCACGGGTCCAGGGTGAGTGAAAGGGTGGACCCTTAACAGCGGGTCAAGTGCTCTTCCCCCCCAATGTACGATGACCCCATGGTGATAGGGTACTAAGCCATGTCTAGTTTTATCTCTATTTTTCTATTTTAACACTTATTTCCCTACCGCTCTAAGATAGTTGACAATAGCCACTATATGGGCCCTTAATGTATAAATTTTGGCTCTGATAGTATAGAATAGAGCGTAATCATTTTGGCTATTTTCTATAAGATTTTTCATATTATTTATTACAAGTATGGGTGGTCTACCACCTTTTTATTAAAAAACACTAAATATATATTGTGTTATTGTTATTATTGGTGGGAACAAGAAATTTGACAATGATATTGTGGAAATTGAATGAGGTAGATAATGATGTTTATCTCAATAATTAAAGAATAGTATCAAACATATCAAGATTTTGAATATATCTATTATGAACTTTGGGAAATAGTACTTAGTGTAATTGTCAAGAGTATTGCATTGTATCATTGCCTTGTTAGAGAATAAGTTTGTGAGTCTAGCATGGATTTGTGATTATATCGATTTGTACTAGTGCCTTAGATTCATAATGGAAACCAGTAGGGTTATGTCTTAAAACTTCAAGTTTGATACATAATATTTTTCTCTCTTTTCTAAAAGTTTGGGGACTACTGGTATTAATACTTGTCACAAAGATTGCACCCGGATGCTAAGTTTGAATGCTCGGCAATCTCGTGAAACATGGAAACACCTTCAAGCTTGTGGGTATGTTCATAGTGAAGATGAATCTCCAGATTATTTGCTGGTTCCCCTTTTGATTCTCCTAGAGACTAATGAATTTTAAAGGAAAAGGGTAATAAAGATGATTGTTTTTAAAATGAAAACTAACTCTAGAAGGTGATTGTGTCAAAATGATATTAAAGGGCAGACCAATTCACAATTATTAGTGTAAAGATTTCTTCACACAACTCAATGAATGTCAATTTTATCACATAAGTATTTCATAAGAAGATCAATGATCTATCTCTTAGCAGGAAAGCTATGTTTCACAACTTGAAGGGCAAGATAACTATTTGCACAGCGTAAGACCTATAATGTCAATTGTTTATGTGTGTTTGCAATAACAAATGAGACAAAATTAAAGGTTTTGATTGTTTAAAACACATTTAAATTTCATCCAAATCAATCAATAAAGCATATACAGAGATATGAGAAGGTAAAATATAGATCTTTTAAGTAATGAAAGGAAAATGCTGCAAAATGAAAAAGATATTGTTGCAAGTATGTGCCTAACTAGTGTTGTCATTCATGTCAACATATCTGTGTTGTCATTGGTGTCAACTATTCTCTTACTTTTTTGCTTGCTTGTATGGAGTGAAATGCTTTGTATTTACTTATGTAAGTGACCCTGATGTTAAGGATATTGAGAAATTTAGCCCCTCTGGTGGTAACAGTGTGTTGCAGTGGAAATAGTGTATTGCACTAAGAAGAATAGTCTAGAAGTTAGCTCCACATTTCCTGTAGAATGTATATCTTTGCCTACGGATTGGATGTTATTTAGAAGTCTGTCTGAAGATTTTATATTCCAAGATTAAGCCTCCAACATGAATATTTGAGTAAGTTGTGGTCACCAGTGTGAAAATGGCTTTCCCTGTATGTTTGGTTATGACAGGAAGAGAGTGTTATGCTCCACATTCCTCCGCATTGAAGTATTTTGGTCTGTAGTTCTAGAATCAAGTTTGTAATAATATTAAGTGCCTTCAACTACAATGGTTTGTGATTTGGTGGTCCGCAAGCTATTTCCTTATGATAGTGGCTAACAGTGTTGTTCTTGTGCTCCAGTTTGAAGAATCTTCTTGACAAAGTGGTTAGAGATTGTGCAGTTGTTCTTGGTAATTACAATGTGCTTGTGGATGTCTCCTAATTGTGTTCCTACCTTTGGATTGGTCCGTAAAGATAAAATTGGATCTTGAATGAAGAATGTTTTTAGCAGACCTAGTGCCCTCATCAGTCTTGGCCGACTTGGTTAATTTCACTATTTGAGGAGATGCATCGAAGTTTGTAGAAGAATGTTGTGGCATGGAGGGTTGTGATTGAGTCCCAGCTAAGGCATATGAAGAGATAAGTGTGAAGGTGTGAAAAAGTAGAGCAAAGGAGTTATATTATACTTAAATGGAACTGAACCCTGGCATGGAGTAGATGCTATCTAATCAGTTCACCACTTTGGTACTGAGCCACCCATTAGGCAGTGATCCATTCTTTGCAGTAAGCATTTTGGGTAGTGAGCCTTGTAGGCAGTGAGCCTCTATTTTTTAGTATTGTTATAACTCATATATTTCACCCACCGTGGTTTGATATTCATATGAAGCGAAGTTTTTGTGACAACTGATTCACCCCCCCTCTTAGTTGTCCAGTGTATTTTAACAATTGGTATCAGAGCAGGTTCCTCAGAAGAGAGCCTAACAACTTGAGGAAGATCCAAGATGTCTTATAAAAAGGAAGATTCGCAGTTTGATGAGACAAATTATGCTCTTTGGAAGGTACAAATGAAAATCCATCTCCTTTGTCTTGGTTATAAAGTATGGAAGGCTGCAGAATCAAAATATACCACACCTCAAAATGGTTTGACAACTGAAGATGAAATCAAAGAATATGAATTGAATATAAAAGAAAGAGATGCCATGTTAAGTGCCTTGACTGACACTGAGTTGATAAAAGTCATGGACCTAGAAACTGCAAATGAGATTTGGGAAAAGTTGAAGAAATTGTATGAAGGAGATGATTCGGTAATGAAGCCAAACTTTAGGACCTGAAAGCTAAATATGAGAGGTTGAAGATGAATGAAGATGAAAAAATTATAGCCTTCATGCAAAGGGTTGATGAACTTATCAATGGAATAAAAGGAATGGGAGGAACCATTGGTGATAAGGAAGTTGTGATGAAAATTCTTAGATCACTACCAAAGTCCTATAGTCACAAGGTAGCTGCAATTGAAGAGTTCATGACTGTGAAAACTATTGATAGAGATCAATTACTTAGAAAGCTTACAGCCTTTGAGATGAGAGAATTTGGTGATGCCCTACCAAAACTTGAGACAACTTTTAAAGCTAGTACTTCAGAAAAGATCTCCAGAGCTGAGAAATATAATGTGGATGATGACTTTAATGAAATTGAAGCTAACTTTGTTGACAGGTTGCAAAGACGTTCTGGTAAGTTCAAAGGTAAATTACCTTTCAAATGTTTCTCTTGTGGTAAAGTAGGTCATTATGCTTCCATATGTCCTAAAAGAATTGAAATAAATAGGAAAAGATTTGAGAGCAGGCCTAGAGCTCCAAAGAAATGCTACTATGTTAGAGATTTTGATGATGAAGGTGTAATTGATTATGAATCTGATGATGCTAGTACTAGTGCAAATGAATGCCTATTTATTGCTATTAAAGAAGATCTTGTGTCTTCTAATTCTACTAGCTGTGTGAAGGAAGGAAACCTAGTGGAAGAAAATGCTTTGGCTATTCAAGTTGAGAAAGATAAGGATGAATGGATTATTGATAGTGGATGCTCACATCACATGACCAGTGACAAACGTAAGTTTGTAAGTTTGGAAAAGTATGATGGAGGACTAGTTAGGTTTGGAGATAATGCCGCTGGTAAGATTTGTGGAAAATGATCTATTTCATTTGGTGGAAAGCATAATACTGACAATGTCCTATATGTGAAGGGTTTGAAGCATAACCTTTTGAGTGTTATTCAAATGTGTGACAAAGGATATGATCTAAGATTCAAAGACAATGGATGCAAGATCATGGAAATATCTGGAACTGTGATTGCTACCGGTGAGAAGACAAAAGGTAACATCTATCAATTAAGAGGAACTAGTGATTAATGTTTTTTGGCCTAGACATATGAGAGTTGGTTGTGGCATAGAACGATGTGTCATATAAACTTTGATAATATGGTAAAGATAATCTCAGGTCAGACTGTGAGAGATTTACCAAAACTTGTGAAACCCTCCAATACAATTTGTAAGGAACGTCAGTTAGGGAAGTAGACAAGAACAAGTTTCAAGGCAAAGAGCAATTTTCTACCAGTTTGTTGGATCTAGTGCATACAGATCTCTATGGTCCTATAAGGTTAAGAAGTCTACAAGGTGACAGGTACTTCATGTTATTTATTGATGATTATTATAGAATGACTTGGGTTACTTTTCTATGAGACAAATTAGAAGCCCTAGAGAAGTTCAAACCTTTCAAGGTAATGGTTGAGAATGAAATAGAGTTGAAAATGAAATGCTTGAGGTCTAATAGAGGAGGTGAGTTCACGTCAAATGAATTTAACACTTCCTGTGAAGAGCATGGGATAAAGAGACATTTGTCTACACCTAGGACTCCTTAGTAGAATGGAGTTGTGGAAACAAAAAATAGGACAGTTCAAGATGCTACTATCTACATTCAAATATAGTTCAAGTGAAATAAAATGGTACTAAAACTCCTTATGAATTGTGGTATGGAAGAATTCCTACAATAAAATATTTCAAAGTCTTTGGAGGAAAATGTTATATCAGAAGAGATGAAGATCTAGGAAAGTTTGATTGAAGGTGTGATGAAGGAATCTTCCTTGGATACTCTACCAAGAGTAAGGCCTACCAGTGATACAACAAAAGGTTTAAAAAGATTGTTGAGAGTGCAAATGTGAAGGTGGATGAAGGCAACAAAAGAATATCATACCTGAGTTTCTATGAACTAGACAAACCTTTGACCAGAGTGAATGAAGAAAAAGATGAAAAAGAAGACAATCAAGATGAAGAAGAGGCTCCGGAAAGTGTTGTCAAGACTCCTAGGTATGTAAGGATTAATCATTATTAAGATTAGATTATAGGTGACAAAGAAAAAGTGTGCTGAGAAGTAAAAGAGGTATAGAAGAACAAGTGAATTACTATTTTCTTTCAAAGGTTGAACCAAAAACTGTGAATGAAGCCTACAATGATGAAAACTGGGTAAAACCATGCAGGAAGAACTAATGCAGATAGAAAAGAATGATACTTGGGAATTAGTCCCTAGACCAGATGACAAATATGTTATTGGAACCAAATGGGTTTTCAGGAATAAGCTGAATGAGAATGGAGAGCTTTTAAGCAATAAAGTAAGGCTTGTGTACAAAGGATATTCTCAGATTGAAGAAATAGATTTTGAAGAGACTTTTTCTCCAGTAGCTTGGATTGAAGCAATCAGAATATTTCTAGCATTTGTAGCCCACAAAGATTTCAAAGTGTATCAGATGGATGTGAATTCTATATTTCTGAATGGTGAGTTGGAAGAGGAAGTTTACATTGACCAACTGGAAGGATTTAAGTTATCAGACCAAGATGATATTGTGTGCAGATTGAAGAAAGCTTTATATGAACTCAAGCAAGCTCCTAGAGCTTGGTATGCAAGGTTGGATAAGTACTTATTGTAGTTAGGGTTCAATAAAGTTATTGCTAATAGTAATCTTTATTTCAAGATTAATGGTGATCAAATTCTAATTATTGATGTCTTTGTTGATGATATCATCTTTGGAGGCAATGAAGGTATGTGTATAACATTTGGTGATGAAATGAAAAAAGAGTTTAAAATGTCCATGTTTGGTGAGATGAATTTCTTTCTAGGTCTGCAAATAAATCAATCAAATAAGGGAATCTTCATATCTCAGTCTAAGTATGTGAAAGAGTTGTTGAAGAAGTTTGGGATGGAAGACTCTAAACTGGTATGTACTCCTATGGTGATTGGCTGCAAATTGAGCAAAACTAATGAATCACCTAAGATTAATTAGAAAAAATATAGATCCATGGTTGGAAGATTGCTTTATCTAACTCAAACCAGACCTGATATTATGCAGGTAGTTTGTCTTGTTGCAATATTCCATGCTAATCCAAGAGAATCACATGTGATGGCAGTCAAGAGAATCATGGCATATTTAAAAGGCACTCTAGATCATGGCTTATGGTATCTAAAGGATAATGATTTCACTCTCAGTGCTTATACAAATGCAGATTGGGACGAAGATGTTGATGACAGAAAGAGTACAAGTGGAGGTGCTTTCTTCTGGGGAAATAGATTTGTTTCATGGCTGACCAAAAAGAAAGACTCAATCTCTTTGTCTATTGTAGAAGTAGAGTATATTGTAGTAGCATGTTGTTGCACTCAAGTGTTATGGATGAAGCAGACTTTGAAGGATATGAGAGTTGTATATGAAAATCTAGTTGCAATCTTTTGTGACAATACAAGTGTTACAAACATTTCAAAGAATCTAGTGATGCACTCAAGAACGAAACACATTTCAAAGAGAGAAGGTGACAGAGAATGAAGTAAAGTTGGAATATGTATCCACAAAGGATCATATTGCAGACATTTTCACTAAACGTCTGCCTAAAGATACCTAAGTATCTCAAAGAAAAGTTAGGGGGCATCTCCCCTCCTACTCTGAAATCAGATGCACAAGAATGCATCAATCCAATGGTGCTCAAAGTGTCATTCTTTTATCTAGATTGATGTTTTGAGGGATACCTCTCAGGGGGAGTATCTAGATATTTCTAATAAAGTAAATGTTGATAATAGAGAAAGTTCAGTGAATCAGAGTAGTAGCATGCAAGTATGTACCCTTTGCCATTGATGTCAAAGGGGGAGAGAAATCATGTGAAAAATTCAAGGGGAGAAGGAGTGTAGATGTGCAAAATGAAAGGGGGAGTATCTTGTCTTGATGGTCATTAAGTTTTTCACATCATATGTTGCCATCAATGACAAAGGGGGAGATTGTTGCAAGTATGTGCCTAACCGGTGTTGTCATTGATGTCAACATATCTGTGTTGTCATTGGTGTCAACTGTACTCTTACTTTGTTACTTTCTTGTATGGAGTGAAATGCTTTGTATTTACTTATGTAAGTGACCCTAATGTTGAGGATATTGAGAAAATTAGCCCCTCTAGTGGTAACAGTGTGTTGCAGTGGAAACAATGTATTGCACTAAGAAGAATAGTCCAGAAGTTAGCTCTGCATTTCCTGTAGAATGTATATCTTTGCCTACGGATTGGAGGTTATTTAGAATTCTATATGAAGATGTTATATTCCAAGATTGAACCTCTAGCATGAAGATTTGAGTAAGTTGTGTTCACCAGTGTGAAAATTACTTTCCCTATATGTTTGGTTATGACAGGGAGAGACTGTTATGCTCCGCATTCCTCCGCATTGAAGTATTTCAGTCTGCGGTTCTAGAATCAAGTTTGTAATAATATTAATTGCCTTCAACTAAAATGGTTCATGATTTGGTGGTTTGCAAGCTATCCTTTCCTTATGACAATGGTTGACAATGTTGTTCTTGTGCTCCAGTTTGTAGAATCTTGAGGTAACTGTCGTTCTCTTGTTAGTTTACCTTGTAACTGACAATGTTTATATTTTGGTCAAGATTATAGTCACTCAAGCAAGGGCCACTTGAGGTAACTGTAGTTCTCTTGTTAGTTTACCTTGTTAGTTTTTGTTGTTTGTTGATATTGTTAGTCTACATTGTTATTTTACATCATTAGTTCATTGAGTTATTATGGTTTATTGAATTAAGGAATGTTCGAGGTGATCATCGACTTAGTATATAAACCATTTCTCTATTATAATTTACATAGACTATTTTTCTATTAAATGAAGCATTTATTATTCCTAAACAACATTACCTAGTTGTAGCAACTGTTGTTCCTCGCAAAGTAGAGTTTGTTTTCTTCTCCATAGTTTTTTTCTATGCACAACTTCTAGATTAAACTTAGGAATCCTTGAGTGTACATACAATATGGGTACTATCCAAGAAGAATATGATTTCCTAGTTTGACATATTTAAATGCAACACATTATTGCCATTGGGTTGCTTGATATAAGATTTGTAGGTTTGTTGGGTTGTGTCCATGCCTTGTCTGCATCAATCTATTGGTTAATAATGGAGTTAGATATTTTTAGCGCCATTGTCAGTGATGGTGCTATGGTTTAGAGTTTCTATGTTCTTTTGATAAGTGTTTTTACTTTCATAGGATATAGGATTTATTTTCCAAGAAATTAGGATTACCTAGACATTCAATCCATTACCAAACTATCTACTAACATGGCGCAGGAATAGAGCTATTAGCTCAAAGCATCATTACATGTGGCAGTAGAGAGATCAATTAGGGAGTTTTCTTCCATCCAGTACAATAGAAGAAGGGGAATACCACTTTAAACCACCACTTAGACCAAAGGACCTTACAGATTTGGAATACATTGCCACTTGGCATCAAGACACAATGGCGGAAGAAGTAGTAGAGAATCCAAATGAGTCAGTTACATTTGCATTTCCAATCATAGACCAAGCAAGAGCTGATACCTTGAAGAATATACCTCCTTCAGCTCTACCAAACATTCATGGGCTAATCAATGAGGACCCAGATACATTCCTTTTTGAATTTGATATACTTTGTAGAAGCTACGACTACACTACATATGCATACATAATCAAACTCTTTCTGGCCACCCATAAGGATGCAACCTTGTGATGGTTCATGTGGCTGGGTCAAAATCCAATAACAAACTAGGATACCATGAAGGAGAAATTCCTACAAAAGTACAAGGACTATTGTCATGGAAGGGATATTAAGGGAGATGACATCTTCAAGATGTCTTAAGAGGAAGATGAATCTCTTAAAGATTATGTCGAATGGTTTCAATTATGTGTCAAGAAGTCACGATAGAATCAACTCTTTCTAGAGTCACTCAAATTTGTATTCTTAAGAGGTGTGAGTGAAGAATATATGTATGCACTAAATTTAAATTGAATAGGGGATACCTATCAACTTGGATTTGATAGAATTTGTCAAATCTGTAGGAACTATTCACATTCCATCTTGATGAAAATTAGAGACTCGAGAGATTTGTCTTCTACAAAATCATCCACTCAAGTCTCTAGGGTAGAACTCAACAATATCCTATCAAATATGAAGGAAGACATCATAAGTCATCTAGCAACTCAACTAGACACCCTACACATAAAGAAGAAGCAAGAGGTAGAAGAGTCAACTTTGGTTGAATATTGTGTTAGAGTTGGCTATGATTGGAGCCACCTAGGATCTAGGACTTCATGAAAGCACAAGAGAGATCAAATGAGAGAATAATGATATTCTATCATTGAATGCAAAATACTACAAGATTACAAGAGATTACATTGGATTACAATAGATGAAGAAAACCTTGTTTATAAAGGCAAGGTGAGAGCTAGAAAGGTGGAGTAGAAAGTGGAGATATTCCTACAACATGTGACAATTAGAGGATGATAACTAATTGCACATGTGGAGGATAAGACAACTCACTCCAACTATCAACAACTCAACACACAACTAGACTCAACTAGAAATACCTAGAACACTCACTAAGTCAACTTAACATGTGTCAATTATGTGTGATGTGCAAATATTATTTAAGTAGTAAATAGTTAAATAACATGAATTATCCACACAAGGGTGAACCGGTTAGGTGATAACCCTATTCACACTAACACCTCCCCTTAAGTGCAACTTAGCAAGAAGCTGACTAAAGAAAGATGAAATGATGGATGGGTCCTAGCTACTAGGCTATGTTAGGTACCCATGTACAACAAATCTCAAGTGGAGAAAAGGACAAAACCTCATGAGAAAAAACTTCTCTCCAAAAGTGAGAATGCATGAAACAATGAAAGTGAAAGAAGAAGTGATAGTAGGAGGCCTCAACATGACCCCACAAGGACAACTTCTATCACATATGTACAATAAAATACCCCCCCATAGGAGAGAAAGTGAGAGACTATAGGTATCCCCACAATGAAGTAGCTCCTGTGCCGATGGTGAATGCTTAAAGATGAATGCTAGAAAGTGTCCTATACCTACAAACAACATATCTCCCCTTAGGAAGAAACAAATCCAAAGGATGATGTAAAAGGAACTCCATCACAAGGTATGAAGGAAGAAGCCTCATGATATATGCTGTCTATAAAACCTACTCAAGTGCCCACATGTCAGAATCAAAGAATGACACAATGCAATGAGGTGTGACCAATCCAAAATCCTAGGTAGACTCCTGAAATACAAGTTCCAAAGATGAAGTAGATGGGATAGCAGTTGTGCTATAATTGTCATCAAAGAAGAGAGATATCCCCTCAAGTCTGTGCTCCAAATCTACAATATGAGACTCACAAAACAAGTCCGATATACCTGCCAAAAATGTATCCCACAAAGTTGTGTCTGAATGACCCGTATGATCTTACTCAACTAAAGTAGATGAAACCATGTCAATGTCGATCTCTGAAGAAGTAGGAGGTTGAGGTGATAGAACATCAGCACTAGTCTCATGAACCAAAGTGGGTGAAAGAACACCAAGGTTCAAGTGACCAAACTTCTCCTCAAAAACATGATTCACACTTGATGCATGAGTGTGAATATCAATCAATGGATCTACATCATCAAAAGAACCAAAATGGGAGAAAGTATACAAGTGAGATGCATGATCATCCATCCCAACTGCAATGATATCTCTACTCTCCAAGTCTTGTATGATCACTGAATTAGGAGTGAACTCAATTGTCTTCCCTGCACCACAATGAGTAATCTGGTAGATGGAAAGGAGATTGGTTGACAAGGAAGGTACACACAACACATTGTTGAATGTATTATGTCCAATATCAATTGTCCCTTTTCTAGATGCATGCATGTGTGTATTGTTACCCACCAAGATAGGTGTCAAAGTACAGGACTCAAATGAAGAGAACATCCCTTGTGAAGATGCCATATGATGAGAAGCTCCAGAATCAAGAAGCCTTCTCTCTGACTGAAGACTTGTAGAAGCAAAGAGTGCATGCCCTTTTCCTTTGATTGTCCCATTGGTAATGCCTGATGTCCCTGTCTGTGTAGATGATGATGGTGTCAAAGAAGAGGATGTACTAGGTGATGATTATGGCATTTGGATATTGTTCTTTTGAATAATGTGAGTCAACTCATCAATTTTCTTCTCATAACACTTATGCTCATCATGTCCTAGTTTCTTGCAATATGAAAACTTTGGTCTCTCCTTCTTAGATGATTCCTCCTTGGGAGAGGATGAGGACTTAGGTGATTTGGTTGACTCTTTTTCTTGCTCATTATTCTTGAACTCCTTTTTTTTGTTTCTTGCCTTTGCTAGGTGAAGCCTTTTGATCCTTTGTACCTTGATTAGCAAGAAGTGCTTAAGGTCTAGGAGACTTCAATTTGCCCATGTGTACTAACTTAGCTTGCTCCCTTGTGAGTGGTACAGCAAACTCATCAAGTGAAGGCATTGTTAAAGTTTTCCCAAGTGCATCCATAGTAACATAAAAGGTAGAAACAAAGACTGAATAGTCAGGACCAAGCTTGGCAAGGATTGAAATAATCAATTGAGTGTCCTCTTTCTCAATTCCACATTGTTTGACCTACAACCTTAGTGATTTTAATTTTGTGAAGAAGTCTTGGATGCTTGCAAAGTTGGTTGGATTCAAACCAATTAGTTCATTCTCCAATTTGAAACCTCTCATTGTATCTTGTTTACCAAAGAGATTTTCTAAGGTAGTCCACACTTCATTAGGTGTAGTACAAGATTCAATATGAAAAAGAAGATCAAGAGAAATAGACAAGCATTGTTTGCCATTTGATCACATCTATTGTACCACTTTCTCTTTTCTACAGTTGCTATTGGTTCAATTTTTGTACCCATTGTTACTCTATGAATTTTCAAACTTCTTAAATGAATATCCATTTTAGTTTTCCACTCATGATAGTTATATGGTGTGAGTAGAGGAAGTTTGTTTAGATCCATGATGCAAGAGTACAGAAAAGAACACAAGTACACCCCCTGTTACTCAATCAAAGAGATCACCCCCTGAAAAAAGAATGATTGTGGCACTTTATTCTTAGTGCGATTTAAAATTGTCCTCAAGGGACCAAAAAAGGGAAAGCATCAAAATCTCTTAAAACTGAGATCTAAGGGAGTTTACCATCTATCACAATGATTTATCAAAGCTAACAAATCCCTCCAAAACAAGTTTCACTTCCTCAAGTGTCAAAAAGCCCGAGTTATCACTCAAAAGCCAAAAAAATTACAAATTAAATAAAATGAACCTAGGACTAAATCTGAGAAAAGTGCATGGATGGATTTGTAGAGATCTTGAATACCTTCTTGATGTTGCTTGAATCGTGAAAATCAGAGATTGTGGCAAAAAGTTGTGAGCTCAGAAGCAAAAAATGAAGATTTGTCTTCAAACTACTGTATCAGTCACCTATAGAAAAATATGAAAAAACTATTGACGCCACTATGAAGTGCTCTTTGTCAACTTTATAACGATATCGCGTTTTCTAGATTTCACCTCCGTGGGCAAAAGTTATGCAAAAAAGAAAAAAAAACCATGTTTAAGGCTTTGAGGGGCAAAAATGGCCTCCCTGGTGCTAACAAAATATTCCCTTCACACCAGAATATTCTCAGCAGAAGGAAAAAAATGGCCAGTCTGTTTGTAAAATAGCTATTTAGGAAAACAAAACCACATGTTTGCAATTGTAAAATGCCCTATTTGCACAAAACCACCTTGGCAGAGGCTTGAAACCAACGGTCGAGGAAGAAACTGCCCTATACTGTCATTAGTTTACATCATTTTGAAATTCAAAATATAAATGTCACTTTTATGAGGTGGAAGTTGAAAAAAATAAATTGTGTTGGCTGATTCATTTATAAAAGTGTGACATAGATTTGTGCTTTTACCCATTTAGCACAAATACTAACCTCTCTCCTATATGTCACTTAATTTTTTGTACCATCTCACACTAGGCAAGGGTTCAGCTTGCACCACATAATAAGATTCATTAATTAAATCATCTATCTCTCATCTACCACAGGGACCTAGCCAAGATTAAATGTTTTGATTTGGTTGATGGTCAATCTTATCCAATTGTGTCTCTTTACTTCATGCTCATCCATGCAATATTTCAATATTCTTCCAAACTAGATAGATGCTCATAAGACTCTCCTGTATATAGATTGTTCTTAACATAATTTTTACTAGCATAAGACAGTCTTATGGCGAACAAATGGAAATTGAATTCTGATAAAATTCTATCAATACTATGAGCATCTTCATGTGTCTTGTAGGTATATTATGTTAGATGCATGGGAAAATAATAGCCAGCTTTATTTTGATCATGAGACTTTTTCCTCACCTAAGCAATCTATCTACATACTTCCAAAAATAAAATGTAATCACTCACATATCTCAGTAATTTGTATTGGGCATTTTCAAAACCCCCAATTCTTTGATATGTGAAATTTTCAAATTGAAAAAAGTAGGTACCAAATTGCATGACAAGTTGAGCTACCTCATGAGAGATCCTCATTTCAGGATTACCATTAATTTTTCTCAAGTTTAACATGTAAAACACATCATTCACTCTCCTATAATATTTTTTTGCATAATCCTCTTGTAATTGAGGATAATAATCATAGACTAGTATATCTTTTGAAAAGGCTCCTATAGGCCATAGCCCAGGAGATCTGTTCATACAAGCTATGGTGTAAAATAGATAAGATCACATGTAAAAAGACTATTTTTTATAAATTTCACAAATTTGTCATTAGTATAATCACTGATTAATCTTTCCTAGTCAATATATTGTGATGAATGACAAATGAAAATAATGAACTGACACATTCATTTTTTAAATGTTCTTGTGCCATCATTTCCAACCATTCTATGATGTAATGCAATTATGTCATAGATGTCTTTCTTGAAATGGGCTCTCTATAATGTTTCAAGAACCTGAGATTTTCCCTTCCCATTCTTGATCCAATGCTTTGAAATATTTGTTAGACAAAGATTTTTCCTATCTAGGTAATAATTCCATCCCATCTCTATAGTCATATCAACAAATTTGTCTCTGACTGGCAACTTAAGAGTGGATTGTAGAGACTCGACATCCAACCTTGCAACCACAGTGCCATCCACTATCCTTACAACCCTACTCTCAAGATAATAATTTTGAATGCAGACAAGAATTAAATTGGGGTATTGGATAGCTGGTGGAAGCCCCCCTGCATGGGCAAGTCCACATGCAAAAGTTGCTTCTTCCATGGGAGATCTAGGATTGGCATTCATTCTATCCTTAAAATATTTCAAATCAATATGCATATATTTACTGTTGTCGTCGGATAGGTATAGTTTTCTATTTTCTATGTTTAGTGTTTAGACAGGCACTGCTTTGCTCCAGGGAGGTTTTTTGGGGGACAATTTTGATCAATGTTGTAAGGGTTGGTAGTAAGGTTGGTAGTAATGGTTTATAGTCTTCTGCTCATGGAGCTTAAACAATGTATATAGTTCTCTTTTTGATTATATAATATATATTAAATCTTACCAATAAAAAAAAAATTAATTTATTAAATAATAATAATATCAAATACCTAACATTTTATATTTTATTTTAACTTTATATAATATCTATATGTCATGATCTGTAGCTTTGAAAACTTTAAGACACATTAGAAATGGGACCCACAACTTAATGTTCGGTAGCTTTCTAAAGGATGAAACAGGGACAGGTGGTAAACTCCGCATGCACAATAGCTGATACGTGGTACTTTCCGTGCTTACTTGAAACATTATTTGAAACTCTTTGAAACTTAAGCAGAAGTTGACACTTGTCAGGTTCTGCATCATTTAAGAAACATTAAATATCACTAGAGAAAGGGACACAAGCTTTTATCTTTGGCGCCACATCCACCACGTGGCATTCTCTACATCACTGATACTGCAAACTGTGGCCCACCTCCATCCTTTACTTAGCATAAAAAATATAGAAGCAAACATGCAGAAGTTGACACATGGTAGGTTTTGTAGCTACCACAAAAGACACATGGCTCCTTCCGTGCTCATGCTAAAACTTTAAAGGAGTGGCTCCGTTGATGACACGTGGTGCCTTCCGCAGGGTTGTAACTTAATTCACTGTTTGAAAAACTTTCCGCTACGTGGCACGCTCCGCTCCATTCTACAGGGTTGTAACTTAGAAACAAAAAGGTGGCTTAAACTAGGGCTCGACACTTGGCAACTCCCACAGCCCTGGCAATTAGAAACCCTCGCAGACACAAAACTATAACCTGCAGAGCACTGTAGCTGAAACAAAATGTAGAGTCTTATACTCTACATGATGTAAGAACATAGAAGTGGTTAATCCTCTATAACATAGTGTCAAAGAACACACACATAGATATGCAAAATCTACAAACTAAATAGCTGCAACATAACTCTCACATCAAGTCCATATCTCTCTAAAAACCTCCACATCATAAGAGAAAGAAGTGAAAGAGACTCAAAAGCTCCATACACATCTCAACTCCAATGTCATGTGAACATAAATATCTAGGAAGAAGAATAAGACCAATCAAGAGAGAACTTAAAAATCATAAACATGTCCTTCTATCCATACTAATGTGCTATAGTTGTGAAAACTATGATCTCCTTTAGAACCCTAAAACAAGAAGCCTCCTCAACATCCAACAAATCAAGATGCAAGCCTCTTAAACCAAAGGTAGATGAAACTCATAACCATCCCAAAGTAGGAATAAGCCCAAAACCACTAACCATCTCCATTACACACAATGATATCATCACAAATTAGGATCAAACATAAGGAGATAACTAATCATAACCATGCATCTACTCCTCAAACAAATCCTCACAACAATAACCCATAGCTCAAGACTCAAGCATGAGAAGACAAGATACAAAGAAAAGAATACATTTGCATAATAGGTGGGCATACCTATCAAATTATTCACTGCTAAGTGGACCAAGAGCAGGAATGAGATTGCTCCTCCAAGAAAAATCTCCTCAACAGGTCCATGTTGAACTCACTTCCAACCAAGGTTTTGGCTCCTCGATCTTGCTACTAAAATCCTCATCAAAGAGTAACCATCCGAAAACATGTCTCTAATCCCAAGACAACTCAAGATTCACCTAAATCTCCAAGTATCCATGAGTACCTCCATGATTAATCCATGCTACACTCTATTGATAATGAAGTTTGCACTTGAACGCTCCTCCTGCATGTAACCCTGCACCATAGGAAATATCACAAACATGGGATGCAGCTTACAAGATGACCTCTGGGGTTTTAGAAGCTAATTCTTCATAGAATTTTTGATTAATTGTTATCAGATTTTTAGAGAAAAGATAAGAAGGAAAACTTGAAAACAAATTCTATCTAACTTGGTGATTCTCCAATCACAAACTTTCCAACTAGCAAAGGATTCATTGTGTACAGGATTTGAAATCGAGAGACAAAAGTAAACACAAATATGATAATGAGAAGTGATAATCACATAAACATTTAGGTGCATAAAGTTTCATTAATCTCATATTTACAAATGAAGGCCATAGATCTGAGATAAGAAAATAAGAAACATTCTAGTAGAAAACAATGGCATAGAAAGACATTTTTCCCTTAATGGTTGAATTAAAATGAAGACACAAAAGGCTCCAATGTAACATCCCACTACATAACCCCCAAAGGGTAAGAGCCAAAAGAGAAACATAATATTTTTTTTCTTTACAAAAGTCGACAACATACACAGATTCAATTGTTGATTTGATAGATCGACAACATTCATGGCCAAGTATGGCTGAATGCACGACCTAAAAGAGAGGACTAATTCACTCTCTAGAGGAAACATTAAAACAACTACGTTCGTTTTATACACCAAATCAAAATGTTCCTAATCTCATATCAAATTATAAATATGAATCCATAAGCATTATAGCACAAGCGGATCTGATTCCCACACTAGAATTCATAAACCAAATAGGAAACATCTCATTTCTTTTCATAAAATTCAATGTTTACAACTTCTCCCTTAAGAGAGTACAATTACATAACTGCATATACAAATACAATGATATATTCTAGAATATGATACAAGTACAATAACATAAAAGAATATAGAACTACAATGATAAAGTCCTGAATATGATATAAGGACTGAATGGGTACAATAAATGAATAAGTACGCTAACTGATAAAGTGAAAGAGAGAGAAAACATCTCCAATTGGTGCTCTAAAACCTATTTGTCGGTCCCCAATGGTGGTAGCAATGCCTCCACACCATGTGGACTCATAAGAAATCACCCCACCGTGCTTGGAATTAGTCACAAGGCCCAAAAAGAAGAATAACGACAAGGGGATACAAGATGGCCAACACTCACATCAATCACGGAGTAGACACAGAGAACAGTGCATACCGCCAAAGTCATAACAAAGGTGTACTCATCCAAGTCATAGGTCGGGTACTACTCATGACTGCTAAGGTGCTAGATACTAGAGTGTAATCATATGGAGTGTCATCATGTGTGCTTGAAGGGATGGCACCACATGGAACCAAGTACACCTCTCATACAGATGAGGAGACTCAATCATGCCTGAATCCATGCCTCGCAGATGGATGACTTGACACCCTGTAGATAGATAGGCCTTCCCATTGCATCCTTAGCCTTTACAAGTGGTCAAGGCCATGCATGAGGTCTAATTATCTTATTAGTGTTTTTACCCCAATGTTTTAATTTAGTTATCACTTGTTACTATAACTCTACTACTCATTCCCGTGGCAGCTAGTTACGGGCCCTAGGCCCATAGAGAGCCACTCCAAATGACCACTCTAATGCCTAGACCTAGTTCATCTCATTTAACCAAATGAGGAATCCAAAATGACTAAAACATTCAATCGTAACTTTAAATATTAAAGAAAAGTGATCTACCAGAGAAAAGGTAATAGTGTAGTTTTATTGAAAATAGTATTTTGCCAGTCAGATTAGTTTGTAATAACACTAGTGACCCCAATCTAATCACTCTTCACAAAGGAATGCACAGATAAAATAAAAATATGGAAAATGGCATTACAAGCCTTCTCATAGCCTAATTTTTACATATTGACTATCGTGTTTAACATAACAAAATAAAATATTAAAAAGCTTACAAAAAGGAAAGCTTAATTTTCCCTCCTACAGTAGTTCACTTTTCTATGACAAATATTCTTAGTTAAAATTATGTGACCAAATTTCAATGCACAACATAGCACGATGGATCTAAGGTATTTTAGTGCCATAACATTCTTAGACTCAAAGATGATGGTTTCCACAAAGCTGGCAAGTCAGTAGACTGAACAAAATGACTAAAACAAAAGCCACTCAATAAACTTAAGAAGAGTTATAATAGAAATATCTATAAGAGAAGGCATCATATAATAAAACAAAGGTTTCATGGGACTTAGATCTCTTCACTCTCTATCCTTACTCACAATATGTCTAAAACTAAAATTCCTAGGCACCTTGTGCAACCAGCTCTTCGATTCCATATTCCATACAAACCTACACTAAGTCTCATACAAACTTCTTCATTCTTATGCTCTCACAGCCAAAATCACTTTGGATTTGTCAAAGAAAATAGCTATTTGAGTATCCCTCTACTTCTTACACCTAAATTTCCTTAGCAACTCTCAAACATCTTAATTGGACCACCTAAAATCAATAAATAAATTCCTAAGCCTCTCACACATGACCACTATTTAACAAACAGTTAAAGACCGAGAACTACAAAATAAAAGAGCAACATGAGAGGAAGATTTACTAGAGACAACGGATAGTATGCCATATATGCAGATAAGGTGCGCTGCACGGAGCTGCTATTGATGATACAGGAAGTAAATATTGAAAGAAAAACAACTTCAATAAATGTGAAGTCAAAAAGGAAATTAAAGATGATATGAAATATCACAGTGCCGGTCATATGGAAAGAGCCCTAGGCTAGTCTTCACTGGTGAAAAGCAATAAGCAGTGCCTAATTTAAGCTCAAATTTGTTCCTAAAAACCCCTGCGGCTTCGAATTAAAGGCGAATAATTCCAAGATCGAGGGGAAAATGGAAAAAAATTAGGAAATTGAAAATTCCCAACAAAAGTAAAGCCCGCCATAGGTAGAACCAAAAGAAAATAGAAAGTGCAATGATACATACCTGAAATAATGCCACCTAAAAGAGTGGAAAATAATGCAAAAAATTATAACAAACTCAGGATTATATGATGGAAAATGATGAAATGTGAATTTACGTTTGTGAAGATCTTTAACATCTGTCTCTCTCAGGATTCAATCACATGACCAAACCCTCATGCAAAACTTCTAGGTTTCTCTGCTGCTCGCCATAAATTCGTACCCCCACTATAGATATTTTATGCCTGAGTTTTCTCCACATAAATGAGGTTTCATCTGTGCTTAATAAAATAGCAATAGTCATATTCTATTTCTTTGTTTAAAAATAAAGTAATGGGGTTTTGTTTATTTTTCTGTGTCTGAAGAAATAGTAGCAGACATGTTTGAGTTTATAGAAAGGTAGCGATGGAGTTTTAGTTTCTCTTTGCTTAATGAAATACAAAAAAAATACTTTAGTTTTTATGCTAGAAAAGCAACAAACTGATGTGAATACCTCTTAAAAAGCGCACAAGGTAGTTTTGAGCTGGAAAAATAGAGACAGAGGTAAATACCTCTAATACAATTGCAGTTCCCTTCAGACAGCTCGCACTCCCTTCAGTGCACCTTAATCTTATAGTTTGATCTCTTACTTCAGACTGGTTTGCACTCCTCCTTTTTTCCTCCATAAATGCTGAGTCTTCTCTTTATGGGGTCCACCCTCAAACTATGATAGATATTTTATTGCGTCAACCAACACCCAAATGGTGTTGAGATTAAAAATAGAATGAAATAGAGAAATAAGAAGATACACACACTTGGAGTAAAACACATACACCAGATATATCGTGGTTCACCTGCATAGCAGGCTACGTCCACACTGAATGGGACATCCCCAGATATATATTGACTCTCTATTATTGAGTTTACATAAATACAACCTTACTATGGTTGTTCCTATGAAGCCAGAACCAAACTACTCTTACATCTTCAATCCACTGCACAGAAGAGAAGCGACCTCCAACAAATAGGAGAAGTAATTACAAACAGTTTGTAAGTTACAACAGGTTCCATTACACTTCATAGAGAAGAGACCATGTGGAGTGGTGAGTGGGCTTCACCGCCTAACAAACTCCCACTTGAAGACCAGTCACCAACAGAGAAGAACTACAACGGAGAGATACCCCAAGATAGACAAATCATGGACGAACAAGACCGAGCAAAGATCTGTAGAAAATGAACTTCTCTTGTTTGACGACCTTTGTCAAAGTATCCACCAGATTCTAGTCGTTATGAATTTTATCCAGCTGAAGTTTACCTTCATTAACAGCATGATGATTGAAGTGGTATTTAATTTCTATGTGCTTAGTGTGGCTATGAAGAGCGACATTTTTAGCCAAATGAATGGCACTGGCACTGTCACAAAATAGGGTAAAAGTTGATGGCTAACCCCATAAGTCACCAAGCACATGCTATAACCATATCATTTCCTTGGCCGCCTTAGTGATAGAAACATATTCATTTTCAGTGGAGGAAAGAGCAACCACCAGTTGCAAACGAGAGACCTAGTTGATCATTACCTCAATGATTGTGAAAACATAACCAGAAGTGGACCTTCACTTGTCTAAATCACCAACTATTTTAGAATCAACATAACCACACAGGTGAGTGTTCTTTCTAGCAAAACATAGCACAAAGTTAGATGTCCCTTTCCAGTAGCGAAGGATCCATTTAATCGCTTGCTAATGGGGTTTGCCCAGATTACTCATAGAGTGACTGATAACTCCCACTACATGGGCAATGTCAGGATGAGTAGCAACCATGGCATACATGAGGCTGTCTACTGTAGAGGAGTATGGAATATCAACCATGTCATCTTCTTCATCTGGAGTGGAAGGACACATAACAGAAGACAAACGGAAATGATCAGCCAAGGGGGAAAAAATAGACTTGGCATCTGACATATTAAACTTATTTAGCAGTTGTAAAATGTATTTTTCCTATGATAATGTGAGTTCCCTCTTTTGCCTATTGTAGATTATATCCATGCCAACAATCCTCTTCACTACCCCTAAATCTTTCATGGCAAAACGAAGAGCTAAATATTTCTTCAATGCATTGACAATCCGCATACTAGTACCGACAACAAGAATGTCATCAACATATAATAATAGAATGATGAACTCACCATTAGGAAACCATTTATAATGCACATAGGGATCTAATTCAAAGTGAATGAAAATGTGCTAGATCATGAAGTTATCAAATTTCAAATACCATTGGCGTGGGGCTTGCTTCATCCCATACAAACTGCGTTTCAATCGGCAACATAGATGTTCCTTGCCCCTTTTAATGAAACCATCAAGCTGTTCCATATACAGTTCCTTGGCAATGTCACCATGAAGGAATGTTATTTTAACATCTAGTTGCTCCAATTTGAGGTCCAAAATAATAGCCATCCCTAACACCAAACGAATGGTTGTCATTTTGATGATAGGAGAGAAGATCTCATGGTAGTGAATTCCATGTTGCTGACCAAAACCTTTTACAACTAGTCTGGCCCTTACCCATTTTGTCCCATCAGCTTTGTCTTTCACATGGTAAACCCATTTGTTTTTCAGTGGTTTATGGTTGGGAGGTAGAGGTACAAGATCCCATGTGTCATTGGAGCTCAATGCGTCTAATTCTTCATGCATAGCAGCCATCCATTGGGCAGAGTTAACATCATTGCAGGCTTGTTTGAATGTCTGAGGCTCTGGATGAATAGTCTGAAACTCAAAAAGAAGGCATTCATAGTCATCAAGACTCTGTGGATGCCATCTTTCTTGAGTGGACCTCCGAAGATGAGGTCCCTGTTCATCATTCAAAGGTGTATCCCTCAAAAAATGTGAATTACCAGGCCCCTGTAGACACTCGGGGCTTTGAGGGGAAATATCTTGGAGAGCCATATCAGAATGTGGTTGGATGATATTGGGAGGTAAAATGTAACGGGAGTCATGTGAACCTGTGATGACTGGAGAAGCAGGGGAAAGCGGCAAAGTTATACGTTGTGAGTGGGAAAAACCTCCTGTGGGAGAAAGCTGTGTGGGAGAAAGTGGTGTCGAGTCTCCTGAGCACAGAGTGTGTTGCGGTGGCTGGGTGATCAAGGAACGTTGACTAGATGAGTCTGTAGGTTGCTGTACAATAGTGCCAAGGGATGGGCATTCAACCTGGGCCAGGGAGCCAGAAGGGGAGTGAGGGAAGGCTTGGTTGTTGTGTGTTGGAATTACATTAGAAGGAGAATTTGAAATAGAGGGAGCAAAACTAATAGATTTGCCCTTGAAAAAAGTCCCTATTTAGTCGAACTTGAGCCATTTTCCAACATGTCAAATTAAACATAATCATCAGAAGTGATTCTTTGTTTTTGCAAACCTAAAAAGGACCATTCACTGAACACAACATCAAGACTTTGAATTACTTTCATTGCATTTGGATCCCAGAGACAAAAACCAAATTGATCCTCACCATACCCTAGAAAGATACACCTCTTTGAGTTAAAATCCAATTTAGTCCGCTGTTCTTTCAGAATGTGGACAAATGCATTGCAGCCAAAAACTCTCAAATGATTTAGAGAAATCCTCTTACCAGTCCACCCTTCTTCTAGGATGTCAAAGTCAAGACATGATGAGGGGGCACGGTTAATAAGATAAACAATAGTGTTGCATGCCTCAGCCTAAAATTCTTTGCCTAGCCTGGCATTGGAGAGCATACAATGGGCTCTCTCCAAAATTGTCCGGTTCAACCTCTTAGTTGCTCCATTTTCCTAAGGGGTGAACGGGACTACTTTGATCCGTCGAATACCTTGGTCTGCATAGAAATTGTCAAACTCCAATGAGAAAAACTCACCACCAATGTCAATTTTAAGACATTTAATCTTATGACCACTTTGATTTTCAACAAGAGCTTTAAACACTTTAAATTTTGAAAAAACCTCAAATTTCTTATGTAGCATATATATCCAAATTTTACACGTGCAATCATCAAGAAAAGTGAAAGTAGTTTGCACCGCCAAAAGAAGTTACCTCCATCAGACCAAAGATGTCTGAATGCACAAGTTGTAAAGGAGATGTTTTGGTATCTTGACCCATCCTCAAAAAATTGGTTCGATGTTGTTTACCATATAAACAATGCTCACATAAAGACAAATCAATTGATTTAAGACTCGGAAGTTGATTCCATTGTAACACGACTTCGAGCCCCTTCTTGCTCATATGCCCAAGATGTCGATGCCAAAGTTCGGCACCACTGTCCATAGTAGCCTTTGCTACTCCCACTTCACCATTACACTCTAAGACATATAAACTCCCTAGTTTCATGCCTTTTGCTAAAACCAAATGACCTTTGGTTACTTTCCAAGAGTCAAGTGAAAAGTTTACATTAAAGCCTTGAGCATAGAGCTAACTAACAGAAATCAGATTGCATTTAAGAGAGGGCACATGTCGTACATCATTCAAAATTAGTTTACTACCATTTGTCAAAAATAAAGGGACATCACCTTTCCGTACAATCTCACATTCTTTATTATCTCGAAGAAATATTGTTCCAAACATACCTTCATGATAGTTAATAAAGGTATTCTAGCATGGAGTTGCATGGAAGGAAGCACCGAAATCAAGGACCCACAAGTCTGTTGTTGTGTCATTAGCGGATAAAATGAGAATACCATCATCAACCATATTGACCTCATTGGTACGAACCTTGTCTTGAGCCTTTTTGTAGTTCCAACATTGTTTCTTGGTGTGACAGGATTTGCCACAAAACCAACAAGCATCTGGTCTTCCTTTAGACTTTGAACATTTTTCTAATTTTGACCACCTTCTATCCTTATACCTTTCTCTATCTTGACTCCTACCTCTATTCTCTGTGCTAACAACCATTAGTGCTTCACCACTTGTTCTGTGTTGCCCTCTTCTCATGTCTTCGTTTAGCAACATGGTTGTAACATCATCATACCATAACATGTTTCCTTTTTCTTATCCTCTCCTTCTACGGATCTTGATTTTTCAGATACCGAGTTACTTATAGTCATAATCACACTTTTCCAACTATCAGGAAGAGAGCATAACAATAACATAGCTCTCATTTCCTCTTCTAGGATGACATCTACCAAGACTAATTGACTAATGACTACATTGAATTCGTTAAGATGATTTGACATGCTGGTTCCTGCTTTAATTTTTAAGTTTACTAATTTCTTCAACAAAAATACCCGATTCATTGATGAAGCTCATTCATAGATGTCACACAATTTCTCCCAGATTTGTTTGGCAATTGTCTTCGCAACCACATTGAACAAGACATTGCTTGACAGGGATAAAATGATAGTCATAGCAGCTTTTTGGTCCAAGACATCCCATTCTGTATCCAACATTTTATCTAGTTGGGTCTTTTTCCCTTGGAGTGTAATAGCTAAGTCCTTTTGAATCAGGAGACCATGTATTTGGAGTTTCCACAGACCAAAATTTTGTCCATAAATTTTTCTATTTTCCACTTATCATAATCCTCCATTCTGATCAAGGATTCATCATAGATTAGACACAGCCCTTAGTAAGTGCTCTCGCGATCCTCAGCATGTGCTCTGATACAAATTGTTGAGATTAAAAATAGAATGAAATAGAGAAATAAGAAGACACATGCACTTGGAGTAAAACACATACACCAGATATATCGTGGTTCACCTACATAGCAGGCTATGTCCACACTGAATGGGATATCCCCAGATATATATCTTGACTCTCTGTTATTGAGTTTACATACACATAGCCTTACTATGGCTATTCCTATGAATTCAGAACCAAACTACTCTTACGTCTTCAACTCACTGCATAGAAGAGAAGCAACCTCCAACAAATAGGAGAAGCAGTTACAAACAGTTTGTAAGTTACAACAGGTTCTGTTACACTTCATAGAGAAGAGACCACATGGAGTGGTGAGTGGGCTTCACCGCCTAACAAATGGAAGTGGTGATTTCGCTGTCAAGAAGATATTTGTTTCCCCTCTTAAAGAGCTCACCCACTCTTCCTCTCAAAACATACGCTTCTGTAGAGATATTTTTTGGCATTAAAATAGTTTTACCAACTCCTCCACCTCACTGTCCCACGATCTATTCTCTATTAGATATTTTCTTGTCCCTTAAACATTCACCCACTTCCTTCCACCGTAGCAAGGAGAACCAATAGGGAGGCTCATTACATCCAAACCATAGTGCATCAGATTCATTTGATTCAAAGAAAACTCACCAAAAAGGCTTGCAAAAAATCCTCTATTATTGATGAATCTACTTGTTTATATCTGTGATAATAATCATCTCTGTGTTGAATCATAATCTCCTTTTGAAACTCAGATAATAAAGGAAAATAAATTCCCAAATATGCCTCTGATTTTGTTGCATGTTAACCTATCCAAGATTACTAAGTGTTCACTACCTCTAATGCCTCTTCTACATGCCAAAAATATGCTCCTATAGCTGCATGCTTAACCACTATCCAATTTATTGTAGCTTTCTATTTTAAATTATGTGAAAACATAAAGCTCCAGCTTTATTTTTCTTAGCTGTAGGTGAATGTTCAATAAAATTTATTTTAAATGAAAGTTTACCCACTTTACTTCTCGTGACTCTTATAATGCATGTGTTTCATTAAAAATAAAGAGTTGACTTTGCTTTGTGTGGGCCCCACCTCTATTTTAAAAGACTTGGCTTATAATTTAATGACCCACTTTTATCTCAAATATTTTAAAATATTTTAATAAAAGACTCTAAATGAGAAACAATTTTTTAATTTTCACGTGATTTAAACTTATCATGTAGGCCGCACATGCCATGTCGTGCATTGGAGCTTTGTGTAAAACTTACTCTCCTATTTTCTCCCATCTGGTGTGCCATTGGCTCTTAATGGGTGACATGGAGGATTGGTGCTCTCTCGCAGACTAACATCTCTACTTTCCTTTTGATGTGCAAACCATTGATTCTATTTTGATCAACAGTGGCTGTGATGTTGCATCTATGTTTCATTTTGGAGGCTCTGCTTGAGATTTCAATATATCTGCACTATGACTTAGAGGCTGTGACTAAATTTCAATGGCTCGCCACATTTTCTTGGCCTTGCTTGTATGTTGGCTTCATCTCTGTTTCATTTAGCATTGGCATTAATTCTTTTGACATGTAGGTTGCATTTCTAGAGACTCAAAAACTTACACTCCATTTGAAATTTGTGCATTACTTTGAAGACTCATGGCCTTCGCTTATGGTAGTGCCATTACTATAGACTGCGCTGTCTTTTTGATTTTGCACTTTGATTCACATAGGCAATGCCATCATTTGGTTGTGAGTAGCTTCCTTGGCAAGATCTGGACACTTAAAACTCATGCTCCATTTCAATAGGTTGCAATAGATATCACATAAGCCTACACAATATTTATTTTGGTTACTTGCACCTTTGGAATAGACTCTACCTTATGATTTCCATTTTTCTTATGGCTTACAAACCATTCTAGGTTGCATGCCTTTGCTCTATAAGCTTGTGCCACAGACTAAGGTAGCACCATGTTTGAACTACTTATTTAGAGGACGTGCATGGATTTCAAGTTGCTTGCGTCTAAGATATTACCTAGGCAGAGTCATTTCTTGATGATGCACATCATTTCATATGGCAGCACCTCTATTTCACAATGGCTGCACTCTCTGTTATGCTTCTTTGATGGCTGTGTTGATGCATAAATCAGTGGGTGTAATCCAGTAGCAACATGGGAAACTCTGAGATGTGGGAATGCTCCTTAGAGTGACCTCCAGATTTTTAGGAAGCTGGCTCTTCTATTCTTTCAATAGGGTTTGAGAAAAAGGTCAGAAAGAAAACCAAGATTGCAGAAAACAAATGCCTAATCTATGGTGATCCACTGGATTTGAAACTATTATTTGCACAGTGTCTAAACTTTGAAGGATTTAACTAGATTCAAAGAGCAAAATATGCATGATTAAAACCAATTTGAGAAACACATTAAACAAAGGCAGAGAAATAGAGAAATTAGAAACAAGAACAAAGTAAACTCATAAATGTACAGAACACCATCTCATATTTGAATGAAAGAATAAATTTACAAAGGCAAAATTTGTTGCACATGATAAACTATTACAATCATCATCAAAAGACACTGCAAAGGTGAAATAAAGTATCTGTTGCTGCTCTTAAATCTCTAATCCTTAGAAAACATAGAACTCCAAATGTATGAAGAACTCCCCCCAAACTGTGTCTCCAATTTGCCCATTTATAACCTGAAAGATTGGTGACAAAATCTCAACGGCCTCCGTAAAATCCGGCATCAAATCCGGCAACAAATCCGTTATTTGAAACCGAATTGGTGTTATGTTTTACTCATGGCTGAAAACTGTATCTCTGTGTGAGAGAAAATCACTTGCCGCCACTATCCTCCATCTTTTAGGGTTTCACCTTTTTTATTTTTCCCATGGAAGAGAGAGTAACATAAGTGTCTTGATAAAAGTATGTCACAATTTAAATAAAAGATTTTAATCTTTATTTACCCCTCTCGTAACTTTAATTAAAGTTGAGATAAACTTATTATTGATAAAGCATTTGAGCTTTATTATGGGCCCACCACCAAATGCATCTAATAAGAAAGTTATATTAATCATCTCTTATAAAATCCCATGACACATTATGCATTGAATTAAGTGAAACAAGCATTTCCTCTCCTGTGCGCGGCCTGCTTCTTAACTTTCTTTCTATTGCTCTCGGGTATCTCCACGTGCCCTTCTCCGCAACATTCTAACTTGATTTATATTGCTCTTCAGTGTTGACATGTGTCAGCTTCCACAGTTCCTTTAGTTGCTAAATAAAGTGGCTCATTTCATATTTTGGGGCTTTCACATTCCCATGATTTTAATAAAATAAAATGAAGGCTTTATCCCTTATGCGTGGGCTGCCCCACGTGGTGGCTTCCACATGACTTTCAGCTGCTTTCAAATTGATGTGGGTGTTGACAAATGGCATCCTTCGCTATTTTCTTTGTATCTTTTAAAGTTGCTCGAATGGTTCCCTAAATACTCCCGTGAATCATAATGCAACTTAAATAAAATATTCAGCTTCGTAAGAATTAATTAAATGAAACAGGAATTTAAGTTCCCTGTGTGCGGGTTGCACCACATGGCTGCTTCCACTTCAACCTTGAAACTCTTTCTTTTGCTCAGGTGCCTCTGAATGTCACACTCCGTAGCAATTTTGACCTTCTTTCTATGTTGCGTTTGCCAACACGTGGAAGACTCTGCTGGTTTCTTTAACTGTATCTATCACTAACAATGACTATGGCTTTAGTTGCTGTGTCTCATTGCTTCCCGGATGGGATGGCTGCCTCTCAATAGCTAGCGCACTTATTCCGGACATGGCTGATAATATTTACTTTTGAACCATACCTGAAACTTAAAGCGGGCACCACCTTCAGTTTATCTGGAGTCTCTGTGATAAGAGCTAAACCCTTTGATTTAAATGATATCATGACTTATAAACTATTTTTATTACTAAAAGTTGTGCCTTGTCCTGAGGAGCGCCATCCTTTGACAATGCTTGTCTCTTCTTTATTTTGATGTCTCTTTGCAATGGTTAAGGCTTGATTCCTTTATTCATAGTATGCACCATATTGGATGGGTTGTGTCTCAATGAAAACCATAGCTCAAGCTTCACAAGCTAATGCCCTAATCTAAGACAATGTCATCATACCATGCTAATATTATCTTCTTTGAAAGAATGTGCTACATGATATATTTTAGAGGACACGCTATCAAAATGAATGGCTGCACTTATTAAACCCTAGCTGCACCCTTAGAAATTGCCGTGCTTTCATCATTTCTATTTAATCTGCCTATATCTGATAACTGTCATGCCCTAAAAAATAGGCTGATCCTTATAACAAAATTTTTACTATGGTTGTTAAAAATTCTCACCAGTTTTGGTGACTGACTGGGAAAGTGAGCCTACTCACTACGAACTCCAGAAACTCTAGTTTGTAGAGTGGCCTTATCCGTTGGGCAAATAGAGTCACATTCTCTAAAACTAAAACATTTATGAAACTGAAGACACATTTGAATCTGAAAATGTATGAAGTTGAACTAAAACACCGCTGACCCAAAATACATTTCACCACTGAAACTAAAACTAAGCACACAATTGAAACTGCCTTCTGAACGGCCATTCTACTTCACAACAAAGACCAACTGACCATAAACTTTCTGAACCTCAGAGACTGACCATAGGTCCTCCACTCTGTTTTGTAGCCAAGACTTATTGAAAGAAAAGTAACTGAAATTGAAACTAATGCTACTGTTGTAGCTTATTGAGCATCTAATATCAAACTACTAACAACTGAAACATACAAGAACATATCCATTCACCGGAACAGCAAAATAGCTACCAGATTTAATTATCCTTCTCCAATGAATCCTCATCAAACTGAAAATGAACCAGATAAACTGTATGAAGAAATATAACAATATTTTGTACCTTTTTACTTCTCTGCACTTAGGAGAATCTCTTTTCACTTCAAAACAATAGTCAGATTGATCATCATGCTTTTCCTATTTCAGTGGAGGGCGGGAAGGGAAAATAAAATAGTGAAACTCTTTCCTCTGTTTGCATTTGAAAATTTCTACCATCAAAACTTCTTCGGTGACTTCTTTTGCTGACTCTTTACCTGAATGATAACTCAAGATGGCATCAAAATGAGGCGTACATGTAACAACACTGCCCAGAATAGTCTTGAATCAGATAGGAATTTCATTGTGTAAGAAAAAGGGCGTATAGTAGGGCTCAGAATGTGACAACCCTATATGTGATTCTTTATGCAACTCTGTATTATTCCAGCTATCTCTTGATACCACCTTATCATGGATCTTTCCTTGCTTTGGTGGGTCTTCATCAAAAAGAAGGCAGTAACCATCTTCACGAATTGAAAACAAATCAGCTCTAGCATCATCTTCTATTTCAGAACTTCCTCTATGATCACCTGCAATAGGCTTTGTAAATGAACCATGCACTCGCTGAATTGTAAGATCTTCATCATTTAGTAACTGATAGCCTTGTTGCAAAAGTGAGAACAAATCCTCATCATGTTCCAAGTGTTGCTCATACATCTCTGTGTCTTCTTCTTGCAGGTGTGAAACTTCATTGCAATAATAAAGACACTCATCTGGCATAATGTCATTTGTAACCTCCTCAAAATGGAATACAGGGGCAGCATCACCATGGACCAAGTACTTTTCAGCTTCAAAGCCTTTCTTGTAGTACTTTTCAGCTTCTAGAAATCTCCCCTCATAAGTGTCTTCTGAATCAAATGTTGCCAAATGTGTAGGATTTTCAATATCAGAAAGACACACATGAGCCACTTTCTTGCTTGTAATTTGTTTCTTGATACTTGATTTTTCTTGAATGTCAAAGTGATAGAGAACCTAGTCAATGGCTTCTATAGGTTGATTGGTAGTTATGGAGGCCTGTAAAGGGTAATTTTCAAGATAATTGGGCATTCTCTAGCTATATTCATACTGCTGTTCGTAAGAATCTTGAGGTATTAAACATAGATCAGCATGGTACAGGTTTCGACCTTTTAACTCATTGATCTCATGGGAGAGGGTTTTAATTAGTTCTTTCACAGCCCTCATCTCCTCATGATTTGTCAAATCAGCAGGGAAGGTGGGTGGACTAAAATTTGTATGCATCTGGTTACAAGAAAGAACCTGAGACAAGCTATTTGCATAAGGCATCAGCGGTTTTAAGGGTAGAGGAGGCAGTTTACTAGACAATATGAGGCTACTTTCAGCCTTAATGGCAAGATCATATGATTGAGGCAGGGTTTCACCCCCCAAAGATTGTATCATGACAGAGATCTCAGGGTCTAAAGCCTTTAAATAATACAAGAAAGCAAAGACTGGAGATGGCCTGATATCAACAGAGAATTTCTTCCATACCTTGTCAAATCTTGAATTGAAATCATGTATGGGCTCCATTGGATGCCTCTTGATTGTAATTAGGTTCTAGGAGAGAGTGCTGACATCTGTCCTTTCTCTGAACTGATTGTAGATGAGTCCTCCTAGTTGATCCCATCCAGTGATTGAACCAGGGTGCAAGCTTCTGTACCATTCTTTTGCTTTGTCCTTGAGGGAAGATGCAAGCAATAGAAGAGCATGATGCTCAGTTGTGACATTGTGAACAGTGCATAGATTTACAACATCTTGAATGTGATCTTCAGGGCAAACTGATCCATCTCCTAGAGAGTAAGGTAATGCCTTCCAAACTGTATCAGGAATTTCACCCTGTTGCTGAAGAACAAGGGGACTTGAATCCCAAGCTACAAAGGGTAGATCTCTTTGAATATTTAGGTGCACATATATACCAGGGGCTGCCATGGTTTGTAGGCGCAAAGATTCAAGAAAGATTCACCAATAGAGTCATCAATAGGAAGATTCATGCCCCTATGAGCAGATATTTCTGTGATTTTCCATCAAAACCACAAAATACAGGGCAAAGATTGAAGAAAACAAAGACTCAAGTCTTTGAATCAAGTCCCACCAAGTGTACCAAAAACTGTTGATGCATAAATCAGTGGGTGTAATCCAGCAGCAACATGGGAAACTCTGAGATGTGGGAATGCTCCTCAGAGTGACCTCCAGATTTTTAGTAAGCTGGCTCTTCCATTCTTTCAGTAGGGTTTGAGAAAAATGTCAAAAAGAAAACCAAGATTGTAGAAAACAAATGCCTAATCTATGGCGATCCACCGGATTTAAAACTATTATTTGCACAGTGTCTAAACTTTGAAGGATTTAACTAGATTCAAAGAGCAAATAATGCATGATTAAAACCAGTTTGAGAAACACATTAAACAAAGGTAGAGAAATAGAGAAATTAGAAACAAGAATAGAGTAAACTCATAAATGTACAGAACACTGTCTCATATTTGAATGAAGGAATAAATTTACAAAGGCAAAATTTGTTGCACATGATAAACTATTACAATCATCATCAAAAGACACTGCAGAGGTGAAATAAAGTATCTGTTGCTGCTTTTAAATCAATGATCCTTAGAAAACATAGAACTCCGAATGTATGAAGAACTCCCCCAAAACTATGTCTCCAATCTGCCCATTTATAACCTGAAAGACTGGTGAGAAAATCTCAACGGCCTCCATAAAATCTGGCATCAAATCCGCAACAAATCCATTATTTGAAAGTGAACTGCTATTATGTTTTACTCATGGCTGAAAAATGTATCTCTGTGTGAGAGAAAATCACTTGCCGCTGCTATCCTCCAGCTTTTAAGGTTTCACCTTTTTTATTTTTCCCGTGGAAGAGAGAGTAACATAAGTGTCTTGATAAAAGTATGTGTCACAATTTAAATAAAGATTTTAATCTTTATTTACCCCTCTCGTAACTTTAATTAAAGTTGAGATAAACTTATTATTGATAAAGCATTTGAGCTTTATTAGGGGCCCACCACCAAATACATCTAATAAGAAACTTATATTAATCATCTCTTATAAAATCCCATGACACATTATGCATTTAATTAAATGAAACCAGCATTTCCTCTCCTGTGTGCGGGCTGCTCCACATGGCGGCTTCCACTACTTCTTAACTTGCTTTCTATTGCTCTCGGGTATCTCCACGTGCCCTTCTCCGCAACATTCTAACTTGATTTATATTGCTCTCGGGTGTTGACATGTGTTGGCTTCTGCAGTTCCTTCAGTTGCTAAATAAAGTGGATCATTTCATATTTTGGGGCTTTCACATTCCCGTGATTTTAATAAAATAAAATGAAGGCTTTATCCCTTATGTGCGAGCTGCCCCACATGGTGGCTTCCGCATGACTTTTAGTTGCTTTCAAATTGATGCAGGTGTTGACAAATGGCATCCTCCACTATTTTCTTTGTTTCTTTTAAAGTTGCTCAAATGGTTCCCTAAATACTCCCATGAATCATAATGCAACTTAAATAAAATATTCAGCTTCATAAGAATTAATTAAATGAAACAAGAATTTAATTTCCCTGCGCACGGGTTGCACTACGTGGCTGCTTCCGCTTCAACCTTGAAACTCTTTCTTTTGCTCGGGTGCCTCCAAATGTCACACTCCGTAGCAGTTTTAACCTTCTTTCTATGTTGCATTTGCCAACATGTGGAAGACTCCGCTGGTTTCTTTAACTGTATCTATCACTGATGATGACTGTGGCTTTAGTTGTTGTGTCTCATTGCTTCCTGAATGGGATGGCTGCCTCTCAATAGCTAGCGCACTCATTGCAGACATGGCTGATAATATTTACTTTCGAACCATACTTGAAACTTAAAGCGGGCACCACCTTCAGTTTATCTAGAGTCTCTGTGATAAGAGCTGAACCCTTTGATTTAAATGATGTCGTGACTTATAAACTATTTTTATTACTAAAAGGTGTGCCTTGTCCTGAGGAGCGCCATCCTTTGACAATGCTTGTCTCTTCTTTATTTTGATGTCTCTTTGCAATGGTTAAGGCTTGATTCCTTTATTCATAGTATGCACCATATTGGATGGGTTGTGTCTCAATTAAAACCATAGCTCAAGCTTCACAGGCTGATGCCCTAATCTAAGACAATGTCATCATACCATGCTAATATTATCTTCTTTGAAAGAATGTGGTACATGATATATTTTAGAGCATACGCTATCAAAACGAATGGCTGCACTTATTAAACCCTAGCTACACCCTTGGAAATTGCTGTGCTTTCATCATTTCTATTTAATCTACCTATATCTGATAACTGTCATGCCCTGTAAAATAGGCTGATCCTTATAGCAAAATTTTTACTGTGGTTGTGAAAAATTCTCACCAGGCTGTACTATTAATTTGTAGGTTGTTCCTCACATTATGATGGTTGTGTGCCTTCCATTTGCAATGGCAAGGCCCCACCTTCCATTTTATCGGCTTGTGCCTTTGATGATTCTCTATCTGAAATGGCACTTGAGATTTCAATAGGCAATACCCTACCTTTAATAGGTAGCTTGCCTAGTCCAGTTCATACATTTTGTGGCATATTGGCTGTGTTGAATTTATTATGGGCTGTGCCATACATATTAGCTACACCTCTCATCCTATGTTGGTGCATTGGTTTTGCATTGGCTTATGCCTCTATTGAATAGGTGGTGCCATACTATATGGTCGCACCATCTATTTTGAAAGCCTGTCCTTTGGTTCCTATATAAGCTACGCCATTTTCTAAATCACTTGTGCATGATATGAATGGCCACTCGTGCCATGATTCTTTGGCTTCTTCTCTATTGATAGGTTGCACCTTGATATATGGATGTGCCTTATTTTTACATTGGCAATGTCTCTTTTGAAAATGTTGAGTTTGATAGACTACACTGGTTAAAAGGTTGAGCCTTGTTCATTAACTTGTACCTTAGACTAGCTCCATAAGCCGTGTTATATGTATTCATAGGCTACACTTTTATTTGGAACACACTACATTTTAATTTTGTTAGTAAATAGATATGTCACCACCTTTTCGTATATGCTTTACCAAATTTGTGGTGGCAAATTCACTAACAGTTGATTAATTATCATGAATTGTTCTCTAAAAGTTTTAGAAGGTACAACTCCCTTCTTATGGTGATTTAGAATTTTTTTTGTTACACTTTTAACCAGAAAGTGGGAAAGGTAATTGTACATAAAAGAAAAGTCTAACTAACCACAAGACAAACTGTATTGAGGAAAGTATTCTTATCGGACGGAATAATTTTCTCCCAAACATATGAATGAAAAGAAAACCAATTAATGTCAATATCACTTTTGCATCAAATCCCAACATACAAAAGAAGCACTCAAATAATAATATTTCGAATACAGAAGCAAGTTATCAATATCTTTAATAGCCTAATGCATATATCAAGTTTCACCAATTAAAAATTCAACATACGAAGAATAAATAATTGCCAACAAAGCAATCAATACACTGCCAATCCTTTTGGTATTTACCAATTCAATAATATCACATACACTGTCAAAATATCCCCCCTACTTTCAGAATAAAATCTAGTCTTGTCAAAGTAAAAATTTTCCCTTCTAAAAAATGCTTTTCTTGAAAGAGAGAGTGGAACCCCGAGGAAATAAAATTATCCCCTTTTAAAACATTTTACCCCACCCAAGTAGTTTTGAAACTACTAGTAACTTCTTTTCACCAACTCTCAATCTTGAATTATTATCTACTCTTGTCAAAGTAAAAATTTTCCCTTCCCAAAGAATATTTTTCTTGAAAGAGAGAGTGGAACCCCAAAGAAATAAAATTATCCCCTTTTAAAACATTTTACCCCACCCAAGTAGTTTTGAAACTACTAGTAACTTCTTTTCACCAACTCTCAATCTTGAATTATTTTTTCACTCTTCTTTTACGAGAATTTTCAAAATTATGCCCAACTATATTTTACACTTTACAATAATAATTAATTCTTGGAAAGAATTAATTTGCTATGACATGTAAAGTTGCTCACACCTTGTAACCTAATTTATCCCAACTTACATTTCTATAACTTGATTTTTAATTATTTTGCACAATATAATAATAATATTTAATTCTTAAAAAGAGCTAAATATTTATGTTAATGCAAAATAATTTATGAATCAATATATAATATTCCCTTTAGAAGGATTAATTAACCCCTTCATGTCTTTTGAAAAGTAAATCAATTAATTCCAAAAGAATTAATATGAAAATATAATCCATCTTAGGGTAAATGATAGCCTTCTTTTACTTGCCCTGATTGTTTGATCCTGATCCAATCTCAATTAACCTAATAGTTACTCACAAAGTGCCATTGAAATGATCATCTGTGATTTGTCAAGATTGACGGATACCAACGGCTCTAATTGGGGACTGCATTCCCTGGTGGAATGCAGAGAACCCCAAAATCTCTATCAAAATGAGCCAGTGCCTGATCCATTGGGCTGGATTTACTACTCTTTTAATGGAAACCTTCCCTCTAACATGAAAGTTGTGTTCTGCTAATTCTGCATATCCTTTGTGAAGAGATTATTAGGTTCAACTCCTACACTTGTTTCCTTGGAAGTTATGCACATCTTATATTGGCATTAAGTCTTTGTGACTAACTCATGAATTTGTGTGCAGCAAATAAGACCTCCAATTTGTCAGCTTTCTTCTCCAAATTCTCCTTTCCAACATATTTCAACATTTTTACTAATCTTCTATCCTCATTTTCATCAAAATGACCCATGCTGAATTTCGGTTGTCTCCTCCATTGCATAATCATCACTGCTAGTGCAAAACATCTAGTGATTAAGAACCACCGTATCTGGCTTGTTAAAATGTGCTGCACAAGACCCGCTGTATTTTAAATTCCTTATCTCAAACTATCAAATTTTTACACACTGTTCATCTTTCCAAAATGGCAAGGCTCTTTGTATGCATTGGAAATTGTGATGATAAATCATTTGATAGATGGATTAGAGGTAATCCATGCATTACAAACATGATGTCCAATAGGTAATTCTATCATGTCTATATGTTCTTGTAGAGCACAGAATGCATTGAAACTCTCATGTATTTTCTATAGCAGGCTCAATATGAAGTTGATTACTATCATGGTGATCACAAGACTCTGCATCATAAGTCGCCTTAGAGTTTGCAAGCAAGTGTTCCCATTTTCTTAATGATAGAATGGATAATTTATGAACCTGCCTAATGATGCCTTTAGTTGTGAAGAAAATAATATAAAATTTTGTTCTCAGAAATAGTCTTTCCTTTCAAGCTTCCTAGCGAACAGTAATCAATGGTGCACTGCATTTGGGCTACTATTGCCTCCTACGCTTGTCATGGTCGCAGTCCAAGAACAAACATTAGATTGTCCTTACATTTAGTTTTTGCCCCTTTTACAAGCGTGTTGAATCTCCATTTTTGCACGTTTAGCAACAACTTCACCGAATTCAGAAATTAACTCTACAAGAGTTTGAAATACAAAAAAAATCAGTTGCACGAACATGTGTGTTGTTGGCTATCCCCACGTTGCCACTAATTGGTTGTTTGTTATTGAAGAGAAGAGAATCTATTTCTAGAGTCTTGAATAATTCCTCAGCAATTGACCATCATTCTCCCTCAGATTTCTTGTCAGCATTTCTACTTCATTCAACAAATATGATATGTCTTCCTAGGTTAATAAGCATTTTACAACATTTTCTCTACACCATCAATAGTACAAGCAAAGACAAGCATGAGATGCAAGGGAGGACGAATAGAAGGCGTGTTGAAGAGTATCAATCAGGAGTCTTTCTTCACTAAATATCTTCCATATAATATTTTCCAAAATCAAAGACCACCATATTCCTTCAGTATCCAACTTGTCGGATAATTAATGTATCAGTGAATCGGCAGAAATTCTAACCTTCGAACTTGATGAACATGGTATCAGGACACCGGCAAAGTTGATAACTTTCAAACTTGGTTGGGAGGAATAAGGTTTCACAAACTAATACTTTTCGACAAGTAATCGCATATCCAATTACCATGGGGTAATTGGCATTCAGAAGAAATTTTGAACTCCATAATAATGTATTGGTAAACTGGTAAGAAACTATAACTTTTGAACTTTGTGAGGTTGCTGATATGTCTGCTATATTTCTGAACTCTACCGTAAGTATTGTCAACCATCCCTTCTCTTATGTAACATCACCTGCCAGAGTTCTTCCTCGGTTTATAGTTATTGGAGTACGCAAGACACTGAGAGGGGGGTGAATCGGCGTCTTATAAAATAGACATGTTTTTGACAGCACCTAATTAGCTTTTACCAACTGTGAACTTCAACCTTGAATGGTGAAAGCAAGACATTCATTTAAGAACTAGGATGAACTAGGATGAACATTGATTTATGAGCTAGGATGAACTAGGATGAACTAGGATGAACTAGGATGAACATTCATTTATGAGGAATCATTTCATAAAGACAAACAATAGAGGTAGATTGTTACTTCATTGGACTGAGATAAGCATCAAAGTATTATGCATTTGTACTATTTTACTAAGAGCATCATATAACAGTTAAAAAAATGTCTCACTGAAAATGCCTCAATGGCAAAGCCTCACTGGCTACAGTTACCTCACTCGCAAAGGTCATTTCTTGTCTCACTGACTTGACCCTTCAATACATGCTTCAATCATTAAAAAAAACAAATATAGAGGGACACTCTGTTTCACTGATCCTCAATCTCAGATTTAATATCAGTGATAATGCATTCTCAACATTACATCAGGCGTATACACAACCACACTCAATTTCTATATTTTGTAAAGCCCTTCTTATACATTTCATAATTTGTAATAACATCTTCTTCTGTATGTGCAGGAATAACCAATTCAAGAAGTTTTCTTAACTGTTAAAATAGTTAGGTCGAATGACCTTATGAGTTCATTTCAACACCAAAGTCAAAAGTGTTTTGTTAAAACCCTAACCACGGTCATAAACCCAAATCTTTTTCAAGATATCATATGAAAATATTGGCGACTGAAAGAACATCTGGAGATAGTTATAACTATTTTTGAAATACTTTTGAAACACCATAAACCATATTCTCTGTCAAAGAAATTTCTTTCAGTTTGAAACCCTAACCGTCGATGTTATGAGTAATAACAAACAACGTGTATCATAAACTCTTATGAAAGAAATGACGGAGAAAAGAGCACATATAACTGTCATAGCAAAGTATACTCGACAAGAAACACAAACTCTATACCAGAAAATCAATACCCATAACAATGAAGAGGATTGATACCCATAAATGTCACAATGAAGAGGATTCACACCCATAACTGTCACATTTGCCTGTTTCAACAAGATAAAACTAAATGAAAGTTAACAATGTCACCTGGTGTCAGCCAAAAAAAGATGAAGTCAAAGAGTTTACCATCGTATGAGCCAGCACTATCATTTCCAGAACATTCTACCAATCTTGTTGTTCGTTTCATGTGTTTTCATGATGAAATCTGAATTGGTCAAACCCTAGCTCAAGAGGAGCTCAAAACCAAACTTTTTACCTTGCATAATGAAAACATAATGCAAACTTTTTCCTAATATCATCATGAACCTGTGCTTCTGGTGTGCCCTACAATGGGCCAGTAATAATGAGTGGCTCCTTTGAGCCTATTACCTACCTCATATCATCGAAACCTATTTAGCAGCTTACTACCTTAAAACAAGCCAATATTATGCCTTTTGAATTATTTCAAACTTTAAAACAACTTTGCACAAGTCCCTTCCTTGAACCCCATTCACATGGCAAATGTAAAGTGAAGACCTTGTAACTTTACTTGGAGAACAAAGATAACTCAAATCAAAATGTCTAGGTCTTCAAACAAATTATAATGTACTAGTAATGTGTCCAACAAATATAACATATGTCAACAGCATATGAACATTAAGTATGAGATAAATGCCTTTGCCACTGAACAACATTAATCATGCTAGGAGAGCATGTCACCATTATAGCAAACACATAGAGCATCAACTAAATTGAATCATGGACCATCACAGACCATATGTAGATCAACAACTAATGATTTATCAACAACACCATTACAGAACTGAGCATGGTTAAGTATATATAATACAATGTCAACATCAAGATGTGTCTTGCATCAAGGTGCCAAACATGATAGATCCCACCATATATGCCGAACAATAGAATGATAGCATTCTAAGATCAAAGCTGAGATCAAAGCCAAATGAAACCAAGATGAACACAACAAGAACAAGATCAGGAGTATATACATCATGTGTATACCAACTGTATGCTCACATATGATCAAGTAACATGTCATAGAATTGAAACAAGATGCCAACTTTATGCTCATGTAGATGCCAACTGATCATGGAAGCTGCCAAATAAAACTCATATCATATACACCAAACAAATGTCATCATATTTGCCATGACTATGCAAACATGCTATGAGTATGCCAACATCAAACATGAACATGATTACCACAGTTGCCAAACTGAATATGAACCCACATAATATAAACATGATATAAACACCTCATAGGACTGTGCCAAGGACCAATCTGCCTGTTAGGAAACTATCTCAAGGAAACCATATCAACCATTAAGGAAACCACATGATATCAAGTTGTGGTTTAGACATTAGGGACAACAACTAAGGGTAAGTCAACAAACTCCCCCTTTGTCCATAATGGGAAAAACACAACTTCCTCTCCCCCTTTTTGACATCAGGGAAAAGGGAGTGAAAGTCTGCAAATATCTGCAACATACATAAAGCCTGAAATGTGGAATATAGAAAAAATGAAAAACATACCAATCAAATCAAGACTGTCTCATGATTGAGAAGTATCTAGAACATCTGAAACAAAAAGAAGATGTCAGCACCATAATGAAATAACAGAAACATGATAAGCATAAAGAGTATGTAGCAAAGATGGACAACAACTGAGAAGACTGTCACCACTATCCAAAAAATTAGAATTACTAAAGCATAATCACAAATAACTCAACAAAAGCTATAAAGTATGCTAAACACTCCCCTTGCAACAGAGCTCCATTGACCAAACTATTCCAATTGTAAAGCAAATATAACTATGTTAGCTCTTTGTTCATGCAATCACGAGATAGTGAAACCATTTTGGCTATCAAGATCTATAGAGACAACATTCACCACTTTCAAAAAAATCTAGGAAAGTGCATTTGAAACCAAGCAAAGAATTTTAGTGGACATCTTCACTATCCACTTGTGAATCTTTTGCCTTTAGTTGAATCCTCTATGGTAACCAAGTTCACCTCCTAACACCTTCAAAGACAACTACATATTGTTGATGCATTAGAACGACAAACAAGCTATCATATCTTACACATACTACCCACTGTTCTGAACCATTTCAGGCATTACAATGAAGAAAAATACTACACTTCCACTATGTATTGCCACAAGCAAACATCACTGTAACCAACATGCTATGCTATCAAATATGTTGTGCTATAACATTGAAACTCTGTTAATCATGATCATTCTGAATGACACCATTTAAGAGAAGATGTTACCTCAAGAAAAGTAAAGGCATTTAGAGCATAAGAAAAAATAGTACAAACCACTATTCACAATTCATTAAAAATTAATCATTTTAATCAAAGGCACTATACAAGATCATTGTATTAACTATTGCACTATCAAGGATGACCCATTGTACCATCGGCATATACATTGTACCATATCACTGTGTAAATATCTATACCTGAGCGCATCAAACAACATCAGCAAAAAAATGACATCAGCATGTACTCACCTATGTACCACTGTCCAAAAGGACTGTCATCTATCATTTTGTACATTGTCATGTCCCATAACTGGCAGAAACTAGACAGGAACCACTATCATAACAAACATAGTAATAACTAGTAGAAACCCCTATCAAAACATTCATAGCACGAACCTTGCGGAGAAGATATTCAAGAGGCATGAACAACTTCATTTTCAACATGCGTTACTTCATTTTTTGTTAGCGTAATACATTGGTATTACATTGTTAACTACTGGTTATGGGTACTTAGGTTTGGTTTCATATAACCGTCAACTCTGATCATATAACCAACTCCCCGCATAATATATACACATGGATGTAATTTGCATTTGATATCGAATGAAGCAAGCATTTATTGTGTCATGTCCCCTTTATAGTAAAAATAAATTGGTGAAATTATTAGTCCATTTCTATTTTCCCATGGGCTAATGTAAATTAGAAGGGAAAATATTTTATTTAATATTTTAATTGTAATCCCGCTAATTAAGGATTTATTATTTTCAGGAGCAATTAAATATTAAATACTTTAATTTATTTGCACAAGTGGGGAATATGAGGTGTAATTGTAACTCCCAAGAGTGATTTTAGGAGATCTTATGACAGGTTCCTAAAAATAGTTGATTTTATGACAGCTTGTAAGAGGGGAGTTATTTCTTATTTTTAGCCAAGAATCTTGCATGGATTATGACACGTAAGCACCATTTGAGGAAATTTGTTGGAAATTAAATTATTTTAATTTATTTTCCAAGAGAGGGACGTTTGGATTTGGAGCTATTATAAATATGCAAGTATTTTCTTTCAGAAGGGCTTTTTGATCATTTTACAACCCAAATTTTTGAATTTGAGCACTTGTGCTTGGATTTTCTTCAGTGGATGGAAACCCATTGGAGTTAGAGGCTTGTGGACGAAAACCCATCAGTCTCAAGTAATCAAAGGATGAAAAACCTTTGGCTATAGAGAGTAATTCCATCCAGGGATTGCATTGGGCTTCAAAGGATTGTGCAGTTTCGGCAGTTTTACAGTATTGTGTTTGCAGGTTGTTCTGTTGCAGTTTTGGTGCTTCTAGAGGTGTTGTTTGGTGCTGCTATTGTGTTTCATGTGTGTTGCTGTATATTTTCTATTTTACATCTATTCCAGGTTCCAGAGATCATTCCTTGCACATTTGGGAGGTGTTGTGGTGATTTTGGCAGTGTTCAGTGACTTTCCCAGTGTATATTTCGGTGTAGTTTGAGTAGTTTGTTGTGGGTTTTATTTTATTTGTTGCAGAAGTTTGCTGTTATGTTTATCAGATGTATCTAAACTATTATCAGGTGTTTACAACAGAAATTTCAAATAAATTGAGTTTATGGAGTTTGCAGTGATTTTGGGTGTTATTCGGTGTTCTTAGTTTTGTGGGTTTTGCATAAAAATTGTTGTATAAACTCATATTGCTTGTTGCTATTGTAAATCAGTGTCTCAGACCTGATTACATGTTATCACATTAGAAATTCAATGCAAAACTATTTTGGAGAAGTTTCATGCTTTTGGGTGTTAGTTCTGTGTAAGACTAGCTTGCTAGTCTTGGTGAAATTGTTGTATGTTTTCGGTGAAAGTAATTAATTCATTTCAAGATCTGATTTTAAATTGAAATATTTCAGTTGGGTACATTACAGTGGTATCAAAGCTAAGATCTTGCTAGCCTGTAGGGTATAAAGCTAATTTTTATACAAAAATATGAAGACATTTCAGGAATCCATGATGGAAATGATGCAAGAATTTCAAAAATATCAGAAGAATCTATTAGCATTGATGAAGGATCCAGAAATAAAGAAAATATTTTTGAAGAAAAATCTAGCGAGTGCTGAAGAAAAACTAGAAGAGGTGATCGATACATCAAAACTAGAAAAGGTCAAGGAAGAAATGGTGAAGGTGGACCATAAAGAAAAATTAGATTTGCAAGAAATTGAAATGAAGAAAAACTTGGAGAAATCCACCATAAAATTTGAAGGTAAAAATTGTTTGGAAATAGAAGATGTTTATTTTACTTCTAATAATTGTAAATATCAGGAAAATATTGATGAAATTGAGGAGGAAAAGTCATCTATTGGTAGTTGTGAAGAGCCCAAGATGGATGGACATGTGCCAATTCATGCACTATCTTCTGAACATCCAAATGGTGAGCCATTTTTTGATTTGCATAGTAGCATTGTAGATGGGTATGCATTTGAGAAGAATATTTTGGATAGTCCTAATTCAAGGGTTTTGAATCACAAAAATGGAGTTGTTGAGGCTATCTCAATGAACTCTCTTTTAAGAAATGAGGATGAACATCTTATTTGCAGCCCAAGGTATGAAAATATTTCAAATTTGTCTCCTTCTATGTCACTACAAAATTCTTGTCATCATGGAAAGCATGCTAAAAAAGGTGATAGAATGAGGGATACAACTTGCAGTATAGGGCATGAGGACTCTTTGAGACAAGTCCAAAATTGTGTTTTCATATGGGATCCAGGTAATCTCTTGAGGATTAAAGTAGTTAGAGGCACTATTGAGTTCCCCATCTCATCTATTTGGAATGAAAGGAAGTTTATGAGGATCCATATAGGGTTTGTTGTGCTTTCTAATCACATTATGAAGGATCAATGTTCACATTTTATGGATCACTTGTGCAATCCAAGTACCACACTTGAAGAAAATATTTTGTGTAATGGTCAAATGGAGATAGGCAAATTGAGATGCTTATCATGGCAATGTGGTAAGGAAAGACGATGTCAATTTGATGTTGACAATTTTATTACTAAGCATGGCATGGTATTTTAAGAACCAAGCTTCATACAGGTTTTCTACCATTGGATGTATGGAGGAGTTTACAAGAAGGATAAGATTCGAAAAGATGGCCTCATTGTTACTAGCATCAAGAAGGTTGGAAGGTTATCATACTTGGATCATATCAACGGAACTTCAAACATGAAGGAGAATGGAATGCAAGAAGTATTTGATGAGCCGATGAAGGTAACCAACTCTTATCTTATTTTTTTTATTTCAGATTTCTCACATCCTTTTGTGGAAGGGTATGGTGTTTCAAAGGGAGTTGATTGGGCTTCATTAACGCAAAGGTGTGGCTTCATTCAAATCAAGAACATGAAGTTGACAGTTGTAGAAAATGGGTTTTCTATTTATGGTAGCAGATTCCAGTATGTTCTAGAGTTTTCTATGGGTTGTATTGAGTATTTGTGCTTAACACTTGCTGCACTATGTGTTTATGATGAGGGGTTCCAAGATGACCCTATTGAAGAATATGCACATGAAATGGACATCTTTCTAGATATAGATGTCAAATTTCAGCTTCCCAAAATTTTCAAATCAGCAACCTATGCAGGAAATATCAATTTGATCATACATGAGCATGAGAAAAATAATGTGAAGGATCACATGGTTCTATGGTTGTAGCCTAAGAGTCAAATGCAAGGAGCCATAGGATGTCACTTCCGATATGACTATGGTAATGGAGCAATCTTGAGTTCTGGTAAGAAACACAATCTACTTTATGTTATTCAATTGCTTCCAAATCCACAAAGAATGGTGTTTAGTAATATGTTCCTAGGATCACCATTAGATAGAAGATTCCAAAATGTCATAGAGCTGGAAATTGATTTTCATCAAAAAAATTTGAGGAAGAATGATGTCACATACTTGGGCCATGTCACTAGTGCTCAGGGCATACATGAGGATGCAAGGCAAGAAGAGTTTGAAGAAGTTGAAAAGGTAACTAATTCTCTACATGAAGCTAATATTCCATATTTCTCACATGGATCTACTATAGTTTGTGGTCCTACAGGAAAGAGAATCATTTGGTTTTCATTTCAAAGATTAGAAATCAAGAAACTTGATAGCATGAAGTTCAAAATTTTAGAGAAAAACCTTGCAAGGTGTGATAAGATGTTTAAAATTAGTCTTTCTTTGAAAATATTCAAATTTCAGCTTGCTCATGATAGCCATGTGATGGATTACATTGAATGGAGAATCTATTGGGTTTGGTACTATGGGAGTTTGGGGCCACAGAGAGGGGTATTTCAAGTGATGTGGGTAGATAACCTTTTCAGGATGTTTTCTTCTTGGTATCTCCTTACCATCCATGAAGGTCAAAGTTTTTTCCTCATGTTATATTTTGTTGATGATGCATTTGTGTCTAACACTTTAAATGGGTTTGTGAAGAAATTCAAGTATATGCCAATGCATGGTTCTAGGGAATACATCTTCAAACAAAATAAGTTGCTGATTTTCTTTATGGAGCTCAAAGTGCCATGGAATAAATGTTTCTACTATATGATCACCCTATTACTATATTTTGGATCCAATAGACCAACTCAAGAGGCTGAAAATGACTACTCACAAGATGAGGTAATGAATGGGTCTAATGTTATGCATTTCCTTGATATGTATCTCAGTACTGAAGGGGTGAGTGGAATATATTTTTGCAAAAGATGTAATGGATGTGGTAGAGGATGTAATGGCTGTTATAACAGTCCTAATAGCAGAAAAAATCAGACCCATAACATCACCAAATGTATCAAAAATCTTAGGTACAAGTTGCCCAATGATGGTGCTTTCCTAGCTAGAGATCCAAGACTCTATTTAGCTTGTTGTGGTAGATTGTCTTGTAAGTTTTTCAAGGTGGAAAGTATCAAGCACATCAGTAAGTCACCTACTATAGTAGAGGATGCAATAAACTTATTTTCTAATTTCATTTTGAAGTTACCTTTGGGTGATCAATTTGTGCTATTGGATGGACTCAGAGAGTGCATAGTCTTCCACCAGAATGAGCCTTTGTTTACAAATTTGAGATCCAAAGTTTGGTGGATTATTTGCTGCTATTATATGAAGATTATTGTTCTTCCTCAACTATACCATTGTTTTTCTAGAGCAAGTCCTGGAGTTGTATTTACCATCCTTCAAATTGAGGCAAAGTATGGAACAATCAGTGTTGTTTTCAGCAAGGTGTATCTTCACTTTCTGAAGGTAAAAGAAGTAATTGTTTCAAAACTATTTATTTGCTGTTATGGAGGATGCATGGACTGTTATAGTAGTCCCATACACTATAAAAATTAGATTTATATCATTGGGAGAAGTTGTAGGAGTTTCAAGTTTGTCTTATCCCATGCTAGTGCATTTGGCAAGTTTACTAAATCTTTGTGGGAATATGTGGATCAGTTGGAGTATGAGAAAGAATGCATCAAATGCTTACATATCCAAGAGCTCAGATTGCATAGATATTATTTTTTGATTTTTGGAATTGGTAGAAATGAATCTAAGTTTTCAGGTTTTCACAGTGTTCTATGCCAAGAATTGCAACATCGCACAAGTACAGGATCAAGGCTTTTTGTGCAGTATAACATAATTTGGAAGCATCATGGTTTTAATTGCTTGAGGACAAGCAATTTTGAGGAGGGGAGATTTGTCATGTCCCCTTTATAGTAAAAATAAATTGGTGAAATTATTAGTCCATTTCTATTTTCCCATGGGCTAATGTAAATCAGAAGGGAAAATATTTTATTTAATATTTTAATTGTAATCCCGCTAATTAAGGATTTATTATTTTCGGGAGCAATTAAATATTAAATACTTTAATTTATTTGCACAAGTGGGGAATATGAGGTGTAATTGTAACTCCCAAGAGTGATTTTAGGAGATCTTATGACAGGTTCCTAAAAATAGTTGATTTTATGATAGCTTGTAAGAGGGGAGTTATTTCTTATTTTTAGCCAAGAATCTTGCATGGATTATGACACGTAAGCACCATTTGAGGAAATTTGTTGGAAATTAAATTATTTTAATTTATTTTCCAAGAGAGGGACGTTTGGATTTGGAGCTATTATAAATATGCAACTATTTTCTTTCAGAAGGGCTTTTTGATCATTTTACAACCCAAATTTCTGAATTTGAGCACTTGTGCTTGGATTTTCTTCAGTGGACGGAAACCCATTGGAGTTAGAGGCTTGTGGACGAAAACCCATCAGTCTCAAGTGATTAGAGGATGAAAAACCTTTGGTTATAGAGAGTAATTCCATCCAGGGATTGCATTGGGCTTCAAAGGATTGTGCAGTTTCGGCAGTTTTACAGTATTGTGTTTGCAGGTTGTTCTATTGCAGTTTTGGTGCTTCTAGAGGTGTTGTTTGGTGCTGCTGTTGTGTTTCATGTGTGTTGCTGTATATTTTCTATTTTACATCTATTCCAGGTTCCAGAGATCATTCCTTGCACATTTGAGAGGTGTTGTGGTGATTTTGGCAGTGTTCAGTGACTTTCCCAGTGTATATTTCGGTGTAGTTTGAGTAGTTTGTTGTGGGTTTTATTTTATTTGTTGCAGAAGTTTGCTGTTATGTTTATCAGATGTATCTGACCTATTATCAGGTGTTTACAACAGAAATTTCAAATAAATTGAGTTTATAGAGTTTGCAGTGATTTTGGGTGTTATTCGGTGTTCTTAGTTTTGTGGGTTTTGCATAAAAATTGTTGTATAAACTCATATTGCTTGTTGCTATTGTAAATCAGTGTCTCAGACCTGATTACATGTTATCACATTAGAAATTCAATGCAAAATTGTTTTGGAGAAGTTTCATGCTTTTGGGTGTTAGTTCTGTGTAAGACTAGCTTGCTAGTCTTGGTGAAATTGTTGTATGTTTTCGGTGAAAGTAATTAATTCATTTCAAGATCTGATTTTAAATTGAAATATTTCAGTTGGGTACATTACATATGTTTATTATTTGGAGTTAACAATGTAATACCAATGTATTACACTAACAATCCCCCCCTTATTACATTGTTCCTACAATAGTACCAAGGGACCTCATTGAATGCTAACATACTAAAAAAAGCTAATTACATAATATGAATACATATTTTATAAAAGATCTTCTCCCAAAGAACAAATCCTAAACCAAGTGGGGCTCCATCATGTTGTCTCATCTACCCTTGGAAAGACATAACTTCAAGCTGTGTTCTTAAGCTCTTTAGTCCCAAGCTCTCAAATCACAGTCTTGAATTATTCAACAATGAACCCTAAGAGATACAACAGATCTCTCCCATTCTCTAGTGACCATGAAAGGCTATAATTCTTGAACATATACTCTTTGAAGCTCACTGAACAACAATCCATATTGAGCTTAACCTCAAATCCCAAACCTGTCTCCAAAACAAAATCTTCACAAAACATACATTCTTCAAATCCATCAGCATCAACAAAGAAAAGGAAAAAAACCAAAACCAAAAATGCTTCTCATGCAAAGCATCATCTCAAAGCGAGAAGCTAACTTGAGATGATGGAAAAACCTCCATCCTCTAATGTTGCCTACCTCCAATATGACTATGCTTACACTCTATCCATTTACTTTAGACTCTTTAATAGGACAAGCATGCAAGTCTCTCAAATTTCTATCAATGATATCATGGATGGCATCAGAACCACAAACATAATGTGTAGCCATTTTCAAATGTTAAAAAATAATGATGTCAATTTTGATCAATGATGGACTCATAGCTCCACAACCTCCTTATTTTCCTTAAAACTCCTTATACCTTCTATGTAATTACTATGATGCAAAACAAATTTCAAACGATAGATGTCTTACAAAGAAACCAAACTTCTTACAAAATCCCTTATTTATCCAATTAATAGCTCACCTTTATAATTCAGAAATATGATCTCAATCATTAAACCTTAAACTCAAATCTGTATAATCTTTTATTGTCGCTGCCTCTGTCACTTACAAGATTTCTATACCCTTTGCTCGATCAAATTTCATCCACGACTTCATGAGAACAATTAAAAATGGCTCCTGTTACAATTACTATAAGTAATTCCTTTTCAGCATATCAACTAATTGTTCTATTTGCATAGTCTTCCTCTCCTTTAAACCGTGCTCCAAGAATTGAATCTGCTTCATTATGTTGTTGAAAACACTCCTCTTCTCTTTGTGGTGCGCAGTAAGTGATTTTACAACAGTAGCGTATCAATTTCTATGCTAAGTAATCTCATAGAAAATATATTATGCATATGAAATCTCCACAAAAAATGGTAGTCTTCTAATTTCCATGCTTTCCTTATGCAGATAAAATTAGTAGAAACTCTATCTGATATGCCACTATTTAATACACATTCCACATTTTTCAAATGCTTGGCCAATTCTTCTATCTTGGCAAAGGCATTTTATATCTAAAACCTAAATAGAATGGACCATTTAATATATATACGAAAGTAGAAGCATTCACTACTGACCGGAGTCTGAATAATGTTGTGAATGAATTTGTATGCAACATTCAACTCACAGGCACAGATTGTTCTAAGGCTTCCGCATGCTTCTATGGATACTACGTACTGGGGGAGATTATGGAAAAGCTTCTGACAGATCAAGTAACTCCAAGACTACAGCATGCTCCAATTCCATCAAAACATTCTTCACACTAACTTCTCCCATCAAATGAATGCAGCAAACTGATGCCCTCATTACATTGCACAAGGTCAGTAGACACTCTAATACCAAATAATAAACAATAAATGCTTGCTTCATTCAATATTAAATGCAGATTACATCTATATATATATATATATATATATATATATATATATATATATATATATATATATATATATATATATATATATATATATATATATATATAATGTGGGGAGTTGGTTATATGATCAAAGTTGACGGTTATATGAAACCAAATCTAACTACCCATAACTGGTAGTTAACAATGTAATACCAATGTATTACGCTAACATTTTCAACATGAGCCACACTTTTCAACATTAGAAACACCACTTTCAAAGCATGAACAACCAAGAAAGTCAGCAATACACTTCACTATCAGAAGCAACCATCATTGTTAGCAATATACTTCACTGAAAGAACTAGTAATAAAGTCGTTTGGTCATATATAACATTGTTAAGCCAAGGACCACCCAAAAGAATACTTCCAAGAACACTGATAAAATAGAGCAGTATAGGTACACAAGGATGTCCTTTCACCCCTTTGAATAATTAACTAATCATGTAGCATATGCACACTAAGAGACATATTAAGCATACCAACATGAAGATCTCAAAAATTACCATGTCCTGAAGAAACAGTATTAAGCATCATCTTCAAATTATCTTGCAAGATCATACTCTTACAAATGAGAGAGCTAACCAAGTGAATGACATGAATCTATACTATACCTTGGATTATCTACACCTTGTAATGATATAGATGATCATACAAATGCGCCTCCATGAAGAAAGTGAACATTATCAACTGAAACTCATAAAATGACAGACATCAAACTTATTTTGACATGTTATGCTAACACCAACTTCTCTTTGTATAGCAACAAACCTCCAAACTCCTTGTGGATGAAAGATAAACAATAACCATCTCCCCCTGACATTAAGCTAGTTCTCATGTGAAGGATAATGTCTTTTGTGTAACATGCATGGGTTTTGGTTTCTCATCTCTTGGTTGTTTTCTTCTCCAAACTAGTATAGGATATTTATTTTCCTTTTTGTTCAAGGTATCTGCCCTTTTGTCATGTCCAGGTGAATTCACAAGATCACTTCTACAAAAATATGCTCTATGCCCAAGTTTATGACACTTAGAATAGGTGACATTATTTCCAAAAGGAGTAAAGAACTTATATCTTCTTCCTTGGTGTATTCCTAACTTTAAAGCTCTGTCCTTTCACATTAGCAGATACAAAAACTGTTTCAATTTTTTTATTCTATTCCACTTGAAGATGCTTGTCCTTCCTCATACCCTAAGTTAGTAAGATCATTATAATATTTTTGTCTATATAACATATCATCCAGTGCATTAATACTTTTCTCAAATTTCTTATATTTTTCTAACTAAATCTTATGATCTTTAAGATCTTTCTTTAAAGCAACAAACTTTTCTTCAAGTTTATGGCACTCAAAGGTTTTGGCATCAAGGGTTTTCTTAGTCTCCTCTATCTCTATTTTCAAATTTAAGATCATGTTATCTAAATCAGCTTTTAACAGGGAACTCTCTTTCAAGAAATCGAGTTCATCCTCTAACTTTTTATAGATTTCTTCTTTTTCTTTCAACTTGACTTCCTTTTCCTTTTCAATTCTTTCTCTTTTTTCAATTTGTATCTTGAGTTTTTGATTTTCTTTTTCAAGATCCCTAATCACATTTAGAGCAGATATAAGTTGTCCTTCAAAATCCACTTCACAGTCATTTTCATTTATCTCCTGTCCATCTTCATCTATAAAGAAATATCCTTCTATATTAGTAATTTCATCTACAAAATCATCAAGTTCTTTATTAGATATCTTTTCTTCTACAGGATTGTACTTGTAATCACTTATTGAATCAACTGACAAGGACTTTTCTTGAGACTAGACTACATTTGACTTGACACTGGTGTTTTTCTTTTGACTTCTATTTATTTTACCCTTACCCATCACAATACTCCATGACCAGGAAATCCTAAGGTTGGTTAGACCTACTGGACAAGGGTCTAGCTCCGATACCACTTGTTGGAGTACACAAGACACTGAGATGGGGGGGTGAATCATTGTCTTATAAAACAGACATGTTTTTAACAACACCTAATTAGCTTTTACCAACTGTGAACTTCAACCTTGAATGGTGAAAGCAAGACATTCATTTAAGAACCAGGATGAACTATCAAACCAACTTGTGAGGATGAAAAAACAAAACAACTATTTGTGAACTATGAGGAATCATTTCATCAAGACAAACAATAAAGGTAGATTATTACTTCATTGGACTGAGATAAGAATCAAAGTATTAGGTATTTGTACTATTTTACTAAGAGCATCATATAATAGTTAAATTATTAAATAATGAACAAAAAATCATGAGTAGAATAGGTCACCATAGCACGGAGATTATCCTAAATAGAAAACCCTATAGGGCATAAAAACCACTCGAAAAAATGCCTCACTCACTTATTTAATGAATCTCACTAATTATAGGCCTCACTAGCTACAAAATGCCTCATTGGTAAAGCCTCACTAGCTATAGTTGCCTCACTGGCAAAGGTCATTTATTATCTCACTAACTTGACCTTTCAATACATGCTTTAATCATAAAAAAAACAATTACAGAGGGGCACTATTTCACTAATCCTCAATCTCAGATTTAATATCAATGATAATGCATTCCCAACATTACGTCAGGTGTATACACAACCACACTCAATTCCTTTTTTTAAGCCCTTTTTATGCATTTCATAATTTGTAATAACATCTTCTGTATGTGTAGGAATAACCAATTCAGGAAGTTTTCTTAACTGTCAGAATAGTTAGGTCAAATGACCTTACGAGTTCATTTAAACACCAAAGTCAAAAGTGTTTTGTTAAAACCCTAACCAAGGTCATAAACCCAAATCTTTGTCATGATATCATATGAAAATATTGCTGACTGAAAGAACATCTAGAGATAGTTATAACTATTTTTTAAATACTTTTGAAACACCATAAACCATATTCTCTGTCAAAGAAATTTCTTTCAATTTGAAACCCTAACCGTCAATGTTATTAGTAATAACAAACAACGTGTATCATAAACATCTTATGAAAGAAGTGATGGAGAAAAGATCACATATAACTATCACAGTAAAGCATACTCAACTAGAAACACAAACTCTATACCAAAAAATCAATACCTATAACAATGAAGAGGATTGACACCCATAACTATCACATCTGCCTGTTTCAACAAGATAAAACTGAATGGAAGGTAACAATGTCACCTGGTGTCAACTAAAAAAAGACAAAGTCAAAAAGTTTACTGTCGCATGAACTAGCACTGTCGTTTGTAGAAGATTCTACCAAGCTTGTTGTTCGTTTCATGTGTTTTCATGATGAAATCTGAATTGGTCAAACCCTAGCTCGAGAGGAGCTCAAAACCAAACTTTTTACCTTGCATAATGAAAACATAATCCAAACTTTTTCCTGATATCATCATGAACCCATGCTTTCGGTGTGCCCTAGAATGGGCTGGTAATAATGAGTGGCTCCTTCGAGCCTATTACCTACCTCATGTCATTGAAACCTGTTTAGCAGGTTACTACCTCAAAACAAGCCGATATTATGCCTTTTGAATTATTTCAAAATTTAAAACAACTTTACACAAGTCCCTTCCTCAAACCCCATTCGCATGGCAAATTTAAAGTGAAGACCTTGTAACTTTACTTGGAGAACAAAGATAACTCAAATAAAAATGTCTAGGTCTTCAAACAAATTATAATGTTCTAGTAATGTGTCCACCAAATATAACATATGTCAACAACATATGAACATTAAGTATGAGATAAATGCCTTTGCCATTGAACAACATTAATCATGCTAGGAGACAATGTCACCATTATACCAAACACACAGAGCAACAACTGAATTGAATCGTGGACAATCACAGACCATATTTAGATCAACCACTGATGATGTATCCACAACACCATTACAAAAACAACACCATTACAAAACTAAGCATGGGTAAGTATATATAATACAATGTCAACATCAAGATGTGTCTTGCATCAAGGTGCCAAACATGATAGATCCCACCATATATGCCAAACAATAGAATGATAACATTCTGAGATCAAAGCTGAGATCAAAGCCAAATGAAACCAAGATGAACACAACAAGAATAAGATCAAGAGTATATGCATCATGGTATATGCATCATGTGTATGCCAACTGTATGCTCACATATGATCAAGTAACATTTCATAGAATTGAAACAAGATGCCAACTTTATGCTCATGTAGATGCCTAATAAAACTCATATCATATACACCAAACAAATGTCATCATGTTTGCCATGAATATGCAAACATGCTATGAGTATGCCAACATCAAACATGAACATGATTACCACATGTGCCAAACTAAATATGAACCCACATGATATAAACATTGATATAAACACCTCATAGTACTGTGTCAAGGACCAATCTGCCTGTTAGGAAACTATCTCAAGGAAACCATATCAACTATCAAGGAAACCACATGATATCGAGTTGTGGTTTGGACATCAAATTGTGGTTTGGACATCAGGGACAACAACTAAGGGTAAGTCAACAATAGCATGAGACATTATCAACTTGTTTCATATATATTGCATTCTCACAAAGAGCATGATGGGTAATTATGCACTCTTTCCTCCAAAAACATCAAACCCAAATGTTGTAGATATTTCCACATACACCTGATGCGATTGAAATCATTTGAAACAAGGAATCCATCAGAAAATAATACCACCACTTCTCACTAGGAATATTGATGCTCTTGACATCATTGCTAAACACACTAATCCTCTTTTATTTCAAAAATTTTATTGCTTCATAGTTTTTATCCAAGGAAATCACTCATCTTCAAATATTCAGATGAATATCTTTCTTAGAATGTACCATGAGCAACATCTTCAATAAATGATAAGCAAGTTTGTAATTCCAAACACGTGCTGATAATGTTAGTCAGTTAAGAAAATCAAAATTTAGCCAATGAGTTAGAGAGAAGGTTCTATCGGTGAACATATTAGTTAAAAGAACTTAATGAATTGTCGATTATAAGGCTATCAGCGATTTCATTAGTTAATGATCTAAATGATTTGCTGATATAAGCTCTTTGGCCAACTTTTTAAATAAAGTAATGAGAGATAACCTTCAAGCCAGTAAATCTTCCAAGTTTAGGAATGGACTAAATTGCTGATAATGACCATCGACACATCCTCTAAGTTCTGAAATAGAACAAATTGCCGATAAAGGCCATCGGGGAATCTTCTAAGTTTTGAAACGAGTAAATTCGCTGATAAGTCAGTAATAGTTGTAAATCAACGAACCGCAGTGCTAGATGTCACTCACTTATTTGCAAAAGTAAACCCTTTTGCAATGCTTCTTTTATCTTTGACTTAAGCACTTCTAGAGATTTTTTGTTCATATTCAATCAGGCTCTCAAGAATGCTTGGTAACACTATTTCAATACCTCCCTTTGCAAGTTTTAATGATAGACAAATCCAGCAGTGACATAAGCCATGATGGCATGAACAAAGTTACAGCTCCAGTACCAGCCTTTGCTTTGACAACTTTAGTTCCAAAATTTTGAATTTTAACTATTAGTGATTCAATCTCTTCTTGGGTACTTGAAAATTCTGGGGAAACACAAATTATATGACTCATTAATGTGCCTTCCATTATACCCACTATGGAAAACAAAATTTTCTTCACCATTAGAAAATGATAGGCTCAAGACTCAGTCTCTTACTAGCAAGTGGGACACCTCCTTGTGCAACGGTTACCACAAACTAAACAATCATAGACATATTTAGACCCACAATATTAGATATGCCACTCTTGTTATCACCTCTAATCACAGTGTATCAATTTTCACCAATTGTGACACCTGCATGACTAGCTTGTGGGGGCAGGGGGGAAGCTACCTTGCATTATTTTATTTATGACCATTCCATAGATTCGGTGATGGAGGAGTACCAATAGCTTCTATAGCATGCCATGCCATCATATCCAAGTCAAAGATATTCAAATCATTTGATAGACTCCTCCTGGAGTTCTCACCACCAAACATAGTTAAATTCTACCCAACAAGAGTCAAAGATTGACCTCCATATGCATTCAGAGTAGTTCCAAAGGATTTTGATACAGAATATGTTGAGGTTCTGGTATCAAAGCATTGGACTGTCATTGTATTAGGAAGGCTTTTGGCATGTGCAACTATCAGTAATAGCTCATTGCCCATCAGATCAGAGAATACCCAGCATGGAATACAATAGTGCTTGAGAAAAATCTGATATCATTTTGCCTGTCTTGGACCAAGTTAGAAATCATAGATCAAGCATCTGAATAACATCACTCATAGTTTTTGGGCACAGTTGAGTCAAGACTAGTTCTTGGCCATTCTTGTTAGCTTTTATCTTCTCCATGATTTCAGTGTTGAAACTTAATATCTCCCACCTCAAATGTGATTTGTGATTGCACACAGTGTGACTTGTAGGAGGAGTTATGATAAGCTTGGTTTTCATAATTATAACTAGAGCTCGGCTATGTGAGGGAGGTAGGAATATTGTCTTGGAGCCCCTACAAAGTTCAGTCCAAGAGCTCATAAATTACCAATTGGAATATCCATCAAGCAAAAAGTGATTCAATGTAATCCCTACTACAAATCCATTCTTGAAACTTGTAACTTGAACTGCAAGCAATGGAAGAATGGAGCCATCTAGATTGAAGGTGTCATTGAATGGGATGATGTCCTCTTTTGAAAAATTTGGCTTCACCAAATTAGTAATAGACTCATCATTCAAAGAAGCTTGGATAAAATCTACTCCTGCCCCATTTCAATTCACCATGAGAATACTCTCAACCATACACGGTCTCCCTGCCAGAGAAGTAGGCCAATGCCTCAGACATGCTTTTCTTCAAGGATAATTTATACCAGATAGATAATCAGGCAATGTACATTTGGCATCTTTGTTGCGCACAGTGGATTACAAAACACAAACACACATAGGGGTGAATTTTGTTGGCAACAGGGGGAAGCAAAGGAGGCAGACTGGCTGTCTCAAACAAATGCTACAACAAATATATGACAACAATAAAACAAATATAGAGATGAGAGAGAGAATACACAAAAGACAGTAATATATATTTTATATATATTTTCCTCTTTCAACATTACATTCAAAAACTTCATACACTTTGCAATGCAGAGCTGCTACTCTGTTTTTCTGTTTTGCCCAAAACTGGAGCTGCCTATACCTATACTGTGCTGCTACACATGCACATTCTATTCTTTGCTACCTATGTTATTCTCCTCCTTCACATTCCTTCTGTAGATTCTATTCTCTCTACTATGTTTCTTCTGCTACTACAGGTTCACTCTTCCATTCTATCTATATCTACGGTCAAACTACCTTTTCCTCTCTTTTGTCTCATGCCAGAAACTAGCGCTCAAAAACATTGAAAATTCAAACTCACCTACCTAATTAAGGCTGGCAGGCCAACAGTGCTAGGGTGCAGATTTTGGAGATCCCTAGACTGACACAGGGGCTAGCGGGATTTAATTTTCTAATGGAAGATTAATTCTTCCAACACTCCCCCTTAATCTGAAGTCAGATGTTATTCAACAATTTTCTTTCCAGAATTGATCTTTGAAGTTGTACCTATCCATTTACCTTTTTGGAGCAGATCTCCGGAGCTGTTTCTGCCATTCTATATCATCTTCAGAGTACCTCTAGAGCATCTCTAGAGCTGACTTCCTTCATCTCCAGAGTTTTGTTTTTGCATCTCCGGAGCATCTCTCGAGCTACACATACATTCCAGAGTTGAACCTTCGGAGCTCTCCAGCTGTCTTTCTGGATCTGAACCTCTGGAGCTGTCCTCCTTATAGGACTGCACACCTCTAGAGCTGTCCTCTTTCTAGGGCTGCACACCTCCAGAGCTGTCAACAATGCCTAGCCTATCCCTTAGGCATTTAAAAGAGTCTTTTGGCAATGCCTTTTTAAAAATGTCAGCGAGCTACTGCTCGAATCTGCAATACTGTAACACAATCTCTCCTCATTCTACCAACTCCCTTATGAAATGATAATGGATCTCAATATGCTTGCTTCATCCGTAGAAGATTGGATTCTTGTTCAGGGCTATTGATGAAAAATTGTCACAATGAATGGTTGTACCATCTTCTTGTTGCTCATTCAAATCTGCAAGGATCCTTCTCAACCAAATAGCCTGCCAAGCTGTTGCATTTACTGCAATATACTCAGCTTTTGCTATAGAGAAAGAGACAATGGGCTGCTTCTTGGATGCCCATGATATCACGCCTAAACCTGTGTGAAATACATAGCAGGATGTGCTCTTCTGGTCATCTACATTTCCTGCCCAATCACTATCTGTGAAACCAACCAACTTAAACTCATTAGAAACATCATACAAGATGCCATAACCCATTGTGCCATTCACATACCTCAGGATCCTCTTTCCTTCTTGCCAATGTGTGTCTTTAGGCTTCTCCATGAACCTAGAAATTAGGCTTACAGTATATATCAAATCAGGACTAGTTGTTGTTAAGTACATGAGGCTTCCAACCATGCTCTTGTAGAGGGTTGGGTTTACTTCCTTGCTGCTGTCCTCTTTACTCAACTTCAGACCTATGGCTATTGGTGTAGGGTCAGGTTTACTATTCTCCATTTTAAATCTTTTCACAATCTATTTGCATAGTTAGTTTGCGAAATAAATATGCCATGCTCTGTTTCCTTAACTTAAATGCCAAGAAAATACTTTAGCAGACCTAAGTCTGTCATCTCAAACTCATTCTTCATTACCTCTTTGAAATCAGTAATGAAAAGATCACTATTTCTAGTAAAAATTAGATCATCTACATACAAAATAGCAATCAAAATTTTACTTTCAGCTGCTTTGATGTAGAGAGTGGGCTCACTGTTGCTTTTGCTAAAGCCATTGTTTAACAAATATGAGTCAATTCTATTGTACCATGCCCTAGGAGCTTGTTTCAGCCCATAGAGTGATTTATAGAGCCTATATACCTTGTCCTCTTTCCCTGGGACTTCATAGCTAGGTGGCTACTCCACATACACTTCCTCTTTCAGCACTCCATTCAAAAAGGCTGACTTTACATCCACTTGAAACAGCTTCCACTTGTGTTGGACTATTATTGCTATGACTATCTGAACTGTTTCCAGCCTTGCAATTGGTGCATATGTCTCATCATAATCTCTTCCAGGCTGTTGTTTGTACTCTTTGACAACTAGCCTTAGCTTATGTCTTCCAATCTTTCCTTCAGCAGTAGACTTGGTCTTATAGACCCACTTAACTCTAATCACTTGTTTACCCTTGGATAAAATAGTTAGTTGCCATGTGTCATTCCTCTATATGCCATCCAATTCTTCATCCATGGCTTTACACCATTTCTCTTCTTTAATAGCTTCTTCAAAGTGGATTGGATCACGAGAAGAAAATAATACAAAATTCAAATTTTCATCATCATCAACATACCTTGTGATGCCATAAATCTCCTTCACACTCTTTGTCCTCAGTGGAATCAATGATGCGAGTGTGGGGTCCGAATTACCTCCAGAGCTACTGCTATTCTGACCTCTGGAGCTACTATTCTACTGACCTTCGGAGCTGCTGCACTGACCTCTGGAGCTATTGTTATGATGACCTCCAGAGCTATTGCACTAACCTCCAGAGCTGCAGTTCTGTCGACCTCTGGAGCTATAGATCTCTAGAGTTGTTGATCTCCAGAGCTGCCCTATTGCTGCTGTCCACCTCCGGAGCTGCTTTACTAAACACCTCCAGAGTTGTTGTCCTTCTCTAATGCACTATGATAGTTTCTCCCTGAGCTGCTGCTCTCCCTAGCTCCTCTAGAATTGCTATACTCCAGAGCTTCTTCATCGTCAAGGGTTATTGTGACTGAAATACTCGTGGTGCGATCCACCATTCCATCCCATGCTTCATTCTCAATGAATTCAACATCCCTGCTGATCACAACCTTTTTGGTGATGGGATTATTCAATCTGTAGGCTTTTGACTCTTCACAATAGCCTGTGAAGATACATTTTTCACCTCTATCGTCAAATTCCTGCCTCTTCTCTTTAGGTACAAATTCATATGCCACACACCTTAAGATTCTTAGGTGTTCAACACTCCATTTGTTGTTTGTCCATGCCTCTTATGGAATCCTATCATGAACGGCCTTTGTAGGTCACCTATTCAATAGGTAAATCGTTGTTGCTACAGCCTCACCCCAATAATCATTTGACAGTCCCTTTGCCTTTAGCATGCTTGCTGCCATCTCTGTGATGGTTCTATTTTTCCTTTTAGCTACTCCATTTTGTTGTGGAGTATACCTTGTTGTGAACTATTTATGTATACCTTCATACTTGCAGAAATTCAGAAATTGTTTGGAGATATACTCTCCTTCTCTATTTGTTCTTAGGGCCTTGATATAGCGGTCACTTTGCTTTTCAACCAATGCCTTAAACTCCTTAAACTTCTCAAAGGCTTCTGATTTATTCTTCAAGAAATAAATCTAGATTTTTTTGCTGTAGTCATCAATGAAGGTCATGAAATATACATTCCCACCTAGTGTGGGGGTCTTCATAGGGCCACATAAATCTAAATGCACCAACTCTAATGGTGCTTTTTCCCTTCTAGAATACCCTGATTGAAAGGGTTGTCTATGTTGCTTCCCTAAAATGCAGGCTTCACATTTTCCATCAGGCTCTACAATGTTAAGTAGCCCTCTAACCATGCCTTTCTTGGACAATAAACTCAAACCAGAAAAACTTAAGTACCCATACCTCAAATGCCACAATTTGGATCGGTCTTTAATGACTGTCCTGAAGGTTGTTTGTTGTCCCACTGTTGTGAGCACCAGAGATAGTGTTGGAAACTGCACCAAAGATAACACCAGAGATGGTACCAGAGACTCTATGTGTATCCTAAGACAAAACATTATGTTCCTTGTCATCTACACTGCTGCAATCACTTTCTTACTTCCTCCTTTATCAAATATTGTGCACTCTCCATTTTCCATCAGGATTCTGTAACCATTTTGGACCATCTGTCTAATGCTCACTAGGTTATGTTTTATGCCTGGGGCATAATATATATCCTAGATTGGCATTTTATCACCTTGCTTGCTTAGGACTGGAATGATGCCTCTTCCTATGACAAGAATCTTTTGACTATTCCCCATCATGATCTCAGACTTGACATTTCTGTCAATGGAGGCAAACAAATTTTCATTATCACTCATGTGGTTGCTACACCCACTATCCAAATACCAAACTTCAAGGCTGCTCTTCTCACTAAGGTTGCACACAATAAACACCTTAGATTGGTTTTTATTTTCAGCCTTGTTCTCATTTGCTACATTAGCATTTTGGCCTCCATGATCGGGTTGTTTCTTTCTACACTCACTAGCATAATGACCAAACTTATGACAGTAATAGCATTGAACATTACTTTTGTCATACCTTTGATTAGAAATGTTGTTCTTCTTCTTTTTTTGATAGCTTGGTTGTGAGCTGCTTGCCTCTTTTTGGTTGTTTGAAACTCCTCTTCTAGAGTTTCTTCTTCCTCTACCTCTTTGACCTCTACCTCTGTTATTTCTTCCTCTTCCCCTACCTCTTGCATTGGTTTGATCCTTGAAGGCTTGCTCAAGGGAAGGAGCGGATCTATTCAACTACTGCTCATGGCTTTGTAAACAGCCCATCAACTCATCCAGTGTCATCTTGGACAGATCCTTTGTCTCTTCAATGGTTATGACAATAGGGTCAAATCTAGAAGGTAAACATCTTAGGATTTTCTCAGCAATCCTTTGATCATCCATGGTTTCTCCATTTATCCTTAGTTGATTCAGCATGGTAGAAACTCTAGTTTGAAAGTCTAAAATAGACTCACTCTCCTTCATCTGAAGGGTCTCAAAATCTCTTCTAAATAGCTGGAGCTTAATTGATCTCACTTTGTCAGTTCCCTTATAGCTGTTTTGCAATATTTCCCATGCCTATTTTGAGTAGTTTAATACTGCAATGTGAGGGAAAATAGCCTCTGTCAAGGCTGTCTCAACTAGACTGAGGGCTTTTGCATCCTTCATTCTTGTTTCCTTCAACTGATTTCTTTGAGCATTTGTTAGGGTTGCATAGGCTGCTAGATCTATGATGTCTGTGAACCCATTGGTGACCAAATCCCATAGGTCATTAGCAACCAAAATAGTCTTCATCTTTTAGCCCATATGTCATAGTTTTGTCCATCAAATGTAGGTGGTTGCTGCCATCCTTTGCTGTCCCCACCTACCATGCTTCTCAAATCTGAGAAGGTTGATAATGCCTAGACAAACTAGGGCTTATAAGGAACACCCACAAAAACTTCTAACTACCCAGAAAAAAATAGGGCTCTGATACCAATTGTTGGCAACAGGGGGAAGCAAAGGAGGCAGACTAGCTATCTCAAACAAATGCTACAACAAATATATGACAGCAATAAAACAAATACAGAGAAGAGAGAGAGAATACACAAAAGACAACAATATATATTTTATATATATTTTCCTCTTTCAACATTACATTCAAAAACATCATACACTTTACAATGCAAAGCTGCTACTCTGTTTGTCTATTTTGCCCCAAATTGGAGCTGCCTATACCTATACTGTGTTGCTGCACATGCACATTTTATTCTCTGCTGCATGTGTTATTCTCCTCCTTCACATTCCTTCTGTAGATTCTATTCTCTCTACTATGTTTCTTCTGCTACTGCAGGTACACTCTTCCATTCTATATGTATCTATGGTCAAACTGGCTTTCCCTCTCTTTTGTCTCATGCAAGAAATTAGCACTCAAAAATATTTTAAATTCTAACTCACCTACATAATTAAGGCCGGTAGGCCAATGGTGCTGGGGTGCAGATTTTGGAGATCCCTACACTGACGCGGGGGCTGACAGCATTTAATTTTCTGACAGAAGATTAATTCTTCCAAGAAATTTCACTAGGGTTGTATTACATCTATTCCATGAGAAAAGTGGTGGATGACAATGACATTTTGTGATTACGGGAAATGGATGACTCAAATGTGGCAATGAGGGCAAATATATAATTCTAGAATCCCAGGTGAAGACTAGTGTCAGAACATTGGGCCAATAGAGTCGTCAATAAAACAAACATGAAAGGGAAAGGTCAAAAACCTAAGCTAAACCAAAAATGAAGCTAACATAGAAACACACACAACAAGAAAATGAAACAAACAACCTAAAACACTTAAGTACCTGGACTAGGTACGCCCAATCACACCTACTTCGGGAGACTATCGAAGCCATTAAAAGGTTCAAAAAAGTAGGTACCCATGCGAAAAAAGGGAGAATTCCATTCTAACTTCTTTGAACTTGGTTTCCATTTGGTACCTTGAACAATGACTTTGATATTTTTGGTGTGTATATCTACCAAGAATGATGGAATAGATCCAAACAACTGCTTCTCATGAAAAAATTCTAAATCAACATACAATACATCCTCATGCATTTGCAAATTACTTCTTCTTGTATTTCTCGAAGTATTACATCTTCAAACATTTGAATAGATTTTTCAGGATTTGTATCTATGGCTAGATGATGCAATACCTCCTTTATAGTAGATGGAGTAGTGAAATAAATATTTTTAACACAAGAAGGATTTTCATTTTGTACCTCGGGATGTCAGATTGGAGTATTATGAAATAAGTCCTCTTCCTAAAATTCACTTGAATGATCTCCAATAATCTCTTGCTCTTGAGACGCTTTGAATCTCTTTGATTCTTCTGGTATGGTCTTGAGTGTGCATAACAAATTGTAGGTTATATCTAAATCTACCTTCTTATCTAGCACATCCTACACAGACACTATGTTATCCATTTCATCTTTATAGTCATGTATAAAATGATTTTCATTTTTGACTTCCTTTGATCTTGCTGTGTGAAAAATTTTGTTCTCTTTTCACACATATCACTAATTCTTTCATTAGTTTTTATTTGTTTCAAAACTAATTGTCTCTATACTATTTTCCTCATCTTGTAAATGAAAAATTTCTGCTTGATTTTCTTCATTTAGTCAAACTACTTTAGGAATAGGAATGTCTTTATGATCGCAAGAAATAAAATGTGTACCATTTCCATCCCTATGTTCAATTTATTTCAAAGTTTGAAGCAAAGAAGGATGTATTTCATTGGGCTAGAATTGCATAACACCATAAAAACTTTTTAAAAAGCTAACATGCACCAGATTTTCAAGTACTTGACTATTCTGAGATACAGATGTGGAAGAAGAGAAGTCTTCGTCATCTTATCATCATTGTCCTATTTTTCTGGATACCAAACCTTTTTTTAGTATAGTCGCCAACCTCTTTTTCCAGTGAGGTATTTCTGGAGAATAAAAATGCACCAACTTTCACATTCATTTCCCTAGTAGAGTTGCCAAAGATCTATTAGTAAACAGATTTCTCACCACCTTTTCATATATGCTTTGCCTAATTTGTGGTGGCAAGTTCACCAATAGTTGAACAATTATCATGAATTATTCTCTAAAAGTTTTAGAAGGTATAACTCCCTTTTTATGATGATTTAGAGATTCTTTTGTTACACTTTTAATTAGAAAGTGGGAAATTTAATTGTACATAAAAAGAAAATCTAACTGACCACAACACAAATTGTATTGCAGGCAAGTATCCTCATCTGATGGAATGATTTTCTCCCAAACACACAAATGAAAAGAAAACCAATTAAAACTTGCCTAGTAAAGTCAATATCACTTTCACATCAAATCTCAACATACTAAGAGAGATACTCAAATGATAATATTTCAAATATAGAAGCAGGTTATCAATATCTTTAACAACCTTATGCATATATCAAGTTTCACCAATTAAAAATTCAACATATGAAGAATAAATAATTGCCAACAAAACAATCAACACACTACCAATCCTTTTTGTATTTATGAATTCAATAACATCACATACACTATCAAAATATCCCCTTTACTTCAAGAATAAAATCTAGTCTTGTCAAAGTACAATTTTTCCCTTCCCAAAAAATACTTTTCTGGAAAGAGAGAGTGGAGCCCCCACAAATGAAATTATCCTCTTTTAAAACATTTTACCCCACCCAAATAGTTTTGAAACTTCTCGTAACTTCTTTTCACTGACTCTCAATCTTGAATTATTTTTTCACTCTTCCTTTATGGGAATTTTCAAAATTATGCCCAACTACCTTTTGCACTTTACAATAATATTTAATTCTTAGAAAGAATTAATTTTCTATGACATGTAAAACTGCTCACACTTTGTAACTTAATTTATTCCAATTTACATTGGCATAACTTGATTTTTAATTAATTTGTACAATATAATAATAATATTTAATTCTTAAAAAGTATCAAAAATATATATGTTGGTTCAAAATAATTTATGAATCAATATTATATTCCCTTTAGAAGGATTAATTAACCCCTTCATGTCTTTTGAAAATTAAATCAATCAATTCCAAAAGAATTAATATGATAAGATAATCCATCTTATTGTAAATGATAGCCTTCTTTCACTTGCCCTAATTGTTTGATCCTGATTCAACTTCAATTAACTTGATAGTTACTCACAAAGTGCCATTGAAATGATCATCTGGGATTTGTCAAGATCTTCATCTTCCACAAATTCAAGATCTTTCTCTAAGCTTTTGTGCCATAATAACGTGGCAGAGATTCTTTACTGCATTGTTTGTTCTACCTGCAAAGAGGCGAGCTATCATAGCCCACTTAGAATCTTCATTGACTCAATCTACCACTAAGTTAAAACCACCATTTACAAACTCATCAGAAGGATTTATGAGTCTCTTGCACTATAAACTCATCGAAATGCAGTTAAAAGAATTTTCAATATGGAGTGCATTAAAAATTCCTCAACATTTCTTGGTGACTTGAAAACATACTAAAACTACAAACCAATTGAGCACACTATGAATATTGTAATTGAAATCATAACATCTGCAATCAAAACCTGTGCACCACCATACTGATACAAAACTGCCTAGTAGATCTACTGAAGATGAAACTAAAATACTGCACAACCATGACCTATTCTACAACTTATCCAACTGATTGACCACATTTACAAACCTCTACAACCACGATGCTTTACTGAAAAGACAAACTAAAACTGAAATCTAATGTTGCAGCTGCAACTTATTTCTGAAAAATTGAAACTAAAACTATTGACAAGAGAAATTGATAGGAATGTGCCCATTCACCAGAATAGAAAAATAACTCCCATGTCTAATGATTCTTCTGCATGTGATCCATGTTGCACTGACAAGAGACCAAACAAAATGCATGAAGAAATATAGTGTGAGGACCGCCCTTTTTACTACTGTTGTTATGACTATTTACAGTACTGTTATTGTTACTTTCATATTTGTGGGATAGCAGTTCCCGAAATTTGTCAGACTATTTAACTTTATTATGTTTTCGGAAAAACTAATTGGGTGATGTTTGGATAAGTTACTTTTCAGAAAAATGAATTAGGGATGATGGAAAATTGTAATATGATTTTTAATTATGTTAAATTGTACTAAGGCATGAGAATGCATGTGTTATTTAAGTTGCTTCGGCTATGATGAATTTATGTGGTTACTGATCTTGTAATTGAGTGTGCAGGGACTACTAATCAAACCACAGATTTCGGAGATCATTCCACACCTTGTTAATTGTTATTCCCTGTTAAGCCGATCTGGTTCCACGAAGAACCAAGATCTCTTTGTGTTTGATGTCTTGATGTAATGTGGTCTTTCATATGGTCGAGTGGGTTAGGTTACCCTCATGTAACATTATTTTTATAAGTAAGTGTTGTTAAGAGATTGAATTTGAAATTTCTATTTTTCTTTAAATTATGAGGCCCTTTTTCTTGTGCTTTACCTTGACCTGGGGTGTCTTGTATGGGTTAAAATTGACCCTGGGTTCTACCCCATGGGTCCAGGGGCCCATTTGGCATGGGTAACCCTTGAGTAACCTCCATCTAGTCAACTTAACCTTCCCCTGAAGTTAAGTGGCGAAAATTGGAGGTAGGAGGGGACATGATGGGTTGTACCAACACTCAACCCATCCCCTCTACTTTTCCCTAGATAAGAGATGCCATCCATTAGTAAAAGTTACCTCTTCTTTAGTAAGATTCCCCCATGTACTATGGGGACACCCATGTGAAGAAAGGAGAAAGAGGCATGGGTCACCTGTCTTGTTCCCATTTAACTCTTTTTTTTATTTTTCCCATGAGAAAGTGGAGTCACATGAAAGGAATAAGGAGTACCCTTGGGAATGGAGAGTGACATAAGCCACCTGGACAGAATAGTGATTTTTGGGAAGGGTGAGGAGGTGACAAGTGTCACTTCCCCATTTCTCAAAATTAGAAAGAAAGAGAATTTTGGGTTATTTATTTTCAAATTTTGGGATGAGAGGGAGTTAGTTGAATTTTGGGGAAAATCTTTCATTTTGGCCTTACCAAAAATAGAGAAGTTAGTTTGGAAGATAGAGAAGAGAGAGGGAGTTGGTGGCTAAGCTTGGAAGTGAACTCTGTGGACTCTGCAACAACTTCATTCCAGGAGGGCTTTGCAAGGTTGGTTTGAATTTTACCTTTGATTTGGTAGAACTGAAATGTGTATGAAATGTGTGTGAAATATGTGTTTAAATTTGTTTTCTGTGGGGTTCTTGTCGGGTGTTTGACAGAGCGTCTCCCACTTGGGAGAAATGCTCATCAAGTTTGGGGTAGGGGAGGAGAGATCCTCCTCGGGTGCATACCTGTTCCATCTTTTGGGATGTTGAAAGCCTTGAGGGCATGTATCTGTGACTGTATTTTTGACTTGAGAGTCATATACAGATTTCTTACAACTTGTGATCACACTTGGTTGAGACCAAGAGAAATTTATATGAGTTCATTTATCTGTCAGGGTGACACTCTGGAGTCGAGTGTATCCACTCTCCTGCCCCTTATGAAACTCACTGTAGTTGAGTTTCCGTATTGTGTAAAATAGCCACGGGTGTATGTGTGCTTTGGGATTGTTGTTGTTTCTGTTGTGAAGTGGAGTGTTTGAGTACCCAGGTGTGAGTATGGTCTCCCTAGCTCGGGGGTGACCCTCTTGCGGGTCTACGGTAGGGAGGAGAGCTAGACATGTGGTATTTTCTTCTTTGTTTGTCTTTGATACGCAGGTTTTTCTCTTGGAGCTTCTGGTTGGCTATTTATGAAGAAACAGATTATCTTCTTGTCATGAGAATTAGGCCTGGTTCATTTCATAGAGATGAAGAGAGAACACCTCTCTTGTTAATGTTGTAAATTAATGATATTCTGGGAGTGAAGAAATTCACCTCCCTGATCTTGTTATTATTGGACTTTTATTGGTTGTCATAGTTTTCAGTTGTCTACTGTTTGGGAGGAGAACGTTCATATCTGGGAAGTTGGTGTTCATGATTGAGAAGCTGTAATATGAATGTGCTTAAAATTTAAGTTGATGTTTGTAATCTTTGTTCAATAGCAATTTTTGTGTTTCAAGTATTACTGAAAAGAAAAAAGTTCGTTTTTGCAAATTAATCTGAGTTGTTTACATTTGAAAGTTTGGAATTGCTTCACTGGTTGAAATGCTATTTTTCTTTATAGTTCAATATTAAAATGGAAAAGACAGTTTTAAATATTTGAGTTATTCTCCATATTTAATGGATTCTGTTAATTTAGAAGGATTAGAGGAAATCTAGCATGTAAATACAATCTGTTTGTAAATTTACAGGTCTTATATGTTTATGAAAATGGAAATTTATACTTAAAATAAGGGGATAGCTATTTACCATTTGGTGAAATTGGCATAACAATTATATATATATATATATATATATATATATATATATATATATATATATATATATATATATATATATATATATATATATATATATATATGTTGTTATTTCTTTATAATAGGTTGATTTGGAGAAAATGCATAGAGTAGTGAATTTGAGAAATTGTAGAAATTGGAATTATTCAAGTATATAAAGAGTATTTTTTTTCTCTAAATAAATTATAAATATATATATAGAGATATATATATATTTCTCATTTTGAGTAATTATCATTTTAGAAATTAATAGAGTAACTGAAAGTAATTATAACTGTGATATATCAATATAAAAAAAAAAGGGGATATATATATATATATATATATATGAAATATATATATATATATAAATATATTATTGTTGATATATATACATATATATATATATATATATTTATATATGAATATATATAAATATATATATATATATACTTGTTAATATATTATTATTGATAATAACCAACGAATGGTGAAAGACTGTCAACATATATGCCGCGGATTAAAAAAAAAAACACAGTCGAAATTTTATATGGGCGGTGGGGAGTAAACCCCACCGCGAGTTGTTATTACATATGGTGGTGTGGAGTGGGGCGGAGCCCCACCCACACCCCACGTCGTGGGAATGTGGGTGGGGCTCCGCCCCACTCCACATCTCCCCCCCCTCCAAACCCTTATGCCTCCCGCGGATCTTGTCCGCCGCTCTGCGGCCACTGCGAAATCCGTCCGCCGCTCTGCGGCCACCGCAGGTCTTGTCCACCGCTCCGCGGCCACCACCGGCCCTACTCCTCTGTCTCTGCGGCCACCGCCGCCCATGGCCGCCGCCTGCTGTGAATCTAAAGCTATAAAGAATGTTAGGGCTTGGGCCCTAACATATGAGTGGTGTATTTGTAATATAAATACAGTTTATTTTTATATAGCTTTATATATATAGGCATATATATATACTATATATGTCTATGTATATAGCTATATAGATATATTATAATAATGATTATATATCTGTATATATATATATATATATATATATATATATATATATATATATATATATATATATATATATATAGGTATATAAGTTGTGGGAAACCAATTTGTCCATTATAGAGACATTAAAATAAATATATTATAGATATGTATATGTATATATATATATAATATGCATAGGAGTAAATCTTTGAACCAATTTATTGGGCCCTCGTTTAAAATCGTTATAAACTATGTCTCATGTATATAGAGAAAAAAAATATATATATAACAATTATATTCTCATAGTAGATGTTATTAAGTGTTGAACACAACAACCAAAGAAGATATATTACCTTGAACAGAGTTTTATAAAGTGGTGAACCACCTACATCTATTGACAACGTCATACGAATTACAATCAGTGTATGAATCGTAATTAAGAGTAATAGTAACAACAGTAATTCTAAACAAGAGAAAATAAAATTATAATGTAAAGAGAGTTTAGGAATATTCTGTGATACTCTGGAAAGAGTTTCTCGGAAGTTTCATCTGTTAACGTACTAATAATCACCCGGAAAATGAAGAGGAAAATTACACAACTCTTTGCTCAAAAGAACACTGGAAATAAACTTATGAAGCCACCACTAACAATCCATGTGGCCATATTAATCTCAACTGTAGCAAACGATCTCATATGTAAACCTATAAGAGGTTCCGAAGAAGGAAAAACTAACATTGGAAAACACAGAGGAGAAAATGCGCGACCTTTCTCACACGAGATAAGAGAACTAAGTTGACGGACCCTTCTGTCAATTGTGCTTAGGAACAAGTTGACTAAGTATTTACGAAGAGGAGGAACCTAGATCGGGGAAGATTAGGAGACCGAGTCCAGCGAAATAGTAAACCAGCCTTTGTGACCTAGATCATCCTGAAATTAGGTTTAATATCAACAATAACTGCGGTGATAACCCTGATTGACGTAAATCACGAAGAAAGGACAGGATGCACATAAAGAAAGTATAGAAAATGAAAGAGAGAGAGAGACCGAAATATAAACACACTAAATGAACTAAGAGATAGTTAAGGTAAGGGTGATAAAGATATAATCCAACTTAAGAACTTGTGGAAAGGGAAGAGAGGGCAACCAAACCGCCTTGTTGAAAATGCTAAGTCATAGGAGGAGTATGTTTCAGGGAACAAGAGAGGAGACAGACAACCGTGCCTGGCTGAAAAATGACTAAATAGGGAGATCACTAGCCGGTTTAGTCGGAACAAGGCGTCGTGGGGAGTGGTTCCTCTATCAGCGAACCACGGGCGTAAATGAGTGCAGCGTAATTCCCACTAACGCCGTAAGGCATTCTGCTACCGAACATTGCCGAGGATTCGATTTTAAGAACTTTGGTAATCTCACTCTTGCAATGACGTTAGCAGCGTTGTATAGACCCTCTTGTTGATCTATATGCTTCTGGTTGCACGCCATTGTACTTGTATTCCGCCGATGAGTATAGTGTTTCGCCATGAGAGAACACCGTTGAGCATGCGTACGCATGCGAAAGGGGTTTTTAGGACAGTGTGAGAAAAGTTTTTCATATCTCGTGTCATAACCACATGATAGATGTGGCTATGACACGTGCGATGTGTGTTGTGACCACAAGGAAAATGTGGGCATGACATATAGAATAAATAACTCCCATGTCTGATGATTCTTCTGCGTGTGATCCATGTTGCACTGACAATAGACCAAACAAAATGCATGAAGAAATATAGAAAAAACTTGTACCTCTTGACTTTCTCGCATTCTAGAAACTCTTCTTTGGCATTGAAATACACTCATGCCGATCTGCATACCACTCTTCATTCAGTGGAGGGTAGGAAGGGAATACCAAGTATGTTAAAGCTCACATTTTTTATTACATGCATAAGCATATGTTAACTTCACCTCATTGGTGATTTCTTTTGCATTATCTTCTACATGATCAAGACCAAAGATAGTACTAAAATCAGGTTTGAAAGTGATAGAACTGCCTATAACTATTCTGAATCTAATTAGAATCTCTTCTTGAATAAAGAATGGAGTATGATTTTATTCCATATGCAACTCTTCACTACTACAAATGTCTTTTGATGAATCATGGTAATGGGGCTGCAAATACATGGGAGGATCTTTCTCAAGAAGGAGAGAATATCCATCTTCAAAGCTTGCACATACCTTACTGATGCTTTCTTCATGATCATTAGAAATAGGCTATGAAAATAAGCCATGCACCCACTCAATGGTGGAATCTCTCGCATCAAGAGGCTGATATCCTTGTCAGATAACCGAGAATAAATCCTTGATTTATTCTTCATCATGCTTAATCATCTCAACACTATCTCCTATAAGATTTGAAAACTCATCACATAAATAAATATACTCACTTTTTTTAGATTCTGTAAACATTTCCTCACAACTTCTTCTTCTACATGAGGTACAGATTTTGTATCATTCCAGTACTTTTCAACATCAAAACTCTTTTGCAAGTACCTTTTAGCTTCAAAAGGAAACAAGCCATCATCATCATCAAAATATTCCTCATCCTCTTCTTCATTTGACTCTATCTCTGAGTCAAAATTTGTCATATGTGCATGATGCTTAGAATCAATTGAGTATAGTGGATAAATAGGAACAACCACTTTACTTGCATTTTGATCCTTGACACTAGAACCTTGATCACATTCTCCTTTGATATCAAAGTGACAAAAAAATTGATTTGATACTTCCATAGGTTGAAGCTTTGGCTCTAAACCCACAGAAGTTTGAAAAGCACAATTTTCAAAATAATTGGGTATCTTTTGTGCATGAGGAAAGACCTCTTCTACAAACTAATTACATTCATATAGCTTTTCATGATAACCTTGACGCATAAAACCTAGATCAGCCTAATATATGCTTTCATCTCTTAGCACATTGAGCTCATGGGTGAAGGATTGTGCAAGTTCTTTTATTACAATCATCTCCTTATGATTTATTAAATTAGTAGGGAGGGTGGGTGGAATAGGAAAAATCTGCATTTGGCTATGAATGAGAGATTGGGAGGAGATACTTGCATGAGGAATCAATGTGTGTGAAGGCAAATGGGACAATTTACCAGCTTCTATGAAGTTCATTTCAAACCTAATGGCAAGATCATAGGATTGAGGCAAGGTTTCACCTCCTAAAACCTGTATCATAACTGAAATCTTAGGATCTACAACCTTTAACTAATATAGAAATACAAAAACTGGAAGTGCCTCACATCTACTAAAAAAAGTTTTCATACCTTATCAAACGTTGCATTGAAATCATGCATGCACTCTACAAGATATCTCTTGATTCTGATGAGATTTTCAATGAGGGAACTAATATATACCTTCTCTTGGAATTGATTGTAAATGAACTCTCCAAGTTGATCCCATCTTGTGATTGAATCAAGTTGTAAAGTTTTGTACCATTCTCGTGCTTTGCCTCTGAGAGAAGATGCAAGTAATAGAAGAACCACATACTCATTGTGATATGGTGAATAGTGCACAAATTTGTAATATCTTGAATATGATTAGTAGGATGAACATAGGCATCTCCATAAAAATGGGGTAATGCTTTCAACACTTTTTTAGGAACTTAACTTTGTTTCTGACATAGAGGACCACTTGAATCCCAAGTCACAAATGCTAAGTTTCTTGTTGGAATATTGAGATGCACATAAATATTATGGGCTACCATGATCTGAAGTAGTGAAGATTTGAGATAAAATCACCAACAAAGTCTCCAGATTGAAGATTCATGCTCCTATGAGCAAATATTTTTGTGATTTTCCACCAAAATTATAAAATGTAGAACAAAGATTAATGAAACATAGATTGAAGTCTCTGATTCATGTCCCACCAGATGTACCAAAAACTATTGATAATGAAGTTTGCACCTAAACGCTACATCTACATGCAAACCTACACCAACATGGGAAATCTCGTAAACATGGGACATGGCTTGCGAAATGACCTCTGGTGCTTTAGAAGCTGGCTCTTCCTAGGATTTTTGATTAAATCATTTTTAGATTTTTAGAGAAAAGAGAAGAATGAGAACTTGAAAACAAATTCTATCTAACTTTCCCACTTTGAAAATATTTTTTGATGTATAAATTTGTGGGTTTAAGGCAACAACAATATGGAAAATTTTGAAATTGTGGGATTGCTTCTCAGAGTAACCTCTAGATTTTAAGGAAGCTAGCTCTTCCATTTTTTCAATGGGGTTTGGGAAAAGGGAAGAGAAAACAAGATTACAAATACAATGAAATAAAATCTAGCCCTATGGCGATGCGCCATATTTGAAACCAACCCAGTTGAACAGTGTCAAACCCTAATAGATTTAATTAGAAAAATTGAAGAGCAGATGCATGATCAATATCTAGTTTGATAAATAGATCTAATAGAGGCAAAGAATTAGAAAATAAGAAGCAAGAAATAGAAATACACTTTGAATTTGCATAAAAACATTGTCTCTCTTTATTTGAATGGAAAACATATTACAGACGAAAAATATCTTGCACAAAGCAAATATTACAACCCTCATAAAGATGCACTATTGAGGCAAAAATATATCTCTAATGTTGCTCTAAAAATATGTGTGTCCATCTATGAAGAACCCCTTCTTTTGACCCAGATCCATCCTTTTATAACCTAGAAGGCCAAAGAAAAATATCTTTCCAACTGCCTCCGAAAATCTCAACTAAAATCCTATGAAATCTACCCCAAAATCTAGTTTGTCTGGTAATTGAACTGGCTATAGCTAAGTCTTCCTCATGGCTGAAAATGCATCTTTGCCTCCATCTCTACCATGTGATTCTTGTAATTTACAACCTTTCAAAACATTAATAAAAATCATTTAACTGCCCTCTGATACCTCAACATGGTACATTCTCACTCATTTGGGAGTGAATTCTCCCTGCCTCTCCTCAAACACCTGCCATGTTGCCACTTGGTAGCCTCTATTTGATTTTGAACAAACCCTCTTTCCTTGCATCTTTCTCTGACCTACATGAACCGTTGATTCACTTTTGATCCTACGGTGGCTGTGCAGCATACATGAAACCCTAACTCTACATTCTTTTAACGTTTGCTCTGTGTCTGAGTTTCATTTCAATTACACTATTTTTGAGGCCGATCCTACCTTTCATTATGCTGTATTTTTTCTCTTATGCGAGGCCACACAATATGAATGACTATGTCTTATTTGATTTTATGTGACTAAGCCTCTATTTGGCTCTGTTGTGGTTTCATTTTGAAGAAGAATCATTAGATTGACTGAGCACCATGAATTTGGATGGCCACTTGCTGGAAGACTCATGCCACTCTCTTGAACATCATTCTATTTTTGTAGTGTGCTCTCCCATAGGTTGTGCCCTATTCTTCATGACTACGACTTCAATTCTATCGCTATATTGAAATATGGTGGAATGACTTCATTTTATGTTGATCCTTTATTATTGTTTTTATGAGCAACGACATGATTTTCTTTATCCTATCTAAGTTATTGAGGCAAACACTCGACTTGAGGCTATGTTGAGCGCCTTTGACTGGAAGCGCTTTCATTGCTTGGTGCCTTGTCTGATATTTGGTAATGTTACAGTATCTCCAAGAGCTATGAGTGTAACAACCCTCCCGATGACACTTGGAGAGTTGGTGGGGAAGTCATTGCTGCAAAATATCTTTGTGGATGTTGAGGTTTATAGGTGGTAGAGAGGACACTATAAAGGGAGTCAACGCCTATGTTGAGTAGGTTTTTTTTTTTTAAAGAAATGAGAGAAGCCATATATATAATTTTTTTTGGAACTCTTATCATGCTTTATTCGAGAGCTAGATAAAGAGAAGTTGGTGTATGAATTTAAGGTCGACAAAAATATCTGGGAGGGCAGCATAGAAAGGGGACTCTCTATTTTTGGGAGAAGGAACACGATTTGGAAAAGAAAAGAAAAGAGAGATGATAGAGAGAATGGAGAGAAATGAGGGGAGTAATGAAGGAAAGAGGAAATCCCTCAGGAAGCATATCAAATTGCAAGTTAGAGGTGTGCTGAAGGGGAGCACAGACAGGATAGAGGTATTTCCCTAAGTTCATGGTTTTTCCAGCACAAAGCTAGAATATGTTACAGTAATTTCATTAGGCACAAAAAGACTAAAACCTATTAGTGTCTGCAAGGAACTAAAATATGTTAGCTTCCATTTCTATTTACCATAGATAACTTGAAGCTCCATCATTGCCTTTCAAACAAAACTACCATATGGTTGTTGCTATTTCTATTAAGCACAGGAAGATCGAAACCCCATCACTATCGTAAAAACAAAAATATGTTTACTATGTTTTCATTAATCATAAAGAAACTGAAACCTCATTACTACCTATACAAAAGAGATTAAAATATGTAGTTTATGTTTTAGTAAGCAGTAGAAAACTGAAACCACTTTCCTGAATTGATTTTATATTCCTGAAATTTATTTCAATGCAAGATATTTACAGTCTCTCTCCCTGAATCGATCATATATGCCAAAGTATATTTTATTGCAATATATTTACATTCCCTCTTTCCTTGAATCTTAATCTCCAGGAAGAATGATTTCCTCTTCTTTTGATAATTGGGTTTCTCTCTTTTTTTTTCAGAAAGATCATGAGGGTTTTGTTTTTTTTATGTTTTGGGTAAAACAAGGGAGAGTCAATTTTGTTATAACAATTTTAAAATGAGTACAGCCATACAAATAAACTAGGAAGTAATAATAGAGATTGAAGAGATCTCAATCGCATGGAACGGTTGTGTTATACGTTGACTCTCTAATGAGACTATCATAGTACCTCTTCTTAATTAAAACTTAGTGGCTCAGTTTTGATCATTACGGTCATTTTTTATTAAATCTCCAGCCTTGTGGAAACCACCGTCTTTGAGTTAAAGAATGAAATGGCACTAAAATACCATAGTATCACCTACCTGTGGTTGTGCATTAAAATTGGTCACATAAACTCTATTTGGAAAGAAAATTTGTCACTCAACCAAAAGATCTAAGGGAACTATTGTCAGGGGAAAAATTAAGACTTCCTTTCTGTGAGTATTTTCAATATTTTATTTTGTTATTATCTTAAACATTCCTATTTTTGTTATGTTAAAAGTGGTAGACAATATGCAAAATAGGCTAGACTTGCAATGCCATTTTTCATTCTTTTTCTATTATATATGCATATGTGAATCATGACCAAATTGGGGTCACTAGATTTATTATACAACTGATCTAACTAGAAAAAAAGTTTTTTTCAACAAATTACACTGTCCACAAGAGTTTGGGTCTTGTAGATCATATATTTCACCTTTACTATTTTAAATTTATAACTTAGTGTTTTTAGTCATTTTGGATGCCTCGTTTAGTCAAACGAGATGACCAAGGTCTGGGCATTAGAGTGGCCGTCTGGAGTGGCTCTCTATGGGCTCGAGGCCCATAAGTGGCTGTTAGGGGAACTAGTAGTAGAGTTATAGTAACAATTGATAACTAATTTAAAACATTGGGATACAAACACTAATAAGATAATTAGACCTCATACATGGCCTTGAGCGCTTGTAAAGGCTAAGGATGAAATGAGAAGGCCTATCTATTTGCGGGGCATTGAGCCATCCATCTATAGGGCGTGGATTCGGGCATGATTGAGTCTCATCGTCTGTATGAGAGGAGCACTTGGTTCCATGTGGTGCCATCCCTTTGAGCATGCATGATGACACTCCATATGATTACACTCTAGTATTTAGGACCTTAGTAGTCATGAGTAGTACCCGACCTATGACTTGGATGAGTACACCTGTGTTATGACTTTGGTTGTATGCATTGTTCTTTGTGTCTGCTCCGTGATTGATGTGAGTGTTGGCCATCTTGTATCCCCTTGTTGTTGTCCTTCCATTTGGGCCTTGTGACTATCTCTGAGCATGGTGGGATGGTCTCTTATGAGTCCACATGGTTGGGAGGTGTTGCCACCACCATTGGGGATTGACGAATAGGTTTTGGAGCACCAATTGGAGATGATCTCTCTTTCCATTACTTCATTCAGCTATTGTAACCATTTAGTCCTTGTATCATACTTAGGACTATGTTATTGTACTTGTATCATATTCTGGAATATATCATTATAATTGTATATGCAGTTATGTAATTGAACTCTCTTAGGAAAGAAGTTGTAATCATTGCATTTAATGAGAAAAAATGTGATGTTCCTTAATTGCTTTACGGATTCCGGTGTGGGTATCGGATCCGCTTGTATTTTATGCTTACAGATTCATTTTTATATCAGATGGGATTAGGAACATTTGCTTTGGTGTTTAAAATGAATGCTATCGATCTATCATATTGGAAACCAAATCTGTGTATGTTGTCCACTTATGTCAAACAAAAAAAAATTATCTTGTTCCCTTTTAGCTCTTACCCTTTGGTTACGTAGCGGGATGTTACAATGAGACTGAACCTTGATCAAAGGCTTTGCACTAACTTCAAAACTCCACAATAGCTGACGCTTCAAACTTCAGATGATGTCGGTCCATCCATTTGATTCTAATCTCATTTTTAAGCACCTTCTATATTATCTGATCACCCCTTTAAGAATGTGGGCGGCTCATATCATAGCTATAGTTTTGGTTTCATACTGCTATGTACCCATTTTACTGAGGCTCACAGTATTATGAACTACACTCTCATTAAAGAGGTTGCCTCTTGGATGATGACATTTGCATCCTTAAAATGAATGTAGGTTTGCACTATCATTCAAACCACACCTTGTTTTCTGCATGTTAGTTTTGAAGGCCTGCGTTGGAATTCTTAAAGATATGCCTTGAACTGAGAAGTAGAAGCTTCGTTCTTTATAGGACCTGTGTTGCTTTCAATGGCCTACGCTTTGATATTTGATGCTCGATCTCTTTATAATGCAAACGCCACTGTATTCATGCACTGAGGCTTTGATCTTATGAACACTTATCTTTATCGACAATGCCAATCCCTCATATGATGTTCTCCTCAGTTTTATATGATACCTAGAGGTGGATCCTGCTACAATCGGCCGAGCTGTGTTACTCATGCAGTGAACTATTTCATTTTTAGTTGAGCGCTTCCCATTGTGTTGCATTTGTGGCTATTACTTCTTGAGGCCAAGCTTTCTTGTTGATAGTAGGGGCCGTCTGTTGTGGCGACGCTTCTTAGCTAAGATACCTTCCATATCCACTAAGACCACCACTACAAAACCTACAACGCCATCTGAAGATGAAGGGCTCTGATTTCCCTCCTTTACCAACCATGAAACCTGTGATCTTTGAACAACAAAAGTTATCGCAGATGAATTTCTCTGCACTGGAAGTCTCTTCAATCAGAAATGTATGAATGGTCCTCCAGAGTAGCTCAATACTTTTTACTGGGCTTTTATGTTTTGGTCTCTTTTCTCAGGGTTTGATCTCTTTTCTGTATTTTGCAAGCTCTCAAAAGATCACAGAATTCGAAGGTTTGGTAAAGGAGGGAAATCAAATCCCTTGGTGTATATGGTAACTTCGTATTTTTCCTTCATTTTTTGCCATGATTTCGATGTTGTTTTCAGCGCTTGGCTTTAGAGCTTTTGAATATGATAATATGCTAATTGTTGAATGTTGCATATAATAATATGCTAATTATTGAATTACCATTGTGCCAGCCCCAACTCTGCCAGATAGAATGAGCTGGAGTGGCTCAACTCAACGAGGTCAGGGCCACAGGGGATTGAACTTGTGGAAAAAATTATTTGATAGGCACGGTTGAAGTCAAATCTAGTATAACTATCTATTCATTAAAAATAGTTAAAAGTGTGTACTCTAAAAGATTTTCAATATCAGTAATATTCAATTTATCCAATAAATGATTATAATTAAAATAAATATATAATGTATTTTGTTTATATGTATGATGATTTATATTTTGTTAGAGTTATTTTTTGTTTTCTAATTTAATTCACAACTATATTTTATTAGGGTATTATCATATGAAATAAAAAAGATCAAAGTATATTCATTAAGGAAGAAGTTATTCCACGTAATTGCATTATATTTTATACATTTTATTATAAAGACTTCAAATTTAATTTCTTGCTTTTTATTCTTTATTGTTTTATAAAAATTAACTCTATAAAATAATATTTTATAAATATATTTTATTAGGTTTTAAATATATTTTATAAATTGTCCTAAAATAATATTTTATAACTATATTTGATTTATTTATGTGTCTCAATAGAGTAATTAAAAAGTGTCTGGAGAAGGATATCTCTTCGTGTGATAATATTTACCCTAAATATTTATACAGTATTTTGTTTCATTGAAATATAAGCTATCATACATGTAAGCAAAATACATTATATATGTATACTACACTTTACATAGAAACAACATTACCTCATTCATATCAAAACATATTATTGAAGAAAATAAGAAATATATTTTAATTATAATCTCTTTAAGAATATTTCTGAATTTTTTTTATTCTTACACTGCTACAAACGCATCCCTGCCTACAATGTCCCAACATTTTTGAAAGAACATGTTCTTGCTGAGATTGAAAATCTTTTGAAGTACACACTTTTAATTATTTTTAATCAATAACTAGTTATACTAGATTTGACTGTCAACCCTACCTATCAAGTAATTTTTTAGACAAATATTTAGTCTAGGGTTGGCAGGGCAGTCATTCAAAAGTTAGCACTTTCTTATATTCATAAACCCTAAGACGCCCAAAACAACATCCAAATCATGACCAAGAAAAAGGAAAAACAAGTTACCATATACTAGAAGGGATCCGATTTCCCTCCTCTACCAACCTTCTGTGAAATTTGCAGCTACAACTGCATAGATCAACCAGAAGAAAAAAAACAGATTTGCAAATTATACAGAAAAGCAAAACAGAGCATTAAACAAAAAAACAAAGCAAGAACTATTTGATACTATATTCCTTGATGTAAAAGATGTGTTAACCAATGTTACAAAAATAAAACAACCGCTGGAAAGAGATGCGGTGAAAGAGGGAGAAAAAATAGAGTTAAACTGCTGTTGAACCGTTCCTCATTTGCATGAAGGAAGGCGGTAAAAAGAGAGCAACTGATGCTCCAGTCAGCTCATTAGTTAGCTTATGTTAAAGAGAATAATTGACGGAGAAATTGACGCTAACACCCCCCTGAAGCTAATTAAGGAGACAAGAAAAAAAAGGAGGAAAGAGGGAAAACCCGGTGAGAACAAAACCCCCCCTCAAAAAAATACAATAATAGTGCATGGCAGCTACTGTGTTGCAGTGTTCTTCACCCCAAGAAGGTCTAGTAGAAAAAGGTCTAGTAGAAAATGAAACTTTTGCTCAGTGAATGTTTTCGTGAAGATGTCAGCAATCTATTCAGAAGTGGCACAGTACTGCAAGTCGATGACTCCATCATGTATCAATTCACGGATGAAGTGCATGTGGATCTCGATGTGCTTGGTTCACGGCCGCTGTATGGGATCTCTGCAAACCTTCAATGTACTCTGATTGTCACACCAAATGACAGTCGGATGATGAAAGGGGATACCAAGCTCAGTTAGGAAGTGTTGCAGCCAAATAGCTTGAATGGTAGCGTTGACTGCACCTCTATATTCAGCCTCTGTTGACGATAAAGCAATGGTAGATTGCTTCTTACTTGACCAGCTAATGGGGCCGGATCCCAAACTAAGTACATATCCTGAAGTGGACTTGTGATCAATGTTATCACCAGCCCAGTCAGAATTAGTGTAGCCAATGAGATCCAAAACACAACCTACTAAATAATGAATCCCATAGCAAATGGTTCCCTGGACATATCAAAGTATACGCTTGGCAGCCTTCCAATGGAGCTCATGCGGCTCTTGCATGTATCTAGAAACAACCCCCACTACATATGAGAGATCTAGACAAGAGTGAGTGAGATAAAGAAGACTCCCCACGAGCTGATGATAGTGTGTGCAATCAACCAATGGCATATCCTTGCCATCCTCAAGCTTCACCCTTGATAAGAAAGGTGTGGTAGCTGGCTTGCAGTCAGTCATGTGAAACCGAACCAAGAGATCTCGTGCATACTTGGATTGAGCAACTGTGATTCCTGATTGATTTTGACTGATTTCAAGGCCAAGAAAAAAATGTAGGAGACCCATGTCTATCATAGAAAATCTGTCATGCAAAACAGTTTTAATTGCAGCAATGGTTGTGGGTGAATCACATGTTATTAGTAGATCATCTACATAGAGTACTATGAGCAACAAAGAGTCAGATGCTCTCAGCATATAAACATTTGGATCAGATTTGCATCGTATGAAATTTTGAGACAAAAGATAAGAATCCATTTTAGCATACCAAGCTCTAGGTGCCTGCTTGAGGCCATAGAGTGACTTCTTGAGTCTACATACCAACGAGGAATTTTGTACATACCCTTGTGGCTGCTCCATGTAGATCTCCTCCTCGAGATCACCATGAAGAAATGCATTCTTCACATCCATGTGATGAACCTATCACCTTCTTGATGTTGCAATGGCAAGAGCTAATTGAATGGAGTCCATTTTTGCCACTGGAGAAAAAGTCTCATCATAGTCAATGCCATGAACTTGCTGAAAACCTTTAGTGACCAATTGTGCTTTGTATCTACTCACATGTCCATCTGCTGATTGCTTTGTCCTATAGACCCACTTACATCTGACAAGCTTGTGATTGGAAGGAAGTGGAACCAAATCCCAAGTTTGGTTTGCAATGAGGGAGTTGTACTCCTCATCCATGGCTGCTTCCCAAAGTGGATTCCCTGTAGCTTCTGCATAAGTCTAAGGGTCGGATGCTAGAACCACATAGGCATGCATCGGCATGATGGGCTCAGTAGCTGTGAGTGCATGAGGGACTTCATATATATCAGCTAAGCTCCTTATTTTTTGATTTTCCACAGGGGATACTGAATCATCACTGGAATCCAAATTAGGGATTGGATTTCGATCAGCACATGCATGCTCATGTTCCTCTGAATCAAATTCAAAAATATCTGAAATAAGATCAATGTGATTACATGCATCATCCTTGAGATCTGTAAGAGGAGGAAGCACAGAAGTGGTGGCATGTTGCTCTTGAGATGCTTGCATGGGACTTTCATCAAAATAGACACTTCTTTCAATGAAGAGTGTTTCTGTAGAAAGATCTAGCAATCTATAACCTTTCACACCATCTGGATATCCAACAAAGATGCATTCTTTTCTTTGAGGATCCAAAGCCTTCCTTTTATCTGTAGGAATGCAAGCCCATGAACGAGATCCAAAAATACAAAAATGTGTGACTTCTGGTTGCATACCACTCCATGCTTCAAAAGGAGTTTTTCCTGTAACAGATTTGTGAGGAGATCTATTTTGTATGTATGAAGCACAGTTGATTGCTTCAGCCCACAATTTTGAGGGAAGGGACTTAGCATCCAACATGCAACTGGCCATCTCTTTCAAAGATCGGTTCTTCCTCTCAGCTACCCCATTCTGCTGTGGAGTGTAAGGAACTGTGTTCTGCAACTGTATTCCTGCTTCATCACAAAGATGTTGGACATCATTGTTGACATACTCCCCCCCATTATCTGTGCGGAGGATCTTGATCATTTTCCCAGACTGCTTCTCTGCAAGGGCTTTGAAAATCTTAAGATTGTCAAACTCCTCAGATTTGAATTTGAGAAAATACACCCATGTGAATCTTGTGCAATCATCAATGAATGTTAGCACATATCTGGATTTGCTCATGGAAGGTTTAGGAAATGGACCCATAAGATCACTGTGAACAAGCTCTAAAGGAGAAGAGGCTCTCCATGCAATCCCTTTGGGAAACTTTTCTTGTGGATGCTTTCCAAGAGCACAACCTTCACAGACTCCATCAGAAAATTCTATGGCTGGCAAGCCTTTAACCATTCCCTATTTGTTAAGTTGCTGCATGTATCTAAAATTTAAATGACCAAATCTTTCATGCCAAATTCTACTTTCATCATTTGCATGTGTTAGAAGTAAAGTAGAATCTGATTTAGCAACAAAATTAGAAAAAAATGTATAGATGAGATTGATGATTTGCCTTACCAACAGCAATTTTGGAGTTCTCTTGCATGTCAAATATGGTCACCGCATCAGGGGTGAATTCAACTCTCCTATCGGTTCCAGTATGTGTCATTTGATACACAGAAAGAAGATTAACAGAAAGCTTTAGAATATGTAAGACATTCTCAAAACTTTCAATTCCAACCTCTACCCTTCCTATTCCAGTTGCCTCTACTGGAGAACCATCTCCCATGAGAATAGAAGAACCAGAATATGGTTTCAAAGAAGAAAGAGCATCCTTTGTGGCTGCCATGTGGTGTGAAGCTCCAGAGTCTATGATCCATGCATCTGAAGAAGAATGAATAGCAATCAATGCATGAGCATTGTCTCTTGTTTTAGGTGCTTTTTCTTCCTGCTTCTTCTTGGCACTCTCAGGGATAAGGCTACCAAGATTATGCTGTTGAAGTGTCTGAGCCATGAGATCAATGGTCTTCTTCATGCATAATGATTCTGGATGGTACCCACGGTTGCAATAGCTGCACTTTGATTGGCCCTTTTTGTCCTTCTTTTCTTTTGAGCCTGTAGATCCATCTGGAGGTTTGGGATTGCCTTCCTTTCTTGGATATGAATCCTTCTTCCCTTTGCCTTTGAATTGCTGGTTGGATTTGGAATTGTTCTTCCCACTTGTATGCACAACAAGTGCATGAGCTTTGCAATTCTTCAATGTACCCATCTTTATTAGCTTATCCTGCTCATGTACTAGAGACTCAATGAAGGTATCCAGTGTGGGCATCTTCCAAGTTGCTCCTGTTGTGAGCCTAACTGTGTGGAAAGCAGAGACAAATACTGCATATTCTGGACCCAACTTTGATAGAATAGCAACGATTAATTTACTTTCTTCCTTGGATTTGTCAATACCACATCCTTTGAGCTGAAGCAATAAAGCCTTGAACTTTGTGAAGAAATCTTGAATATTATCAAAACTCCTTGGATCTAATGAGTTGAGCTCATTTTCAAGGATATGACCCCGCATTTCATCTTGCTTTCCAAAAAGAGTCTCCAATGTATTCCAAACTTGGTTTGGAGTTGTACATGCCTCAACATGAAACAACAATTCTGGAGAGATGGATAAACACAGCAGACCAAATGCTTCATCCATGCGGTTGAAGTATTTAGATTTTTCAACTGCTGGATTGGGTTCAACCTCTGTATTCATAACTATCTGATAGAGGCCTCTACTTCTGAGCTGAAGTAGAATTTTTGGCTTCCAATCAAAATAATTGTATGGTGTGAGAATGGCAGAGGGTGAACATTCCATTTTTCAGCTCTGATCTTCTATATCTGCAAAAAAAAATATTTTACTTCTTCTTTCTGGCACCTAGGCTCTGATACCATGTGAAATTTGCAGCTACAGCTGCGTAGATCAACCAGAAGAAAAAAAACAGATTTGCAGATTATACAGAAAAGCAAAACAGAGCAGTAAACAAAAAAAATAGAGCAAGAACTATTTGATACTATATTCCTTGATGTAAAAGATGTGTTAACCAATGTTACAAAAACAAAACAACCACTGGAAAGAGATGCAGTGAAAGAGGGAGAAAAAATAGAGTTAAACTGCTGTTGAACCGTTCCTCATTTGCATGAAGGAAGGTGGTAAAAAGAGAGCAACTGATGCTCCAGTCAGCTCATTAGTTAGCTTATGTTAAAGAGAATAACTGACGGAGAAATTGACGCTAACACCTTCAACCCTGTGATCTTCGTCACTAGAAGTCTCTTCCATCAGAAAAGTACGAATGATCCTACAGCAACTCTATGTTTTTTTTCTTGGCTTTTATGTTTTGATCTCTTTTCTCAAGGTTTGACATCTTTTCTATATTTCGCAGGCTGTTGAAAGATCACGGGGTTCTAAGGTTTGGTAGAGGAGGAAATCGGATCCCTAGTGTATATGGTAACTTTGTAATTTTCATTTTTTTTTCATGATTTTGATGATGTTTTTGACCCTGGCTTTAGAGTTTTTGAATATAAGAATATGCTAATTGTTGAATGACCGGGGTGCCAGCCCCAACTCCGCCCGATTGAATGAGCTGGAGCGGCTCCACGAGGCAGCAGGGTTAACAGTCAAATCTAGTATATCTAGCTATCGATTAAAAATAGTTAAGTGTATTTCAAAAGATTTTCAATTTCAGTAATATTCAGCCCGTCGATGGAATGATTATAAGTATTTACTTTTATTTATATTTATATATATATATATATATATATATATATATATATATATATATATATATATAAAAGTATATAAATAACGTATTTTATTACAGCAATTCAATAATTTTATTAAAAAAAAACAATGTGAAAGGATTTGAGATACCGTTTTGACAGTGTTAATAATGAACTCAATAGCCGTCTCTATCAGAGCTATAGAGTGGCATTGTTGCGTTCAGTGGCTCTGGAGACGAAGTAATCCACAAAGGAAAATGGTGTTACAGAACACATTCTCCATTGCAGTGTGCTCAGAACCAAAAGCTTCACTCAGATGTCTCATCCACATTGTCCTGCTCTCATAAATTCCAACGAAAGGCTTAGTCCTTTAAAAATATATCCGCCATTTTAACCGCGAGGGACAAGCACGCAACAGAGGCCAGCAGGAGCATCCAAGCCTTGCAGATACATTGCTGCAATGGCGCACAGGAACTTAAATTTCCCTTTTGTACATACAATCCAAAGAAACAACAAACCCTTTACCAACAAAGAGCGCATGCATTTAAGAGAACAAAAAGCCAACAGTATCTTTCCCCCAGATTACTTACTGGCAGCTTATATATCGAAAGGATCCGATCCAGGTAATTAACAACCAGGTAGCCAGTCAGGGACCCAAAATTATAAAAGCAATGCACTTGCCAACATGAATATGGTGACATTCAACAAAACTATAAACCAGTCCAGTCTAATATTAGCCCAATCTACATTATAACTTGAATCAACTAAATCAAAATGGGCAGAAAGCGCCAATCTTCTAAATAGGAAAACACAGTTCAGTATGTCTACAGACCAATTTGGCTTAACAACACAGACCTCTGCACTGATAAACTAGTATATAAATCTTAAAACAAGATAAAACTGTACACCGAAATACACTCAAGTAAGTACAAATCCTGGGCACCCAAATATATATTCAATTAAGATAAAACCGAACACCCATAGAATCAACCTTCTATTGTTTTCTATAAAAATACCAATTTCGTTGCAAACCCAGAGACTTCATGGGACCAAATCAAGCAACTAAACTAAACACCTTGAGAATTCAGTTGACAGCCTCCTTGCGAGCATTAAGGTGAAGGATTCGATTCCTGAACCGCTCCAGATAGCCAAATGGGTATGTTGGGTATCGCCCTGGTTGTCCCAAGATTCGATTTAGGAACCATTTTCAAGCTCATTGGACCCACAGTCAAAGCTGGGCGCCATGGCTGCCTTGTCTCAGATTTGCCATTGCTTCTTTCTATACTCCTTCCTTCCCCTCTTGAAACAATCAAAAGACGCAATTATAAAGGCCAATGAATTCAACAGGCGTGCAGTCCTCTGTGGAGTGAGAAATCAGTCACAATCCCTTCTAGAGAATGCAAGGGGCTCTTTTCTTTTTCCTTTGTCTCTCTTTCTCCTGCTGCTGCTTGTAATAAGTGGCCCTTCTCTTTCCTTACTGCCAACTCCCGTCTCCCCTAAATCTGGCAGAAGCCTTTTGCCTGCAACAAAACTTCAAGAAACTCAATCGCTGCAGACTGTCAAAACTCCGACCGCTGGCCCCTGGTTCGATTGCATTCTTAGATACACCGTGGCCATTCCCGTCACATCCAACCCAAACCCTAACTACGCAAGCCTTCCCAATATTCAATAGTTTAAATTATTTTAAATAGCCTACCTCATGACAGGTTAGTACACGTCAATTTAAAAATGTACACACATTTACTTTGACTATATACCGCCTCTTAAAATACATATATAATGTATTTTGTTTACATGTATCTTGGAATAACTTATGCCTTGAGGAATGTACTTTGATCCCTTTTTACTTGATATGATAAAAACCTAATAAAATATAGTTATAAATTGAATTAGAAAATAAAGCTTGCTAAATGCACTTCTCCAGCACCTATTCCACCTATGTAAATTGATTAAAAAATAGGTGCCTCAAAATATGTCTCCATGTATTTTATTTTTGATATATTTTTTAAATATTGATATGCTAGTTTATAATTTTTAGGTGCATTCATTATGTTGAGAGTTAACTAACAGGCTAACTATGGCAGCAAGGGGTTGATTGTAATTATAGCTGACATGTTTTAAAAAATTAAAACTATAAAAGAATTCTTAAATAATTCTAATGTAAAATAACATAAATAAATAAAATAAAATAAAATTACTTTACCAAATAAAATAAGTCTTAAGTGATAATAGACCCACATATATTTTTAAAAACTAAAAGGATAAAATAATTTTTAAATAACTTTAAAATAAATAAACACAAAGTATATAAAATAAAATCTTTTATAAATTTTAGTTTCTATATATGATGGAGACTAAATTAGCAAATAACGAAAAAGACAAAATGCAAAGGTGGTGGAGGATCTAGCAAGCGCAAAGGAGTCGGTGAAGGCAAAACATAAGCTTTCCAACGAGGACGAAGCCAAGACAGAAGAAGTACGACAAGATTATGATTGCCAGGATGCCCTAATGGAGAAGACTCACAGATGCTCTACAATTTGGCAATAATAGGGTGGATAATAGGAAAACACTTGTCGAGAGGTAGGATAAAAGAATGGATCAAGGAGAACTAGAAATCAAGAGCATTGTGTAAGGACCTTCTCATCCGAAACCAAATAATACTAAATTTTAAATTCAAAAATACCAAGTAATAAATTTTTTTGATCAACAAATGTAGGAAATGTGAAATTTTTCTATATGCTAAATGCATGTTATAGAGATGGAACGACTTGAATTTAGTTTTCTAAAATCATCAAGTCCTAAAGGATCACCAATTTTAAACCTAGTGAAGAGGGAGTATATTACACAAGATAACCTATAAGAACAATGGATCACACATCTCGTAATTTCGTCGTTAGGCTCTACATTCACTTCTAACAACTTGCTTTCTTCCCAGTGATTATATCCTTATCATCTGCACAAAACAAACTAGACAATCTCTTGTTAACATGACTCAGAAATCACTACACAAAATCTATAAAAGAATACCCTATATCTAGGGGGACCTAAGTACTGGGGGCATCCTTTGCCGTCCAAACTGCCTACATACCCTATATCCATGGGATCAAGGCCCCCTCCTTCGGATGTGACTAATGCGGGGAATGTGAATATGTAGTTCTATTTTGCACTATGTTTGGCGTAACTGTGAGTGGGTACCTAGCCCTTTCTAGGGTTATTCCTTGCCCCAGATAGTTCTTCGTCGACTGCCACCCACTCGATGAAACAGGGATAAAAGTTAGTCCACTACCACAAACAGCTAAATGGGTGTTTGTCAGTTAGTCCTAGTGTGGCGGAATCCCTATCAGGTGTCTACCCATGAAATCTAGTTTGCTTCCTCAAGCCAAATTAGGTAATTTCATGACTAAATTCATTCACGATTCCCTACTGCTTTCTAGTCACTAAGATTCGTGAAGATGAGGTAAGAGCATATGGCAGATAGGATTTCTGATTTGAACTAGTTGCCCTATTTACAAGTCATCTCTGATTTAGACTTGCATTGCTAGTAAACCTCGCGTGCTAATCATCATACAATTATTTCAATAGACTCATCCATTCCTTTAGTTAATCTTCTTAATGCGATATTCAAGGAGATTTTCCCTTCTTGTGGATTTAACTTGACATGTCCCTTATTACTCCCCGATGATTTAGAGGGACGGTGTCTAGACGTCGTTGTTGCGGCTATGTTAGGTACGAGGTGCTTGGTTCAATGCAATGGCATTATCCGTAAACGTGACAAAGAGGTACCATAAATACCAAACACTGTGATTTGTTTGAGTTTGGATGTTTATTTAAAAGGTTTACCTATCTAGAAGCAATGAAAAACTTCCATAATAACAGTTAAAAAATGGAAATACTTCCTTAAATCAAAAAGTAGATAAAAGATTCTTGATCATAGTGAATAGAACTAGAAAAGAAATTTAATTGATTTTGTAAAATAGATTACTAGAAAGATACTTATATCAACTCATAAATGATATTCTAAAATTTAAACTAGGTCAAATAAACAATCTTTGATATCTAGTTCAACTACTAAATCAACATATACAAATTTTAATAATTCCATGTTTATTTTATCACAATTCCAAGCATTTGTACCCAATCGTTCTTAAACCAATAATACCCTGTTCGATCATTTAGTAATTCACATAATCTAAGATATGATATGATAATGTATTCACCATATACTTGATTCATGCACTTTTGATAAGACTCATAATATAAATGATATACATATCTACCCCTCATACCCTATATGTGTGATAATGCATACATACATCGTATCAATTGAGGTACAATTTCTTGACCCCGCCAAGGTTTAAGTGTGAGATCTAACATGATACCTAATCTTAATTGTAGTAAGAAAATCTGATTAGAATATTAAGGTGGACCAGGAAGCTTAGGTTGAGTATTAATAGTAGCATAATAATTCCCCACCATCGTCAAGGTAACAACTCCTCAATTATGTAAAGATTGCATCATATAAATCCCTATCTCTTTATCATATACAAGTATAATCTCAAATAACTCTCTTTATTCGTATATTTGCCATCTATATTCTTACCCTTTGCAAGTCATTTTTCTTATACTTTGTTACACACTAGTTTACCTTATGCCATTAATTCTTTTATTTTCTTATTTACCATTTATTATGTTGTCACTTGCACCTTTTATGTCATTTACATCATCATCTTGAATTAGTGCACTTTTTCATTTATATCTAATTCATAGAATTCATTCTCAACCAACTAAAATATGTACTCCAACTCTAAAATTTATAACTTTGATACATATTTGATATCCTATCTACAAGTAGTTCCTACAAAACAAAATTCATATAAATTCCAATGACATTCTAACATCTACATTAACATTAGACTACTTGATGTAATTAGTAATGATACTTGATTTTCATGTTTATACCATCTACATAGCTAGTCAAGATTCACATTAAATGTGTGGGAAAGGTTCTACATATTTCCTAATATAAGATTTTTGTTTAATATTATGATTAAAACTTGTAGGTTATTGATATCTTAATAAAATGAACTCATATATTGGTATTTGGGCCTTAAGCCTCCAAATTTAATAAGTACATAGAAATATATAAAGTTACACATTTTTCTATGGTATTATTTAGATACACAATCTATTCACTATACATATACTATTTTCATTCACACATATCACTAACCCTAATATACTCTTCCACCAACTATTTTATATTTACTCAAATACATTTTCACCTCTATTCATCTCCTTCATCCTTAATACTACACAATTTCCCTATAACTTCCTGTCACACTACTATTCTCTTATTTCATACACATTCTTTACACTTTCTTACATCTTTCTTCTATCATCTCCTCTCACATTGTTAATCTATCAACCCTAATCATTTCATTTCATCATTATATACAATCCACCTCCTTAATTTCCTCAATTTCACTCCTCACATCTTCCTATATTCTACAATACACTACTTTTCAACTCATTATATTATTATACTTCAATATTTCATTTTACCCTTCAACACCCACAATCACTCTCTATCACACTCATCCATTCATCACCACTTTAATTGTTTAATTATTTCATTAACATTGCTAGCTTAGCTTGTGTCCTCGTGCATGCAGCCATGTAGGTTTAGTGGATGAGATCTATGCATTCTTTAATCATCTTAGTTACCCTTATTGCATTACAACTGCAATTGATTGTTATGTGTGGCAAGTTGACCTTCTTCACAGTACTGGCTAATCTAAGAGTAACCTAAACTTAATCATTAAGATGCCAATTGAATTTGCATAGTTGATTTAGGTGCTTTTTAACTCTATGCAAATTTGTTGCTTGCAAACGTATTTATTATAGATGGCTAATGTTTTATTAGATATAGAGATTTAGTTGGCCATGTATTTGGTGAGTTCTTAAACACTCACCATTGTAATATAGATTATATACAGAACTATGTGACTTGTTTCCTCTGCAACTGATTTAAAAAATGAGATAAATTTTATAAATCGTTTGTTTAAGCTCAGCCTGATGGGATTTGATAAATTTAAGATTCCAATGTGAATTTACTGTCTAAACATTTTTTTTCCAATAATAGTATTTGAACACATAATAGATGCTATTTTAATTTCATAAGAAGAACTATCAACTGCGTTCAATGATTTTAGAACCCTTAGAACTATATGCTATTTTTTGCCTAGAATAGGTTATGGATGTCCTTCAAAGCATAATAGAAGGAGGGATTTTTGTCAAATATTATAGTTGGAAATATTCTAATAGACATGTATTCCAAATGTGCAAGCATAGGCAATGCATGAATCTATTTGATAGAATGATGCAAGGAAATGTGATCTCACAAAATGTCATGATAGCAGGGGCATTCAAAGTGGGTTTGCTGAATAGACCTAGAAACTTTTAAGCAAATGCAAATGGCAAGTGTTAAACCAGAATCCTCAACCTTTATCAGCATCCTCCATAGCTAAGTTCCAATAGGGAATGGACATCCATCAAACCATATGGGATAGAGGAATGGTCAAAAGTAGAGGTACGAACAAGGCGTGTGAACTGTTTGACAAAATGCCTAAAGAAATGTGGTATCATGAAATGCAATGATTGCAGGATTGCACAAAAATGGAATTGCTGAAAAAGGGCTTTAAAAACTTTCAAACAAATGAAGTTGGCAGGTGTAAAGCCAAATTCCTCAACCTTGCTAATGTACCCCCTTCCTATGCATCACTCTGAAATTGGGTATGGACAACCGTCCAAGCATAGTAAAAAAAAAAAAGAAAAAGGGATTTTTTAATATTTTTTTATCAAATATTATAGTTGGAAACACTTTGTATGACATAATCCCTCAAGAAAAGTTATCTCATGGACTGCAACAATTGGCAAGATGTACCAAATGGATACATTAAGGAAAAGGAGTCAAAACTTTGCAGATGTAAATTTAAATTTCACAATCTTCTCTGTCTGTGACTATGTGGGAGCCTAGAAACAGGGCATATACATATCACAAAGTGTAAAGGAAAGGAAAATTTCCTCAGATATCATAGTTGGGAGCACTTTGGTGGACTCAACTGCAAGATGTGGTAGTTTGACGAAATCCCTTAAAGAAACTGTAATATCCCTTGACAATTCGGACCTTAATTTGCTGATTAGAGGCTCAAGGAATATCATCAAACACTTTGTACACAACCTCTTAATTTGCTGTCTCTGTAATTTTTTAGTTTGCTTGCTTGCAATTTAAAGCTACAATGTCTAGGCAATGGTCTAAGGTGAAAATGCAATGCTTTTTGACCTTTCTAAAACAAATACTTGAACTCTATATGAAGAATGTGCACCTACAGCCAAATAGCATTTTTACAAACACTTGGCATGCAATCTTCAAGACTCCAAGTGACTGAAAATGAAATGCATGTACAACTACAACCATATGACATTATATCAAACAATTGACATGCGAACTCCCAACTCTATTAAGACTGAAACTTATGCAAATATGAAGCCACAACTAATAGGCATTTTGTCAAACACGTGCCATGCAACCTTTCAGCTTCAACTTAATATTTAATACTAAAATTCTGATTTGCATACAATTGATTACGGTGCTCAATAATCTGATTACAATGATTTGGCATTCAAAAACATTTACATCAAACGTCCATAACAATACAACATTAATGGCAGCAATTATACCTCAGACCTTTGACTGCAATTTGGCATGACAAATGCTGATGTAGATGGCATGGTACTGTAGCATGACACTATTCATGTCACTGTAGCATTTCACTAATCACAAGTACTGTAGCATTACACTATTCACGCCACTGTAGCATTTCACTATTCACAGGTACTATACCGCTACTATTCACAGCACTGTAGCAATTACTATAGCGTACTGTAGCAAACATGTAGCGATCATTGTAGCGTACTGTTCATGTCACTGTAGTGGCACTATTCACAGCACTATAGCTAAGCACAAATGAAAGGACTGAAGTATCCCTTCCAATTTGCAACCCTTCGGAGGATATTTCACCACCTCAGTTATGCTAATCTATGGGAGTTTTCATTCCCAAAGACCAAATATGCAGAAACCCTTGGCTCCACAAAACTTATCAAATGCAAATGACAATAATCGGATGCCTGGAAGCTTGCCTTGCCCCTTCCTTTATACTTTTTCAATCCCACTTCAAGAAGCTTCTAGAAAAATAATATTATTTTATTTTAGTGACTTTATGTAATAATATTTATTTAAGTCACTTTATTAAATTAATTAAATATAAGGTCACTTTATAATATTTATTTATTTAATAACCTTACAAATAATTAATTTAATTATTATCTCCCTTATTTTTCCCATCCAACTGAATCCAAGAAACCAACCATCGACCAGGTGACTGCCTCAAGAAGACCCCCTAACCATGTACATTAGCCTACGAGGGTCAGGAATAGGCTAAACCATCCGTAAACAACATCAGCTAAAAAGGGGACATTACAGAAACATTGGCTCATGTACTACAGTTATTGCAGTATACACACAAAGTGGGAGCATATCACAAAGAGGATTTTTATTAGATATAGTGATTGAAATTTGTCACAAGGTGCACAGGCTATATATATTAAATGCATCAAATAAATGTTGTCTTTTGGAAAAAAATATAACTGTTAGGGTTACGCCAGCATAGGTGCTCAGGAGCAGAGTATGAATAGTTATAAATGTATTGTGAAATAGATTTTATTAGGTGTTATAGTCACAACTATCCTGGTGAACATGTATACCAACTAAAAAGAAAATAGGGATATTGTGAATTGTTTACAATGATGGAGTTAGGAATAGAGTATGGGCATCCGTCTAGCATAACATAATAGTTGCCAAAAAAAACTTTCACAAAAAATGTTGCACAAATTCTTCTTGAATGAATTCAAATTGAAATTAAAACTTATACTTAAATTCATAAATCTAGGTTAGATAAACACTACAAACAACAAGCATGACAACAAATCATTTGAACAACAATTTCAAGGAAAAGAACAAAACTATGGAGAGAAGTGCTCTTACAGTTTTACTCCAGCACTCCAACCCAGAGATAAGTGTCTCTTCCTCAAAAATCCATCCAATTTATAGAGAAACTTGACTCATATGGAGGAAACTCCAAGTCTTGAGTCAAGTCTTCCAATTAATTGCCCTCTCTCTCTTTTGCAATTTGCCATTCAATGCTTGTGGAAAATGACTCATGTTTTCACTCAAATTTCCAATAGTCATAAATTTTTAGGAGAAAAATCTCATTTCATAAATTGGAGTCTTGACTCGAGAATGAGGGGGGGGAAGCTCCTTATTTATTGCCTATTCTAGAAGTGTCCTTACCTCATTTATTCATTTAAAATTGTTTCTTATTTTGTTCTTTTAAATGGGACTATATTTTTATTATTTAATTTAGCTAAATTTTATGTTATTTAAAAATAAAATACCTACAATTTTTAATTCTAATTCAAAACTCAAAGGTGGGTTGTGACATATTGGTGAAATTTCTACCCAGCATTTTTTGTAGTTTTCTTCCAATCACTAGAAGAAAGAGAAGAAATTCTACATGGTGGAATCTAGAAAGTTGAGGACATGCCAATATATCTACAAAAATGGCAGTAGAACTTCAATCCACTAAATCTAAGTCCTTACGATCACCCAGTCTAGATATGCTATACAATCTCCCCATAGATTATTGGTCTAAGGAATGTCTGGTCAAGATAAGTTGAACGCTAGGAACCCTAATTGACATCAATGGAGATTTATTGGAGGGGGATTCATATCTTTATGCATGAATGTAAATTGTGGTTGTAATTCCCATCCCAAAGGAAATAAGTTTATGTGTGGATGACGTTCTTTGGAGGCAATCGATGGAAGTGGAGGAAGATAAAAGATTCTACCTAAATTGTAGAAAGAGAGATCACTGCGAGTCATTTTCCAAAGAAAAAAGAGGAAAATGATGAAAATATAGGATAGGAAGGCCCACACAAATCAGAAAGCAAGTGATGTTCCTCTTGAAGCAAGGACCAAGGCGAAGACTCAGAGCCAAAAGAAGAGCATCAAGCAAGAGGTGGCAGGGCAACAGAAAGAAGCAGGGGCATAGTCCCTTGAAGTTAACTCAAAAAATACCTCCAAGGTGAGCCCAAATTAGAATCAAAAGATGGTAGGGGATTTGGTGAAGAGCCCCTCTGGCCCTTAGATAGAGAAGGCAGGTGAATTACCAAGTGACCAAGGAGTGGATTCAGAGGAAGAGATCCAGTCAGATTTTGACTGGGAATAGTCAGAAGAAGAGGAACTGGAAGTTGTGGATGTAAGGAATATTAGTCAATTAGCCCTTAGGGAATTAGGGAAAGCAAAGAATGGCAGAGGAAGGAAAAGCAACAGGTAGAAAAGGGAGGAGGTGGCTTCAGAATTAGGCTTGAAGAAGATTGTAGCCTTTATGAAAAACTCCAAGGGAGAAGAGGGCTCCCTTGGAGGTTAATGAATGTACTAACATGGAATGTCAAAGGTGTCTTGGCCCCTGAAAAAATGTGCTTGGTAAAGTAGCATACGGATATGCTGACAACAGACATCTACCTGCTACAAGAAACCAAATTAAACAAAGATGAAGGAAGTAAGTTTGTCAACTACTGTGGGAGAAAAAAATAATCTTTCAAGAAGTGTTGGGGAGGGATGGAGGTCTGGGGATCATTTGGAACCCAATCAACTTTGATATAGGTCTAATGGATTATTCCCAAAGTTGGATGATGTGTTCAGTCAGGATTTTTTGGAGAAATGAATTCTTCTACATCTTCAATGTTTATGAACCAATCAAGACAAAAGACAAATGGGAAGTTTAGAGAGATCTTCTAGAAAGAATAAAATTAGTTGAAAATGATCGCTACTTGGTAGATGGATACTTCAACGCAATCCTGGACCTCAAAGATAAGAGCAGAGAATTGAACAAAATAAATAGATGCATCACAAACTTCAGAGAATTCATTTTGGAAGCACAGATAGTAGATTGCATTACCAAGAATGGATGGTACACCTGGACCAATTAGAGACAAGGATTCACAAATATATCAAAGAGGCTAGACAAATTTTTCATAAGCTACGAATGGCAAAAGGTGAATGTATATAGTGAAGCTAGTATAGCATCAATTACGATATCAGATCACTACCCAGTCTTGCTAGAAATCAAAGCCTGTGAGAAACCACAAAGAAACTACTTTAAATTTGAAAGCATGTGGTGGAGGGAATTCAGTCTATTGGAGCTCTTGGAGAAATGGTGGAAGGAAAGTGCCCAAGTGAAAGGTACAATATCTTTTTCGTTCCTAAAAAGACTTAGTTATGTAAAGGATAAACTTAAGGTATGTAATAGAGATTCCTTGAAAAACATATTCATATAAAAAGAGAAAGTGCGGGAGGAGTTGGAAGCCCTCAATGAAAAAAGCATCAAAGATGGAATGTTTGTAGCAAATTTTGAGAAGGAAAAAGAGTTTAAGGAAAGGCATTCAGAGTTGCTTAGGAGGGAAGAGGCATTCTGGAGAGACAAAGCTTGTGAAAAATGGTTAAAGGAGGGGGATGTCAACACTGAGTATTTCCACACCTTAGTCAAGGAAAGAAGAGACCAAAATAGGATAGATAAAATCACTCTCTAGGATGGTTCGATTGTTGAAGATCGGGTGGTGGTGGAAAATGAAGCTGAAAGATATTTCAAAAACCTTTTAGGAAAGGATTATAGTTAGGTGAATGAAGGTGGCGGAAATTCTAGACCATTTCCCGAATTGCCTAGACATAGAAGACAATGAAATACTATTGAGACAGTTCATAGAAGAGATAAAGTTAGCCACCTTCCATCTCAACCTAGATAAATCCCCCAGTCTTGATGGATTCCTAATTAAATTCTTCCAAAAATGTTGGAGTTTCATGAACAAAGATATACTAAGACTGGTGGAGGACATAATAATTAACAAAAAGTTCATGAAGGATCTCAATAACACAGTTATAGCTCTAATACCAAAGAAGCCAAAGTGCAGTTCATTTGCAAACTTTAGATCCATCTTGATGTGCAACTCAATCTACAAAATCATGGCCAAGGCACTGGCGAATAGGTTAAAAGGACTCTTGGACAAGGTCATTTCACAGGAACAAAGTGGCTTCATCCTGTGCAAGGAAATCACAAATAGCATCATTCTCTCCTCAGAAGCAGTACACATGATGTCGAGTGAAAAGATCAAAGGAATGCTCATCAAACTAGATGTGAGCAAGGCGTACGACAGAGTCAGATGGGACTTCTTATGAAAGGTACTATATAGATTTGACTTTAGTAAGGATTGGATTGAAATAATGATAGCATGTTTCTCCACACCATGATTCTTAGTGCTGGTTAATGGGTTGATATGTGGATTCTTCAGAGCCATGAATGGACTTAGATAGGGAGACCCCTTGTCACCATTCCTATTTATGATAATGGTAGCAGCTATGGGACGACACATAAAAAGAGCTAGAGAGGCAAGGTTATGGCAAGGAGTAAGGGTGGCAGAAGGAATGAATCCTCTCACACATATCTAGTTTGCGGATGACACAATGCTTCTGGGGGAAGATTCATTAGGGGAGGCTTCGGTGATAAAAGAAACATTAGAGAAATACACAGTAGCTTTAGGTCAGAAGATGACTAAGGATAAATTAGAAATTATCTTCTTCAATACCAAGAAGGCACTTCAGAGGAAAATAGCTAAAATACTGGGATTTCTAATTGGCCAACTCCTTGTAACTCATCTTGGAATCCCTTTGTTCACAGGTGTCAATAGAATAGCCTAGTGGGAGGAGTTGCTTAGCAAATGTAGAAAGAAGGCCAACACATGGAAAAATAAATGGTTATCACTGGTGGGTAGAATCCTAATGATAAAGGTGGTTTTGTTAGCTATCCTAATCTATGCAATGTCTTTCTTCAAGCTTACACACAAAGCCATAGCTGACCTAGAAAGCTACATGAAGAAGTTCCTTTTGGAAGGAGCAAAGGACCATAGAAGAATTCCTCTGTTGAATTGGGATATAGCCTGTGAAGCTAAATTAGAAGGGGGAGTAGGAATAAGGCAGCTATCCAACCAAAATCTAGCCTTGGGGGTAAGCTTGGTTGGAAAATGTATAAACACCCGAAGAAGCTCTATTGCAAAGTTGTCCAAAGAAAATACCTAGACTCATTGGATTTGAGCAAAATCCTCATAGTGCCAAACTCAAGTGGCAGATCAACAGTGTAGAAATTCATTTGGGAAAGTAGACAAATTCTAAAGGATCATGTATCATGGAAAATAGGCGATGGTAGGAGCGAAAGGTTCTGGTTGGATTCATGGAATGGAGAAGCCTCTATCGAGAGCCTTCTAGGTTTCCCAAGTTGGATACCCTTGGTAGAGTAAGAACTGGGAGAATATGTGCTAGACTATGTGGAAAAAGATAGTACCAGCTCGGGAATGAACTTCAAATGGATCTCCTTCGAAGTCTCAGTGGTGCTCGAATAGATGAAAGAGGCTATAAGGGAGATCATGTAATTCAAGAAAATAATTCTCTCCCCAAACAAGATGAGATAATCTAGTGTGCAGCAAAATCAGGTGAATACACAATCAAACTAGGATACACAGTACAAATGCAAAGCCTAAGCAAAACAAATTGGCCATCCCATTTGTGCTCGAACAAATACCTTCTCCCTAAAGCTAGAGCCTCGCTGTGGATGGCTCTACACAAAAGAATCCTAACCGCGGACAGACTGGGGTCTCTAGGGTTTGAGGGACCTAGCATATGTCCCATGTGTTTTCAAAATGCAAAATCGGCTAACCACCTCATTCTAAACTACTCCTTCACATCAGAATACTAGGATTGGCTAGCAGAGGAATTGGGATGGAATGCAGGTAGATAGGAAGACCTATTGTCTTTCATGCTAAGCTAGCCAAAGCTTGGAGGAAATTTGGGTAGTTGCTCCCTCAATGGTGGCATGGCAGATGTGGAAAGAGAGGAACTGAAGGATCTTTAGTGAGCAATCTTCTTCAGTGATAGAGGTGAAAAAGAAGATCAGAGAGGGGATCTGCGAAGTGGTGAATGCCCATATAAGAAATAAAAGAAAGGGTAAGTTCACATAGTGGGACAACATAATGCAACAGAGATGGAAAGACCGAAAATGTCTTACAAGAATAGCCATGAACCTCAGGGCTCGAAGACCGGAAGCCAAATGGGCTAGGCTAGCAATAGGTAGATTGAAGATAAATTTTGATGGGGCTACCAAGGGTAACCTTGGTCCTGCAGGGGTAGGATGTGTAATTCGAAACAAGGAAAACTAATTTGGTCACTAACTTGGAAAATGGGGGAGGCCACCAACAATGAGGCCAAACTACAAGCACTGGCTAGGGGTTTATGGTATTGCAGAGATAAAGGGATCCAAAATTTAGATATTAAGGGGCATTCGTTAATCACCATCAATATAGCTAGTAATAGAAAAGTACAGAATTGGAAACTAAGGTGGTGGGTGGAGTTCATCTAGGATAGCCTTGACAATTTGGAGAACTGGACAATTTTGTACATATATAGAGAGGCCAATGGGGTGACCGATCTCCTTGCAAATCGAGGGGTTGAGCTGGCATCAGGGGAGGAATACTTTATTGAAGGGCAGTGTTACAAAGATCTAAAAAGGATGCTAATCAAGGACAATAGGGATTCTGGAATAACATAAGTATAGTCCTTGGTATGATCTCCTAGAAGAATCAATGGGAAGCATGACATTCTTTAAGAAAGGAAATCCTAGAGGAGATAGGAAGGACTATCCCCAGTCTGGTTCAATGAGGAAAGAGTCAATCAAGAGCTCCTTTTCCAAAAGCAAGGCTGGTTCAGATAGGAAAAAAGCCACATAAAATCTATACTTTCAGATAGTGAAAGTAAGTCACGAGGATAACAATCGAGAGAAACAACCTATTTTGAGAGAATGGCCAGAAGTCTCCCACATCAATGGCCGATAGAAAACACTTCAGAGTTCACTGCAAGTGCCTAAAGGAGTCAATGGACCAACAAGTCCATCGCTTATTCACAATAGAGGAGGAGGGGCTTCTTAATACAATGAAAAAGATCATTGGGATAAGGGAAGCGAAGGGCATCCATATCCATGATGGTGTCCTTCTAGAGAGCTTCTACATGACTATCGCCCAAGCCACTGGGTCTCTTACAAGGGCTTCAAGATTCACAAGGTTTTTGTTCAAAGAGGAGATTAGGAATGATGTTATTATGGCTGGAAAGCACACCAATCCAACTCCAAAAAAAGGTTTTATTTGTGGAGTCTTCAACGCGGAGGCTGTCAAGAAGCCAAAAATTGAAGAAGCCCTCAAGATCTTTAGAGAGGGTCTAGATAACTACAATATGATGGCTTTCACAAGTTTTTTAAACCTATATGACCATTTGTTCTTAGCAGACTAGTTGGAACATATTAACTCTCTCGTGGATGGGATAAACACCATCTCAGAGGATATGTAACTTTTGATATTTTGATATAAATAAAAGAGATCTACCCCCACTGGTATAATTTATCATAAAAAAATCAAATCAAATCAAATCAAACCAAATGTTCTAATACATAAAACTAGCATCCCTATCTTTAGAAAAATCTATGTGAAAGACCTTAAGAGTTCAATCTCTAGGGGCCAATTAAAAAATAGGTGCCTGGAGAATGATAACTCTCAACATCTTTTACATAGACTTTTCTAAAGATAGGTATGCTAGTTTAGCTTTATAAATTTAAAAAATATATGCCATCTCTTTTTATTTTTTATGAACACGGTCACAGTCATCCCTATAATGCCCTTGTATAATGCCTCTAGGCATAATTATTTATATGTATAGAGGAAAATAATCTTTGCTTGCGTTTAATTTAGATTAATTAAATCAAATGTATACCAACTAATATAATTAAAATAGCTATGAGGATTTTTATTTGTCCACAACCAATTAGCTAAATTTGTTTATTTTTTAAAGTACATTCCTCCAGGCCAAGCACATAAATATATTTATACCCAACAAATCAACTATTATGTTTGTCATTCCTCGAGGCCAAACACATAAATATATTTATCCACAAAAGATCAACCATTATATTTTCCCTTTGTTATTTTTTTTCATGTTACTCTTTATTTTTGTTCTTAATTAAAGTACATTCCTCTAGGCCAAACACATAAATATGTTTATGCACAATACATCAACTATTATGTTTGTGCTTTGTTGTTTTCTTATGTTTTTACTATTTATTTTTCTTCTTCTTTGCGTCCAAATGAGTTGGAGAAGAAAAATTTGAAGAGATATAAAGTTAAAATAAAAATATAAAATGTTGGTATTTGATATTATTATTATTTAATAAGTATATGTATAGAAAAAAAAAACTTTTCCTAACTTTAATCTAGGCTAATCAAATCAAATGCATATTAACTAATATAATCTTTCATGGTAGTATGATAGGTAGATAAGAGGCTTTTTTTAAAGCAATATTATCAATTTTAAGAGTTTTTGAGGAGAAAGGTAATTCTTTTAAGTTAATAAGAGGGGAAGATATTTTTGAGATTTTTACTAATGTGAGGAGGGAGGCTCAACAAGAAATGTGCAGGACTTATGCACAAATAAAGGCAGTAATGGACCAATGTTGTTAGTAGGTAAACTAACCTTCAACTTTAGTCTCTATAAGGCCGAGGGGTGTATTCTGTGAGGTCTCAACAACATAAATAATATCTTAAATACTATATCCTTAAACAACTATACCCAATGTTTTATGAACCTCTATAGTTTTCACTAAGTTTATGTTAACACTAGCTACATACAGACCTAAAAGACCTTTAATAAATAAATAAAACCCCACTCTTACCCTGCATCGAAGGACCTTTGTTCCAAGGTCCTTTGGACAGCTTAAAAACTAAAAGAAATCATAACTATCTACCTTTGAACGACTAAAAAATAATTAAAAAAATTGTGTTCGAAGGTCTTTGAAGCCAACTTTTAAAAATAAATTAAATAAAGTTGCATATATAAATAAGTAATTTAATTAAAACTTATTTCTCTTGAATTATATTGGCATTTTTCAATTTTGGAAGGTTTTTAAAGATAATATATAGATAGTGAAGGAGTTTTCAACTCATATTTTTCAAAGGAGGAAATGGGCAATAAAAGGACAATGTAAAATAAAGCTATGGGATCATTTTCTAGAAAAAAGGAAAAACAATTATCTCAAGAAAGGTCAAAAAGATACTAAAAAAAATGTATGTACATTTTTTCTTTTGTATAAAAATGTTTCAAAAATAATAGGTTTAGATATGTATGTTTGAAATAGTTTTCAATAGTCTAGAATTTGTTGTAGAGGAAAAATATCACTCGCACCTTATGTATCAACTCCTTCCATGACAGGCTATTCCTTAGGGCCATCTAGTGCATGTACAATAATCAAGGCCTCTCCCTACTTAGCCATGCAAGGAAATTTTAGGAGATACCGTTACATTGTGTCATGAGTACAAATAGGAACACATGGACATTGTGCACTAGGGATTACTATTATTTTTGTTATGACTACATTTTGGGAAATTGTGAGAATTGCAACAACCAACAACATGGATATGTCAGTGAATGGAATTTGATGCTACTAGTTGTTACTAACACATACGACGAAGATGAAGATGAAAGATTTGAAGACATTCCTTTGATTTCAATTGATTAAGACCGCTTTTCAAGATATATATATTTGTGCAACTCGTAGTTTAGATTTTTAATTTAAAATATACATATGTATTGATAAAATTTAGTTTTAGGGTGATCCCACAATAGTGGGATTCAATTGCACATTAAGGACACAAAATTACCCGTGCCTCCAAGAAAAAAGACTAGGTTCGATCGAACGGTGGTGTTCGATTGAACCGTAAAAAGGATTCAATCGAACCTCCTAGTTCGATCGAACACTACGTTAGCGTGGATCATGGGGATGTTTGATTGAACCCCCAAACAACATATTTTTAATTAATAAAATGGGGGGTTCAATTTAACATGGGTTCAATCAAACCCACCTGTTTAGGATTTTTTTAATAAGTGTTTTAACTATCATTTTTGACAGTTACTGCTGCCGAACTTAGAGGACAGTGAATCGAACCCCAGGAGCTCCCCACTAGCCGAACGTGGCCACCTTCTAGCTAGCTACCTTTGTATCTATCATTTTCTCCATTTCTTGTTTATTACATATGCCTTGTCTATGCTCCCACATTTTGCATATGTGTCTACCAAAGCATTTCCAACTATATTATCAACCAAAAATCCCCCTTCGATTATGCTATAATGGATGTCCATACCCCTTCCAAAGCTCCCATTTTTTCATAGGCAGGGAGGATGCTGGTGAAAGGTATCTAGTTTTACACCTTCCAATTGCATTTTCTTGAAAGTTTCTAAAGACTTTTCAACAAATCCATTTTGTGCATACCTTGCGATCATTATTGTCCACGAGACCATATTTCTTTGAGGCATTCTATCAACAATTGACGTGCCTTGTCTACACTTCCACATTTTACATACATGTCTACCAGAGCATTTCGAATTATAATATCTACCAAAAAACCCCCCTCTATTATGCTTAGATGGATGTCCATACCCATTCCAAAGTTCCCATTTTGTCACAGGCCTGCGCGAGAGTATGTTGGTGAAGGTTGTGGTTTCTAGCTTTACACCTTCCAATTACATTTTCTTGAAATTTTCTAAAGCATTTTCAACAAATCCATTTTGTGCATACCCTGTGATCATTGCCGTCCATGAGATGACATCTCTTTGAGTCATTCTATCAAACAATTCATGTGCCTTGTGTAGGCTTCCATATTTTTCATACATATCGACTAGAGCTTTTCCAACTATAATATCTGACAAAAAACCCCTTCCATTATTCTCAGATGGATGTCCATACCCTGTTCCAAAGCTCCCATTTTGTCGTAGGCAAGGAGGATGCTGGAAAAGGTTGTTGAATTTGGCTTTACACCTTCCAATTAGAAATATTAGATTTGAAATCCCTAAGAAGAATAAAACATACTTGGATAAACCCTCTAGGGGGTGTAAGATAAGTTCCTTGTTCACCAATTCATGTAAGCAAACAAAACACCCTCACATAAGTTATCTTGGTTAAATCAAAGAAAGCATGTAATAATAAATAAATACACCTCTATTCATGTGCTAATCCATTTTTCTCAAGATATTATCTCTCCATTGATACAAAGAAGGAGATACAAGACTGTTATGCATTACTAAACAAATGGTTGATTTTCCCATTGAGAAATGTGTAGTAGATTTTAGGATTCTGCCTTCACTAGTTATTACTTATTCACATGTGGAATTTTAGATATATCGTTGTTTCTATAGAGTGGTATATCCCAACAAGGGTGGAAAACTAGAACAAATAAAATGTGAGCCATCAAAAAAACCATTTGAACTCTATATAAGGCTTATTTGGAAGCCAAGCACCAATGACATATTAATGGGATCTTCTTAATATGCCCATTCCACTATTCACTTATGTACCTATTTAGAGATAGGAACCTGACTATTCTGAGAAACACAAGAGAAGAGATAACCAATACAAGGGCCTTCTACTATACTCACCACCAAGAAACATGGCAAAAACCATGAGTATCTAGTTTGAGGAAGATTGAGATGTTGAGTAACTAGCTACACAAGAATAGTCTACAATGTAAAATCCCCAACCAAAGGTCACACCAAGTACTGGACAAGGTGATGCTATGGCTACTTCACAAAATCCTCCAACGACACCAAGGCCAAATCCACCATCACCATATAATAATGTGATTATGTGTTAAGTTAAATTTGAGTCTTGAAGTTTGAAAGGAGGTAGTGCATTTATGTGTTTAGTACATTGAACTTGTAATGATTGGACTATGTAGAGGGAAGATTATAAAATATAAATTGTTGCTCTATTATTTTGGTATAGCACTTTATTTAAATTTTTATATTTTTTGGATTTGATGGGTATTTATATAATAAGCATACAAAATCTGAATCTTGATTTAAGGAATTGTAGATCTCTAGTTTGTTTTATTTAGTTCTAAGATACGATAATCGATTACTAAATGTAAACGAAAGAATGGTTTTAATTATGCATATGCCATATGAGTTGTAATTAAGTATATGGAATATTAAAGTGATATAAATTACTTGGTCTTTTAATTAGCTTGATGGCTTTCCTTAAGGTCAATTTATGACCTAGAGGAATATTTTTTTTTTTGCCAAAAGTTAACCCTATCATATATCTTGTAGTGGTCTATTTACTTAGATTTATCTTTAAGTCTTGGAAGTTTGTAATGAACCCCATCTAGTCATTTATACTTCTAATTTAAGGAGGAAATTACCTATTTAACAATATGCAGACTTTAGTGTTGTTTAGAATAACCACAAGAAAAGGGTTCTATTCCATTGTATAATTGGTTTCAGTATCTTAATATGAATATGAACTAATCATTTTTCAAAAGGCTCCACATTCTCTCTATCATTTTTCAAAAGGCTCCACATTCTCTCTAGGTTAATTAATTTTTTATGGTGTTGTACCCCTATTTTAAGTGTTACAATTGTCCCAATTACTATAGCAATTCCTGAAGATTTATTCCTCAATTACTATGTATATACTGAGTTTTTATTAAGATTATGATTGGGTTAGATTTAAGGTCAACAACTAGGCTTGTGGGAATCAATTCCAAGTGTCCTAGGGTTCACCAATAAATTTGATCTTGGGTTAATGATTGAATAGGTTGTTCAAATTCAAATGTCATGGAAAAAATATGTTTTTCCTTGGGATGGGAGAGACACCATTAATTTTTACCTTAGTTTTTTAAGGGTGAGATCATGCCATGTGTAGCAATTTTCTATGACCTTACCAAATTTTTATGGCCAAGATTAGGTGGTGGGTTTTTAAGATATAGGTCTTATGTTGTGTTATGAACATGATATCATAGTTGAGACTATTATGCTAATTAAACATGTTCATAAAAAATGTGCATGGAAATTAATAATAAAATAAATGTACTTAGCTCTAGATCTAATTTTAAATACATTGTGATAGATGACACTATGATTTTTCCTTATAACTCATGCTCAAAACTTGGTTAGATAACTAGTATATATAATAAACTCAATTTCTATAGATCTAGGTCATTTCTATGTTGCACATGGGTTTGATCTCTAACACATGGATTTGACCCTCTTCCATAGAATCGACATAACTATTGTTAGACTTAAAATTCATGTTCACCTTAGTATATGGACTTGTGTATGAAGACTAGCATTGTCAACAAATACCCTTAGGATCTTTTTATACAAGGATCTTCTACATGGTTAAACCCTTAGATATGATTTAATTATCTTTTTAAATAGCGATCAAATGTACACATAAAATAATCATGCAAAATACTTAGAATGCTGATGTTGATGTCATGATACTTTGACAACATTACATCTTTAAGAACTTAAACTCAAGTAAAATATTTAAAGTGTTGTACATTATTGTTTGGTTTGTATTCATGTATGAAGTGTAGTCTTCAAACTAATATATCTCTGGTATCATACATGACTTTCCTTTCTACTTAAAAAATAGGTTTCAAGTCTTTCCTATGGTAAACCAATGCACTAAAGCTTAGTGACAAATATTGAAGCTCTCTTGTGCATAGGGTATGATTTACTATCAGGATAGGTTGTGTCTATTCATTTCTCTTTAATCCATGTTCTTAGTGTGTAGTTCGTTATTTTATATCTTTAATTTCTGAACCTATACATGTTATAATGATTGAAAGAAATCTCTTTATCTCTCTCCCTTGGTAAGTGTGTTCACAAAGAAAGAATGTGTATGGATTAGGAATGACATAAATGTTTTATAATTGCACACATGGAGTAGAAATCTCTCTCTCTCTCTCTCTCTCTCTCTCTCTCTCTCTCTCTCTCTCTCTCTCTCTCTCTACTTTGAAAAGGAAAAGAATCATCCATGCATTTAATTAGAAATGAAATCTTCCTTCTTGAAACTATTTAATGTGTTGGAATATGATAATACTATTGGAAATGTACTTCATGTTTATTTAAAATTATAACTTCTATTACACATATATCAAGGTTAACATAGGTAAACATAACTCCTATTAAAACATATATGTATTAATATATGATGTAGTCTACACGTAAAATTGAATTGTTTGAAATAGAAAATTATGTATTTAATTATACTTAAAAAACCTTATTTATACCGAGCTATAGTTGCATTAGGATGGCCTTATTGAACCAATTCTAGATACAAGTGGATAAGTAAGCTCAACAAGTTAGAAGCAAGAAATTGTATGTTGATAGGTTCAACATGACCATCCTAAGGTAACTATAGAGGTTTATATAAGGTTAAATTGTAAGTATAATTCAATATATGTATCTAGATATTTTGAAAACAATTTAATTTTATGTGTAGACTGTATGTATCATCTACTAATCATCTCTTGATTCACACATTTAAGTCAATTGATCCAAAGCATCCTTTTCTATATTTGACTCACTAACACATGTAGAATCACATTATTAATCAAATTATATAATATCCAAAAGAAAACATTACCATATATCCATATTACCTCCCACTCAAGCTAATAAATTTTGTGGAGGCTTGACTTTTTTTATCAACTAAAACAAGTCCTTATATTTTAGCAAAAACACCTTCATTATAATTTTTCATATATATTAAAACCTTAATCATTCAATTGATCTATAAGCTTTTATGATTCTTCAATGCCTTCTACTAGTACCATCTCTTTTTCTTTATAAAGTTTCAAAATCTTACAAGAATTCTGGTTGATAAAAAATGAGATTTATGTCTTTGATAAAATGTTAAAATATTGAGTATGTAGATGACACAATCCACACGTAAAATTAAATTGTTTGAAATAGAAAATTATGTGTTGAATTATATTTACAAAACCTTATTCATACCTAGCTATAGTTGCATTAGGATGGCCTTGTTGAACCAATTCTAGATATAAGAGGATAAGCTACCTCAACAAGTCAGAAGCAAGAAATTGTATGTTGACAAGTTCAACAACATGGCCATCCTAAGGCAACTATAGAGGTCTATGTAAGGTTAAATTGTAAGTATAATTCAACATATGTATCTAGATATTTTGAAAATGATTTAATTTTATGTGTAGACTATATGTATCAACTACTAAATTAAGTCATCTCTTGATTCACACATTTAAGTCAATTGATCCAAAGCATCCTTTGCTATATTTGAGTCACTAACACATATAGAATCACATTATTAATTATATTATATAATATCTAAAAGAAAACTTTACCATATATCCATATTAGCTTCCACTCAAGATGATAAATTTTGTCGAGGCTTGACTTTTTTTATCAACGAAATGAGTCCTTATATTTTAGCAAAAACATCTTCATTATAAAATTTCATATATATTAAAAACTTAATCATTGAATTGATCTATAATCTTTTATGATTCTCCAATTCCTTCTACTAGTACCATCTCTTTTCTTTATAATGTTTCAAAATCTTACAAGAAGTCTAGTTGATAAAAAATGAGATTTATGGCTTTGATAACATGTTAAAATATTGAGTATGTATTTCAAATGTAGTATATAGTAAATGTTGATGCATAAATTTGTAGACCTAATCCAGCAACAACATGGGATGTTTCTGAGATGTGGGATTGACCCCAAAAACAACCTCCAGATTTTAGGGAATTGGCTCTTCCATTCTTTCAGTGGAGTTTGGGAAAAAGTTATAAATAAACTAGATTGCAGAAATAAATGCCTAAATCTAAGGTGATCCACTAGATTTAAAACTCAATTGCACAGTGTTAACCTTGTGAGATTTAACTGGAATCAAAGAGCAAAATGCATGATTAAACTGAGTTTGAGAAATAGAGATTTAAAGAAACAAGGAACATAGACATCCAGATATGCATAGAACAATGTTCTCATTATTTGGACAGTAACAGGTTATATAGGCAAAAATGGTTGTACAAAGTAAAATATTACATCTCATTTGAAAAGAATCTACCGCTAAGGCAAAAGAAAATCTTTGCTATTGGCTACTCTAAAATCTGATCTGTAGAATATGTGGAACTAAATATGAAGAACTCCATCCTCTCTAGAGCTAATGGATCTACCTATTTATAGCCTGAAAAACCCCAGAAAATATCTTCAATGGCCTCAACTATCTCCAACTGAAAACTTCACAAAATTTGGCATAAAAATCTAGCTCATAACTGAATCTAAAACTGAACTATTGCTCTTTTTTCCCTTCATGGCTAGAAATATATATATGGCATGAAGAAAATAAATCTCCCAGCACTATCTCTCTTCTTTACTTGCCGTAACAAAGAAATTAGGGCTATATATTATTTTTACCTCTCGTGAGATAAGAGTCACATATAAAGTTTCACTTTACCCTAGATGGACCCACCATACCACAAAATAAAACTTCATTATGTATTTGAATCTATATCTTTATAACTCACATGACTTGCAAATTTGAGAGACCTTTAATATTTTATTTATTAAAGCCTAGCTTTATGAAGGGGCCCACCAGTTATGAATGAAACTCTTATTGAAATATATATTCAACCACTTATCTTTTAATGCATTTATGAAAATGAAAAATATTTATTTTTCTCCCTTCAAGCTCAACCATGTGGTCTCTTCTAGTTTCACCTTTTGCTTATCTTTTTTCCTGCTTCTAGATGCTTCTCTCTGCATCATTCTTGAGCTTCTTTCTTTTCACCAGTAACTTCCATGTGGCACTTAAAAATCTAAGATAAGACTTATATTATTTAATAAAGCATTTATCCTTACAGAGAGGCCCATCAGATTTATTTAATAAGAGACTTTTAAAAATAAAAGACTCTTAAATGACTTCCCATGACACATTTGCATTAATTTAATGAAACAAAACATTTATTTTCCTTTCTTCAGGCTGCTCCATGTGGTGGTCTCCGGTAACTGTTGACCTGCTCTCTTTTCATTTGTAGCTAGCACATGGATCACTCCAAAGCTTTCACCTTTGCTTTCTTTTTCCCACACCATTAGATCTTTTGGTGCATCCAACAGTAGCAAATTTGCTGCATTGAAACCCTATTCTATGTTTTCCATGAGCCTCTTTTGAATGATGACCATGATATTGAAAATTTTGAAATGGTGCAAAATTTATCACCAGTTCTTGGTGACTGGCTAGGCATGTGATCCTACTCACTTCAAACTACAATATCTTTGGTTTGGTAGATCAATGTCTTATCAATGGGCATAGAGTCACATTACTCTGAAACTGAAATATTCATGAAACTAAAGACACACCTAAACTTGAAGATGCATGACTGAAACACTTTCTGTAACTAAAATTGACTAATCCTTGAATACTAATCATTAAATCTGAGATACTGAGATAGGCTAAACCACTGAGACTGGCCAGATCCTCATACACTACATCTAAGACTTATTGAAAGAAAACTAACTGAATCTGAAATTAATGCTATTGTTGTAGCTTATTCTAAAATTGATATTAAAATATAGACAATATTGAAAGTATAGGGATATGGCCATTCATTGGGGTGGCAAAGTAACTGCCATGCCTAATAATGCTTCTCCAATTTATCCACATTGTATTGATAATTGACCAGACAAAATACATGAAAAAATATAATAGAAACGTGTACCTTTTTGCCTCTTTGCTCTTCGGAGGCTCCTCCTTGGCATGAAAGCACTAGTCAGGCCAATCAACATGATGTTCTTTCTTCAAAGGAGGGTGGGAAGGGAAAATAAAACACTGAAGCTCTTTCCTTTGTTTGCATCTGAAAACTTCTATCAATAATACCCCATTAGTGACCTCTTTTGCTAGCCTTTTAATAGGATGATGACTCATGAAAGTGTCTAGGCTAGGCTTGCAAGTGACAGAATAGCCAATAAGGGTGTTGAACCTAATCAAAATTCTCTCTTGGACGAAGAAGGGTGTAGAATCTAACTCAATTTGTGACATTGTGTGTGACTCTTCATTGTGGCATATATCTCTTTGGATCTCATCATCTTGAACCTTTCTTTTTCATCTTTGGGTCTTCACCAAAAAGAAGAGAAAATCCATTTTCAAAAATTGAAAACAAATCAACACATGCTTTTACCTTTGTTTCAAAATTTTCTTTATGTTCATCTTCTACAGGCCTTGTAAAACAACCGTCCACTTGGTCAAAGATAGGGTCTCCTCCATCAAGTTGATGATAGCCTTTTTGAAAAAGTGAGAACAAATCTTCATTAGGCTATCCCTCATGTTGCATATCTCTGCTATCTTCCCCAAAATGTGAAACTTCATGACAAGAATAAAAATAGTCATTCTTGATAGACTCTGCAAAAAACTCTTTTGCAACTTTCTCCTCAAGATCAGGCACACTGTGCATCACTGTAGACCCAGTACTTTTCAACTTCAAAACCCCTTTCAAAGTACCTTTCGACTTCTAGAAGTGTCATCTCATACTCAACTTCTGAATCTTTTTCATAACTTGATAGAATCTTTGCATCACATGTTGCCACAGGTGCTTGATGTTGGTAACTAGAAAGACACACTGAATAGATAGAGACCACCTCTTGAAGTATGTTTGTTGCATTTTCATCATTGAAACCTGATTCCTCCTTGATATCAAAATGACAGAGAACCTGGTCTATGGCTTCTATCGGCTAACTTGCAACTTCAAAGCCCTGTGATGCATAATTCTGAAGATTATTGGCTCTTTTCTGGCTATATCCAGATTGCTGTTCATATGGACTCGGGGGCATAAAAATTGGATCAGTATTATACATAGCTTTATCTTTTAGGTCATTCATCTCATGGGAGAGGACTTTGATCAGTTCTTTCACCTCCATCATCTCCTCATGATTTGGCAAATCAGCAAGGAGGGTGGATGGACTAAAATTTGTATGTATCTGGCTACAAGAAAGGAGATAGGCTATTTGCATGAAGCATAAGTGGTTCTAAGGGTAGAGGAGACAACTTACTAGCCACTATGAGGTTACTTTCAGACTTAATGGCAAGATCATATGATTGGGGAAGGATTTCACCTCCCAAGGATTGTATCATCAAAGATATTTCAGGGTTTAATGATTTTAAATAATACAAGAATGCAAAGACTGGAGATGACGTGATATCAATAGAGAATTTCTTCCATACCTTGTCAACTCGTGAATTGAAATCATGTATGGGCTCCATAGGATGCCTCTTGATTGTAATTAGGTTCTGGGTGAGAGTGCCGACGTCTGTCCTTTCTCTGAACTAATTGTAGATGAGCCCTCTAATTTGATCCCATCTAGTGATTGAACCAGGCTGCAAACTTTTGTACCATTCTTTTGCTTTGCCTTTGAGTGACAATGCCAGCAACAAGAGTGCATGATTCTTAGTCATGACATTATGAATGGAGCATAAACTTGCAACATCTTGAATGTGATCTACATGACAAACATACCCATCTCCAAGAAAGTGAGGCAATGCCTTCCATGTTGTGTTAGGAACTTGACCCTACTACTGAAGAACAAGAGGACTTGAATCCCAAGTCACAAAGGGTAGATCTCTTTGAATATTTAGATGCGCATACATACTAGGGGCTACCATGATCTGCAAGAGAAAAGATTCAAGAAAGACCCGCTAATAGAGTCACCAGATGGAAGATTCATGCTCCTATGAGTATATATTATTGTGATTTACCACCAAAATCAAAAAATATAGGGCAAAGATTCACTGAAAACAAAGAGCAAACTCTTTGAATCTAGTCCCACTAGGCATGCCAAAAACTATTGATGCATAAATTTGTGGGTCTAATCCAACAACAACATGGGAGGTTTTTGAGATGTGGGATTGACCCCAGAAACAACCTCTAGATTTTAGGGAAGTTGGCTCTTCCATTCTTTTAGTGGAGTTTGGGAAAAAGTTAGAAACAAATTAGATTGCAAAAATAAATTCCTAAATCTAAGGTGATCTACCAGATTTAAAACTCAATTGCGTAGTGTTAACCTTGTGAGATTTAATTGGAATCAAAGAGGAAAATGCATAATTAAACCCAGTTTGAGAAACAGATTTTAACAAAGGTAAAAAGAAACAGAGATTTAAAGAAATGAGGAACAAAGACATCCAAATATGTATAGAAAAACATTCTCATTATTTGGAAAGTAACAAGTTACAGAGGCAAAAATGGCTGCACAAAGTAAAATATTACATCTCATTTTAAAAGCATCTACCGCTAAGGTAAAAGAAAATCTTTGCTACTGGCTGCTCTAAAATCTGATATGTAAAATATGTGGAACTCTAAATATGAAGAACTCCATCCTCTCTAGAACTAATGGATTTGCCTCTTTATAGCCTGAAAAACCCCAGAAAATATCTTCAATGGCCTCAACTGTCTCCAACTGAAAACTCTGCAAAATCTGGCTCATAACTGAATCTAAAATTGAACTGTGGCTGCAACTAAAAATGGTAACTAAACTGATTGTTCTTTTTTCCCTTCATGGCTGGAAATATATCTGTGGCATGAAGAAAATAAATCTGCCGCCACTATCTCTCTTCTTTACTTGTCATAAGAAAAAAATTAGGGCTACATATTATTTTTACCTCTTGTGAGATAAGAGTCACATACAAAGTTTCACTTTGCCCTAGATGGACCCACCATACCACAAAATAAAACTTCATTATGTATTTGAATCTGCATCTTTATAACTCCCGTTACTTGCAAATTTGAGAGACCTTTAATATTTTATTTATTAAAGCCTAGCTTTATGAAGGGGCCCACAAGTTATGAATGAAACTCTTATTAAAATATATATTCAGCCACTTCTTAGAAACTCACGTGACTTATCCTTTAATGCATTTATGAAAATGAAAAATATTTATTTTTCTCCCTTAGAGCTCAACCACGTGGTCTCTTCCAGTTTCACCTTTTTGTTCTCTTTTTTCCTACTTCTCTCCGCATCATTCTTGAGCTTCTCTCCTTTCACCAGCAGCTTCCATGTGGCACTTAAAAATTTAAAATAAGACTTATATTGTTTAATAAAGCATTTAGCCTTATGGAGGGGCCCACTACATTTATTTTACAAGAGACTTTTAAAAATAAAAGACTCTTAAAAGACTTCCTGTGAAACATTTATTTTCCTTTCTTTGGGCTGCTCCACGTGGTGGTCTTCGGTAGTAATTGAACTACTCTCTTTTCATCTGTAGCTAGTGCGTGGATCACTCTAAAGATTTCAACTTTGATTTCTTTTTCCGGCACCATTAGATCTTTTGCTACATCCAATAGTAGCAAATTTGTTACATTGAAACCCTATTCTATGTTTTCCATGAGCCTCTTTTGAGTGACGGCCATGATATTGAAATTTTTGAAATGGTGTAAAATTTACCACCAGTAAATAAATTGATTCATAAATAGCATACTCAAACAAAGGCATATAATATGTATTTTCCTTACTTTTCTTAAGGCATATAAAATTTATAAAATGTTCTTGTATTGTATATTGTGTGTATTTTGTACTACTTATTCTTTTTCTTGTTTCCTTATTTATATATAATATATTTATACACATGAGAACTATACATTTTTACATGTGCACATGAAGTATCTCTAGATGTCTAATTTTGCACATGTTTTATCCAGTTCTAAAGATCTTTGACTACATCACACATGGTAAATTATGCACCAGTTCCACTTGAGGAACTATTTGCATGAACTAATAATGAGATGATAGATTGAGAGTTTCCATAAATGATGGTACAAACATGGGAATATATAAGGACACATGTAAGTCCATAATGGAAAGCTTAGAAAAAATTAGAGATAAAATTTGAGACACAAGTGCTTATTCCCCTGATGCTATAGCTAATATTCTTTCCGACATGAGGGAAGAAGTTTGTGGTGATGTTCCCCTCTCTCATGTTCAGAGTATGGTGACCAAAGAAACCATTAAATCCCAGTGCTTTCCATACTATCAAGATAAGGTAAAGGTGAAGGGATACCAGGTAACCAGATGTGTCGATGGTGATATGGCTAGATTGATCTACCCTCGATTTCTTTCTATCTATGGTCGTTATCCAAAAAATGACCAAATTCCCTTATATTTTACACAAATAGAAATCGACCAAGATTCTAAGATAATATTGTCTCCATTGGGTATATTTAAGTTTTTTTTCTAAAGATATGTATGCTAATTATTTATTTTTATTTTCATATTTAATTAAGTATACACTTTCAATCCTAACAAAACAACTCTTAACAACTAAAATAAATTATTTACCCTAAGTATTTATAGAGTGTTTTGTTTCGTTGGCGATCATAAAGATTCAATGTCTTTTGGAGTACACATTCTTTAGCTATTTTTAATCAATAGCTAGTTATACTTGATTTGACTATCAACCCTACTTATCAAGTAAATATTTTCAGCAAGTTCAATCTCTCATGGCTTTGGCACCCAAAGCATCATTGAAATCATCACCAAAAAAAATGAAAAAAACAAGTTACCGTATACATGAAGGATCTAATTTCCCTCCTTTACCAAACCTTGAACCCTATGATATTTCAACAAAAAAAGTTATCGCAGATGAATTTCTAAACCATAAGTCTCTTCCATCACAAACATATGAATGGTCCTAGAAAGCAGCTCTATCTTTTTTTCTTGACCTTAATGTTTTGGTCTCTTTTCTAATCCTTTATGTTTTGGTCTCTTTTCTCAAGATTTGATCTCTTTTCTATATTTCACAGGCTATTGAAAGATCACAGGGTAAGAAGGTTTGGTAAAGGAAGGAAATCAGATCTTGGCATGTTTTTAGATACGAGGATATGCAAATTGTTGAATGACCATGGTGCAACCCCAACTTCACATGCATTCCCTCCTTAACAAAACCTTTGAACCCTGTGATGTTTCAAGACCCAACAAAATATATAAAAAAGATCAAACACTGAGAAAAGAGATTGAAACATAAAGGCCAAGAAAAAACATAGAGCTGCTCTGCAAGACCATTCTTGCATTCATACATTTCTGATGGAAGAGAGTTCTGGTGTAGAGAGATTCATGTGCTATAACTTTTGTTGTTGAAAGATCATAGGGTTTAGGGTTGGTAAAGGAGGGAAATTGGATCCCTTCTTGTATATCGTTACTTGTTTTTTCATTATTTTTTGCCATGATTTCAATGATGTTTTGGGTGCTAAAGAGAACGTAGACTGAACTTGTAGAAAAAATTGCTTGATAGGCAGGGTTGATAGTAAAGTCTAGTATAAATAGCTATTGATAAAAAATAGTTAAACGTGTGTACTCCAAAAGATTTTCAATATCAACAATATTCAGTCTTTCTATTGAATGATTATAATTAAAATATATGTATTTTCCTTACATAGAAAACATGACCGATGGAAGCGACTTCTGGAGTAGAGAAATTCATGTGCTATAACTTCTATTGTAGAAAGATCACAAGGTTTAGGGTTAGTAAAGGAGGGAGATCAGATCCCTTCGTGAATAGGGTTACTTTTTTTTGTTGTTTTTTTCCACAATTTTGACGATGTTTTGGGTGCTAAAGCCACCTGAGATTGAACTTGTAGAAAAAATTACTTGACAGGTAGGGTTGACAGTCAAGTCTAGTCTAACTAGCTATTGATAGAAAATAGTTAAAGTGTAGTCGAAAAGATTTTCAATATCAACAATATTCAGTCTTTCCATTGAATGATTATAATTAAAGTACAAATATAATGTATTTTTCTTACATAGAAAACATGACCTCATTCATATGAAAACACATTATTGAACAAAATGAGAAATACATTTTAATTATAATCATTCAATGTAGAGACTAAATATTGTGAGATTGAAAGTCTTTTGGAGTACACACTCTTTAGCTATTTTTAATCAATAGCTAGTCATACTTGATTTGAGTGTCAACCCTACCTATGAAGTAATTTTTTTGGCAAGTTTAGTCTCTGGTCGCTTTGACACCCAAAGCATCATTGAAATCATGGCCCAAATAAAGGAAAAGAACAAGTTACCGTATACATGAAGGATCTAATTTCCCTACTTTACCAAACCTTGAACCTTGTCATCTTTCAACAGAAAAAGTTATCATGGATGAATTTCTGCACCATAAGTCTCTTCCATCACAAATGTATGAATGGTCTTGGAAAGTAGATCTATACTTTTTTCTGAGCCTTTATCTATTGGTCTCTTTCCCCAGGGTTTGATCTCTTTTTTGTATTTTACAGGCTATTGAAAGATCACACAGTAAGAAGGTTTGGTAAAGGAGGAAATCAAATATTGGCTTTAGGTTTTTAGATATGAAGATATGCCAATTGTTGAATGACCATGGTGCAACCCCAGTTTAATGTGATTTCCCTTGTTTACGAAACCTTAGAACCTTGTGATGTTTCAATAGCCTATAAAATACAAAAAAAAAAGAAGATCAAATCCTGAGAAAAGAGACCATTCTTGCATTCATACATTTCTGATGGAAGAGACTTTTGGTGTAGAGAAATTCTATGCTATAACTTTTGTTGTTGAAATATCACAGGGTTTAGGGTTGGTAAAGGAGGGAAATCGGATCCCTTCGTGTATATGGTGACTTGTTTTTTCATTGTTGTTTTCCATGATTTCAATGATGACTTGGGTGCTAAAGCTATCAGAGACTGAACTTGCGGAGAAAATTACTTGATAGGCATAGTCATGTCTAGTATAACTAGCTATTTATAGAAATCTTTCTATTGAATGATTATAATTAAAATACATATATAATGTATTTTCCTTACATAGAAAACATGACCGATGGAAGAGACTTTTGGAGTAGAGAAATTCATGTGCTATAACTTCTATTGTAGAAAGATCATAGGGTTTAGGGTTGGTAAAGGAGGGAAATCAGATCCACTCGTGTGTATGGTAACTTGTCTTTTTATTTATTTTTCCACGATTTTGATGATGTTTTGGGTGATAAAGCCACCGGAGACTGAACTTGTAGAAAAAGTTACTTGATAGGTAGGGTTGACAGTCAAGTCTAGTAGAACTAGCTATTGATAGAGAAGAGTTAAAAGTGTGTACTCCAAAAGATTTTCAATATCAACAATATTCAGTCTTTCCATTGAATGATTATAATTAAAGTACAAATATAATGTATTTTTCTTACATAGAAAACATGACCTCATTCATATTTGAACAAAATGAGAAATATATTTTAATTATAATCATTCAATGTAGAGACTGAATATTCCTGAGATTGAAAGTCTTTTGGAGTACACACTCTTTAGCTATTTTTAATCAATAGCCAGTTATACTTGATTTGAGGGTCAACCCTGCCTATCAAGTAATTTTTTCAGCAAGTTCAGTCTCTCGTGGCTTTGACACCCAAAGCATCATTTAAATCATGAATAAAATAAAGGAAAAGAACAAGTTACCATATACATGAAGGATCTAATTTCCCTACTTTACCAAACCTTGAACCTTGTAATCTTTCAACAGAAAAATTTATCACGGATGAATTTCTGCACCATAAGTCTCTTCCATCACAAACGTATGAATGGTCCTTGAAAGCAGCTCTATGTTTTTTTCTCAGCCTTTATCTTTTGGTCTCTTTTCTTAGGGTTTTACCTCTTTTCTGTATTTAACAGGCTATTGAAAGATCACAGGGTAAGAAGGTTTGATAAAGGAGGGAAATCAAATCTTGGCTTTAGGTTTTTAGATATGAAGATATGCCAATTATTGAATCACCATGGTGCAACCCCAGCTTCATGTGATTTCCCTCCTTTACGAAAACTTAGAACCTTGTAATGTTTCAACAGCGTGCAAAATACAGAAAAAAAAAGATCACCCTGAGAAAAGAGACCAAAAAATAAAGACCGAGAAAAAAAGCATAGAGCTACTCTGCAAGAACATTCTTGCATTCATACATTTCTAATGGAAGAGACTTTTGGTGTAGAGGAATTCATGTGCTGCAACTTTTGTTGTTGAAGGATCACAGGGTTTAGGGTTGGTAAAGGAGGGAAATCAGATCCCTTCATGTATATGGTGACTTGTTTTTTCATTGTTTTTTTCCATGATTTCAATGATTTTTTGAGTGCTAAAGCCACAGGAGACTGAACTTCCAGAAAAAATTAGTTGATAGGCAGGGTTCACAATTAAGTCTAGTATAACTAACTATTGATAAAAAAAATAGTTAAAAGTATGTACTCCAAAAGATTTTCAATACTTTCTACCAAATGATTATAATTAAAATACATATGTAATGTATTACCTTACATGTATGATGGCTTATATTTTGTTAGGGTTATCTTTTATTTTTTAATTTAATTTATAACTATATTTTATTAGGGTTTTATGATATGAAATTAAAAAGGATCAAAGTGTATTCATGAAGGCAAAAGTTATTCAAAGTAATTGCATTGGATTTTATACGTTTGATTACAAAGGCTTCAAATTGAATTTCTTACTTTTTATTCTCTTTTTGTTTGATGAAAAGTAAGTGTGATAAAATAATATTTTATAAAACCTAAATTATATTTTATAAACTATCCCAAAATAATATTTTATAATAGTATAATTTATTAGGGTTTTGATTTACTTATGTGTCTCCATTCGGTATATTTCAGTTTTTGTTTTTCTAAAGATATGTATGCTAATTTTTTTATTTCATTTTCATACTTAATTAAGTATACACTTTCAATCCCAACAAAACAAATCTTAACACCTAAAATGAATTATTTACACTAAGTATTTATAGAGTGTTTTGTTTCATTGGCGATCATACATGTAAACAAAATACATTATATATGTATACTACACTTTAATTATAATCATTCAATGTAGAGACTGCATATTCCTAAGATTGAAAGTCTTTTGGAGTACACACTCTTTAGCTATTTTTAATCAATAGCTAGTTATACTTGATTTGACTGCCTATCATGTTATTTTTTTGGCAAGTTCAGTCTCTCATGGATTTGGCACAAAAAGCATCATTGAAGTCATGGAAAAAAAAAGGAAAAAAATAAGTTACCGTATATGATTTCCCTCCTTTACCAAACCTTGAACCCTACGATATTTCAATAGAAAAAGTTATCGTAGATGATTTTCTACACCATAAGTCTCTTTCATCACAAACGTATGAATGGTCCTAGAAAGCAATTCTATGTTTTTTTCTTGACCTTTATGTTTTGGTCTCTTTTCTAGTCCTTTATGTTTTGGTCCCTTTTCTGAAGTTTTGATCTATTTTTTTGTATTTTCCAGGCTATTGAAAGATCACAAGGTAAGAAGGTTTGGTAAAGGAGGGAAATCGGATCTTGGCTTTAGCTTTTTAGATATGAAGATATGTCAATTGTTGAATGACCATGGTGCAACCCTAGCTTCATGCGATTTCCCTCCTTTACCAAACCTTTGAACCCTGACCTATTTTTTTGTTGTTTTTTTCCATGGTTTCGATGATGACTTGGGTGCTAAAGCTACCGGAGACTGAACTTGCAGAGAAAATTACTTGATAGGTATAGTCATGTCTAATATAACTAGCTATTTATAGAAATCTTTCTATTGAATGATTTTAATTAAAATACATATATAATGTATTTTCCTTACATAGAAAACATGACTGATGGAAGAGACTTCTGGAGTAGAGAAATTCATCTGCTATAACTTCTATTGTAGAAAGATCATAGGGTTTAGGGTTGGTAAAGGAGGGAAATCAGATCCACTAATGTGTATGGTAACTTGTCTTTTCCTTGTTTTTTTCCACAATTTTGATGATGTTTTGGGTGCTAAAGCCACCAGAGACTGAACTTGTAGAAAAAATTACTTGATAGATAGGGTTGACAGTCAAGTCTAGTAGAACTAGCTATTGATAGAGAAAAGTTAAAAGTGTGTACTCCAAAAGATTTTCAATATCAACAATATTTAGTCTTTCCATTGAATGATTATAATTAAAGTACAAATATAATGTATTTTTCTTACATAGAAAACATGACCTCATTCATATTTGAACAAAATGAGAAATATATTTTAATTATAATCATTCAATGCAGAGACTAAATATTCTTGAGATTGAAAGTCCTTTGGAGTACACACTCTTTAGCTATTTTTAATCAATAGCTAGTTATACTTGATTTGAGTGTCAACCCTGCCTATCAAGTAATTTTTTCAGCAAGTTCAGTCTCTTGTGGCTTTGACACCCAAAGTATCATTGAAAGCATGAACAAAATAAAGGAAAAGAACAAGTTACCATATACATGAAGGATCTAATTTCCCTACTTTACCAAATCTTGAACCTTGTGATCTTTAAACAGAAAACTTATCACAGATGAATTTCTACACCATAAGTCTTTTCCATCACAAACGTATGAATGGTCCTTGAAAGCAGCTCTATGTTTTTTTCTCAGCCTTTATCTTTTGGTCTCTTTTTCTCAGGGTTTTACCTCTTTTTTTGTATTTTACAGGTTATTGAAAGATCACAATGTAAGAAGGTTTGGTAAAAGAGGGAAATCAAATCTTGGCTTTAGGTTTTTAGATATGAAGATATGCCAATTATTGAATCACCACGGTGCAACCCCAGCTTCGTGTGATTTCCGTCCTTTACCAATCCTTAGAACCTTGTGATGTTTCAACAGCGTGCAAAATACAGAAAAAAAAAGATCACCCTGAGAAAAAAGACCAAAAAATAAGGACAAAGAAAAAAAGCATAGAGCTACTCTGCAAGAACATTCTTGCACTCATAAATTTTTGATGGAAGAGACTATTGGTGTAGAGGAATTCATGTGCTATAACTTTCGTTGTTGAAAGATGATAGGGTTTAGGGTTGGTAAAGGAGGGAAATCGGATCCCTTCGTGTACATGGTGACTTGTTTTTTCATTGTTTTTTCCACGATTTCAATGATTTTTTGAGTGCTAAAGCCATAGGAGACTAAACTTCTGGAAAAAATTAGTTGATAGGCAGGGTTCACAATTAAGTCTAGTATAACTAACTATTGATAAAAAAATAGTTAAAAGTGTACTCCAAAAGATTTTCAATACTTTCTACTAAATGATTATAATTAAAATACATATTTAGCGTATTCATGAATGCAAAAGTTATTCAAAGTAATTGCATTGGATTTTATACGTTTGATTACAAAGGCTTCAAATTGAATTTCTTACTTTTCATTCTCTTGTTGTTTGATGAAAATTAAGTGTGATAAAATAATAATTTATAAAAACTAAATTATATTTTATAAACTGTTCCAAAATAATATTTTATAATAGTATAATTTATTAGGGTTTTGATTTATTTATGTGTCTCCATTCGGTATATTTCAGTTTTTGTTTTTCTAAAGATATGTATGCTAATTTTTTTATTTCATTTTCATACTTAATTAAGTATACACTTTCAATCCCAACAAAACAAATCTTAACACCTAAAATGAATTATTTACACTAAGTATTTATAGAGTGTTTTGTTTCATTGGCGATCATACATGTAAACAAAATACATTATATATGTATACTACACTTTAATTATAATCATTCAATGTAGAGACTGCATATTCCTAAGATTGAAAGTCTTTTGGAGTACACACTCTTTAGCTATTTTTAATCAATAGCTAGTTATACTTGATTTGACTGCCTATCATGTTATTTTTTTGGCAAGTTCAGTCTCTCATGGATTTGGCACAAAAAGCATCATTGAAGTCATGGAAAAAAAAAGGAAAAAAATAAGTTACCGTATATGATTTCCCTCCTTTACCAAACCTTGAACCCTATGATATTTCAATAGAAAAAGTTATCGTAGATGATTTTCTACACCATAAGTCTCTTTCATCACAAACGTATGAATGGTCCTAGAAAGCAATTCTATGTTTTTTTCTTGACCTTTATGTTTTGGTCTCTTTTCTAGTCCTTTATGTTTTGGTCCCTTTTCTGAAGTTTTGATCTATTTTTTTGTATTTTCCAGGCTATTGAAAGATCACAAGGTAAGAAGGTTTGGTAAAGGAGGGAAATCGGATCTTGGCTTTAGCTTTTTAGATATGAAGATATGTCAATTGTTGAATGACCATGGTGCAACCCTAGCTTCATGCGATTTCCCTCCTTTACCAAACCTTTGAACCCTGACCTATTTTTTTGTTGTTTTTTTCCATGGTTTCGATGATGACTTGGGTGCTAAAGCTACCGGAGACTAAACTTGCAGAGAAAATTACTTGATAGGTATAGTCATGTCTAATATAACTAGCTATTTATAGAAATCTTTCTATTGAATGATTTTAATTAAAATACATATATAATGTATTTTCCTTACATAGAAAACATGACTGATGGAAGAGACTTCTGGAGTAGAGAAATTCATCTGCTATAACTTCTATTGTAGAAAGATCATAGGGTTTAGGGTTGGTAAAGGAGGGAAATCAGATCCACTAATGTGTATGGTAACTTGTCTTTTCCTTGTTTTTTTCCACAATTTTGATGATGTTTTGGGTGCTAAAGCCACCAGAGACTGAACTTGTAGAAAAAATTACTTGATAGATAGGGTTGACAGTCAAGTCTAGTAGAACTAGCTATTGATAGAGAAAAGTTAAAAGTGTGTACTCCAAAAGATTTTCAATATCAACAATATTTAGTCTTTCCATTGAATGATTATAATTAAAGTACAAATATAATGTATTTTTCTTACATAGAAAACATGACCTCATTCATATTTGAACAAAATGAGAAATATATTTAAATTATAATCATTCAATGCAGAGACTAAATATTCTTGAGATTGAAAGTCCTTTGGAGTACACACTCTTTAGCTATTTTTAATCAATAGCTAGTTATACTTGATTTGAGTGTCAACCCTGCCTATCAAGTAATTTTTTCAGCAAGTTCAGTCTCTTGTGGCTTTGACACCCAAAGTATCATTGAAAGCATGAACAAAATAAAGGAAAAGAACAAGTTACCATATACATGAAGGATCTAATTTCCCTACTTTACCAAATCTTGAACCTTGTGATCTTTAAACAGAAAACTTATCACAGATGAATTTCTACACCATAAGTCTTTTCCATCACAAACGTATGAATGGTCCTTGAAAGCAGCTCTATGTTTTTTTCTCAGCCTTTATCTTTTGGTCTCTTTTTCTCAGGGTTTTACCTCTTTTTTTGTATTTTACAGGTTATTGAAAGATCACAATGTAAGAAGGTTTGGTAAAAGAGGGAAATCAAATCTTGGCTTTAGGTTTTTAGATATGAAGATATGCCAATTATTGAATCACCACGGTGCAACCCCAGCTTCGTGTGATTTCCCTCCTTTACCAATCCTTAGAACCTTGTGATGTTTCAACAGCGTGCAAAATACAGAAAAAAAAAGATCACCCTGAGAAAAAAGACCAAAAAATAAGGACAAAGAAAAAAAGCATAGAGCTACTCTGCAAGAACATTCTTGCACTCATAAATTTTTGATGGAAGAGACTATTGGTGTAGAGGAATTCATGTGCTATAACTTTTGTTGTTGAAAGATGACAGGGTTTAGGGTTGGTAAAGGAGGGAAATCGGATCCCTTTGTGTACATGGTGACTTGTTTTTTCATTGTTTTTTCCACGATTTCAATGATTTTTTGAGTGCTAAAGCCATAGGAGACTAAACTTCTGGAAAAAATTAGTTGATAGGCAGGGTTCACAATTAAGTCTAGTATAACTAACTATTGATAAAAAAATAGTTAAAAGTGTACTCCAAAAGATTTTCAATACTTTCTACTAAATGATTATAATTAAAATACATATGTAGCATATTCATGAATGCAAAAGTTATTCAAAGTAATTGCATTGGATTTTATACGTTTGATTACAAAGGCTTCAAATTGAATTTCTTACTTTTCATTCTCTTGTTGTTTGATGAAAATTAAGTGTGATAAAATAATAATTTATAAAAACTAAATTATATTTTATAAACTGTCCCAAAATAATATTTTATAATAGTATAATTTATTAGGGTTTTGATTTATTTATGTGTCTCCATTCAGTATATTTCAGTTTTTGTTTTTCTAAAGATATGTATGCTAATTTTTTAATTTCATTTTCATACTTATTTAAGTATACACTTTCAATCCCAACAAAACAAATCTTAACACCTAAAATGAATTATTTACACTAAGTATTTATAGAGTGTTTTGTTTCATTGGCGATCATACATGTAAACAAAATACATTATATATGTATACTACACTTTAATTAGAAAACATGACCTCATTCATATGAAAACACATTATTGAATAAAATGAGAAATATAATTTAATTATAATCATTCAATGTAGAGACTGCATATTCCTAAGATTGAAAGTCTTTTGGAGTACACACTCTTTAGCTATTTTTAATCAATAGCTAGTTATACTTGATTTGACTGCCTATCATGTAATTTTTTTGGCAAGTTCATCTCTCGTGGATTTGGCACAAAAAGCATCATTGAAATCATGGCCAAAAAGAGGGAAAAAATAAGTTACCGTATACACGAAGGATCTGATTTCCCTCCTTTACCAAACCTTGAACCCTGTGATATTTCAACAGAAAAAGTTATCGTAGATGAATTTCTGCACCATAAGTCTCTTTCATCACAAACGTATGAATGTTCCTGGAAAGCGGCTCTATGTTTTTTTCTTGACCTTTATGTTTTGGTCTCTTTTCTAGTCCATTATGTTTTGGTCTCTTTTCTAAAGTTTTGATCTATTTTTTTGTATTTTGCAGGCTATTGAAAGATCACAAGGTAAGAAGGTTTGGTAAAGGAGGGAAATCAAATCTTGGCTTTAGCTTTTTAGATATGAGGATATGTCAATTGTTGAATGACCATGGTGCAACCCCAACTTCATGTGATTTCCCTCCTTTACCAAACCGTTGAACCCTGACTTGTTTTTTTGTTGTTTTTTTCCATGGTTTCGATGATGACTTGGGTGCTAAAGCTACCGGAGACTGAATTTGCGGAGAAAATTACTTGATAGGCATAGTCATGTCTAGTATAACTAGCTATTTATAGAAATCTTTCTATTGAATTATTATAATTAAAATACATATGTAATGTATTTTCCTTACATAGAAAACATGACCGATGGAAGAGACTTCTGGAGTAGAGAAATTCATCTGCTATAACTTCTATTGTAGAAAGATCATAGGGTTTAGGGTTGGTAAAGGAGGGAAATCAGATCCACTCATGTGTATGGTAACTTGTCTTTTTCTTGTTTTTTTCCACGATTTTGATGATGTTTTGGGTGCTAAAGCCACTGGAGACTGAACTTGTAGAAAAAATTACTTGATAGATAGGGTTGACAGTCAAGTCTAGTAGAAGTAGCTATTGATAGAGAAAAGTTAAAAGTGTGTACTCCAAAAGATTTTCAATATCAACAATATTTAGTCTTTCCATTGAATGATTATAATTAAAGTACAAATATAATGTATTTTTCTTACATAGAAAACATGACCTCATTCATATTTGAATAAAATGAGAAATATATTTTAATTATAATCATTCAATGTAGAGACTAAATATTCCTGAGATTGAAAGTCCTTTGGAGTACACACTCTTTAGCTATTTTTAATCAATAGCTAGTTATACTTGATTTGAGTGTCAACCATGCCTATCAAGTAATTTTTTCGGCAAGTTTAGTCTCTTGTGGCTTTGACACCCAAAGTATCATTGAAAGCATGAACAAAATAAAGGAAAAGAACAAGTTACCATATACATGAAGGATCTAATTTCCCTACTTTACCAAACCTTGAACCTTGTGATCTTTCAACAGAAAAATTTATCACAGATGAATTTCTGCACCATAAGTCTTTTCCATCACAAACGTATGAATGGTCCTTGAAAGCAGCTCTATGTTTTTTTCTCAGCCTTTATCTTTTGGTCTCTTTTCTCAGGGTTTTACCTCTTTTTTTGTATTTTACAGGCTATTGAAAGATCACAGGGTAAGAAGGTTCGGTAAAAGAGGGAAATCAAATCTTGGCTTTAGGTTTTTAGATATGAAGATATGCCAATTATTGAATCACCACAGTGCAACAGCTTCATGTGATTTCCCTCCTTTACCAAACCCTAGAACCTTGTGATGTTTCAACAGCGTGCAAAATATAGAAAAAAAAAGATCACCCTGAAAAAAAAGACCAAAAAATAAGAACCGAGAAAAAAAGCATAGAGCTACTCTGCAAGAACATTCTTGCATTCATACATTTCTAATGGAAGAGACTTTTGGTGTAGAGGAATTCATGTGCTATAACTTTTGTTGTTGAAAGATCACAAGGTTTAGGGTTGGTAAAGGAGGGAAATCGGATCCCTTCGTGTACATGGTGACTTGTTTTTTCATTGTTTTTTTCCATGATTTCAATGATTTTTTGAGTGCTAAAGCCACAGGAGACTGAACTTCCGGAAAAAATTAGTTGATAGGCAGGGTTCACAATTAAGTCTAGTATAACTAACTATTGATAAAAAAAGAAGTTAAAAGTGTACTGCAAAAGATTTTCAATACTTTCTACTAAATGATTATAATTAAAATACATATGTAATGTATTACCTTACATGTATGATGGCTTATATTTTGTTAGGGTTATCTTTTATTTTTTAATTTAATTTATAACTATATTTTATTAGGGTTTTATGATATGAAATTAAAAAGGATCAAAGTGTATTCATGAAGGCAAAAGTTATTCAAAGTAATTGCATTGGATTTTATACGTTTGATTACAAAGGCTTCAAATTGAATTTCTTACTTTTTATTCTCTTGTTGTTTGATGAAAATTAAGTGTGATAAAATAATATTTTATAAAAACTAAATTATATTTTATAAACTGTCCCAAAATAATATTTTATAACAGTATAATTTATTAGGGTTTTGATTTATTTATGTGTTTCCATTCGGTATATTTCAGTTTTTGTTTTTCTAAAGATATGTATACTAATTATTTTATTTTGTTTTCATACTTAATTAAGTATACACTTTCAATCCCAACAAAACAAATCTTAACACCTAAAATGAATTATTTACACTAAGTATTTATAGAGTGTTTTGTTTCATTAGCGATCATACATGTAAACAAAATGCATTATATATGTATACTACACTTTAATTAGAAAACATGACCTCATTCATATGAAAACACATTATTGAATAAAATGAGAAATATAATTTAATTATAATCATTCAATGTAGAGACTGCATATTCCTAAGATTGAAAGTCTTTTGGAGTACACACTCTTTAGCTATTTTTAATCAATAGCTAGTTATACTTGATTTGACTGCCTATCATGTAACTTTTTTGGCAAGTTCAGTCTCTCGTGGATTTGGCACAAAAAGCATCATTGAAATCATGGCCAAAAAAAAAGGGAAAAAATAAGTTACCGTATACACGAAGGATCTGATTTCCCTCCTTTACCAAACCTTGAACCCTGTGATATTTCAACAGAAAAAGTTTTTTCGGCAAGTTCAGTCTCTCGTGGATTTGGCACAAAAAGCATCATTGAAATCATGGCCAAAAAAAAGGGAAAAAATAAGTTACCATATACACAAAGGATCTGATTTCCCTCCTTTACCAAACCTTGAGCCCTGTGATATTTCAACAGAAAAAGTTATCGTAGATGAATTTCTGCACCATAAGTCTCTTTCATCACAAACATATGAATGTTCCTAGAAAGCGGCTCTATGTTTTTTTCTTGACCTTTATGTTTTGGTCTCTTTTCTAGTCCTTTATGTTTTGGTCTCTTTTCTAAAGTTTTGATCTATTTTTTTGTATTTTGCAGGCTATTGAAAGATCACAAGGTAAGAAGGTAAGAAGGTTTGGTAAAGAAGGGAAATCGGATCTTGGCTTTAGCTTTTTAGATACGAGGATATGTCAATTGTTGAATGACCATGGTGCAACCCCAGCTTCATGTGATTTCCCTCCTTTACCAAACCGTTGAACCCTAACTTGTTTTTTTGTTGTTTTTTTCCGTGGTTTCGATGATGACTTTGGTGCTAAAGCTACCGGAGACTGAACTTTCAAAGAAAATTACTTGATAGGCATAGTCATGTCTAGTATAACTAGCTATTTATAGAAATCTTTCTATTGAATGATTATAATTATAATACATATATAATGTATTTTCCTTACATAGAAAACATGACCGATGGAAGAGACTTCTGGAGTAGAGAAATTCATCTACTATAACTTCTATTGTAGAAAGATCATAGGGTTTAGGGTTGGTAAAGGAGGGAAATCAGATCCACTCATGTGTATGGTAACTTGTCTTTTTCTTGTTTTTTTCCATGATTTTGATGATATTTTGGGTGCTAAAGCCACTGGAGACTGAACTTGTAAAAAAAATTACTTGATAGATAGGGTTGACAGTCAAGTCTAGTAGAACTAGCTATTGACAGAGAAAAGTTAAAAGTGTGTACTCCAAAAGATTTTCAATATCAACAATATTTAGTCTTTCCATTGAATGATTATAATTGAAGAACAAATATAATGTATTTTTCTTACATAGAAAACATGACCTCATTCATATTTGAACAAAATGAGAAATATATTTTAATTATAATCATTCAATGTAGAGACTAAATATTCTTGAGATTGAAAGTCCTTTCGAGTACACATTGTTTAGCTATTTTTAATCAATAGCTAGTTATACTTGATTTGAGTGTCAACGCAGCCTATCAAGTAATTTTTTTGGCAAGTTCAGTCTCTTGTGGCTTTGACACCCAATGTATCATTGAATGCATGAACAAAATAAAGGAAAAGAACAAGTTACCATATACATGAAGGATCTAATTTCCCTACTTTACCAAACCTTGAACCTTGTGATCTTTCAACAGAAAAATTTATCACAGATGAATTTCTGCACCATAAGTATTTTCCATCACAAACGTATGTATGGTCCTTGAAAGTAGCTCTATGTTTCTTTCTCAGCCTTTATCTTTTGGTCTCTTTTCTCAAGGTTTTACCTCTTTTTTTTGTATTTTACAGGCTATTGAAAGATCACAGGGTAAGAAGGTTCGGTAAAAGAGGGAAATCAAATCTTGGCTTTAGGTTTTTAGATATGAAGATATGCCAATTATTGAATCACCATGGTGCAACCCCAGCTTCATGTGATTTCCCTCCTTTACCAACCTTAGAACCTTGTGATGTTTCAACAGCATGCAAAATATAGAAAAAAAAAGATCACGTTGAGAAAAAAGACCAAAAAATAAGGACCGAGAAAAAAAGCAGAGCTACTCTGCAAGAACATTCTTGCATTCATACATTTCTAATGGAAGAGACTTTTGGTGTAGAGGATTTCATGTGCTATAACTTTTGTTGTTGAAAGATCACAGGGTTTAGGGTTGGTAAAGGAGGGAAATCGGATCCCTTCGTGTACATGGTGACTTGTTTTTTCATTGTTTTTTTCCATGATTTCAATGATTTTTTGAGTGCTAAAGCCACAAGAGACTGAACTTCCAGAAAAAATTAGTTGATAGGCAGGGTTCACAATTAAGTCGAGTATAACTAACTATTGATAAAAAAAATAGTTAAAAGTGTACTCCAAAAGATTTTCAATACTTTCTACTAAATGATTATAATTAAAATACATATGTAATGTATTACCTTACATGTATGATGGCTTATATTTTGTTAGGGTTATCTTTTATTTTTTAATTTAATTTATAACTATATTTTATTAGGGTTTTATGATATGAAATTAAAAAGGATCAAAGTGTATTCATGAAGGCAAAAGTTATTCAAAGTAATTGCATTGGATTTTATACGTTTGATTAGAAAGGCTTCAAATTGAATTTCTTACTTTTTATTCTCTTGTTGTTTGATAAAAATTAAGTGTGATAAAATAATATTTTATAAAAACTAAATTATATTTTATAAACTGTCCCAAAATAATATTTTATAACAGTATAATTTATTAGGGTTTTGATTTATTTATGTGTCTCCATTTGGTATATTTCAGTTTTTGTTTTTCTAAAGATATGTATGCTAATTATTTTATTTCATTTTCATACTTAATTAAGTATACACTTTTAATCCCAACAAAACAAATCTAAACGCCTAAAATGAATTATTTACACTAAGTATTTATAGAGTGTTTTGTTTGATTGGCAATCATACATGTAAACAAAATACATTATATATGTATACTACACTTTAATTAGAAAACATGACCTCATTCATATGAAAACACATTATTGAATAAAATGAGAAATATACTTTAATTATAATCATTCAATGTAGAGACTGCATATTCCTAAGATTGAAAGTCTTATGGAGTACACACTCTTTAGCTATTTTTTATCAATAGCTAGTTATACTTGATTTGACTGCCTATCATGTAATTTTTTTGGCAAGTTCAGTCTCTCGTGGATTTGGCACAAAAAGCATCATTCAAATCATGGCTAGAAAAAAGGGAAAAAATAAGTTACTGTATACACAAAGGATATGCTTTCCCTCCTTTACCAAACATTGAACCCTATGATATTTCAACAGAAAAAGTTATCGTAGATGAATTTCTGTACCATAAGTCTCTTTCATCACAAACGTATGAATGTTCCTGGAAAGCAGCTCTATGTTTTTTTCATGACCTTTATGTTTTGGTCTCTTTTCTAAAGTTTTGATCTATTTTTTTGTATTTTGCAGGCTATTGAAAGATCACAAGGTACGAAGGTTTAGTAAAGGAGGGAAATCAAATCTTGGCTTTAGCTTTTTAGATACAAGGATATGTCAATTGTTGAATGACCATGGTGCAACCCCAGCTTCATGTGATTTCCCTCCTTTACCAAACCATTGAACCCTGACTTGTTTTTTTGTTGTTTTTTTCCACGGTTTCGATGATGACTTGGGTGCTAAAGCTACTGAAGACTGAACTTGCGGAGAAAATTACATGATAGGCATAGTCATGTCTAGTACAACTAGCTATTTATAGAAATCTTTCTATTGAATGATTATAATTAAAATACATATATAATGTATTTTCCTTACATAGAAAACATGACCGATGGAAGAGACTGCTGGAGTAGAGAAATTCATGTGCTATAACTTCTATTGTAGAAAGATCATAGGGTTTAGGGTTGGTAAAGGAGGGAAATCAGATCCACTCATGTGTAAGGTAACTTGTCTTTTTCTTGTTTTTTTCCACGATTTTGATGATGTTTTGGGTGCTAAAGCCACCGGAGACTAAACTTGTAGAAAAAATTACTTGATAGATAGGGTTGACAGTCAAGTCTAGTAGAACTAGCTATTGATAGAGAAAAGTTAAAAGTGTGTACTCCAAAAGATTTTCAATATCAACAATATTTAGACTTTCCATTGAATGATTATAACTAAAGTACAAATATAATGTATTTTTTTTACATAGAAAACATGACCTCATTCATATTTGAACAAAATGAGAAATATATTTTAATTATAATCATTCAATGTAGAGACTAAATATTCCTAAGATTGAAAGTCCTTTGGCGTACACACTCTTTAGCTATTTTTAATCAATAGCTAGTTATACTTGATTTGAGTGTCAACCCTGCCTATCAAGTAATTTTTTCGGCAAGTTCTGTCTCTTGTGGCTTTGACATCCAAAGTATCATTGAAAGCATGAACAAAATAAAGGAAAAGAACAAGTTACCATATACATGAAGGATCTAATTCCCTACTTTACCAAACCTTGAACCTTGTGATCTTTCAACAGAAAAATTTATCACAGATGAATTTCTGCACCATAAGTCTTTTCCATCACAAACGTATGAATGGTCCTTGAAAGTAGCTCTATGTTTTTTTCTCAGCCTTTATCTTTTGGTCTCTTTTTCTCAGGGTTTTACCTCTTTTTTTGTATTTTACAGGCTATTGAAAGATCACAATGTAAGAAGGTTTGGTAAAAGAGGGAAATCAAATCTTGGCTTTAGGTTTTTAGATATGAAGATATGCCAATTATTGAATCACCATGGTGCAACCCCAGCTTCATGTGATTTCCCTCCTTTACCAAACCTTAGAACCTTGTGATGTTTCAACAGCGTGTAAAATACAGAAAAAAAAAGATCACCCTCAGAAAAAAGACCAAAAAATAAGGACCGAGAAAAAAAGCATAGAGCTACTCTGCAAGAACATTCTTGCATTCATACATTTCTGATGGAAGAGACTTTTGGTGTAGAGGAATTCATGTGTTATAACTTTTGTTGTTGAAAGATCATAGGGTTTAAGGTTGGTAAAGGAGGGAAATCGGATCCCTTCGTGTACATGGTGACTTGTTTTTTCATTGTTTTTTTCCATGATTTCAATGATTTTTTGAGTGCTAAAGCCACAGGAGACTGAACTTCCAGAAAAAATTAGTTGATAGGCAAGGTTCACATTTAAGTCTAGTAGAACTAACTATTGATAAAAAAATAGTTAAAAGTGTACTCCAAAAGATTTTCAATACTTCTACTAAATGATTATAATTAAAATACATATGTAATTTATTACCTTACATGTATGATGGCTTATATTTTGTTAGGGTTATCTTTTATTTTTTAATTTAATTTATAACTATATTTTATTAGGGTTTTATGATATGAAAATAAAAAGGATCAAAGTGTATTTATGAAGGCAAAAGTTATTCAAAGTAATTGCATTGGATTTTATAGGTTTGATTACGAAGGCTTCAAATTGAATTTCTTACTTTTTATTCTCTTGTTGTTTGATGAAAATTAAGTGTGATGAAATAATATTTTATAAAAACTAAATTATATTTTATAAACTGTCCCAAATTAATATTTTATAATAGTATAATTTATTAGGGTTTTCATTTATTTATGTGTCTCCATTAGGTATATTTCAGTTTTTGTTTTTCTAAAGATATGTATGCTAATTTTTTTATTTCATTTTCATACTTAATTAAGTATACACTTTCAATCCCAACAAAACAAATTTTAACACCTAAAATGAATTATTTACACTGAGTATTTATAGAGTATTTTGTTTCATTGGCGATCATACGTGTAAACAAAATACATTATATATGTATACTACACTTTAATTAGAAAACATGACCTCATTCATATGAAAACACATTATTGAATAAAATGAGAAATATACATTAATTATAATCATTTAATGTAGAGACTGCATATTCCTAAGATTGAAAGTCTTTTGGAGTACACACTCTTTAGCTATTTTTAATCAATAGCTAGTTATACTTGATTTGACTGCCTATCATGTAATTTTTTTGGCAAGTTTAGTCTCTCGTGGATTTGGCACAAAAAGCATCATTCAAATCATGGCCAAAAAAAAGGGAAAAAATAAGTTACTGTATACACGAAGGATCTGATTTCCCTCCTTTACCAAACCTTGAACCCTATGATATTTCAACAGAAAAAGTTATCATAGATGAATTTCTGCACCATAAGTCTCTTTCATCACAAACGTATGAATGTTCCTGGAAAGCGGCTCTATGTTTTTTTCATGACCTTTATGTTTTGGTCTCTTTTCTAGTCCTTTATGTTTTGGTCTATTTTCTAAAGTTTTGATCTATTTTTTTGTATTTCGCAGGCTATTGAAAAATCACAAGGTAAGAAGGTTTAGTAAAGGAGGGAAATCGAATCTTGGATTTAACTTTTTAGATACAAGGATATGTCAATTGTTGAATGACCATGGTGCAACCCCAGCTTCATGTGATTTCCCTCCTTTACCAAACCGTTGAACCCTGACTTGTTTTTTTGTTGTTTTTTTCCATGGTTTTGATGATGACTTGGGTGCTAAAGCTACTGAAGACTGAACTTGCGGAGAAAATTACTTGATAGGCATAGTCATGTCTAGTATAACTAGCTATTTATAGAAATCTTTCTATTGAATGATTATAATTAAAATACATATATAATGTATTTTCCTTACATAGAAAACATGACCGATGGAAGAGACTGCTGGAGTAGAGAAATTCATCTGCTATAACTTCTATTGTAGAAAGATCATAGGGTTTAGGGTTGGTAAAGGAGGGAAATCAGATCCACTCATGTGTATGGTAACTTGTCTTTTTCTTGTTTTTTTCCATGATTTTGATGATGTTTTGGTTGCTAAAGCCACCGGAGACTAAACTTGTAGAAAAAATTACTTGATAGATAGGGTTGACAGTCAAGTCTAGTAGAACTAGCTATTGATAGAGAAAAGTTAAAAGTGTGTACTCCAAAAGATTTTCAATATCAACAATATTTAGACTTTCCATTGAATGATTATAATTAAAGTACAAATATAATGTATTTTTTTTACATAGAAAACATGACCTCATTCATATTTGAACAAAATGAGAAATATATTTTAATTATAATCATTCAATGTAGAGACTAAATATTCCTGAGATTGAAAGTCCTTTGGAGTACACACTCTTTAGCTATTTTTAATCAATAGCTAGTTATACTTGATTTGAGTGTCAACCCTGCCTATCAAGTAATTTTTTCGGCAAGTTCAGTCTCTTGTGGCTTTGACACCCAAAGTATCATTGAAAGCATGAACAAAATAAAGGAAAAGAACAAGTTACCATATACATGAAGGATCTAATTTCCCTACTTTACCAAACCTTGAACCTTGTGATCTTTCAACAGAAAAATTTATCACAGATGAATTTCTGCACCATTAGTCTTTTCCATCACAAACGTATGAATGGTCCTTTAAAGCAGCTCTATGTTTTTTTCTCAGCCTTTATCTTTTGGTCTCTTTTTCTCAGGGTTTTACCTCTTTTTTTGTATTTTACAGGCTATTGAAAGATCACAATGTAAGAAGGTTTGGTAAAAGAGGGAAATCAAATCTTGGCTTTAGGTTTTTAGATATGAAGATATGCCAATTATTGAATCACCATGGTGTAACCCTAGCTTCATGTGATTTCCCTCCTTTACCAAACCTTCGAACCTTGTGATGTTTCAACAACGTGTAAAATACAGAAAAAAAAAGATCACCCTGAGAAAAAAGACCAAAAAATAAGGACCGAGAAAAAAAGTATAGAGCTACTCTGCAAGAACATTCTTGCATTCATACATTTCTAATGGAAGAGACTTTTGGTGTAGAGGAATTCATTTGTTATAACTTTTGTTGTTGAAAGATCATAGGGTTTAGGGTTGGTAAAGGAGGGAAATCGGATCCCTTCGTGTACATGGTGACTTGTTTTTTCATTGTTTTTTTCCATGATTTCAATGATTTTTTGAGTGCTAAAGCCAAAGGAGACTGAACTTCCAGAAAAAATTAGTTGATAGGCAGGGTTCACATTTAAGTCTAGTATAACTAACTATTGATAAAAAAATAGTTAAAAGTGTACTCCAAAAGATTTTCAATACTTCTACTAAATGATTATAATTAAAATACATATGTAATGTATTACCTTACATGTATGATGGCTTATATTTTGTTAGGGTTATCTTTTATTTTTTAATTTAATTTATAACTATATTTTATTAGGGTTTTATGATATGAAATTAAAAAGGATCAAAGTGTATTTATGAAGGCAAAAGTTATTCAAAGTAATTGCATTGGATTTTATAGGTTTGATTACAAAGGCTTCAAATTGAATTTCTTACTTTTTATTCTCTTGTTGTTTGATGAAAATTAAGTGTGATGAAATAATATTTTATAAAAACTAAATTATATTTTATAAACTGTCCCAAAATAATATTTTATAATAGTATAATTTATTAGGGTTTTGATTTATTTATGTGTCTCCATTAGGTATATTTCAGTTTTTGTTTTTCTAAAGATATGTATGCTAATTTTTTTATTTCATTTTCATACTTAATTAAGTATACACTTTCAATCCCAACAAAACAAATTTTAACACCTAAAATGAATTATTTACACTGAGTATTTATAGAGTGTTTTGTTTCATTGGCGATCATACATGTAAACAAAATACATTATATATGTATACTACACTTTAATTAGAAAACATGACCTCATTCATATGAAAAGACATTATTGAATAAAATGAGAAATATACTTTAATTATAATCATTCAATGTAGAGACTACATATTCCTAAGATTAGAAGTCTTTTGGAGTACACACTCTTTAGCTATTTTTAATGAATAGCTAGTTATACTTGATTTGACTGCCTATCATGTAATTTTTTTGGCAAGCTCAGTCTCTTAGATTTCACACAAAAAACATCATTGAAATCATGGCAAAAAAAAAGGAAAAAATAAGTTACCGTATACACGAAGGATCTGATTTCCCTCCTTTACCAAACCTTGAACCCTGTGATATTTCAATAGAAAAAGTTATCGTAGATGAATTTCTGCACCATAAGTCTCTTTCATCACAAACGTATGAATGTTCCTAGAAAGAGGCTCTATGTTATTTTCTTGACCTTTATGTTTTGGTCTCTTTCCTAGTCCTTTATGTTTCGGTCTCTTTTCTGAAGTTTTGATCTATTTTTTTGTATTTTGCAGGCTATTGAAAGATCACAAGGTAAGAAGGTTTGGTAAAGGAGGGAAATCGGATCTTGGCTTTAGCTTTTTAGATACGAGGATATGTCAATTGTTGAATCACCATGGTGCAACACCAGCTTCACGTGATTTCCCTCCTTTACCAAACCATTGAACCCTGACTTGTTTTTTTGTTGTTTCTTTCCATGGTTTCGATGATGACTTGGGTGCTAAAGCTACCGGAGACTAAACTTGCGGAGAAAATTACTTGATAGCCATAGTCATGTCTAGTATAACTAGCTATTTATAGAAATCTTTCTATTGAATGATTATAATTAAAATACATATATAATGTATTTTCCTTACATAGAAAACATGACTGATGGAAGAGACTTCTGGAGTAGAGAAATTCATCTGCTATAACTTCTATTGTAGAAAGATCATAGGGTTTAGGGTTGGTAAAGGAGGGAAATTAGATCCACTCATGTGTATGGTAACTTGTCTTTTTCTTGTTTTTTTTCATGATTTTGATGATGTTTTGGGTGCTAAAGCCACCGGAGACTGAACTTGTAGAAAAAATTACTTGATAGATAGGGTTGACAGTCAAGTCTAGTAGAACTAGCTATTGATAGAGAAAAGTTAAAAGTGTGTACTCCAAAATATTTTCAATATCAACAATATTTAGTCTTTCCATTGAATGATTATAATTAAAGTACAAATATAATGTATTTTTCTTACATAGAAAACATGACCTCATTCATATTTGAACAAAATGAGAAATATATTTTAATTATAATCATTCAATGTAGAGACTAAATATTCCTGAGATTGAAAGTCCTTTGGAGTACACACTCTTTAGCTATTTTTAATCAATAGCTAGTTATACTTGATTTGAGTGTCAACCCTGCCTATCAAGTAATTTTTTCGGCAAGTTCAGTCTCTTGTGGCTTTGACACCCAAAGTATCATTGAAAGCATGAACAAAATAAAGGAAAAGAACAAGTTACCATATACATGAAGGATCTAATTTCCCTACTTTACCAAACCTTGAACCTTGTGATCTTTCAACAGAAAAATTTATCACAGATGAATTTCTGCACCATAAGTCTTTTCCATCACAAACGTATGAATGGTCCTTGAAAGAAGTTCTATGTTTTTTTCTCAGCCTTCATCTTTTGGTCTCTTTTTCTCAGGGTTTTACCTTTTTTTTTGTATTTTACAGGCTATTGAAAGATCACAGGGTAAGAAGGTTTGGTAAAAGAGGGAAATCAAATCTTGGCTTTAGGTTTTTAGATATGAAGATATGCCAATTATTGAATCACCATGGTGCAACCCTAGCTTCATGTGATTTCCCTCCTTTACCAAACCTTAGAACCTTGTGATGTTTCAACAGCGTGCAAAATACCGAAAAAAAAGATCACCCTGAGAAAAAACACCAAAAAATAAGGACCGAGAAAAAAAGCATAGAGCTACTCTGCAAGAACATTCTTGCATTCATACATTTCTAATGGAAGAGACTTTTGGTGTAGAGGAATTCATGTGCTATAACTTTTGTTGTTGAAAGATCACAGGGTTTAGGCTTGGTAAAGGAGGGAAATCAGATCCCTTCCTGTACATGGTGACTTGTTTTTTCATTGTCTTTTTCCATGATTTCAATGATTTTTTGAGTGCTAAAGCCACAGGAGACTGAACTTCCGGAAAACATTAGTTGAAGTCTAGTATAACTAACTATTGATAAAAAAAATAGTTAAAAGTGTACTCCAAAAGATTTTCAATACTTTCTACTAAATGATTATAATTAAAATACATATGTAATGTATTACCTTACATGTATGATGGCTTATATTTTGTTAGGGTTATGTTTTATTTTTTCATTTAATTTATAACTATATTTTATTAGGGTTTTATGATATGAAATTAAAAAGGATCAAAGTGTATTCATGAAGGCAAAAGTTATTCAAAGTAATTGCATTGGATTTTATACGTTTGATTACAAAGGCTTCAAATTGAATTTCTTACTTTTTATTCTCTTGTTGTTTGATGAAAATTAAGTGTGATAATATTTTATAAAAACTAAATTATATTTTATAAACTATCCCAAAATAATATTTTATAACAGTATAATTTATTAGGGTTTTGATTTATTTATGTGTCTCCATTCGGTATATTTCAGTTTTTGTTTTTCTAAAGATATGTATGCTAATTTTTTTATTTCATTTTTATACTTAATTAAGTATACACTTTCAATCCCAACAAAACAAATCTTAACACCTAAAATGAATTATTTACACTAAGTATTTATAGAGTGTTTTGTTTCATTGGCGATCATACATGTAAACAAAATACATTATATATGTATACTACACTTTAATTAGAAAACATGACCTCATTCATATGAAAACACATTATTGAATAAAATGAGAAATATACTTTAATTATAATCATTCAATGTAGAGACTGCATATTCCTAAGATTGAAAGTCTTTTGGAGTACACACTCTTTAACTATTTTTAGTCAATAGCTAGTTATACTTGATTTGACTGCGTATGATGTAATTTTTTTGGCAAGTTCAGTCTCTTGTGGATTTGGCACAAAAAGCATCATTGAAATCATGGCAAAAAAAAAGGGAAAAAATAAGTTACCGTATACATGAAGGATCTAATTTCCCTCCTTTACCAAACCTTGAACCCTGTGATATTTCAATAGAAAAAGTTATCGTAGATAAATTTCTGCACCATAATTCTCTTTCATCACAAACGTATGAATGTTCCTGGAAAGCGGCTCTATGTGTTTTTCTTGACCTTTATGTTTTGGTCTCTTTTCTAGTCCTTTATGTTTTGGTCTCTTTTCTAGTCCTTTATGTTTTGGTCTCTTTTCTAATGTTTTGATCTATGTTTTTTATATTTTGTAGGCTATTGAAAGATCACAACTTAAGAAGGTTTGGTAAAGGAGGGAAATCGGATATTGGCTTTAGCTTTTTCGATACGAGGATGTGTCAATTATTGAATGACCATGGTGCAACCCCAGCTTCATGTGATTTCCCTCCTTCACCAAACCGTTGAACCCTGACTTGTTTTTTTGTTGTTTTTTTTCATGGTTTCGATGATGACTTGGGTGCTAAAGCTACCAGAGACTGAACTTGTGGAGAAAATTACTTGATAGGCATAGTCATGTCTAGTATAACTAGCTATTTATAGAAATCTTTCTATTGAATGATTATAATTAAAATACATATATAATGTATTTTCCTTACATAGAAAACATGACCGATGGAAGAGACTTCTGGAGTAGAGAAATTCATCTGCTATAACTTCTATTGTAGAAAGATCATAGGGTTTAGGATTGGTAAAGGAGGGAAATCAGATCCACTCATGTGTATGGTAACTTGTCTTTTTCTTGTTTTTTTCCACGATTTTGATGATGTTTTGGGTGCTAAAGCCACCAGAGACTGAACTTGTAGAAAAAATTACTTGATCGATAGGGTTGATAGTCAAGTCTAGTAGAACTAGCTATTGATAGAGAAAAGTTAAAAGTGTGTACTCCAAAAGATTTTCAATATCAACAATATTTAGTCTTTCCATTGAATGATTATAATTAAAGTACAAATATAATGTATTTTTCTTACATAGAAAACATGACCTCATTCATATTTGAACAAAATGAGAAATATATTTTAATTATAATCATTCAATGTAGAGACTAAATATTCCTGAGATTGAAAGTCCTTTGGAATACACACTCTTTAGCTATTTTTAATCAATAGCTAGTTATACTTGATTTGATTGTCAACCCTGCCTATCAAGTAATTTTTTTGGCAAGTTCAGTCTCTTGTGGTTTTGACACCCAAAGTATCATTAAAAGCATGAACAAAATAAAGGAAAAGAACAAGTTACCATATACATGAAGGATCTAATTTCCCTAATTTACCAAACCTTGAACCTTGTGATCTTTCAATAGAAAAATTTATCATAGATGAATTTCTGCACCATAAGTCTTTTCCATCACAAACGTATGAATGGTCCTTGAAAGCAGCTCTATGTTTTTTTCTCAGCCTTTATCTTTTGGTCTCTTTTCTCAAGGTTTTACCTCTTTTTTTGTATTTTACAGGCTATTGAAAGATCATAGGGTAACAAGGTTTGGTAAAAGAGGGAAATCAAATCTTGGCTTTAGGTTTTTAGATATGAAGATATGCCAATTATTGAATCACCATGGTGCAACCCCAGCTTCATGTGATTTCCCTCCTTTACCAAACCTTAGAACCTTGTGATGTTTCAACAACGTGCAAAATACAGAAAAAAAAAGATCACCCTAAGAAAAAAGACCAAAGAATAAGGACCGAGAAAAAAAGCATAGAGCTACTCTGCAAGAACATTCTTGCATTCATACATTTCTGATGGAAGAGACTTTTGGTGTAGAGGAATTCATGTGCTATAACTTTTGTTGTTGAAAGATCACAGAGTTTAGGGTTGGTAAAGGAGGGAAATCGGATCCCTTCGTGTATATGGTGACTTTTTTTTTCATTTATTTTTTCCATGATTTCAATGATTTTTTGAGTGCTAAAGCCACAGGAGACTAAACTTCCAGAAAAAATTTGTTGATAGGCAGGGTTCACAATTAAGTCTAGTATAACTAACTATTGATAAAAAAATAGTTAAAAGTGTACTCCAAAAGATTTTCAATACTTTCTACTAAATGATTATAATTAAAATACATATGTAATGTATTACCTTACATGTATGATGGCTTATATTTTGTTAGGCTTATCTTTTATTTTTTAATTTAATTTATAAGTATATTTTATTAGGGTTTTATGATATGAAATTAAAAAGGATCAAAGTATATTCATGAAGGTAAAAATTATTCAAAGTAATTGCATTAGATTTTATATGTTTGAATACAAAGGCTTCAAATTGAATTTCTTACTTTTTATTCTCTTGTTGTTTGATGAATATTAAGTGTGATAAAATAATATTTTATAAAAACTAAATTATATTTTATAAACTGTCCCAAAATAATATTTTATAACAGTATAATTTATTAGGGTTTTGATTTATTTATGTGTCTCCATTCGGTATATTTTAGTTTTTGTTTTTCTAAAGATATGTATGCTAATTTTTTATTTCATTTTCATATTTAATTAAGTATACACTTTCAATCCCAACAAAACAAATCTTAACACCTAAAATGAATTGTTTACACTAAGTATTTATAGAGTGTTTTGTTTCATTGGTGATCATACATGTAAACAAAATACATTATATATGTATACTACACTTTAATTAGAAAACATGACCTCTTTCATATGAAAACACATTATTGAATAAAATGAGAAATATACATTAATTATAATCATTTAATGTAGAGACTGCATATTCCTAAGATTGAAAGTCTTTTGGAGTACACACTCTTTAGCTATTTTTAATGAATAGCTAGTTATACTTGATTTGACTACCTATCATGTAATTTTTTTGGCAAGTTCAGTCTCTCGTGGATTTGGCACACAAAGCATCATTGAAATCATGGCCAAAAAAAGGTAAAAAATAAGTTACCATATACACGAAGGATCTGATTTCCCTCCTTTACCAAACCTTAAACCCTGTGATATTTCAATAGAAAAAGTTATTGCAAATGAATTTCTGCACTATAAGTCTCTTCCATCACAAACGTATAAATGGTCGTGGAAAGCAGCTGTATGTTTTTTTCTTGACCTTTATGTTTTGGTCTCTTTTCTGAAGTTTTGATCTATTTTTTTGTATTTTGCAGGCTATTGAAAGATCATAGGGTAAGAAGGTTTGGTAAAGGTGGGAAATCGGATCTTGGCTTTAGCTTTTTAGATACGAGGATATGTCAATTGTTGAATGACCAGGGTGCAACCCCAACTTGAATGACCATGGCGCCTTAAAAAATATAGAAAAAATATCAAACCTTGAGAAAAGAGACCAAAATAGAAAGACGAAGAAAAATACATAGAGCTGCTCTACAAGACGATTCTTGCATTCATATATTTCTATAACTTTTGGTGTAGAGAAATTCGTGTGCTATAACTTTTGTTGTTTAAAGATCACAGGGTTTAGGGTTGGTAAAGGAGGGACATCGGATCCCTTTGTGTATATGGTGACTTGTTTTTTCATTTTTTTTCCCATGATTTCGATGATGTTTTGACTGCTAAAACCACCAGGGAGACTGAACTTACGAAAAAAATTACTTGATAGGTAGGGTTGACAGTCAAGTCTAGTATAACTAGCCATTGATAAAAAAAATAGTTAAAAGTGTGTACTCCAAAAGATTTTCAATACTTTCCATTGAATGATTATAATTAAAATACATATGTAATGTATTTTCCTTACATGTATGATGACTTATATTTTATTAAGGGTTATCTTTTAGTTTCTAATTTAATTCATAGCTATATTTTATTAGGGTTTTATCATATGAAATTAAAAAAGATCAAAGTATATTCATAAAGGCAAAAGTAATTTGAAGTAATTGCATTAGATTTTATATATTTAATTATATACTTAAATTATATTTTATAACAGTATAATTTATTAGGTTTTTGATTTATTTTTGTCTCCATTAAGTATATTTTAGTTTTGTTTATAAAGATATTTATGCTAGTTATTTATTTTTATTTTCATATTTAATTAAGTATACACTTTCAATCCCAACAAAACAACTCTTAGCACCTAAAAAAATATATTTATCCTAAGTATTTATAGAGTGTTTTGTTTCATTTGTGATCATACATGTAAACAAAATACATTATATATGTATACTACACTTTACATGACCTCATTCATATGAAAACACATTATTGAAGAAAATGAGAAATATATTGTAATTATAATCATTCAATGTAGAGACAGAATATTGCTAAGATTGAAAGTCTTTTGGAGTACACACTCTTTAGCTATTTTTAATCAATAGCTAGTTATAATTGATTTGACTGTCAACCCTACCTATCATTTAATTTTTTCAGCAAGTTTACTCTCTCGTGGCTTTGGCACCCAAAGTGCCATTGAAATCATGGCCAAAAAAATAAAAAATAAAACAAGTTACCACCATATACACGAATGATCCAATTTCTCTCCTTTACCAAACCATGAACCTTGCAATATTTCAACAGAAAAAGTTATCATAGATGAATTTCTGCACCATAAGCCTCTTCCATCACAAACGTATGAATGGTCCTTGAAAAAAGCTCTATGTTTTTTTCTCGGCCTTTATGTTTTGGTCTCTTTTCTCATGATCTGTTTTTTGTATTTTGTAGACTATTGAAAGATCACAGGGTAAGAAGGTTTGGTAAAGGAGGGAAATCTGATCTTGGCTTTAGGTTTTTAGATATGAGGATATGCCAATTATTGAATGAACATGGTTCAACCCCAACTTCACACGATTTCCCTCCTTTACCAAACCTTTGAACCTTGTGATGTTTCAATAGCCTACAAAATACAGAAATAAAGATCAAACCTTTAGAAAAGAGACCAAAGCATAAAGACCGAGAAAAAAGTGAAGAGCTGCTTTGCAAGACCATTCTTGCATTTATACATTTCTGATGGAAGAGAGTTTTGGTGTAGAGAAATTCATGTGCTATAACTTTTCTTGTTGAAAGGTCATAGGGTTTAGGGTTGGTAAAGGAGGGACATGTGATCTTTCAACAACCAAACTTATAGGACATGATTTTCTCTACACATGAAGTCTCTTCCATCAGAATCTTATGAATGGTCTTGTAGAGAAGCTCTATGCTTTTTTCTCGGTCTTTATGTTTTTGTCTCTTTTCTCAAGGTTTGATCTTTTTTCTGTAATTTGCAGGTTGTTGAAACATCACAGGGTTTGAAGGTTTGTTAAAGGAGGGAAATCAGATCCCTTAGTGTATATGGTAACTTAGTATTTGTCTTTCATTTTTTGCCATGATTTCAATGTTGTTTTCGGCACTTGGGTTTAGAGTTTTTGAATATGAAAATATGCTAATTGTTTAATGACTATCATGCCAGCCCCAACTCTGCCCGATTGAATGAGCTAAGGCTAAGCCCCATGTGATTGAGCTTGTGGAAAAAAAATATTTGATAGGCATGGTTGAAGTCAAATGTAATATAACTAAGTATTTATTAAAAATAGTTAAAAGTGTGTACTCTAAACGATTTTCAATCTCAGTAATATTCAGTCTATGGATTGAATGATTATAATTAAAATATATATATAATGTATTTTGTTTGCATGTATGATGACTTATATTTTGTTAGGGTTATCTTTTGTTTTTATGCTAACAGGGGTTCCTACATTTAAGTACGGGATGGAGAACAAGAAATGAAAGATTCATAAACAGATTTAAATTCTATGAAATTTTATAAGATTCTATTAAAAAATATCAATTAATAATAGCTATAATATCAATAGTGGGGTAACTATTCTTAGTGAGGCAAAGAGGACGGTATATCATCACTTTAATAAGCAGGTGATCAAATTGTCAGTTTCATAAGGTGTTTCATATTCCGATTTTCTATAAAGAAGAGCCATATAAAGCGTGGTTTATTTTTCAGAGTTGAAGAGCTAGCATATCAAACAGCAAGTTTTGAAGTTGCAACCTAGATTTCTTCAACACTGTTCAACCCGACCAAAAGGGAATCTGCATTGCAGAAGAATTATATGGAATGTCAGGCCAGGGGAAAACTACGCTTGGCAAGGCTTTCTGCAATCTTAAATTGGAGAATTTTGATGGCAAAGTATGCCACCTGGAATTTTCTAGAGGTAATACATTGGAAAGGCAAACTCATGTCTTACAGTATCTCACTCGTTGTCGTAAGTGGAAACTCAAATCGCTCACGAGGGAAGACGAGGTGAACAATTTGGTATATTTCATTTTGTTTGGGAGATTTTCTTCCTTTCATGATTGAATTATCTCTCTTTAAAAACAAATTACAGCACAAGATGGGTAACTGATGTATTTTTTTAATATAACTTACAGGTGTTGAGATTATAAACAGAGTAAAACAAAGAAATAAGGAGACACACACTTATAATGAAAACTCAAACACCAGATATATCGTGGTTCACTTGCATAGCAGGCTACGTCCACACTGAATGGGATATCCCCAAAAGTATATTTAATCTCTCTATTAAAGTTTACATACACACAGCCTTTACTATGGCTGTTCCTATGAAGCCAGAACCAAAACACTTTCAGCTTCAATACACTGCCCAGCAGAGAAGCGATCTCCAACAGAAATAGGAAAAGTAGTTGCAAACTAATTTTAAGTTACTACATAGTTTCATAAGTTACTTTGTAACTTCCAACCAATTCCGTTACATGGAGACCATGTGGTGTGGTGAGTGGGCTTCACCGCCCTAACAAACTCCCACTTGAAGCCCAGTCACCAATAGAGAAGAGACACAACTGAGAGATACCCCAAGATAGACAAATCACGGACAAACAAGACTAAGAGAAGCTTGGCAGAAAATGAACTTCTCTCGTTTGACAACCTTTGTCAGAGCATCTGCCGGATTCTAGTCGGTATGTATTTTATCCAGCTTAAGTTTATCTTCATTAACAGTGTGACAAATGAAGTGGTATTTAATTTCTATGTGCTTAGTGTAGCTTTGAAATGTGGCATTTTTAGCCAAATGAATGGCACTGGCACTATCACAAAACAAGGTAAGCATGGAAGGTTGACCACATAACTCACCAAGTACACGCTGTAACCATATTAGTTCCTTGGCTGCCTCAAGTGAGTGAAACATATTCTGCTTCAGTTGAGGAAAGAGCAACCACTGGTTGCAAACGAGAGACCCAGCTGATTGCTGCCCCGAAGAATGTGAAAACATAACCAGAAGTGGACCTCTGCTTGTCTAAATTGCCAACCATGTCGGAATCAGCATAACCACACAACTGAGTGTCCTGCCCGGCAAAACGGAGCACAAAGTCAGATGTCCCTTCCTCTATCTTGGCTCCTACCTCTATTCTCTATGCTAATAGCCATTAGGGCTTCACCACTTGTTCTATGCTGCCCTCTTCTCATGTCTTCGTTTAGCAACGTGGCTGCAACATCCTCATACCGTAACATGGTTTCCTTTTTCTTATCCTCTCCTTCTATAGATCTAGATTTTCCAGATATCGAGTTACTTATAGTCATAATCACATTTTCCCAACTATCGGGAAGAGAACATAACAATAACATAGCTCTCATTTCCTCTTCTAGGTTTACATCTACCAAGAGTAATTGACTAATGACTACATTGAACTCATTAAGATGATTTGACATGCTAGTTCCATCTTTCATTTTTAAATTTACTAATTTTTTCAACAAAAATACCCGAAGCTCACTCATACATGTCACATAATTTCTCCCAGATCACTCATACATGTCACATAATTTCTCCCAGATTTGTTTGGTTGTTGTCTCCATAGCCACATTGAAAAATACATTGCTTGACAGAGATAAGATAATAGTAGCTGCTACTTTTTGGTCCAAGATGTCCTATTCTATATCCGACATTGTCTCTGGTTTGCTCTTTTTCCCTTGGAGTGCAATAGCTAAGTCCTTTTGAATTAGGAGAGCACGTATTTGGAGTTTCCACAGTCCAAAATTTAGTCCAGAAAAATTTTCTATTTTCCATTTATTAGAATCCTCCATTCTGATCAAGGATTCCACAATCCTTAGCAAATGAAGTGTTCTCACAATCCTCAGAAAATTCTCTGATACTCACAATCCTCAACAAATTGCTCTGATACCAGTTGTTGAGATTATAAACAGAGTAAAACAAAGAAATAAGGAGACACACACTTATAATGAAAACTCAAACACCAGATATATCGTGGTTCACCTGCATAGCAGGCTACATCCACACTGAATGGGATATCCCCAAAAGTATATTTAATCTCTCTATTAAAGTTTACATACACACAGCCTTTACTATGGTTGTTCCTACAAAGCCATAACCAAAACACTTTCAGCTTCAATACACTGCCCAGCAGAGAAGTGATCTCCAATAGAAATGGGAGGAGTAGTTGCAAACTAATTTTAAGTTACTACACAGTTTTGTAAGTTACTTTGTAACTTCCAACCGGTTCCATTACATGGAGACCACGTGGTGTGGTGAGTGGGCTTCACCGCCCTAACAACAGGCACAAGTTGATTTATATGTGGAGGGCCAAAGGGTATTGTTGGTTCTGGACAATCAAAAACTCTAAACCCAGGTGCCTAATCAGGTGGAGTTGGGGCTAGCAGGGTGGCCATTCAAAAATTAGCATATTCTCATATTCAAAAGCCCTAAAGCCAAGGGCCCAAAACAACATCCAAATCATGACAAAAAAGAGTAAAAAGCAAGTTACTATATACGCGAAGGGATCTGATTTCCCTCCTACCAACCTTCAGCCCTGTGATCTTTAAACAACCTAAGTTATTATGGATGAATTTCTCAGCACCAAAAGTCTCTTCCATCAGAAAAATATGAGCTCTATGTTTTTTTCTTGGCTTGTATGTTTTGATCTCTTTTCTCAAGGTTTGATCTCTTTTCTATATTTTGCGGGCTATTGAAAGATCACAGGGTTCGAAGGTTCGATAGAGGAGGAAATTGGTGTATATGATAATTTAGTAATTTTCCTTTTTTTTCCATGATTTTCCCCAGCTCTGGCGGATTGAATGAGCTGGAGGGGCTCAACTAGGCGGAGGCCACAGGAGACCTAAAACTTGAAAAAATTACTCAATAGGCAGGGTTAACAGTCAAATCTAGTATAACTAACTATTGATTAAAAATAGTTAAAAGTGTGTACTTCAAAAGATTTTCAATCTCAGTAATATTCAATCTCTCGATTGAATGGTAGTATACCTAAAAAAATATATATCTAAGAGGCGCCTATATTACACTTTTTATTTTTAGTAGATAAATTGATTAAAAAGGGCATCTGAGAACGATATATCTCGGCATATTTATTACAAAACGGAGCAATTCAAGACTTTTATTACAAAACAGAACAATGTGAAAGGATTTGAGATACCTTTGACAGTGTTAATAATGAGCTGAATAGCCCTCTCTATCAGAGCTATAGGAGTGGCATTGTTGCGTTCAGTGGCTCTGGAGACGAAGTAATCCACAAAATAAAATGGTGTTATAGAACACATTGTCCATTGGAGTGTGCTCAGAACCAAGAGCTCCATTCTTTGAAAAGTCTGCGCATCGAATATGAATCTTGCATCCTCCCTCTGCATATCACAAGAAAACACATCAGATGTCTCGTCCACATTGTCCTACTCTCATAAATCCCAACAAAAGGCTTGGTCCTTTAATAGGTCCTATTTTTTTGCTGCAAATCTTGAAGAAGGGAACACGCATATCCGCCATTTTAACCGCGAGGGTCAAGCACGTAACAGAGGCTAGCTGGAGCATCCAAGCCTTGGAGGTACCTTGCTGCAATGGCACTCAGGAACTTATATTTCCCTTTTGTACATACAATCCAATGAAACAACAAACCCTTTACCAACAAAGAGCGCATGCATTCAAGAGAACAAAAGGGCAACACTATCTTTCCCCAGATTACTTACTGGTAGCTTATATATCGAAAGGAACCGATCCAGGTAATTAACAGCCAGGCAATGCACCTGCCAACATGAACATAGTGACATTTAACAAAACTAGAAATCAGTCCAGTCTAATATAACTTGAATCAAGAAAATCAAAATAGGCAGAGAGCGCCAATCTTCTAAATAGGAAAACACAGTTCAGTATGTCTACACACCAATTTGGCAGACCTCTGCACTGATAAACTAGTATATAAATCGTAAAACAAGATAAAACTGTACACATAAATACACTCAAGTCAGTACAAATCCTGGGCACCCAAATACACATTCAATCAAGATAAAACCGAACGCCCATAGAATCAATCTTCTATTTTATTTTATAAAAACACCAATTTCGTTGCAAAGCCAAAGACTTCAGGGAAACCAAATCAAGCAACTAAACTAAACACCTTGAGAATCCTGTTGACATCCTCCCTGCGAGCATTAAGGTGAAGGATTTTATTCTTGAACTGCTCTAGATAGCCTTGTTTGGGCATATAGTCAGGCTCTTTTTGGAGCAGCACCATCATCCTCAGCTACAAAGAAAGACAGAGACAAATGGACCTGTTGGGTATCACCCTGGTTGTCCCAGGATTCGATTTGGGAACCATTTTCAAGCACATTGGACACAGAGTCAAAGCTGGGCACCATGGCTGCTTTGTCTCAGATTTGCCATTGCTTCTTTCTATACTCCTTCCTTCCCCTCTTAAACAATCAAAAGACGGGATTAAAAAGGCCAATGAAATCAACAGGCGTGCAGTCCTCTATGAAGTGCGAAATCAGTCACAATACCTTCTAGAGAATGCAAAGGGGGCTCTTTTCTTTTTCCTTTCTCTTTCACTTTCTCCTGCTGCTGCTTGTAATAGGTGGTCCTCTTTCCTTACTGCCAACTCCTGCCTGCCCTAAATCTCGCGGAAGCCTTTTGCCTGCAACAAAACTTCAAGAAACTCAATCGCTGCAGACCGTCAAAACTCCGACCACTGGCCCTTCGTCGGATTGCATTCTTAGATACCCTCACCATTCCAGTCACGTCCAACTCAAACCCTAATTACCTATGGATCTGATAAGCCTTCCCCATATTTAATAGTTTAAATTATTTTAAATAATTTACCTCATGACTTAGTACACGTCAATTTAAATTGAGGCCATAAAAATGTACACACATCTGCTTTGACTGTACAATGCCTTCCCCATATATATATATATAATGTATTTTGTTTACATGTATGACGGCTTATATTTTGTTAAGGTTACCTTTTGTTCTCTAATTTAATTTATAACTATATTTTATTAGGGTTACACATAAATAAATAGAAACCCTAATAAAATGTTATAAAATATAATATAAGCCTTAAAAAAATATTATAAAAAAATATTTTATCACAATTAATTTTTATAAAAGAACAACAAATAAAAAATAAGAAATTAAATTTCATTATGTATAAAATATAATGAACTTACTTGGAATAACTTATGCCTTGATGAATATACTTTGATCCTTTTTTATTTGATATGATAAAACCTATTAAATTATAGTTATAAATTGAATTAGAAAAGAAAACTTGTTAAATACATTTTGCTGCCACTATAGTTAGCCTCTCGGCCTAATGAATGCACCTAAAAATTATAAACATGCAGGATTATATTTAAAATATATATCTAAAATGCCCCAAGAGATATCCTTTTGGATGTGCCTATTCCACCTATTTGTGGTAAATTGATTAAAAAATAGGAGCCTTTAGTAGGATATCTCTAGGTATATTTTAGATATATTTTTTAAATGTAGATATGCTAGTTTATAACTTTTAGGTGCAAGAGGTTAACTATAGTGGTAGCAAGGGATGGAGTGTAATGGCCTAAGCATGTTAACAAAAATAAAAATATAGGGGACATTTTAAAAAAATTAAAACTATAAAATAATTCTTAAATAATTCTAAAATAAAATAACATAAATAAATAAAATAAAATAAAATAACTTCAGTAAATAAAATAAGTCTTAAGTAAGTAATAATAGACCCACATATTACTTGACAAAATGTGAAAAAGAGCAAGTAGTCAGCGACAAAGCAATATTATTAAGAATGGAAGAAATGAATCAAGGGCATAGCACCCTTGTAGCATTATACAAGAGAAGAAGAAGGTTTTCTACAGGGCCAGGCCTCCCCCTCCACATCCTCAGGACGAACAGGGCTAGCAAACTATGAAGAGTAGGAGGCAGCAGATGGGAGTTAGGGTAGAGGCAACAGTAAGAGTAACAGCTCAAGCCAAGGTGGCAAGAATGTGGGCTATCCCAATAACCTCAGCAACCCCAACATTTGTAACTAGATAAAATTGCACCACTCTAGGCCGAGAAAGAAGCCGAAGTGCTCTACAACCCCTTGCTATTTTCTATCCTCCCTATCCAAGGCAAGGATACGCGGAGGGTTTTTCAAAATCGGCCCCGAGGCTCATTCATGCAAAGAAAAATTCCCATATAGGCAGCATATCAAATTTTAGGGTACCCCACCATTGGCAAATCTCTCAAAACACTAAATTCGGCAACTCGGCTCCTAACACTCTTTGGAAGGGCTTAGACCAGGCAAGACTCCATGAACGGGCAAACCCTAGAACCCCAAGGTCGAGACCAAAAATAAGTTCAATATATCATCAAAATTCTGAGGCCATGGAAAAGAAAGTATCAATTGATATCAAAAATATCAACACTGATGGTCTGGGGATGCATTGTAGAACCCACAGTTTTTATATTCGATGGTGTGGGATAGGGCAGCTTGTGAAGGAAATTGCAGAATGAGTCCAAACCCTCTACAAAGACCAGGTAAGTATCAATATCACTTCTAAAGAATTCATATTCATTGTCTACAAGAGTGCAAACCTAAAAAAAAAATTTAAACAACAGAAGCTTGTTTTACAAAGGGCATAATTTCGAGTACTTAGGCTGGATACCTAATTTTGACCCTGGTAGACTGAAACTTAAAGTAGCTAGGTGGGTCAAGCTACCAAATCTCCTGGTTGAGCTCATCCATAGTAGAATCTTGAGGGAGATAGGGAATCACCTGGGAGAGTTCATTGGAATGGAGAAGGATTTCTTATCTTACTTAGATGTTTTCCTATTAGTAAAATTAGATATTAGCACCAAAGACCTTGAACCTCTTGAAATTAATACTAACCTAGCCAATTACTGTATTAAGCCAACTCTCCATCGTGGACCTATCCTTAGAAACACTAACAACAGATTTTCAAAGGTGCCCACTAAGGTGCGCCCCATTTTTCAGCCTGGGGTGTCAACATTAGATTTAATGATAATAAAGGTGGATTTATTGTGGACTATCAGAAGAATAGCTCTTATTCCCTTAAGGAGCACCTCAGTGGTAACAAGGAATTGTCTAGGCAAAATCAAAACCTGAGTATGGTAATAGCCTAGCCTAAGAAAAGCCCTAAATCTTCCCAAAATAACAAAGAAAACACTCTGAATCACAGTAATGAGGTTACTACATAGAACATGAATCCCGGTCAGGTTAGCTCAATGAAAAAACCAATCACAGTAGTTAAGCCCCCAAATCAGAATTATGAACCACAGATAGGCAAAGAGAGGATGGAATTGGAGGAGGGGGAAGTTCCTTCAGAAGCTGCCAGAGACAATAACCCCACAACAGCAGAATGAAGTATAAACCTAGAGGTTTTAGAAACCCCAGAATGGGTTCCAAACACATTCAAAATAGAATAAAAATATAAAGAGTCTGAGAATCAAAAGAAATCCATAGACAAGCTCAACCATTCAGTTATAGAAGAAATCTGCAATGAGATCTTCAATAAGGCATTAGAGGAAGTGGTAATCAAGGAAGTTAACAAAGAGAAGGAAAACCTCATCACCAAGATTATAGAACTTGAAGAAGAAGAGGAAAGACAGGATAGAAAGAAAGAGGACCCAAAAGATCAGGGAGGTAGAGAAGTGGATGAAGCAGATCTGAGGTTGGGAATTGCTATAATTGATTTCAGCAGGGATACGCCAGACTGTGCCAAAAGTAATAAGAAAAGAGGTAGGAAATCACTATTGGAGCTAAGAGAGAAGGAAGGCGAGGCTACTAATCAAACTAAGATCACCACACTGTTCTATGTAGGGAAGGGGAAGCGCCTTCCCCTAGCGCCATGAGAGTCCACACCTGGAATGTTAGGGGTCTCAATGCCCCTAACAAATAGCATATCATAAAACATTGTATAACCAACACAAAACTAGATATACTAATGATCCAAGAAACTAAACTAAATAAAGAAGAGATTGACACTCTAAACAAGAAGTTAGGAATATTTGAGCTAGTTGGAGTTCTAGCTAAGGGTGCTTCGGGAGGCATAGGGGTAATTTGAGACCTAGAGTGGTTTCATTTATAGTATTAAGATGCAAGAAGAACTGGATGGTGGGGTTCGTCAAAAGCATTAGAAGCAACCTACACTTTTTTCTCCTCAACATTTATGGTCCTCCTTAGAACTAGGATAAGAGAGTAGTGTGGACAGAAATAGAACAATTCTTGGAAACTTCACAAGATCAAGTATGTATTCTGGGGGGAGACTTCAATGCAATTTTGGATCCTAAAGAAAAAATGGGAGGTCTTGTTAGGTTACCTATAGCAGCAAAAGACTTTAAAGATTGGGTTCAGAAGAACAATTTATTTGAAATTAAAACTGCATAGGAAGGTTTTACATGGAACAACAGAAGAGAAGGCTTTAGCAATATTGCAGAAAAACTTCATAGATTCTTGTTAAGAGGTAATTGGGCCCAATTTCCTTATATTTTGACGGTAGAGATCTTACCATACTCAGGCTTTGATCACTACCCAATGTAACTGAGTATCTCAAAAGATTGCCAACCCAAACGTTGCCCCTTTAACTTTGAACAAATGTGGATCAAAGATAACAACCTTATTACCCTAATTGAGCAATGGTGGAAAGAAACTTGAATATCTGGATCTAATCTTTTTTGTTTAGTATCTAGACTGAAAACTATTAAATGTAAGCTTCTAAGCTGGAATAAAACTAACGTTGGTAATATCTTTGAGTCCAAGACTAAGCTAGAAGAAGAACTGGAAAACCTAAATAGAATCATGATTTCCAGAGGAATGGATGCTGAAACATTTTCAAAAGAAAAACAAATGAAAATTGATTATGAAGATATCCTAGCCAAAGAGGAAATCTTTTAGCGTCAAAATTCAAGAGAAACTTGGCTAGAAGAGGGAGATAAGAACGCTAAGTTCCTTCATAACAGCACCAAAGCACACAGAAACGTAAACATAATCCTCAGAATTAAAAATATGAATAATGACTAGATCAAAGATCCTCAACAAATTGCATGTGAAATGGTTAGGTACTTTGAAAATATTCTTAATAATCAGGAGGGATCAAGTTGCATGTACCAACAAGCCATTCTGGAAGATATCCCAAGGATTATTTCAGAGGATCAAAACAAAGCTCTTAATGTTAAATTCACCAAAACTAAGGTAGAGCTAGTAATCTCTCAAATGCAACCAGATAAAGCTCCTGGTCCCGATGGCTTCCCAGCCTTCTTCTTCTAGAAATACTAGCACTTCATAGGAGACAAAGTAGTTGAAGCACTAGAAGGGGTAAGAAATTCAGCAAGTATTCTCAAAGAGGTAAATAATACTTTCCTTACACTTATTCCAAAAAAAGAGAAGCTAGAAAGTCTAGGGGATCTGCGCCCTATATCTCTGTGTAATACTATTTATAAAATCCTCACTAAAACCCTGGCTAATAGGATTCAAGCAGTGCTTCCAGACATCATTAGTTATGAACAAACAGGGTTCGTTCCAGGTAGATCTATATTTGATGGAGTTATTACAGCCAAAGAAGCCATTCATACCATATAGTAAAACAAAAAACCTAGCATGTTAATCAAAGTAGATATAAGTAAATCCAATGATAAGGTAGGCTGGCATTTCCTCTGCAAAATCCTAGAGGCTTTTGGTTTGAATAAACAATGGATAAACCTCATTTATGCATGTATTTCTAATCCCAAGATCTTAGTATTAATCAATGGAACCCCAAAAGGTTTTTTAGCATTTCAAGAGGATTGAGACAAGGGTACCCTATTTCCCCTTTTCTCTTTATTATAATGGCAGATGTATTAGGGAGAATGATCACCAAGACTAGGGAAGAAGGAAAGATCCAAGGAATCAAAATCACTTCCGGTGTCGATCCTACAACACATCAACAATTTGTAGATGACACTATGCTCTTCGGTAAAGGGTGCATAGAAGAAGCTAGGGTGTTCAAAGATATCTTGGACTCTTCTTGTAGGGCCTCTAGACAGGATGTAAATGCTAATAAATAAGAAATTTATTTTTTCAACTCAAATCCTGAAACTAAAAAAGAAATATGTAGAATCCTGTCTTTTAAAGAAGGGGAAATGCCTTGTAAATATCTAGGTATACCGTTGCGTAAAAGAAATAACATCAATGATCTTTGGGACCATATTACTTCTAGGATCAAGAATTAAGCAGAATCTTGGAAAGGCAAATGACTCTCCTCAGCAGGAAAAGTGACAATGTTAAAATTGGTTCTCTCAGTGATCCCAATCTACCAATTATCTTGTATGAATCTTCCTATAGGAAAACGGGAAGAAATCAACAAAATTTTAAGAACTTTCCTATGGCAAGGTTTGGAGGATAAAAAGAAAATGACACTTGTGGCTTGGGACAAGATTTTTAAACCAAAAGAGGAAGGAGGCCTGGGCTTAAAAAACTTTAGAGAACAGAGTAAGGCTTTAGGTGCTAAAATTGTATGGAAAATGTATCAGCAACCCAATTCAAAGTGGGTTAAAATTCTTAGAAACAAGTATCTTAGAGGGGAGGAACTAGCATTCCTTTTTAGAATGGCTAACCCACCTAAAGTATCTCTCCTCTGGAATTTTATGATCGATTGTAGGAAGCTCATAATAGACAAACTGACTTGGAGTTTAGGTGATGGGAACCAAGCACTTTGTTGGGACGACTCATGGGGTGGGTATGAGGTGATAAGAAGCTTGGATAATTTAGAGAATGCAAAAAGGATACTAGAATCACATTGGGGGAAATATGTAAAAGATTATATAGATTTTTCCAATCATGAGGAGAATAGGGGGTGGAAATGGAAACCCTTAGATAATATGAACATTCCTGAGAAAGAGAAACTACTTGATATCCTTAACAAAAGGAGGGTATCTCTCAAAGGAGACTTAGACAAATTAGTTTGGGATGGGGCTAAATCAGGAAATTATAAAACCAAGGATGGTTACAAAACCTTAATTAGATAGCAACTAAGACCAAAATCAGAGTTACCACTGAGACTGTGTTGGGTTAAAAATTGTCTCCCAAAGGCTGGGTTGTTTGCCTGGATGGCCTTGTAGAAAAAAATCCTAACGACAGATAGGTTCACCAAGATGGGATATGAGGGGCCTAGCAGATGTCCCCTTTGTGAAGAGGATCAAGAAACAGCAAACCATATTCTCCTCAATTTTCAATTTTCTAATAAATGTTGGAATTGGCTAAGTAATAAGATGAGATGGATTACTGCCATGCCTAATAACATTTTGAACCTTTTCTAATACTGGCCTGAGACTCACAAACAAAGCATCTACCATATGCTATGGACAATTTCCCCTTCAATCATGGTTTGGGAGCTGTGGAAAGAAAGAAATAGAAGAATCTTTAAAGATAGGAAAATGACTTTTGGTCAGCTAATCATTAAAATTGAGGCCGTTATAATAGAAATAGTCAATAGTAGGATTCTAAATAACTCCAAAAAAGAATCCACAATGACGCATTGGGATTAAAAGATACCAGGGAGATGGACGGGACTAAAACTTCCCTCCTTTGTGGGACTAGGCAACCACAACTCCACCAACAAGAGAAAGGAATGTAAGTGGCAACCTCCTAAAAAAGGGTGGTTCAAGCTAAATTTTGACGGGGCATCTAGGGGCAACCCGGGAGTTGTAGGAATAGCTTGTGTAATCCATGATTCTGAATCTAGAGAAATATCAACCTTAGCCAAACCCCTAGGAGAAACAACAAATAATACAGCAGAATTAACTACCCTGAGTGAAGGTCTGAGAATCTGCAAAGACATGAAAATTGAAAAATTAGAGGTCGAAGGAGACTCCGTGATCATCATTAATGGCTTATAGAAAGGGAACATGTCTAATTGGAGGATGAATTCTCTGTTGGCTAATGCCCTCGACATCATTGCTTCTTTAAGGAGGTGCACATTCCATCACACTTATAGAGAGGGTAATAGTAAAGCAGACTCTCTTGCCAACAAAGGGGCAGATGGTCCCTACTGGTGCAGGATCACCTAGAAAATCATGTTTTCTTTTGTAATAAGGTCTATTTGACTAATGCATTTTCATTTTAGTTTGTTCTAGGTTCATTTTGTAAGTCCCAAGTGACTTGAGGACACTTGTCAATTTGTAATCATATAATGCCAAAATAGGGCAGTAGCGTTGTTTAGATGGCTGTCTCCTAGCCGCTTGGAGTCAGTTTGGTACTACTCAGGGTGAGTTTATAAACCTAGAGGATGGAACCAAATGTGGATATCATTTTCATTGTAAATAGATCAAAGAAAGAGTGTGATCGAATGTAATTGTGATTGTGCTAAGGAGAAATAGAATCATTCTATTCCGTCAATTTGATTTCCATTTCCTGTATTGCAATTTGTATAGCTGTAGATTTCTGTTCTCTATGAGCTTTCCATTTTGTTGTTGTATGTCATTGTGAAGCATTCCACTGGTGATATTTCTGTCAAAATTAGTGGAATGGCTTCGTTGTATAAATATTTGTTTTCATTTTTTGTTTTGTTCCATTGTTCGGCGGTGCAAAAGATCCAGACAGTGCATTTCATACAGTAGGTTGACCTCGCATCTCCATGTGCTAGGGTTCACAGGAAGTAAACTGTGTGATGGCATATTGGCCTAGCAAACCATAAGGTGGCCGATGGCAATTGTCTTACCGATGGATGAAGATTGAAGGTGATATCGAGGTTGTTGGTTCATCGGCGCATTGGCCAAGGATTACAAGTGTTCATCGATAGAATAGGTTACGCCAAAGGTAAACACCATCGGTGAAGGGGTGATCAATGGTAAGACTTAAGGAAATCATTCCGATGATGGTTGTCTAGCCGATGGAGTTGTATTGGCAGTTCATTTTTCAAGTCTTGCCAACCATAAGGAATTAGGGCGTAGTCTATGTTTCCTGCTGTGCACTCTCCATCATATTGGTATCAGAGCCCGAAATGATTTGTGGGGCAAGTCAAATTAAGGAGTTGTAGGAGTATTGGCATTTGGGTGTTGTCTGTGAATGTTTATGTCAGACAGAGAAAGAGATCTAGAGGCAGAGAGGATGCCTCCCAAAAGTATGTCGCAGGACGCTATTAAGAAATTGATCGAGGAGATGATTGAATCCAAGTTGGGAGAGTTTAAGCAGTCCAAAAGCAAAGATAGGGAAGATGAAAGTGATAGTGATGAAGGCGATATAGAAATTGCTGAAACTAGTAAAAAGATAGAGGAGATACCAGTAGACTAGAGGGCATTTTTAAATGCATTAAAGTCAGTCAAGAGGGACACCATAGATGGGTTACCTATGTATAGTGGAAGTATGGAAGCTGAAGAGGTTATTGATTGGATTGAGGCATTGAACAATCATTTCAAATACAAAGACGTCCCTGATGATAAGAGGGTTAAGTTGGCAAAGGCAAGATTGAAGGGATTTACTCTTGCATGGTGGGATCATGAGCAAGGAGAGAGAGTCAAGGAGGGGAAGAATATGATAACCTCCTGGGAAAGGATGAAGACCAAATTCAAGGCACAATTCTTACCTCTTGACTATAACGTGTAGATGTATAAGAAATTATAGAACCTCAGATAGAGAGACCTTGATGTGAATGCATACACACAAGAGTTTCATAAACTTAGTCTTAGATCAAAGAGACAAGAAGAAGAGTCAGAGAAGGTGGCCAGGTATTTGAATGGCCTAAGGATGAACATCCAAGATGAGATCATCAACCTAGCACCAGAAATAGTGAACAAGTGTTTCCAAATGGCCTTAAGGGATGAAGAGAAGATAAAGAGAAAGAGTGAGCAGAATAATAGAGGTAGAGGTGGAAGGAATTTTAGAGGTAGAGGTAGTTTTGGAGGAAGAAGTCCTAAACAGAGGCCTAGTGGTGAGTCTAGCCAAGAAGAGCAAGTTGTGGACTCCAGTAGTAGAGGAGGCTACCAAGGAAGAAGGCCTAATGGAAGAGGTGGGACAAGTGGATCAAGAAGAGGATCTAAATTCTACAATATGAGATGTTATAACTACAATCAGATAGGGCACCCGGCATACAAGTGTCCAGAGAAGGCCTCAACTTCTCATGATGGTGAGAGGAGAACCACTTTGATTCAAGAATATGTAAGGAGTGTGACCTCTCCTGAAGTGAATCTAGTATTAGAAATAGGAGAAAACCTGATGATCAAGAGGACGCTGCTCAAGGAACTAGTACAAACTGAACCATTGCAAAGAAGGGCTTTGTTTAGAATCAACTGCAAGATCTAAGGTAAGGTTTGCAAAGTTATTATTGACTCTAGTTCTACTAATAACATTATATCTTTAGAAGTAGTGAACAAGTTGAAGTTAGAAAAGATACCCCATAGCAATCCATATAAAGTCAGTTGGATGAATAAGGGGTAGCATGTACTCATCAATGAACAAGCATGGGTTGAATTTAGTATTGGGGGGTATAGAGACAAGATTTTTTGTGACATCCTTCCAATGAATGCTTACCATCTTCTACTAGACAGACCATGGTAGTTTGACAGAAAGACTCATCATGATGGAGAAAAGAATGCTTACTCATTCCAAAAGGATGGTGTGACTTATAGGATATAGTCATTGGTAGAAGAGGACCCACAACATGTAGGGTCTAGTGTGAAGTTGGTAGGAGAAAAAGAATTCATGGATACACTAAAGGAAGGTGATGGAGTAGGTTTTGCTTTGATTGTGAAGCCTAAGGGGGAACAAAAGAAAAGTGTGAGAGAAGTAGGACCTAAGGAGGTTAGAGATCTGCTTGAGAGTTACAAAGGAGTGATTGCATAGGATATACCTGATTCCCTACCACCAATCAGAGACATCAGCCATCAGATAGATCTCATACCAGGAGCAGTACTTCCTAATAAGGTTACATATAAAATGACCCCATAGTAGAATGAAGAGATAGCAAATCAGATTCAAGAACTCCTAAACAAAGGGCTGATAAGGAAGAGCCTTAGGCCATGTGCAGTACCTACTATTTTAGCCCCAAAGAAGGATGGGAAATGGTGGCTTTGTACCGATTCTAGGGCCATAAATAGGATAACCATAAGGTATAGGTTTCCTATTCCTAGAATAGAAGATCTAATAGATTGTTTGGGAGGGGCTACTTATTTCTCCAAAATAGACTTAAAGAGTGGGTACCATCAGATACATATAAGAGAAGGGGATGAGTGGAAGACAACTTTCAAAACCAATGAAGGGTTGTATGAGTGGCTTGTGATGTTGTTTGGTCTTTCAAATGCCCCTAGCACCTTTATGAGGCTGATGAATGAGGTGTTGCAGGAATTCATAGGAAAATTTGTGGTAGTCTACCTTGATGATATTTTGGTGTTCAGTAAGAGTAAGGAAGAGCACTTGGAACATTTGGAGATAGCCTTGAAGAGGCTGCAAGATCAGAAGTTACTAATAAACTTGGAAAAGTGTGACTTCATGAAATAAAAATTGATTTACCTAGGTTTTGTCATCTCTAAGGGTGATTTGAAAATGGATCCTTCCAAGGTAGAAGCTATTTTGAATTGGCCTACACCTAGGATAGCAAGAGAGGTCAGAAGTTTCCATGGTTTGGCCACATTTTACAGGAAATTTAGTAAGAACTACAGTGACATCTGTACACCTATGTTGGAGACCATCAAGGGTGGAGGAGAGATAAAATTTGTGTGGACAAAAGAGGCAAATCAGATTTTTGAAAGTCTAAAACAAAAAGTTGCCAAGTATCCTATCTTAGTGTTACCTGATTTCAATAAGGTTTTCACAATTGAATGTGACGCAAGTCGACTGGCCATAGGAGCAGTGTTGAGCCAAGAAGGTAGACCAGTAGCCTTATTCAATGAAAATTTAAATGAAGCCAAGAGGAAGTACTCCTCTTATGATTTAGAGTTGTATGCTATGGTACAAGCTCTAAAAAAATGGAGGCACTACTTGCTTCCTAAGGAATTTATTGTGGACACTGACAATCATGCTCTAAATTTTTTGAATGGATAGGAGAAGCTCAACCATAGACACATGAAATGGGTGGAAAGTCTTCAATCATACACCTTCATCATAAAGCATAAGAAGGGAATAAACAATAAGGTTGTTGATGCTCTAAGCAGAAGGGTGTTGACAGTGCAAGAAGTGCATCTACAAAGTATGGGTGTTGAGTTACTCAAAGGATTGTATGAAGTGGACCAAGATTTCAAGGAGATTTATAAGGTATGCAGTGAGTTCACCAATGCCTTCCATAGTGAATTTTTAAATTATACATTGTAGGATGGACTTTTGTTTAAAGGAAGTCAACTATGTATCCCTAAGTGTTCAATAAGGGATAATATAGTGAAGGAGAAACATAGTGGCAGTTTAGGAGGACATTTTGGGCTTAATAAGACCTTAGATCTTGTAAGAAGGTTTTACTTTTGGCCAAGGATGCAATCTGATATCAGAAGGTTTGTTGAGAGTTGTATGATTTTCCAGAAAGCAAAAGGGGTCTCAACCAATGCAGGATTGTACCAACCTTTGCCCATACCAAACAGACCTTTGGAAAGTTTGAGTATGGATTTTGTGATGGGATTGCCCAAGACAAGGACAAGTTCTGACAGTGTGTTTATTATGGTAGACAGGTTTAGCAAGATTGCTCACTTTATTCCTTGTAAGACCACCAATGATGCTAGTTACATTGCATGTTTGTTCTTTAAAGAAATTGTCAGGATTCATGGGTTACCTTTGAGTATTGTATCTAATAGAAACAGCAAATTTGTGGGATATTTCTGGAGAACCTTGTTGAAAAGATTGGGTACAAATTTGTCTTTTAGTTCAGCCTATCATCCTTAGACTGATGGCCAAAGTGAGGTTGTCAATAGGTCATTAGGCAATCTGCTGAGATCTTTGACAAGAGAACATGGCAGTAGTTGGGATGTGGTACTCCCACAAGTAGAATATGCCTATAATGATTCTACAAATAGAAGTACAAGTCTAAGTCCTTTTGAAGTTGTCTATGGTAGTCATCCTAGAGGAATTTTTGAATTACGAGATGTTCAAGGGTTGGACAAAAGGAGTGGACATGCTGATACATTTGTAGAGGCTATGAAAGAGATCCATCAACGAGTCAGAGATACTCTACACCAGAACAGTCAAAAGATCAAGGCTAGAGGAGATCAAAGAAGAAGGGATGTGCAGTACCAAATAGGAGATATGGTCATGGTTCATCTCAACAAGAACAAACTATCCACACGAAAACACAGCGAGTTGATGATGAGAAAAATTGGACCTTGTCAGATTCTGGAAAAATATGGTTCTAATGCTTACAAAATTGAACTCCTTGATGATATTGCTATTTCACCTATATTTAATGTTGTTGATCTGACATTATATAGGAGTCTTGATACAGGAGAAGGGACAATAGATTATGTCCAAGACAATGTAGAGTGGGTGCAGTATTTACCACCTAAGGAACCACTGAAGATGGAGTGCATCTTAGATAGCAGGACAACCAAGAAGACAAGAAATCAGACCTATTTTGAGCACTTAGTCAAATGGCAAGGACTTCCAGACTTAGAGGCCACATGGATGCTAGAAGAAGATATCAAAAAGTAGGGTGGTGATTTGCAGCAGTTAGTCTCTAAGAGGACTTGAGACAACTTTCACCCGGGGAGTATGGTGCAGGAGCACCTAGAAAATCATGTTTTCTTTTGTAATAAGGTCTATTTGACCAATGCATTTTCATTTTAGTTTGTTCTAGGTTCATTTTGTAAGTCCCAAGTGACTTGAGGACACTTGTCAAATTGTAATTGCATAATGCCAAAATAGGGCAGTAGGGTTGTTTAGACAGTTGTCTCCTAGCTGCTTGGATTTGTCTCCTAGCCGCTCGGAGTCGGTATGGTACTACTCAGGGTGAGTTTATAAACCTAGAGGATGGAATGAAATGTGGATATCATTTTCATTATAAATAGATCGAAGAAAGAGTGTCATCGAATGTAATTGTGATTGTGCTAAGCATAAATAGAATCATTCTGTTTCGTCAATTTGATTTTCATTTCCTGTATTGCAATTTGTATAGCTATAGATTTCCATTTTCTTGTTGTATGTCATTGTGCAGCATTCCACTGGTGAGATTTCTATCGAAATCATTGGAATGGCTTCGTTGTATAAATATTTGTTTTTGTTTTCTATTTTGTTCCATTGTTCAGTGGTGCAGAGGATCTAGATAGTACGTTTTGCACAGTAGGTTGACCTAGCATCTCCATGTGCTAGGGTTCATAGGAAGTAAACTATACAATGATGTATCAGCTTATCAACATTGCAAACCATAAGGTGGCCGATGGTAATTGTTCTACTGATGGATGAAGATCGAAGGTGATATCGAGGTTGTTGGTTCATTGGTGCATTGGCTAAGGATTCCAAGTATTCACAGATAGAACAAGTTACACTGAAGGTAAATGCCATCAGTGAGGGGGTGAGCAATGGTAAGACTTAAGGAAATCATTCCAATGATGGTTGTCTGGCTGATGGAGATGTATAGGCAGTTCATTTGTCAAGTCTTGCTGACCGTAAGGAATTAGGGCCTAGTCTGTGTTTCTCGATGTGCACTCCCCATCATCTACCTGTCTACTAGAGCTAACACCTCTGAAGTATTATCAGAATCAATCTAAAACTTTGGAGGAAAGTTATTTTGAGGCCAATCAGTTCATCACTTGGTCTAATAACATACCATGAAGGGTGAACAAACTCGAAGCATCCTTAGATTTTCTACACTTTAGACAAGAAGGGAGTATAATAGAGCAATTAAGATTCTCATGCATCCTCCTTTTGTATATCTCATACATATCTTTTGTATATTGGATACATTTTCTTCTGTATACAAGAGTGGGCTCAATTAGTTTAATGAAATGAATTGAAATCCCCTTCGAATCCGCATATGTATCACCTTCTTGTATAACGAATGCATGTGTTTTATATACAATACTAGACCCCAACTAAAATTCACATTATTTAATCTGTCATTCAAATATGGGTTTGCATAAACTTGTATATCCATTGGAGATGGGGCCCACATATGTATCTTTGGTGTATCGTGCATTTGTATATACATTTCCTTTGTTTCTCATATGCATCTATCTTTGCATCTTGTATACATACACCACAATATACAATCTCGAACTTCTAACTGGGTCTAGACTTGTATGTATCCATTTGTACCACCTTGTTATATCACATGCATACCCCTTGTATATAAATTTCCTTTGTTTCTTATATGCATTTGTCTTTGTATCTTGTATAGATACATTGCAATATACAAGCACAGACTTCAAATAAAGTTCTCAAAATTTCTATCTGGGTCCAGTCTTGTATGTATCCATTTGTATCTCCTTTTATATCATATGCATACACTTTTATACAATCACATACTTCATTGGATTTGTGAAATGAATTCAAATTTTCTTAGGATCCTCCATTGTATGTATCTTGTTGTATAATCATCTCTAATATACATACGTGGCCCCCACCCATTATTTATATCTCTAATGATGTTAGGTTTTGTATAATATTCTCTTGTATATTTTCTCTGTATATTGTTGTTTGTATGTTATTTTGTATAAGCGCACATACAAAGCATCTTATACAAACCCTCTCTTGTATATTTTCTTTGTATATTGGTGTTTGTATGTTATCTTATATAAACGCACATACAAAGCATCTTATACAAACCCTCTCTTGCATATTTTCTTTGTATAATACCGTTTGTATGCGATCTTGTACAAGTGCACATACAAAGCATGTCTTCCCCAGTGATGCTTTTATTCCTTTGTATATTGGGTATGTATATTATAAATATACAAGCACCCTGAACATACAGACTTTTCAGGATTTAATTTTCTTTTTGCATCCGGTTTGGATCTCTTAGATGCATCCTTCTTACTTGTATATCAGCTTGTATATCGTTATTTATACAAGCCTGATATGCATACGGTGGAGCCCACATCACTTTTCAGATTGTATCTTCCGAATTGCATAGTTGTATATTCTCTTGTATATTTCCTTTATATATACATTTCCTTTGTTTCTCATATGCATTTTTCTTTGTATCTTGTATAGATACATCGCAATATACAAGCACAGACTTCAAATAAAGTTCTTAGAATTTAAACTTTCTATCTGGGTCCGGACTTGTATGTATCCATTTATATCTCCTTTTATATCACATGCATTCACTTTTATACAATCGCGGACTTCATTGGATTTGTAAAATGAATTGGAATTTATTGGGAACCTCCATTGTATGTATCATGTGGTACAATCATCTCCAATATACATACATGGCCCCCACCCGTTATTTATATCTCTAATGATGTTGGGTTTTGTATAATTTTCTCTTGTATATTTTCTTTGTATATTGCCATTTGTATGTTATCTTGTATAAGTGCACATACAAAGAATCTTATACAAAACCTCTCTTGTATATTTTCTTTGTATACTTGTATATTTTCTTTGTATACTGTCGTTTGTATGTGATCTTGTACAAGCGCACATACAAAGCATGTCTTCCCTAGTGATGCTTTTATTCCTTTGTATATCGGGTATGTATATTATAAATATACAAGCACCCCAAACATACAAAGACTTTTCAGAATTTAACTTTCTTTTCGCATCTAGTTTGTATCTCTTATTTCCATCCTTCTTACATGTATATCAGCTTGTATATCATTATTTATACAAGCCTGATATGCATTCCATGGAGCCCACATCAATTTCTAGATTGTATCTTCTGAAATGCATACTTGTATCTAATTTTTAGATACAAAGCCAAGTACATACAAACTCTTTTGTATCACCTCTTCAAAATTATTTTATAAACCGCAGTTTACTTATTCTTCAGCTCCGCATTGGATTTAAAGTGTAATGCATCTAGTCATGATGCATCATTTTAACCAAATCTTAACCTTTCTTAAGTTCCGCATTGTAGGTATGTAATGTATAACCACACATACAATGTACGAAACATACATTGTTTTTATACAAGCTTCTTGTATATCGGCTGGTGTATCAAAGATGTACATTATTATGTTATACATTTCAATTTACAAAGCATCTTGTATATTGGCTTGTATATCAAAGTTGTACATTGTTATGTTATACATTTTAATATACATTGTTATGTTACATATTTCAATATACAAAGCATCTTGGTATATCCACGATGTATATAAAGTGCAATGTATTTTCTGATATACTTTAATTCATGATGCATCATTTTAACCAAATTTCAACCTTTCTTGAGTTCTACATTGTATGTATATTGAAATGTATAAAACATACATACAATGCACAAAACATACAATAATAAAACCTCATTTCATAATCTTTTTGGTTCCATTGGATGCTCGGTGAGAGTTTTACCGACTTCACCATCGGCATGATTTTCTTCATCACTGAGTGATTAATATTCTTCCCTGATCTCTCAAGTGTCACCGATATGGCTATCAGTGAGAGTCTCGTCGATGAATGTGACTATCATTGTCATCAAGGTAATCTATGTCATCAGGAAAACATATTTAGGGTTACCCGATCATAGTCATCACCTCAATAGCCTTTTATATCCTAGATCGGAAAGACTTTCATAACATGTCACTAATATCATCGTGAGAATTGCTTTGGTCAGACTTATAATCCTTGTTCTTGCCGATGATTCTTATTCTTCACACTTATCGGTGTAAGTTACACCGAAACAATTTTCTTCAATCGGTGAGACATTTGAGTATCAGAGAGTCGTTAACCTTTCTTTTCGATGCTTGTCTCCTACTGATGACTGCTAGTCCCCTCCATTCTACTGGATGATCGGTGAGAATCTTACCAAAATTTCTTATTGGTATGATCTACATCCTTGGGAGGTCTTGTAGAGTATTCACCTATAGTCCTTAGTTATACTGATCGGTGTGACTGGGAGCTTTCTCTCTGACGAAAGGTCATCGGTCTCATTTTCTCCATCAGTGACTTTTGAAATCTTCTCCCTGACCCTTATTCTCATGCTGATAGCCTTTTTAACAAGTTTCCCATGGATCGGTATAACTAACTTGAGTTTTTTTCAATGTAAGAAATTGAGGCCCTTTACATTATTCGTGGTAAAAGTCACATGATTTTATGGGATATATCAGTTGTTTTATTCTAATTTTGGGTGAAATATTTTTGGTTTGGTGGGGTATGGATGAGCAAGAATACAAGAAAATTTTTAATTTTCCTATCCCAACACTTTGATTGATACTTGAATCACTATTGGCATGTGAGAAGGCAGGAAATTAGACTAGCAATAATGAGGTTTTGAGTCGAGCTTTGGCTACCATTCTAGCTCATTTGAGAGATATTATAGATTTGACACGTAAAAATGTTTTTCTTTGATGGGTTAAAGTTTAAATGGTTCACCAACATTATCAGTGACTAGATCAATCACTTATGTCCACACTCAGGTATATATATTTGCATTTTTACAAGTATATACATTTAGATGTTGGCATATATAGGGGATCAGTCAACTAGTTTGGGTTTTAAGTTAACTTCAAAGAAAGTGTTTTTGAATATTTAAGTATATACATTTAGATGTTGGCATATATAGGGGATCAGTCAACTAGTTTGGGTTTTAAGTTAACTTCAAAGCAAGTGTTTTTGAATATTTATGATAAGATTGGAAAGAGCAAGTATTTTAATTTTTCCTCTCAGGCAAATGATTTAGAGAACTAGCAGGTGTTTGCAGGAACAAAAGTCTATGTTTATCGTTGTTTTATTTAGCTAACATGCGAAAAGCGATGGAAGTTTTCCCTGTACTTTTAGGTAAGACAGGCAATCTGGTAGGAGCTAGACAAAAGAAGCCCCTCACTTGATAATAGATAGCTGATCTAATACTATATGTCACCGAGGACATCCCAGGAGCCGGAAATCCAACAAGCCATACAGCAAAAGAATATCATAAGAAAGGCCCTAGTATAGGGCAATGTTTGTACTTGTACCCTAGAAATTGTATAAGAAAGGATGAGTCCTTGTTGGGCTTGACCCGTATAAGATCTATAAATAAACAGTATGTACTAGACTAGAAAAGGCTAGATCAGAGGTTTTCTTTTCTCTATTCTTTCCTACTAGTGCCCACACTGAACAGAGCTATATTTTATTGTATTTTATTACTGACTTTATATATTAATGGCCTCAGCCTTTTAACAATATAAAAAATAATAAATAGACCCACATATATTTTTAAAAACTAAAAGTATAAAATAATTCTTATATAGTTTTAAAGAAAATAACATAAAGTTTATAAAATAAAATAAAATAAAATCTTTTAATAAATAAAACTAGCCAACCTATCTGTTTAGAAAAATATATGTAAATGCTACCTAAAGTTATCAATCTTGAGGGGCCTATTAAAAAATAGGTGCCTAGAGAATGATAACTCTCAATGTCTTTTACATAGATTTTTCTAAAGATATGTATGCTAGTTTAACTTCATAAATTTTAAAAATATATGTCATCACTTTTTAGTTTTTATGAACACAGTCAGAGTCATCCCCTTAATGCCCTTGTATAATGCCTCTCAACCTAATTAGGAAAATAATTTTTTCTTAGGTTTAATTTAGATTAATTAAATCAAATGTATACTAACTAATATAATCCAAATAGATATGAGGATTTTTATTTGTCCACAACCAATCATCTAAATTTGTTAATTTTTTAAAGTACATTCCTCCATACCAAAACACATAATTTTAAAAAATATGTCACCTCTTTTTAGTTTTTATGAACACATGTGTCTCGGCCTAATTAGGAAAATAATCTTTTCTTAGGTTTAATTTAGATTAATTAAATCAAGTGTATACCAAATAATATAATCTAAATAGATATGAGGATTTTTATTTGTCCACAACCAATCATCTAAATTTGTTAATTTTTTAAAGCACATTCCTCCAAGCCAAGCACATAAATATACTTATACACAACAAATCAACTATTATGTTTGTCATTCCTAGAGGCCAAACACATAAATATATTTATCCATAAAAGATCAACCATTATATTTGCCCTTTGTTATTTTTTTCCTGTTACTCTTTATTTTTTTTGATAATTTTTTAAATTACATTCCTCTAGGCCAAACACATAAATATGTTTATGCACAATACATCAACTATTATCTTTGTTCTTTGTTGTTTTCTTATGGTTTTACTATTTTTTTTTCTTCTTGTTTGTTCCCAAATGAGTTGGAGAAGGAAAATTTGAAGAGATATATAGATGTAAAGTTAAAATAAAAATATAAAATTTTGGTATTTGATATTATTATTATTTAATAAGTATATTTATTGAAAAAAAAAATGTTTCCTAATTTTAATATAGGCTAATCAAATCAAATGCATATTAACTAATATAATCTTTCATGGTAGTATGATAGGTAGATAAGAGGATTTTTTTAAAGAAATAGAATCGATTTAAAGAGTTTTTGAGGAGAAAGGTATTTATTTTAATTTGATAAAAGGGGAAGATATTTTTGATATTTTTACTAACATGAGGAGGGAGGCCCAACAAGTAATGTGCAGGACTTATGGATAGACAATGTCATTAATGGACCAATGTTGTTAGTAGGTAAACTCACCTTCAACTTTAGTCTCTATAAGGCCAAGGGGTGTATTCCCTAAGGTCTCAACAACATAAATAATAACTTAAATACTATATCCTTAAACAACTATACCCAATCTGTTATGAACCTCTATAGTTTTCACTAAGTTTATGTCAACACTAGCTACATATAGACCTAAAAGACCTTTAATAAATAAGTAGAATCCCACTCGTACCCTACATCCAAGGACCTTTGTTTGAAGGTATCTTTGAACAAAGGTACCTTCACACAAAGGCTTCACCTTTGGTCAAAGATACCTTCCAACTAAGGTACCTTTATTTGAAGGTCCTTGGGGCGGCTTAAAAAAAATCATAACTGTCCACCTTTGAACAAAGAAGATTGACTAAGTCCACTTTTAAAAATAAATTAACTAGCATTGCATATATAAGCAATTTAATTAAAACTTATTTGTCTTGAATTATATTCTCATTTTTCAATTTTGGAAGGTTTTTAAAGACAATATATAGATAGTGAAGGAGTTTTCAACTCATATTTTTCAGAGGAAATGGGTAATAAAAGGACAATGCAAAATAAATCTATTTATGAGGAAAAAGAAAAAGAATTATCTCAATAAAAGTAAAAAATACACTAAAAAAACAAGGTATGTACATTTTTTTCTTTTATATAAAAATGCTTCAAAAATATTAGAATTAGATATGAATGTTTTAAATAGTTTTCAATAGTCTAGAATTTGTTGTAGAGGGAAAATATCACTGGCACATTATGTATCAACTCCTTCCATGACGGGTTATTCCTTAGGACCATCTAGTGCATGTACAATGATCAAGGCCTCTCCCTACTCAGCCATGCAGGGAAATTCTATGAGATACCATTACATTGTGTCATGATTATAGATAGGTGCACATGGGCATTGTGCACTAGAGGGATTACTCTTATTTTTTTTATAACTACCTTTTGAGAAATTGTGAGAATTGCAACAACCAACAACATGGATATATCAGTGAATGGAATTAGTACCACTAGTTGTTACTGCCACATACAACAAAGATGAAGATGAAAGATTTGAAGACATTCCTTTAATTTCAATTGATTATGACTGCTTTTCAAGATTAATTAAAAAAGGTATTATATTAAATTTTTCATTCTTAAATATTACAATTCATGAGAAGAAAAAAAATTCTCTTTTTCCAAATTTCATTGTGGTGTAGGAGATGTTGTTGTAGTCATTGTTGAGGTTAGAAACATAGAGGGTGTTAATTATTATTTGTTACATTGCACATAAGAGAGGAGAAAGTTAACAAAACCATAAATAACCAACGTAATGTTGTTTCCCATAGGTTTAGTTGTAGTGCAAGGGACATATCTCAAACAAGTCAAAATTGTTCTAAAAGGGATTCATTTTATCGATTACCAAACTCGCAACCTAGTGTATCAGTATAGCCACCTAGTAATAACTATACTGGCTTATCTTTTTGTCAAGTTGCACATGCACATGGAACACATAAGTAGAGACTAGATAGAGATGACCATCATAAAATATTAGATGTTATTGAAGAGCGATCTTAACCAAGGGATGTGGTATGAAATATGTGGACCTTGAATGTAACTTTCCTTTAATTTCAGGTATTCACTAGACCTACTATGGTAAAATTTATTGGCTTACACATCTGTATGTTTAACTTAGGTGTCTTAAATTAATTTAAATTATTCTTCAATAACTTTTTTGATTTTTAATTATAATTTAAGTCTAATTCCTAACTTAGGTGTCTTAAATTATTTTAATTTATTCTTTAATAACTTTTTTGATTTTTAATTATAATTTAAGTCTAATTCCTAAAAATTTAGAATTCATGATGTTTAGGTTCTATTTGTTTTACATTTCATCATGTGGCAGGAGATATGTTTTTGGAATCATGTATCTTAGAATATTTCAAGTTATTGTTTCATTTCAGGTATATGATATCTACACTATCTGGAAATGTCTTAAAATGATATATATATATATATATATATATATAATAGGTGTCTTTTGTATATAATCTAGTTGTCTTTGGTCTACTTCCCATCTACTAGGTCTACTATAAAAATTAAAACATGTCTTAGATATGTGTCTTAGGTCTAGACTAGAAAATTTAAGGCATAAGATCTAGGTGTAGATTAGATAACATTATGTAGTTATAGACTATAACAAGGTATAAAATCTAGGTGCCTTAAGTCTACTACCTAGTCTTAGGTCTAGACTCTAGCATAAGGTACACATATAATATAGGTGTAGATTAGATATGTCTTAGCTCTATAAGTTAAAATTCAGGTATAAAATTTGTAGGTCTCTTAGGTCTACTATGTCTACTAGAAAGTCTAATTATGTCTTAGGTCTAGAGAGGTCCTATAATTATAAGGTATAAATTATCTAGGTGTCTTAGGTCTTAGGTGAGGCCACATGAGCTTCCACCTTCACGTGGTTGGCCTTGTCAGTGCAGAATAAATATTTCTTGAAGCTAAGGGAAGCTATTTTTTTGTATGATCATGTGAGTTTACATGTTCATATGCTACTTAGGCAGGCCTTTAAGTTATGTTATTTCATCATGTGAGTTTGGTATCATTATGTACATTTGTTGAGTTCTTTTAACTTTTTTGTATGATTATCATTTATGTCTAAAACTTAAAAAGACTACATGTTAGATAGATCTAGTTCATTTACATACATTCATATTCTACTTAGGTGGGCCTTTAAGTTATGCTATTTCATCATGTGCTCATTTGGTATCAAATTATGTAAATTGTTATTGAGTTCTTTTAAATTTTTGTATCATTATCATTTCTAGGTCTCAAACTTAACAAGCCTACATTAGATAGATCTAGTTCACTTACCTACATTCATATATGCTACTTAGGTGGGCCTTTAACTTATGTTATTTTATCATGTTCTTGTTTGGTATCAAATTATGTAAATTTTTATTGAGTTCTTTTAATGTTTTTTGTATCATTATAATTTCTAGGTCTCAAACTTAACCAGCCTACATTAGATAGATCTAGTTCATTTACATGTTCATATACTACTTAGGTGCCCACCTAATTTATCTTAAATTTCATTGAATATTTAGCTAAGTCCATTCTTGTCCTTTCTAAGATCTCTCTTTGAATATTGTATCATTATGTAGAGTTATAAAGTTAATTCTAAACTTCAAATTTGAGATATGTAACAACTTTATATAAGTAAATGATTGATGTGATTAACAACTTGTAAATGATATGATTAATATGTAAATTATGACATGTATGATTTAAATAAGCATACTAATTTTGAAGTTAATATTTTATTATTGAAACTTAAACATATTGCATGTCTTAATAGACAATTTGTATATGTAAATATGAAATAGGGAGATCCATTGTAAATATCAAGAAGTATTTATATTCAAAAATTTTATTTGAATTTATATCTCAAATATGTAAATTTACATCCATGTGTCAAATATAAACATATAAATTTCTATGCACATAGATATGCATAACTATCCATACACATGTCAAATATATTAACATAAATGTCCGTAGATCTCAAACATATGAGTGCAACTCAAAAGTCCATATATCTCAAACATATAATCCTAAACACAAATGTCCATGTCCATAGATCTCAACCATAAACATAAATACAAATGTCCATATGTCAATATATCTCAAACATAAACATAAACACAAATGTCCACATGTCCATATCTTAGACATAAACATAAAACAGATGTCCACATATCCATATCACAAACATAAACACAAAAACATGTCCATGTCCACATGATATATCTCAAACATAAGTTCATAAGTAGAAATGTCTGGATATCTCAAGTTCATAACTACTAAATCTATGAAATCAGTAAACTAGTTGCTGAATCATCATGTCGACACCTAGTTGACTGACCCTCAGAGTGAGATCACTACCGTGATAGATGTAACGAACCCTACAAAAGTGTAATTAGATTAGAATATATATATATATATATATATGAATTTCAATAAATGATAATTATATATATAAGACATGCACATAAAAAGAAAAAATTTAATTTCAAATATTTTTTGGTACCATATGAAGTTACAAGTTGCACACATGTTTAAACTTTACAATATACTTGTGTTGTACCAGGCCCCTAAATATCACCATCCTGAATAATGGAATCTACTAACTCTTTTGTTGTTCTATCATCAAATAGTTGTAAAAGGGACATGTACAAAAGAATGTGTAGGTGAGATGGCATAGATCTAGTAGAAAGCATCTCTACAAAACCCATAGCACCAAAAGTCTACTCTAGTGAATCAAATCCCATATGTTGAGCCTCTGGAGCAACAAAATGATGAGTAGATTGATCTGTTACTTTAGAATGTGACACATGTACTCCACCAAAATATCTAACTATATGCTTTACATTAGAACACTGCATGTCAGCTACTCGACTCTATGAATCTACCATGATATGAGCCATGTATGAACTAACACATGCTAGAGGGATCCCCAACTACGATGATATCACATGGTAGGCTCTCGGCAAGTCCTCATAAAAACACCAAGTTGCCCTCTACATCTGACCCTCACTTAGTGTAATATGTTCCAAATCATCTGGTGTTGGGATGCTTGCAAGATGATAGTGATCCATCTAAGTCGGTGTCCTATGTGGATGCCTCATCAAATGCTATCCAACACAATCTATAGATATAGACTAAGTTTGCATAGAAATCTCAACAATAGTATCAATTACATCATGTTGGGAAGCAATGACCACATGGTCACCAATACCAATGAAAGAAGGTGAGATCACAAGCATCCAATCACCAACCAAGCTCATATAAATAGGGGCCTCTTGATCTGGTTGATGATATGGCTTCCTATAACATACTCTACCATGCCCTTGCCCCATATGTGGTGGTAGATCCAAATAGTTGATGTCGATGCCTAGTTGGACCTTAGCATATAACTATTGTGAAAAATATAGAGGAATTTGGCCATTATTTGGGTAATGACCATGTGCAGTAAGAAATCTAGGATATATCAATGGTGCCATATAAGGGAATGCACACTAAGTGACCTAATATGCCCTAACACTAGTTTTGGATGCATATTAAGGAAACCACTATGCCTTCAGAACTTCTTTTGGCACTCTCAGTTGTACTTCACACAATGGTACTTCACGAGAAACTTATGCCTACATTTGGGTGAGAATGGTTTCTAAGGTCTTGCTAGAATATGCATTAACACTCCCTAATGAAGATCTTATACAAACTAAACTGTCTAAAGTCCTTTCACAATTAGATCTATAAACCCCTATTGTTTGAGGATCCTATAAAATTAACCTTAATCTATCAATCTTGGTATCTGTGTAGCCAAATATTCGATCCATAGCTAGGGCTATCACATAAATATAAGTTTGAGAGAAGGAACATAACATTCAAGATAACATAACAATAAATACATAAATCTTTGAAAATAATAGTTCTAGATAGATATAAATCACATCTAGACACATCCTAAATTATCATATTTTAAAATTTAACACACTTTATCTTTAGCACACTTTCTCTTTAAAATTTAATGCTACACACTTTTCCACATAATAGATATCTAATTTTGAAAAATCAAGGAATATAAAGAATTTTAACTTGAGTGCACACATGAACTATATTGTTCACTCCTACTCTTTCTATTCCTATGCAAGAGCACATTTTATGTACATGACTAATGGCTATTTAATTTTCTTAAATCCACAGGTCAAACAAGGATGTGATGAGTGTAGTAGGAAAATCATTTCAGAAAGAGGTACATGATTTTGAAACCAAATTTTGGTCATTTCAGAAAGAGGTACATCGTAGGAAAATTTAAATTGTGAAAAAACTAAGAATGGTGGCTATTTAATTTTCTTAAATCCACAGGTCAAACAAGGATGTGATGAAAGCATCAGGAAAATAATTCTACTAGGTAATGATATAGATTAGATAGTGACTCCACAAAATTTGAGAACATTTATAGTACAAATTGTGAACTTGTGATCAACTAGAATATATTTTTAATCTTTGTAAACATAGATCAAAAACGTGATTTTGAAACCAAACTTTGGTCATTTCATAGAGAGGTACATCGTAGGAAAATTGAAATTGTGAAAAAACTAAGAATGGTGGCTATTTGATTTTCTTAAATCCACTGGTCAAACAACAATGTGATGAAATCAACAAGAAAATCATTTTTACTAGACAATTATATAGTTTAGATAGTGAATACACATAATTTGAGAAAACTTATAGTACAAATTATGAACTTGTGATGAAGTAGAATACATTTTTAATCTTTCTAAACATATATCAAAAACATGATTTTGAAACCATTGTAGGAAAATTGAAACTCTAAAAAAACTAAGAATGGTTGCTCACGAAAGCAGTTCACAAGGGTACACAACATTATAGATCTAGGATCAAAAATAGAATAATTACCTACATTATGGGAAAATTAATGGTGATGCAACCCTCAGTTCAACCAAAGACATAACAAAGGTACAAAAATGAAAGACAATAGGAAGTCATTTAGATAATGCCCTAGATGCCTATTCATGGATGCAATATGATAAAAAATGCTTTGATTTAATGCTATATATGCTCTTTGAACATTCTCTCTATGCGTTAGGTGCTAAATGTGTCAAAATGAACTAGAGTTAGTCCTTAAATATAATTACATGAGGTGAAAACAAACATTTCATGCTTTGAGTTGATGCATAATGGTTAGTTGGGAGGGTTAGCTTGGCCATAAATTTGAATTAAAAATTTTAAATTTCAAGGTTCATTTTTGTCACACAACCAATTTGGGTCACTTGTACAAATTGGTGATCTAAAGTTGGGTAGGGAAATGGGTAAAATTAGGGATCTCAAGACTAGTCCCTAAGAGTGAGTACAAATGGAATCAAGTAAGTCTTGGGTTATATGCCAAATTTTAGCATAAATAAGGCTACTTGTATACTTTTCATTATCTAACTCCAATATCCAATTTAAAGTATGCTCAAAACAAAGGAGAAAAGTGCAAGGTATGTAATTTCCACCTTATCAAATTTAAATTTAAATATAATTTTATATTGTGTATCATAAGATAAAATTTTGAAGTATTAGAGTCTTAATGAACAAGTTCATCAAATTTTTGATACAGTCTTGGTGAAGGACCATACAAGTGCATAAGTATTAAAAAGAGGATATTTCCCAATGTAAAATTCACAACCTTATCGTCAAAATGTAGACTATTGGTTGAAAAATATCTAGGCTTCAATCTTGAATTTATAATTCTCTTGAGAATGTAATAAGAAGATAAGAATGATCTTTTTTTCATACATTAGAAAAAAATATGTTATTTAATTCAAGTCAATAACTTGAAATGTTGAAAGTTGTCTCCATATTTAATAAAAGACCTTGTTAAATTTGGAGTACATATAGTACTGTAACTCAAGTTCAACATTAAGGTTCACGCCATCTTAAAGAGGAGTAGATCAAGAATGAACCTTTCATCTCAAAGATAGAGTCCTACCATGTATACCTTATTTTTGGAAACAACCTTAAATAACATGTTTTTCTTGTAAGGATATAGACTCTAACACTACTCATTTGAATGCAACTAGTTCATCCTCTTCCTTAAAATTGTGATATTTTTTCCTTGGGTGAAAAACATGACAAGATTGACCTTTAAGAATGTGATGGTTCCTCTCTAACCATATAAGTTCAATAAAATAGGAAACTCACATACTCTAATGTAAATATCACTAAACATACTTGATTAAAAACATTAAGTAGATAATATTTGATGGGTCCTTGGTCAAAGTGAAATTAGCAATGAAATGAAATATTGATATGTATATTCATTAATGAGTATTACCAAATCATTGGGCAATATATGAACATGTGCATAGAATAATCACCAAATTGACTCAAAACATTTATAGCACAATACATGTGATAGGAAGAACCTTAAAAAATTGCTTTTAAATTATCAACTTCATTAGTTGTTTGATTTGCCAAAAAAACCATAAAAACTATAAATAATTGAGTAAATGTGGTCAATAATAACTTATGACATCATTATTCATTTTTAATAATGTTTTATTATTCATTAATGAGTATTAAGGTATCCTTGATTTGGAATGTAGCACAAAGTAGGTGTTGGAAATATGCAGCCATAAAGACTATTTCCTCATAACCTAATAAGAGATTAATGTGCAAAAATAATAAAAAATCTAATGCAAAAGAATAGACAATCGTACCATCAATGGTGCCACAAGATATACCCTGGGAAAACCCTCCATGAGGGAAAAAACCAGCCTCTAAAAGCATCCATCTCTTGTGTATTATTTATCAATAAATATTACAATACATATGTAGACATCACCTCTGAAATATCAATCTCTCTCTACCTACACTCCATGTGAACAAGTATGTAACCACACATCAAATTCCATGATTCAAACCCTCACAAATGTAATCTACAAGAGATTCCCAAACAAGCTAAACTCAGCCAAGGCTAACAAGCCCTCACCTCACTCTACAATAGCTACCCATGTGTTTGCATTTATAGACATAAGCTCACACAAATACAAAATGTGGTATGGTAAAACCATCTTCCCCAAAACCATGATTCTATAAAACTCTTGACCCCCATTTAATTATTGGTACTAGGTTTTCCCAATAATTAAATAATTGCAAATAAACACAATGTTACATACAATGATTACAAGTGACACCAAATAAATATCCAATGTGACTAAACACACCACCTAATAGCACCGCAAATAAATATTTATTTTACATAATAAAATAATACCAATGTAATGTAAAGTGTACAACACACCTACTCCAACATTGTCCCACTTGTATACATTACATAAGGGATTAACAAGTACACTCAAAACATCAAGGGAAACCATCCAATATATGCTAGACATGTACCATATAAACATCCATGTGCTCCATGTGCTCCAAGATACCTGTAACAATAATCAAGGTGTCCACCATCTCCAACAAGAATACCCTCATCCTCCATTTAGCCAAACCATGAAGGATAAGATCCTCCGAAGAGATGCCACACAAAACTGTCACATAGAAGAAACAAAACTGCATTAACTGATATCTAAACACAAGCAACAAACCCAATGATAACAAATTTTCTTGAGTAGCTAATGCATCAACTAACCATACCTCCAAACCAAGGTATAGAAATGATAACAAGTAGACCTTATGCCATAAACATATCCACCTCAAAACACAATGATAACAAGTCCCTATATATACTAAACCTTGCATAAAGAAGTCCTCCAAGGTAACAACACAAAGTATGTGATAAAAAACTTCAAGACCCTCCATATTGTAGCATAATAAGAACATACAACAAAGGAATCATATACATCCTGAAACTCCCACTGCATGAGTAAATGTCTAATCTAAAAATAGGTCAAGGCATCCAAAGATCCACTAATAGCATTCACATATGTAACATGACATCTCACATTACCCAAAATCAACCATAATTAACCATCTTAATTAAGGTTAAGAATACATCATGATTAACATAATCATATTTAAGAAAGAATGAATCAATATCATCATGATAATTAAACATGCTATTCTTTTCTGAATATACAAAAATTTAGATTTACAACACCCATGGATAACTTATTAGTGAATAACCTTCACTATACATGTACAAATCTATGGTCATGGCATCATTTATACAAATATACATAATAACTGACTATCAAGTCATATAAAGGATGCACTAAATCTAGAACTTTGACATCTATCTTCATAATTCTCAGCCTATGTTCTGCCTGGGAAGGAGAGCATAACCCAAGTGCTTTTCCTCCAACCATAGACTAGAGGTCCCCCACACAACTTCCTACCTGGAATGACCCTAGCCTTCACGCAGAGTATAGATATAAGGAACCATTAGGTTTTCTATTTGAGTATCTGGTGTTGTGTCCTTCATAATGTCTCACGGTCATACAATTATAGATCCACTTTAACTATACATGACACTTCTGGAAACATTATGCCATCTAGAGCATAGTGGATTGAGTAATGCATGCAGAGATAGGTTCATTACTTTGGCCAAAGATTTACATACATATACATTTTGCAATGAACGTAGTCATATGTACACCACCTTGACTCAACTTAGAAGTTGTCTCATCCTATAGTAACCATAGTTCAACCTCTCTAGGTCTAGGGAAGGTAGGTTCAATCATTCTTAGTCCATTTCTAGGACATTCAACTCCTATTTTGGTAGTACAATCATTAATGTTATGTTTCCTTTGCAATAGGGAACCTGTGACTTCATGTCACTCTTGTCCTCGTACTTTCTGAATAACAATAGCCTAATCATGTTTTCAAAATTTATGACCTCTCCTAGTTCAAAATTTCATGTTTACCTTGTCTTAAGGTTTGCATTCTAATTCATATAAACAAGACTCATTTTATAATAGTCTATTGATTTGGTCCTCTTGAATACACCCCAACTCAAAGAATCTACATGAGTTCTTGATTCCCTATACTTCATTCATGAAGTATTTTCATTCAAAAGGGATGGTGTTCATATACATTTAAACACAAGATTTTCATGCTAAACATTGTCTTTTTCGTCATAAGAAAATAAACATAAAAGGAGATTTTACTTCAACAAACAAGGCATGTATTTAAGAAATACCTAGGAAACAATATTAGTTACATATTACCATTTCTCCTTTAACAATGAGGAGTTAAATAGCAATAGAGATATCTACTCATGATTCAAGTTCACATCATAATCTAAGTTTCATACCTGTATATTAAATATATAGTTGAGTTGGATTTCAAGGATAATTCATGTGCACCTATCGGTGGCTCTATCCATGAGCTACATGTACCAATCCCATGCTACTTTTGTAGCAATTCTTCTTCTTGCTATATGATGGGGAACGCACAACGGATACCACAGAATGATGCCCTAATTTCTCACAATCGACAAACTAGCAAAATGGCCACTGATTCAACTCCATCGGCCAAGTCTCTCATCTTTCTGCCAATGCCCCAATGGCATTTGCCTTTGTTGAGACTCATTCTATTGGTGAACACTTGTAACCTTTGGCTGATTCACCAAAAATGTCATTGCCCAATTTACTTCCTTCCAAAACCCAGCACATGGAGATGCTAGGTCATCCTACTGCGCGAAACGCCCTGTCTGGATCCTTTGCACCAGCGAACAAGAAAAAAAAAAGAGCAAAACAAATGTTCATTCAACGAAGCCATTCCACTAATTTCGACAGAAATCTCACCATTGGAATGCTTCATGACAACATACAAAAACAAAATGGAAAGAACAAAGAATGGAAATCTACAGCTAAACAATTTGCAGTTATAGAAAATAGAAATTAGATTGACAGAACAAAATAGCTTTATTTCTTTCAAGCACAATTACATTCGATCACACTTCTGCTTCGATCTCATTACAATGAAAAATGATATCCCATTTGGTTCCATCCTCTGGGTTTATAAACTCACCCTGAGTAGTACCAAACTGACTCCAAGTGGCTAGGAGATCAATCCAAGCGGCTGGGAGACAACTATCTAAAACAACCTCCAACTGCCCTACTACCTTATTTTAGCATTATGCGGTTAAAATTTGACAAGTGTCCTAAAGTCACTTGGGACTTCCAAAATGAACCTAGATACAAACTGAAATAAAAAAATGCATTGGTCAAATAGACCTTATTACAAAAGAAAACATGATTTTTTAGGTGCTCCTGCACCATACTCCCCAGGTGAAAGTTGTCTCAAGTCCTCTTAGAGACTAACTGCTGCAAATCACCACCCTACTTTTTGATGTCTTCTTCTAGCATCCATGTGGCCTCTAGGTCTAGCAGTCCTTGCCGTTTGACTAAGTGCTCAAAATAGGTTTGATTTCTTGTCTTCTAGGTTGTTCTTCTATCCAAGATGCACTCCATCTTTGGTGGTTCCTTAGGTGGTAAATGCTATGCCCAGTCTGTATTGTCTTGGATAGAATCTATTGTCCCTTCTCCTGTATCAGGACTCCTATATAATGTCAGATTAGCAACATTAAATATAGGTGAAATAGCAATATCATAAGGGAGTTCAATTTTGTAAGCATTAGAAACATATTTCTCCAGAATCTGACAAGATCTAATTTTTCTCATCATCAACTTGCTATGTTTTCCTGTGGGTAGTCTATTCTTGTTGAGATGAACCATGACTATATCTCCTATTTGGTACTACACATGCCTTCTTCTTTGATCCACGTGAGCCTTGATCTTCTGACTGTTCTGGTGTAGATTATCTCTAACTTGTTGATGGATCTCTTTCATAGCCTCTACAAATGTATCAGCATGTCCACTCCTTTTGTCCAACCCTTGAACATCTCATAATTCAAAAATTCCTCTAGGATGACTACCATAGATAACTTCAAAAGGACTTAGACCTGTGCTTCTATTTGTAGAATCATTATAGGCATACTCTGCTTGTGGGAGTACCACATCCCAACTACTTCCATGTTCTCTTGTCAAACATCTCAGCAGATTGCCTAATGACCTATTGGCAACCTCAGTTTGGCCATCAGTCTGAGGATGATAGGCTAAACTAAAAGACAAATTTATACCCAATCTTTTCCACAAGGTTCTCCAGAAATGTCCCACAAATTTGTTGTCTCTATCAGATAGAATACTCAAAGGTAACCCATGAATCCTGACAATTTCTTTAAAGAACAAACCTACAATGTAACTAGCATCATTGGTGGTCTTACAAGGAATAAAGTGAGCCATTTTGTTGAACCTGTCTACCACAACAAGCACACTGTTAGAACCTATCCTTGTCTTGGGCAATCCCATCACAAAATCCATACTCAAACTTTCCCAAGGTCTATTTGGTATGGGCAAAGGTTGGTACAGTCCTACATTGGTTGAGACCCCTTTTGCTTTCTGGCAAATCATACAACTCTCAACAAACCTTCTGACATCAGATTGCATCCTTGGCCAAAAGTAAAACCTTCTTACAAGATCTAAGATCTTATTAAGCCTAAAATGTCCTCCTAAACCATGACTATGTTTCTCCTTCACTATATTATCCCTCATTGAACACTTAGGGATACATAGTTGGCTTCCTTTAAATAAAAGTCCATCCTACAATGTATGTTCTAAAAATTCACTATGGAAAGCATTGGCAAACTCACCGCATACCCTATAAATCTCCTTAAAATTTTGGTCCTCTTCATACAATCCTTTGAGTGACTCAACACCCATACTTTGTAGCTGCACTTCTTGCATTGTAAACACCCTTCTACTTAGAGCATCATCAACCTTATTGGTTATTCCCTTCTTATCCTTGATGATGAAGGTGTATGCTTGAAGACTTTCCACCCATTTCATGTGTCTATGAATGAGCTCTTCCTATCCATTCAAAAAACTAAGAGCATGATTGTCAGTGTATACAATAAATTCTTTAGGAAGCAAATAGTGCCTCCATTTTTTTCAGAGCTTGTACCATACCATACAACTCTAAATCATAAGAGGAGTACTTCCTCTTTGCTTCATTTAACTTTTGACTGAAGAAGGCTACTAGTCTACCTTCTTGGCTCAACACTGCTCCTATGGCCAGTTCCACTTGCATCTTATTCAATTGTGAAAACCTTATTGAAATCAGGAAACACTAAAATAGGGAATTTAGCAACTTTTTGTTTCAAACTCTCAAAGCTCCTATCTACTTCTCTCATCCACACAAACTTCATCTTACCTCCACCCTTGATGGTCTCCAACATAGGTGCACATATGTCACTATAGTTCTTAATGAATTTTCTATAAAATGTGGCCAAACCATGGAAACTTCTGACCCCTCCTACTGTCCTGGGTGTAGGCCAATTCAAAATAGCTTCTACCTTGGAAGGATCCATTTTCAAATCACCCTTAGAGATGATAAAACCTAGGTACACCAATTCTTGTTTCATGAAGTCACACTTTTCCAAGTTTATTAGTAACTTCTGATCTTGTAGCCTCTTCAAGACTATCTCCAAATGTTTCAAGTGTTCTTCCTTGCTCTTACTGAACACCAAGATATCATCAAGGTAGACTACCACAAATTTCCCTATGAATTCCTACAACACCTCATTCATCAATCTCATAAAGGTGCTAGGGGCATTTGAAAGACCAAACAACATCACAAGCCACTCATACAATCCTTCATTGGTTTTGAAAGTTGTCTTCCACTCATCCCCCTCTCTTATCCTTATCTGGTGATACCCACTCTTTAAGTCTGTTTTGGAGAAATAAGTAGCCCCTCCCAAACAATCCATTAGATCTTCTATTCTAGGAATAGGAAACCTATATCTGATGGTTATCCTATTTATGGCCCTAGAATTAGTACACAGTTTCCATTTCCCATCTTTCTTTGGGGCTAAAATAGTAGGTACTGCACATGGGCTAAGACTCTTCCTTATCAGCCCTTTGTTTGGGAGTTCATGAATCTAATTTGCTATCTCTTCATTCTGGTGTGGGGTCATCTTATATGCTGCCTTATTAGGAAGTACTACTCTTGGTATGAGATCTATCTGATGGCTAATGTCTCTAATTGGTGGTAGGGAATCAGGTATATCCTTTGTAATCACTCCTTTGTAACTCTCAAGCAAATCTTTGACCTCCTTAGGTCCTTCTTCTCTCTCACTTTTCTTCTGTTCCCCCTTAGGCTTCACAATCAAACCAAAACCTACTTCATCACCTTCCTTTAGTGTATCCATTAATTCTTTTTCTCCTACCAGCATTACACTAGACCTTACATGTTGTGGATCCTCTTCTACCAATGACTGTATCCTATAAGTCGCACCATCCTTTTGGAATGAGTAAGCATTCTTTTCTCCATCATGATGAGCCTTTCTGTCAAACTACCATGGTCTACCCAACAGAAGATGGCAAGCATCCATTGGAAGGATGTCACACAAAATCTTGTCTCTATACCCCCCAATACTAAATTCAACCCATGCTTGTTCATTGATGAGTACATGCTACCCTTTATTCAACCAACTGACTTTATATGGACTACTATGGGGTATCTTTTCTAACTTCAACTTATTCATTGCTTCCAAAGATATAATGTTATCAGTAGAACTAGAGTCAATAATAAATTTACAAACCTTACCTTGGATCTTGCAGTTGATTCTAAACAAAGCCCTTCTTTACAATGGTTCAGTCTGTACTGGTTCCTTGAGCAGCATCCTCTTGATCATCAAGTTTTCTCCTATTTTTGATGCTAGATTCACTTCAGGAGATGTCACACTCCTTGCATCTTCTTGAATTAAAGTGGTTCTCTTTGCACCACCATAAGAAGTTGAGGCCTTTTTTGGACACTTGTATGCTAGGTGTCCTATCTGATTGTAGTTATAACATCTCATATTGGAGAATTTGGATCCTCTACCTGATCCATTTGTGCCACTTCTTCCATTAGGCCTTCTTCCTTGGTAGCCTCCTCTACTACTGGAGTCCCCAACTTGCTCTTCTTGGCTAGATTCACCACTAGGCCTCTGGTTAGGACTTCTTCCTCCAAAACTACCTCTGCCTCTGAAATTCTTTCCACCTCTACCTCTATTATTCTGCTCACTCTTTCTCTTTATCTTCTCTTCAACCCTTAAGGCCATTTGGAAACACTTGTTCACAATTTCTGGTGCTAGGATGTTGATCTGATCTTGGATGTTCATCCTTAGGCCATTCAAATACCTGGCCACCTTCTCTAACTCTTCTTCTTGTCTCTTTGATCTAAGACTAAGTTTATGAAACTTTTGTGTGTATGCATTCACATCAAGGTCTCTATGTTTCAGGTTCTGCAATTTATTATACATCTACACATTATAGTCCAGAGGTAAGAATTGTGCCTTGATTTTGGTCTTCATCCTTTCCCAGGAGGTTATCATATTCTTCCCCTCCTTGACTCTATCTCCTTTCTCATAATTCCACCATGCAAGAGCAGATCCCTTCAATCTTACCTTTGCCAACTTAACCCTCTTATCATCAGGGACTTCTTTATATTCGAAATGATTGTTCAATACCTCAATCCAATCAATCACCTCTTCAGTTTCCATACTGCCACTATACATAGGTAACCCATATATGGTGTCCTTATTGACTAACGTTAGTGCATTTACAAATGCCCTCTGGTTCACTGGTATCTCCTCTATCTTTTTACTGGTTTTAGTAATTTTTGTATCACCTTCATTACTGTCACTTTCATCTTCCCTATCTTTTCTTTTAGACTGTTTGAACTCCCCCAACTTGGATTCAAGCATATCCTCGATGAACTCCTTAACGACATCTTGTGACATGCTTTTGGGAGGCATCCTCTCTGCCTCTGTCTCACTATCTCTGTCTGACATAAACATTCACAGACAACACCCAAATCTTTTTCCTGCTCTGATACCAATATGATGGGAAGCAGATAGCGGATACCATAGACCTATACCCTAATTTTTCATAGTTGACAAACTAGCAAAAGGGCCACCGATTCAACTCCATCGGCCAAGTCGCTCATCTTTCTGCTAATGCCCCAATGACATTTGCCTTTGATGAGACACGTTCCGTTGGTGAACACTTGTAACCTTTGGCCGATTTGCCAAAAATGTCATCACCTAATTTACTTCCTTCCAAACCCTAGCACATGGAGATGCTAGGTCATCATACTGTGTGAAACACTTTATCTAGATCTTCTGCACTGCCAAATAGGAAAAAAAAACAAAAGAGCAAAACAAATGTTCATACGATGAAGCCATTCCACTGATTTTGACAGAAATCTCACCAGTGGAATGCTTCACGACGACATACAACAACAAAATGGAAAGCACAGAGAATGGAAATCTATAGCTAAACAATTTACAGTTACAGAAAACAAAAATCAGATTGACAAAACATAATAACTTTATTTCTTTCGAGCACAATTACATTCGATCACACTTTTGATTCGATCTGATTACAATGAAAAATGATATCCCATTTTGTTCCATCCTCTGGGTTTATAAACTCACCCTGAGTAGTACCGAACTAACTCCAAGCGGTTGGGAGATCAATCCAAATGGCTGGGAGACAACTGTCTAAAATAGCCTCCAACTTCCCTACTACCTTATTTTGGCATTATGCGGTTAAAATTTGAGAAGTGTCCTAAAGTCACTTGGGACTTACAAAATGAACCTAGATACAAACTAAAATAAAAATGGCATTGGTCAAATAGACCTTATTACAAAAGAAAACATGATTTTCTAGGTGCTCTTGCACCACTATCCTATTTTTTGTACTTCTTGTTCCTTTCTCTTAAACACTGAAAGAAAAAATGTATCGAAGAAAAATGATACCCTCTCTAAATATTTGCATGCTACAAGATCCGTCATCCCCTTTCTATGGGTAGTGGTAAGAAATAGTTCTACCACCTCACAAGGTAAGAAATATTGTTGTACTCAAAGTCTCATTGTTTGATCTGGATTGATGCTTTGGGAGCTACCTCTCAGGGGGAGTAGCTAGATGTGTTGGTAATAGTTCAGTTGGATCAGAGCAGTAGAATGCAAGTATGTGCCATTTCCCATTGATGTCAAAGGGGGAGATAAATCATGCGAAAAACATAAGAAGAAAAAGAATGTAGATGTGTAAAGAGAAAGGGGGAGAATCTTGTCTTGATGGTCTTTTCACTTTTTCACATCATATGTTTCCATCGATGACAAAGGGGGACATTGTTGTAAGTATGTGCCTAATCAGTGTTGTTGTTGATGTCAACATATTAGTGTTGTCATTAGTGTCAACTATTCTTCTGTTTTGATGCTTGGTTGTAATGAGTTAGATGCTTTGTATTTTCTTATGTAAGTATTAGAGATCTAGATATTGAAGATATTGAGAAAATTTGCTCCTCCAGTGGAAATAGTGTGTTGTAGAGTTTCTTGTGTATTACAGAAGAATAGTCTAGTAGATTGCTTTGCATTTCCTGTAGAATGAATATCTTTGTCTATGGATTGGAAGTTATTTAGAAGTCTATTTGAAGAGGTTATATTCAATATTTGAGCCTCTGGTATGAAGATTTGAGTGAGTTATGTTCACCAGAGTGAAAACAACTTTTTCAATTTGTTTGGCAGTGATAGGAAGAAAGTATTATGCTCTACATTCCTCCACATTTAATTATTTTTGTTTGTGGTTTTAGAGTTTAGTTTGGAATGATGATAAGTGCTTTCAATTATAATGGTTTGTGATTTGGAAATCTGCAAGCTATCATTTCCTTATGACAGTGGCTGACAATGTTGTTCTTGTGCTCCAATTTGAAGAATCTTCATGACATAATGATTAGATATCATGCGGTTGTTCCTGGTGATTACTATGTGCTTGTAGATATCTCTTGATTGTGTTTTTACCTTTGGATTGGTCCACAAAGAGAAGTTTGGATTGTGAAAGAAGAATGTTCTTAGAAGACCTAGTGTTAACTACAGACCTGACCAACTTGGTTGTTTTCACTATTTACAAAGATGCATTGAAGTTTGTAGAAGTGTGTTGTGGCATGGAGGATTGTGTTTGAGTCCTAGCTAAGGTGTGGCATGCTCATCAAATTTCTATACATCTTTCCTTAGCTAAATTCTATAATAGGTCTAGACCTATTTCTATTTATGTTTTGTAATGCCAACCTTGGAAAATGTTCCAATTTTTTATGAATGTAATGCCGACCTTGATGTACATTCCAAGGTTGATGAATTGTATAAAAGCATGTAATAGAGTTGTGAAAAATGTGTGTAGTGAAGATGAAGAGATAAGTGTGAAGGTGTAAAAGAGTAGAGCACACATGTTATTTTGTACTTCAATGGAATTGAACCTAGGCATGGAGTAGATTTGACATAATCAGTTCACCACTTTAGCAGTGAGCCACCCTTTGGCAGTGAGTCATTCTTTACAGTGAGAAATTTCTATGGGACAACAATAATGCTATCATAGTAAAGTCATCACCATGATAGTCCAAATATAGATAACCTTCTATACCAGAAACTTCAAACCATGAAGGTGAACATAACCATTATTTTTCCTCTTTCAACTTCAACATCAAGTGCAGTCATTGAATATCTATCATGACAATCAACAAGGAAGACATTAAGAGTAGTCTATGATATCAGGTTATAGTCAAAGTTACACAATGCTAGTCATAAGGTCTAAAGGACAGTGTAGAAAGAACAATAAGGAAAAGACATTGAATAACTAAGACATATAATAATGGTATCTAGTATTTCATCTAGAGCCATGAAGATAGACTATAGACTTGTTTAAGCAAGATATGATGTAGAAAGACTTGTATTTTTATTGTTTACTAAGTGCAAATTTGAAAAACATTAGTGAGTAGAGATTGTTAGTAGAGATTGTTAATGCAAGAATAGGCTGTAATAATACAGGGGCAGCAAAAGAAGAGAAGATTGTTTTTGATAGGAACTCCCTAATGAGTCATGAAAGAGAAGTAACAAAGGAGTACAAAACAGTCCTTTATCAAGCATTTCATAAAATATATACTGATCAATAAATGAGGGTTTTATCTTCATAAATCCAAAAATAGGGAGGACTCAGAAAGTAGTGAGAAAAAGAAAATGTGCATAGAGGTACTCCATAGTGTAGCAAAGGAGCAAAAGAATGTAGAGGATGAGGCGAAATTCACTGATTTTTTCAAATGTAAAAGTCACAGCAAAAGTATACAACTAGTTTCACATTGTATATAGGAACAGAACTCATGGTAGTACTTACTAGTAGAATTACAAGTTAAAACCCTGACTGGAACCCTTATAGTATAAGAAATACAAAGTTCTTTGTTTTTTATAAATAGAAAAAGAATAGAGCCAAGCCAAGAAGAAACAACACTCTACAATGTATAACAAAGAAAATCCAAGCCCTTTTCACATTTTTTATTTCACAAGTGAAGTGCTTTTATCACTTTTATTCTCAAAAAGGAGTAGAAAACCATAGTTCTTTCTTATGCTCATAGACGATGCATAGAAGGAAAACTTACCTTGAAGCAGTAGAAGAAAATTGTCAATAACATCCATACAAAATAGTACCTCTAACCTGTGGTGGCTCTAAGAAACTCCAAAGAGGATGGTAAAGAATGAAAAGAATGAAAAGAATGAATGAGTTGAAGATTTAGGGTTTGGAAATCCCTTTTCACATACATAATGCCCTAATAATTTATCAAGCCTGAACTTCCTAATTCTTTTACAACTTTTTGAACATCATTGCAAATCAAATGAAGGCAGTGGTAAAGACCTTTTGATATTGAATGACTAGAAGACCATAATGAGCCAGTGAATTAAAAAGAGATATAAGGATATAATTATGTATTTTTTAATTTTTAAAAAGTTTCTTTTCAAAACCTTAAACATATCAAGAAAAATCATTAGAGTCTAAGGGAGAATCAAAAGACACTAAGTCACTTTTTGCATCATGGAGGGTATTTTGGAACTTTTTGTAAGTCAGAGGAAAAAGGGGCATAATTATAAACCTTGATATTTTTTGACAACTTAATTTTTTTTACAAGGGTTGGAGGGTGAGTCAATAAAAAATGTAATGATGTAACTCCTTTTATTTTACATGAGTAGAAGGGGAAGACATTGTATTTTAAACAAATATTAAGGGGAATGTTTTATAAATTACCCTAATATTTGTTCCACAAAAACTAAGAAGATAAATTGCAAAAAAACACATATTAAGGTAAAACATGCAAACAATTACCCTTAATATTTGTCAAAATAAAATATTTTTGTCCACAAATCATGCAAGAAAGAGAGATGGAGTTGAACTGGGGTCTCAAGCTCATGCAGAGGAAGATTCTTTTCTATTTTTGACTTAAGGTCAAACTAGGCTATTTTTGGTAGGTTTTTGGTCAAATATCTTTGGAGGAGGAGTTTTGAGCTATTTTAGCTCATCTTGGAACAATTATGAGCCCTTATTTTTAGGATTTTCTATTGTGCTCGCCCAACAACTTGGAGTTGTTTATTCAAACTCCTTCATGCATCATTTGGAGTCTAGTTGAGCTAGAGTTGACTTCCCTTTACCATTTTGGGACATATCTTTGTATTATAGGGAAAAAAGCTCATGCTTTTTCCTTAGTTCTTTCTTTTTCCCTTGCCTTTGCACATTGTCGAGAAAGAGATTCAGTCTTGTAACTCAGTTTTTACAAGTTTTATACAGTAGCAACAATTTATTTTCAACAGTTTATTGTTATTTTATAGAGTTTTCCTACTATTATAAATAGAATCAAGTGTTCTTCTATTCAGATTTAGGTGTCTTTTCTCATTTTGATTGATTTGATAAAGATCTATTGTGTTTTACTTCAAAACCTTTAGATTTTATATCTCATTCTTTGAATGCAAGTATACAAAGTGCAATTTTACTATAGGTTACAAAATGTGCAAGTCATTTCATGCCTTTTTATGAAACATTTATGTAGTAAAGATTGTTTAGTTTGAGCTATATGATCAAGTGTATTGACGATAGCTGTCAATCAGATTCCAAGTTAGGATATTCAATCATTTTGTACATAATCCCTTAGAATAAATTTTAATTTCTAGTTTACTTTGTCATTTTCTCTATCCCTTTTCCAAAAAATACAATAGATCTAAGGGGATTTTAAAGGGAACCACCTCTTCCATAGGTTCATTCTCATCATAGAAAACCCATAGTCTGAGAATGTTCCCATGTTGTACGGGATTGCCATGTTTTTAAAGGCTTAGCATTTAGGGCACAATCCTTTGTGACAATAGTATCATCATTTGATTTGCAAAATATTATGATAAAATAATCTTATCAACATGTAATCTCATGTCTAAATTGACATTAGTCAATATTCATATCATCAATGATTCTATTTGATATTTTCCACAAACATGAAATCATTAAATTATGATTAAATATCTTGTTTACTGCATAAAAGAAAGATTAAACTAATTGATAAGTTGGGGATGTAACATATCTCCCCCATATGAATCATCATACTCGATGATTAAATGTCTTCAAAATCAAACCAACACAATAGAGAAAAGTGTTATTTAAGCATAGTAAAAAGCTTTTCAAAAGAGATGGGGAAATCTCACATAAATATCCTCATAGTTTTCCTAGGTGGAATTCTCCTCTGCATACTAGTCCCACTGGACCTTGCATTGAGTTATCTCTCTATTACCTAAGTGTAACTTATGTATTTTGAGAACCTTGTTGGGCTCGATCACTATCACCCCTAGGTCCTTCACCTGTATAGTATTCCAATCAAGAATAGGAATATTATTTTCTCCAAAAATAAACTTTTTCAAATAGGAAACATAAAAAATATTATGCATCATGGTAAGGGCTAGTGGTAGAGCAATTCTATATGCAACCAGGTTGACCTCTTTGGGATTTAAAATGTTTTGATTTTTTTGATTTTTGACATGTTTTGATTTTCTTGTATTTTTGACATGTTTCAATTTTTTTTTGGATTTTTGAATATTGTGACTGTTTTGGATTCTTATGATTTTTTGTATTTTGAAAATGTTGTGATTTTTTGGATTTTGTAATGTTTTGATTTTTTTTAGATTTTTGGGAATACTTGATTTTTTATTTTGGAAATGTTGTGATTTTTTGTATTTTTTGAAGTGTTTTTTATTTTTTTAAAGTTTTTTTAATGTTTTGGATGGCATTGGGTTGCAATTTAGATATCCTTTGTGGTAACTACAAATGACAAGGGGAAAACCAAGTATAGGTGAAAGGATGTAGGATGAATGATAATGGATGGAATGGATGTATGTGTAAGAGGGAAAGGATGTGATCTCCAAAGGCTATGTCACATAGGAATAACATGCCCCATTCTAGGTGTAGGACTTAGGGTTTTTCATGACAATACTTATGATGATAGGATGATAATAGGATAATGAAGGATTTGCTTGGAAAGGATGAGGTATACCAAGGGTTATCCATAACATATGTCAACATTTTACCCTCATTTCTTTGTAAAGATCAAAAGAGGAAGGATGAATGGGCTCAAATAGCTTTAAATATATGTATGCAATTGATAAGGATAGTAAGATGACATGGAAATGGTAGGATATGATAGGATGGAAAATGATAGGTTGGATGAGAAAATGTTCCCCCAAGTGTAAGTGACATAGAAGATCAAGCTACACATGATGCCTGTTTGCCAAGTTTTCATCATGGTACTTATCCAAGGTGCCACCAAGGGTGGTTTTCACCATTGGATGAAGGGATTTATCTTTACTTTTTTTAATTATTTTTTTGACTTTTTGAATGGGATGGGTGAAATATGGATGAGAGGGACTCAAGTGTCTAGTGCAATGCAAGGTTATAGTCACATTGGAGAAAGATGTCATCACATTGACCACGTCATTATGCTCATCGGTGTTGGTAAGCAGATTGTATGAGAGTGAGATGGATTAGGCAGATAGAAAATCATGGAGGGAATGATAGTGGATTATGATGTGGACTATGTAGGACTTATGAATGGATGGATGACAATCTTATGCAAAAGCATGGATCATAGGGAAGTGATAAGGAAGATATGTAGGATAATGGATGAATGATGGGTTGATGGAGGAATGGAAGGGAATCATGGCCAATGCTTGTACACACCATGATAAACATGGAAGCATTTGATTGGATGGTGGTGTTGGAAGCAATGGCAATGTTTTCTTAGTGGATGGGTGATGTAAGCTTTTAGGTACCCACATAGACTTAGTATTTTTATGATTTTTCCTTTGCTTGTAGGATTGAGGAATTTGAGTTTTTGGAATAGAATGGAATTTTTGAGAGGTAGATACCTCATTTGACTTGATTTTTATTTAGGGGCCCATACCTTTTTAGTTTTTTCCTTTCCTTCGGAGGTATGGGCTTGGATGGATTTTTTAATGTACCTTGTTTTGATTCTTTGCATTTGTACCCTAAGGAATTAGGACCCTTAGGATTTTTGTCTTTGTGAAATGAGGCATCCAAATGGTTGTTTTTGAATCCCATGTGGTGGGTGGAATGAGTGGAAGCTTTATATTTAGACAATGCATGCATTTGTTGGTCATGATTAATATATTTAGGGGTTCTATGGATAAGTGGATAATTAGGTGTTGGTAGAAGTGGAGGCAAAGTGGATGGTGGGAATTTATGAGTTGGAAGAAGTGGAGATATATTGGATGGTGGAAGGTGAATGGTGACTTGCTTTTGACATTTGTAGGATGAGGGAGGCAGAATGGAAACATACATTTTGGTATATAATGTGATTTGTGATAGAAAGTGGTGTATATGGATGCAGTACCAACATCTTTAGATGGTTATACTTGGGGTGTTTATCCAATGCCACATGAGCGAGGGGGAACATTGACATGGACGGGCTCCAAAATTCCTTGTTTGTGAAGGCCTAGGACTTTGCCTTAGTAGTTCATGTTTTTTGAGAATGCGATTGACAATGGGACTAGGTGTATTTTTGACACTAGACTCGCATTGATTATTGGATGGAGAAGGAAAAGTGATGGACAAAGGTTGTTGTGTTCCTAAGGAAGAAAACTCATGGATGCAAGTGAATACACCAAGGGGATATGATGGTGGACTTGAAATGAGATCGATGGTGGATATGGAAGGATCATGAGGATCTTTATTATGTTCATGTAGATCTAAGTTATTTGTTTGATCTTCTATGTTCTCTTGGGAGTCATGTGTCTCATCATGACAAGTGGAAGTTCACTTGTTAGGGCTAGATAGAGGATGGATGGATGGGTTGATAAGCTCTTGACCATAAAATGTGTAAAGTAGCCTAAGTGGATCATCATGACCTTCTTGATCATATGTGGGATCATGATTGTAAATGGGATCTTGATCATGGAAAGGATAACGTGTATTATGGATGGGTCGAATGGAAGGGGTTTGATCCTTATTTGAATTAAGGACTAATGTTTCCTCATGCTTAGGATTATTCTCTTGACATAAATTTTCACTTGGAATAGAAGTGGAGGACTCTTGAATAGGTTCGATATGTTCTTGATGGTCAATGACATAAGGGTATGATGGATCTTGGATTAGATATATAGGATCAATAGGTTGCGGACCACATGATGGAGTTGGAAGAATGGTATTTGAAGGCTCATTGCTAGGTGCCAAGGTAGGTGTTTGACATGGGGATAAGTTTTTCTTTGCTAGTAATCGATGGATCAAATCATTTGCAAGTGCATGGGCGAAAGGACAATACATTGGATAGAAAATGAGGGTAGATGATGTGGAGTTGTGATTAGCATTAGGTGGGGTGAAAAGTTCCAATGGTGGAGGAATGGAAGGGATGAATGGTGTTGTGGGATTAGGGTTCAGATTTTGATTAGATGGAGTGTCAAAGGGGTTGAATGGATTGGTGGATATGATCAACCCCTTAGGCTGCCTTTTGTATTGTTTGATTCTAGGACGTGGGGTTCATGTAGGATTAGAGTGCGGTGGTAGAATGCACTTAAAGGATGGATGAGGTAGACTTATGTTTCTCTTGTCAAAGGTGGCATGAGAATTTAAAGGCATGTTATCTTGCTGCCAAGGTGGACTTGGATAGGCTTGTGAATAGCATTGGGGTTATAGAACCTTGTTCTCAAGGATTGTCATGGAATGAAACATGTCTTCACATCGTTGTATTTCATCTTGTGTGATTAGGACCATGTTGACAAGTGCTTGACTAGGATTAGTGATGATGTGGAGTGATTAGGAATGTGATAGGGTGTGGGATTGATTGGATTATTAGATGGGTGATTAGGGATGATTAGGTTATGGTTAGGGCTGACTTGGAGATGATTAGGGGTGAGTTGATTAGGATGAATTGAATGATGTGATTAGAAAGGGTGATTAGGATGTGAACATTGAATGAGCAAGATATGAGTAGGATGTGATTATGATATGAAAGGGAAAATTGGGAATGGAAAGGATGAATGTGTTGGTGAGAATGTTGTGTTGATGTGTTCGCTATAGGGATGTCTAGGAGGATCTACTCCCTTTCTCCTATTTTGCAACCATGTCTTTACTATATGAGATCTATGAATTGTGAGATGCCACAGGGATGTTGATGCAAGGTAATGAGGCCCAGAGTATAATAGAGCCTAATGATATTAGTCTTCAAAAAGTCTAGTTCCAAGAGGGTACTCTCGTCTTCTAATGACCTTGTCAAAGTATAAATTAGATTTATTGAGGCCTTGAGGTGTGAAAGAAATGATTAATTAAAGTAAACCAATGAGTTTTAGAATTCACTTGGAATGATGGACTTAAACTAGCCTTAGAGTATTAAGCCCAAGTTGTGATTGATGTGAAAAAGATGTCAAGGTCTCTTGGTCTACAAATTTATACTTGTGATACATCCAAGCTTTAACAGTTTCTCCCTATGTTTCAACCTTAGGAAGACTAATGTTTAGGGTCCTCTATAGATGTCAAAGGCCAAATGAAATTGAATATGTATTGGAATGAAATTGAATACGTAGTGGGTGAATAGGAAGAGTATATGCTCAAATATTTCCCTATGGTTATGGTGTATTGTGATTAGTAGTGATTAGGATGAATTTTATTGGATTGGAATGATTGTTTGGCTAGGATTAGGGTTGGATTCAGATAACTTAGATATGATTAGGAGAATGATGATGATGACTTGGATATGTTTGGGATATGTGATAGTGATATGATGTGGAGTGATAATATGAAATTGATTGCATTCGAATGGTGAGGATTATGAAATGTAATGATTAAAATTTCATTAGGAAGAAGGTGACAAGGGATGATTATGGTTTCAATTATGATGACTTGGGTATGATTATGGCATAATATGGAATGATTAGGGATGATTAGGTTATGGTTAGGGTTGACATGGAAATGATTAGGATATGATTAGAATATGATTAGGATCACGATTAGGATGAAGTGTAGTGATTAGGGTGAGGTGTAATGATTAGAAATGATTATTACGATATGGTTATAATGAGTTGTATTTATTAGTATGGATGATTAGGATGATTATTAAGATGAGGTCGAATGATGTGGAATGACAATATTAGGTGACTTGGATTGATTAGGGTGATGACTAGGATGATTAGGATATGATGAAGAGGATAAGGTTAAGATGAAGTAAAATGATGAGGATATGATGACTAGGGTATTATAAGGATGTGGTTGAATGATGAAAAATGATAAATAAGATATGGTTGGGATGAGGTTCAATGATGAAGATATGATGAATAGGATATGATTAGGAAGAGTTGGATTGATTAGGATGAAAATGGATTAGGACATGTGGATTGACAAGGATGATGGTTAGGTGTTGGTTTGACTTGGAATGGTGTTGATTGGATTAGGAGGATGACTATGTGGAATGATTTGGAATGATGATAATACAATTAGGATGTAATTAGGATAATGGACACATAGGATAATTAGGATATTGGTTATGTGAATGATAAGGATGATGGAATGAAAAGGGTGATGGGGTTAGGAAGAGTGATTAGGATATGGTGATTTTGAATCAATGGGTGAATAAGAATGTTTAGGGTGATGATTAGGAAAGCACACACATCAATCATAGAAGACATTTGGAAATTAGATTGGTTGTTTTTACTAACTCTTGATGTTTTGAAAACACTTGTAAACATGCACAATCCTAGGCTAAGAAAGGACAATATTTACTAAATCCCCACTTAGATTGCTCCAGTCACACTTATTTAAAGTGGATAACTTAGAAGCTTGGTGGCACTGGCTCCCCCTTACATGGCACTTACTTCTTGGGTACACCAAGCTTCAAATTCCTAAAGACCCAAAGATCTCAAGAAATTTGTTATCTCTACTTTAAACTATGAGAATGTGGGATGGCTCTAGAGGTCTATCTTTTGACCTCCTGCATCAGTAAATAGAGGGATTTTGGCTACTAACACAAGGTTCTTAGTAAGTGCATTTATTTAGAAGGCCATACATGTGGTGATTCACTCTATTTAGGAGGTCTCCCAACCTCTAGAGGTTACGCTCTATAGGTTTTTATGCACCACAAGGGTACTGAGGGAGACCTTTGTCGGTATTGTTGGTGCTTGAATTGACTATTAGTTTTTGAGCAATTTTTCATGCAGGCACCTTCCCAAAAAATCCAAAAAAATTCTATGGCCATCAGTGTGAGTTCACTTTTGTCTTGGCGACCGCATTCTTCACTTGATATATTTGTACCATCGCCATGACTTTGTCCATCAGCAGCAGTGTTTCATGTCTCATCGATGATGATGGTCAGGCCGATGAGGGTCATTCAGAGTGGTCATCGGCGGGAGTGTTGCTATCGGTAAAGGAATTTTGAGGTTCACCGATATGCTTGGGTCTTACCGATGGAGAGATGCCATCGATGTAATGTATGCCATCGACCAGACTAGGGAGAGTTGATCCGATGGGGTTTGTCGGGCCGACAAGTGAAATGTGGCTTAAGGATGTCCATCAGAATGATCGATGCTATCGGCGAAGGAGTTTTCAGTCGCTCTGATGGTCTATGTTTGGCTGATGGGGGGATGTGAGGCTATATCGGCATAACATTTGATGCCAGCAGGAGGGTTTTCATTGGTTTTGATAGTGTATGTTACACCGATGAAGGCGGGAGTTGGAATGGTGACTACTAGTGGATGGTTCGTGGGTCGAGCGGGGCAAAATGCTCAACACTTAGTGTTTATGCGGCCATGCTTTTAAAGTAATAAGGAGGTCTCCATGGGGTGCATGTGGGACAAATGCTTCCTGCATGATTTGAAATATCAGCATAATGTGTTTTGGCGGGAAGGTTTCAAAGGCACAGTTGCTACATTTTCCGGTGGCCGCGGGTGGTTGAAGACTTTAATGACGGTTGTCCAGAGGTGTGGTGATGGCGTGAATGATCAAGCTACCCAATTGTGGATGAGGATTTCTAGGTGGCGGTATAAGGCTCGAGGCCTCCCTTGTTTCGTCCCGTGCCTGTTGCATTTACTTTTGATAGGCACCATCTTTCTCTTGTGCGGTATCTGGGGAATTTTGAATTGCCATGTAATTAATTGCCGGGTACACTTCTCTATGGTATTAGAGGGACTCTGTTACTCATTTCTGTGGTTGAAAAAACTAGACATATCTGGCACTATAATGAGATACAACTAGTTCTGGTTGCTTTGTGCAGGTGATTTTGTGAGTTTATGTATCTCTTGTTGTATGTCTCATGCATGAATCTACTAATTTTATGATTGATTTTATATAAGTAATGTTGTATTTGCATGTGTTTTGTTATTCTGTCTCCAGTATTGCATGTGTCCTTCTGAATCTAGATATCTAAGGGATGTCTGGGATTCTAGAATATAGAATTCCTGTATTAAATGCTTGATCTTTCAACTTCTGCTCAAAGGGTAGATTTAAGTGTTTTCAGATTAAGTGTTGGGAAAGATATACTGCGATAGGGATACCATAAGTAGAGATAACTTAACACTCTATTCTGGGAGGTATTTGTAAGGCAGATACCACAACATCCCCTTGAAATCTAGTTTTAGTGTGTTCATGCTGATCATTCACAGGTGTATGTCTACTGACTCCAAGCCCTGGATAGGCACCAATCTAGCTCTGCATTGAGATTACACACCAGGTCATAGTTTTGCATCCAAACACATAAATTAAACTCATACTTTCAAATCAAACCATTAGGACCTTAGAAGTAGTTTAGGACCAAGATCCTCTGATTCACAACTGAACATAGGCCCAAAGCTAGCCCTTTTGCACTTATCCTATAGTTTTGGTCTACTTACAGGAGGATTTATCTACTTTGTATCAACATCCCAAGCCAACTCACAAGCATATTCTCATGGGTGTTGAATAGGGAATACCCCCTAGGTTTTGCAAAGCCTGAAGAAGAAGAGGAGATAAAAATAGAGTCTATCTCCTGTACTGTTGGCCCCTGGCCAAGATATCTTGTTGATCACTAATGGCTACTTTGTAGGGAAATCTGGGAATGAACATCCAATCAGTGAAAACACCAACAGAAATTGGTGACTCTACTGGGGAGAAAAGAAATAAAATAGAATATATTTGTGGCCCATCTGAGTCACCAATAGAAATTGGTGACTCAGCTAGGGAAGAGTTGATGAAAATAGAATGTATTTGTGGCCCATTCGAGTCACCAATAGAAATTGGTGGCTCTGTTGGGGAGTGAACAGAAAAAGTGATATCTTACAGCCTCTGGTGAAGTTTTGTTTGGCTCTGCTGGTGGAATGAACCTAGAAAATAGCTTTCAGCTATTGAAATTTTTATCCTCTCTTGAGAGGTGGTGACTCTGCAAAAAGATTCAAGTGCACATGAAAGATAGATGTATGTTACATGACAAAAGATGTTCATATTTCTACATTTGGATGAGAAAAGGTGCTTAGTTTATTCCCCTTTATATTTGTTGTTCTACTGCATAATTTAGATGCCAGGGGAGGTTATAGGTCTTAGGCAAACAAAGGATGTCTAAGATTGAAAATTTTATGAATCTAAACATGTATTCACCCATACTTAGTCAAAAGGGAGATGCAATGTTATGTGATAGAATAGAATAGATAAGAAATGGGTTGATACTCTTAGAGGTTAGGCAGGCTCAGTTGAATAATGATAACCCTATTGTGTCTGCCAGTTAGAAACCTAAACCTCTTGTCAGCCCTTTTGATCCTTTGTATGACCAAATGGATTTGTCATGGGTTGATTATAAAGTAGAAAGTATGCCTGCTAGGATATAATGTCAGATGCCTAGATTTAGTGGTCATAGTGTATGTGATGGGGGTGCACATATCCAAAAATTTTGTAGTTTTATGGAAAGACATTCATTTAGAGATGAGGATATGTGGATGAGGTTTTTTGTTAGATCCTTTGATGCAAAAGCTAGAGATTGGTATTTGAGCTTTCCAAAAAGATCCTTTGCCTATTGGGATGAGCTTACTGATTGTTTCAAAAAAGAATTTGTGAGAAAACTAGCTGATCTTGTTGTAGAATTAATGAAAATTAGAAAACAAGATGAGGAGCCATGTATTGATTTCAGTCACAGGTTTGCACTAGCCCTTTCACAAATCCCTGAAAACTTCAGACCTGATATTTCAGCCTGTGTTGGCATATATTTTGAAGCTTTTGAGGAGGGCTCTAGTGCATTGTTGAGGGAATTCAAGGTGACAAGCATGCAAATGACATACATTTTTTTAGAAAATGTAGAAGAAATGAGAAATGAGCACCTGTAGAAATCCCTGTCTCTAGGCCTTGGTGTGAGAAATGGTTGTGAAGCTGCAAATGACCTAGAGATTAAGGCATCATGTGAGGATGCCAAGGAAGGGACTAATGAGGGCTCCCATTGCAATGTGGAGGCATCTGGCTGTGAAAGTGATAATGAGGTTGTGGACAACAATAAGCAACTTTTTGAATGGATTTATGGAGATGATTGTGAGTATTGTACTCAAGACAGAGAAGACATAAGCAAACAGAGAAACAGTTCCATGTGTGAACCATTGCCTTCTTTTCAAACACATGGAGATCATGAAGAGTAGTTAGAGATTGAAACAAGTGCTAGAGCAGAGCATGATTGTTTTTTATTTGATGACTATTTTGCTTATGACACACAGGTTGATACTCTTCCACAAAGGGAACCCATTGGTGATGAAGATGCATGTTTTGCTGCCCATGAACAAATGGCATATTATGATCAAGATGATGTACCTGGATCACCCATTTTTGACACATATGGTAATGAGGATCTATTTGAGTATGGTGAAGGTTTGAGCATTATTTTTGACTTGGATTATGTTTCTCATACTGATGAAAGAGGAAACAAAATACATTAGGTAAGTGATTACAAAAATGTGCCTGATTGTAAAGAGGTGCCGAAGCCTGATCTTTTCCAGCTTGGTGTACCTGATGGTTGTGTGCATGATGTGCACGATTGTGAATTTGAAAGCTTTTCTTTTGATAGGCTAGCTGATGAAATGAGCCCTGACCTTCCCAACTATGTGGTGGACTCTGAATGTTTCATGTTTCCAGTCCAGCTTGAGGATCACTTTGTAATGCATACTGCTGATGCAGATGATGATAAGTGTTCTATACCATATGAATATGCATTGCTTGATAAATGCTGCATCCACTTGTTGCCTGATGCTGAGGGTTGTTTGCATAGGGTTGACAGTGACAAGCTAGATCAGAGGGTTGAATATGCAAATGACCAAAGTTGCTTATGGTTAGATCATGGCAACATTCCCAGGCTTGACCCAGTGTATGCAGATGAAAACAAGGTATTTGACAAGGGGAAATATAGGTTTTCCCTTTCTTGGTGGCCTTAGGCCATCAAGTTTGATTGGTGATGCAGATCATTGTAACTTCATGACTCTATGCCTAATGGATAGGGGACTGGTCAGCATCCCAAAGATCTGCAGTTCTCACCATGCCTGTAAGAGGCATGTGTCCCTAGACAAAGCCATTGTTGGTGCCTGAATTGACTGTCAGTTTTTGAGCAATTTTTCATGCAGGCACCTTCCCAAAAATTCCAAAAAAAATTTATGGCCATCGATGTGAGTTCACTTTTGTCTTGGCGACTGCATTCTTCACTTGATATATTTGTACCATTGCCATGACTTTGTCCATTGGCAGCAATGTTTCGTGTCTCATCGATGATGATGGTTAAGCCGATGAGGGTCATTCAGAGTGGTCATCGGCAAGAGTGTTGCTATCAGCGAAGGAATTTTGAGGTTCATTGATATGCTTGGGTCTTACTGATGGAGAGATGCCATCGGTGTAATGTATGCCATCGACCAGACTGGGGAGAGTTGATCCGATGGGGTTTGTCAAGCCGACAAGTGAAATGTGGCTTAAGGATGTCCATCGGAATGATCGATGCTATCAGCGAAGGAGTTTTTAGTCGCTTCGATGGTCTATGTTTGGCTGATGGTGGATGTGAGGCTGTATCGGCATAACATTTGATGCCAGCAGGAGGGTTTTCATTGGTTCCAATGGTGTATGTTACACCAATGAAGGTGGGAGTTGGAATGGTGACTGCTAGCGGATGGTTTGTGGGTCGAGTGGGGAAAAACACTCGACACTTAGTGTTTATGCGGCCATGCTTTTAAAGTAATAAGGAGGTCTCTACGGGGTGCATGTGGGACAAATGCTTCTTGCATGATTTGAAATATCAGCATAATGCATTTTGGTGGGAAGGTTTCAAAGGCATAGTTGCTATATTTTCTGATGGCCATGGGTGGTTGAAGACTTTAATGATGGTTGTGCAGAGGTGTGGCAATGGTGTGAATGATCAAACTACCCAATTGTGGATGAGGATTTCTACGTGGTAGCGCAAGGCTCGAGGCCTCCCCTGTCTCTTCCCATGCCTGCTACATTTACTTTTGATAGGTGCCATCTTTCTCTTGTGTGGTATCTGGCAAATTTTGAATTGCCATGTAATTAATTGCTAGGTACACTTCCCTGTGGTATTAGAGTGACTCTATTATTCATTTCTATGGTTGAAAAAAATGGACATATCTGGTACTGTAATGAGATACAACTAGTTCTAGTTGCTCTGTGTAGGTGATTTTGTGAGTTTATGTATCTCTTGTTGTATGTCTCATCCATGAATCTACTGATTTCATGATTGGTTTTATATGAGTAATGCTGTATTTGCATGTGTTTTGTTATTCTGTCTCTAGTATTGCATGTGTCCTTCTTCTGAATCTAGATATCTAAGGGATGTCTAGGATTCTAGAATATAGAATTCCTGTATTGAATGCTTGATCTTTCAACTTCTACTCAAAGGGTAGATTAAAGTGTTTTCAGATTAAGTGTTGGGAAAGATATACTGCGATAGGGATACCATAAGTAGAGATAACTTAACACTCTGTTCTGGGAGGTATTTGTAAGGCAGATACCACAACATCCCCTTGAAATCTAGTTTTAGTGTGTTCATGCTGATCATTCACAGGTGTATGTCTACTGACTCCAAGCCCTGGATAGGCACCAATCTAGCTCTGCATTGAGATTACACACCAGGTCATAGTTTTGCATCCAAACACATAAATTAAACTCATACTTTCAAATCAAACCATTAGGACCTTAGAAGTAGTTTAGGACCAAGATCCTCTGATTCACAACTGAACATAGGCCCAAAGCTAGCCCTTTTGCACTTATCCTATAGTTTTTGTCTACTTACAGGAGGATTTATCTACTTTGTATCAACATCCCAAGCCAACTCACAAGCATATTCTCATGGGTGTTGAATAGGGAATACCCCCTAGGTTTTGCAAAGCCTGAAGAAGAAGAGGAGATAAAAATAGAGTCTATCTCCTGTACTGTTGGCCCCTGGCCAAGATATCTTGTTGATCACTAATGGCTACTTTGTAGGGAAATCTGGGAATGAACATCCAATCAGTGAAAACACCAACAGAAATTGGTGACTCTACTGGGGAGAAAAGAAATAAAATAGAATATATTTGTGGCCCATCTGAGTCACCAATAGAAATTGGTGACTCAGCTAGGGAAGAGTTGATGAAAATAGAATGTATTTGTGGCCCATTCGAGTCACCAATAGAAATTGGTGGCTCTGTTGGGGAGTGAACAGAAAAAGTGATATCTTACAGCCTCTGGTGAAGTTTTGTTTGGCTCTGCTGGTGGAATGAACCTAGAAAATAGCTTTCAGCTATTGAAATTTTTATCCTCTCTTGAGAGGTGGTGACTCTGCAAAAAGATTCAAGTGCACATGAAAGATAGATGTATGTTACATGACAAAAGATGTTCATATTTCTACATTTGGATGAGAAAAGGTGCTTAGTTTATTCCCCTTTATATTTGTTGTTCTACTGCATAATTTAGATGCCAGGGGAGGTTATAGGTCTTAGGCAAACAAAGGATGTCTAAGATTGAAAATTTTATGAATCTAAACATGTATTCACCCATACTTAGTCAAAAGGGAGATGCAATGTTATGTGACAGAATAGAATAGATAAGAAATGGGTTGATACTCTTAGAGGTTAGGCAGGCTCAGTTGAATAATGATAACCCTATTGTGTCTGCCAGTTAGAAACCTAAACCTCTTGTCAGCCCTTTTGATCCTTTGTATGACCAAATGGATTTGTCATGGGTTGATTATAAAGTAGAAAGTATGCCTGCTAGGATATAATGTCAGATGCCTAGATTTAGTGGTCATAGTGTATGTGATGGGGGTGCACATATCCAAAAATTTTGTAGTTTTATGGAAAGACATTCATTTAGAGATGAGGATATGTGGATGAGGTTTTTTGTTAGATCCTTTGATGCAAAAGCTAGAGATTGGTATTTGAGCTTTCCAAAAAGATCCTTTGCCTATTGGGATGAGCTTGCTGATTGTTTCAAAAAAGAATTTGTGAGAAAACTAGCTGATCTTGTTGTAGAATTAATGAAAATTAGAAAACAAGATGAGGAGCCATGTATTGATTTCAGTCACAGGTTTGCACTAGCCCTTTCACAAATCCCCGAAAACTTCAGACCTGATATTTCAGCCTGTGTTGGCATATATTTTGAAGCTTTTGAGGAGGGCTCTAGTGCATTGTTGAGGGAATTCAAGGTGACAAGCATGCAAATGACATACATTTTTTTAGAAAATGTAGAAGAAATGAGAAATGAGCACCTGTAGAAATCCCTGTCTCTAGGCCTTGGTGTGAGAAATGGTTGTGAAGCTGCAAATGACCTAGAGATTAAGGCATCATGTGAGGATGCCAAGGAAGGGACTAATGAGGGCTCCCATTGCAATGTGGAGGCATCTGGCTGTGAAAGTGATAATGAGGTTGTGGACAACAATAAGCAACTTTTTGAATGGATTTATGGAGATGATTGTGAGTATTGTACTCAAGACAGAGAAGACATAAGCAAACAGAGAAACAGTTCCATGTGTGAACCATTGCCTTCTTTTCAAACACATGGAGATCATGAAGAGTAGTTAGAGATTGAAACAAGTGCTAGAGCAGAGCATGATTGTTTTTTATTTGATGACTATTTTGCTTATGACACACAGGTTGATACTCTTCCACAAAGGGAACCCATTGGTGATGAAGATGCATGTTTTGCTGCCCATGAACAAATGGCATATTATGATCAAGATGATGTACCTGGATCACCCATTTTTGACACATATGGTAATGAGGATCTATTTGAGTATGGTGAAGGTTTGAGCATTATTTTTGACTTGGATTATGTTTCTCATACTGATGAAAGAGGAAACAAAATACATTAGGTAAGTGATTACAAAAATGTGCCTGATTGTAAAGAGGTGCCGAAGCCTGATCTTTTCCAGCTTGGTGTACCTGATGGTTGTGTGCATGATGTGCACGATTGTGAATTTGAAAGCTTTTCTTTTGATAGGCTAGCTGATGAAATGAGCCCTGACCTTCCCAACTATGTGGTGGACTCTGAATGTTTCATGTTTCCAGTCCAGCTTGAGGATCACTTTGTAATGCATACTGCTGATGCAGATGATGATAAGTGTTCTATACCATATGAATATGCATTGCTTGATAAATGCTGCATCCACTTGTTGCCTGATGCTGAGGGTTGTTTGCATAGGGTTGACAGTGACAAGCTAGATCAGAGGGTTGAATATGCAAATGACCAAAGTTGCTTATGGTTAGATCATGGCAACATTCCCAGGCTTGACCCAGTGTATGCAGATGAAAACAAGGTATTTGACAAGGGGAAATATAGGTTTTCCCTTTCTTGGTGGCCTTAGGCCATCAAGTTTGATTGGTGATGCAGATCATTGTAACTTCATGACTCTATGCCTAATGGATAGGGGACTGGTCAGCATCCCAAAGATCTGCAGTTCTCACCATGCCTGTAAGAGGCATGTGTCCCTAGACAAAGCCATTGTTGGTGCCTGAATTGACTGTCAGTTTTTGAGCAATTTTTCATGCAGGCACCTTCCCAAAAATTCCAAAAAAAATTTATGGCCATCGATGTGAGTTCATTTTTGTCTTGGCGACTGCATTCTTCACTTGATATATTTGTACCATTGCCATGACTTTGTCCATTGGCAGCAATGTTTCGTGTCTCATCGATGATGATGGTTAAGCCGATGAGGGTCATTCAGAGTGGTCATCGGCAAGAGTGTTGCTATCAGCGAAGGAATTTTGAGGTTCATTGATATGCTTGGGTCTTACTGATGGAGAGATGCCATCGGTGTAATGTATGCCATCGACCAGACTGGGGAGAGTTGATCCGATGGGGTTTGTCAAGCCGACAAGTGAAATGTGGCTTAAGGATGTCCATCGGAATGATCGATGCTATCAGCGAAGGAGTTTTTAGTCGCTTCGATGGTCTATGTTTGGCTGATGGTGGATGTGAGGCTGTATCGGCGTAACATTTGATGCCAGCAGGAGGGTTTTCATTGGTTCCGATGGTGTATGTTACACCAATGAAGGTGGGAGTTGGAATGGTGACTGCTAGCGGATGGTTTGTGGGTCGAGTGGGGAAAAACACTCGACACTTAGTGTTTATGCGGCCATGCTTTTAAAGTAATAAGGAGGTCTCTACGGGGTGCATGTGGGACAAATGCTTCTTGCATGATTTGAAATATCAGCATAATGCATTTTGGTGGGAAGGTTTCAAAGGCATAGTTGCTATATTTTCTGATGGCCATGGGTGGTTGAAGACTTTAATGATGGTTGTGCAGAGGTGTGGCAATGGTGTGAATGATCAAACTACCCGATTGTGGATGAGGATTTCTACGTGGTAGCGCAAGGCTTGAGGCCTCCCCTGTCTCTTCCCATGCCTGCTACATTTACTTTTGATAGGTGCCATCTTTCTCTTGTGTGGTATCTGGCAAATTTTGAATTGCCATGTAATTAATTGCTAGGTACACTTCCCTGTGGTATTAGAGTGACTCTATTATTCATTTCTGTGGTTGAAAAAAATGGACATATCTGGTACTGTAATGAGATACAACTAGTTCTAGTTGCTCTGTGTAGGTGATTTTGTGAGTTTATGTATCTCTTGTTGTATGTCTCATCTATGAATCTACTGATTTCATGATTGGTTTTATATGAGTAATGCTGTATTTGCATGTGTTTTGTTATTCTGTCTCTAGTATTGCATGTGTCCTTCTTCTGAATCTAGATATCTAAGGGATGTCTAGGATTCTAGAATATAGAATTCCTGTATTGAATGCTTGATCTTTCAACTTCTGCTCAAAGGGTAGATTAAAGTGTTTTCAGATTAAGTGTTGGGAAAGATATACTGCGATAGGGATACCATAAGTAGAGATAACTTAACACTCTATTCTGGGAGGTATTTGTAAGGCAGATACCACAACATCCCCTTGAAATCTAGTTTTAGTGTGTTCATGCTGATCATTCACAGGTGTATGTCTACTGACTCCAAGCCCTGGATAGGCACCAATCTAGCTCTGCATTGAGATTACACACCAGGTCATAGTTTTGCATCCAAACACATAAATTAAACTCATACTTTCAAATCAAACCATTAGGACCTTAGAAGTAGTTTAGGACCAAGATCCTCTGATTCACAACTGAACATAGGCCCAAAGCTAGCCCTTTTGCACTTATCCTATAGTTTTGGTCTACTTACAGGAGGATTTATCTACTTTGTATCAACATCCCAAGCCAACTCACAAGCATATTCTCATGGGTGTTGAATAGGGAATACCCCCTAGGTTTTGCAAAGCCTGAAGAAGAAGAGGAGATAAAAATAGAGTCTATCTCCTGTACTGTTGGCCCCTGGCCAAGATATCTTGTTGATCACTAATGGCTACTTTGTAGGGAAATCTGGGAATGAACATCCAATCAGTGAAAACACCAACAGAAATTGGTGACTCTACTGGGGAGAAAAGAAATAAAATAGAATATATTTGTGGCCCATCTGAGTCACCAATAGAAATTGGTGACTCAGCTAGGGAAGAGTTGATGAAAATAGAATGTATTTGTGGCCCATTCGAGTCACCAATAGAAATTGGTGGCTCTGTTGGGGAGTGAACAGAAAAAGTGATATCTTACAGCCTCTGGTGAAGTTTTGTTTGGCTCTGCTGGTGGAATGAACCTAGAAAATAGCTTTCAGCTATTGAAATTTTTATCCTCTCTTGAGAGGTGGTGACTCTGCAAAAAGATTCAAGTGCACATGAAAGATAGATGTATGTTACATGACAAAAGATGTTCATATTTCTACATTTGGATGAGAAAAGGTGCTTAGTTTCTTCCCCTTTATATTTGTTGTTCTACTGCATAATTTAGATGCCAGGGGAGGTTATAGGTCTTAGGCAAACAAAGGATGTCTAAGATTGAAAATTTTATGAATCTAAACATGTATTCACCCATACTTAGTCAAAAGGGAGATGCAATGTTATGTGACAGAATAGAATAGATAAGAAATGGGTTGATACTCTTAGAGGTTAGGCAGGCTCAGTTGAATAATGATAACCCTATTGTGTCTGCCAGTTAGAAACCTAAACCTCTTGTCAGCCCTTTTGATCCTTTGTATGACCAAATGGATTTGTCATGGGTTGATTATAAAGTAGAAAGTATGCCTGCTAGGATATAATGTCAGATGCCTAGATTTAGTGGTCATAGTGTATGTGATGGGGGTGCACATATCCAAAAATTTTGTAGTTTTATGGAAAGACATTCATTTAGAGATGAGGATATGTGGATGAGGTTTTTTGTTAGATCCTTTGATGCAAAAGCTAGAGATTGGTATTTGAGCTTTCCAAAAAGATCCTTTGCCTATTGGGATGAGCTTGCTGATTGTTTCAAAAAAGAATTTGTGAGAAAACTAGCTGATCTTGTTGTAGAATTAATGAAAATTAGAAAACAAGATGAGGAGCCATGTATTGATTTCAGTCACAGGTTTGCACTAGCCCTTTCACAAATCCCCGAAAACTTCAGACCTGATATTTCAGCCTGTGTTGGCATATATTTTGAAGCTTTTGAGGAGGGCTCTAGTGCATTGTTGAGGGAATTCAAGGTGACAAGCATGCAAATGACATACATTTTTTTAGAAAATGTAGAAGAAATGAGAAATGAGCACCTGTAGAAATCCCTGTCTCTAGGCCTTGGTGTGAGAAATGGTTGTGAAGCTGCAAATGACCTAGAGATTAAGGCATCATGTGAGGATGCCAAGGAAGGGACTAATGAGGGCTCCCATTGCAATGTGGAGGCATCTGGCTGTGAAAGTGATAATGAGGTTGTGGACAACAATAAGCAACTTTTTGAATGGATTTATGGAGATGATTGTGAGTATTGTACTCAAGACAGAGAAGACATAAGCAAACAGAGAAACAGTTCCATGTGTGAACCATTGCCTTCTTTTCAAACACATGGAGATCATGAAGAGTAGTTAGAGATTGAAACAAGTGCTAGAGCAGAGCATGATTGTTTTTTATTTGATGACTATTTTGCTTATGACACACAGGTTGATACTCTTCCACAAAGGGAACCCATTGGTGATGAAGATGCATGTTTTGCTGCCCATGAACAAATGGCATATTATGATCAAGATGATGTACCTGGATCACCCATTTTTGACACATATGGTAATGAGGATCTATTTGAGTATGGTGAAGGTTTGAGCATTATTTTTGACTTGGATTATGTTTCTCATACTGATGAAAGAGGAAACAAAATACATTAGGTAAGTGATTACAAAAATGTGCCTGATTGTAAAGAGGTGCCGAAGCCTGATCTTTTCCAGCTTGGTGTACCTGATGGTTGTGTGCATGATGTGCACGATTGTGAATTTGAAAGCTTTTCTTTTGATAGGCTAGCTGATGAAATGAGCCCTGACCTTCCCAACTATGTGGTGGACTCTGAATGTTTCATGTTTCCAGTCCAGCTTGAGGATCACTTTGTAATGCATACTGCTGATGCAGATGATGATAAGTGTTCTATACCATATGAATATGCATTGCTTGATAAATGCTGCATCCACTTGTTGCCTGATGCTGAGGGTTGTTTGCATAGGGTTGACAGTGACAAGCTAGATCAGAGGGTTGAATATGCAAATGACCAAAGTTGCTTATGGTTAGATCATGGCAACATTCCCAGGCTTGACCCAGTGTATGCAGATGAAAACAAGGTATTTGACAAGGGGAAATATAGGTTTTCCCTTTCTTGGTGGCCTTAGGCCATCAAGTTTGATTGGTGATGCAGATCATTGTAACTTCATGACTCTATGCCTAATGGATAGGGGACTGGTCAGCATCCCAAAGATCTGCAGTTCTCACCATGCCTGTAAGAGGCATGTGTCCCTAGACAAAGCCATTGTTGGTGCCTGAATTGACTGTCAGTTTTTGAGCAATTTTTCATGCAGGCACCTTCCCAAAAATTCCAAAAAAAATTTATGGCCATCGATGTGAGTTCACTTTTGTCTTGGCGACTGCATTCTTCACTTGATATATTTGTACCATTGCCATGACTTTGTCCATTGGTAGCAATGTTTCGTGTCTCATCGATGATGATGGTTAAGCCGATGAGGGTCATTCAGAGTGGTCATCGGCAAGAGTGTTGCTATCAGCGAAGGAATTTTGAGGTTCATTGATATGCTTGGGTCTTACTGATGGAGAGATGCCATCGGTGTAATGTATGCCATCGACCAGACTGGGGAGAGTTGATCCGATGGGGTTTGTCAAGCCGACAAGTGAAATGTGGCTTAAGGATGTCCATCGGAATGATCGATGCTATCAGCGAAGGAGTTTTTAGTCGCTTCGATGGTCTATGTTTGGCTGATGGTGGATGTGAGGCTGTATCGGCGTAACATTTGATGCCAGCAGGAGGGTTTTCATTGGTTCCGATGGTGTATGTTACACCAATGAAGGTGGGAGTTGGAATGGTGACTGCTAGCAGATGGTTTGTGGGTCGAGTGGGGAAAAACACTCGACACTTAGTGTTTATGCGGCCATGCTTTTAAAGTAATAAGGAGGTCTCTACGGGGTGCATGTGGGACAAATGCTTCTTGCATGATTTGAAATATCAGCATAATGCATTTTGGTGGGAAGGTTTCAAAGGCATAGTTGCTATATTTTCTGATGGCCATGGGTGGTTGAAGACTTTAATGATGGTTGTGCAGAGGTGTGGCAATGGTGTGAATGATCAAACTACCCGATTGTGGATGAGGATTTCTACGTGGTAGCGCAAGGCTCGAGGCCTCCCCTGTCTCTTCCCATGCCTGCTACATTTACTTTTGATAGGTGCCATCTTTCTCTTGTGTGGTATCTGGCAAATTTTGAATTGCCATGTAATTAATTGCTAGGTACACTTCCCTGTGGTATTAGAGTGACTCTATTATTCATTTCTGTGGTTGAAAAAAATGGACATATCTGGTACTGTAATGAGATACAACTAGTTCTAGTTGCTCTGTGTAGGTGATTTTGTGAGTTTATGTATCTCTTGTTGTATGTCTCATCCATGAATCTACTGATTTCATGATTGGTTTTATATGAGTAATGCTGTATTTGCATGTGTTTTGTTATTCTGTCTCTAGTATTGCATGTGTCCTTCTTCTGAATCTAGATATCTAAGGGATGTCTAGGATTCTAGAATATAGAATTCCTGTATTGAATGCTTGATCTTTCAACTTCTGCTCAAAGGGTAGATTAAAGTGTTTTCAGATTAAGTGTTGGGAAAGATATACTGCGATAGGGATACCATAAGTAGAGATAACTTAACACTCTGTTCTGGGAGGTATTTGTAAGGTAGATACCACAACATCCCCTTGAAATCTAGTTTTAGTGTGTTCATGCTGATCATTCACATGTGTATGTCTACTGACTCCAAGCCCTGGATAGGCACCAATCTAGCTCTGCATTGAGATTACTCACCAGGTCCTAGTTTTGCATCCAAACACATAAATCAAACTCATACTTTCAAATCAAACCATTAGGACCTTAGAAGTAGTTTAGGACCAAGATCCTCTGATTCACAACTGAACATAGGCCCAAAGCTAGCCCCTTTGCACTTATCCTACAGTTTTGGTCTACTTACAGGAGGATTTATCTGCTTTGTATCAACATCCCAAGCTAACCCACAAGCATATTCTCATGGGTGTTGAATAGGGAATACCCCCCTAGGTTTTGCAGAGCCTAAAGAAGAAGAGGAGATAAAAATAAAGTCTATCTCCTATACTATTGGCCCCTGGTCCAGAGATCCTGTTGATCACTAATGGCTACTTTGTAGGGAAATCTGGAAATGAACATCCAGTTAGGGAAAACACCAATAGGTATGACATAACAACACCTATTGCTTATGACTTTCATCACAAACACATTTTTTATATAGCGGTTCGAAAGAGCTTGGCTTTAGCTTGTTACTGCTTGGGTCATTCCCACCTTTCGAAGCAGTGTGGTAGGCCCTCTAAAGGTTCAACAAAAGCAACACAAATAAATATTTTTTGATCCCCAAGTTTGTACTAAGATGTGAGGGGAGAGCATACACATTTACTTGGTCACATTAACACATGTTCATTTACCCTTAGAAATCAAATATGTGGTGTGATAATCAAAGTGTTGAGAGATGTTTTTGATTCCCAAGATCACATGATGTGCGAGGAAAGAGCATACACATCTCAAAATACAAACAAATCACCAAACAAAGAAGACACTAATTCATTTTAAGCGCAAACCAAGTGTGAAAATAGTAAGATAATGTTCATTTTAGGCACCAAATCCAAATGTTCCTATGATAAGAAAACACATGCACATGAAAGGACGAAACCTTGCAACACAATGTGTTAGTAGTTTCAGATTGAAAGTCTTTGACCAATGAATGTCACAAGCTGAAAATTAGATGTTAGTAGCATGAAATTTGAAGTGAATGTCCTACTTTGCAAACCCTAAGTAAAAAAGGTTAAAAAGGAAAATCTGATAAAAATATGCAAAATATGATCAGTCACAATCAAATAAATAGCATGACCAAATTGTTAATGAAAATGCATGTAGTTTTAAAAAATCATCAAAATTGGAGCAAATTGGCATGAGTTATAAGTGATTGAAGTTTAAATTGACCGTTGAATTTGACCAAAAATATACATGATAAAATGGCATCATTACCTGAAATTGACTATGCCACAGTGAAATTGGGCAAGTTTGATCCACAATTCAACTCATTCCATAAAAATCTGATATGTTTTACAAAAGTTGTGAATTTTTTTTAAAAAGGCCCTATTAGGGTATGTGGGGGCAAAAAAGGTCCAGGCAGTATGCATCTAACAACTAATTATTATCAAAAATATGTTCACATGTAATAGCTAAGTGGTTCTAGAGGTTTTCTTCCCCGTTCTTTCCTACCAGTGCCCGCATGAACAGAGGAAAAAATGTAAATTTATTGAAAATTAATATAATAAAATCAAGGCCTCGGCCGTTTACTAATCAAAAAAAAAAATAGCTAAGTGGTTGGCAGTTTATCTTGGGTAGTTAGGATTAGATTGGTCCCTAGTCACCCATGTGACTAGGGGCTGACAGTGAGCAAAGAAAACAAAAAAAACTAAAAAGGGAAATAAACGAAGTAGGGTTTGCAGCCCACTCAGTGGTCATGAGAGTGGCCATGGTTCAAAGTAAACGGGGCCTTAAAAGCTTGATGGAATGGTAGGGGGCTTAAAAAAATCCCTAATGCCCATAACTACAAGAGATGCCCGTAGTTTTTTTGACAAGGAATTTTCAAACTAGAACCACATTAGGGGAACTAGTTAGGTGGTTGTTGACAGAGGTTGTAGAGGGGAACCATGGGCTTTGTCAAGTTGTTAGTTGAGACATTTACCTACGGTTTAAGGTAGTAGAACTGCCGACAACAACGATCCTTTGGTGGCATGAATAAAAGGAGTGGTGGTGAAGAGAGACTAGAACTTCAACCAAGACTTTGACTAGTAGCGCAGAAGGTAGCAGTTAGGGTTTTAGGTCAGTGGAAGGAGTCTTCAATGGCTACGAATTTAGGGTTTTCTTTTTTTGGTGGTAGAGGATATGTAGGCAGTGGTGACAGGCATAAAATTGATAGATGGGTTGCAACTGAAATGCCCAAGGGTGGCGACTAGGTTTCGTTTGCAGGGTTCTAGGGTTTTATAGCTGAGATAATAAGAAAAAGGTGTGGTGACTGAGGTTTTGGTGTCAAGCAGGTGGTGATGCTAAACAAAGGTGGCAACTATAGTCTCAAATTGATGATGACAAAGTTGTGCCGGGTGACACAAGTCTTTTAAATGGTGTCGACTATGGATTTAACAAGGAACTGACGAAGATCTCCAATGGCAACTAGGATGAGCCCAAGTGGGTGAACTTAGTGGAGAAGGGTGTTAACTACAGATGGAGTTTCTTTTATAGTGAGAAGGGAATCTCAAAATAGCGACCGAAATCTCGACAAGGGTTTCTAGGGTTTTTAATCAGGCAACAATTAGGGTTTTGAGAATGGCGACAAGGGATTATTCTAAACCTACAACATAGACAAATTTTTAACCTCCACAAAAAAGATTTGAACCTACAACAAAGTTCACATTTTAACAAATAAATGTTAAGCCTACGAACACAGTTTTATTTGTAAATAAAAAATTGCACCTGCAACTGACAAAATCTAAAGAAAATCATACAATATTAGCCATGAGAATCTAATGAAAATTAGGAAATCAATCAAACCAAAGTGGTACAGTATGTCTGTATGGTATGGATCCATATAGATCCATATAGTATAGACTGTCGTATTTAATTTTTTTTTGAAAAAAATAAAAAATTTCACAGTGGGCCAAATGGTTCAAATTTATAGTCATTTTTTGTCAAAATGGCCTCCCGGACTCAACAGTGAGCTTCGTTTGATCTCCGGAGGTCACCTGCAAAATTTATTTTTTAGAAGTCAAGTAAAACTAATCAATTCATGTCAGGTTCACCATTTTGTGCTAGAGAAAAACTGGTTAAACATGTAGAAATAAAATTATAGCTAACTCTAACTACAATGAAGTAGAATATAGCTTAGAAAACTAGTCAAACAATCATGAAAATAACTAAAAAGATAAGCTAACATTGTCTAATCTTCATCAATCCTCCTCAATCTTGCACTATTTGTTCTCAAATTTTGTAGGTTTATGCAAAGATCTTGAGAAGAACTTGTATGTGATTAGCAAGATTTTGGAGATTGTAGGGTAAGAAATGAAAAATGGAACTAAGAGAGAGCAAAAAATGAATTCACTTAAACATGTAGAAATAAAACTATAGCTAAACTCTAACTGTAATGAAGAGCAATCTATCCTATATAAATAATGAAACAAACAAAAATAAACCAATATTCTAAGCTAATATTGTCTAATCTTCATTATCCTCCTAAATCTTCCATTATTGTTCTCAAATTTACATTTTCTTTTGCACAATCCTAAGAAGCTCAAATAAGAATGGCAACATTGTTGGAGAGTTGTGAGAGATTAGAGAGCATGAGAACTTAAAAATGAACTAAGAGAGATGAAAATGAATCAAGAGATCTTAAGGGATCAAAATGAAGTTGAATGAGTGATAGAAGACTAGATTTGAATGGATGGCCAAGATTAAGAGTTGACATTGGAGGCAAATGGAGGATTGAGATTATTTAGGGTTTTCTCACCATTAAAAGACAAAAGTGAATTTAAAATTGAGATAAATGGTGAGTTAGATAATGGGATTTTTAAATAAAATAAATGGTGTTCATTTATTTAATTTGTTTGAGGAAAGGGATAATGTGATGGGGGATTTTGGATAATGGGGTGATGGGATTTAAACAAATGTTTTATTTGTTTAAATTAATGAAAAGTGGACATTAGGAAATGAATGATTAAATAATTAATTAAAATCAATTATTTAAATATAGAAGAAATTTAGGGAAAATTGGTAGAATGTGGAAGGAATTAAGGTTTTGCGACCTGAGGACACTTTTAGGTGTCTACATTTTGCCCCTCTTTGAGATGATGGTGGAGATGATGATATTTGTGTTGAGTAATATCATTTCAAAGAAGCTAAGTAAATGGATAGAGGAAAAGGATCACGATGGAAAGATAGGATGATGATGCCCCCTTGAGAGGATAGGCTCTCAAAAGTAAAGGGATTGGTGAAGGAAGAAAAATGGAGGAATGTATAGAAGAAATGAATGATATGCTACAATGAAGGTGAAGGAACGATGATGCAAGAGAGAGATGGTGGAGGAATGAAAGATTGCCTAGAAGAATGGGAATGATATCTTGCTTTGATAGATTTTTGAGCTTCTCACTTGCAATTTTTTCTTATTATCATCATAGAACTTATTATGTCAAGGGACAAAAATAACAACGGTGTGATAGAGGCCAAAGTGCAGAAATGTGATCCCTTGTAAAACAGGCACATGGCAGACAAGGAATGCCTGACTTAGACTAGTCACCATGGTACCTTGTCAGAACATGCAAGGAAGCATTTAGTTTTTCCAATGCATAGGATGTCTTTGATTCACACCCAATGGAATCCCAGTCACATCAAAGAGAACAAGTTTCCCCAGTCATTTTGTCAAGACAAACTACAAACAACAATCAAAGAGAAAGGTCTCTCTATTCTCACTTCTCCTCATCACTTAGGGATTGCCTCAAGAAGCATAAGAATGAGATTGCAAAAAAAAAAATATGGTAAAATAAGATAGACTAGACCAACATCCATTTGGATCCTTTGCCAAGTGATATGTGCTTGATTGATTGATTATGATTGAATGGAGAAGGAGCCTAGTTTCAGGAAATAAAACATGTCATATAAGATGCATGATCTGATTTCAATAATACAACATCTTGTATAAGGCAAGTGATTGATTGATTAACACTAGTGTTATTGGTCATACAAGCAACACCAGTGTTTGATTGATGATTCAGTTTAGAAATGACACATTTTGTATAAGGTGCAGAGTCCTGGTTTCGACAATGCCCCATTCTATGTGGAGTATGTGATGATTGATGAGGATAGTTGATACTGATGGTGACATATAATTATCATGAGGCAATTGATTGGTTTGACTGATTTAAATAGATTATCTTGTTGATTTTGGGATTGGCATCAAGTGCAGATTTCTTGAAAGATTGACTGTCTGATCAAAGTGGCCATTTCACGAAAGGGTGACTTATTGTGATGGTTGACTCGATGGACCTTAAGGGACTAACCTAATACCTTAGGGGCTCATCGAATATGGCCTTGCCTATGTGATAGCTCAAAGGCAATGTAGTTCAACCATGTGAACTTGGGCTGATTCGAATAATGGATTTAAATGATATGATGATGTAATTGATTAGATTGATTTGAAGATGTGGTTTGACTTGAAATGAATTGATTGATTTGATGGATCAATCGAGAGATTTGATTGAGTGATTTGGTTGAGGAACTGAATGATTTGGTGGATTGATATGATGAATTGATTAATTGAATTTATTGTTTGGATTTTTGTACGATATTTGATTTTTTTGAATTTTGGGGAATATTTTGATGTTTTGGGTTTTGACATGTTTTGATTTTTTTTTGGATTTTTGAATGTTGTGATTTTTTGGATTTTGAAAATGTTGTGATTTTGGATTTTGAAATGTTTTGATTTTTTTAGATTTTTGGGAATATTTGATTTTTTATTTTGGAAATGTTGTCATTTTTCTATTTTTTTGAAGTTTTTTTTTTTTTTTTTTAAACTTTTTTAATGTTTCAGATGGCATTGGGTTGCAATTTAGATAACCTTTGTGCTCCATACCAATGAAAAGGGTAAAAACAAGTCTAGGTGTAAGGATGTAGGATGGACAATAATGGATGGAACAGATGTATGTTTACGAGGGAAAGGATGTGATCTTCAAAGGCTATGTCAGATAGGAATAACATGCACCATTCTAGGTGTAGGACTTAAGATTTTTCATGACAATGCTTATGATGATTGGATGATAATAGGATAATGAAGGATTTCCTTGGAAAGGATGAGGTATACCAAGGGATATCCAAAGCATATGTCAACATTTTGCCACATTTATTTGTCAAGTTCAAAAGAGGAAGGAAGGATGATGGGCTGAAATAGGTTTAAATATATGTATGCAATGGATAAGGATGGTAAGATGACATGGAAATGGTAGGATATGATAGGATGGAAAATGATAGGTTGGATGACACAACATGCCCCCAAGTGTAAGTGACATAGAAGATCAACCTATACATGATGCCTGTTTGTCAAGTTTTCATCATGGTACTTATCCAAGGTGCCACCAAGGGTGGTTTTCACCGTTGGATGAAGGGAATTATCTTTACTTTTCTTGAATTTTTTTTCCTTTGTTTTTCTTACTTTTATGACTTTTGGAATTGGAGGGCTGAAATATGGATGAGAGGGACTCAAGTATCTAGTTCCATGCAAGGTGATAGTCCCATTAGAGAAAGATGTCATCGTATGGACCATGTCATTATGCTCATCGATGTTGGTAAGGAGATTGTATGAAAGTGAGATGGATTAGGTAGATAGCGGATCATGGAGGGAACGATAGTGGATTATGATGTGGATTATGGAGGGAATGATAGTGGATTATGATGTGGATTATGTAGGACTTATGAATGGATGGATGAAAATCTTATGCAAAAGCATGGACAATAGGGAAGTGATGAGGAAGATATGTAGGATAATGGATGAATGATGGGTTGATGGAGTGAGGGAAGGGAATCATGACCAATGGCTACACACACCATGATAAACATGGAAGCATTTGATTGGATGGTGGTGTCGGAAGAAAGGGTGATGTTTACTTAGTGGATGGGTGATGTAAGCTCTTAGATACACATATAGACTTTGTATTTTTATGAATTTTTCTTTGCTTGTGAGATTGAGGAATTTAATTTTTTGGAATGGAATGGGATTTTTGAATGGAAGAGGATGATTGGGATTTTTGAGAGGTGGATGCCTCATTTTACTTGCTTTTTTATTTAGGGGCCCATACCTTTTGAGTTTTTGCCTTTTCTTTGGAGGTATGGCCTTCGATGCATTTATGAATGTACCTTGTTTTGATTCTTTGCATTTGTACCCTAAGGAATTAGGACCCTTAGGATTTTTGGCTTTGTGAAAGGAGGCATACAAATGTTTATTTTTGAATCCCATGTGGTAGGTGGAATGAGTGGAAGCTTTATGTTTGGATGATGCATGCATTTGTTGGTCATGATTAAGATATTTAAGGGTTCTTTGGATAAGTGGATAATTAGGCGTGGATAGAAGTGGAGGAAAAGTGGATGGTTGGAACTTAGGAGTTGGAAGAAGTGGAGGTAAATTGGATGGCGGAAGGTGAATGGTCACATGCTTTTGACATTTGGAGGATTAGGGAGGAGGAATGGTAACATAAGTTTTGGGTATATAATGTGATTTGTGATAGAAAGTGGTAGACATGGATGAAGTACCAACATATTTACATGGTTGTCCTTGGGGTGTGTATCCAAGGCTACATGAACGAGGGGGGACATTGACATGGATGGGCTCCAAAATTCCTTTTTCGTGAAGGCCTAGACCTTTGGGTTAGTAGTTCATGTTTTTGGAGCATGTGATTGACAATGGGACTAGGTGTATTTTGGACAATACTTGAGTTGATTATTGGACGGAGAAGGCAAAGTGATGGACAAAGGTTGTTGTGTTCCTAAGGAAGAGCACTCATGGATGAAAGTGAATACACCAAGGGGATATGATGGTGCACTTGAAATGGGATCGATGGTGGATGTGGAAGGATCATGAGGATCTTTACTATGTTCATGTAGATCCAAGTTATTTCTTTGATCTTCTATTTTCTCTTGGGAGGCATGTGTCTCATCATGACAAGTGGAAGTTCGCTCATTAGGTCTAGATGGAGGATGGATGGATGGGTTGATAATCTCTTGACCATGGAATGCATAAAGTAGGCTAAGTGGATCATCATGGCCTTATTGATCATAGGTGGGATTGTGATCATAAATGGGAGCTTGATCATGGAAAGAATAAAGTGTGTTATGGATGGGTGGAATGGGAGGGGTTTGATCTTGATTTGAATTAAGGACTAATGTTTCCTCAAGCTTAGGATTATGCTCTTGTCATAGCTTTTGATTTGGAATAAAAGTATATGACTCTTGAATAGGTTTGATTTGTTCTTGATGGTCAATGACATAAAGGTGTGATGGGTCTTCGCTTAGACATATAGGATCAATACGTTGCGGACCACATGATGGAGTTGGAGGAATGTAATTTGAAGGCTTTGTTGATGATTGTTTTGATGCAATCATAACAATAAGTTAAAATTCACATATAATGAACTGAAACTATACTTGAAAGACAAGAAGGAATCATTTGGTGATTCAACTAATCCCAAGTCTACAATGGTTCGGTTGGTCAAGTTCAGTTGGTCAATGTGAAGCTGTAATGTTCAAGGGGCCTTATGTAGTTTAGGTTTGTTCTGTGGTTTACTGGCCTAAGAATATGCAAAGAGGTCATGAGATATGTCAATGCTTTTCATTCCTTTGCATAAGAGTGATACTGGGCTGCAAGTTTCAGAGGGTTTTCTTGGGTTTTTGCAGCTGTCTTCTTGATCTGTTTATGAAAACTGTCTACTTATAGCTCTGTTATCATGCTTCTTCAATTTTGAGACAATTTCCTTTAGATTTCTGCGTTTTCAGCTAAATAATTCAGATGGGTTGGGAAAAGTTAGAAAGATCTAAACTATACTTCATCTAATCTACCGAAGGATCTAAGTGTTTCTGTTATGCACTATGTAAATACCACAGTAATCTGATCAAATCCACAGTAAAAACCTTAAATGTAAGTCCTGAGCATTTTCACAAACATACATTTAAAATTGCAAGCTCTCAAAGAAGATATTTCAAAACACAAAGAAGAGCAGGAGAACACTCAGAAGATAGATGCAGAACTCCAGATTCTATTGCATTAGAAATGAATAGCCATACATGATTTACAATGTAAGAATGACTCTTAGTTTCATTGATCATACTACAGAGAACTTACAAGCTTTACAGATACAGTAAGGCAGCCAGACATTCCACGCGCACCTTACTGTAGACAAACAGGCGACCTCCTTCTTCTACTTCTAAACTATGCTAAGCTAACTTGCTGTATTTTCCTAGAATCTCTGTTGTGTAGCCCCTGTTGTAAAGTATTACAATGTAGAGAGGCACAATATATAACATTCTGATTGTCCTCACTACAGCAAAAACCTAACTGAACTCCTGGTTCAAACCTCTAGTTACAGCAATAAATGCAGGTGAACCAGTTCTCAAAAATATCTCTAAGCAGTGGTCAAATCTGGGCGAAATATTGTCCCTTCTGAGAAGTTCCAGCAGCTGGGCAATAACTCCTGTTTGTCTTTTGCAGAAAAACCTCCAGCTGCGACCTTCCTCTTCACTTGAACGACCTTGACTTTTGCACTTCATCTCCATCTTCTTGCTCCTGAGATCAGATCTTCTGCCTCCATGAGGTCACTGTATTGACTTTCCAGCTGCTTCCTCAACTGCAAGCCTGCAAGACAAGACAGGCAATAAGTTTCACATTTATCACAAAAAACAGCATGAAAATAGAATAAGCGTTTAAATCCAGGTGATTGCGCAAGATCGCGGAAATCAGATCCAAAATCCGCTCAAAACGCGTGAAAAATGCGCCCAAGCCGCTCAAAATTGATGGGTCAACCATCGCTGACTGAAAAAATGTCAGAGGCGCCAAAAAAAACACTTTAAAACTCCACCGCTTCATTTCCCGCCCATCGGCATGATCATCCCTGTCGGTGCGTCAAAAAATAGGTTAGTCGATATACCTCATCATCATGATATTCTGGAAATAGTATTCCCTCCTGAAGGTTCAGATGAATGTCATCATGATGATTCGCTTCTGCATATTGGAGAAAAGAACAACAACATCATCATCATCATGTTGGAGAATAGGAGGATGCGAATATAATCATGCTGCCGAGGAAAGGAAGATGATGGTGACGTCATCATGATATTTGGGAAAATGGATCGCTCTTGAAAAAATATCCTGTTTGAAGGAGAAATGATGATGATGATGATCATCAGGATATTAGCTTCTGTCGAACATAGAAGAAGACATCATCATCATATTTCGTGAACCAGATCGGGTCTTGGAAAATATCCTGTTGAAAGAAAAAATGATGATGCTGATCATCAGGATATTGGCTTCTTCGTTGTTCAGATCGGGATGACGTCATCATCATATTTGGAGCCTTCGTTAAACTTGAAACATGACGTCATCATGATGTTTCGCCAACCGGATCATGTTTGGAAAATATCCTGCCGAAGGGAAAATGTGATGATGATGATCATCAGGATACTTGCAAAAGGTTGCATTTCATCGGCAGGAGGACTTGGCGAAATATCGGGCGAACAAACAAGATCATGATGATCTTGACAATCAGGACAGGATAAAGAATGATGATGATGATGATCATCATATTCGCGCTAGGGTGATATTGTAAAATATGATGATGCTGATCATCAGGATATTTACTTCTCATCGATTTATCATGATGACGTCATCATGATACTTTGTCTTCGAAGCACAAGGATAAGTTGGTCATCATGATATTTCGGCTAGGGTGATATTACAAAATATGATGATGCTGTTTAAGAAATGCAATATCGAACCCTTCTAAATAGATAGGCTGATCATCATGATGTTTCGGCAAACGGATATCAGGAGGATATGAAGATGATGATCCCCCTTCGAATATCATGATGATGATGTTTGCCGAACTTAGCGAATTCAGCGAATATGACCCGTGAAAGATCAGGATGAGGATCAAGAAGCCGTCATCATCATATTTCAAAGTCCAGCAAATATCATGATGATGATCTTGCGATAGGTTTATAGTATGCACATGCAAATATGCCGAAGGTGATTTTGTTAAGTCAGGGTGATCTTATACCATCAGCATGATATTTTAAGATCAGGCGATGCAAGGATATCATGATGATGCTCGCGATACAAAGACCGCTCGACGGGGTAACTTACCTTGACTGAAAGCCGATGTCATCATGATAATTGAACCTCAGGATATTATCAGGGGGTGCGTTTAAAATATGATGATGATGATGCTCTTCAGCAAAACTGAGTTTATAACATATGACGCTCCTAACAGATATCATGATGCCGCATAATGCGAAGATCATGATGATCCTGTCAACATGACTTAGAATAAAAAATGATGATGATCCTCCTGCGAATATCAGGTTTGACCGAGACTTTGACCGTGCATAACTTTCACATATGGCCAAATTTTCAAGTGAAGTAAAAGGCAAACCTGCATGAAATTTCAAGCTCCTTCAAAATATGAGGTCACAGAAACAAAATATGAACTTTTGACAAACAGACCTCATGATGATGACCTACCTTATCATATGTCATGATGATGATGCACCTGACCTTCATTTTTACCAGATCGCCAGGAAGCAGAAAAAACACAAGCAGAAGCAAAAAGCAAGACATCAGCAGGGGTCCCCATTTTGCTAAGGAGCATAATGGGGCGTGTTGTGAACATCACAACAACTAGCAACCAAAACAAAACAATTAAATTCAGAGTGTTCAAGGAAACTAGATGTAATGAACTCATAACTTCCAACTATCTTTTCCTGCAAATTACTATTCAGCTTGAGACTCAAAGTGTTCAATAAAGATGCATGAATTTCTATTTTCAGTTTAGTTGTGTGCATGTGATTAATTATCCTCATCTTGAAGATCGGTTGAACAAACCAGTGACTGACATTAGCCTACGTAGGTGAGGATATTCCCTCATAGCCGACCGGATAGAGCCTTGCTGCCAGCGAGCGTCCATAGCCCCAGCAAGGTTATCGTTACAATTCTCCTAAGTAGAGCCCCACTGCCAGCGAGCGTCCATAGCCCCGGTAGAGTTACTTAGATGGCTTAATCTGGATTTTCAGTATAATCTGCTTTATTCATTTTTTATTGATTTATTTGTTTTCTAATTCTGAAAGATCTCATAAGGTATAGCAATTTGTAACTTCATGATGATGCAAGGAGTGGACACTTGCTGAAATTAAGCTGAGAATTGTAATGGTAGCAAGGGTGACCTCTGATTTTTCACCTAATATCTACACTGGTAGGTTCAACAAACCCAAGGATTTTAGGTGTGTCATCGTGAGAAACCTGCTTCGAATTCTCAATCACATTTATTGAATACAAAACTTCAGAAGATGAACAACTCTCTACATTCATGACAGTGACAGGTTATGTGTAAATTGCAAATGGTTAACCTGAATATCTTAAATTATATACTGTTTTGAATGGTTGCTAGTTCTGCTCCTTAATACTCTACAGTAAAATAAAGATCCCTGCTGAGGAGACAACAAACAAACCAAACAAACAGGCTGTACAAACAACACAGCAAAAGAAAAAACTGTACAAACACACAGAAAAAAGCAAAAAACAAGCTATACAAACAACCAACCAAAGAAGAAAACAGCAAAAGAAGACCACAAAAAGAAGAACAACTACCCCACTAGACTATATACCAGCCTCTCCAAGGCAAACTGAAACCCAGGAAAAAGACCCAAGAACACCCCTACTTGCATATTTCTTTAGGTTGTGCAGGAGTAACAGGGTACTGGTGATGGTTCTCATCCTAGCAGATTTATCTTTGAATTCTGAAAAAAATTCTGATATTTTAGATTCATTGTGTTTATCAGAATAGCTCTTAACTAGTAACTGAGGCTGCTCATTAGGTTTATGATTAATCCATATGCATGTCTTATCTCTTGAATTTCCATAATCAAAATAGCATTTATCATTGTTTACTAAGGAAAGGAAAGAGACAACCTGATGTTCCTTTAGCTCTGTGGAACACACTTGTTTATTAGTAGCTGGCTCTTCATTTAGCTCTGCATTTTCATTGTCCAGCTCTATGTCTAGTCCTTTTTCAAGTTGAAAGATGAATGACTCTAGATGTATCATATCTTCATCTTCATCTACCTTTATTCCTTCATTCTGGATGTTCAGTTTATCCTCAAATTTAGCACACCTCTCAATGTTCTCATTAGTTTCCTGCACATCAGCACTTAAGTAAGTATCTTCATCATCATAATCTGACATACAGAAATTAATCATTTCTAAATCACTTGAGAGTAAAGGTGGGACGACATCTTTTGATTGATAGGAATACTCCCCTGTTTTACTCTCAACATGGTGCTGGGGCGATGTCTGATTATGCACAGCAGCTCCATGATCCTCTGTATCTTCTTTTTTCAAAAATTGTTCATCAACTGATTCACATTTATCATCCAGTGTGGAGTCTACTTCTATTAACCTGCAACAATCATCACATGATTCCTGGAGAGAGATCTTATTATCCTTTATTCCTAGCATTGGTTCCATCGTTGTATCCTCTACACATTTAACGACCGTTGCTGCTGCATCCTCCTGTTGCTCAATAATCACCTTACTTCCTTGCCAACTTTCAGCCTTATACACATATTGGACTGGGAAATTGTATGTAACGCACTCTTCCACCTCTTGGCTAATGTCATGACCAAATCTGTCTATTGCATTGTTTTCCTCATCTGAAGAATTTCCGTCAGACTCAATGAATAGTGCTGTTCTATTGCTGACACACTTCTTTCTACTGTTTAACATCATAACCTCCTCAATCTGCGTCCCATGGTTAGTAACTCTATAGACACCTGGCTCAACAGCAGCATATAAGATTTCATTAGTTCGATTATACTCTGTTATCATATGTCTCATTCTGGGCTCTGCCTCTATCCTGATCTGGTTTGGGATGCCTCTCCATGGTAACCACATGTGTGAAAAGTCGGTAGCCATATATCCATTTAATGTCTTGGACCAATCCCTACTCAGCAACATTCCATAATTTACGGGTATATCCACTACTTGGATGTCAATGATTTGGCTCACCCTAGGGTCTGAAGCTAACTGCACCTGTATGTTCATGAGTTCTCCTATCACACTAACCTCGGTCTTATCTAATTGTGTGACAACCTTGGCAGATTTGGTGGGAGTCAGCCCGAGAGTTTTACATATTCCTAAGGGCATTATGTTGGCTGAAGCACCAGAATCTACCATGCAATTGTGTATATTCTTCCCACACAACCTAACAGTTAACAAGAAAGGTTGAGTATCCCTCTTATCCGCATGTATTACTACATTTGTGTTGGAAGGCTGCTCAACTTTCTTACCTTTCTCCTTAGGTGGTGAATCACTACTAGGAACAATTATATCATCAGACACCATGTTTGTTATGGATGTGTCCAGGGATTTTAGAAAAGCATTTCTGATCCCTGGGGTCTTCAATAATTCATTTAGAGGTACGCTGACCTTCATTTTCTTTATTTCCTCTGACAAGTAATTCATTAGTCTTGTTGTCTCTACTACTTCTGTCTTACTTGTTTGATCCTTTTGCACTGCTGTTCCGTTATTTGTGTGCTGACTAGCTTTAAGTATGGCAGGATTGTTGCTAGCATTCTGATCTGGGGGTGTATTGATGTTATTCGGAGGAGTGGAAGTGGTGAAAGGTCCTCTCGGCCTAGGGTTGTTCCTCAAATTGTAGGTGTGGCTTTTATTTGTCTGTTGAAAGGCCTGCACCTCCTCTGTTTCATTTAATATCTCATTTTCAGATTCAAAAGGAAACTGAAAAGCATTTAACACAAAGGCTGATTCGGGATAAAGACTTTCACAATAGTATGGTTCATCCTCTAGCAATTCATCCTCCCTCTCTTCTGCAGTTGCAAAGGTAAACGTTTCTAAGACTAATGCTGTGTCATATTCTGAGGGTACTACCTCATTACCCTTAGGAATAAGAAATTCAGAGGTAGGAGGCTGTACATCTACGTTGAAGATACTAGCTGCCAAGTGGAACTGTGGACAGTCATGCTCAGCATGGGCATTAGTATTGTGAAATCTGCACCAATTTTTGGGTGCTGTATTGGCCATTTGTATGTTAGTTATTTGTTTTGCACCATGATTATCCGTATTCTCAAAAGGAGAAGCCAGAGTACCGTTGTTGGGCCCAATGTTCCATGTCTTGGGTGGCCTAGGTTGATTCTGGTTCTTGTTATTATTGCCCCAGGTCCTATTATCTATCACTGGCCCCCTATTTTGCATTGGTTGCCCCTGACTGGGGCCTTGATGCTGATTGTAGTCTTGGTTCTGATTGTACTGCTGGTTCTGGTTGAGACTATAATTCTGATTTTGGCCTTGGTTGTGACCTTGAGGTGGATTGTAGTTTTGGTTGCTTCTGCCATAGAGATTCTCATTTCTTAGCTGTGTCACTTCGGTTGTTAATCTCTTCAGATGTGCAGTAATTTCTTTGATGTCTTCCCTATCATCTTGTGCTTTTGCCACAGTTACATCCCTAGGAAGTTGGAAGAAAGGCTGACCATTATTTTGACTGTTATTGGAAGTACTAGCCGTGTAAGGAGTTATAGCCTGGATTGGAGTAGGATTATACACAGGTGTGTAAGAAGGAACCAGATTTATTAGTGGAGCATGCTGCACAGGGACTCCATTCCATGGGTGTGCCTGATTCTGCACCCCAAAATTTCCTCCAAATGGACTGTAAGCTGTATGTCTCATTTCTTGGTTCACTGAGGCTGCCTCTTTATAGGCTTTGGATACTGAATCTATGTCAGGTTTCCTTTTGACAAACATGGTAGTTAAAGGATCCAAAGCAGCATAGTACATAGCCAACAAGGGAGCATCATCTATGGTATAAGGGGCTGCTAGCCTAGAATAGGCCTTTTGAAATCTGTCATTGAAATTATCAATTAGCTCTCCCTCACCTCGTTTTATAGCAGCCAACTTATGATACAAAGCACAAGGGTCAATGGGTCCTCTAAATCTTGACAGAAATGCTTCTTCCATAAGTGCCTAGGAAGAAATGTAACCATTGGGTAAGTTTACGTACCAGCTAGAGGCCTGCTCATTAAAGGTGTAAGGAAACAACCTACACACAACATCCTCGTGCTCTAACATAGCCCTAAAACATGCTTCCTTAAATATTCTAATATGATCTTCTGGGTCTTGATGCAACTGGTATTTGGGACATATCTTTTCCAGATTTTTTGGCATGTCATGATAATCATTGAAGAATATGGGAGAATTGACATCGAAATAAGCCATTGCAGGTGTTTGAGTTTGACTTGAACTTGCAGAAATACCTGGATTGATTGGTGGATTAGGATTTAGAGGAGGATTGAGACCTCCAGAAGTGCCTGAACCAAGATTTAAAGATCTGAACAGTGATCTATCAGGACTTACAATACTACGGATGTTAAAAGGTGGCCCAGGAGGTGTTCCAGATGAACTTCCTGCTTGCGATATCTTGGGATTCCAGATTAAAGGGCTTTTACTTCGCCTTGTATCAGGTAGTTGCACAAATATATCTCCTGAACTGGACCTAGACCTAGTCACTCTGTTACTGTCGTTAGCCAGTTTGAAATGAAACCTAACTCAGGCAGGCCCTCCTTCTAGCGCCAGAAAACTGTTGATGATTGTTTTGATGCAATCATAACAATAAGTTAAAATTCACATATAATGAACTGAAACTATACTTGAAAGACAAGAAGGAATCATTTGGTGATTCAACTAATCCCAAGTCTACAATGGTTCGGTTGGTCAAGTTCAGTTGGTCAATGTGAAGCTGTAATGTTCAAGGGGCCTTACGTAGTTTAGGTTTGTTCTGTGGTTTACTGGCCTAAGAATATGCAAAGAGGTCATGAGATATGTCAATGCTTTTCATTCCTTTGCATAAGAGTGATACTGGGCTGCAAGTTTCAGAGGGTTTTCTTGGGTTTTTGCAGCTGTCTTCTTGATCTGTTTATGAAAACTGTCTACTTATAGCTCTGTTATCATGCTTCTTCAATTTTGAGACAATTTCCTTTAGATTTCTGCGTTTTCAGCTAAATAATTCAGATGGGTTGGGAAAAGTTAGAAAGATCTAAACTATACTTCATCTAATCTACCGAAGGATCTAAGTGTTTCTGTTATGCACTATGTAAATACCACAGTAATCTGATCAAATCCACAGTAAAAACCTTAAATGTAAGTCCTGAGCATTTTCACAAACATACATTTAAAATTGCAAGCTCTCAAAGAAGATATTTCAAAACACAAAGAAGAGCAGGAGAACACACAGAAGATAGATGCAGAACTCCAGATTCTATTGCATTAGAAATGAATAGCCATACATGATTTACAATGTAAGAATGACTCTTAGTTTCATTGATCATACTACAGAGAACTTACAAGCTTTACAGATACAGTAAGGCAGCCAGACATTCCACGCGCACCTTACTGCAGACAAACAGGCGACCTCCTTCTTCTACTTCTAAACTATGCTAAGCTAACTTGCTGTATTTTCCTAGAATCTCTGTTGTGTAGCCCCTGTTGTAAAGTATTACAATGTAGAGAGGCACAATATATAACATTCTGATTGTCCTCACTACAGCAAAAACCTAACTGAACTCCTGGTTCAAACCTCTAGTTACAGCAATAAATGCAGGTGAACCAGTTCTCAAAAATATCTCTGAGCAGTGGTCAAATCTGGGCGAAATATTGTCCCTTCTGAGAAGTTCCAGCAGCTGGGCAATAACTTCTATTTGTCTTTTGCAGAAAAACCTCCAGCTGCGACCTTCCTCTTCACTTGAACGACCTTGACTTTTGCACTTCATCTCCATCTTCTTGCTCCTGAGATCAGATCTTCTGCCTCCATGAGGTCACTGTATTGACTTTCCAGCTGCTTCCTCAACTGCAAGCCTGCAAGACAAGACAGGCAATAAGTTTCACATTTATCACAAAAGACAACATGAAAATAGAATAAGCGTTTAAATCCAGGTGACTGCGCAAGATCGCGGAAATCAGATGCAAAATCCGCTCAAAACGCGTGAAAAATGCGCCCAAGCCGCTCAAAATTGATGGGTCAACCATCGCTGACTGAAAAAATGTCAGAGGCGCCAAAAAAAACACTTTAAAACTCCACCGCTTCATTTCCCGCCCATCGGCATGATCATCCCTGTCGGTGCGTCAAAAAACAGGTTAGTCGATATACCTCATCATCATGATATTCTGGAAATAGTATTCCCTCCTGAAGGTTCAGATGAATGTCATCATGATGATTCGCTTCTGCATATTGGAGAAAAGAACAACAACATCATCATCATCATGTTGGAGAATAGGAGGATGCGAATATAATCATGCTGCCGAGGAAAGGAAGATGATGGTGATGTCATCATGATATTTGGGAAAACGGATCGCTCTTGAAAAAATATCCTGTTTGAAGGAGAAATGATGATGATGATGATCATCAGGATATTAGCTTCTGTCGAACATAGAAGAAGACATCATCATCATATTTCGCGAACCAGATCGGGTCTTGGAAAATATCCTATTGAAAGAAAAAATGATGATGCTGATCATCAGGATATTGGCTTCTTCGTTATTCAGATCGGGATGACGTCATCATCATATTTGGAGCCTTCGTTAAACTTGAAACATGACGTCATCATGATGTTTCGCCAACCGGATCATGTTTGGAAAATATCCTGCCGAAGGGAAAATGTGATGATGATGATCATCAGGATACTTGCAAAAGGTTGCATTTCATCGGCAGGAGGACTTGCCGAAATATCGGGCGAACAAACAAGATCATGATGATCTTGACAATCAGGACAGGATAAAGAATGATGATGATGATGATCATCATATTCGCGCTAGGGTGATATTGTAAAATATGATGATGCTGATCATCAGGATATTTACTTCTCATCGATTTATCATGATGACGTCATCATGATACTTTGTCTTCGAAGCACAAGGATAAGTTGGTCATCATGATATTTCGGCTAGGGTGATATTACAAAATATGATGATGCTGTTTAAGAAATGCAATATCGAACCCTTCTTAATAGATAGGCTGATCATCATGATGTTTCGGCAAACGGATATCAGGAGGATATGAAGATGATGATCCCCCTTCGAATATCATGATGATGATGTTTGCCGAACTTAGCGAATTCAGCGAATATGACCCGTGAAAGATCAGGATGAGGATCAAGAAGCCGTCATCATCATATTTCGAAGTCCAGCAAATATCATGATGATGATCTTGCGATAGGTTTATAGTATGCACATGCAAATATGCCGAAGGTGATTTTGTTAAGTCAGGGTGATCTTATACCATCAGCATGATATTTTAAGATCAGGCGATGCAAGGATATCATGATGATGCTCGCGATACAAAGACCGCTCGACGGGGTAACTTACCTTGACTGAAAGCCGATGTCATCATGATAATTGAACCTCAGGATATTATCAGGGGGTGCGTTTAAAATATGATGATGATGATGCTCTTCAGCAAAACCGAGTTTATAACATATGACGCTCCTAACAGATATCATGATGCCGCATAATGCGAAGATCATGATGATCCTGTCAACATGACTTAGAATAAAAATTGATGATGATCCTCCTGCGAATATCAGGTTTGACCGAGACTTTGACCATGCATAACTTTCACATATGGCCAAATTTTCAAGTGAAGTAAAAGGCAAACCTGCATGAAATTTTAAGCTCTTTCAAAATATGAGGTCACAGAAACAAAATATGAACTTTTGACAAACAGGCCTCATGATGATGACCTACCTTATCATATGTCATGATGATGATGCACCTGACCTTCATTTTTACCAGACCGCCAGGAAGCAGAAAAAACACAAGCAGAAGCAAAAAGCAAGACATCAGCAGGGGTCCCCATTTTGCTAAGGAGCATAATGGGGCATGTTGTGAACATCACAACAGGCTTGTTTCTAGGTGCCAAGGTAGGTGTTTGACATGGGGATAAGTTTTTCCTTTCTAGTAACCAATGGATCACATCCTTTGCAAGTGTATGTGTCGAAGGACAATATAGTGAATGGAAAATGAGGGTAGATGATGTGGACTTCTGATTAGAATTAGGTGGGGCAAAAAGTTCCAATGGTGGATGAATGAAAGGGATGGATGGTGTTGTGGGATTAGTGTTCATATTTTGATTAGATGGAGTTTCAAAGGGGTTGAATGGATTGGTGGATATGGTTAACCCCTTAGGCTTGCTTTTGTAATGTTTGATTCTAGGACATGGGGTTCCTATAGGATTAGAGTTCGGTGGTAGAATGCACTTGAAGGATGGATGAGGTAGACTTATGCTTCCCTTGTCAAAGGTGTCATGAGAATTTAAAGGCATGTTGTCTTGCTACCAAGGTGGACTTGGATAGGCTTGTGAATAGGCTTGGGGTTCTAGAACCTTGTTCTCAAGGATTGTCATGGAATGGCACATGTCTTCACATCACTGTAGTTCATCTTGTGTGATTAGGACCATGTTGACAAGTGCTTGACTAGGATGACTGATGATGTGGAGTGATTAGGAATGTGATGAGGTGTGGGATTGATTGGATGATTAGATGGGTGATTAGGGATGATTAGGTTATGGTTAGGGCTGACTTAAAAATGATTAGGGGTGAGTTGATTAGGAAGAATTTGATTGAATGATGTGATTAGAAAGGGTGATTAGGATGTGAAGATTGAATGAAGAAGATATGAGTAGGATGTGATTATAATATGACAATGGAAATTGGGAATGGCAAGGATGAATGTGTTGGTGAGAATGTTGTGTTGATGTGTTTGCTATAGGGATGTCTTGGAGGATCTACTCCCTTTCTCCTCTTTTCGGAACCATGTCTTTACCATAAGAGGTTTATGAATTGTGAGATGCTACAGGGATGTCAATCCAAGGTAATGAGGCCCATACTATAATAGAGGCTAATGATATTAGTCTTCAAAAAGTGTAGCTTCAAGAGGGTACTCTTGTGTACTAATGACCTTGTCAAAGTATAAATTGGGTTTATCGAGACCTTGAGCTATGAAATAAACAATTTAATAAAGTGAACCCATGAGTTTCAAAATTCACTTGGAATGATGGACTTAAACTAGCCTTGTATTAAGCCCAAGTTGTGATTCATGTGAAAAAGATGTCGAGGTCTCTTTGTCCACAAATTTATACTTGTTATACAGTCAATCTTCGATAGTTTCTCTCCATGTTTCAACCTTAGGAAGACTAATGTTTAGGATCCTCTATAGATGTCAAAGGCCAAATGAAATTGAATATTTAGTGGAATGAAACTGAATATGTAATGGAATGAAATTGAATACATATTGGGTGAATAAAACCAATAGGTCTATAAGGTTTTGACACAGTTGCAATCATATTCAATAGGGAGAGTAGATGCTCAAAGGTTTCCCTATGGTTATGTTGTATTGTAATTGGGAGTGATTAGCATGAATTTTATTGGATTGGAATGAATGGTTCAGATATGATTAGGTTTGGATTGGGATGACTTGTATATGATTAGGAGAATAATGATGATGACTTGGATATGTTTAGGATATGTGATAGTGATATGATGTGGAATGATAATATCAAATTGATAATATGAAATTTGTTAGGATATTATTATAATGAGTTGGATTGATCAGTAAGGATGATTATTAAGATGAGGTCAAATGATGTGGAATGACAATATCAGATGACTTAGATTTATTAGGGTGATGACTAGGATGATTAGGATATGATGAATAAGATAAGGTTATGATGAAGTGAAATGATGAGGATATGATGACTAGGGTATGATTAGGATGTGGTTGAATGATGAAAAATGATAAATAGGATATGGTTGCGATGAGGTTCAATGATGAAGATATGTTGAATATGATATGATTAGGAAGAGTTGGATTGATTTTGATGAAAATGGATTAGAGCATTTGGAATGACACGGATGATGGTTAGGTGTTAGTTTGACTTGGAATGGTATGTATTGGATTATGAGGATGACTATATAGAATGATTTGGAATGATGATAATGCAATTAGGATGTGATTAGGATAATGGACAAGTAGGATAATTAGGATATCGGTTATGTGAATGATAAGGATGATGGAATGATAAGGGTGATGAGGTTAGGAAGAGTGAATAGGATATGGTGATTTGGAATGAATGGGTTGATAAGAATATTTAGGGTGATTATTAAGGAAGTACACATCATGGCCTTAAAGTAAAAACCATGTCCTGTTTGCATTTTGTTCTTTATTTGGCACTTAACATTTTTCACTCCAGTTTGGGTGCCGCAATTGTGAAGATTACTTGAAAATGACAAACTGGGTTGGTGAAAATTTTAAAAGTTTTTTGGGATTTAGTCTAGTCTCATCTCTATCAAAATATCACAAAAACCCAGATCACATGTTTTGAGATATGACTAAAACACGTGACTGCTATCTTCATATTTTTGTGTATTGTGCCTTTGACTGTTTCTTGAAATATACAAACTGGGTTGGTGAGAAATTTTTTAAAAAAATTCATCTTGTTGTCATCTGATTTCTATCCAATAATATCAAAAACCTAAAGCATAATTTTTGCAATATGATCTAAACAAGTGACAACTATAATTATTTTACAAGGTCATTTATCAACCCTTCTTATCTCAATCTCCTCTTGAAACTTAGGGGTAGCATGCTGGGCTCAACCCTTGTGGGAGCCCATTTTTGCACCACATGCTATGATGTTTTTAGAAATGAATTAGAAACAAAATTTCACCTATACCTTTAAATATAAATAAATTGTTCTAGCTCTACCAAATTTAACTGTAGGTGAAATTTTGTAATAGTAGCATAACATAGAGACATAGGACTATTCCTTATTATATGTTTGTCTTTAAGCTGATCACATGCTTCTTATTTAATAAGACAGCCACCTTAATGATCAGTTCTTTTCCTTCATGGCTACTTAATGAATTCAATAGCATTTTTATATCTCATTCATAGTAAAAGGTGGTAAATCCCTGACTTAAATGTTGCTTCATGATGTTCCTTCCTTTTGCTTCATAGTAAAAGGTGGTAAATACCTGACTTAAATATTGCATATGATAGTCACCTTCCATCAGCATACTAAGATATCACAATCCTATTTCTCATTTGTGTTCCTCACTTCACACTTGAATTCATAGTCATGAATGATCAATAAAATTGATCTTGAAGTTCATGCAATGACTTTCTTGATGCATAAAATTGCGCAGGTTCTAACACCAACATGGGAAGTTTTTGGAATGTGGGACTTGCTACATAAAACAAACTCTAGATTTTAAAGAAGCTGGCTCTTCTCTATCTTAAAAAGGGGTTTTGAGGAAAAGGATCGAAAGAAAATGAGATTTGCAAAAATAAATGCCTAATCTATGGCGATCTGTTAGATTTGAAACATTTAGTTGCACAGTTTTAAACTTTGAATGATTTGACTAGAATTAAAGAGCAAAATATGCATGATTAAAACCTAGTTTTAAAAACATATTAAACATAGACAGAGAAACAGAGAAATTATAAGCAAGAAATAGAGATATCCAAGTATGCACAAAATACCATCTCATTATTTGAATAACTAGTTACAGAGGCAAAGGTTGCTGCACAAAATGACTGTTGCATTCTCATAAAGGAATAACTACAAAGGCAAAAAGAAAGAAAATCTACTGCTGCTCCAACTCTCTAATCTGTAGAAATGTAGAACTCTAAATGTGTATCTCTCTAATGTGACCCAGATCTGCTCATTTATAACCTAAAAGACCCAACAAAATCTCAACGGCGTCCGACAATCTTTGCAACTGAAACTCCACAAAATTTGGCATAAAATCTGGCAAAATGCAACTGCAACTGAAGTGGCAACTAAAACTTAGAACTGAACTATGGCTTTCTGTTACTTCCATGGCTAAAAATATCTCTGTGGCATGAAGAAAATCACTTGTCGCTTCTCTTCTCATTTCCTATAGCTTGCTTATAAAATGAAAAATGGCTTGGGAGAAAATAAGGGCCACACCATTTTATTTGCTATGAGTTAAAAGTCTCTTTTACCCTCTCATGGAATTGTTACCTAGTATCTTATTACATAAAGCATTATTTTAAAAGCAGAGGGACCCACCATTTAAAATGAGAGGCTATATAAAATATTCTATTTAAAACTTACCTCTCCCATAAGCTTAGAATATGAGAAACTTTAATATTTAATAAGTTTCACTTATTAAAAAGAGGGCCCACATCATATTTTATAATCCATAAAAGCTCAGCTCTTTTACAAAATATAATGGCTTTATGTGACTTTTAAATGTGTATTAAAATGAAACAAAACTTTATTTCCTGTGTTCCGCTTGAGCCACGTGGTGGATTCCGCATCCTTTTGAACTTCTTTTTATTGTTACACCCACGTGGTGGCTCCCACTCAACTCTAAGTTTCTCCAATTTACTCTGCAGCCTCCAAGTGTCATTTTCCACACTCATCTTCTTTCTTTTCATTGCTGCTCGGGCTCCTCCATTTAATTAATAGACTTTTAAAATATTTTATCAGCCTTTAAAGTATGCACGTGACCTAATTGATGCAAAAAAATGAAACAAAATACTTTATTATTTCTCTTGTGTGCAGGCTGCTCCATGTGCCTCCTTCCACATGAAACTTGAGTCCCTGTGTAGCACCCACCCCACATGGTGGCTTCCACTTAATTTCCAAGATGCTCTTCTTTTATTCCGGTGCTGACAAGTGGCTTTCTCTGCACAATTCTTATTTCTATGCGCACCATTGATTCATTTGCATCTTTACTCTGGTGTTGCTACTGCCTGAAGGTGAGGAAGAACTTAGCCATAAACAGAAACATATGCTCTCAAAGAGTGCCACTACAAAGGAAGAGAAATCTGCTTTGCCTTTATCATCAGCTCCTTGTGGATTACTTGAATAGATTGCACCTTCACTGAAAAGGCTGAACCTTTCTTTTTGATTCTGATAACCTTGAATGGTAGTGCTACTATTTTTAGTTGGTAATAGATGCCAAGACTATACCTTTCTTGCTAATGCTCGTGTGTTTCTCCTGCATAATGTAATAGCATTTTATTTTATGGCTCGCACCATCAATATCTTTAACTATTCTAATTTGGAAGTGGCACCACTGTATCTGACAATATGCCTGCAAACTTTTAGAAAGGCCAAGCCCCTCTTTACTTTACCTTTTTGTTTATTTGTGTCTCTATCTTTAGCAATAGTGCCATTTTGGCATATAGATCCTGCCACTCCCTTTGTCTTTACAAACACCTTTCATTATGACTAAATGCTTTTTGTTTCACAAGCATGCCTATAAAGATTCCATTACCTGACCACAATCAAAAGTTTTGAAATGGTGTAAAGATTTTATCACTAGTTCATGGAGACAGACTGGGAAAATAGGCCTACCTATTTGAATCTAGAATCTCTAGTTTATAAAGTGGCCTATCCATTGGGCAAAGAGTCGCATTACATGAAACGTCTGTGGCATTAGGCCAATACAAGCTGCCCAAAAACATTACTGAGGCTGAGACTGAAGCACTGCTAGCTGAAAACACACTCTGCAATTAAAACCAACCAACAATAACTAAAATTGACCATTGAAACCTTGAAATTGATACAAAGTTGAACCACAGATCTTTTATTTTGGGATATGATCGAAACATAGAGATTAACCAAATCCCCATAGCAGTAGAAACTTATTGAAAGAAAACTAACTGAAATGAAAACTAATACCATTATTGTAGCTTATTCTAAACATTGAAGCCATATTACTAACAACTGAAACATATAGGAACATGTCCATTCACTGGAATAGCAAAGTAGCTACCATGTCTGATTATGTTGCTCCAATTTATCCACATCAAACTGAAAAGGAACCAGATAAACTATATGAAGAAATACAACAGTATTTTGTACCTTTTTACTTCTTTGTGCTCTGGAGATTCTTTCTTTGCTTCAAAACACCAGTCATGTTAATCATCATGTTGTTCCTACATCAGTGGAGGGTGGGGAGGGAAAACAAAACACTGAAACTCTTTTCTCTATTCACAGCTGAGAGATTTTTCTGACTGGACTTCTTTTGTAGGCCCTTTTTTTTCACCTTTGGATGCTCATAATCCATAGTATCCTTGAAATTTGGCCGAAATGGGATAGAGCTGCCTAGAACTGTCTTGAACCTAATTGGTGTCTCTTCTTGAATGAAGAACGAAACATGATGAGACTCTTCCTTTGACTCTTCACTACTTGTATCTTTTGATGAATTATCTTCATGGATTTCACTTTTCCTTGTATCATGATTACCCAATTTTGAATAGAAATCCTCAAGATCAACCCAAAAGAATCATTCTCAGACTCATCGCCAATATTTTGCATAAGAGTAGATACTTCTAGTTCTTTCTCAAACTAACACAAAGATCTTGTATCCTTTGATGGCTAGTACCTTTCAACTTCTAGAATTAAGATATTATCATTTGTCTCATTTGTAGACTTGGCAGTAACCTCTTTCGCAACTGCCACTATGGTTCTCCTAGTACTATTCAGCTTCAAAGCCCCTCTTCAAGTATCTTTCAGCTTCTAGAAGTATCACCTCATAAGCATCTTCTGAATCTTCTTCATGACTTGACTGGGTTTCTGAATCATATCTTGCCACAGGTGTATGATGCTGGTAACTAGAAGGACACATGGGAGCCACTTTCTTTCTTGTAATTTGATTCTTGATACTTGATTCTTCTTAAATGTCAAAGTGACAGAGAACTTGGTCAATGGCTTCTATAGGTTGATTTACAGCTATAGAAGTTTGTAAAGGGTAATTTTCAAGACAATTGGGCATTCTTTGGATATATTCATACTATTGTTCATAAGAATTTTGAGGCTTTAAACATAGATCAGCATGGTATAGGTTTTTTCCTTTTAACTCATTGATCTCATGGGAGAGGGTTTTAATTAGTTCTTTCACAGCACTCATCTCCTCATGATTTGTCAAATCAGCAGGGAGGGTGCGTGGACTAAAATTTGTATGCATCTGGCTACAAGAAAGAACCTAAGATAAGGTATTTGCACGAGGTATCAGTGGTTTTAAAGATAGAGGAGGTAGTTTACCAGACAATATGAGGCTACTTTTAGCCTTAACAGAAAGATCATATGACTGAGGAAGAGTTTCAGCCCCCAAAGATTGTATCATGATGGAGATCTTAGGGTCTAAAGCCTTTAAATAATACAAGAAAGAAAAGACTGGAGGGGGCCTCATGTCTATAGAAATTTTTTTCCATACCTTGTCAAATCTTGAATTAAAATCATGTATGGGATCCATAGGATGCCTCTTGATGGTAATGAGGTTCTAGGTGAGAGTATTGATGTCTGTCCTATCTCTGAACTAATTGTGGATGAGTTCCCCAAGTTGATACCATCCAATGATCAAACCATGATGCAAGCTTCTATACCATTCTTTTGCTTTGCCTTTAAGGGATGATGCCAACAATAGGAGGGCATGATTTTTAGTCATGACATTATGAATAGAGCAAAAACTAGCAACATCTTGAATGTGATCAACAGAGGAAACTGAGCCATCTCCAAGAAAGTGAGGCAGTACCTTCCAAGCTGTATCAGGAACCTGCCCCTGTTGCTAAACAACAAGAGGACTTGAATCCCAAGTCACAAAGGGTAGATCTCTTTGAATATTCAGATGCACATATATACCAGGGGCTGCCATGATCTGTAGGAGCAAAGATTCAAGAAAGATCCACCAGTAGTGTCGCCAGATGGATGATTCATGCTCCTATGAGCAGACGTTTCTGTGATTTTCCATCAAAACCATAGAATGTAGGGTAAAGATTCAGTGAAAACAAAGACCCAAGTCTTTGAATCTAGTCCCAACAAGCATGCCAAAAACTATTGATGCATAAAATTGCGCAGGTTCCAACACCAACATGGGAAGTTTCAGGAATGTCAGACTTGCTACCTGAAACAACCTCTAGATTTTAAAGAAGCTAGCTCTTCTCTATCTTAAAAAGGGGTTTTGAGGAAAAGGATAGAAAGAAAATGAGATTTTTAGAAATAAATACCTAATCTATGACGATCCACCAGATTTGAAACAATTAGTTACACAGTGTTAAACTTTGAATGATTTGACTGGAATTAAAGAGCAAAATATGCATGATTAAAACCTAGTTTTAAAAACATATTAAACATAGACAGAGAAATAGAGAAATTATAACCAAGAAATAGAGATATCCAAGTATGCACAAAATACCATCTCATTATTTGAATAACCAGTTACAGAGGCAAAAGTTGCTGCACAAAATGACTGTTACATTTTCATAAAGGAAGACTTGCAAAGGTAAAAAGAAAGAAAATCTACTGCCACTTCAACTCTCAAATTTGTAGAAATTTAGAACTCTAAATGTGTCTATCTCTAATGTGACCTGGCTCTACTCATTTATAACCTGAAAGACCCAACAAAATCTCAACAACGTCTGGCAATCTTTGCAACTGAAACTCCACAAAATCTGGCATAAAATCTTGCAAAATGCAACTGCAACTGAAGTGGCAACTTAAACTCAAAACTAAATTGTGGCTTTCTATTACTCCATGGCTGAAAATATCTCTGTGGCATGAAGAAAATCACTTGTCACTTCTCTTCTCATTTCTTGTAGCTTGCTTATAAAAATAAAAATGGCTGGGGAGAAAATTAGGGCTACACCATTTTATTTCTTGAGAGTTAAAAGTCTCTTTTACCCTCTCATGGAAAAGTTACCTAGTATCTTATTTCTTGTGGTTTTAAAGATAGAGGAGGTAGTTTACTAGACAATATGAGGCTACTTTTAGCCTTAATGGCAAGATCATATGACTGAGGAAGAGTTTCAGCCCCCAAAGATTGTATCATGACGGAGATCTCAGGGTCTAAAGCCTTTAAATAATACAAGAAAGAAAAGACTGGAGGGGGCTTCATGTCTATAGAAATTTGTTTCCATACCTTGTCAAATCTTGAATTAAAATCATGTATGGGCTCCATAGGATGCCTCTTGATGGTAATGAGGTTCTAGGTGAAAGTATTGATGTCTGTCCTGTCTCTGAACTAATTGTAGATGAGTTTCCCAAGTTGATCCCATCCAGTGATCAAACTAGGCTACAAGCTTCTATACCATTCTTTTGTTTTGCCTTTGAGGGATGATGCCAACAATAGGAGGGCATGATTTTCAGTTGTGACATTATGAATAGAGCATAAACTAGCAACATCTTGAATGTGATCGACAAGGGAAACTGAGCCATCTCCAAGAAACTGAGGCAGTGCCTTCCAAGCTATATCAGGAACCTGCCCCTGTTGCTAAACAACAAGAGGACTTGAATCCCAAGTCACAAAGGGCAGATCTCTTTGAATATTTAGATGCACATATATACCAGGGGCTGCCATGATCTGCAGGAGCAAAGATTCAAGAAGGATCTGCCAGTAGAGTCGCTAGATGGATGATTCATGCTCCTATGACAATATGTTTCTGTGATTTTCCATCAAAACTACAGAATGTAGGGCAAAGATTCAGTGAAAACAAAGACCAAGTCTTTGAATCCAGTCCCACCGGGCATGCCAAAAACTGTTGATGCATAAAATTACACAGGTTCCAACACCAACATGGGATGTTTCAGGAATGTCAGACTTGCTACCTGAAACAACCTCTAGATTTTAAAGAAGCTAGCTCTTCTCTATCTTAAAAAGGGGTTTTGAGGAAAAGGATAGAAAGAAAATGAGATTTGTAGAAATAAATGCCTAATCTATGGCAATCCACCAGATTTGAAACAATTAGTTACACAGTGTTAAACTTTGAATGATTTGACTGGAATTAAAGAGCAAAATATGCATGATTAAAACCTAGTTTTAAAAACATATTAAACAGAGACAAAGAAACAGAGAAATTATTAGCAAGAAATAGAGATATCCAAGTATGCAGAAAACACCATCTCATTATTTGAATAACCAGTTATAGTGGCAAAGGTTGCTACACAAAATGACTGCTACATTCTCATAAAGCAAGAATTGTAAAGTTAAAAAGAAAGAAAATCTACTGCCACTTCAACTCTCTAATTTGTAGAAATTTAGAACTCTGAATGTGTATCTCTCAAATGTGACCTGGCTCTGCTCATTTATAACCTAAAAGACCCAACAAAATCTCAACGATGTCTGGCAATCTTTGCAACTGAAACTCCACAAAATTTGGTATAAAATCTGGCAAAATGCAACTACAACTGAAGTGGCAAATTAGGGCTACACCATTTTATTTCCCGAGAGTTAAAGTCTCTTTTACTCTCTCATGGAAAAGTTACCTAGTATCTTATTTCTTGTGGTTTGAAGGATAGAGGAGGCAGTTTACCAGATAATATGAGGCTACTTTCAAGCTTAATGGCAAGATCATATGATTGAGGAAGAGTTTTAGCCCCCAAAGATTGTATCATGATGGAGATCTCAGGGTCTAAAGCCTTTAAATAATACAAGAAAGAAAAGACTGGAGGGGGCTTCATGTCTATAGAAATTTGTTTCCATACCTTGTCAAATCTTGAATTAAAATCATGTATGGGCTCCATAGGATGCCTCTTGATGGTAATGAGGTTCTAGGTGAAAGTATTGATGTCTGTCCTGTCTCTGAACTAATTGTAGATGAGTTTCCCAAGTTGATCCCATCCAGTGATCAAACCAGGCTACAAGATTCTATACCATTCTTTTGTTTTGCCTTTGAGGGATGATGCCAACAATAGGAGGGCATGATTTTCAGTTGTGACATTATGAATAGAGCATAAACTAGCAACATCTTGAATGTAATCGACAAGGGAAACTGAGCCATCTCCAAGAAATTGAGGCAGTGCCTTCCAAGCTATATTAGGAACCTGCCCCTGTTGCTAAACAAAAAGAGGACTTGAATCCCAAGTCACAAAGGGCAGATCTCTTTGAATATTTAGATGCACATATATACCAGGGGCTGCCATGATCTGCAGGAGCAAAGATTCAAGAAAGATCTGCCAGTAGAGTCGCTAGATGGATGATTCATGCTCCTATGACAATATGTTTCTGTGATTTTCCATCAAAACTACAGAATGTAGGGCAAAGATTCAGTAAAAACAAAGACCAAGTCTTTGAATCCAGTCCCACTGGGCATGCCAAAAACTGTTGATGCATAAAATTACACAGGTTCCAACACCAACATGGGATGTTTCAGGAATGTCAGACTTGCTACCTGAAACAACCTCTAGATTTTAAAGAAGCTAGCTCTTCTCTATCTTAAAAAGGGGTTTTGAGGAAAAGGATAGAAAGAAAATGAGATTTGTAGAAATAAATGCCTAATCTATGGCAATCCGCCAGATTTGAAACAATTAGTTACACAGTGTTAAACTTTGAATGATTTGACTGGAATTAAAGAGCAAAATATGCATGATTAAAACCTAGTTTTAAAAACATATTAAACAGAGACAAAGAAACGGAGAAATTATTAGCAAGAAATAGAGATATCCAAGTATGCAGAAAACACCATCTCATTATTTGAATAACCAGTTACAGTGGCAAAGGTTGCTACACAAAATGACTGTTACATTCTCATAAAGCAAGAATTGTAAAGGTAAAAAGAAAGAAAATCTACTGCCACTTCAACTCTCTAATTTGTAGAAATTTAGAACTCTGAATGTGTCTCTCTCTAATGTGACTTGGCTCTACTCATTTATAACCTGAAAGACCCAACAAAATCTCAATGACATCTGGCAATCTTTGCAACTAAGACTCCACAAAATCTGGCATAAAATCTGGCAAAATGCAACTGCAACTGAAGTGGAAATTGAAACTCAGAACTAAATTGTGGCTTTCTATTACTCCATGGCTGAAAATATCTCTGTGGCATGAAGAAAATCAATTGTCGCTTCTCTTCTCATTTCCTATAGCTTGCTTATAAAAATGAAAATGGCCTGGGAGAAAATTAGGGCTACACCATTTTATTTCTCGAGAGTTAAAAGTCTCTTTTACCCTCTCATGGAAAAGTTACCTAGTATCTTATTTATTGTGGTTTGAAGGATAGAGGAGGCAGTTTACCAGACAATATGAGGCTACTTTCAGCCTTAGTGGCAAGATCATATGACTGAGGAAGAGTTTCAGCCCCCAAAGATTGTATCATGATGGAGATCTCAGGGTCTAAAGCCTTTAAATAATACAAGAAAGAAAAGACTGGAGGGGGCCTCATGTCTATAGAAATTTGTTTCCATACCTTGTCAAATCTTGAATTAAAATCATGTATGGGCTCCATAGGATGCCTCTTGATGGTAATGAGGTTCTAGGTGAGAGTATTGATGTCTATCCTGTCTCTGAACTAATTTTAGATGAGTTACCCAAGTTGATCCCATCCAGTGATCAAACCAGGCTGCAAGCTTCTATACCATTTTTTTGCTTTGCCTTTGAGGGATGATGCCAACAATAGGAGGGCATGATTTTCAGTCGTGACATTATGAATAGAGCATAAACTAGCAACATATTGAATGTGATCGACAGCAAAAACTGAGCCATCTCCAAGAAAGTGAGGCAGTGCCTTCCAAGCTATATTAGGAACCTACCCCTGTTGCTAAACAACAAGAGGACTTGAATCCCAAGTCACAAAGGGCAGATCTCTTTGAATATTTAGATGCACATATATACCAGGGTCTACCATGATCTATAGGAGCAAAGATTCAAGAAAGATCTACCAGTAGAGTTGCCAGATGGATGATTCATGCTCCTATGAGAAGATGTTTCTATGATTTCCCATCAAAACCATAGAATGTAGGGCAAAGGTTTAGTGAAAACAAAGACCCAAGTCTTTGAATCCAGTCCCACCAGGCATGCCAAAAACTGTTGATGCATAAAATTGTGCAGGTTCCAACACCAACATGGGAAGTTTCGGGAATGTCAGACTTGCTACCTGAAACAACCTCTAGATTTTAAATAAGTTGGCTCTTCTCTATCTTAAAAAGGGGTTTTGAGGAAAAGGATAGAAAGAAAATAAGATTTGTAGAAATAAATGCCTAATCTATGGCGATCCACCAGATTTGAAACAATTAGTTACACAGTGTTAAACTTTGAATGATTTGACTGGAATTAAAGTGCAAAATATGCATGATTAAAACCTAGTTTTAAAAACATATTAAACAGAGACAGAGAACAGAGAAATTATAAGCAAGAAATAGAGATATCCAAGTATGCACAAAACACCCTCTCATTATTTGAATAACTAGGAGGCAAAGGTCACTACACAAAATGACTGTTACATTCTCATAAAGGAAGAATTGCAAAGGTAAAAAGAAAGAAAATCTACTGCCACTTCAACTCTCTAATTTGTAGAAATTTAGAACTCTGAATGTGTCTCTCTCTAATATGACCTGGCTCTGCTCATTTATAACTTGAAAGACCCAACAAAATCTCAACTACGTCCGGCAATCTTTGCAACTGAAACTCCACAAAATCTGGCATAAAATCTAGCAAAATGCAATTGCAACTGAAGTGGGAACTTAAACTCAAAACTAAATTATGGCTTTCTATTACTCCATGGCTAAAAATATCTCTTTGGCATGAAGAAAATCACTTGTCACTTCTTTTCTCAATTCTTATAGCTTGCTTATAAAAATGAAAATGGCTCGGGAGAAAATTAGGCCTACACCATTTTATTTCCCGAGAGTTAAAAGTCTCTTTTACCCTCTCATGGAAAAGTTACCTAGTATCTTATTTCATAAAGCATTATTTTACAAGCAGAGGGACCCACCATTTGAAATAAGAGGAATATTCTATTTAAAACTTACCTCTCCCATAAGCTTAGAATATGAGAAACTTTAATATTTAATAAGTTTCACTTACTAAAAAGAGGGCCCACATCATATTTTATACTCTACTTTACAAAATAGAATGGCTTTATGTGACTTTTAAATGTCTATTAAAATGAAACAAAACTTTATTTCCCATGTTCCGCTTGAGCCATGTGGTGGCTTCCGCACCCTTCTGAAGCTTTTTTCATTGCTGCACCCACGTGGTGGCTCCTGCTCAACTCTAAGTTTCTCCAATTTACTCTGTAGCCTCCAAGTGTCATTCTCCACACTCATTTTATTTCTTTTCATTGCTTCTTGGGCTCCTCCATTTAATTAATAGACTTTTAAAATATTTTATCAGCCTTTAAAGTATGCACGTGACCTAATTGATGCAAAAAAAATGAAACAAAATACTTTATTATTTCTCCTGTGTGCAGGCTACTCCACGTGCCTCCTTTCACATCAAACTTGAGTCCCTGTGTAGCACACACCCCACATGGTGGCTTCCTCTTAATTTCCAAGTTGCTCTTCTTTTATTCCTATGTTGACAAGTGGCTTTCTCTACACAATTTTTATTTCTGTGTGCACCATTGATTCATTTGCATCTTTACTCTGGCATTACTACTGCCTGAAGGTGGGGAAGAACTTAGCCATAAACAGAAACATATGCTCTCAAAGAGTTCCACTATAAAGGAAGAGAAATCTTCTTTGCCTTTATCATCAGCTCATTGTGGATTCCTTGAATAGATTGCACCTTCACTAAAAAGGACAAATCTTTCTTTTTTATTCTGAGAACCTTGAATGGTAGTGCTACTATTTTTAGTTTGTAGCAGATGCCAAGACTATGCCTTTCTTGCTAAGGCTTGTGTGTTTCTCCTGCATAATGTAATAGCTTTTTATTTTATGGCTCGCACCATCAATATCTTTAACTATTTTAATTTGGAAGTGGCACCACTATAACTGACAATATGCCTACAAACTTTTAGAAAGGCCGAGCCCCTCTCTACTTTACCTTTTTGTTTATTCGTGCCTCTATCTTTAGCAATAGTGCCATTTTGGCATATAGATCCTACCACTCCCTTTGGCTTTGCAAACACCTTTCATTATGACTGAATATTTTTTGTTTCACAAGCACGCATATAAAGATTCCATTACCTGACCACAATCAGAAATTTTGAAATGGTGTAAAGATTTTATCACCAGACCTGATGTAGTTTTCTTGTTTCATTCCCCTTGGGGTTTAGGTGCAACATGTTGGGCTCAACCCTTATGGAAGCCCACTTTGCACCACATGCTAAAATGATCTTCAAAACAGCAACATGACTTTACCTATACTTGTACATGAAACAGACACATTAGTTTTAAAAACAATGAAGCTCAATGCTCCTGTGATACTTTATTTTTCAGGCTCTCTCTAATGTTCATTATCTGATGTTTATTAAACTAATCTAACACATTATGGCAATGTACTATATTTTGTAGATTGAGCACATAGTGAAACACATATTCGTAGCTCTAACCAACTCTTCATATCATGATGCAGGTTCACTCAAGGATCAGGAGCAAGGACCAAACTGCACTGAAGACCAACACCCAACTCTAACATGGAATGATAAATATGTCTTTCATTATATGCTTCTTTTCCTTTATTGATCTTCAGTTGTATAGTTCATTCTCTATGATGTGTTGGTTCAGCGATTCCCATGACTTGTGTGGGACATCTGATCTATCATGTTTCATTTTAATGCAATGTTTATTGCATTTTTATATATTTCATTTGTAAATTGAATGATCATTGTATTGAAATGAAATAATTTGTATCACTGATGAATAGTCAACAAAGCATTAAATGATCACCTAAATCCCTTTCCTCTATTATAATAATGCATCATAACTAAATCTTTCAAGCACTTCAACCATGGTATAATGACTCAGATACTCGCTGTCCCTAAGTGCTACAAAAAAACACATTTTTTTTTTCATTTTTACTTTTCCTAATTCCCACATTCTAAGTTGAGCATAGACATAAAAATAAATCTACTAATTGACTCACACTTACAAGTCATGAGAACTTATAAATTCAATAGCTCTTGTCATGGCAACTGACTGTCACAAAATGAAGACAGGCTAATCTGGTAAGCCAAGATTATTTTAAAATTTTGACAAGTTCCCAATCACAATATTTGGCAATATCTCTGATGCCTGCTCATGGACATTGATCTCTAGGTTGATAACAATCTACCCTAACTATGACAATTGAGCCCAATAAAGAATATAGAATGTAGGCAAAAGACATCCTACAAGTCAAGAGTAATGGGTTCCTTAAGAAGAGGAGGATATAATAAAATCTATGACTTTATCTATTTCAAATAGTCTATATTTTTATTTTCCTGCCAATGACACAATATAATCCCTGAGTTCTACCACCACATTCATAGAACACAACAACCAACATATTATGAATTTATCTATTACATGCCAAACAAATAAGACAATATGTTATATAGTGACACTTAAATAATCACATGTTATCATTGGTATAATAAGTTTTCTATCAACACACAGCTATTTACAAATAACTAAATACACTTCTCATACTTATATTATTATAATACTATACCTTAATTCAGCCACGTGAACAAGTAAGAAAGATTAGTTTTTTTATCTAAAATCAATATATTAAAATGGTATCATTTCATGCGGAAAGGTATAGCCTAGCATCATTAAAATGATATTAATAGCTTTATGAAATTAACATCATTAAAATGAATGAGCTTCGATTGCAGAACCACGAGTTCTTTAAAAGGGAAAAGGGAAAACAAGATTGTACTAGCCATGTTCTACAATTGATTAGACAAATGTTCTAAAGGTATAGCCTAGCATCATTAAAATGATATTAATAGCTTTATGAAATTAACATCATTAAAATGAATGAGCTTCGATTGCAGAACCACGAGTTCTTTAAAAGGGAAAAGGGAAAACAAGATTGTACTAGCCATATTCTACAATTGATTAGACAAATGTTCTAATCAACCATGCAAATTTGTGATCATTTTAAGCCAAAAATTATAAAAACAAATTCCAGGCAAAGCAATATTAAACAAAATCTAGAAGCCTTTATATGCAACGCATTTTCGGAAAAATAGGTAAGAAAATAACTTAAAGTCTTAAACATGCTAACGGTGTACGCCAGGGCATGAACACCCATGAAACTTAAATAGAGCAATTATATTGCAAGGGTGCCTTATGTGATTCAAACCCTCAACCTGTGGTTTCCACGGAAATGATGACCTCTTTATTCAGATTTCCTAACTGAGGTTAAACCTAGCACTTTTAAGTTAACTATGATGGGTCATGAGAGGGTACAAGTGAACATGACATGCTAGAATATTCTTCTTATCACAATGAAAAATTTGAGAGGCCCCCAGAAATTCACCACCCTAAGGGAGTAAGGTTAACCCTAATTAGGGCGTTTGCGCCTTAGATGACCTAAAACTTATACATTCCACATCTTCACTCAGCCAGGGAGAAACTCAACGGTGGCGGCTAGGTTTGTGCTATTCCTACTAACAGATCCTCCTTAAGAACCAAGGTAAACTTTCTGGTGCGGCACGACTGGCTCCAAAGGTGATTTTATTTGGAGTTAACTTTTGCATTTTCTTTTTAATTTTTTTAAAAAAGACTGAAAATAGTTTATTCTGTAAAATCTAATTTGCTCCGTGGAATAGTGACATATTAAGGGCCGCTGGAATTGGGTGTGGAGTAGGGTGAGAGGCTAAGCAAATCGCAGTCTGAAAGGATTTTCTGAGGTACATGTTTGGTTATAACCCACATTATGGCATCTAAAAGAATTGTTAGGTGACAATATTGGTGAGCTCATTTATGTTACGGACTGAAAGAGGAAGAGCCCAAGGCAGAGTATAAGGGATCAATTCAAATCTTTGTAAACTTAAAATTATTATTTCATTACCCAATGATTATAAGAAAAGTATCGATCTAATCTTTTTCATTGATTTTTTTTTCTTTGAGACACAGAATACAAGGTATTTCCTTTGTAATGGCAACAGCAACCTTCATATTCTAATTTTATCTGACTGGGTATGTGAGCAGGACAATGGTAAAAGCTACTACAAGAAAACACATGACTTCGGTGGGGAACTGATGTGCCCTTGTTTAGTTTAGAGATTAAAACGCCAACCATTAAGGATTGCATATTTATTTATTTATTTTATCTTATAAGTGGGTATTGAATAGAAACTAACAGATAGTTTTGAACAACCATATGCCATGCGGTTTTCTTATGTAAGCGGCCCCCTTTTTGCTAAGGAGGAAACTCAATACCTTCACTAAGGGTTTTCCAGACTTTGACATACTTCCATTATCTTTCATTGATTTTGTTGTTTCCCTTGACCCAATTGTTATATGGATTGTGGGCATTTGTTAGATACTATGGCATATAAACCTTACCCACAGAAGAGGCTCTAATCTAAATCTATGTTTGAACTATTGATCTCTCCTTTACCTGCAAATACACTCAATCATCTATTTGGATTCTTGGTAAGATTTCTTTAGTAAGGAGCTATGCTCCTTAAAGTTCATGCAGTGATTCATGTTGATAATAAGCTTTCTGGTGCTAGCTTGCTATCCAAGGCCTTATCATTTGTGCTTCCTAAATTTATAGTGATAGAGTTGTTGTTTGCTCTAGATAACAGTGGACATTTGGCTAATAGGACTGCCAGAATCCGTCTCTTCTATTAATTTATGTTGTAAGAGATATACTGGTAAAATAGCCATTCTCATTAATGTTATCTAGTATCTCATGATAACTATAAACAAGGTTAACAAGGTCAATTTATTACTTGTTCTAAATGGAAAAGGAGATTAGTCTATTTTATATTTGTGTATATTGTTACAAGTATGGGCCTAACCGGTGTTGTCATTGATGTCAACATACTCCTGTTGCATTGATGAACAAGGATTGGATGAGTTTTATGCTGAGCATATTGAGAAAATTAGTCCTGTTAGGAATAGAGAAGAATAGTGAGACAATAGGGTAAAGATCCTAGCTAAGTTGAAGATCAGAGGATGTACATCAAAGGGTTTGTAGATATGAGTCTTAAGATGATCCAGTAAAGATTTGAGAGGTCCGCATGAAGATCTGAAGAAGTTATGGCCACTTGAGTAAAACCAATTCTGGCAGATGTTCAGAGGTGACAGAGTGACACAGATAGGTCTGGTGAGATCTGGAAATGCAATATCTTATTCTATGGATTTGGTGGAGTGTTTAGGAAGTCAATGTGAATTGACAACTCAATTGGTTCATGGTTTGAAGGTCCGCAAGCATCTATTCCAATATGACAGTGACGATAGACTATGTTCTTGAGGTTTCAGATGAAGGAGAGAATGATTTCAGTAAGCAGAAGTAGTGTGGGTGTTCTTGGTGATTCAAACAAGCTTGTGGAGGTCTTTGGATTGTGTTTAGTTCATGTTGGTGGTCCGCATTGAAGATTGAGCTTGTAATTGAAGAATTACTTCCAGATGATGATGTTCTTCCTAAGTTTGGCTGACCGGATGAGTTACACATCCTGCAAATGATCTTGAAGTTGTTCTATGAGAAATGGCATGTTTCTAAAGGAAGATTGAAGTCTCAGATCTTTGTAGCTCACAGTTTGTTGATCCGCGTGAAGTTTTTTTGTAATTAGTCATGTTGTATTTATGTATTTGCTCTATAATGTATGTTGACTTGGATGATAATCCCATGTGAAATGTCTTGTATAAATAAGAATTTGTGAAGTCATTTCAAATGTGTCTTGTGGTGGTGAGTGTGTAGTAGCGAAAGGCAGAGCAGAAGTATTGGGCTTAAATGGAACTGACTCAACCGTGGTGAAGATGCTATTCTTTAGTTCAAGTATGTAATATTTATCATTTTGTAGACAATGTGTCTCCTTTAGGCAGTGGGCCTCTTGTGAGTAGTGTGCTCGGGTAGTGAGCCCTAATTAGCATGTGGCATTTGTTCTTATTCTTTTAATAGAGAATACAATTTTGGGTTAGTCACCCCATGGTTTTTCCCTTAACTGGGTTTTCCACATTAAAATCTTGATGTTGCATGTGTTAATGTGTTTCTGCTCTTGAATTGTTCTAATATGTTTCCATGATTGATTTATTATTATGCTACTGAATTACAAAGAGTATTTAACTGATTAATTAGAAGTTTTGGACAACTGATTCACCCCCCCTCTTAGTTGTCTGTCCTGAATCTAACAATTGGTATCAGAGCTAAGTTCCTCTAAAAAAGCTTAACTACTTGAGGAGATCCAGGATGTCATCCTAAAAGAAGGATAGTCTGAGGTTTGATGGAACTAATTTTACTGTTTGAAAAAGTTGTATGGAATGTCACTTGCAATGTATGGGAGTTTAATATTGGATCATGGCTACAAAGAAGTATGTTCCTCCATAGAATGGTCCAAGTTCCATAGATGAAATCAACGATGCTAAAAACAATCTCTGGACTAAAAAAGATCTACTAAGTGCCCTATCTGATTCAGAGCTGACAAATGTTATTGATCTAAAAACTGCATATGAGATTTGGCAAAAATTGGAACTTCTGCATGAAGGAGACAATTATGTTAAATGTGCAAAGCTATAGAGTCTGAAAGGAAAATTTGAAAACCTAAAGATGAGAGAAGATGAAAACATCACTACTTTTATGCCAAGAGTAAATGAGCTTGTTTGTGGCATCAGATGTGCTAGTGGAATCTTGGATGAAGATGAGATTATTGCCAAAGTTCTCAAATCCGTTCCTGATTCTTACAAGTACAAGGTCGCTACCATTGAAGAATTCAAATCCTTTTCAAATATCACAAGAGATCAATTGGTTGGTAAATTAGTTGCATTTGAATTATCCGAGTTTGGAGATGCACCCTCCAAGACTGAATCTGCATTCAGAGCTAGTGCCTCTGTAAAAGGAAAATAAAAGTTTGATCCAGGAGAGAACTCTTCAAAGAAACTATCATGGTATCAAAAAGAAAGAAAAGATCTGGAAGAAGATGAAGCAGAAGCTGCTCAACTTGAAGCCCTTATTGCAAAAAGACTAGCAAGACGATCTGGTAAGTATGAAGGGAAATTGCCTTTTAAATATTCTAACTGCAATAAGATTGGTCATTTTGCCTCAAGGTGTCAAGAAAGATTTTCAAGAGCAAATCCTAATAGATCAAGATTCCAAAAGAAATGTTACTATGTTCATGAAGATGATGACGATGAACGAGTAATAGATGATGAATTAGAGATAGGAAACAAATCCAGAAGTGACTGGGTGTTTATTGCCATCAAGGAAGAAGATCCAATGCCCTCTAAATCTGTCAATCATAAAATGGTAGAAAGAGCTTTGGCTACCCATGTTGAAGAAAAGGATGATTGGCTCATTGATAGTGGATGCTCCCACCATATGACAGGTGACAGAAATAAATTTATAGATTTGGAAAGGTATGAAGGTGGAGTTATAAAATTTGGTGATAATTCTGTTGGCAAGATCAGAGGTAGAGGAACTATTTCTTTTGATGGGAAGAACAAAACTAGTAATGTATTGTATGTTGAAGGTCTAAAACACAATCTTCTCAGTGTTGGGCAATTGGTGGACAAAGCCTATGATCTCAGATTCAAAAATGGAAAATGTAAGATCTTTGAAAGTTCCAGAACAAACCTTGCATCTGGTACTCAAACAAAAGGTAATATCTTCCACTTGGTTGGTACTAGCAAAATATGTTTATTTGCTCAAATTGATCAGATTTGGTTGTGGCATAGGAGAATGTGTCATGTGAATTTTGATAATATCATCAAGATAAGTAACACTCAGGCTATAAGAGATCTTCCAAGATTGGTGAAACCTACTAATAGTTTGTGCAAAGAATGTCAGTTGGGTAAGCAGAGTAGAGTCTCATTCAAAAGTAAGGAACAGTCTTCTACTAGATTGTTGGACTTAGTACATACTGATCTATGCGGTCCAGTAAGAATCAGGAGCTTGCAAGGTGATAGATACTTCATGTTATTAATCAATGACCACTCCAGGATGATGTGGATGACTTTTTTGAAAGAGAAATCTGAGGCTCTTGAGAAATTCAAAATCTTCAATCCTATGGTAGAGAATGAAACTGGATTAAACATAAAATATCTTAGGTCTAACAGAGGTGGAGAATTCACATTCAGAGAGTTCATAGAATTTTGTGAGAAGCATGGTATAAAAAGATAGTTGTCTTCTCCAAGGACTCCACAGTAGAATGGACTAGTGGAGAGAAAGAACCAGACCATCTAGAACCATGATGATGGAAGCAAATGTACCTTAGATCTATTGGAGAGAAGCTATAAGCACTGCTGTCTATACTCTTAATCAAGTACAAATCAGAAGCAATACTGGTAAGACTCCTTATGAACTCTGGTTTGGTATAACTCCCACTGTGAAGTATTTTAGAGTCTTTGATAGCAAATGTTACATTAAAAGAGATGAAGATCTAGGTAAATTTGATGCTAGAATTGATGAAGGAATATTCTTGGGTTATTCTACTTACAACAAAGCATATAGATGTTATAACAAGAGATTGAAAAATGTCATAGAAAGTACAAATGTGAAGGTTGATGAAGGTATTGAAAAACCCTCAAGGTTTTATGAATATAATGAAGATGATTAGAATGATGTTCTCATCCAAGAAGTCCAAGCCCCTTCTAAAATTTAGATCTAGACTTATTCGGAGAATCAAGAAGAGACAAGTTTGAATGAACCTGTTCAAGAAATAGAAGTGTAAGGAAGTCCCAAAATTCCTAGGTATGTAAGACTAAATCACTTTGATAATCAGATCATAGGTGATAAAAGAAAAGATGTTCAAACAATAAGAAAGATTGCTCAAGACTCAGAAGAATATTATCTAATTTCAAACATTGAACCTAATTTAGTGAATGAAGCATGCAATGATGAAAGCTGGACTAAAGCTATGGAGAAAAAGCTGATGCAAATTGAGAAAAATCACACTTGGGATCTTGTTCCCAGACCTAGAAACAAGAATGTGATTGGAACCAAATTGGTCTTCTGGAATAAACTGAATGAAGATGGTGAAGTGGTCATAAACAAAGCCAGATTGGTCTGCAAGGGTTACTCTCAAATAGAAGGAATTGATTTTGAAGAAACTTTTGCTTCGGTGGAAAGAATTGAAGCAGTCAGATTATTTCTTGCCTTTGCTGCCTTCAAGGACTTCAAAGTATATCAGATGGATGTCAAGTCTGCCTTCCTAAATGGTGACTTGGAAGAAGAAGTATACATTGAGCAATTAGATGGATTCTAATTGTCTGATCATGGTGATATGGTCTGCAAGTTGAAGAAAGCACTGTATAGACTGAAACAAGCCCCAAGAGCTTGGTATGAAAGACTAGATAAGGATCTTTTGAAGATTGGTTTCAAAAAAAGGTACTGTTGACAGTAACTTGTACTTCAAAATTGATCATGAAAATATCTTAATTGTTGAAGTGTTTGTTGATGATATTATTTTTGGAGGAAGAGATAGTATGTGCAAAATTTTGCAAATCAAATGAAAAGTGAATTTGAGATTTCCATGTTTGGGGAAATGAATTTATTCTTAGGTCTACAAATTAGTCAAACAAAGAAAGGAATCTTCATTTCACAGACCAAATATGTGAAATAATTGTTGAAGAAATTTGGAATGGAAGACTCAAAACCAATGAGTACTCCCATGGCAACTGGATGTAAATTGAGCAAAGATGATGACTCTCCTAAGGCTGATTAGAAAAAGTACAGATTAATGATTGGAGGATTATTGTATCTTACCTAAACTAGACCTGACATTATGAATGTTGTTGGTCTTGTTGCTAGATTCCAAGTAGATCCTAGAGACCCTCATGTCATGGCAATCAAGAGGATTTTTAGATATCTAAAAGGGACAATTGAGTATGGTTTGTGGTATCCTAGAGATCATGATTTCTCTCTTCATGCATATACAAATGTAGATTGGGTAGAAGATGTGGATGATATGAAGAGTACCAATGGTGGAGTATTCTTCTTGGGGAAGAGATTGGTTTCTTGGCTCAGCAAGAAATAAGAGGCAATATCTCTGTCCACTACAGAAGCAGAATATATTGCAGCAGCAGGTAGTTGCACTCAAGTTTTGTGGATGAAACAAATGCTAAAAGACATCAAAGTGGAGTATGAGGAACCTATCACAATCTTCTATGATAATTCAAGTGCAATAAATATATCAAAAAATCTGGTGTTACATTCAAAGACAAAACATATATCCATCAAGTTTTACTTTTTGAGAGAGCACGTGAGCAAGAATGAAGTCAGATTGGAGTTTGTACCTTCCAAGGATTAGATTGCTGATATTTTTACTAAACCTCTACCTAAGGACTCTTTTGAGTATCTCAGGGAGAAGTTAGGGGTTATTACCTCTTTGGCTCTGAATTAAGGTGCACTGATGCGCATTAGTCCGGTGGATCTCACAGTCTTATCTTGTGGTTTGAATTGATGATGGGAAGCTGCTACTCAGGGGGAGCAGCTAGTATGATTCTGAAGTGATGCAAGTATGTGCCCTTTGCCATTGATGTCAAAGGGGGAGAGAAGACATGTGAAAAACAAAAGTGGTTGCTAATCAAAGGGGGAGCAGTAAAGGAAGAGAAGACATGTGAATGGTTGTTGTTGATAGGGGGAGTTATGTCAAAGAGGAGAAGTTCTTGTCTTGATGGTTAAAACAAATTTTCACACCATATGTTGCCATCAATGACAAAGGGGGAGATTGTTGTAAGTATGGGCCTAACCAGTGTTGTCATTTATGTCAACATACTTCTATTGCATTAATGAACAAGGATTGGATGAGTTGTATGCTAAGGATATTGAGAAAATTAGTCCTATTAGGAATAGAGAAGAATAGTGAAGACAGTAAGGTAAAGATCCTAGCTAAGATGAAGATCAGAGGATGCGTATCAAGGCATTTGTAGATATGAGTCTTAAGATGATCCAGTAAAGATTTGAGAGGTCCGCATGAAGATCTGAAGAAGTTATGGCCACTTGAGTAAAACTAGTTTTGGCAGATGTTCAGAGGTGACAGAGTGACACAGATAGGTCTGATGAGATCTAGAAATGCAATACCTTGTTCTGTGGATTTGGTGGAGTGTTTAGGAAGTCAATGTGAATTGACAACTCAATTGGTTCATAGTCTGAAGGTCAACAAGCATCTATTCCAATATGATAGTAATGACAGACTATGTTCTTGAGGTTCCAGATGAAGGAGAGAATGATTTTTGTAAGCAGAAGTAGTGTGGGGGTTCTTGGTGATTCAGACAAGCTTGTGGAGGTCTTTGGATTGTGTCCAGTTTGTTTTGGTGGCCCACATTGAAGACTGAGCTTGTAATTGAAGAATTACTTCTGGATGATGATGTTCTTCCTAAGTTTGGCTGACTGGATGAGTTACACATCATGTGGATGATCTTGAAGATGTTTTGTGAGGAATGACATATTTCTAAAGGAAGATTGAAGTCTCAGATCTGTGTAGCCAATAGTGTGTTGATTCGTGCGAAGTCTTCTTGTAATTAGTCATGTTGTATTTATGTATTTTATCTGTAATGTATGCTGACTTGGATGATAATTACAAGTCAAATGTCTTGTATAAATAAGCAGTTGTGAAGTCATTTCAAATGTGTCTTGTGGTGATGAGTGTGTGGTAGCGAAAGGCAAAGCAGAAGTATTGGGCTTAAATGGAACTGACTCAAGCATGGTGAAGATGCTATTCTTTAGTTCAATTATGTAATATTTATCATTTTGTAGACAGTGTGTCTCCTATAGGCAGTGGGCCTCTTGTGAGAAGTGTGCTCAGGTAGTGAGCCCTAATTGGCATGTGCCATTTGTTCTTCTTATTCATTTAACACAGAATACAATCTTGGGTTAGTCACCCCGTGGCTTTTCCCTTAACCAGGTCTTCCATGTTAAAATCTTGATGCCACATGTGTTAATGTGTTTCTGCTCTTGAATTGTTGCATTATGTTTTCATGATTGATTTATTATTATACTGTTGAATTACAAAGAGGATTTAAGTGATTATTTAGAAGTAAGATTTGGACAACTAATTCGCCCCCCCTCTCAGTTGTCTGTCCTGAATCTAACATATATATATTTCTATTATTATTCCTTTTATTCTATACTTGCAGCAAGATTCCAGAATGATTCATACACTAATGTATTATACTATAGACAAGAAGAAAAATAAGATGTAATTCCTACCAACAGTAATTAAGTCCACTCTTTTTCTTTTTTGTCTCTAGTAATGTGCTAAACTAGAATTTATCTTCACAATTCACCACACAATCTTGTACAGAATCTATACATACAAAATTCAAACATTCCATAGAACAATTTACATCCACATATGCATAGGATAACATACAGGTAGCATTTCCAGATTACAAGTGATCTCTCTATTTTTTCCTCTTCAACATATGCTTCTAGAAGATACCATTCTTGTAATTCATCCCAATAGCCTGCTAGACCTGCACATGGACCAAAATTCTTGGGAGTAGCCAGTGGGATGCTCACCTCCCATCCTAGGATAGTAGTTGTCCACCCCCGATCTATAGTAGTTGTCCACTCCCTAGCTAGGGGATAACATAGAGGAACCAAGGTAGAACACAACACAAGAAATTTTACTGAACATTACATGATACAAAAACATATTTAACCAACACTTAGCCATACTCATTACTCATTACTCCTACTATACATATATAGAATAGTTATAAATATTCTGTGGGTACTCTTACCCAACATTCTTGACTCTCAAAAAGGAAATAACACCACAAAAGTGAAACAATTTCATTTCTAACACATAACTCATGACACTAACAAGAAATAATGGACTTAGTTTCTAACCCTTAACCCAAATCAAATTCAGCCCTTACCCTGAATCCACAATTTAGACCTTAATTCACATTCTAACCATTCTCAATGTTCCATGGGGTAAAATGGTAATCGGTGCGTACCTGGACTCTTTCCTTCTAGTTCCTCTTTGCAATAGTCCCCAAAGATGAAAGTTTGCAACAATCCCCCAAATATTAAAGTCTGCAAGAGTCCCCCAAGATGAAAGTCAACAATTGCAGCTCAAGGTACAAATAAGTTACAGCCCCATGGTAAGATGAAAGTCAACAATTACATCTCAAGGTACAAATAAGTTACATCCCCTGGTAAGATGAAAGTCAACAATTGCAGCTCAAGGTACAAATAAGTTACAGCCCCTGGTACAAATAAGTTACAGCCCCTGGTAAGGTGAAAGTCAACAATTGCAGCTCAAGGTACAAATAAGTTACAACCCCTAGTAAGTAGCTACAACAAGTGGTTTCCCCAGAAAGTTACAGCCATGGTAAAATAAAAGAAAATTCCAACATATAGGATTGTCAGTAGCAGCAAAGAGAGATCTCCTTCCCCCCCAAAATAATTGAATGAATCTTTCTTTCATTGCCACCTCTCCTATTAAGGGAAAAACACTTGTCTCTTTAGTTAGGGACACTTGTTTTTTTCTTCTAATGTTTTCTAATACAACCCTCACAGATCCTCACAACACATACATCCCCCTATGATGACTCATCACCTCTCCAAATTTTTTTCACTCCACTTAGGGTAAAAATAGAGGTTTTCAAAAATCATCTATTTTGTTAAATTTCCTCTCCAAAAAGTGCCTAGACCTAATCTTAGGTCTAAATGCTTTATTTTTATGAAAAAGGTAACAATTTAAATTGTTTTACACCTATATAAGAAGTTGAAGGAAAAATTGAGTAGTTTAAGTTACACAATACATAATAAAGCAAGATTCAACACAAGGAACAACCACAACATATGATGCTACTCAATACAACATAGGACAAAACATAACACATGACAGTACATTTCACAATATGAAGGACCTAATTCTCTCCACATAGACTTGGTCAGCTCTACTGGTTTCACACAATAGGGTCCCCCTATATTTTCCCCATTTCCACTGGCTAGTATGTACCTGCACACTCATTCTAATGTCAGTAGTCATCATGAATATCATAGCTGAAGCACTAATAAACAAAATCAATATATGTATTGTATATTCATAACCAGTCTATTACAAAAGTAATAATATTATATTTAATAGTTAAGAAACATTTCATAAGGTAAAGTTAAAATTCTCACATAATACCGAAACCATATATAGCTATAGCTCAAAAGCAACATAGTCTACTTAAGCAAGGTACATGATTGATCTAAGAAGAATCACCTAGAGTTAATTAAGGATATACAAATTATATAAAATCATGTACCAACCATAACCAACATATATTGTCTCATCTCAAAGCTATGATAGCAAAATGTAAGATCACTTCTCATCATAATGGCAGGTACCGAGGAGGTGTCCTACATCCTTGCCCCTTACGATTGGACTTCCTCCTGGGAGTCCTCAAAAGAAGAGGCTTTCCAATAAAATTAGCAAATTATTTTAACTTATTATATAAAAATAAGCAACCATATTATATTAAGTTACATCCTTGCAAATTAACCACATACCTTAATTTGAATAGCTAAGCATGTCATTAACTCATTACTACTCATGAATAAATAAATACATTTATATCCTAGGAACAGAACCAAGTCACATTTTTTTCAAGTAAAAGAAATAAAATAAAAATTTAACATCCAATTTTCAACAACACTTAATGACTCACATAACATAAAAACACAATTCCACATATAATACTTCATCTGAATTTGGAGTCTCCTTCACATTACATACCTCTCCTAGGTGAATCACATGACGAAGACCATACTCACAGGTAATATCCTATATACTCATCATGAAGACATCACATGACTCACACCACAAGGCTTAACAAGAAAGAGGTATTACGAGGAGGACAACACTAATAAAGCACTGATAAATCCTTAGTGCCATAGAGCTGAATGATCAATGAGTGAATAACCATGCTATGTAGTAACCACTATGCCAATATGCAATACAACGTAACATCATATAACCTCACCTCCAAGGGAACTTAATATTAGCCATACTATGGTACCAAATAACAAATGAATAACCATTCCATGTAGAATACCATTGTGCCAAGTAGCCGATTAAGAAGGATGGTCTCAAGGTCCTCTCTGGGAGCCCTCCATATAGAACTCAGTATGAAGAAGATTCCCCAGGCCATCTACTCCCCTAAACAACCTGTCAATGATCCCTCTAGGATATGACAGTATACAATAGTCACAACACTCTACACATACAAGTAGTTTAAACATTAAAGTGCCTCAAACAAGAAATTTAAAGACATAAAGCAACTCATAAATTAAACCTCAATAGGGTAGAAGAAAATTAATATAGTAAATCATAGGGGAAGTGGAAATCAAATAGCAATAATTTCATTATCCCAAGTTTATCCAAGAACATGTCCTTGAGGCAAAAAGACTAACTCAAACATAAAAATTGCCAATTATCCCAAAGTAACAAAACACTGCTAGCTTGCAGGAGAAATATTCAACACATAAATAAATATTTCAACAATCTCTTAGAAATTTGTACATTATGAACACTATGTGACCTTGCAACAAGGTCACCTAAGGGGAGGAGGGGAATCACACCGTGGTCTGAAACCACATAAGATAATAGCATGTAATAGTATGGTGGTTCTCAAACCACAGAATAATATGGTGGTTCTCAAACCACAAAGTTGTATGGTGGTTCTCAAACCACAAAATAGTATGGTGGTTCTCGAACCACATAAAATCAAATAAAAAAGATTTACCATGTCATAATAAGTGTATCCCTCACAATCTAGAATCTAGATGAAGAATCCACATGAATAGACACCTACCATTATACCATGGTCCACTGACATATGCCACAATGAGTAGTCTATAGAATCTGACATCCACCTCACAAGGGAATACCTATAAGCCTGTATGGTTACCATGTATCATGAGTTTGAGATATCATGTATGTATAAGGTCATCTGTAATTATTCCAAGTCATACTTATATTGATAGCCACATCAAAAGTCATATCATCCATGTAACAAGGTATCATTCACTATTATCTCATCACACACAACTGTCATTTCATCAAGCTGTCATCCCAAATGCCATGTCTCACTTATCCTAATTCATTTCTTTGAACATCCAGATAGCACATAATGTGTCACTACTTGAAGTTACCAATCATTTTGTTTGTAACCATTATCAAATCTCAAATCAAATGCTATAACACTATCTGTATCCAATATAATGTTAGTACTTCATAATTGATAGTAGCTTCCTGTATACTAGAAATCCATGATGACATCAATATAACTGCCAAGTGTATGTAGCTAGAACTACGTATAGTCTTAGGGCACATTAAAGGTCCATCTTCAATGCCATGGAACAATAGAAAGAAAAGGGTTTACAACACGAACCAACCAATGTGGCTTAATTGGGGAAGAAGGGGAATTGTACTCCTAGGTGGCCATGAGGGAATTCCCTCAAATAGGGGTGACATTAAGACATCACATCATATAAGAACATGAAGGGTGACCACACATCTCCATACAAAAACTTCCCTACATATTATTTTTTAACATTTCTCTGCCAAGTCATAAAGATTATTTACACGCATATACATTTATCACAAGGGCAAGCTTAAGTATATCATACATTCTGCCCACTAAACTCTTCTTCCCATGTTGGATATCCTATATCACGTACTTTGAGTTACAACCACAACAGTTACTAGGATTCTCACATCACAACACATGTTAAATTCCACATACATATCACATTATACCATAAAGAAAATTAATCTCACTTATTACACCTACTACTAGGTTCATTCATTAAGTAGTCAAATATATCTAATTATTTCCATAACAACCTCATTTCACAATAAATATATCATTTTCAATCACACAAAACATAATTTGGCCCCTAATTTGTCTTGTACTTAAAATTCATTGTCATATCATGCACTACACTTCCTATGCTCCACTAAGTCTTACTCATTTAATTTAACTTGAATACTATTGCATTGAAAACCATATATTGTGAGAGATTGTTTTCTTTATTCTATGCTAGTTTCATCATTTTTTTTTCTAGGATGAATAAGTTTACTACACTTTCATGTTTTAGGTATGTCTTCATGCATACCTAATATTCAAGATCAAATCCAAGGATGAACTCAATCAAAGTATGTATTATCGAGCGTTCCTAATTTCTCAATGCACAATATACTTATACAATACACAAAGTGCACACATTCATAAGAGTAATATAAGAAAATTTATTTTATACAACATATCACAAAAGTTTTCATATTTCTAAATATTAAATCTAATTTTTCTAATGTATAATACAATTCCCTTTTCATGTTTAGATTTCCCCTATAAGAATACAAGAAAATGCACATAAAAAATCATATTTGTCTCTATGTATGATTTAAATCCTATCCAATTCAACTCACACAACAAAATTACACAAGAAGTTATTACACTTAAACACTAGCAAATGTAGGAATTTGTAATGTTGACCAAATTTTAACAACCTATTCAGGTTCCACTTTTCTCTACTCAATTCTTATTCATTTTAAAGCTTATGTCTCATATGAACATAAAATGAAGATTCCACAATTCATTGCAACTAGACATCACAATCCATACTATCAGACATTAAGAGAATTTACTAAGAAAATATACATGTAGGGGGGGTCATAAGGAAACTATGTTTAATTCATAAATTTGAGTTTCCTAGGAGGCATAGGAGGCTCAATTTACCATGATGAAGGTCTGATACATGCTAATCTATACAATTTCCCTAAAAACCATAATTATAGGTTATGCAATGATAGATCATGATCTTAGTCAATTGTTGGGGAAGATAAGCATCAAGACTATGCAAGTCATTTATCAATCCAATGTTAAGGGAGTGAAGTTAATAGAAAAATGTTTGGAACTAGAAGAACTATTGGTTTTTAAAACTGGTGCACATGAAGGGTTAGACTCATTAAGCACTTCGTAGAGTTCCCAGTGTTACAAAACTCTCGCTCTAATACCTATGTAACGAATCAGATACTCGCAGTACCTAAGTGCTACAAAATAACACAATAATTTTTTTTTGTCATTTTTAGTTTTCCTAATTCCCACACTCTAAGTTGAGCATAGACATAAAAATAAATCCCCTAATTGACTCACACTTACAAGTCACGATAACTTATAAATTCAAGTTTTAAATAGCTCTCGTCATGGCGACTGACTGTCACAAAATGAAAATAGGATAAGATGGAAAGCCAAGATGATTTTAGGTTTGACAAGTTCCCAATCACAATATTTGGCAATATCTTTGATCCTTGCTCATAGACATTGATCTCTAGGTTGATAACAATCTATCCTAACTGTGACAATTGAGCCCAATAAAGAATATCGAATGCAGGCAAAAGACATCCTACAAGTCAAAAACAATAGGTTGCTTAAGAAGAGGAGGATATAATAAAATCTATGATTTTATCTATTTCAAACAGTCTATATTTTTATTTTCCTCCCAATGACATGATATAATGCCCGAGTTCTACCACCACATTCATAAAACACAATGACCAATATATTATGAATCTATCTATTACATGCCAAACAAATAAGACAATATATTATATAGTGAGACTTAAATAATCACATGTTATCATTGGTATAATAAGTTTTCTATCAATATGCAACTATTTTCAAATAATTAAACACACTTCTCATACTTATATTATTATAATACTATACCTTAATTCAGCCACGTGAACAAGTACGAAAGATTAGTTTCTTATCTAAAATCAATATATTAAAATGGTATCATTTCATGCGGAAAGGCATAGCCTAGCATCACTAAAATGATATTAATAGATTTATGAAATTAACATCATTAAAATGAATGAGCTTCGATTGCAGAACCACGAGTTCTTTAAAAGGGAAGAGAGGGAAAAAAAGATTGTACTAGCCATATTCTACAACTGATTAGACAAATGTTCTAATCAACCATGCAAATTTGTGATCATTTTAAGCCACAAATTATAAAAACAAATTCCAGGTAGAGAAATATTAAACAAAATCTGGAAGCCTTTATATGCAATACATTTTTGGAAAAACAGGTAAGAAAATAACTTGAAGTCTTAAACATGCTAACGGTGTACGCCAGGGCATGAACACCCATGAAACATAAATAGAGAAATTATATGGAAAGGGTACCTTACGTGATTCGAACCCTCGACCTGTGGTTTCCATGGAAATGACTGACCTCTTTATTCAGATTTCCTAACTGAGGTTAAACCTAGCACTTTAAGTTAACTATGATGGGTCATGAGAGGGCACAAGTGAACATGATGTGCTAGAATATTCTTCTTATCACACTGAAAAATTTGAGAGCCCCCCACAAGTTCACCGCCGTAAGGTAAGGTTAACCCTAATTAGAGCGTTTGTGCCTTAGATGACCTAAAACTTATACATTCCACATCTTCACTCAGCAAGGCAGAAACTCAAGGGCGGCGGCTAGGTCTATGCTATTACTACTAACAGATCCTCTTAAGAACCAGGGTAAACTTTCTGGTGCAGCATGATTGGGTCCAAAGGTGATTTTGTTTGGAGTTAACTTTTGCATTTTCCTTTTAATTTTTTTTAAAAAAGACCAAAAATAGTTTATTCTGTAAAATCTAATTTGCTCCGTGGAATAGTGACATATTAAGGGCCACTAGAATTGGGTGTGGAGTAGGGCGAGAAGCTAAGCAAATCGCGGTCTGAAAGGATTTTCTAAGGTACATGTTCAGTTATAACACACATTATGGCATCTAAAAGAATTGTCAGGTGACAATATTGGTGAGCTCATTTATGTTACGGACTGAAAGAGGAAGAGCCCAAGGCAGAGTATAAGAGATCAACTCAAATCTCTGTAAACTTAAAATTATTATTTCATTACCCAATGATTATGATAAAAGTGTCGATCCAATCTTTTTCATTGATTTTTTTTCTTCGAGACACAAAATACAAGGTATTTCCTTTGTAATGGCAACTGCAACCTTCATATTCTAATTTTATCTAACTAGGTATGTGAGCAGGACAATGGCAAAAGCTACTACAATCAAACACGACTTTGGTGGGGAACTGTTGTGCCCTTGTTTAGTTTAGATATTAAAATGCCAACCATTAAGGATTGCATATTTATTTATTTATTTTATCTTATAAGTGGGTATTGAATAGAAACTAACAGATAGTTTTGAACAGCCATATGTCATCGGGTTTTTTGATGGAAGCGGCCCCCTTTTTGCTGAGGAGGAAACTCGCTACCTTCACTAAAGGTTTTCCAAACTTTGATATACTTCCATTATCTTTCATTGATTTTGTTGTTTCCCTTGACCTATTTTTTATATGGATTGTGGGCATTTGTTAGATAGTATGGCATATAAACCTTGCCCAGAGAAGAGTCTCTAACCTAAATCTATGTTTGAACTATTGTTCTCTCCTTTATCTGCATATACACTCAATCATCTATTTGTATTCTTGGTAAGGTTTCTATAGTAAGGAGGTATGCTCCTTAAAGTTCATGCAGTGATGCATGTTGATAATAAGCTTTCTGGTGCTAGCTTGCTGTCCAAGGCCTTGTCATTTGTGCTTCCTAAATTTATAGTGATAGAGCTATTGTTTGCTCTAGATAATAGTGGACATTTGGCTAACAGGACTGCCAGAAGCCATCTCTTCTATTACTTTATGTTGTAAGAGATATACTGATAAAATAGCCATTCTCATTAATGTTTTGTAGTATCTCATGATAACTATAAACAAGGTTAACAAGGTCAATTTATTACTTGTTCTAAATTGAAAAGTAGATTATTCTAATATATATATATATTTCTATTATTATTTCTTTTATCCTGTACTTGCAGCAAGATTCTAGAATGATTCATACACTAATGGGTTATACTGTAGCAAAGAAGAAAAATAAGATGTAATTCCTACCAACAATAATTAAGTCCACTCTTTTTCATTTTTCTCTCCAGTAATGTGCTAAACTAGAATTTATCTTTACAATTCACCTCACGATCTTGTACAGAATCTATACATACAAAATTCAAACATTCCATAGAACAATTTACATCCACATATGCACAGGATAACATATAGGTAACATTTCCAGATTAAAAGTGATCTCTCTTTTTTTTTAATCTTCAATAGATGCTTCTAGAAGATACCATGCTTGCAATTCATTCGAGTAGCCTGCTAGACCTACACATGGACCAAGCATCTTGGGAGTAGCCAGTGGGATGCCCACCTCCCAGACTAGGATATTAGTTGTCCACCCCTGAGCTAGGGGATAACACAGGGGAACTAGGGTAGAACAAAACACAAGAAATTTTACTGAACATTACATGATACAAAAACATATTTAAACAACACTTAGCCATACCCATTACTCATTACTCCTACTATACATATATACAATAGTTATAAATATTCTGTGGGTACTCTTACCCAACACTCTTGACTCTCAAAAAGGAAATAATACCACAAAAGTGAAACAATTTCATTTCTAACACATAACTCATGACACTAACAAGAAATAATGGACTTACTTTCTAGCCCTTAACCCAAATAAAATTCAGCCCTTACCCCAAATCCACAATTTAGACCAACTCACATTCTAACCATTCTCAATGTTCCATGGGGTAAAATGGTAATTGGTGCCTACCTGGACTCTTTCCTCCTAGTCCCTATTCACAATAGTCCCCAAAAATGAAAGTTTGCAACAATCCCCCAAGATGAAAGTCAACAATTACAGCTCAAGGTACAAATAAGTTACAACCCCTAGTAAGATGAAAGTCAACAATTGCAGCTCAAACTACAAATAAGTTACATCCCCTAGTACAAATAAGTTACAACCCCTGGTAAGATGAAAGTCAATAATTGCAGGTCAAGGTAGAAATAAGTTATAGCCCCTAGTAAGATGAAAGTCAACAGTTGTAGCTCAAGGTACAAATAAGTTACAGCCCTTGGTAAGTAACTACAACAAGTGGTTTCCCCAAAAAGTTACAGCCATGGTAAAAATAAAAAGAAAATTCCAATAGATGGGATTGTCAGTAGCAGCAAAGAGAGAGCTCCTCCCCCCCAAAAAATAATTGAACGAATCTTTCTTTCATTGGAACCTCTCCTGTTACATGAAAAACACCTATCTCTTTAGTTAGGGACACTTGGTTTTCTCTTCTAATGTTTTGTAATACAACCCTCATAGATTCTCACAACACATACATCCCCCTATGATGACACATCGCCTCTCCAAATTTTCGTCACTCCACTTAGGGTAAAAATAGAGGTTTTCAAAAATCATCTATTTTGTTACATTTCCTCTCCAAAAAGTACCTAGACCTAATCTTAGGTCTAAATACTTTCTTTTTATGACAAAGGTACCAATTTAAATTGTTTTACACCTTTATAAGAGGTTGAAGGGAAAATTGATTAGTTTAAGTTACACAATACGTAATAAAGCAAGATTCAACACAAGGAACAATCTCAACATATGATGCTACTCAATACAACATAGGACAAAACATAACGCATGACAGTACAGTTCACAATACGAAGGAGCTAAGTCTCTCCACATAGACTTGGTCAGCTCTACTAGTTTCACACAATAGGTTCCCCCTGTATTTTCCCCATTTCCACTGGCTAGTATGTACCTGCACACTCATTCTAATGTCAGCAGTCATCACAAATATGATAGCTGACGCATTAATAAACAACATCAATATATGTATTCTATATTCATAACTAGTCTATATTACAAAAGTAACAATATTATCTTTAATAGTTGAGAAACATTTCATAAGGTAAAGTTAAAATTCTCACATAATACTGAAACCATATATAGCTATATCTCAAAAGCAACATAGTCTTCTTAAGCAAGGTACAAGATGGATCTAAGAAGCATCACCTAGAGTCAATTGAGGATATACAAATTATATAAAAGTGTGTACAAACCATAACCAACATATATTGTCTCATCTGAAAGCTATGATAGCAAAATGTAAGATCACTTCCCATCATAATGGCATGTACCGAGGAGTGGTCCTACAAATGCAAAACAAGATAACAGGCAAATGTTAAAAAACTTTCTCATCCAAAATGAACTAAATGCACTTTAGCTCTACCAATTTGAGCTATAGAGAAAAATTGATTAAAAAAAAATAGACAATCAAGAGCTTGAAGAGTTGTTTTCTAGTTGTAATAATGAGGAGCATTTGGAAGGATGTGTCAGGAAGCTCATAAATAAGCTAACACATATTGTCTAAAAAGTAGAGATGGTTAAGAGAATGACACCAAGGGCAGAGAAACAATGAACAACTTCATGAAACAATAGTAAAGATCTACATGTATAGAAGTGATCCAAAACAACATGATAGGTTTGCAAAAGCCTAGAAAAGAACCTACAGTGTTAATTGAAAGCTCGAGAGGTCAACATGTACAAGGGCTTAGTAAAGATCCATGAGACTGATAGTGGAGTTGTTGAGGACAACAAACTAGGAAAAGATGATAAAACAATCTTAGAGAGACTATGGAAGTAGCCCTTGAAAGACTGAGAAAGTAGTCATCAAAGACTATATAAAAAGGGCTAGCATGAGACTATTTTTCAAGTTTATTGGTCTTAGGAGAAATCACATGTATCAAGATAGCGAGTTCATTTGGAGACCTGTAGCAACATTCTTGAAGACAAAGTTACTTCAGAATAGTAGGAGCTTAAATGCATAATTGCAAACCCTTCACAGTACCATTTAGAGGCCCAAATCACAAGTTAAAGGTATGTGAAGGATCATACAAGAATATTCTATTATAACAAGCATTGAATAAGAATGAATCTTTAAAAAGCTAATCAGAGGGACAACAAGATAGTAATGAAAGAATAATCCTACAACAACATAAAAGACTTGAAACCATAGAGATAGTCATCCAAGAGCAATAGATATACAGTGAAATAGAGATGGCTATTTCGAAGGGGTTTACTTAAATATCATCCACTCCAACAGTCAAAATTTTAATTTGGGCAAAATAAAAATAGTACAAGCATTCACCAGTTTTTGTTGTAAATGAGGTATAAAATTTCTATTAAGTTTTTTTATCATTGAAGGGAATGATGTTCAAGTAAGGTATATGAACAATCATGTACAAAGCTAATAGAAGCAGAGTTTTGTGAGTGGCCATAGGTGTTTAAGGGGCAGCTATAAATTCTCAGTGATGCAGTCACAGTCATAGAAATTAAAAGATATACATAAGACAACAATCAAGCTTGCAGATAATGTTATTATCATGCTGAAATGACAAGGAGACAATGAATGTTGTAAGTTGGTTGGCTGAGTCAACCAAGGAACAACCATTTTTGGACTGTTATATGGCAAAAAATAGTCATTTCAGGACTGTTATATGGTAGAAAATAAAGGACAATACAAGGGCAGTCACAACATAATAGTCAGCAATAGTTGAGATAGTGCAAATATTTGTATAGGACTGTCAAAGGGGTCTGCACTATCCTAATAAAGATAAGACAAAAGTCTAAAGCAATGAGCAGCACAATGAGAAAACAATAATGTTGTCACAATTGGAGAATGGGACAGCAATAATGCTGTCACAGTTGGAGGATGGGACAACAATAATGCTATCATAGTAAAGTCATTAACATGATAGTCCAGATATAGATAACCTTGTATACCAGCAACTTCAAACCATGAGGGTGAATATAACTGTTCTTTTTCCTCTTTCAACTTCAACATCAAGTGCAGTCATTGAATAGCTATCATGACAACCAACAAGGAAGACATTGAGAGCAGTCTATGATATTAGGTTATAGTCAAAGCTAAACAATGTTAGTCATAAGGTCTGAAGGTGCTACCCCAAAAATTTGAACCTAAAAATTTTCAAATTTTAACGCAATCATTGCTTTGCCCCAATCCGGTCATTTTTCGTCCCAATTTTTTTTAAGTCTTGAAAGCATTTATATGCGTCTTTTTCATCAGGTGTTCTTCAAATTCTTGAATCCTTTGTTTCCCTGACTTATGTTCTTAAGTTGAAGAAATGGCTGACTTCCCGACTTCTCCTTTGTGTCGAGGAAGTTTAGAGTTTTTGATTGTCACTCTAATAGCTCGAAGGATTGTAAGAGTTCCGACGCCTCAACCTCACTCATTGTTAGGAGTTTTCAAAGTTTAAGAACTTTGTCTTAACATTCAAGGTTTAGAATCTTCTCTGACTCCTGACTAATTAGCATCTTCACAGTTCCTGATGGCATTGCCCAGTTTTCAAGATATCATCAGCTCATCTAATTACTCGTGTGGTATGTAATGAGAATGTCTTTTTAGGAGTTATGAAACATGAGCTAATCAATGATGCATGAATTACCTCTTAAATGACAAGTGTAATGGAGCTTGCTAAGGTGGTAGCATGACATTAACAAGTTAAAAACCATCATTACTTGCCGGCGTAATTAAATAAGCCTAACTGTAGAGAAAGGTGATGATGCTCTCTAAGTTCAATCTTTCTTGTCGACCAAGTTATCTTTTAAAATGGGACTTCCTGTGAATAATGAAATTTGGGATGATGAGCCTATGCCTGTCCTACAACCTGATTTACATTGGCTCAAGGAGGAATAGATTGATATCATGTCTTTGTTGTACACAGCAGCTTGGAAGGAGAAAACTAGTTATGCTGAATATTGCAGAACAATTTTTGTCCTGGAGGAAGAAGAACATGCCGAGTTGCACCAACTTTTTATGGAAATATGCCTAGAATTGGGGGCAATTTAATGCCACTTGTCTTGCATGTATGAAATTCTTTTGTAATTAGTGATGATGATTACATTTTTGATATAATGTAATTGTAACCGTTTTAAGGTCACTTTCTTGATAACAGTTACTCGAAAAAGACCATTTCAAGTAGCTATGATTTTTGGGGGAGGTTTTGAAAAACTATAAAGGGGGAAGGACTTTTGAAGGGAAGGCATCTTTTTCTGGCTATCTATGAATAGATGAAGGAGAGAAAGTTTATTCTGTTTTACTTTCCAGTTATATTTTTCTTAGCTCAGCTTATGTATAGAGGCATTATAGAAACTTTCAATTTTGTTATATTGAAGAAATGAAGAATTACTTATAGAACTTTGTGTCTCCAAGTGTCTTCTGTGATTGCAATTATTCTTGTGTCAATTCATAATCTATCTTCAATATTGCTTCTTTTATGTTGACATGTGTTAAGGAAGAATATAACTATATCTTTCAATCAATTTATCTATGTTTATGAATGTTGGATAAGTGGGTTGTGTATCATTTATCTACATTCATTTCTTTCTGTAATCAGTCTTGCACATCTATTTCATCGTGATGGTAGATGTTAATGCACCTTTTTTACTTTCTAGTTAAAAGCACACCCTATATTTTTATTCATTGCGTATCTTAAAAGGGAGTTGTACCTCTAAAATTTAGAGGGAAGTTGTCAACCCAATGACAACTTCTCCAACTGTTAGTATAGTTTGTTCTTCTTCCTAGGCATCTTGAGTCATTTTCTGCATTTATGCTCGAAGGACAAATCTATTCACTAATAGATTTTTGGTGACTCTACTAGGGACCGAAAGTGAAAGACTAGTGTTCCCAAAATAATTGAAGGTGCCTCCCCGAGGATGGAGGCTGGTGGCTCTGTTCAATGAAATGTACTTAGAAATATTCTGTTCCAACAAAGCCCTGTTGTTGATTTATTCTTTAGAATTGCATGATGGCATTGGTTTCTCCTCAACCATGGGTAAATCATTTTGGACCTCTCTTTTTGTCTTAGTTTTCACCATTTCTTAAAAGATCAAGAAAACATTTACTAAAGTTCAGTGGAGAAGACTCTCAAGATACTGAAAATCATATTTTTGCATTCACCGTTGCATGCAAAATTTTGGGAATAAGTAAAGAAAATATTTTTATTTGACTATTTATTGAATCTCTTATTGGGCCTGCAGTAGAATGGTTTCATCATTTAGAAGAAAAATAAATTACTGATTGGGATTCATTGAAGAATAAATTCTTGGAAAGATTTAAAGGCCTTGTTGATGAATCTGCTTTGTTGAATCAATTCTTACACATCCATAAGCAAGAAGAAGAATCCATCAGAGACTTCATGGACAGATTCAACCAGCTACTCAAAAAGATGCCTACTTCTATTCAACCAAGTAAACAACTCCAGCTATGTACTTTTATTTCTATATTGCATCTAGAGGTTTAGTTTGAGTTGAAAAGGAGCAAAGTAAATGACATAAAAGTTGCTCAACAAGAGGCTGTGAAAATTGAAGATGACTTGATATTGAGTGGTCTATGGAATCTAATTAGCAAACCTGTGAACAAGCCTATTATGCACAGACAAAATTTTTAGCCTACATATTTCCATAATGCTCAACCCCCTTCTATTGAATGCTTCAATCTCTTTGTTTTTTATTCCAAACATTTTGGTAGATTTGAGGTAAGTGTTGTAGAAATTAAAACTCATATGGATAGAAGAGTTGAATCTTATTATTTGCATTATGAGGAAGACAATAATAAATATGTAGTTTTCCCATGTAATGTAGAAGATGAACAATCCTCCCATGGTGTAAATGGTAGAGAAGGTTATGCAAATTGCACTATTTTGGCTCCCTTGTCTACTGCAAAGATAGAATCAGTTACTTTTTCAAGCAATAAAAAGCAACATAGGAGTACAAAGCATAAAGAAAAGGTGATGAATACCTTGCCTCCAGTATGCATGCAAGTTGAAAGATTCACATCTCTTGAGTCAAATAATACAGAATTACAGCTGCAAAAAGAGGTCATAAATGCTAAGATTAAAAATGGCCATCATAGCTTTAAATGTAGTGAGTCTCATAAGTACTTTAACACATGTAATGATGACTTTTTATGTGGAGTTCTGGACAAGATGGTCACATAACTGAAGTTGAAATGACTGCAACCACTTGTGTCCCCAATGATATGAAAGAAGGTATGAATGATTCAGTATCTTCTCCTGAATCAAGAATCTTTAATTTTGATGTTAATGAAAAAGATCAAGTAATATAAAGTATTCCTCATGAAGCTAAAAGAAAGACTTTAAATCATAGTTCAGACATGAGAGTTTTTGTCTTTGATAATATTGATTCAGCATTTGATAAGGTAGACAAAGAAGGGCTTGGTGAAGAATCTACTTATCCTGTCAGTAATGATGAGGACTTCACTTCTTGCGAATCTACATCTTGAAATGATCAAGTACTTGATGATCCTGCACAAGTGAACATTTTAAAGAATTTCTATGGTAATATGGAATGTCAATATGATAATGTACACCAAGCCTTGCTTAAAACTTTGCAAGAAATTGAACAAAGGGATGGGAAGGATACACATTTCTTTTCCTGTAGCCATGAAGATAGCCCTACTTGTGAAGGAGTTACACAAGATGGAGAATATCATGCTACCACATATCGTTTGCAAGGAGAGGATAGTAGCTCTAAAGCAGAAAATTTTCTTACAGAAGCATCTTCTCATGGAGTAGTTGATGGATATGAGAGTAAATCAAAGTTTTTAAGTGAAGAGCACATTTCATCAAAGTTTGAGGGTGAAGGTCCTAGTTTGATTTCTCCTCCACAAGATTCTTTTTCTTCTGGGTGTTATCCTTTAAAAAATAATACTCTCTATATGGACTCATTTGAGCATGCACAAAGTTGTGTCAAAGAAGAAGCTCCTATTGTGTCTACTTGTGATAGTACGTATAAGATGCAAGATCAAAAATAAGAATTCAAAGAGACAGGTCACTTTGAATGTGATAATGAGGTTGATGCAATTGATATTACAAATTAGAATCAATGTGTGGGTTGCCTAATTCGGGGGCTGGTTTCTCTATACTTTTAAAATCATATGCATTCTGACATTATATATGAGGTCATTCAAACATACGCTGGTAATTATATGTTGGATGATACTGATATGAGTCATCCATTTGGAGAAGCATACAATGAAAAATGGCTTTTTGGGCATCAAGACACATCCAAAGAGTTTTTAGGTGAAGTCATTTTTATTAGTTTGATCATGGTGGTTGCCAGTTGGCAAGTGGTTGTTTGTGGGCTACTCATTTATCTAGCATTATTTTGCATAGGCATCTATTTCTCCCAGCCGGTTGATGGATTTGCATGACCATTCTAGAGTCATCTGGAGGTAGGATCTTCCTGCCATGTATATATTAAGAGTTTTTATTGTGCTGGTGGTCTAGTTTACTTTCTTGTTTGCCATGTTTTAACTCCTTTGTCCCCTATACCATCTGATTTTGTTGCCCAATGGATAAGGCACTGGTCTATGCTTATGATTCTAGGTTCCTTGCTTCGTCCTTTGTAGCCCTCATACCTAACTAGAGCCTGTTGTTACCCCAAAAATTTGAACCCAAAAATTTTCAAATTTTAACACAATCTTCACTTTGCCCCGGTTTGGTCATTTTCCATACCAATTTTTTTTTAAAGTCTTGAAAGCATTTGTATGAGTCTTTGTCATTGGACATTCTTCAAGTTCTTGAATCCTTTGTTTCCCTGAATTATGTTCTTAAGTTGAAGAAATGGCCAACTTCCTGACTTCTCCTTTGTGTCGGGGAAGTTCAGAGTTTTTGAACATCACTCTAATAGCTCGAAGGATTGTAAGAGCTCTGATGCCCCGACCTCACTCATTGTCGGTAGTTTTCAAATTTTGACAACTCCACCTTAAGGTTCAAGGTTCAGAATCTACTCCAACTCTTGACTAATCAGCATCTTCGCAGTTCCTAGTGGCATTTTCCAGTTTTCAAGATATCACCATCTCATCTAATTACTCATGTGGTATGTAATGAGAATATCTTTTTAGGAGTTATGAAATGTGAGCGAATCAATGATGCATTAATTACTTCTTAAATGACAAGTGTAATAGAGCTTGCAAAGGTGGTAGCATGACATTAACAAGTTAAAAACCATCATTGCTTGCTAACATAATTAAATAACCTAACTATAGAGAAAGGTGATGGTGCTCTCTAAGTTCAGTCTTTCTTGTCGACAAAGTCATCTTTTAGAATAGGACTTCTTGCGAATAATGAAATTTGGGATGATGAGCCTATGCGTATTCTACAACCTGATTTGCATTGGCCCGAGGAGGAACAAATTGATATCATCTCTTAGTTGTACATAGTTACTTGGAAGGAGAAAACTAGTTATGTTGAATATCGTAGAGCAATTTTTGACCTGGAGGAAGAAGAAGAACGTGCCGAGTTGCACCAAATTTTTGTGGAAATATGCCTAGAATTGGGTGCAGTTTAATGCCACTTGTCTTGCATGTATAAAATTCTTTTGTAATTAGTGATGATGATTACATTTTTTATATAATGTAACTGTAACCATTTTAAGATCACTTTCTTGATAACGGTTACTCGAAAAAGATCGTTTCGAGCAGTTATGATTTTTGGGGGAGGTTTTGGAAAACTATAAAGCGGGAAGGACTTTCAAAGGGAAGGCATCTTTTTTCGATTGTCTGTGAATAGGGGAAGGAGAGAAAGTTTATTCTATTTTACTTTCTAGTTATATTTTTCTTAGCTCAGCTTATGTGTCAAGGCATTATAGAAACTTTGAGTTTTTCTATATTGAAGAAATGAAGAATTACTTACAGAACTTTGTGTTTCCAAGTGTCTTCTATGATTGCAATTGTTCTTGTGTCAATTTGTAATCTATCTTCAATATTGCATCTTTTATGTTGACATGTGTTAAGGTGGAATATAACTGTATCTTTCAATCAATTTATCTTTGTTTATGAATGTTGGATAAGTGGGATGTGTATCATTTATCTACATTCATTCCTTTCCATAATCAATCGTGCACATCTATTTCATTGTGATGGGTAGATGTTAATGCACCTTTTCTGCTTTCTGGTTAAAAGTAGACTCCATATTTTTATTCATTGCATATCTTAAGAGGGAGCTGTACCTCTAAAATTTAGAGGAAATTTGTTTACCCAATGTCAACTTCTCCAACTGTTAGTATGGATTGTTTTTCTTCCTGGGCATCTTGAGTCATTTTCTGCATTTATTCTTCAAGGACACATCTGTTCACTAATAAAAAGAAAATGTAGAAATAATAATGATGAAAAGACATTGAGTGACTAAGACAGAGATAATAATGGTATCTAGAATTTCATCTGGAGCCATGAAGATAGACTGTAGACTTGTTTAACCAAGATATGATGTAGAAAGACTTGTATCTTTATTGTTTTTTGAGTGCAAATTTGAACAACATTAGTGAGCAGAGATTGTTAATGAAAGAATATACTGCAATAATATAGGGGCAGCAAAAAAAGAGAAGACTATTTTTGACAAGCACTCTCTAACGAGTCATGAAAGAGCAACTTAACAAAGGAGTACAAAACAATCCTTTATCAAGAATTTCATAAACTATATACGGATCAATAAATGAGGGTTTGATCTTCATAAATCTAAAAATAGGGAGGACTAAGAAAGTAGTGAGAAAAAGAAAATGTGCATAGAGGTACTTCATAGTGTAGTAGAGGAGCAAAGGAATGTAGAGGATACAAAATTCACTGATTTTGTCTAATGTAAAAAGTCACAGCAAAAGCATACAGCTAGTTTCACATTATATACAAGAACAAAAATTCATGGTAGTGCTTACCAGTAAAATAATAAGTTAAAACCTTGAGTGGAACCCTTATAGCACAACAAATATAAAGTTCTTTGTTTTTTTATAAATAGAAAAAGCATAGAGGCAAGCCAAGAAGAAACAACACTCTACCACTTCATGTTATTATATTTCTTTAATTCCTTCATGAACTCGAAGCTATTCATTCTCTTTCTTTGTATCTAGGTTTGTTTGAAACCCCAAGCGGGTGTTCTTTGGTGATGAAAACTTTATTGTAGGTCCGCGACCACAACAAACCCTCATATGAGCTAGTACCAACCATGCTTCTTTGAATGTCCTCTCCATTGGGACACATCACCTGGTTTCTAGATATTATCATTTGATATTGAATGAACTTAACAACACTTATTTTCTTTCCAATCTAAAGCTCCCCTGTGTATTTCTATTTATGTACAGCTTGATATGAGCTCAAGGAATTTGAAATGGAGGCATTTTCTTTTGCATTTTCATTAGAATCTTTACCAAGCTAGTCGCTGATGAAAAATATACTTTTCTTATCATTTTGAAAAATAAAACCCTAGGTGGGTTTGAGCAAAAAAAGTTGCATCTTTTCATTTCCATCTGTATCTGCCTTTGGTATGGACTGTGTTTCAAGATTTTATATGCTTGTGACCTTTATTTCTAGTAGGCAGTATGGAAGCATCTCATGGAAAAGGCCACCATCATTTGAAACTATTGTTAAAGCTATTACACCAGCTACTGGAGCTTAAGATTGAACTTGCCATAGACATATTTTGCAAGTATGTTGTCAATAGTTAACCCCACCCTAAAGCAGTACCCATATGTGATAGTAAACTCTCTGATGTATCTCAAAAATCATCATTTCTGCATACAAGGCAAAATAGTTTGAAAACTTTTAGTTGTTCTATATCCTTATATCTCTTGGCTAAATGTTCACATTTCAAGGATGAAAGTACTATGGCACCATTTTCCAATGGCATGGTCTTCAAGAGCTAGCTATATTTTCTGATTCCTTATTGTATCTGTTGCACTAATGGATGCTCTATACGTATGTTATTCATATTTCATTTGATGACTAGTATTTGATCATGTTACTTAGCCTACTATATCTTTGTGGATCTAATTGATAAGAAATGACATTATGAGAGAGGTTCTCAGTCTCACTTTACATTTGTATGATGATATCTTTGCTTTGCTTCTGAAAGCAATTATGCCACCCTTTGGTTGATGGATAGCCTAGAACTGATTTCCCTTCTAATCATGATGATTGTTCTTATAAACATTATTTAACTGTAACCTTGCATCAATTTCTCTATATCATCTCTATTGATGAATATGTTCTTAATGATCATGATGCAAATGACTGTTTATGTTATGACTTCCTTATCAGAGATGTGACTGTTCCAGTACTATTATTCATCATGAAAATGGAGTTTCTATTCACACATTGCTTCTAAATAGCATGAAGGAAGCCCTACTATCCTTATTTGTGATCTTTCTTGCATACTTTAAAGTTAACATGGCATTGATTATGCTATCTAGCATACTGTATCTTTGTGGCTCTTGGCATTTACCTCTTCATACACTTGATAATTTATTACTGTATCAAACTAACACTACCTTTATGAGAGTTTGAGTAGCATACCTTTATGCATTTAGTAATGATTATTTTTGTTGTGGCAGTAGTGTTATCAATGAGGCTTACTTGTTGAACACCTGATGGCCACTGTCTTCCCTTCTTGACAATTTTGATCAATAGACCAATTATGATCATAAGATATCATTGCCATTCACTACTCATTATGTAGAACACTATATTTGAAGTTCCTCCATACACTTTGCTGATATATCCTTTCTATATGCAGAATGAAACTTCTGTAGAATACACTGTACCCTCTTATTTTTTGTATGGAGGCTTTGAAAAGATGTCTAACACATGTTCAATACTGTTCTTTGATACTTTGTAGCATTATTGACAGATTTTTTCATGCATTGAATGTTGTCTTTTACGAGTTTAGATCACTTTAATACTTGCATTTCATCATGACTTGAACTGTAAGTATTAGATCAATATTGTACTCCCTTAGTTTAATTGATTTGATTGACCAATATGATATATTTACAATCCATCCCCTCTAAGAATCAGGGGTAGCACACTAAGCTTAACCCTTGTGGGAGCCCATTTTATACCACGTGCTGATATGTTTTCAAACAATTACATGACTTATCCTATGCCTGCACATGAAACAAACACAATAGATAAAAATATGAAGTTCAATGATTATTTTTTCTTTCAGTTCTTTTTGCATGTGAGTGATGTTCATCTGATTTGTGCATTATAGACAATGTGTTATGCCTCTTCTGATATGACATAGAGATCTCATAACTGGAGCTCTAACAGGACTTTTCCACATTTTTGCAGGTTCTTGATGAAGATCAGGAGCAAAGGCAGAAGGCAACTTGGGAGACTGAAGACACCAGAAGGAAATGATGGCTATGACTTTCTCTCCCTATCTTTAGATGCATAACATTTTTCCTATATTTGCATGTGTTCAACCATTCCCATGGCTTGTGTGGGACATTTGAGTTGTCAACATTTCTTTCAATGTAATGTTTATCCTTTTATGTACTTCACTTGTGAACAAATAATCATTGTAGTGAATGAAATACTTATGTCTCTGATGGATATCTTGTAATGCAGTGAATGTGATGAATCTTTCTTCTATTAAACAACTAAATTGCAAACTAGATACCTTTCCTTTTGAAACACATTGCACTAAACAATTAAATCTTTCACAATTATGCAAGGCAAAAATGTATTAAAATCTTTCACCTTAAAATGAACAATAGATGAGTTTTGCCAATTTTTGAGCTATGGTGAAAAAATGGTAACAGTGACAATTAGAGGATGATAACTAATTGCACATGTGGAGGATAAGACAACTCACTCCAACTAAAACAACTCAACACACAACTAGACTCAACTAGAAACACCTAGAAGACTCACTAAGTTAACTCAACATGAGTGAATTATGTGTGATGTGTGAATATTATTTAACTAGTGAATAGTTAATTAAGATGAATTATTCACACAAGGGTAAACCAGTTAGGTGAAAACCTTGTTCACACCAACATATGCAAGCCATTCCCTATCATTACTATTGATGCATAAATCTGTGGGTTTAATCCAACAGCAACATGGGAAACTCTGAAATGTGGGAACGCTTTCAGAGTGACCTCCAAGTTTTAAGGAAGCTGGCTCTTCCATTCTTTTAGTGTGGGTTTGAGGAAAGAGACAAAGAAGAAATAGGATTTCTAGAAATAAAAGCCTAGATCTAAGGTGATACGCTAGATTTAAAACAATTAGTTGCACAGTGTTAACCTTGAAGGATTTAACTAGAATTAAAGAGCTTCAATGCATGGTTAAACCAAGTTTATAAATAGACTAAATAGAGGCAAAATAAGTAGAGAAATTAGAAACAATAAATAGAGACACTCATATGCACAGGACAATATTCTCATTAATTCAATGAAAAATAATTTACAGAGGCTGAAATTGCTGCACAAAATAACATGTTACATTCTCATAAAAAAACAAGACCTACTAATGCAAAAGGAAAACATCTGTGTCTACTATTCCAACTCTCTGATCTATAAAAAATATATATCTCTGTATATGAAGAACTTTGAATGTATATTTATAACCCAAAAAACCAAACAAAATATCATCAACGGCTCAAAAAATTTCTGTAACTACCCATAAAATCTAGCCCAAAATCTAGAAAAAATAAGATTTGGAAACTGAATTGATAATTGAACTATGGCTTTCTGTTATTTCCATAGCTGAAAGTATCATTGTTTGCTTATATTTAGCCTGCATGAAGAGAAACAAACTCTCGCCACTCATATCTTCTTTGTTTTCTGTAGCTTCCCTTAGAAGTAAAAAATGGTTGCATATTCAAGAATTAGGGCTTGCACTTTATTTTATTCATCTCTTGTGAGATCAGAGCCTTACGTGAGTCTTTATTATAAAACTTCAACTTTATCTGGAGGGACCCATATGCATCTCTTTTAATAAAAAACTCTCCATTCTTTAATGACTTTTAATTCCCCGTGAGTAAGAGAATAAGATTCTTTATTTTAATAAGGTTCTCACTTTAATTTGAATAGGAGGGCCAACCACATCATTTAAATCAGAGACCTAGGCATATTTGAAACTGATTTATCTCCCATGAGTCATTAACATTTACGAGAATTTTATAAAAAATAAAATAGATGCTTTATCTTGCACCCGCAGCCTCCACTTGTCCACTTCCATTGCCTTCTTGAGCTTCCTCTTTGCACTTCTTTCCCGACATGTGGTTGCCTCCAAGGGTCTTTTCTTGATGTAACTTTTATTCACATGAGGCATGAGAGTCTTACTAAAATAATATAGCACTTAGCTTTATTTCCAATGGGACCCACCATTTGATTATAAGAAACTTCTTATTTAATATAAGACTTTAGCTTTTTCTTCTTTGACTCTGTGACTTATGATGCATTTATGAAATGAAATAAAAAATTTAATTTTTCTGAGCTTCACTTTAGCCACATGGCTCTCTCTGCAGTCTGATTTTGCTTCTATGCAGTGCACCCCTGACATGGTGGCTTCCACTTAATTTCTAAGCTACTCTCTTGTTGTTGTGCCTCTGATACGTGGGTGCCTCTGAGAGATTCTTTTCTAACTGCTTCCAGGGCCATTGATTTGTATCTACATCCTATTCCTGCATATAGAAACTATTTTGTTGCATATAGAAACCCTATTCCTGTGTCCTATACATCTTAGTGATGCACCATTTTATTTACTCTGCATCTTCATTTATCATTGCAAGAGACCACCACTTTTGTTTCAATTAAATGTTTACGCCATGTGTTTCTTTTTGCCTGTGTCTCATGTTTGGCTGAGTGATTCTTCATGGCGGGATGTGTCATACCATATGGCCCATGCTGAAACTTGTATTTAAATCTGACACCCATTCTTTACAGGTTGTACACAATGATTGCCTCTATAATATATTGACAATGTTGATATGGTGTGCAAAATTTGCACAAGAATTACCATCCTCTAATTCCCAATTAACTCCATGCCCTAAGTTTAAACATTACAAAAGTAAACATGTGGAGTCATCCAAATCTACCACTTCATCTAATCCTTTTGACACTCTACCTAATCCAAGTCCAAAGCATAAGCCAACACCATCCATCCCTCTTATCCCTCCACCATGGGAACTTTCCACTCCACCTAATCCTAATCATGAGTCCATATCATCTACCCTTATTGTCCATCCACTATATTGTCTTTCCACACATGCCCTAGCAAAGGATGTGATCCATTAGCTACAAGAAAGTAACAAGTTGCCCAAATGTCAAACATCCATTCATAAACACACCAAAGGACCTTCAAATGCCTCATGTAGTCCACCCACCATTGAGCCTATTAAAGAGTCTCCCCCTATAAGTCCAAGTGAACCTCCATCATACCCTCATGTTGTTGACCATCAAGAACATATCAAGACTCTCCAAGTATCTTCCACATCCATTCAAACAAGTCATGAGGTTTGTCAAGAGCACAATCCGAAGCACATAGAAACATCTAGCCCTCACTCTAGTCAAGATCAACTCATTTCCCTTCAACCAATCCATAACATGTATCTTTTTCATGATCAAGACATTATGCATGACAAAGAAATTATCCATGAGAATCTTGATCATACCTCTACAACCATTCATGACCAAGACACCCAAGACCTACATGTTCCATCTAATGCAAGTCTTGTTGACCTACTTGAGCATTCACCCCATTTAATGGCCTTCCACAAAGTGAAGAAACTGCACCAATCCATGATCCAATCACTTCCACTTGTCATGATGAGACATGTGCCTCCCAAAAACACATAAACATAGAATATCAAACAAATAACTTGGGTCTACATGAACATAATAAAGATCCTAATGATCCTTCCACATCCACCATTGATTCCATTTCAAATCCACCATCATATCCACTCAGTTTATCCACTTTCATTCATGGGTGTTCTTCCTTAGGACAACAACAAACTTTGTCTGCCACTTCACCTTCTCCATCCAATAAAGAACTCAAGTCTAGTGCCCAAACTACACCTAGTCCCATAGTCAATTGCATGCTCCAAAACATGAATTACCAAGGCAAAGTCTTAGGCCTTCATGAATAAGATATTTTAGAGCCCATACATATCAAAGTCCCTTTTCACTCATATGGCCTTGGATACACACCTCAAGGTCAAGAATCCAAAGCTATTGGTACTTCCTCTACTCCTAAGTCCACTTTCTATCGCACATCCCATCATATTCCCAAAACATATGTCACCATTCCACCTCCATCATCCTACAAATGTCAAAAGCATGTGACCATACACCTTCCTCCATGCGATCTACCTCAATTACTTCTAACTCCAAATATCCCCCATCCACTTTACCACCATTTCTTCCAACACATAACATCCCTATCATCCATAAATACCCTCGCATTCCTAATCATGACCAACAAATGTACACATTTTCTAAGCATGAAGCTTCCACTCATTCCACCATCCACATGGGATTCAAAAATAAACATTTGGATTCCTCTACCTATAAATCCAAAAATCCTAAGGGTCCTAATACCTTAGGACATCCATGCAAAAAATCAAAAGAAAATACATTCAAAAATCCATCCAAGTCCATATCTTCACAAGAAAAGTAAAAAACGACAATGGTATGGGTCCCTAAACAAAAAGAAAGAAAAGCAATTGAGGCATCCACCACTCAAAAATCCCAACCAACTCCTTCTATCCACTCCATTCAAAAATCCTATTTCATATACAAATCCCACAAGTTAAGTAAAAATCATAAAAATACTAAGTCCATGTGGGTACGAATATGCTTAGGTCATCTCCTAAGCAAACATCCCCATTACTTCCTACACCACCATCCAATCACAAGCTTTCCTATTTATCATGGTGTGTGCAACCATTGGTCATGATTCCTTTCTATGCCTCCATCACCCCATCATTCCATTATTATCCTAGATATCTACCTTATCACCTTCCTATGGTCCATGCTTTTGGATAAACCTTTCATCCATCCCTTTGCATAGTCCACATCATAATCCATTTTTGTTTCCTACATAATCCACATCATAATCCACTTTCATTCCCTACATAATCCACATCATAATCAACTATCATACCTTCCATAATCCACTATCTACCTAATCCTTTTCACTTTCACACATCACCCTACCAACATCTATGAGCATTTGACATGGTCCATGCGATGACATTCCTTTCCAATGGGCTACTATCACCTTCACAGAACTAGACACTTGAGTCCCTCTTCTTCATATTCCACCTTCTCCCACTCAAAAAGTCACAAAAAAGATTAAAGAGAAATCCCTTCGTCCAATGGTGAAAACTTGGTAAACAGGCATCATGTGTAGAGTGATCTTCTATGCAACCTACACTAGGGTGCACCTTGTCTCATCTAACATATCACTTTCATCTTATTGTTTCCACACCCTATGCTTCCATATTTATCCATTACACATTTGTATCTTATCCTACCCATCCATCATCACTTCCTCTTTTTGATCTTGATAAAGATTGGGGGCATAATGTTGACAAATGTTTTAGATGTCTCTTGACATACCTTCTCCCTCCAAATCAATCAAATCCTTCATTATCCTATCATCATCCTATGGTCATAAGCATTGTCACGATATATCCTAAGCATTCCACCTAGAATGGGGCATGTTATTCCTATGCGACATAGCCTTTCAAATCACATCCTTTCTCTCTCATGCATATATCCTTTGCATTCACTATCGCCTAGCCATATTAACCATTCATCTAATCCTACATTATCCTTCCACCTAGACTTGGTTTCTTCCTTGTCATTGGTATCTAGCACGAAGGCTATTCAGATTGACATCCAATCCCATCCAAAACATGCAAACAAAAAAAATAGAAATATCCCAAAAATCCAAAAAAAATCAAAATATTCTCCAAATATACAAAAAATCAAAACATGTCAAAAATACAAAAAAAATCAAATATTTCTAGAAACACAAAACATCAAATATGCAACAAAAGAATCCAAGTAATAAATTCAATCAATCACCCACTTCATCCAATCAATCCAATTAATTCATTTCATCGATCCAAATCAATTCAATCACACTCTTCATTCCATTCCCCTAATTCAATTCATCAATCAAATTCTTCAAATCCCATCATTAACACAAATTCTTCCAATCAATTCAAATCATTCATCCAATCAAATAAAATCCAATTCATCTTTCAAATCCAAATCAATTCTTCTATCACATCAATTCAAATCAGATCATTCCAAACAGTAAATCAATTGCAAGTAATCATTAATCCATACCAATCAAGTCAATCAATCAACTCAAATTATTCAATCGCATTCAATGGTCTTGATCCTAATCTTGACGTAAACCAAATCCATTAATCATTGATCAAAACCTAGTGTTGCTTGTATAACCAACAACACTAGTATCAATGAATCAATCAATTTTCTTGGACATGATGTAGCATTGTCGAAACTAGACTAGGTGTCTTAGATGACATGTTTCATTTCTTGAAACCAAACACCATCAATCATTAACCAATCACTTGATCATTGGTTTATAGCTTGACAAGGGCAATCCTTGTTTGTTTTTGTATCATTTGTGCATGCTTTCTTTCTTGTGTGAGTTATCATTCAACTTGCATTTACTATTAGGATTAAGGTGCCATCAACCTTGTAAATCTTATTTAATTAATTACTCCTAGTATTATTTGTAAATCACCAATAAGGGATGAAAGATTTCACCAACAACAGTCATGTTTTAGCTAGATGTTTATATATATTCCTCGATGCTAACTCGCCCATGATGGGGTTTTGTAGGGGGGTTTCCCCCCTGCAAGGGGTCTGAAGGGATCATCCCCTCGGTGGGGGTTTCGGAGGCTACGCACCCCAGTGGGGGTATGGGGGTAATGCCCTCAAAACCACATTTTATTTTATATTTTATCATTGTAAATCTAGACTGTTCGTTATTAGGTCACAGATCTAATGGTTGATATTATGTCAGTTATTTTGCCCTAGAAGGAAACCCCCTTTTATAAGGATATTTATACTATGTTTTTATCAGAGTTGAGAGTAATAAGCGATGCTAGATTGAAGATTGGAGAGGAGAGGAAGTGCATGTATTGTAATCTCATATTTAAAGATAATACAACTTGGAGCCTCTTTTCTTTGTGGAGATTTTTACCTGAAAGGTTTTTCTCCATGTTACATACTATGTTATGTGTTTGGTTCTTGATGCATGTTATTTTTGTGTAATGGGTTTTAATTTATGTTGCAATCTCCAGTGATTCTACATTGTTTAAAGTACATAAACAAGGTTTGAATCAGATTTCTATTGTGTGGTTTGCACCTTCATTTCTAACATTTGGTATCACAGCCTGGCCAATTTTGATTCTTGGGTGTTAGTGTGAAGGTTTTTTAGTTGTAGTGGGAGATTATTTAGTTGTTTGTTTGTAGATCATGTGTAGATATAATGGCTTCATCCACTATTGCTTCTACCTCTCAGTTGGAGATTAAAAAGTTCAATGGTATGGGGTATGAATTATGGAAGCTAAAAATGGAGGATTTGCTTGAACAAAGAAACTAATGGTTGGCTGTTCAGAAAGAGAAGAAACCCGATGATGTTTTTCCTAATGAGTGGGAAAGACTAGATAAAAAGGCATGAGGTACAATCTGATTGTGTCTTACAGATTTTGTTCTACTGAATGTTGCAAGTGAGAAGTCCACACATAGCTTGTGGAAGCGTCTAGGTGAGATCTACCAAGCCAAGAGTATGGTAAATAAGATTTATTTGAAGCATAAATAATTTTCCATTAAAATGAAAGAGGGTGAATCAGTTGTAGAGCATTTGAATTCATTTGATTTGTTATTGAGTCAACTAAAATTTGTAGAAGTTGAGGTGAATGAGGAAAATAAATGTATATTGCTTCTCTATTCTTTGCCTAGTCATGGGAGAATGTCATTTTGGCTATCACTGCTAAGCTATCAGATCTGAAGTTGGATGCTCTTGTTTCAATTTTGTTATCACATGAATTGAGGAAGAAAAGTCTGGATAGTTCAAGTGATGCTCTCAGTGTCAGGGGAAGGTCTATGGAAAGAGGGCAAAAAGGAGATTAGAAAGGGGCTAAGGACAAGTCTAAGGCTTGATCTAAGACTATTGGGAAGAACAACAGAGTTAAGTGTTGGAACTGTAGTAAAAGGGAACATGTGAAGGAGTGTACAAAACCAAAGAAATAGTGGAAGAATGCTTCTGATAAGTCCTTGAATGTAGGTGAAGATGTTTTACTTTCATCTTGCAATACTGTTTCTAATGATCACTGGTTGGTTGACTCAAGATGCTCATTCCGTATGACCCCGCATAAGGAATGGTTCTTGACATATGAAGAATGTGATGGTGGTAATGTGTACCTTGGGGACTACTCTACATATCTGATAGTTGGGAAAGGCAAGGTACTGTTGTATTTCAATGATAGGAGGATTAAAACCCTCTTTGGTGTTTATCATATTCTTGGATGAGCTAGAAATTTGATTTTTGTTTCAAATCTAAATGATTTGGGAATGCATGTGACTTTTGAAAAGCATGGTTGTAGATTGGTGAGAGGGAACTTGGTGGTAGCGAAGGGGAAGTGATTGGGAAACTTGTTCAAGCTTGAAGCCGCTATAGTTTATAATGCCTCATATGTATATGAGGCCAGTACTAAAATACATGTTGTGGCACCACAGATTGGGTCACACAAGTAATAATGTACTAAAAACTATTAAGAATAAAAATTTGTTGGATGGTTTCTCTTATTCTGATGAGCACTTTGATTTCTATGAGCATTGTGTGTTTGGTAAATAGAACAGAAAATTAGTTCCTTTAGGAAGCAATAGAGCAAAAGAGAAGTTAGAAATTATTCATATGGATGTGTTTAGGCATGTGGATAATGAATCTATCAGAAAATCTTGTTATTTTGTCACCTTTATTGATGATGTATCCAGATTTACTTGGATTTATTTTATGAAACACAAATATGAAGTTGTCACTAAGTTTAAGGATTTCAAAGTCTGAATAGAGAACCAATCAGGTTTGAATATTAAGATCTTACAATGGAGGAGAATATTACTCTAAGGAATATGATGAGTTTTGCAAGCATGTAGGTATTATCATACAAAAGACAACTTCATATACACCACAACATAATGGTGTTGCAGAAAGGATGAACTGAACAATCATGGAAAGGGCCAGAAGTATGTTGAGTGATGCACTATTGAATAAATGCTTTTGGGTAGAGACTATGTGTATTGCTTACTACATGATTAATAGATCTCCTTGTAAGGCTCTTGATTCAACACCTTATGAAATATGGACAGGTAAGAAACCTTCTATTTCACATTTAAGGGTTTTTGGGTATGAGGGTTTTGTTCATGTGCCTAAGGAAAATCGATCTAAGTTGGATCCAAAAGATGAGAAGTGTACATTCATTGGATATGGTGATAATGTCAAAGGTTATAAGCTTTGGAATCCACTAACCCATAAGATTATCTATTTTAGAGATGTAATTTTTAGGGAAGTTAGAGTTATTTCTGAACCTGAGCAGCCAAAAGAAAAAGAAGAAAATGTAAAGAAAGTACACTTTGATTTAGAGCAGCAAGATGTACCTCAGGAAGAACACAATGATGGATTCAGGGGTGAAGAAGAAGAAGAAAATTCAAGTAGTTTTGATGAAGATGAATCTATTGTTATAGAAGAAGTTGGTGCAGATGATCATGTAGAAGAACAAGTAGTGTCTTTTACTCCACCCTTGACAAGATCCACAAGACAATGGAACTGAGTTGACAAGTATAGCCCACCAGATTTTTGTTGTGTATTTGCTTTATTGAGTATTGACGATGAGCCTGGATCCTATAGGGAAACTATTATTGTAGATGATAGTGAGTCTTGGTAGTTAGCCATGCAGGAGGAGATGATGGATTTAGAATCTTGTTACACCTGGGATCTTGTTCATTTGCCCAAAGGAAGGAAGGCAATAGGTTGTAAGTGGGTCTTCAAGAAAATTTTTGGAGCAGATGGGTCATTAGAGAAGTACAAGGCTAGACTGGTATCCAAGGGCTACTCCTAGAGAGAGGGAGTTGATTTTGGTGAGATATTCTCTCCTGTTGCTAAATTGACTTCTATTAGATTACTTTTATCCATTGTTGTAGCTTATGATTGGGAGATTGAGCAAATGGATGTTAAGAATATGTTCTTGCATGGATATTGTGAAGAATAAATTTATATGCAACAACCTACAGGTTTTGAGGTAAAAGGGAAAGAGAATTGGGTTTGCAGGTTAAAGAGGTCTCTCTATGGCTTGAAGCAATCCCCTAGAATGTGGTATCAAAATTTTGATTTATTTGTGTTGAAATTAGGTTTTGTTAGAAAAGAGGAGGATCACTGTGTTTTTATTTATTGTGTTGATGATTCCATATTGGTCATTGCATTTTATGTTCATGATATGTTATTTTTCACCAATACTAAGGGTATGATTAGCGAGCTAAACACTCAACTTTTAGGTGCATTTGATATGAAAGATCTTGGAGATGCTAGGTATATTTTGTGCATGGAGATTATGAGGGATAGAGGTAACAAAAAGCCTTGGTTGTCTCAAAGTAAGTATGTGAATACCATTTTGCAGAAATTTAGTATGTAGGACTGTAACCGAGTTAGAGTTCCTTTACCCATTGGTACTAAACTTTCATTAGACATGTGTCCAAAGAATGAAGATGATTTTGAGAATATGTCTAATGTGCCATATGCTAGTATTGTAGGGAGTTTGATGTATGCAATGGTTTGCACTAGGCCAAATATTGCCCAAACAATGGGAGTTTTGAGCAGATTTATGTCTAACCCTAGTAGACAGCATTGGAATTATGTGAAGAGGCTGCTTAAATATCTTGCAAGTACTGCTCATTATTGTTTGGTCTATTCTGGTACTAATAGTGCTGATAAATCTTTGGACATACAAGGTTTTGTTGATGCAGAATGGGTAGGTGAATTGGATAGTCAAAGGTCCACTAGTGGCTATGTATTTACTCTGTTTGAAGGAGAAGTGAGTTGGATGAGTAAGAGGAAGTCCACAGTTACTTTACCCACCATAGAAGTAGAGTATATATCTGCTACTCATATCTCTAAGGAGGCAATTTGGTTGAAGAGATTGTGAATAGGTATTGGTTTGGATTGTAGGAACATTCAGATTTCTTGTGATAGCCAGAGTGCTATTTGTTTGGCCAAGAATCCTATGTATCATGATCAAACTAAGCATGTTGATGTATAGTATCACTTTGTTCAAGAAATGGTTGCAAGCAGACAGATTGAGTTGAAGAAGGTCGACAATTAAGAGAATGTTGTAGATGTTTTGACCAAGCCTGCAAGCATAGACAAATTTGTTTGGTGCAGAGAGGCCATTGGCCTTGCTTCTAGTGCCTAATTATTTTATGGTTTTCATATGGGTATTTACAATGTATGATGTCAAGTGGGAGAATGTTAGGATTAAGTTGCCATCAACCTTGTAAATCCTATGTAATTAACTACTCCTATTATTGTTTGTAAATCACTCATAAGGGATTCAAGGTTTCACCAGCAATAATCTTGTTTCAGCTAGATGTTTATATCCGATCCTCGACACTAACTCACCCGTAACGGGAGGTCGCATGGCGGGTTTCCCCCCTGTGAGGGGTCCAAGGGGATCATCCCCTCGGCGAGGGGTCTGGGGGCTGCTCGCCCCGGTGGGGGTTCAAGGGCAACGCCCATAAAACCACATTTTATTTTAAATTTTATCATTGTAAATCTAGACCATTCATCATTAGGTCACAAATCTGATGGTTGATATTATTTCGGTCATCTTTCCCTAGAAGGCAACCCCCTTTTATAAGGATATTTGTACTACATTTTTATCAGAGTTGAGAGTAATAGGTGGTGCTGGATTGAAGATTGGAGAGGAGAGGAAGTGCATGTATTGTAATCTCATATTTGAAGATAATACAACTTAGAGCCTCTTTTCTTGGTGGAGTTTTTTACCTAAAAGGGTTTTCTCCATGTTACATACTATGTTATGTGTTTCTTTCTTGATGCATGTTATTTTTGTGTAATGGGTTTTAATTTATGTTGCAATCTCCATTGATTCTACATTGTTTAAAGCACATAAATAAGGTTTGAATTAGATTTTTTTGGTGTGGTTTGCACCTTCATTTCTAACATTTGCATCCGAATCAACCCAGTTAATATTCATATCTTGTATCTAGACAAGGTTGTATTATGCTGAGGTATGAGACACATCATCACTTTGGTCCTTATACCCTATGCGTAACGTCTAGTGCTAAATCAAACACCATAGTTTCTCACCTTCATTGCAGCATAACACATCCTTCCCTTTCTTCTATTTATTCCTTCATCTTTCTTCCTTGACCAATCTATTTTATTTCAAAAGCCTATTCGTGTTTGTCCAACCTGCCTATCCTCTCAAGGGGGCATCATCACCCTATTCTTACATCATAATTCTTTTCCTTAGCTTCTTTGAAATGGTGTTACTCGACATAAATCTCATCATCTCGAATATCATCTGAAAGAGGGGCATAATGTACACACTAAAATTTGTCCATGTCCTTACCATGACCTAGTTGACATTTTACTAGGGACATCATAAGCCATTTTGTCATAATCCCACTTCTAATCCCACATAATCACATTCCAATTAATTAAATAAATCCATTTATTTAATTAATTTCCCTCACATGTCCCAAATAATTCAAATAAAAAATTTGAATTAATCGCTCACCTTTCATCACATTCCAACACTTGTCCACCTCTCACTTGAATTATGTGTGGTAGTACTTTTTTTCTACACGGTCGCACATGAGCCTTAACCTCATCCTTACACTTGTCACATGACTACAATCCCTCTTTGAGTGGGAAACCCTAATCAATCTGAATCGTTCATATCATTCAACATAACTTGCAATCATAGCCATCCATTCAAATCACACCTCTTCTATAAATTAGACCCCTCACAAGCCATTTGCATGATGATGAAGTATTTGAGTACTGTTATGCTACAGGAATGAGAACCCAACATCTCTCCATTATCAACCCTTTGAAATCTTTCATTCTCATGTGAGATTGAGAAGATCCATGGAGGTTAATCAACACTAGTTTGGATTCAGTTTGCATTTCATTTATTTATTTACATTTTCAATCTAGTTTGTGCTTCATGGTGCCTGATAGGGTTTAGTTAGTTTGCTATTTTCAACTCTAAATCTAATTTTACCCTAGCACAGTAGTAGAGTATGAATCATTAGTGCATGGATTAGTGATGGCCATAAAGAAGAAGGTGAAGGTCCTTCAAGTTTAATCTGATTCAGAATTAGTAGTTAGGTAGGTTAGAAAATTAGATGCCTACAACTTTCAACAAATGATGGGCTATAGACATAGAGTTGGGGATTTGATTGAGTCTTTTGATGCTTTTAATATTATAGATATCCCTAGAGGATTGAATCAACGTGCAGATGCTTTAGCAGTCTCAACTAGTACTCTTGAACCATTAAACTTGTCAATATTGAAGAAATTTGTAGTAGAACTAGTGTCTATCCCTAGTATTCCTGATAACGTAACAAACTTCAAGTATTTGAAGGAGACCAATGGATTCTTGATTTTCTAACAAGTCATGATGTTTTTGAAGCTCAAATAATAGATGAACAAGATAGACCAGATGTATCTTGGCATCAAGAAGATATCATTGACTTCAAAATCAATTCCCTACAAAAAGGAGTTATTGAGTTAGAGAAAATATTTGATTTTGATGGATTTGTTAAACAAATAAACCTTCCTAAAATAGAAGGAGGTAAGTGTGACCCTTTTAACTTAGGTACTAACAAGAAGCCTCAAAATGTGTTCATTGGTAAGACTTGTTCTACTGAGTTGAGAGAGGATATAATTGATGTATTAAAATATTATAAGCATGTGATTGCACACACATATGAGGACCTTAAAATGTATGATACATCCTTCATAACTCATGTGATTCCATTGGGACCAGGAGTGAAACCATTTATATAGAAGCAAAGACTATTAAATGACATACTAAAGCCCTTAATCTTTGAAGAAGTTAAGAAGTTGTTATCTGCAAGAATAATTTTTCCTGTAAGAAATTCCACTTGGGTAGCTAACCTAGTGCCTATGAGAAAGAACAATGGAGACATCAGACTCTGTGTTCACTTTAGGAATCTTAATAAGGCATCAAAAAAATATAATTATCCTTTGCCTCCTTTAGATGAAGTTTTACAAGCAGTTAATGGTGCCAAGTTGATGTCCTTCCTTGATGGATTTTATGGTTATAATCAAGTTTTGGTAGATAAATAAGATAGGTTGAAGACCACATTCACATGTAAATGGGGTAATTACGCCTATAAAAGAATGCCATTTGGTTTAATCAATATAGGTGCTACATTCCAAAGGGCCATGGATATTGCTTTTCGTGGATTAACAAGAAAATGTATAGTGATTTGTATGGATGATTTAGCAATTTTTTCTAAGGATAGGTCTAACCATACAGACGATTTGAGAAGAGTATTACAAAGATATGAGAAGTATGGTATATCCTTAAACCCAAAGAAATGTGTTTTCAGGGTGATAGAAGGTAAATTGTTAGGACATATTATTTCTGAGAATGGCATTTCCATTGATCCAGACATGGTAGAAGGGATTAATAAATTACAGTTGCCTATTGGTAAGAAGGAACTAAAGTCATTTTTTGGTAAGATAAACTTTGTGAGGAAATTCATCACTAGTTTTGTGGAGATAGTATAGCCTTTGAATGCTATGCTCAAGACGGATGCTCAGATAGAATGGACACGAGTGGCCAGAGTAGCATTCAAAGATATAAAGGAACCTATTGTCAATGCTCCTATATCCACAAGTCCAGATTATACTAAACCATTCTTCATTTATTCTTTTGCATCTGAACATTCATGTGCAACAACTTTAACACAAAAGGGTGATGAGAATGAAGAAAAACCAATAGCATTTATGAGTGTTTCCCTTAAAGGTGTAGAGTTGAAATACTTAGATATTGAAAGGCAGTCTTTTGCCTTAGTGAAGGTAATGAAGAAGTTCAAGCATTAAATTCTAAGAAGTCAAGTTAAAGCCATTGTACCTGATGCTACAGTAAAGATGTTGCTAATGCAAAATGAGCCAGTTGACAAAAGAGTGAAATGGATCACTGTACTATAAGAGTTTGTTTTGGAAATCATTCCAATGAAATTGGTTAGAGGTCAAGCTTTAGTTCAAACTATAGAAAATATAGACCCCAAGATTGTTCACCAACAATATGTTGTGCATGTAAATACTATGGTTGGATGGTATGATGATCCTAATTCATTCATGATATCAGGAAAATATCCTAGTCACATGAAATCATCTTAGAGAAGGGCATTAAGGTTGAAAGCCCAGAAATATAAGATCCAGGGAGGTATATTGCTCAAATAGAATCATGAAGGAATATATTTGAGATGTTTGAATAGAGAGCAAGAAGATAAAGTGATGTCATAATTACATGATAAATATGGGACAGCCCATGGGTCTCATTTGGATACTACACATAAGATTTTGAGGGCAGGGTATTACTGGCCTACCATGTTTAAAGATAGTGAGGAACACATTAGATGTTGTCACATATGTCAAACCACTACTAATAAGGGAAGAAATATGACTCATTCATTGCAACCTAGGATAGAAACTAGACCATTTGCATAGTGGAGACTAGATTTCATTGGAGTCATTAATCCTCCATCTTTTGTTGGATGTAAATTCATTCTTACAGTGACAAACTATTGCACTAGATGGATAGAAGCTACTTGCTGTAATTTTTCTACCACTGAGGTTATCATCAAATTTTTGGAGGAAAATATCATAACTAGATTCAGAGTACCCTATGCACTAGTATGTGACAATGGTCCTGCATTTTCTTCTTTAAAATTTTCCAACTGGGCATTTGAATATGGTATTGTATTAAAATTTTCATCAAACTATTATCTATAGGGGAATCATTTAGTAGAATCCACTAAAATTTTTTTGTTAGATAGCATTAAGAAATTGATTGCTAAAAATCCTAGGGAATGGATTACCTTATTGAAATATGCTTAATGGGTTGATAGAATAAACGTTAAGGCAGCATTGGGAAATGTGCCGTACCATTTGGTATATGGTACAAATATAGTTTTGCCCATTAATTTGAGGATATCAAGCTGGAAATTTGCTAATGAATACTTAGGTTTTGATGATCAAAGAGAAGCTAGGTTAGTTTAATTGCTACACCTAGATGAGAAAAGGAATCAAGCCATAGATAAGTTTGCAAAACATCAAGTAGTAGAGAAAAGATGGTTTGATCAAAGCTCTATAGTCAAAACTTTGAAAATCTTAGACTTGGTCTTATGTTGGGATAAAGCACATGAGAAAAAAGGAAATCATGGAAAATTTGATAAGTTGTGGATGGGTCCACTCCAGATCTCTAAAATTGTAGGAAACAACACATTTAGGTTGAAGACTTTAACTGGTGAAGACATTCCATTACCTGTAATGGTCAATATCTTAAACATTACTTTCAAGACTAAAAGGAATTGAGATGAGTCTCACTGTGTATTATATTGTAAATATTGTATTGCCTTGCATTTGTTTGGTTTTTTGTTTGGTTGGTTTGTTTGTCTGTTTCGTTTTGTTTTGTTATTTTGTTGTTTTATTGTTTGTTGTTTTGGGGATCTTCATTTTGATTTTGGGATAAATAGGAGCAGGCTATAACTTCAGAAAACAATGGAATTTATAAAACTAAGAAAACCATTTAAAATTTATGTATAAGTTGTGACTTTTATAAATGCAATTTGCTTTTTTTTTTTTAAGAATTTTATTCACCATCAGTAAATTACATTCAAGGAATCATACAAACACACATCTTTGAGATTATAAGAGTAGGTTTGGAGGATAATGGACACTTGCATTAAGTGAGAAATCTAAAGGTTTTCCTTTGCTACCACTATAATCTCCACCCTGTATATCAAGAACATGATTCTAATATCTGTTAAACATGAGATTTATTGCAATATCAAATGTATTAATGATGAATACAAAATAAATGATCAAAATAAATCATTTGAAAACATATGAGGACTACCAAATAACTCCATCGGGGCTATGGACACTTGTTGGCAGTGGGTCTGTATTTGGGGAGATTATAGGCGATAACCTTGCCATGGCTATGGACGCCTGACTGGAAGCAAGGCTCTATCTAGATTGGCTTAGAAGGTTAAATACATCTATGTAGTTTAATGCAAATGGTTGTTATTTTCTGAGTCTAATCTAAAGAATGGGAATGAATCAATTGCACACACTTAAGTTCCTTTGAAATTATTCTTTTGGTGTTAGTGAATACATTCTTTCTGTGATTAAGCAACATCTTGCATACAAAGAAGTTGGAAATTTATGATTCATTTCATCTTGTTCCCTAAGTTTTATTAAATTTAATTGTTTTAGTTGATTTCTAGTTGTTGTGATGCTCACAACACAACCCATTTTACCCTTTAGCAAAATGAGGATCCCTGCTGTGGCTTTTGCTTTTGTCTTTATGTGGTTTTGCTTGCTTGGCTATATAGGTAAAATGTCTTAAGAACCTTGAAATTTGAGTTACACAATGCTTGGGTATGAATGGTTGTTACCAGTAGAATCTATATGAAAAATCAGCTAGGATTGCCTTTTGAACCATTTGAAAATTCCACATATTTTTAGAGTTATGCTTGTTTTGGTAAAAAGTCAACGCTAGGCAAAGGGTGGTCAATGTGTATCTAATATAAATTGTTATTTGCATGTATATGTTATTCTTTTGGTCATTTGGGTCACTTTATTTATCATGTTTTAAATCATATGATGTATATGGTATACAAAATACATATACAAGTCCAGACCTGACGGTGTTTTGTGGTGAACTATATAAATGTCAACACATCCGCATTTTTATTTGTATATTACCAATCATGTATTACAAATACAAATGTAAAAGATACATAGGCAGATGTCAAATAAAGTTCAAAATAACGTATAAGGATGGCGGTGTCTCATTTGTATGTTAAATACATTGTTTTTTCTATATACTCTTGATGCAAATACATAGTTGGACCCGAAAGTAATATTAAATTGAATATTGAAAATAAAGGTGGATGCACATGTTTGTTTGTATTATTGTATGGATAACTACATGTATCTTATATACAAATACAAAACCAAACACAACTAAGAATGTCAAACAAAATGAATTGTAGGTGGGGTCCACGCTTGTATATTTGGATGCATATATTAGAAATACAAAAAGTTAAAATGTATTTATGAATTTAAATGTAGTATTAGAAAGGGAATAAAGTGAATTTATTCATAACAAGAGATAAAGAATCAACATCATAGATATTTGTATATACGCATGTATATGATATACATAGAGATATACAAAGGGATTATATGCAAATGATGGCACAATTAAAGGTTTGAACATTGTAAATATTGGGTAGGGCTCACATCTGTATGTTTGGAATACATGAACATGAAATACAAAAGAGTGATACAAAAGACTTAGATGCAAAGCCAGACTCGAAATTAATTTCAATATGTTTTATAAACCCACTAGATTTCGAGTTTGCATATTTCAATGATTGCATAAGAAATACATATGGATTTACAAAACTAAATATACAATAGGTATGAGAGAGAAAACACTAAAGTGCATAAGGACTTATCATGCATGCATATGAGATACAAGGGAAAAAAGTACATGTATATTATATACAAAACTCAAAAGTGCAGAAAACTAACATATATCAAATTTAAAATATGAATTGAACAGGAAGAATAAAACACAAATTGAATTGTATGGCTTAACTAGTGAATTTAATACACATCTAATACTGGAAAACCTAAATTTAAAGAAGTAAAAAGGAAATTTGATTATGTTAATCTTCACAATTGCATTTAGAGTTAAATTGCAGAGTAGTTTACAAAGCTAAGGTGAAGGGCAATTCAAAGGTGAACTAAAATTTGAGAATGGTTGCATTGAGCTAGAAGGTAAACAAATTTTGTCAAGGGTATAAAGTTAGCAGTTACAGTTCAGGTACGTACCAAAAGACTCTAGCTGGTGATTTTATAGAATATGATTACGGTAATTTTATTGTAGTTATAGTAAGGTAATGGAATAGATTCAATTTAGTTAATTACTATAATTCACTGGGATAAAATTGTAAACATAAACATAGTAAGGTACATATGAATAATTCAAATGAAAAGAAGCTTAGGGTTAAATGTTAAATGGTAAATATATATGGTAAAAAACCCTAGTGAATATATATAGATGTGGTTGTAAAATGAATGTATATCCTTTCAAGATGCCCCAAAAGGAAAGAAAGTGGAGAAGATGACCGAAAAAGCCGAGAAGAAGGAAACCAGAGTTAAAGAGGAATTTGTAGCCAGAGGTTATAGTTCAAAAATTTACTATTCGCACAACGTAACAGATACTAAAATTGGAGATTTTGATTATGAGGAAATATTGCAAAAGATCCAAGAGCCTGGTGCATCCTTGGCCATCAAAAACATTTGGGATGTCGAATTGTACAAAGCTACAGGATTTCCATTAGCAATGGAGGCTAGGGACCTAGTTTTTGAGTGTCTATAGAAATATGATTTCAATTCTAGGAAGGTAAAGCATGATGGAGTGCTATTCACAAATTTGTCTATCGAGGGGATAGAAGAAACCTTTGGGCTCAAGACCACTAGAAATATGAAGGAATTAGATATAGAGAAATACTCTGATGATTTCAAGAAGAATGAGGTAGCTTGTAAAAGTTTAATATTTTACAAGCGGTATTATGTGGATAAGAAATCAAAGGTAGCTGCCAAGGTACCAAAGACTTTATACATGTTACATTTCAAGGAAGATGTGTATATCATGATTACATTACTGAGTAGAGTAATGGGGTTAGAGGATGCTACTACATTCGAGCCTTGGATGTTTTGGGTGATACAATTCATCAGAGAAGAAACAGGGGATGTGCATTGGGCATTGCCTATTAGTAACACAATTTATGCATAATCCTTGCTATTTAACAAACAAAAGAAGTTCTTTATGTCATCCTACATTGTATATTCTTGTATAGCTAAGATGCAATTGAATGGAATACCGAGGATTGGCACATTAGGAAGTGGGCTAGGACCAAAGTTAGTATGTGATCATTACCCGGACCTACAGGCACAAAATGTAGGCAAGAACTAGATAAAGGTGAATGATGTGTTTTTCATGTACTTGGTGAGGATATTGATGGGAGAAAAAGATCAAAGGTTGTTTGAAGTAGCAAAGAATGCCATCACATTGCATAGTGCTTGGTATATTCAGTTCACTACATTCAAATACATTAGAATTGAGGGGTTTAAAGGTAAACCTTTTAGATTACCAAGGTACCCATCTGATAGGGCACTGTTGCTAGAATTCACTAGACAAATATTGGATGTTTATGGAATGTATAAGGTAAAGTGTAATAGGGGTAACATCAAATTCCCCTTTGTTATTGGAATATACTAGTGTCTTAATGAGAATGTGGCTAAAGCCTTAGAGGCAGAATTGTTGTATTATGGTTTTCCATTTTTTGATCTAGTCAAACCTTTTGATCCATTCAAAAGGATTCATAACTTCATAGAGAAGAAGTTTAAGTGTCAACCTCACACTGAGGATTTTTGGGTGGACTATGACAGTAAAACTAAAGTTCAAAAGATATCTCATCAAAGATTAATGCTTGATCAAATGGGAACACTAGGAGGAATTGAGGTGCCAGAGGAGATCAGGGATGATGATTAGAATACCTTGCATGCCGGTTATGATAGTGTAAAACAAATTTTAACTGAACCAGATTGAAGTCAACCTGAGGAATTATCATTAGATAATATTTCAAAGTCAGCATTCGCATACTCAAATGTGTGGGTAAAAGAAAGAATAGAAGAATTGGAATCTAAGGGAGTAACAATCACTTACCTGAGTAAAAAAGGTAAAAAGAGAAGTCGGGAAAGTGAGGTGGATTTTGATGATTTCTTGAAAAGAAAAAGGCAGGTGGTAGAAACTAGAATACCTAAATCCAACACAAGAGCCACAATAATGGACCCCTATGCACTAGGGATAATAGTGGAAATACTTGTAGGCATTATTGTATCTACCAATGAGGGGACATCTACATCCACAACAATTGTTACAATAGAGCCAATGTAGGCAACGATGTTATCTCAACAAACACCAACTCCTGCGGTACTTTTACAGACATCTTAACAACAACCGTTACAAACCCCCACAGTTTCAGAACAAACCCAATAGTAAAAAATATAGGGATTTATACAGGTAAAACAAGAGATGAATGAAGAGATTAGAGCAAAGACATCTACTATTCAAGCAGCCACAAAAGAAAGTGTAGAAGTAGTAGATGTAGATAAGATTGAGGATGTTGAAGATGATGTAGAAGATGTTGAAGAGGAAGGTGAAGATGAAAGCAGTGGTGATAGCCTTGAACTAAGTAGTGAGGAAGAAGAGGATAGACAAATACCAAAATCCCATCTCATGTTTGGAGCATTTGATGCAGGTGAATCACATCGGGCTGCCAAGCAATCAATACAAAATATTAAAATAATTAATCCTTTTGAGTGCTCGGTGCCACAAGATATCATGGAAGACTTCAAGGAAGTGGCTAGGGAAATAATGAGAAATCAAATAGAGGAAGAGGAGGGTACTAACATGGGAAAGACACAAGAGGTTCAAGAAGAGGCCAATTAGGAGAATATGCCTATAGATAGGATGGAGGAACAAAGAGAGAATGAAAGACAAGATATACCACAGGAGGGTCCTAATCCTAAAATACACCATGTTGAGGAGAAACAAAATGTAAGGAATGTCCAGTAGGAACAATAACAACTTCCTCAGCCAGTTGCCCAACAAGAACAACAAGTTCTCCTACAACATGATCATCAACAACATGATCATCAACAACAAGAGAGAACAAGAAGAGGTACTCACAAAAGGAGCTCAAGGAGTGGTGTTAAATGAGAAAGTAGTAGATACAAATAATGGGGTGCTAGCTTCATTAGGATCTGAAATGAGACAATATGCAGTAGTCTAAGTGGCACCAATTGATATCAAGAGCTTGTTAACTAGTGAGCTTGTGAAGAGAGGTAGAAGAAAGGCTAGAACTATGTCAGCCATAAAGAGGGATTCCTATGGTAGTAGGATTGTACAAGTGGGAATTCCCCAAGTTGATAAGGAGAAAAGAGAAATAAGTCTAGAGGAATGCAAGGTTATCAGTGTAGAAATTGGTCATGCCAATAGAGAACAACAGATTGAAAAATTGCAAGAAATGTCTAAATTCACTGCAAATAGAATGAGAAGAGATAAGGAGAAAATAAAGCATTTGAAGGAGAAAATTGCCCAGTACGAACAATTCATTCAGGAGATATTTGATCCTATACAAAATGTACCAGAATCAACTTCTAATTTAACCATTCTTTCTAAAGAACAAATAGGAGAGATAGAGCATAAAAAGCACGAAGCTAGTTTGCTTGAAGATTTTGTCAAGTCATTTATTCATAAAGGAGAAGAAGTAATAAAAAATGCCATTAGCAATAAGAGTATTATACTGATTGAGAAAAAAACTTGTTCTCACATTAGGGAATAAAATGGAACATAGATGAGCTGAAAAAACTCAAAGCTTTGGAAGGACATACATAGTCCTTGATAAATGAGGGTGTTATAACCCCATGTTGTCTTTCAAGTCCCCAAAATGAAAATGGAGCTGAAGTTTGAAGAGGGGATACTAAGGCCTTGATTGGCCAATATACAGGAGTTAAAAAAAGAATGTTCCAACACTTAAAAAGCACATAAATATAGTAGAACATTTGACTAAGAATGAGTATGCTCAGGCTCAAGTTTATGATGTGCATGCAGTGGTGAAGGAGTTCAAGTATAGATTTCAATCATGTATTGATGATCTTGTGAACAAATTACATGAGGATGCAATGGAAAAGATAAATTAGATTAGTGCAAAGATTAAGAAATATCATAAGAGGAGATAAGAAAGAGAAAACAAAGCACAGGGAGTGAAGGCAAGTGTTGAAATGCAGTAGTACACCTGGGATGTTTCTCAAAGGATCAATCATGCCTCCATATATGCCCTTACTGAAAGGGTCACAAATACATGAGCGATAAAAAAATGGATTAATAGATAGAAGATGACAGTGATAATAATTAGGCTGCCAATTCATTATTTGTTTCATGTTGTACTTTTCTATGTTTTTTGTAATGGTAAATAGTCAAAGTAAGGTCAAAACATTTCAAAAAGATTCTAAAGGGATCTTTGCACCTGAGAGAATAACCTTTTCAGATATTTTGAAGCGACAACTAGCATGAGAATTTGAATTTAAACCATTGATAGTTTCATGACCATAGCAGGGGATTTTGAGTCTATAAAAAGAAAATTAATATGTTTATTTTAGGATACACAAATGATATAAAAAAACACTTGAGAATTTGCAAGAGAAGTGATTTGTAAAAAACACTTTGGTCATAGTTTATATGATATGGAATGCACCTGTGTCTATAGTGGAGATAACGTGGAATGTCATGTTCTCTATCTCTATCTATAAAATGTTTGTAAGTTTGATTTAGTTTGCTAATACTTTCAAAGACTTTGAAGTCAAAATACATTGTAAATTTGAAATGGTTTTCATATGTTAATGAATACAAACATCTAATTGCTACCTCTATTCAAGAGTGTAATTAGATTCAGGTGTTCTTCGATATATATCCCTTTGATTATTGCAGTTTTGTATGTTAATTTGTAATATTGCTCTGAAGAAACATATATGAATTTAACTTCTTTGAAGTGTTACAGCTAATCATACTTATGTGCATGAGTAGTAGACAAATAATTCCTACAAAATTAAGTTTTTTCTAAACCCTTTCTTCTAACTTTTCTATAGTAAATCTTTAAGTAATTAGCATGCACACAGTTATTTGAAGGAGATTGTTATTGATTCAAATAAATAATTAAGAATTACAAAGATCTTTAATAGTTTTCATATAAATCTGAGGTACAAAGTGTGTTTTCATTGAAATTCATGCAAAGCTTTGTAGTAAACTTGTAAATACATGCAAAGGATCACTAGATATAGTGTAATTTATAGTTATTTGCAAAGTATAAGTAAATACAACTATTACACATCCTTAAAATCAAGTAAGTCCCCTTGGAGAAACAGCTTCACATTGAATCCTAAGTAAATCTAACACAACCATAACCTAGTTACCGTAGACTTGGAATTGAGAACTACTTCTAATAATTCTTCATATTCTTCAAGATAAGACAAGACTCTTTGTGAATTTTATCTATTGTTGTTTTGAATAAAATCATCATCAACAGGATCTAGTCAAGTTTAGATTCAGAGTGGCCTGAAGGTTTCCCATCTTCCTAGCTATCTCACATATTGGCTCTTATCTGAACTAGGCTGCAATCTACTTCTCCTAAAGTTTTTAGATTAATCATTCAATGAGTTTTCTATATAGTTGAATCCATTCATAAATGTAAATCCATTCTCATTCGTGTAATCTTTAACAAGAAAGGAAAGATTTACAAAAATTCAAAATATATTATAGTTTTCCATGGATTACATATAATCCATCCATAGTTACAAAATTTTGTTTACATCTTGCTACTGCAAATCATTATTAGATTGGGATACCTTCCCATGTTCTTTTCTCATCCTTGAGATTTATCAAATCAATTTTAGGAGGTGGACACACTCACATGTACTCATCTACAACCTCCCTAGTAATGTTAGGATCCTTAAGGTCACTTTCGATGATTGGTTCCTTTGGTACAGGGGTTCCACTAATTCATTTTCAGAAATAGGAGCAGTAATCCTAACTACTTTCCCCATCTCCTGCTTGATGTGTTTAATAGCATCAGCAAAGGTTTCATCATCAACCAACCATGCGCCTACCAAGCAACCATTTTGGTTGAGGCATTTCATTCTTGATGCTCGCTCTCTCAAGGCCTTAAGGTAACATCCATTTCATGTTATCTTCTTTCTAGGTGTCATTCTTATTATTACCATTCTAGCATAAGAACATCCCAATATTAGCAATCATGAATGCTGGAAAAAGAAAACATTATGTAGTGAGATCATAGGTCCATGTATTGAACCTGGTAACTCTGATACTGTATGTAACATGACATCTCACATTACCTGAAATCAACTATAGTTAACCATCTTAATTAAGGTTAAGAATACATCATGAATAAGATAATCATAGTTAACCAAGAATGAATCAATATCATCATGATAATTAAACATGCTATTCTTTTCTAAATATATCAAAAATTTAGATTTACAACATCCGTGGATAACTTATTAGTGAATAACCTTCACTATACATTTACAAAGATATGCTCATGACATCATTTATAAAAATATACATAGTAATTGACTATCAAGTCATATAAAGAATGCACTATATCTTGAACTTTGAGATTTGCCTTCATAAGTCTCAGCTTATCTTCTACTTGGGAAGGAGAGCATCACCCGAGTGCTTTTCCTCCAACCATAGACTGCCGGTCCCCTACACAACTTCCTACCTAGAAGATGACCTACCCTTCATAGAGGGTATATATATAAGGAATCATTAGGTTTTCCATATAAGTATCTGGTGTTGTGTCTTTCATAATGTCTCAAGCTCATACAACTAAAGATCCACTCTAACTATGTATGACGCTATTGGAAATATTAAGGAGTACAATCATTAATGTTACGTTACCATTCCAATAGTGGATTTATGACTCCACGTCACTCTTGTCCCCTAATAACAATAGCTTAATCATGTTTTCAAAATCTATGACCTCTCCCAGTTCAAGATTTCATGTTTAACTCATCTCAAGGTTTGCATTCTAATTCATATAAACAAGACTCATATTATAATAGTGTATTAGGTCACTTGACTTGAATAGACCCCAACTCAAAGAATCTACATGAGTTCTTGATTCCCTATACTTCATTCATGAAGTATTTCCATTAAAAAGGGATGGTGTTCATAACAATTTAAACACAAGAGTTTCATGCTAGACATTGTATTTGTTCTCATAAGAAAATAAACATCAAAGGAGATTTTACTTGTCTGACAAACAAGGCATGCATTTAAAAACTACCTGAATAAAAATATTAGTTACCTATTACTATTTCTCCTTCAACAACGAGGAGTCATAATGCCCTTTTATACACATAGGATTACACCATAGGTAACATTATATCTTTTGTAACAGTTGAGAACTGTTTCCATAGTACCCATTTATTTACATAGGTTGTACTATAGATAACATAATATCTTTATAAATAGTCGGACACTATTATCCATAGTACCCTAGATCGATATACTAAGTGCCTAAGGCATAGTTAAGACTTATAGAATTAATAATAATAATAATATGGCCCAAGCACTACTCTCAACCTTCACCCATAATAATCTTCTTTAACATTTAGATAGTCATTATTATTTGATACAACTTAGGCTTTGAGCATAGATGACTCTAATAATAGCCAAGATAGTATTATAAATGCATCATGTGTTTTATAGACCATGCCAAATTGGCATTCAAGATTCTTGCAAGCCATAGTTGTGTTTTGTGTTCAGCCTCAAGGTCTTGACCGAGTGATATGTTTAAGCATTGTTTTCAAATGATAACATAGTGGTGTCAAATATGGCCTTGACGAACTCATAATGAATTCACAGTGGTAACTATGGCCTTATCAGCCCCTACAAAGTAATACATTATTGTATATGAAAATAACACTTACAACACAATTAAATAGAAGTAGAAATAGCTACTCATGATTCAATTTCATATCATAATTTAAGTTTCATACCTGTATATTAAATATACAGTTGAGTTGGCTTTTAAGGATAATTATTGTCTGCATGTCGGTGGCTCTATCCACGAGCTACATGTACCAATCCCATACTACTTTTGTAGAAATTATTCTTCTTGCTATCCCAATTTTTGAACTTCCTATTCCTCTCTCTTAAACATCAAAAGAAAAACATGTATCAAAGAAAAATGACACCCTCTCTAAATCTAATGCAGGAGCATCTGGGAGAATGGGCAATCCGGGCCTCGACATCAAACAAAAACAATTGCAAGTTTATGTTTCAATTTTGTTTGGTTTTTTGAGTTCTAATGTCTTTTCTTAGCACTATGTGTGTTTGCAATAGTCAGGGAGGCAGTTTGGCAGTGTTACTTGAATTCAGTCCCCACATGCACGAAGTCAGTTTCCCTAAAACAATTATTCTAGGAATTTGGTGAAGTTTCAAGGAAAATCCTTCAACAGGTAGATTCTTGGTTCCATCTTGGAATTATACGTGAAGTTTTCATAAGAAAATACATTCAAGATTTGAATATTTTAATGTTTTTCTGACTTATGCTAGTAATTTGGAAAAAAATTAATATCTCCAAATTCATGATGGTTGAGACCAAACACTTTGGAGGAAGTCTTAGGGATGCTAAGAAACCCATCCTTGTTAGTTTTGACAAGGTTTCGAGCTCTTGGTGAAAATATATGGCCGAAGATAGTTTTCAGCCTCTTGATGTTAAATGGTGAAGTCACAAAAGGGGATCTTTAATTTGAAAATTAGAACTCCACCATATATCTGCAGTGGACAAAAGTATAGTTAGATTCCAACCCTTCATATGATAGAGATTGAGCACTTCAAACATGCATATGAGTTTAAATTGAAGAAAAACAAGAAAATGTATTATTTCAATGCCTCATATAAAGACATAATAAATTATTAATATTCTTATATGTGACCAGCAGGATATTGAATGCCACTTTTATGGCTGGGAATATATAATGTTGAAAGCATAGAAATCTAAACATCTCGTGAAGATAAACGTGGGCTCCATAATAAGACAAGGAGTTGCAATAAGACAGCATATAGAGATTGATGTATGTGGTTTAGCAAAAGTAAAAATGTGGAGTTGTCTACCATTCAAACAAGGAAAATTTTTATTGATGACCAAAGTCTTCTAGGTGTCACGTTAGCTAAAGACAAGGAGACTTTAGACCTTTCAAATTGCCTCCCCACATAAAGCTGAAAGTGATCGATGACACTGTAAAGGCACGACCAAGAGTACTGAAAGAAAAGAAATAGAAATAAAAAGCCAAGAAAAGGTAGTACACTTTCCAACATAGGGAAAACTTGATCACTGTCGAAACGGAGATGAAGATGAACCATTTGAGTGATGAAAAGCCAATGCCGATAAAACCTAGTATATTTTTGTAGAAGGATAGTGCCCAATAAGGAAGAAGAAAGGAAGAAAGGAACAAGTAGATGTAAAAGAAAGAGAGAAGTTTAGTTCTAATGTGGAGAAAGTCTAGTGAGTTCCTCAGTATTGTATGATAATTAGTTGCACTGCCATAGATTGAAGAAAATTGAATGTTTTGTGCTTGGGACGAAGGCTATTAAAGCCGATAGTGTAAATAGTTTCTGACAAATTTGGTATTTCTATTTTGCATAAATGAATTGTGAGTAAACTACATTTGTTGCAATCTATGTTGTTTGGGGTAGAATGTTGCCTAACTAATTTATGTAATTGAAACTGGTGAAATTGTGTGTTTTGAGAAACAAGAGAGGTTGTCTCATAAAAATCTTTGAATGCATTATTTGCATGCTACAAGATCTACCACCTCCTTTCTATGGGTAGTGGTAAGAAATAGTTCTATCACCTCGCGGGGTTTCCCTATGGACTACCAACTCCATTATCATGTGGGAAGCAAAGTTGAATCTCATGATAGCTTCTACTCAGCCTCCACTCACTCCACTTATTGTGGGTGGTGGTTGGCCGACTGCCCAAGGATAAACATAAATATATTTTAATATTAATATGGGTGCTTGACCTTTATGGGGGTTACAAATAATTATATTATGCACATAATTTCCCCTACATTGAAATGATGTCTAAGGGTTATCAAATAAACCAAGATGTCATCAAATAATAACATCATCGATAGGTTGGCACAACATCAAAATTTAACTTTGGGGTCAAGTTTCACTCTCCCTCTTCGGCATAATGACCACAATATATATATATATACACAAAACCTAATAAGGAAATAGATAAGGAAAAAAAGAAATACTTGACAACTTGACGAGATTACTTATCAACCAACTTGACATTCTAAGAACATCTTATAGTCGAATCAATTTGTATGATGTTGAAATAACTCAAATTGTCGAGCTGACACAAATCTAACTAAATACAAATAACAAAGGAAAGATGATAACTCACTCTACCTTGCATGGGTTCACAAAGACTAATTTTGATACTCAGATGACAATCTAACCTTTTCCCAACATCTATCTCCTCCCCCTATGTGATACTCTCCTTCCGCCCTTGGAGGGAGATTCTTTTCCTGATTACACTCACAACCATATAACCATGATTAGTTTATCATCATTTTATTCACAAAATATTATGATAAAATAATCTAATCAACATGTAATCTCATGTCTAAACTAACATTAGTCAATATTTATATAATCAATATTTATATTTATATTTTATATTTTCCACAAACATCAAATCATTAAACTATGATTAATCATCCTGTTTACCGCATAAAAGAAAGATTAAACTAAATCATAAGTTGGGGATGTAAAAACATAGAAAATATGGCTAATTCTCTATCGCATAGTGTCAAAGAACACATACATAGATATGTAAAATCTACAAACTAAATAGCTGCAACATAACTCTCACCTCAAGTCCATATCTCTCCCAAAACCTCTACATCATAAGAGAGAAGTAAAAAAGACTCAAAAGCTCCAAACACATCTCAACTCCAATGTCATGTGAACATAAATATCCAAGAAGAAGAATAAGACCAATCAAGAGAGAACCTGCAAATCATAACCATGTCCTTCTATCCATACTAATGTGCTATAGTTGTGAAAAGTATGATCTCCTTTAGAACCCTAAAACAAGAAGCCTCCTCAACAGTCAACAAATCAAGATGTGAGCCTCTCAAACCAAAGGTAGATGAAACTCATAACCATCCCAAAGTATGAATAAGCCCAAAGCCACTAACCATATCAATTATACACAATGATCTCATCACAAATTAGGATCAAACATAAGGAGATAACTAATTGTAACCATGCATCTACTCCTCAAACAAGTCCTCACAACCATAACCCATAACTCAAGACTCAAGCATGAGAAGACAAGATAGATAGAAAAAAATACATTTACATAATAGGTGGCCATACCTATCAAATTATTCACTGTCGAGTAGACCAAGAGTGGGAATGAGATTGCTCCTCCAAGATGCACCAAGCCTCAAAGACTCTCTCCAAGAACAATCTCCTCAATAGGTCCATGTTGAACTAACATCCAACCAAGGTTTAGGCTCCTTGATCTTACTACTAAAATCTTCATCAAAGAGTAACCATCTCACCACATGCTTCTAATCCCAAGACAAATAAAGATTCACCTAAATCTCAAAGTATCCATGAGTACCTCCATGATCAATCCATGCTAAACTCTATTGATAATGAAGTTTGGACCTGAATGCTACACCCACATGTAAACTTGCACCATGGGAAATATCACAAATGTGGGACGCAACTTGTGAGATGACCTCTAGGGTTTTAGAAGCTAATTCTTCATAGGATTTTCAATTAATCATTTTAAAATTTTTAGAGAAAAGAGAAGGAAAACTTGAAAACAAATTCTATCTAACTTGGTGATTCATCAATCACAAACTTTCCAACATTCAAAGGATTCATTATGCACATGATTTGAAATCAAGAGACAAAAGTAAACACAAATATGATAATGAGAAGTGATAATCACATAATCATTTAGCTGCATAAAGTTTCATTAATCTCATATTTACAAATCAAGGCCATAGATGTAAGATACGAAAATAAGAAACATTCTAGTAGAAAAAAAGGCATGGAAAGACCATTTTCCCTTCATGGGTGAATTAAAATGAAGACACAGAAGGCTCCAAAGCATAGTGCATCAAATTCATTTGATTCAGAGAAAACTCACCAAAAAGGCCTACAAAAAATCCTCTATTATTAATGAATCTACTAGTCTATATATGTGATAATAATAATCTCTATGTTGAATTATAATCTTTTTTTAAAACTCAGATAATAAAGGAAACTAAATTCCCAAATCTACCTTCTGATTTTGTTACATGTTAACCTCTCCAAGATAACTAAGTGTTCACGGCCTCTAATTCCTCTTCTACATGCAAAAATATGCTCCTATAGCTGCATGCTTTACCACTATCCAATTTATTTTAGCTTTCTATTTTAAATTATGTGAAAACATAAAGCTCCTACTTTATTTTTCTTAGCTATAGGTGAATGTTTATCAAAGTTTCTTTTAAAAGAAAGTTTACCCACTTTACTTCCCCTGACTCTTATAATGCATGTGTTTCATTAAAAATAAAGAAGTTTACTTTCTATGGGCCCCACCTCTATTTTAAAAGACTTAGCTTATATTTTAATGACCCACTTTTATCTCAAATATTTTAAAAGATTTTAATAAAAGACTCTAAATGAGAAACAATTTTTTAAGTTTCAGGGGACTTAAACTTATCATGCAGGCCACACATGACGTGTGGTGGATTAGTGCTTCATGTAAAACTGACTCTCCTATTTTCTCCCATCTAGTGCGCCATTGGCTCTTAATGGGTGACATGGAGGATTGGTGCTCTCTCGCAAACTAACATCTCTATTTTCCTTTTGATATGGAAGCCATTGATTCTATTTTGATCGACAGTGGCTGTGATGATTCATCTATGTTTCATTTTGGAGGCTCTGCTTGAGATTTCAATAAATCTACACTATGACTTCGAGGTTGTGACTTAATTTCAATGGTTCACCACATTTTCTATGCCTTGCTTGTATGCTAGCTTCATCTTTGTTTCATTTATCATTGGCATTAATTCTTTTGACATGAAGGTTGCATTTCTAGAGACTCAAAAACTTACACTCCATTTGAAATTTTTGTGCATTACTTTGGAGACTCATGGCCTTTGCTTATGGTAGTGCCATTACTATAGATTGTGCTATCTTTTTGATTTTGCACTTTGATTCACATAGGCAATGCATTCATTTGGTTGTGAGTAGATTCCATGGCAAGATCAGGAGACTTAAAACTCATGCTCCATTTCAATAGGTTGCAATAGATATCACCTGAGCCTACACAATATTTATTCTGGTTAGTTGCACCTTTGGAATAGACTCTACCTTATAATTTCCATGTTTCTTATGGCTTACACACATTCCAGGTTGCATGCCTTTGCTCTTTAAGCTTGTGCCTTAGACTAAGGTAGCGCAATGTTTGAAGTGCTTATTTAGAGGCCCTGCCATGGATTTCAAGTTGCTTGTGTCTGAGCTATTACCTAGGCTGAGTCATATGGCAGCACCTCTGTTTCACAATGGCTTGCACTCTCTGTTATGCTTCTTTGATGGCTGGACCATTAATATGTAGGTTGTTCCTCACATTACGATGGCTGTGTACCTTCCATTTGCAATGGCAATGCTTGACCTTCCATTTTATCTACTTGTGCACTATGTGAAGGTTGTGCTCCATTTAATAGGCTTGTACCTTTGATGATCCTCTATCTAAAATGGTGCTTGAGATTTCAATAGGCAACACCCTACCTTTAATAGGCAATGTGCCTAGTTCATACATTGTCTGGCATATTGGTTGTGTTGAATTTATTATGGGTTGCACCATACATACTAGGTATACCTCTCATCCTATGCTGGTGCATTAGTTTTGCATTGGCTTATGCCTCTATTGTGTTGGAAGAATTAATCTTCCATCAGTGCATTAACTGCTGACAGCCCCCACGTCAAAACTTGGAGATCCTCCAAAATCTCCTTCCCACTCCATTTGGCCTGCCAGAAGTTAATGAGGTAGGTGAATTTGAAATTCAATTAGTTTTGAGCACCCATTTTGTTGGGCATGTAGTATGAGACAAAAAGAGAGGGAAATAACAGAGATAGATAGAGAGGATGGAAGAGTTGAACTTGCAGTAGTAGAGGAATGAGAATGTTTGAGAAGAGAACAACACAGAACAACAAAAGGAGAATTGCAGAGGATAGAAGTCTTGCAACAGCAATAGTAAGGCATCTATGGAGTTCACACAGGTAGCTCCGGATATACAGTGTGCAGCTCTAGAGGTTGGGGCTGAGTATGAAATCAGAGTAGCAACTTTGACTGTAGATTGTATAAGAAGTTTTTGAATGTATTTCTGGAAAGAGGAATATATATATATATATAAATACATTGTTGTCTATTGCTTCATCTTCTCTATGTGTTTGAAGTTTGGTTTTTCTGTCCGTCCATCCATACTTTGTTGTAGCTTTGGTTCTGTATATTCTGGTGGCCATTGTCCTGCCTCCCCTGCTCTCCCCCTATTTCTGCCAACAAGTGGTATCAGAGCCCCATTTTTCTAGGTAGTCAAGTGTTGTGGGTGTTTCATATAAGCCCTAGGTTGACTAGGCATTCTCAGCCTTCTCATATTTGAGAAGCATGGCAGGTGGGGACAGTAATGGATGGCAGCAACCACCTACTTTTGATGGGCAGAACTATGACATCTGGGCTAAAAAGATGAAGACTATTCTGGTTGCGAATGACCTATGGGATTTGGTCACCAATGGGTTCATAGACATCACAGACCCAGCAGCCTATGCAACCCTCACAAATGCTCAAAGAAACCAGTTGAAGGAAACTAGGATGAAAGATTCAAAAGCCCTCAGTCTAGTTGAGGTAGCCTTGACAGAGGCTATTTTCCCTCACATTGCAGCAGCAAACTACTCTAAATAGGCTTGGAAAATATTACAGAACAGCTACAAGGGTACTGACAAAGTGAGGTTAGTCAAGCTCCAACTGTTTAGAAGAGATTTTGAGACCCTTCAGATGAAAGAGAGTGAGTCTATTGTAGACTTTCACACCGGGGTTTCTACCATGCTAAATCGGCTGAGGATAAATGGAGAAACCATGGATGAACAAAGGATTGTTGAAAAAATCCTAAGGTGCCTACCTTCTAGATTTGACCCTATAGTCATAACCATTGAAGAGACTAAGGATCTATCCATGATGACAGTGGATGAGTTGATGGGTTCTCTACAAAGCCATGAGCAGCGGTTGAATAGATCCACTCCTTCCCTTGAGCAAGCCTTCAAGGCTTAGACAAATGCAAGAGGTCAGGGAAGAGGAAGAAATAGCAGAGGTAAAGGTCAAAGAGCTAGAGGAAGAAGTAACTCTAGAAGAGGAGTTTCAAACAGCCAAGAAGAGGCAAGCACCTCACAGCCAAGCTATCAAGAAAGGAGGAAGAACAACAGTTCTAATCAGAGGTATGACAAAAGTAATATTCAATGCTATTACTACCATAAATTTGGCCATTATGCTAGTGAGTGTAGAAAGAAACAGCAAGACCATGGAGGTCAAAATGATAATTTAACAAATGAGAATAGGGCTGAAAATGAGAAATAGTCCAAGGTATTTACTGTGTGCAACCTTGTTGAGAAGAGCAGCCCCGAAGTCTAGTATTTGGACAGCGGGTGTAGCAACCACATGAGTGGTAATGAAAATTTGTTTGCCTCCATTGACAGAAATGTCAAGTCTGAAATCATGATGGGGAACAGTCAAAAGGTTCCTGTCATAGGAAGAGGCATCATCACAGTCCTTAGCAAGCAAGGTGAGAAAATGTAGATCTATGATGTATATTATGCCCCAGGCATAAAGCATAACCTCTTGAGCATTGGACAGATGGTCCAAAACGGTTATAGAATCCTGATGGAAAATGGAGGGTGCACAATATTTGATAGATGAGGCAGTAAGAAGGTCATTGCAGCAGTGCAAATGACAAGGAACAAAATGTTTCCTCTATCGCTAACTCCGGTGCCATCTCCGGTGCTAACACTAGTACTATCTTTGGCGCAGTCTCCTGCACTATCTCTAGCACTCACAGTAGTGGGACAGCAAACCACCATCAGGGCAGTCATGAAAGACCCATCCAAATTGTGGCATTTGAGGTATGGGCACTTAAGTTTTTCTGGCTTGAGTTTATTGTCTAGGAAAGGCATGGATAGAGGGCTACCAAACATTGTAGAGCCCAATGGAAAATGTGAAGCCTGCATTTTAAGAAAGCAACATAGACAACCCTTTCAATCAGGGTATTCTAGAAGGGCAAGAGCACCATTGGAGTTGGTGCATTCAGATTTATGTGGCGATATGAAAACTCCCACATTAGGTGGGAATGTATATTTCATGACCTTCATTGATGATTATAGTAGAAAGATCTAGATTTATTTTTTGAGAAACAAATCAGAGGCCTTTGAGAAATTCAAGGAGTTTAAGGCATCGGCTAAAAAGCAAAGCGGCCAACATCTCAAGGCCCTAAGAACAGATAGAGGGGGAGAGTATATCTCCAAACAATTTCTGAATTTCTACAAGTATGAATGCATTCATAAACAGTTCACAACAAGGTATACTCCACAGCAAAATGGAGTAGCTGAAAGGAAAAATAGAACCATCACAGAGATGGTAGCAAGTATGTTGAAGGCAAAGGGATTGCCAAATAATTATTGGGGTGAAGCTGTAGCAACATCGGTCTACCTATTGAATAGGTGTCCTACAAAAGCCATTCGTGATAGGATTCCACAAGAGGCGTGGACAAATAGCAAATAGAGTATTGAGCACCTTAGAATTTTTGGGTGTGTAGCATATGCATTCGTGCCTAAAGAAAAGAGGTAGAAATTTGATGATAGAGGTGAGAAATGTATCTTCACAGGTTATAGTGAAGAAACATAAGCCTATAGACTATTTAATCCTATCACCAAGAAGCTTGTGATCAGCAGGGATCATGAGTTCATTGAGAATGAAGCATGGGATGGAACAGTGGACATCACCACGGGTATTTTAGTCACAATACCCCTTGAAGATGAAGAAGCTCTAGAGGACAGCAACTCTGGAGGAGCTACGGAGAGCAGCAGCTCAGGGAGAAACTACCGTAGAGCATTGGAGAATGACAGCAGCTCTAGAGATGTTTAGCACAGCAGCTTCGAAGGTGGATAGCAGCACTGCAGCTCTGGAGATCAGCAGCTCTAGAGGTCTACAACTTCAGAGAATAGCAGCTCCGGAGGTCATTATAACAGCAGCTCCAGAGGTCATCATTGTAGCAACTCTGGAGGTCATTAGCACAGCAGCTCCGGAGGTTAAAACAACAGTAGCTTCGGAGGTAATTCAGACCCCACACTCGCATCAATGATTCCACGGAGGACATGGAGTGTGAAGGACATTTATGACAGCACAAGGTATGCTGATGATGATGAAGATTTGAATTTTGCATTATTTTTATCTAGTGATCTGATCTATTTTGAAGAAGCTATGAAAGAAGAGAAATGGTGTAAGGCCATGGATGAAGAATTAGATGCCATAGAGAGGAATGACACATGGCACCTAACTATTTCACCTAAGGGTAAACAAGTGATTGGAGTTAAGTGGGTCTATAAGACCAAGTCTATTACTGAAGGAAAGATTGAAAGACATAAGCCAAGGCTAGTTGTCAAAGGATACAAACTTGACAGCATGGAAGAGATTATGATGAGACATATGCACCAGTTGCAAGGTTGGAAATAGTTCGAGCAGTCATAGCAATTATAGCCCAACACAAGTGGAAGGTGTTTCAGATAGATGTAAAGTTAGCCTTCTTGAACAGAGTGCTGAAAGAAGAAGTGTATGTGGAGCAGCCACCTAGTTATGAAGTCCCAGGGCAAGAGGACAAAGTATATAGGCTCTAAAAATCCCTCTATGGGTTGAAACAAGCACCTAGGGCATCGTACAGCAGAATTGACTCCTATTTAGTGAGCAATGGCTTTAGCAAAAGCAGCAGTGAGCCAACTCTCTACATCAAAGCAGCTGAAGCTAAAATTTTGATTGTTGTTTTATATGTAGATGATCTAATTTTTACTGGCAATAGTGATCTTTTCATTGCTGATTTCAAAGAGGCAATGAAGAATGAGTTTGAGATGACAGACTTAGGTTTGCTGAAGTTTTTTCTTGGCATTGAGGTCAAGCAAACAGAGCATGGCTTATTTATTTCACAAACTAACTATGCCAAACAAATTGTGAAGAGGTTTAAAATGGAAAATAGTAAACCTACCCCTAGACTTATAGCCACAGGTCTAAAGTTGAGTAAAGACGACAGCAGCAAGGAAGTAAACCCAACCCTCTACAAGAGCATGGTTGGAAGCCTCATATATTTGATAGCAACTAGGCCTGATTTGATGTATGCTATAAGCCTAATTTCTAGGCTCATGGAGAAGCCTAAAGACACACATTGGCAAGCAGGAAAGAGGATCCTGAGGTATTTGAATGACACAATAGGTTATGGTATCTTATATGATGTTTCTGATGAGTTTATGTTGGCTGGTTACACGGATAGTGATTGGGCAAGAAGTGTAGATGATCGGAAGAGCACATCCGACTATGTATTTCAGATGGGTTCAGGCATGATATCATGGGTATCTAGGAAGTAGCCCATTGTTTCTTTCTCTACAGTAGAAGTTGAGTATATTGCAGCAAATGCAGTAGCTTGTCAGGCTATTTGGTTGAGAAGGATCCTTGCAGATTTGAATGAGTAGCAAGAAGATGGTACAACCATACATTGTGACAATATTTCAATAATAGCCCTAATGTGAGGACCACCCTTTTTACTTCTGTTCTTGTGACTATTTACATTACTGTTATTGATACTTTTTATATTTGGGGATAGTAGTTCCTAGATTTGTCAAACTATTAAACTTTATTATGATTACAGAAAAACTAATTGGGTGATGTTTGGATAAGTTTACATTTCAGAAAAGTTAATTAGGTGATGATGTAAAATTGTAATATGATTTCATTTATGCTATTTAGAACTATGTCATGGTAATGCATGTTTTTAAGTTGCTTCGGCTATGATGATTAAATGTGAAACTAATCTTGTAATTTAGGTGCAGGATTTACTAATCAAACCACAGATTCCAGAGATCATTCCGCACCTTGTTATTGTTATTCCTTGTTAAGCCGATCTGGTTCCACGAGGAACCAAGATCACTCTGTGTTTGATATGGTGTTGTAATGTGGTCTTTCATAAGGTCGAATGGGTAGGTTTACCCTCTTGTAACACTATATTATGATTTATGTTGTAAAAAGATTGAATTTAAATTTCTTTCTTTTATTTAAATTTTTGAAGCCTTTTCTTGTGCTTTACCTTGACCCTGGGTGTCCTGAGTAGGTTAAAGTTGACCCTAGGTTATACCCCATGGGTCCAGGGCCCCATTTGGCATGGGTAACCATTGAGTAACCTCCATAAGGTCATCTTAACTTCACCCTGAAGTTAAGTGGCGAAAATTGGAGGTATGGGAGGGATAGGATGGGTTGTACCAACACCCAACCCATCCCTCTTCAATCCCCAAGGTAAGGGATGACTACAAACCCATCCATTATAGAGGAATTGACTTGAAGTCACCCTCACCATTAGTGAGATTCCCCATGAGTTGTGGGGTCATCCATAATAAAGGAAGGAAGAAGAGGCATGGGTCACCTATCTTTTCCTCCTTTAACTCCTTTTATTTCTCCCATGCGTAAGAGAAAAGACATGAGGAGAGGGATAAGGAGGACTCTAGGGATGGGTGAGTGACATAAGCCAACACTCATCCCTTGGGACATAATAGTGGTTTGGGGAAGAGTGAGGAGGTGACAAGTGTTACCTTCCCATTCCTCTAAACTAAAAGGATTTGGGTTATTTGAATCCCATTTTGGGATGGGAAGGGAGTTAGTTGAATTTTGGAGAGTTTTATTTTTATGGCTAAAATAAGAAAGTTAGCTTTTGGGAGAGGAAAAGGAGGAGGGAGTTTGGTGGCTTAGGTTGGAGGAGATCTTAGTGAAGCTCTACATCAGTTTCATCCCTGAAGGGCTCTGTAAGGTTGGTTTGGTTTTACCTTTCTTTCGTATATCTAATTTTTGTATGAAAAGTGTGTGAAAGTTGTTTATTTCCTATGTTTTTGTTTTGTTTTTGTGGGAACTGTTGTCAGGTTGTTGACAGAGCTTCTCCCACTTGGGAGAAATGCTCATCAATTTTGGGGTAGGGGAGGAGTGATCCTCCTCGGGTGCATACCTGGTTTCTTCTTTTGGGATGTTGAAAGCCTTGAGGGTATGTGTGGATGACTTGAAAAGAATTGTGTCATTTAGCTTGAGAGTCCAAATACGAACTCTATGGAGAAGTTGTTATCAAATTAGGCTTGAGGCCAAGAGAAATTGTGTTGGTTATATTATCTATAAGGGTGACACTCTAGAGTCGAGTGTGTCCACTCTCCTGCCCCTTGTGAAGCTCACTATAGTTGAGCTTTCATGTTGTATAATTTACCCACAGGTGTTTGTGTGTTTTGGGTTTGTTGTTGTTCCCTGTTGTGAAGTGGATTGCTTGAGCTACCTAGGTGTGAGTATGATCTCCCTAGCTCGGGGGTGACCCTCTTGCGGGTCTACGGTAGGGAGGAGAGCAACCTGTGTGGTTTTTTTTTCTTCTCTTTGTGATATGTAGGTTTGTGGGAGATTGTTGAGAAGTCTGGAGTTTGTTGCTGGATCTGAGAAATTATGTTATTTTGTCTTTACTCTGAAGGAGAGTTGGGTCTTTAATTAGCTCATTCCTTGTAGATTGCCATGAGGAGAGTTTTAACTCTCTATTGTTGTGAAACTTGTGATTGAGAGTTGAAAGAAAATTTTCCCCCTTGTTGTACTATTGGTTGTAATTCTTCATGTTATTACATTGTTACCATTTTGGTAGGACAATAGGAAAATAATTTTGGTTGTAGAATTGTTTCTTTCTTACAATCATGTTAGTAGAATCTAAAAGTTAATTGTGAAAAAAAAAATCAAGTTGTAAAATCAAATTTATGTTATTGAAAAATTAGTGGAAATATTAGTTCTTTGTAAATTATATGAAGTTGTAATTTTGCCATTTTAGTGAAATGGAAATTGGGATAAAAAGAATTATGATTTAGAAGTGTAACTGAGGTTTGATCTTACTTTTTGCTATTGGAGGAAAATTGTGGTTTGAAAGTTAAATTGTTTTAGGAAGGAAAATAAATTGTAATTATCCTTGTGTATACTTTATTAAAGATTGTTAATTTTAATGGCGCATTGCAATTTCAATTGTATATAAATTCATTATAAAGTGAAAACGTTATTTAACCTTCAAAATTAATTGTCTATATCCATTAAGTAATACTGTATTTTTGTTAACCTTTGATATGAGATTACTGTGATTTTAATGAATAAAAAAAATGTGTAAATGAGAGATCACATATATATATATATATATATATATATATATATATATATATATATATATATATATATATATATATAAAATCACTAAGTTCTAAATTGATTTTACAGCATTAAATTGAATGACATTAAATAAATGCGAATTATGTAGTTCGTTGTTTTGTTTTTTTTATTTGTTAAAATACAGAGAGGAGTTTTTATTTTAAATAAACAAATAAAAACAAATATATATATATATATTGGCGGTGGGGTTCAATTCAAAGGAGGGTGTGGGGAGGGGGCGGAGACGTGGGGTGTGGGTGGGGGCTCCGCCCCCTCCCCACACCCCCATCAATCCACAACCCCGCGGCCATCTCCTCCCGCGCCCTCCGCGCTACCGCTACCGTAGCTCCCTTACACCCCCGCCTGCGGATCCCTGAACACCGCATCCTCTGCGTTGCCGCACCACCTCCGCCACGGCCGAAAACTCCGTCCTCCATACTCCACACCACCGCCTGCCTCATTCTGCGCCCCCACCTCTGCGTTCGGCCTCTCCATTGCCCACTGCGCCCTCAGCCATGGACGCCGCTGCCCCTCATGTGCGTTGCACCAAAACACAAAAGAAAAAAAATAAATAGTTAGGGTTTTTGTTAAATAATAAAATATGCTTTGGTTCTATGGATTGGGTTTTATAAAGAGGTGAGCCCTTGTTTTTATACTATAACAAATGAATATATATATATATATATATAGTTGCATTTATATATATATATATATATATCTATGCGAATGTAATTGCTAATAATCTAAAGGGGAAGCCATAATCCCCTTAATATAATTACAAAAAAAAAAGAGAAAATTTATAATAAGAGGATCAATAATGACCAAGGGAGAATAAACTATAAATGTAAACAAAATAATTATTATAAACACATGTATTTTAATATAATGTAGTTTCAAAAGAGTTTCTCGGAAGTTTCTCATTCAACGCAAAATTCGTAACCAGGAAAATGAAGAGGAAAATTATGCGTCACCCTTTTAAAAAGGACACTGGAAATAAACTTAAAGAAGCCATCACAGACATTCCATGTGAGGCCATTTTAATCTCAATTGTAGATAGTAAATGTCCAATTGAGAAAAAAATGAAAGAGAGAAAGAAGAAGAAAAACTAACATTGGAAAACACAGAGGAGAAAATGCAAGGCATTTCCCAACTAGGATAAGAGAACTTAGTAGATTTACCCTTCCAATAATCCTGCTTAGGAACAAGATTATTGTGCAATTACTACAAATGTAGAGGAGAACCCTAGAGCGGAGAAAACTAAGAGACGGAGTCTAGCGAAGTAGTAAACTAGTTTATGTGATTTGGTCCATCTAGGAATTAGGAGTAATGTAATTTAGAAATACAGTGACAACTCTGATTGATGAGAAACATGAGGAAAAAGATAGGATAAACATAAAGAAAACTTAGAGAACAAAAGAGAGAGAGACCAAAATATAACCAAAATAAATTTCAGAGAAATAGTTAAGGTGATCATGATAGAAATGCAATCAAAATTAAGTTCCAGGGAAATGGAAGAGAGGGCAAATGAATGAACTTGTTGAGAATGCTAAGTTCGAAGGAGGAGTATGTTTCAGGAAACAAGAGAGGAGACAGACAATCGTGCTTTGTTAAAAAATGACCCAATAGGGAGATCACGAGTCAGTTTATTAGGAACAAGGCATTGTGGGAAGTTGTTAATCTATTAGGGAACCCCATAAGAAGTATAGCGTTGAGTAATTCCCACTTATGCCATAAGGCGTTATGCTGTCGAAATCTGCCAAGATTTAGGGTTAGGAACCTTGATAAAATAAACCTTGTAGCGACGTTAACGACGTCATAGAGACCCCCTTGTTGGACTGTGTGCGTCTGGATGAACGCAATTGTACTTTGTACCCTACCGACAACTATAGAGTTTTTTCCTTGAGCGTACATCGCCGAGCATGCTTACGCATGCGAGGGGGTTTCTAGGGAAGCGTGAGAAAATTTTTTATGTTTCATGTCATAACCACATGACAGATGTGGCTATGACACGTGTGATGAGTGTTGTGACTACATGGAAAATGTGGGCATGACACCTAACAAAGAATCCAGTCTTCCACGGACAAAGCAAGCACATTGAGATCCATTATCACTTCATAAGGGAGTTGGTAGAATGAGGAGAGATTGAGTTACAGTATTACAGATCCGAGCAGTAGCTCGCTGACATTTTCACAAAGGAATTGCCAAAAGATTCCTTTGAACGCCTAAGAGATAGGCTAGGCATTGTTGACAGCTCTGGAGGTGTGCAGCCCCGGAAAGAGGACAACTACGGAGGTGTGTAGTCCTACAAAGAAGACAACTTCAGAGGTTCAAATCCAGAAAGATAGCAGGAGAGCTCTAGAGGTTCAACTCTGGAATGTATGTGCAACTCTGGAGATGCTCCAGAGATGTAGAAAAGGAACTCTAGAGAAGTAGGAAGTCAGCTCTGGAGATGTAGATAGAGTGCTCTAAAGATGCAGAGTGCAACTCTAGAGATGATGCAAAGAGGTAGAAACAGCTCCAGAGATTTGCTCCGGAAAGGCAAAAGCAAGGGAATAGCTCCAGAGATCAGTTCTGAAATAAAATTTGCTGGTTGACATCTGACTTCAGATTAAGGGGGAGTGTTGGAAGAATTAATCTTCCATTAGTGCATTAACTGCTGACAGTGCCTGTGTCAGAACTTGGAGATCCTCCAAAATCTCCTTCCCGCTCCGTTTGGCCTGCCAGAAGTTAATGAGGTAGGTGAATTTGAAATTCAATCAATTTTGAGTGCCCATTTTGCTGGGCATGTGGTATGAGACAAAAAGAGAGGGAAATAACAGAGACAGATAGAGAGGACGGAAGAGTTGAACCTACAGTAGCAGAGGAATGAGAATGTTCCAGAAGAGAACAACACAAAATAGCAGAAGGAGAATTGCAGAGGATAGAAGTCTTGCAATAGCAATAGTAAGGCAGCTACGGAGTTCACATAGGTAGCTCCAGATATACAGTGTGCTACTCTAGAGATTGGGGCTGAGTATGAAATCAGAGCAGCAGCTCTAACTATAGATTGTATAAGAATTTTTTGAATGTATTTCTGGAAAGAGGAATATATATATATAAATACATTGCTATCTATTGCTTTGTCTTCTCTGTGTGTTTGAAGTTTGGTTTTTCTGTCCATCCATCCATACTTTGCTATAGCTTTGGTTCTGTATATTCTGGTGGCCATTGTCCTACCTCCCCTTCTCTCCCCCTGTTTCTGCCAACATATTTAACAGATAGTGCCATACTATATGGTTGCACCATCTATTTTGAAAGCCTGTGCTTTGGTTCCTATATAAGCTACACCATTTTCTAAATGGCTTGTGCATCATATGATTGGCCACTCATGCCATGATTATTTGGCTTCTTCTCTATTGATTGGTTGCACCTCGATATATGGATGTGCCTTATTTTCACATTGGCAATGTCTCTTTTGAAAAGGTTGAGTTTGATAGACTGCACTGGTTAAAAGGTTGAGCCTTGTTCATTAACTTGTACCTTAGACTAGCTGTATAAGCTGCGCTATATGTATTCATAGGCTACACTTTCAATTGGAACATACTACATTTTAATTTTGTTACTAAATAGATTTGTCACCACCTTTTTATATATGCTTTACCAAATTTGTGGTGGCAAATTCACTAACAGTTGAATAATTATCATGAATTGTTCTCTAAAAGTTTTAGAAGGTACAACTCCCTTCTTATGGTGGTTTAGAAAGTTTTTTGTTACACTTTTAACTAGAAAGTGGGAAAGGTAATTGTACATAAAAGGAAAATCTAACTGACCACAACACAAACTATATAGTAGGAAAGTATTCTCATCAGATGGAATGATTTTCTCCCAAACATAAGAATGAAAAGAAAACCTATTAAAACTTTCCCAGTAATGTCAATATCACTTTTGCATCAAATCCCAACATACAAACAGAGACACTCAAATAATAATATTTCAAATATAGAAGCAGGTTATCAATATCTATAACAGCCTTATGCATATATCAAATTTCACCAATTAAAATTCAACATAGGAAGAATAAATAATTGTGAGCAAAGCAATCAACACACTACCAATCCTTTTGGTATTTATGAATTCAATAACATCACATACACTATCAAAATATCCCCCTTAACTTTAACATAAAATCTAGTCTTGTTAAAGTAAAAATTTACCCTTCCCATAAAATACTTTTCTTGAAAGAGAGAGTGGAACCTCGAGGAAATAAAATTATCCTCTTTTCAAACATTTTACCTCACCCAAGTAGTTTTGAAACTACTAGTGACTTCTTTTCACCAACTCTCAATCTTGAATTATTTTTGCACTCCTCCTTTACAAGAATTTTCAAAATTATGCCCAACTACCTTTTACACTCTACAATAATAATTAATTCTTAGAAAGAATTAATTTTCTATAACATATAAAGCTGCTCACACCTTGTAACCTAATTTATCCCAACTTACATTGGCATAACTTGATTTTTAATTAGTTTGCAAAACATAATAATAATATTTAATTCTTAAAATATGTTAGTAAAAAATAATTTATGAATCAATATATTATATTCACTTTAGAAGGATTAATTAACCCCTTCATGTCTTTTGAAAAGTAAATCAATTAATGCTAAAAGAATTAATATGAAAAGATAATCCATCTTCCCGTAAATGATAGCCTTCTTTCACTTGCCCTGATTGTTTGATCTTGATCCAACCTTAATTAACCTAATAGTTACTCACAAAGTGCCATTGAAATGATCATCTGTGATTTGTCAAGATTGATGGATAACAGTGGCTCTAATTAGAGACTGCATTCCCTGGTGGAGTGCAGAGAACCCCAGAATCTCTGTCAAAATGAGCCAGTGCCTGATCCATTGGGCTGAATTTACTACTCTTTTAATGGAAACCTTCCGTCTGACATGAAAGTTGTGTTCTAATGATTTTGTATATCCTTTGTGAAGAGATTATTAGGTTCAACTCTTGCACTTGTTTTCTTGGAAGTTATGCACATCTTATATTGACTTTAAGTCTTTGTGATTGACTCATGAATTTGTGTGCAGCAAATAAGACCTCCAATTCATCAGCTTTCGTCTCCAAATTCTCCTTTCCAACATATTTGAACATTTTTACTAATCTTTTGTGCTCATTTTCATTAAAATGTCCCATGATGAATTCTAACCCACGAAATTGATGGACATGGTATTAGGACACTGGCAAAGATGATAACTTTCAAACTTTGTTGGGAGGAATAAGGTTTCACAAACTAATACTTTTCGGGAAGTAATCGCATAGCCAATTACCATCAGGTAATTGGCATTCAGAAGAAAATTTGAACTCCATAATAATGTATTGGCAAACCGATAAAAAACTATAACTTTTAAACTTTGTGAGGTTGCTGATATGTCTGCTATATTTCTGAACTCTGCCGTAAGTATTGCCAGCCATCCCATCACCTGCCAGAGTTCTTCCTCAGTTTATAGCATAACACATTATTAACTTGTTTCATATATATTGCATTCTCACAAAGAGTATGGTGGGTAATTATGCACTCTTTCCTCCAAAAACATCAAACCCAAATGTTGTAGATATTTTCACTATTATCTTAGTAAACTCTCTATAGAATTTCACAACTCCATGCATGGCTTTCAACCCTTATTGCCCCATCAGATCAGAGAATACCCAGCAAGGAATACAACAGTACTTGAGAAAAATCTGATATCATTTTGCATTTGTCTTGGACCAAGCCAAAAATCATAGATCAAGCATCTGAATAACATCACTCATATAGTTTTTGGGCATAGGTGAGTCAAGCCTAGTTCTTGGCCATGCTTGTTAGCTTTGCTTTTATCTTGTCCATGATTTTAGTGCTGAAACTTAATATCTCTCACCTCAAACGCGATTTGTGATTGCACGTAGTTGAGTTGTAGGAGGAGTTATAATAAGCTTGGTTTTGATATTTCTAACTAGAGCTCGACTATGTGAGGGACATAGGTATATTGTCTTGGAGGCTCAGCCATAAACAACCAATGAGTTGTAACTCACCGATTGTATTTGCAGTCCACACCATCTAATGGTCAAAATTATTTAACTACTTTCAGCCATTCCCACCGTACTACTGGTCGATGGAGATTTCACTAATTTTTACCTGCCATACTAACTTTGACCAGTGGGTCACTTACAACGCACCAGCTGCTTAAGAGGTTCTGTCTTGGAGCCCCTACAAAGTTTAGTCTAAGAGCTCATAAATTCCCAATTGGAATATCCATCAAGCAACAAGTGACTCAATGTAATCCCTACTACAAATCCATCCTTGAGACTTGTAACTTGAACTACAAGCAATAGAAGAATGGAGCCATATAGATTGAAGGTGTCATTGAATGGGATGATGTCCTCTATTGAAGAATCTGGCTTCACCAAATCAACAACAAACTCATCATTCCAAGAAGCTTGGATAAAATCTACTCCTACCGCATTTCAATTCACCGTGAGAATACTCTCAACCATACACGGTCTCCCTACCAGAGAAGTAGGCCAGTGTCTCAGACATGCTTTTCTTCAAGTATAATTTATACCAGACGAATAATCAGGCAATGTACATTTGGCATCTCTGTTATGCACAATGGGTTACAAAACACAAATAAGAATTTCACTAGGGTTGTATTACATCTATTCCATGAGAAAAGTGGTGGATGATGATGACATTTTGTGATTGCTAGAAATGGATGACTCAAATATAGCAATGAGGACAAATATATAATTCCAAAATCCCAGGTGAAGACTAGTGCCAAAAAATTGGGCCAATAGAGTCATTAATAAAACAAACATGAAAGGGGAAAGGTCACAAATCTGAGCTAAACCAAAAATGAAACTAACATAGAAACACACACAATAGGAAAATGAAACAAACAACCTAAAACACTTAAATACCTAGACTGGGTACGCCAAATCACACCTACTTTGGGAGACTATGCGAAGCCATTAACAAGTTTAGAAAAGTAGGTACCTGTGCGGTAAAAGGAAGAATTCCATTCTAACTTCTTTGAACTTGGTTTCCATTTGGTACCTTGAACAATGGCTTTGAGATTTTTGGCATGTATATCTCCCAAGAATGATGGAATAGATCCAAACAACTTTTCCTCATGAAAAATTTCTGAATCAACATACAATACATCCTCATGCATTTTGCAAATTACTTCTTCTTGTATTGCTCAAAGGATTGCATCTTCAAACTTTTGAATACATTTTTCAGGATTTGTATCTATGACTAGATGATGCAATACCTCCTTTATAGTAGATGGAGCAGTGAAATAAATATTTTCAACACAAGGAGGATTTTCATTTTGTACCTCAGGATGGTAGATTGGAGTATTATGAAATAAGTCCTCTTCCTGAAATTCAGTTGAATGATCTCCAATAATCTCTTGCTCTTGAGATGCTTTGAATCTCTTTGATTCTTCTGGTATGGTCTCAAGTGTGCATAGCAAACTGTAGATTATATCTGAATCTATCTTCTTATCTAGCACATCTTGCACAGACACTATGTTATCCATTTCATCTTTATAATCATGTATAAAATGATTTTCATTTTTCACTTCCTTTTGATCTTGTTGTGTGAAAAAAATTGTTCTATTTTCACATTTATCACTAATTGTTTCATTACATTTTATTTCTTTCAAAAATAATTTTGTCTCTATACTATTTTCCTCATCTTGTAAATGAAAAATTTCTGCCTGATATTCTTCATTTAGTGAAACTACTTTAGGAATGGGAATGTCTTTGTGATTGCAAGAAAAAAATATGCACCATTTCCATCCCTATGTTCAATTTCTTGTAAAGTTTGAAGCAAAGAAGGATGTATTTCCTTGGGCTGGAATTGCATACCACCATAATTTAAAAAAAAAAGATGATTTGCACCAGATTTTCAAATACTTGACTATTCGGAGATGTAGATGTGGAAGAAGAGAAATCTTTGTCATCGTTGTCATCACTGTCTTGTTTTCCTGGATACCAAACTATATTTTTAGTAGAGTGGCCAACCTCCAGCAAGGTACTTTTAGATTTTTGGAGAATAAAAATGCACTAACTTTTACAGCCATTTTCCCATTAGAGTCGCCAAAAATTTGTTAGTAAACAGAATTGTCACCACCTTTTCATATATACTTTGCCCAATTTGTTACACTTTTAACTAGAAAGTGGGAAAGGTAATTGTACGTTAAAAAAAAAATCTAACTTACCACAACACAAACTGTATTGCAAGCAAATATCCTCATCAGATAGAATGGTTTTCTCTCAAACATACGAATGAAAAGAAAACCAACTAAAACTTGCCCAGTAATGTCAATATCACTTTCGCATCAAATCTCAACATATGAAGAGAGACACTCAAATGATAATATTTGAAATATTGAAGTAGGTTATCAATATCTTTAACAAGCTTATGCATATATCAAGTTTTACTAATTAAAAATTTAACATATAAAGAATAAATAATTGCCACCAAAACAATGAACACACTACCAATCCTTTTGGAATTTACGAATTCAATAACATCACATACACTATCAAAATATCCCCCTTACTTCTAGAATAAAATCTAGTCTTGTCAAAGTAAAATTTTTCCCTTCCAAAAAAAACTTTTTTGGAAAGAGAGAGTGGAACCAAGTAGTTTCCAAACTACTTGCAACTTCCTTTCACTGACTCTCAATCTTGAATTATTTTTTCACTCTTCCTTTACGGGAATTTTCAAAATTATGCCCAACTATCTTTTACACTTGAAAATAATAATTAATTCTTAGAAACAATTAATTTTCTATGACATGTAAAACTGCTCACACCTTGTAACTTAATTTATCCCAATTTACATTGGCACAACTTGATTTTTAATTAATTTGCACAATATAATAATAATAATTGATTCTTAAAAAAAAATTATATATATATGTTAGTGCAAAATAATTTATGAATCAATATTATATTCCCTTTAGAACGATTAGTTAACCCCTTCATGTCTTTTGAAAATTAAATCAATCAATTCCAAAAGAATTAATATGACAAGATAATCCATCTTATGGTAAATGATAGCCTTCTTCCACTTGCCCTAATTGTTTGATCCCTATCCAACCTCAACTAACATGATAGTTACTCACAAAGTGCCATTGAAATGATCATCTAGGATTTGTCAAGATCCACGGATTACAAACTTGTAGAGGCTGCCTTATTCATGGCTGATCAAAGTGCATGATCTTCATCTTCCATAAATTCAAGATCTTTCTCTAAGATTTCATGCCATAATAACATGGTAGTGATTCTTTACTGCATTGTTTGTCCTACCTCGAAAGAGGTGAGCTATCATAGCCCACTTGAATCTTCATTGAATCAATATCCCACTGAGTTAAAACCACCATTTACACACTCATTAGAAGGATCCCTGAGTCTCTTGCACTATAAACTGATCGAAAAGCAGTTAAAAGAATTTACATTTCTTGGTGACTTACTAGGAAAGTGTACCTACACACTTCAAATCCTAAAAGAAAAGCCTTGAGTCTATTAGCCATTAGAGTCAAAAACATACTGAAACTACAAACCAATTGAGCACACTATGAATATTGTAATTGAAATTACATCTGCAATCAAAACCTGCGCACCACCAAACTAATACAAAACTACCCAGCAAATCTATTGAAGCTGAAACTAAAATAATACACAACCATGACCCATTCTACAACTTATCCAGCTGATTGACCACATTTGTAAACCTCTACAACCATGATGCTTTATTGAAAAGACAAACTAAAACTGAAATCTAATGTTGCAGCTACAACTTATTTCTAAAAAATTGAAACTAAAACTATTAACAGGTGAAACTAATAGGAATGTGCCCATTCACTAGAATAGAAAAATAATCCCATGTCTAATGATTCTGATGCATGTGATCCATGTTGTACTGACAATAGACCAAATAAAATGGATGAAGAAATATAGAAAAACTTGCACCTCTTGTCTTTCCTGCATTGCGGAGACTCTTCTTTGGGATTGAAATACCTTTCATGCTGATCTGCATACTGCTCTTCATTTAGTGGAGGGTGGGAAGGGAATAACAAGCATGTTGAAGCTCACATTTTTTCTTACATGTAGAAGCATATGTTAACTTCACCTCATTGGTGATTTCTTTTGCATGATCTTCTACATGATCAAGACCAAAGATAGTACTAAAATCAGGTTTGAAGGGAACTGAGCTCCCTATAACTATTTTAAATCTGATTAGAATCTCTTCTTCAATGAAGAATGGAGTATGATTGTATTCCATATGAAACTATTCACTAATACAAATGTCTCTTAATGAATCATGGTAATGGGGCTGCAAATACATGGGAGGATCTTTCTCAAGAAGGAGAGAATATCCATCCTCAAAAATGGAAAATAGATCTACCTCTTCTTCAAAGCTTGCACATACCTTACTGATGCTTTCTTCATGATCATTAGAAATAGGCCGTGAAAATAAGCCATGCACCCACTCAATGGTGGAATCTCTCGCATCAAGACGCTGATATCCTTATCGGATAACCGAGAATAAATCCTCGATTTATTCTTCATCATGCTTAATCATCTCAACACTATCTCCTATAAGATCTGAAAACTCATCACATAAATAAATGTACTCACCTTTTTTAGATTCTGTAAAAATTTCCTTATAGCTTCCTCTTCTAGATGAGGTAAAGATTTTGTATCATTCTAGTATTTTTCAGCATCAAAACTCTATTGCAAGTAATATTCAGCTTCAAAAGGAACCAATCCATCATCAACATCAAAATATTCCTCATCCTCTTCTTTATTTGACTGTATTTTTGAATCAAAATTTATGATATGTGCACGATGCTCAGAATCAATTGAGTACATTGGATAAATAGGAACAACCTCTTTACTTGCATTTTGATCCTTAATACTAGAGCCTTGATCACATTCTCCTTTCATACCAAAGTGACAAAAAATTTGATCTGTTACTTCCATAGGTTGAAACTTTGCTCTAAACCCACAAGCCTGAAAAGCACAATTTTCAAAATAATTGGGTATCTTTTGTGCATGAGGAAGGACCTCTTCTACAAACTGATTGCATTCATATAGCTTTTCATGATAGCCTTGGGGCATAAAACCTAGATTAGCCTAATATATTCCTTGATCTCTTAGCTCATTGAGCTCATGGGTGAAGGATTGTGCAAGTTCTTTTATTTCAATCATCTCCTTATGATTTACTAAATTAGTAGGGAAGGTGAGTTAGGACAAATCTCCATTTGGGTATGAATGAGAGCATGGGAGGAGATAATTACGTGAGGAATTAATGGGTTTGAAAGCAAAGGATACAATTTACCAGCTTCTATGAGGTTCATTTCAGCCCTAATGGCAAGATCATAGGATTGAGACAAAGTTTCACCTCCTAAAACTTGTATCATAACTGAAATCTCGGGATCCAAATCCTTCAAATAATATAGAAATGTAAAAACTAGAGGATGCCTCACATTTACTAAATTTTTTTTTCATACCCTATCAAACCTTGCATTGAAATCATGCATGCACTATGTAGGATATCTCTTGATTCTGATGAGATTTTGAATGAGGGAACTAATATCTACCTTCTCCCGGAATTGATTATAAATGAGCTCTCTAAGTTGATCCCATCATGTTATTGAACCAAGTTGCAGATTTCTATACCATTCTTGTGCTTTGCCTCTAAGAGAAGATGCAAGTAATAGTAGAGCCACATTCTTAATTGTGATATGGTGAATAATGCACAAATTTGCAATATCTTGAATATGATCAGCAGGATGAACATAGCCATCTCCATAAAAATGGGGTAATGCTTTCAACGTTTCTTTAAGAACTTAACCTTGTTGCTGATATAGAGGACCACTTGAATCCCAAGTCACAAATGGTAAGTTTCTTGTTGGAATATTGAGATGCACAAATATTATGGGCTACCATGATTTGTATTATTAAAGATTTGAGATAAAATCAGCAACAGAGTCTCCAGATGGAAGATTCATGCTCATATGAGCAAATATTTTTGTGATTTTCACCAAAATCACAAAATGTAGAACAAAGATTAATGAAACATAGATTGAAGTCTCTGATTTGTGTCCCACCAGATGTGCTAAAAATTGTTGATAGTGAAGTTTGCACTTGAACGCTACACCCGCATGCAAACTTACACCAAAATGGGAAATCTCACAAACCTATACCAACATGGGAAATCTTGCAAATGTGGGATATAGCTTACAAGATGACTCCTAAGCTTTAGAAGCTGGCTCTTCTTACAATTTCTAATTAAAACATTTTTAGATTGTTCAAGAAAAAGGAATAAGGAAAACTTGAAAACAAATTCTATCTAACATGACGATTCACCAATCACAAACTTTCCAACTTGCAAAATATTCATTGTGCACATGATTTGAAATCAAGAGACAATAGTAAACACAACTATGATAATGAGAAGTGATAATCACATAATTATTTAGTTGCATAAGGTTTGATAATCTTAGATTTACAAATAAAGGCCATAGAGATAAGAAAATAAGAAATATTCTAATGAAAACAATGGCACAAAAACACTATTTTCCCTTCATGGGTGATGGTGATAAAATTTTCACCATCTCAAAAGTTTTATAAGTGGAAATGCCATACATTAATGGCTTCTGACAAGGGTTATAGCACTATGTCTCTGTCTTCTTATATTTGTAAGCCTAGCAAAATTGATCATTTTTGAGGATCCCATTTCTTGGTAGAGACTTGGGTAATTTTATTTTCATTATTATGATTAGCAAGTCAAATTTGTGAAGAACAAGGAATAGATTTGGATGGAAGGAGGAGTTTCCAAATATTGATTATCTGACTATAGGGGAAAGGTGTAGTCTTCTGCTGACAATCCAAATAGTTCAGAGGTGCTGAGTCATAATGAATATTACCTAATTCTCTCTCACATTACATACAATATGATAAGGGTTAGATCACTACCCAGAGATTCCAATCAGGAAGATGTATCATTGGAAGCAATTCCACAAATAAAGAATTTATTTGTTGGTGAAAACTCTCCTATTCAAGTGGATGATGACTCTATATATTTATTGGGAAATGAGGCTATTCCATCCATGATTCTTATACTTGAAGGAAATTTAGTCAAAAGCACAATACATAGCTATAAGGAGTAGAGCACAGTTGGGAGATTGGCACATGATCTCAATTGAAGCAACAACCCATAATAAAACATGGCGTGGCCTATAAAGAGTCAAAGTTTGGCATATAAGTCTCTAATGTAGCCATTATACAGTAAGTAGTGAAGCTTTGGTTAGTAATAACTTTCTAAGCATCTTAAAACTAAAGGCATAGCAATAAATAAAGGCACTGCCCTGAAGAGACAGTGTAATAGCCTAAAAGATGATCGACCTTTACTAGAATTAGGCGTGGTCTTGCATGGAGGATGTCACGCCATAAGGAGGCTTGCTAGAAATTTTGTGTTTCAAACTTTTAATTAAATGCAAACATCGCCATGGCATCAGTAACAAAACATGGTGCCTAGCATATTCAATAAGTGGCCTCTAAAACTAGTCACAGGAATTCTGAATGTATGCACAACAGTTAGAATATATGGTGCAAACATATGTGAGAAAGGTTTTGCCAGTGCTAAAGCCTTAGAAACATGGCAATCTACTTATATTGATGGCATACTATTGAAAGCATGCAACTGTGAGGAGTAGCTTATGATGGTACAATGCATAATAAAGCTATAACAGTGGCACGTTCATCGTAGGAATGGTGCTATTTTGAAAAGCCAAAGACATCATATAAAAATGGCCTCTTGAGTTTAAATACAGCAAAATTCAAAGGGCTTGAGCATAATAGGTTTATAGCATAACCTGTAGAAGGATAACTGAAACCATTGATGCAAAAGGATCTAATGGCTTGCAGGAGTAGATGAAGAAGGTAGTGGAGTGGTGCAGGAGCTTCAGTTTAGTCATTTTTTTGAATATAACATTTTGTGACCTTGTTAATTTTGGTTTCTCCTAAGGATTTGAAAGCCATTTTTTTGTTTGGTAATAAAGACTTAGTCAATTGATTGACTAGTCCAATTTGAAGTTAACTTAGGCCTATTTTATAGGAGTGTTTCTTTTAGAAACTTGTTGTTTTATGTTAAACTGCCACTTCCATCAGTTCACTGCCTTTCTTAGGCAGTTGTATAGACTGTTGGGAAGTGGAAACATTGGGGAAAGTTTCCTTTAAACTTTAGTTTGTAAAACATGCCAAGGATGAATAGAGAGGAGGAGTCTTTTAAGGAAAAAACTATGTTTCTGCATATTTTATTGAAACAGCCATTCTGTATGGCTTGGTACGGATTTTTTATGAGTTGAAATGTTGGAAATTTGTTAGGTCTGCAAAACACCTTTCATTTGCATCTACTTGGAGCTCTTGACACTTCTGTAGAAGATAGAATCAATCCAACTTGTAAAAATTGTTTTGAAACCCTCTTAACTAGGGTTTGTGTCAAAAAATGGTGAATTTGCCCTCTATCCTCTGAAAGTATCAACCATTTTCAAAAGGATGGAGGAGACTAGGTTAGGTTTTATTATTTTCTATGGTTTGCAGGTTGAAGACTCCTTCTCCAAGCATTTGGCATGATCCTAGCTAGTCAAAAATAGTGACTAGCTGGAAGAAATGGTGTAGAGTAGTGTTTATCTTGAAAATAACCATGTACACAGCCAAAGGGAGATTGGATTTCATGTCTAGAAACAAGGACAAACCTCTAAGATGGTTGGTGGAACCTGAGAAGGCAGGCTTACTGCATTCTTTCCATACAATTTGATTTAGACCTTCTTCTTTGGAGAAAAATAGTTTACTATTTTATGTACGTCAGTGGTACAGTACGGCTGCATGTTGGAGGAAGAGTACCTATTCCCTATGGGTAATTGGATGATGCATTGATTGTTGATGGTCATTGAGAGGTAGGAGTGTTTAATGTTGTGTAAGTGTTCTCTTTGTTTACAAAGTTAACCTCCTTTTAAGACTGTTTCTTGAAGGCAATCACATCAGCATTACTATTTCTGTCAGAGCAAGTACTGAGGTGAGGTGTTGGGTTAGAGACCTCAACTGGATCCTATCCTTGGTGAATGCATGTGGTGTTTAAACCCTTCATGGTAGAGGAGTTAATGCAGGTTCAGTGGTTCATAACAGCTACAAGGAATAAGCTGTCATTTCAACACTGCCATAGGACAGTCAAGCTGCAATTGCTGTCCTCTATCCTGTATAGCACAGTGGGAGCCTAGATATGAATAAATGGTTGTTTGTTTATATTGAGTGTATATTATGCATGGAGTGTTGATGGTCATTTAAGGCCTTGAGAAGTTGATTGAGCAATTTCTACAAGATCTAAGCCTTCTTCAAACACTATCCTAGAACAGTCATACTATTGTTACTGCCCACTACCCTAGAGAATGCAGAGATTAGTCTTTTGGTCAGAGACCTTGTTATTCTCTATGTCTTAAACAATCTTATGTCAAATTGTGTATGGAGATCCTGCAAGCATAGGTGTTAGGAGTGGAATGCTATCCTTGAAGGTGAATGTGTTGATTGTTTGGGTAGAGTAGTGACTCCCCAAGGTGAGTGTTGAGCAGCCTATGTGGTGGACCTAGGCATGGTCCTAGGATAGATCAATCACCTAAACAAAGCCTTGTGTAGGCTTATAAACAATCCACCTTTGAAACATTAAGAAGGAAGCTTTGTCAACCAAGTTCATTGAGTGAACTTCTATATCCTCTACCTTTACCTCTGCATCATATTGGTATCAGAGCGAATATTCTAATTGTAAGCAAGTGTATGTCAAAAGAGGAAATTGAAACAAAGGCTAGTATAATGCCTCCCAAGACAATGAGCCAAGATGCCATCAAGAAGTTGGTGGAAGAGATGGTTGAAGCAAGACTGCAAGAAGCAAGATTGCAAGAAGCAAAGTTGCAAGAAGAGAAGAAGTCTAAAGGCAAGACCAAAGAAGAGGGAAGTTCTTCTGATACAAATGAAGAAATAGAGATAGAAGAGGATCCTCTAGAGTAGGATATGTATGTAGATCAGAAAGCCTTCTTGAATGCACTTAAGGGTGCTCATGGAGACAGTGGTGATCCCAAGATGGATGTGCGTACCTTTCATGGCAAGTTGGATGGAGATGTTCTCACCGACTGGATAGAAGCTATGTGCAACTTCTTTGATGACAAGGAGTTCAATGACAGCAAAAAGGTCAAGTTTGCCAAGAAAAGGCTAAAAGGTTCTGCACTTCTATGGTGGAACTATATGTACAGTGAGAGGGAGAAGATTGGAAAGAGTCCCATCACTAAATGGAGTAGAATGGTGGCTATGCTCAGAAGCAAGTTCATGCCACTTGACTATGAGATTCAAATCATAAGGAGGGTTCAGAATTTGAGACGAAAAGACATGGATGTGGCTACCTACATAGAAGAATTTCATAGACTCAGTATGAGGGCCAATCATAATGAAGATTAAAAAGGGATGGTGGCTAGGTACCTGAATGGACTGAAATACAATCTACAAGATGAGATAAGCTTGGTGTTACCAAAGACAGTGGATGAATGTTTCTTATTGGCCTCCAGAGCAGAGGAAAAGCTAAGAAGGAAGGGTGAACAAAGTGCCAGAGCTAGAGGTGGTAGAAACCAAAGAGGTAGAGGCAATTTTGGTCGTGGACAGTTCAACAAAACTGAAAATAATAGTCAGCAAGAAACACAATCAGCAATAGAGCATAGACGAGGTTTTAGAGGTGGTAGAAGTCATAATGGTAGAGGCAGAAATGGTGGAGGAGGTAGAGGACCAAGAGTCTTCACTGGAAGATGTTATGGCTGCAACCAAGTTGGCCATACAATGAACAAATGCCCAGGGAAAGCCAGCAACTCGCATGACAGTGGGAAGAGAAATCAATTAGTGAAAGATGATGACTGTGAAAGTGTGAATTCACCAATGGGAAGTGCTGCACCTGTTCTAGATGGAGAGAGTATGATGATAAAAAGGTCTATGTTGAAGATGCCATTGAAGCAAGAGCCCCCTCAGAGAAAGAATCTTTTCAGAACCCAAGGCCTAGCCTATGGGAAACTCTACAAAATCATAGTGGATTCAGGGTCTAGTGAGAATGTGGTATCCACTGAGATGGTTGAGAAGTGCAAGTTGAAGAGGCTGCCTCATATCAGTCCTCACAAGATTTCTTGGTTAAACAAGAACCAAAGTTTCATGGTGGAGGAACAAACTTGGGTTGAATTTGCAATTGGTGACTACAAGGACAAAGTGCTATGTGAAATCATCCCTATGGATGCATGTCACCTGCTTCTTGGCTGCCCATGGTAGTATGATGTTAAAGCTTAGCATGATGGTGAGAACACTTATGTCATCACCAAGAATGGAAGACCATTCAAAATGGATCCTTTGTTGGAGTAGCCTAGGGGAAAGGAAAATAACAGCAGTGTCATGTTGGTGAATGGCAAGGAGTTCCTAAACTTTTTGAAGGAGAATGACAATCAGGGGTATGCTTTGGTCATGAAGCCCAAGAGTGGATCAGATCAGCAAGATCAAGAACAGAAGGAGATTCCATTGGAAGTACAGCAACTTCTAGATAAGTATCAAGACCTTGTGGTAGAGGAAGTTCCCAACTCCTTACCACCCATGAGGGATATTAGTCATCAAATTGACTTAATACCTGGTGCTACATTGCCTAACAAGGCTGCATACAAGCTGACTCCATAGCAAAATGAAGAGGTGGCAAGGCAAATTCAAGATCTCCTAGAGAAAGGGCTGATTAGGAAGAGTCTAAGTCCCTGTGCAGTTCCAAGTGTACTTGGTCCTAAGAAGGACGGAAAGTGGAGGCTATGCACAAATTCAAGGGCCATAAACAAGATCACTATAAGGTACAGATTCCCAATGCCAAGGATTGAAGATCTCTTGGATTATCTAGGAGGATCATGCTATTACTCAAAGATTGATTTGAAATCTGGATATCATCAAATCCGGATCAGACAAGGAGATGAATGGAAGACTGCTTTCAAGACCAATGAAGGTCTTTATGAATGGCTTGTTATGCCATTTGGTCTTAGCAATGCACCAAGTACATTTATGTGCCTGATGAATGAGGTATTAGTTGAATTCATTAGTAAATTTGTTATTGTTTATCTTGATGACATACTAATCTTCAGTAGGACAAGGGAAGACCATGTGAAGCATGTTGGTTAGGTGTTGGAGAAGTTGCATGAGCACAAGTTGATGATCAACTTAGACAAATGTGAGTTCATGAAAACTAAACTTGCATACCTAGGATTTGTCATTTCTAATGGCTATTTCAAGATGGATCCCTCTAAGGTTGAGGCTATTCTCAGTTGGCCTACCCCAAAAATAGTGGGAGATGTGAGAAGTTTCCATGGATTGGCAACTTTCTATAGGAAGTTTATTAGAGGTTTCAGTCACATTAGTGCCCCCATCCTCAACACCATCAAGGGTGGAGTCAAATGTAGATTCCAGTGGACAAGGGAAGCTAATGATAGTTTTGAGTTGTTGAAAACAAAGGTGGCTGAGATACCTACCTTAGTACTCCCTGATTTTGATAAGGTGTTTATTGTTGAGTGTGATGCAAGTCAGCAAGCTATTGGTGCTGCTCTCAGCCAAGAAGGACATCCAGTGGCATTCTTTTTAGAAAAGTTGAATGAAGCCAAGCAAAGGTATTCTACCTATGACTTAGAACTCTATGCAATGGTGCAAGCTCTTAAGAAATGGAGACATTATTTGCTGCCCAAAGAATTTATTGTGTTTACTAACAATCATGCTTTAAGCTTTCTAAACAGTCAAGAAAAATTGAACCATAGACATGTTAAATGGATGGAATAGCTACAAGTTTATACCTTCACAATTAAGCACAAAAGAGGTGTCTCTAATAAGGTGGCTGATGCATTGAGTAGGAGGTTACTTCTTATTCATGAAATTTAGTTAGAAAGCATGGGTATTGACTATTTAAAGGAGTTGTATAAAGAAGATTATGATTTCAAAGAGGCTTATGATGTCTGTGTGAACTTCGCTAACACATTCCATGGAGAGTATGCAGATTTTATTTTGCAGGAAGGCCTCTTGTTTAAGGGCAATTTCCTGTGTGTCCCTAAGTGCTCCATGTGGGACAACATCATCAAGGAGAAGCATAATGGTTCTTTAGGAGGACATTTTGGCTTGGACAAGACACTAGAACAAGTCACAAGGTTCTATTTTAGGCCAAAGGTGCAATAAGATGTGAGAAAATATGTAGCTAGTTGTGCAATATGTCAAAGAGCCAAAGGTGTGCCTTCAAATGCAAGCCTATACCAGTCCCTTCCCATTCCCAATAGACCTTGGGAAAGTATCAACATGGATTTTGTGCTTGGGTTACCCAGGACAGCCAGAGGGGTGGATAGTGTGTTTGTTATTGTTGATAGGTTTAGCAAGATGGCTCATTTTGTGCCATGTAAATCCACAAATGATGCATCTCATGTTGCAGGTCTATTTTTCAGAGAGGTAGTAAGGATACATGATTTACCATTGTCCATTGTAACTGACAGAGATTCTAAGTTTGTAAGTCACTTCTGGAGGACCTTGTGGAAGAAGCTGGGCACATAGTTGTCCTTTTCATCAGCCTACCATCCACAAACTGATGGTCAGACTGAGGTGGTTAATAGATCACTTGGAAACCTTCTAAGGTGCCTTACAAAGTAGCATGGTTTGGCATGGGACTTGGTTATCAGTCAGGCTGAATATGCCTACAATGATTCAAGGAATAGGAGCATTGGTAAAAGTCCTTTTGAGATAGTTTATGGCTTTCATAAAGGGCCACTTGAGCTGAAGGATCTCCAAGGTTGGGATAGAAGGAGTGCACTTGGTAAAGAGTTTGCTGCCTCCATGAAAATAGTCCATGATCATGTCAAGTTGCAACTAGAAAAATCAGTCACAAAGTACAAAGAAAAGGCAGATTTGAAGAAAAGAGAAGTACAGTTCAAAGTTGGTGACTTAGTTATGGCATATCTGAGGAAAGAAAGGTTGCCAAAGGGTCAACCAACTAATCTCCTGATGAAGAAGATTGGACCATGCAAAATAGTGCACAAATTCAGTCCAAATGCATATGAGATTGAGCTACAAGATGGCCTTGGTATCTCTCCAATTTTAAATGTTTGTGATCCTTTTCCTTTTAGACCTCCATTGCCTGATGAAAGTGGATCAAATGTGGTAGCTAAAGATGCTGATTGGATCAAGGATTTGCCTCCAAGCAAACCTTTACAGTTGGAGTGCATTCTAGATTCCAAAGTTATCAAGAAGACTCGGAGAGGTGTCTATAAGGACTACTTGGTGAAATGGAAGGATCTTCTTGATTTAGAGGCCACCTAGATGACTAAAGCAGATATCTTGAAGCATGGCATGACACTTCAACAATTGGCAACTCAAGGGACTTGAGTTTTTCCCACAGGGGGAGTATGGTGCAGGACCTTCAATTTAGTCATTTTTTCGAATATAACATTTTGTGACCTTGCTAATTTTGGTTTTTCCTAAGGCTTTGAAAGCCATTTTCTAGTTTGGTAATAAAGACTTAGTCATTTGATTGACTAGTCCAATTTGAAGTTAACATAGGCCTATTTTATAGGAGTGTTTCTTTTAGAAACTTGTTGTTTCATGTTAAACTGCCACTTCCATTGTTTCACTGCCTTTCTTGGGTAGTTGCACGGACTATTGGGGAAAGTTTCCTTTAAACTTTAGTTTGTAAAACATGCCAAGGATGAATAGAGAGGAGGAGTCTTTTAAGGAAAAAACTATGTTTTTTGCATATTTTATTGAAACAACCATTCTGTACGGCCTGGTACAGATTTTTTATGAGTTGAAATGTTGGAAATTTGTTAGGTCTGCAAAACACCTTTCATTTGCATCTACTTGGAGCTCTTGACACTTCTGTAGAAGATAGAATCAATCCAACTTGTAAAAATTGTTTTGAAACCCTCTTAACTAGGGTTTGTGTCAAAAAATGGTGAATTTGCCCTCTATCCTCTGAAAGTATCAACCATTTTCAGAAGGATGGAGGAGACTAGGTTAGGTTTTATTATTTTCTATGGTTTGTAGGTTGAAGACTCCTTCTCCAAGCATTTGGCATGATACTAGCTAGTCAAAATTAGTGACTAGTTGGAAGAAATGGTATAGAGCAGTGTTTATCTTGAAAACAACCATGTACATAGCCAAAGGGAGATTGGATTTCATGTCTAGAAGCAAGGACAAACCTCTGAGATGGTTGGTGGAACCTGAGAAGGTAGGCTTACTACATTCTTTACATACAATCTGATTTAGACCTTCTTCTTTGGAGAAAAATAGTTTACTATTTTCTGTACGTCAGTGGTACAGTACAGTTGCATGCTGGAGGAAGAGTACCTATTCCCTATAGGTAATTGAATGATGCATTGATTATTGATGGTCATTGCAAGGTAGGAGTGTTTAGTGTTGTGTAAGTGTTCTCTTTGTTTACAAAGTTAACCTCCTTTTAAGACTATTTCTTGAAGACAGTCACATCAGCATTACTATTTCTGTTAGAGCAAGTACTGAGGTGAGGTGTTGGGTCAGAGACCTCAAGTGGATCCTATCCTTGGTGAATGCATGTGGTGTTTAAACCCTTCATGGTAGAGGAGTTAATGCAGGTTCAGTGGTTCATAACAGCTACAAGGAATAAGCTGTCATTTCAACACTGCCATAGGACAGTCAAGCTGCAATTGCTATCCTCTATCATGTATAGCACAGTGAGAGCCTGTATATGAATAAATGGTTGTTTGTTTATATTGAGTGTTTATTATGCATGGAGTGTTGATGGTCATTTAAGGCCTTGAGAAGTTGATTGAGCAAGTTCTACAAGATCTAAGCCTTCTTCAAACACTATCCTAGAACAGTCATACTATTGTTACTGTCCACTACGCTAGAGAATGCAGAGATTAGTCTTTTGGTTAGAGACCTTGTTATTCTCCATGTCTTAAACAATCCTATGTCAAATTGTATATGGAGATCCTGCTAGCATAGGTGTTAGGAGTGGAATGTTGTCCTTGAAGGTGAATGTGTTGATTGTTTGGGTAGAGTAGTGACTCCCCAAGGTGAGTGTTGAGCAGCCTGTGTGGTGGCCCTACGTGTGGTCCAAGGCTAGATCAATCACCTGAACAAAGCCTTGTGTAGGCTTATAAACAATCCACCTTTGAAACATTAAGAAGGAAGCTTTGTCAACGAAGTTCATTGAGTGAACTTCTATATCCACTACCTTTACCTCTGCATCATGGAGGCTGCCAGATGTCACAAGCATAGGTAAATATGAGCAGCTCAAAAATCACCAGAGGTCACCATGTGTTTGAAGTGGTAAAGATAAGGTCAAAAATGAATGTGGATGAAGCCATGTGGTCAAGTATGAGCAGAGGAGAATTAAATGTTTCATTTCATTGTATCATGAATCACGAGAGTTTTAAAAGGTTGTATCTTTTATTAATATTGTGTCTCTTATAATATAACGGTGGGCCCCAAATAAAGCTCAATGCTTTATCAACAATAAGTTTAATCTTAGTTTTAATTAAAGTCATGAAAGATGTTAATTTTGGTTTTAAATAAAGATTAAAATCTTTATTGAAAATATGACATGGGTCCTATTGTGACCAAATCACACATCACCCCATCATAATGAGGACCCCCTAGTTTGTTTTCGTCACCTTAGAGTCAGTTAAATGAGCAATACAAAGACTTCTTCAAAAGGCAAGTTTTGATGACAAGTTCATGAAGAACAAAAAATGATAAGTAGAGTACTAAAGAGGTATAAGTGCATTACACACTCAGAATTGCCTCAGATGAGCACCCAAAGGTAAAAAGTTAGTATGTCACCATAATAGCGCCTTAGGAGGGGATAAAATCTAGGAGGGATCATTCAAGTGACAATCTAACTCAAGGTGCCAACTTATGTTCAAAATCCTCCTTTTGGGTGCTCTTATACATAGAGTAACTATCTAGTGGCACCTTGATGTAGGACACTCATTGCGGCATCTCTAAGAAGAGCGCCTTGTTTTAAAATCTCTGTGATGGCTAAGTCTTAGTTCATCAACTTTGGGCACATTTTCCTATTGATTTGATTGCTTTAGGGTGCTTAAGGGTTGTATTGATGATGTGTCTCATCATGAGCGCTTTGAGTAGGACATATGCAAGAAGATTGACTTCACATCTTGAATTACCTATCTTGAGCTAGGCTGTATTTTACACTTACTTCATCATCTTGGGTACTTAGGAATATGAGGTAGTGAGTTATAAGGTTTTAGCGCCCTTGGCCTCAGTTTCACTTGATGGGCATTCCTCTATCTCCAAATTAAGAATATTTGAGCGCCTTGATTGAAAGGTTGTTAAAAGACCTCAAGAAGTGAAAGGTTGACGAGAAAATGCATTATAAGTTTAGGCATCCTTCATGCTACAAAATCACTTCATTCTAACGCCTTAAAGGTCATAAGAAGGTGAGTATTATAAGTTTTGGCACCCTTGTGTGGGTCCTTGAAGGTGTTTTGGTGCCTGTGAAAGGGAAACAATCTAAGTTTCATCATCATGATTTAGGCGCCCTGAGTGTTGGAAGATCATCAAGTGGTCTCTAGTGGCAGTTAGGAGAGAAAGACCTTAGGCACCTTTGGCCTTCAGTACCAACTTGATTTAGGCACTTTGAGAGGGGAAGTTTGCAAAGAAGATAAAGGCACTTCTTGTCACCACCATTACTTTATGAGAGCGCCTAGAGGTTCTTATCACAAGATGAACTACTTTTGAGTGCCAAGACAAGGTAAGTTATCTCTAGAGGAAGCGCCTTAACAAAATTTCCAAAATAAACAAGTTACAGAGTAATTAAGGCTTGGGTTTATTCCTTGGGGGATATGATAACATTTTGGCACCCTTATGAACTCCTTGGCACACCTTATGCCTCCTCTTACCTCATCTTGGCATCCTCCATGTGGCAGTTTAACTATTGGCACCTTGATGTTGGATTCGCCTACAATGTAAAGCATATAAAAAAATTCAACTTTGAGTGACTTGAAGGATCTGTCAAAGTATGAAAAGGTTATCATGAGTAAGGGAACTCTTGTAGCATTACAATGACCCCAAGACTACTTAGTGTCAGGGAGAAAGTGATCATGTGTTTTGGCACCTTCAAGCTAGAGAAGTGATTAAGAAGTTTGGAGCGCCTAAAGGATGAATGAGTTAGAACCATGCCTCTAGTATCAAGCACCTAGATTACAAGTCTTCAAGTGGTCAAAATTAAAACTTAATAGTTTGGGCACCCTGTATGCTCAGATTCATCTATTTGATTGCCTTAGAATGTCTCAATTAAGAAGCCTTCATTAAGGATTCCATCTCTTGATGGAGCCTAAGGGAAGCCTCCATTTTTGAGTACTTAAAGTTGGATGCCTTTATTGATCTAAACTCAAGGTAAGATCTAAGTATTCTTTCCATTGGAACTATCCTCAATGGGCACCTAAGGCTTAAGGTGCCATCCTAGGATGTAAGTAGTTTTTTCGCACCTATATTCAGAGATCACCATCATGGGTGCTTTATGTCAAAGTTTTTAAAATGGACAAGTTAAGGCTTCATAAGTTTGGGCACCATTGTGATTGGAATTCATTAGTTTGATCACCTTGAATCTAGCATAAAAAATGTTAAGTGTAAAGCCCTGAGGGTTAAGGCACTCTTTCGCCTCTATGAAGACATACCTAAGCATCTAGGAGGGGTATGGAGTAAAGTGTGGTGTTGTAAATGTGGAGAATGGGTGCCTTGCAAAGGGAAGTATCTATGATGAGTTCAGATCATTTGACTGACTAATAGGTGCCCTTTTGGCAACTAAATGCATCATCATTAGCACCTAGGAAGTGGACGGTTCGAAAAGTAACTTGGGCGCCTTGTATATGTTTAAAGAACCACTGTTGGTACCTTGGAATTGTGTTAAAACCTTAAACTTATATTAAATGCCTAATAAGGCCGACCCCCTTATTTTCCCAACCAGCATTTAATATAGATAAACTCACTATATAATAGGAGCACCCGTTCTCATTTCTTCATAATTCACATTAGAATCTACAGAGGAGGAGCAAATTTCCAAGGGGCAACAAATTTCCAAAGAGGAGAATTTTTTTTTAGGAAGAACAAATTTTCTTAAGGCAGATATGCATTTTGGGAGACTAATTTTGACATTTTACTTCTGATTTCTGCCATTTTCTACTAATTTTTATCATTAAATACAGAAATCTACTTTTTCCTAGGTCAGAAAATTGATACAAGGTATGTTTCAATCACTTTCTTTACTTCATAAATTGCCTTTTATTTATTTAATTTTTGCAGATTACCATGATTTTATCATCTAAAAAATTAGGTATATGAGTGTAAAATCTATCATTTTAAGTTACTTATTCGAGTCTAGTCTTGTAGATAAATGGGCATGACAGCAAAGGAGAGGCAAGTAATGATCAAGATGGATGACAAGTCCAACATACCCAACTCCAAGCTCAAAACTCATTGGACGAGCATGGGAGACACCAACATGGGACACATCAACCTGGAGGAGATAAAAGACTTCTTTCTCGCCATCACAAGGAATGAAGACATCAAGGCCATTGCGAAGAGTGGAATTGTTCAAGCAGCATGCTTCCCACCTACCTTGCCTAGCACTGAGTTAATGTTGGAATGTGTTCAGCGTTATGACAAACAAAAGAGATAGATTATAGCTAAAGATGGGACTTTTCTCGCCTATCTACGAAGAGAAGCCATCAAGGAGATCTTCAACATCCCAAGCCGAAAGGAAGTGTTCATCTATCCTACAACTGCTCAATGTACTTTTGAAGGAAACCCTAAGCACTACATGCAAGAAGTGAGAAAGAAGTGGATGACTAATTCATAAATCAAGATATACAACTCTGAAGATTTAAAGTATCACAAGGCAGACTTCAAACAAGAGATAAGTTACTTCATCATGTTCCTGAATCGTTTTATAGGTAGGCCTCAACCATCTACTTTCGAAGGATGGATGTATACTTATTTTGATCATGTCTTTACAAAGAATCAGATGGTTGACTGGGCTAGCCTTATAAGCCATTGCCTTGATGAGAAATTTGAAAGATTTGATGAAACAAAGTCATTCTTCATGACTTCATATCTTGTTTACATCCTAGTAAGAAATGTGGTTTATAAAGGTTTAAGAGCTAAAGGAGAAGTAGGTATAAAGTCTGGACAAATTCTTTCACATCAATGTTATCCTCAGCTTCATTTGAAGAATATCAATCATTACAAGAGGTTCAATGATGCCTTTGCCATGTTCATAGTGAGAAAGTTGTGAGGAGAACTTCATAGAAGACTAACAGGTGCTGCTAGAAACTTCATCGAGCAATATGGAAGATACTACATTCAATATGACAAGTTTAGCTATATCAAGATTTAGGGTTTCACATCCTTTCCTTATAGATTACCTAGATATCCTACAAACAGGATGATGTTGCTAGAAGTTTCAAGACAGTTGTTAGAGTTTCATAAAACACAAAGGGCAATAAAGGAAGCCGGAGTTCAGTTTCCTCTCCAACTTGGCAGATATTACTCCTAACCATTGCTTCAAGCAACTGAACATTTAGAGGTTGAGCTTTAGGCATATCATCTACATCCTCATGATTCAAGGAGGGAGAACTTTGATCCACATGGAGCTATTAAACAATCATATTCTTCCTACAGGCATATTGAGTAGATAGAAGATTATTGAGGTAATGCTATTGATGTTGATGATATCAGGATGCAAAAGTGTTCAAGATTGAAATGAGATCTATTGAGAGCTACAAAATTATTAAGGATTCTTGATGAATTAAATGATGAAAGAACTCTCTCAGGTAATGAATATAATAAGATCCAGAACTTGCCTTATGATATCAACTAGGCTAATAGAGAAAGGGTTCATGATGAAGGATTGATAGAGCCTATCATCGCTATCACTGAAGAGAAAATAAAAGAGCAAGTACAAGCATTGATAGATGAAAGAAAGAAACTTACCTACATCAAGATGGGAGAAGTAGAACAGCAGGAATAACATAGTGCACCTGGTAGAAGTTCACAAAGTAAGGACAATGAAAGAGATTCAAGTCAAGGAAAGAAAAGAAAACAACTTGAATTTGTACAAGGAGAATCAAGAAAGAACAAGAAAATGATAAGTATTGAAACTATTTCTTCCAGACAGCCAGGTGATACTCTGCTGAATCAAGATATAGTGGTACATGTTGAGATTGCGGCTCTAAAAACCCTAGTTGAAGAAGTGCCTTCAAGTCCACATGATACTGAGATCATTAATGAAGCTAACACTCAAGACAAGGATGATGCTGAAGAAGAATCAGTGCCTACATAAGGAAAGCAAATACAATAGTTATAGGATCTTTCATCATTGCTGAAGTGGCTACAGGATAGAATTAGGGAAAATTACAATGTCAAGAAATATCCTCCTATTCCAGTTGATGAGTTATTTCTAGATTTGTCTAGTAAAAACCCAAAGAAGAAAGCAACTATTCATTCAAAGATCACTAAAGATGAGGCCAATGTAAGGAAAGTTCATGTAGCAGTTCCAAGGGTTTAGAAGAATATAGAAGATATATGCTTGATGATTATGACATCAATATAATCAATTTGGGTCCATTGAATGGAATGTAAGTAGAAGAAGAACTTCAAGGTTCAATTGATAATGCTTGAGCTATCATAAGGCAAGAAACACAAGGTAGAATTAAAGCTGAGCAAAGGTGTTAGACCTTAGAGCAGTATATTCAGCACTTGGTTCATCCTATTCATCAATAGGAGAGAATTTCTACACCTCAATCTCTTCTTCCTCCATAAACAGTTGTACATCTTGAGGAGTTGAAGTCTTCATCTCACAGGATGAGAGATTGGATGAAAAGATCAAAGGAAGATACATATATACACCTGGAAGATATCATGCAAGTGTATGATAAGATCAATGATCTTAAAGAAAGGGTACTTGCATTGTTAAAAGTTTGTATTGAATTCAAGACTATCAAGGAACAATACTTACCACATTTGAAGAGCTTGATGGAGGCCTTAGTTGATGATTTGACACAAGATGAAGTGATTGAAGAAGGAAGGACATATGATTTCTCTTCTTGGTATTATTGCTTTCGGAATAAAGGACAGTTGCTTGATAAGGTAGAAACAGATATGTCAAGAGTAAGGAGTATACTTCAAAGAATTCAAGATGGAATACATGCATCCTTGATGAAGATATGTAATCCATTTGGAGAGATGACTCTTGATAATATGAAAGAACAAGTTCAAGATTACTACTTCCAAGAGGATGATGTTTCTAATGAGAAGCTTGATTGTATATTCTCACTTGTTGTCCACCTAGGTGCCAACAAAGCGATGATGACTGATTGGGAGAAGACACTTGGTCTTTATGCAGATGATGTACTTGAAGCTAAAGGAACCACTAAAAACACACCAAATGTACCTTTGGATGATGTCAAGCAGATAGTGTCTAGATTCATTAAATGTCAAAATTCTAGTGATAGATATTCACATGGAGACTCCTCATAGGCTAATGATGTGTCATAATTATCTTCTCGGAAAGTGTGCATTCATTGCCTCTTTCTTTTACTAAAAATAGAAGTTTGTTGTAACTACTTGTGATGTGGCATGATCTAGTCCATTGGCTTTGCCGATCAATCTTGACCCTTCATACATTTTTGAGGTCTATAAAAGGGCTCCTTTTTCTCTCATTTGTACGGTTGAAGACTCTGAAATTGTTGCAAGAGCTCTCTAGAATAATGTAAGACTCATTATTTTGGTGATTCTATATATGTTTCTAATTGTTGCATGGTTTAGATTTCTTCAAGCAAATATTAAATTAGATTAAGTTTTCTTTAAGTATATGTTAGTTGGTGGAAGGCTTCATTATTGTTTGTGGTGAAATCTTTATGTTGACACCATTTGTAGTTTGTGGCTTGCAAATTATAGTGTATGGTTGGTCTGAACAAAATTGAGCTTAACTTTGATCTCTATATTTATTGAATCTTTCATGAGCATAAGTGATTTAAATATCTTGTATAACCTTAGAAGATTGTACCAATCTTGTGTAGTTGTTTGACTTGGCGAAGCAAGATTTGGTTTGATTTCACTTGAACAGTAATTATACCTTGCATCTATGATTAGACTAGTTTTCACTAAACCCTCTCATCTTTTGTTTTTTTTGTCAATTTGGTTAGGATTAGGATCAAGTACTTTATTGCCATATCACACACCATAAAATGTAGTACTTAGATACTCCAGTGCTTACCTTCTTTATCATTGAATCAACAGCTTGTTCAAATAATTATGTAAGTCCCTTTGTGTTTACCAGTAGGATCATACGAAGTCACTGAGTTATCCCTTACAAATCATAAAAAAGGAACCTTGGAGTCATCTTCTTTTATCACTTTGTTTAGCATTCGAGAGGCTTTGCTCAAGAGAGAGTTAGATACTTTGTATTTTACTCTATTGTTGACTGTCAAAAAACAAACATCAACATTTTTGGTGCTAGAAGGAGGGCTACACAGTAAGCTGTTTCATTTCCAGATTGAGGAAGAAGGAAAAACATCATGGAGTGAATTCGTTCTTTCTCACAAGAAAGGCACCAGAGAATTCTAAGGTCTACACCAGGAGCATCCAAGGAGTTTGCTGAGTTGGGATTCCCTCCTAAGTCAATGAAGGGAAAGAAGGCAACTTCATCAGGTCAAGGATCTCCAAGCGGAGGTGATATTTCACATTTATTCCAAACTCCACCTCCGCACAATCAAAAGCAAGGAATTGCTCAACCTAGTAATACACAAGCAACTACCCCAGCGACTCCACTTCAGCCAAGAGCCACTCAAACAAGTCTAGGACAACAACTTAATATTCCAATAGTAGCACTAGCACAAGCTTGGCCTTTGACAAATGTTTCACCTCTGGGAACTTTCGTGAACTACCATGAAATGCCCAAGAACGCTGAGCACTTCTGCTCTAAATTTCATGTTAATGATGTCAACAGGAGAGCAAAAGAACACATCAAGGTCTTTGAAGACACCTTGGTGAATCAAAGGATTGTGCATGAAGATGTGACATGCAAGTTATTTCCATACTCACTCGAAGGAGATGCTACCTTCTGGTATGTTAACATGTCGGCCACATCCTTCACCAGTTGGTAGCAGATGAAAAATACTTTTTTGGAGAAGTTTAGGATTCCCATCACTCGAGCAGAGCTTTATAAGCAATTCATTGAAGTGAGGAGGTAGGAACCTATCGCCTCTTTTAATCATAGGTTTCACAAAGCTTATTCTAGATTGCAGAGTCCATATGACATCACTGAAGACATGGTGAAGGAGATTTATTATGTTGCCTTAGATCACCTTACTTCCATGTTTGTGAAAAGGGCAATGACACCATCCACCACCTTGATAGGAGCATATGCCAAAGCTATCAAGGTAAACACTAATTTGGGCATGAACACTCATGGGCCACTCAGTCACCTGGGGCATGTGGCAATGCCCAATCAAATCGAAGGAATCAACCAGACACTGGCTCAATATATGCCAGTGATGAATCCTATTCCCGTTCCTGCATCCAAGTGCACCAATTTCACAAGTTGCACCTGCGAAGCTGGTATATCTCCAAGGATTGACATCTTCTGCAAAGACTCAGGAAGAGAAAGATGAAATGAAGGAGGTGATCGATCAAGTGAAGAAGTTATCACTGAAGTCACACACTTGAGAAACAAGAACAATTACCTATAGAGGAACTATCAAGGAAACCAGGGCGGTAATCAAGGATACAATTAGGGGTATAATCAAGGATTCAGAGGAAATAACCAAGGTTTTCAATGACAAAACAGAACCTGGAACACCACACCTAACAATGGAAGCGTACCTTCACTACTTGATAATCCGCCAGCCTCTGACCTAAAGCCAGCAGATAAAGTTTTCTTGGTAGAAGCTACACTATCCACTTGGTGCAAATTGCATAATACCAATCAACATTCAGAGCCACAATGTCTTAAATTTAAGATAGCTACTAATATCTTCCAACAAGAAATGCGTGTTACACAAGCACCAGAAAACCCTCCTGTCACTGGGTATGAGATCGTACCAATGATAAGATATGATCAGGCCTTAATTATCGAGGATATCACTTTTCTACCCATGATGGAGTATGATATGTCAGAGTATAATGGAAGGTTCCTGCCAGCTTTTGCAAATGGGCCTGTTGAGGATACATATTATCCTCCTCTATTTGATGGTGATTTCCAAACTCAAGAAGCAGATGAAGTATAGGCTTTCCAGTAGTCTTCTGGAAATGCACTGCAAAGGGTCTATTAGCGGAATTACCAGGCACAAGATCCTGTTACTACATCGACCCCTCTAAATAACTTGCAAACTCTGCCAAATCCTAATGCAAGTAACAATCCAAGTTATCCTAGAGATTCACCTGAATCTAGACAACGGAACCCAACTCAGAAAGTTGTTCCAACACAAGATACTCAACAATAGAATGCTTCTCCAAGATTGATCCAATCAGGAAAGAAGTTCCCAAAGATGACTTGAAAAGGTTAAGCTAATGTGTTGTGGAGGAACTCAAGAAAATCAAGCTTAACTTACTATTGATAGAATTGATCAGAGTGCCTGAGATAAAGGAAGCTTTTGTAAGAAGTATTGATGATACTACTGCAAAAGGTGGAAATCAAAATGTGCAAGTCTCTACAGGATCATTGAACCCATCTACTTCCAATGCACCTACGGTAAATGTGGGTCAGAACATGAATGCAACTCAAATGAGGCCACCTCACCCACAAGGATAGATGAATGATGTTTTTGTTGCACAAGATTCATCTAGTATGACAAATGATAAGCCGGTTGAAGTAAAGAAAGAACTTGCAGAAAGCAGTAATGCATTAAAGAGTCAAGATTCATGAGTCAATCCAGAATTAATGGATGATAGGTATAGTGCCCCAAAGAAGAAATAAGTAGTTTTTTACCAAGGAAGAGATGAACAACCCTCATTCTTGCTATCAGTCAGAATGTTTGGAAAGCTATTACATAACTGCTTAACGAATTCAGGAGCTTCAAGCAATGTTATGCCACTTGGTGTTTGTAAGAAACTTGGTATCATCCCAAAACATACATCCAAGAAAGTTACTCAGTTGGATAAGACTGAAGTCCTGGTTGTGGGAGAATTACACAACATTCATATGCAATTGGCAACAGATCCCAGAATTCAACACTACATCGATATTTCAGTGGTGAAAATACCTGAAGGGTACAAAACGTTTCTAAGTAAAGATTGGTTAAGGAAGCTTAATGGATACATCTTTACTGACTTCTCGCATATGTGGCTTTCATGGAAGGGACTGCCAAACGAAATTAGAATAGATAGCACTCCACACTTGAAGTTGATGATCACAGAGTATGGTGAAGACAACAAAATTCTCTTTGTAGAAAGAGATCTAGGTGTTTATAAGCCTAAGGTTGAGGAAATCTTGATGTTGCATAATCCAACATAAGTACTCATAGAAAGTGATCATGATACAACATCAGATGAGGAGGGAGAAGGCATTGTTGAGAACTTCCAAAACTTTGTTATGAGGCATGTAAAGCAAGGCATGGAATTAGGGAGTCATGCACGTGTTCAAGATCTACTATTGCCTAACTGGTGCAGGATTCATAATGCCTTCCATTCTGAGTTCTCTTGTGCAATGTGTGGAGTAGCCCTTGAATAGGTTAGGAAAAGGATTCCAGAGGCAATGGGCCTTGAGATTCCAAGAAAATGAAAGTTGAAAGAACTTGTTCTGGATGCAATTTTTATGGAAGAAACAAGTACATCAGCATCAGTTGAAGAAGGCAGTCAAGTTGCATCTAGAGAAGTAAATGAAGATAAAGAAGTGTCAAATCAAGAAACTAAGCAGCTATGGACTTTAAGGTTTGATGGATCAAAATCCAAACAAGGATCAAGAGCAGGTTTCGAATTGATCAATCTAGTTGGGGAAGCCTACCTATCATCATTAAGACTATAGTTTCCTTGCATGAATAATGTCACCGAATATGAAGCTTTAGTGTATGGACTGCTCCTTGCCATCAAGAAGAAAGTTAAGATTTTGCATCTGTTTGGGGATTCAGAAATAGTTGTCAGGTAGGTTAGAAAACATTATGTATGTCATGATAAGAGGTTGAAGAAATATAGAAATTGGGTCTAGGATCTCATCAAAGACTTTGAGGCATTCAATATTAAGTCAATCTATAGGTCAACAAATCAAGTAGCCAATGCACTAGCCCAAGCTACAAGTTCCCTAGAGCCTTTAGCCATGGAAGGGTTAAAGAAGTTCATAGTCAAGCTAACATTAGTTCCGTTAGTGCTAGATAATATTACAATTTTTTAGGTATTTGATGACGATAAGCACATACTAGACTTCTTGACTAATTTAGGTATATTCACTACCCAAGTCATCGATGAAAGTGAAGCAGAAACTGAGTTCAATCTAGATGGGATCATGAATCTAAAAAACAACACTATTCCAAAAGGAATGATTGAACTGGAAAGGCTTTTTGACTCAAACAAGCTAAGCGCCCTTCAGTATCACAGTGTAGACGGGAATAAGTGTGAAGTAGTTAATCCGGGAACAGATCAAGAGGTAAAGAATGTCTTCATAGGGAAAGTCTGTACACCTGAAGAAAGAAAAAATATTCTCAATAGCATGAGGGAGTTTCAGGATGTCATCGCTTGGGGGTATGATGATTTGAAAACATATGATACATCTATCATCACATGTACCATCCTTCTCAAGCCAGGCCGTAGACCATTCCGACAAAGACAAAGGCCAATGAACCCTTTGTTAGAACCTCTTATCTATCAAGAAGTGAAGAAGCTACTACAAGCTAGGATAATCTTCCCAATAAGACACTCAACATGGGTCGCCAATCTAGTCCAAGTCAGGAAAAAGAATGGAGAAATAAGACTGTGTTGACTTCAGGAATCTTAACAGAGCATCAGAAAAGGACAATTATCCTTTGCCTTCCCTTGATGAAGTACTTCAGATAGTAAATGGGTCTCAGATGATGTCCTTTTTGGATGGATATTCAAGATATAATCAGGTCATGGTCGAAGAAGAAGACTGATTGAAGACTATTTTCACCACTAAATGGGGGACGTATGCATATAGAAGGATGCCTTTTAGCTTTATTAATGCTGGAGCAACTTTTCAGAGGGCCATGGACATTGCCTTCAGGGACGTAATTGGAAAGTACATTATCATCTATATGGATGACCTCACTGTGTTCTAAAAAATAAGAGCAGATCATGTGGATCATCTAAGGAATGTTTTTGAAGCTTGTAGAACATATGGGATCTCCTTGAATCCGAAGAAATGCATCTTCGGGGTAACAGAAGGAAAGCTCCTGTGTCACGTTTTATCATAACATGGAATCTCCATTGACCTTGACTGAGTGGAGGCCATCAAAAGAGTAGGCATGCCTGCAAGTAAAATGCAATTGAAGTCTTTATTTGGTAAGATTAATTTTGTAAGGAAGTTTATTACTGGGTTCGCCAAGATTGTCAAGCCCTTGAATGATATGTTGAAGAAGGACGCAAAAATAGAATGGACTCCACAAGCAAAAAGAGCATTCGAAGAAATCAAGAAGGCGATTGCTAGTGCTCCTATACTCATCAGTCTGAATCATTTGAAACCCTTTTATTTGTATTATTTTGTGTCAGATCACACTTGTGCAGGAATTTTGACCCAAAGGATAGATGGTAAAGATGAGCACCCAATTGCATTTATGAGTGCTTCCTTTAAAGATGCTGAGTTAAGATATCCTAGAGTTGAGAAACATGCATATGCTTTGGAAAAGGCCATCAAGAAATTCAGACATTATATCTTGTGAAGCAGAGTATATGCAATAGTTCCAGATGTCGCGGTCAAGACACTATTAATGTAGAGTGAATTGGACGAGAGAAGAGGCAAGTGGGTCGCCACTATCCAAGAGTATGACATTGAAATTCAACCAATGAAGTTGGTCCGAGGATAAGCACTTATGCAAACTATAGTAGTTAAAGGTCCTAGATTGGTCCAACAGGCATATGTACTTGAGGTAGTATCCCCCGTTGAGTGGTATGATGATATTGTTTATTACTTATTGTCTCATAAATGTCTAGATTACATGAGTCCAACACAGAGAAGAGCACTAAGGTACAGAAGCAAATGTTTCATGTTGCAAGGGTTAGTTCTGTTCAGACAAAATCATGAAGGAATCTGCTTGAGGTGTGTTGGCAGAAGTGAAGCTAAAAAGATTATGGAACAATTTCATGATAAGTTCAGAACTTGCTGCGGTGGTGAATTAGCAACAGCAAATCAGATACTGAGAGTAGTTTATTACTGGCCAAAACTATTTCATGATGCTCATCAGTACATCAAAACTTGTCACACCTGTCAAGTAGCAGCTTCATGAGAAAGGAATCCAGCGATGCCTTTATCGCCAGTTGTTGAGTTCAGACCTTTCACCAAGTGGGGACTTGATTTTATTGGAATGATTAACCCACCTTCTTCTACACAACACAGGTACATCTTAACCATGACTGATTATTGTACCAAATGGTCAAAAGTCCATGCTTTAAAGTTCTGCACTTCTGAGGTAGTGATCAATTTTTTGGAAGACAATATAATTACCAGATTTGGTTGTCCTAATGCTCTGGTGTGTGAGAATGGTCCTGCCTTTTCATCATTGAGATTTTCCAATTGGGCCTTTGAGTATGGAATAACTTTGAAGTTCTCCTTGAACTATTATCCGCAAGGTAATGGCTTGGCTGAATCTACAAATAAGAACCTCTTGAATGCAATCAAGAATCTTTTGGACAAGAACCCAAGAGATTGGCACACATAACTAAAATTTGCTCTTTGGGCAGATAGAACCTGTGTCAAGTCTTCCCTGGTTACTTCTCCATATCACTTAGTTTACGGACAAGATCCCATCTTCCTAATATAATTAAGGATTCCAACCTTACAGTTCATGCAAGAATACTTAGATGAAGATGAGAGAGTGCAGACGAGATTCTCACAACTATTGTATCTAGAGGAAAAGCATGACATTACCCCGGATAAATTTATGAAGCATCAAGGGGTTGTCAAGCATTGGTTTGATAGCCAAGAAAGGGTGAAGTCTTTTAGAATTTCTGATTTGGTGTTATATTGGGATAAGGCACATGAAAGATGAGGAGACCATGACAAATTTTATTATCTCTGGAAAGGTCCATACCAAATTGTTGAGATCCTGGGAGAAAATGCTTTCAAATTGAAAACATTGATTGGAGAAGATATCCCATTGCCCATCAATGGGCAATTCATGAAACATTACTTCCACCCATGAGTTCCCTATGGGGCTAGTTTGTACATAGTTAGAATAGGATTTCCTTTCTATTGTTTTGTTTTCTTAGAATAGGTTTGCTTGCCTTGATGTCATTTGACTCAAGTATTTTCCTGCTTTCTGTAGTTTAGTTGTTTTGTTTTAGTGTGGTTTAATTTAGATTAGTTGTTTTGGGGGTTCTTAGCTCATGTGGAGATGATGACTTTTATGCAGGCATTTGGTGTAATGTCGTTGGAATATGTTAGCTCATTTCTTAAATATTTGTTCATGAAATTCATAGAATTGAAGGATCATAGTTTTCAATTTATTGACAAGATGAATTCTGGACTTGATTGGGACACTAATCATCTATTGTATCTTGACACTATTATCTTTGATCATAATGTTTAAAATGCCAAATCTAGAATCTATGAATTCTTATTTGTTACTTTGAGAAACTTAGATCATGATTGATAGATTTCCCATGGATTCCATCACTAGTGTCAGATAGCATGATGGCTTGCTCTTGGGAGATGAGTCATTTTTTCAGTATTGACTAAAATATTTTGAGGTTTTATATCTTACACATATTAATGATCTCGAAGTTGCTAGGAGAGTCTTTGTGAGTCTGGATCAAGTGAAATTTCAAGGTGTAATTCATGATTTCCGCTTCCATTCCACAATAAGCATTTTGCATATCTCCATCTCATCCATTCCGTTTATCACACCTCATAATTAATACAAGCCTCCATCCATTTCATTTGTAAGAAATAAAGTTTCATCCACTTTTCCACTTCCATTGAATAATGAATTCAAATCTAATGTCTGAATCATTTATATGGTCCTGTCATTCGGTGTGTACTCCAGAAGGATAAGTTGGAGTACTTATGAATCATTTGGAGTATTTCCATGTCAAATTCTTTTCCAAATGACCTTATCCACTACATATAAGACAAGGTCGAGATGTTGGTGTTCCCACTCGCTCCGTCTAAAACCTATCATCTCCATTATCCATCCATTATATGCTCATTTCGCCTTTGTTACCATGCAAATCCTTAAAGCAAGTAACTATTCATACTTTCCACAATCCATCCATCCTCCACTTATTTCAAATTCCCTCTCCATATCTTTTGTCCCTTTCATCTATTCCCTAATCATGATATATGAATGTGAGTGTCGTCTAGACGAGAAGTTTGCAAATCCTCTGCCCATCCCCTATTGTTTAAGTAGTAAGTAATTGGATGCTTCACCCATCAAGCCAGGAAATTTTTGAAAATCCTGTAAATCTTTATGTCTTAAAACATAAAATGCCAAAATCCTAAGCAAGGCATGTTCAAAAGATATTTTCATTCTATACTTCCCAGTCAAGAAATGCTTGAAAAATAAAGCTCTTGGGTACATGAAGCCGAATCTAAAGAGGCTTCTGCATCCAGTAAGTCCATTTTCATCCATCCCATTCTATTTCCATTCCATCTAAAATATGAAATTACTTCAAAACAAGAATAGTTCCTACGGGACATGAAGTTACCATTTCACCTATCATTGTTCCCGTTCCCCATTATGTATACCCCTTTCCACTTGCAAGCTTCGAAGTTTAGGTTGATATGAATAGAAGTTGATTGTGATTCCATTTCATTTTGTTTTGCTATATGTCATCCATTTCCACTACCTTTCCATTATTCTGCATAGCCCACTACTTACCTAGTTTATGTTTGAGCCCATTCTCATTTACTTGTTTGGTATAATCCATATCATTTTCCATTATTCCCTCACTTTGTTATTTCGGGCCAACATCAGTAGGTACCCCAGTTTGACAAGGATTTATATGGACCACTGTGTTATTTACAGAGTCAGATTTTTTCTATTCATTACCATGGTGAAAACCTGGCAAACAGGTGCAGTGTGTAATAATGATTCTAAAAAAAATGAAAAAATGAAAATAGTAAAGAGAAAAATTTTGTTCACTGGTGAAAACCACCCTTGGTGGCACTTTGGATAAGTATCACTTTGTCCACGTCATTCCATTCCCAATCATTTCCATATTACTCTGTCCTATCATTGCTCCATTCCATGTCATTACATTCCATCACTGCCCATTTCACCTGTATATCTATCCATCCATCTGCTTTCATGAATTTACCTAGCTTGACACAGGTAAGCTTAGACGATCCTCTCTACTAAGTGATGGGAATGAACTCAAGTGCTTTCACTTTAACCCTTAAATATGGATGTCGCATTGGCAATTAGTTTTGATTCTTTGATCAGGTAGTTGTGTTTATTTGATCTGGTGTGTGGGTGTACATGGAAATGTTGAAACTCAACATTTTTTTTATCATTGGAACACTTAAGAAACTATTTTAATGGAAACGTATCTCTAATTACACATCATAAGAGATAGTGCCCTAATCCAATTTATGATTCTTTTCCCTTTTGAATTCATTTTTACTAGTTGATGGTTGAAGAAGATGATTTGACAATCCTGAGCAAGGACTGAACTCTTATTTTTGAAATATTCATGAACATTTCTCCCGTGGAGTCACCAGATGTTGTGACCAAATCACACATCACCCCATCATAATGAGGAACCCCTAGTTTGTTTTCTTCACCTTAGAGTCGGTTAAATGAAAAAATACAAAGACTTCTTCAAAAGGCAAGTTTTGATGACAAGTTCATGAAGAACAAAAGATGATATGTATAGTACTAAAGAGGTATAGGCACATTACACACTCAAAATTACCTCAGATGAGCGCCCAAAGGTAAAAAGTTAGTATGTCACCATAATAGCACCCTACGAGGGGATAAAATCTAGGAGGGATCGTTCAAGTGACAATCTAACTCAAGGTGCCAAATTATGTTTGAAATCCCCCTTTTGGGCCTCCTTATACACAGAGTAACTATCTAGTGGCACCTTGATGTAGGACACTCATTGCGGAATCTCTAAGAAGAGCACCTTGTTTTAAAATCTCTGTGATGGCTAAGTCTTAGTTCATCAACTTTGGGTACATTTTCCTATTGATTTGACTACTTTAGGGTGTTTAAGGGTTGTATTGATGATCTGTCTCATCATGAGCGCTTTGAGTAGAACATATGCGAGAAGATTGACTTCACATCTCGAATTACCTATCTTGAACTAGGTGCTATTTTACACTCAGTTCATCATCTTGGACGCTTAGGAATATGAGGTAGTGAGTTATAAGGTTTTAGCGCCCTTGGCCTTAGTTTCACTTGATGGGCATTCATCTATCTCCAAATTAAGAAGATTTGAGTGCCTTGATTGAAATGTTGTTAAAAGACCTCAAGAAGTGAAAGGTTGACAAGAAAATGGATTATAAGTTTAGGCACCCTTCATGCTACAAAATCACTTCATTCTAGCGCCTTAAAGGTCATAAGAAGGTGAGTCTTATAAGTTTTGGCACCCTTGTGTGGGTCCTTGAAGGTGTTTTGGCGCCTATGAAAGGGAAACAATCTAAGTTTCATCATCATGATTTAGGTGCCCTGAGTGTTGGAAGATTATCAAATGGTCTCTTGTGGTAGTTAGGAGAGAAAGACCTTACGTGCCTTTGGCCTTCAGTACCAACTTGATTTAGATGCTCTGAGAGGGGCAATTTGCAAAGAAGATAAAGGCACTTCATGTCACCACCATTGCTTTATGAGAGCGCCTACAGGTTCTTATCACAAGATGAACTACTTTTGAGTGCCAAGACAAGGTAAGTTATCTCGAGTGGAAGCGCCTTAACAAAATTTCCAAAATAAACAAGATAATGAGTAATTAAGGCTTGGGCGCATTCCTTGGGGGATCTGATAACCTTTTGGTGCCCTTATGAACTCCTTGGTGCACCTTATGCCTCCTCTTACATCATCTTGGCACCCTCCATGTGGCAATTTAACTATTGGCACCTTGATGTTGGATTCACCTAGAATATAAAGCATATAAAAAAATTCAACTTTGAGTGACTTGAAGGATCTATCAAAGTATGAAAAGGTTATCATGAGTAAGGGCACTCTTGTAGCATTGCAATTACCCCAAAACTGCTTAGTGTTAGGGAGAAAGTGATCATGTGTTTTGGCGCCTTCAAGCCAAAGAAGTGATTAAGAAGTTTGGAGTGCCTAAAGGATGAATGAGTTAGAACCATGCCTCCAGTATCAAGCGCCTAGATTATAAGCTTCAAGTGGTCAAAATTAAAACTTAAGAGTTTGGGCACCCTATATGCTCAGATTCATCTATTTGAGCACCTGATAATGTCTCAATTAAGAAGCCTTCATTAAGGATTCCATCTCTTGATGGAGCCTAAGGGAAGCCTCCATTTTTTAGCGCTTAAGCTTGGAGGCCTTTATTGATCTAAAATCAAGGTAAGCTCTAGGTATTCTTTGCCATTGGAACTATCCTCAATGGGCGCCTAAGGCTTAAGGTACCATCCTATGATGTAAGTAGTTTTTTGGCACCTATATTCAAAGATCACCATCATGGGCACCTTATGTCATAGTTTTTAAAATGGACAAGTTAAGGCTTTATAAGTTTGGGTTCCCTTGTGATTGGAATTCATTAGTTTGATCACCTTGAATCTAGCATGGAAAATTTTAAGTGTAAAGCCTTGAGGGCTAAGGCACTTTTTCACCTCTATGAAGACATACCTAAGCACCTAGGAGGGGTATGGTGTAAAGTGTGGTGTTGTGAACATGGAGAATGGGCACCTTGCAAAGGGAAGTATGTATGATGGGTTTAAATCATTTGAATGACTAGTAGGTGCCCTTTTGGCCACTAAATGCATCCTCATTGGCGCCTAGGAAGTGGACAGCTTGAAAAGTAACTTGGGCGCCTTGTATATGTTTAAAGAATCACTGTTGGCGCCTTGGAATTGTGTTAAAACCTTAAACTTATATTAAATTCCTAATAAGGCCGACCCCCTTATTTTGCCGACCAACATTTAATATAGATAAACTCACTATATAATAGGAGCACCACTTCTCATTTCTTCATAATTCACATTGCAATCTACAGAGGAGCAGCAAATTTCCAAGGGGCAGCGAATTTCCAAGGAGGAGCGAATTTTTTTAGGAAGAGCAGATTTTATTAAGGCAGATCTGCATTTGGGAGACTGATTTTGACATTTTACTTCTAATTTCTACCATTTTCTACTAATTTTAATCTTTAAATACAGAAAATCTAGTTTTTTTCTAGATCAAAAAGTTGATACAAGGTATGTTTCAATCACTTTCTTTACTTCATAAATTGCCTTTTATTTATTTAATTTTTGCTGATTATCATGATTTTATCATCTAAAAAATCAGGTTTATGAGTGTAAAATCTATCATTTTAAGTTACTTATTGGAGTCTAGTCTTGTCGATAAATGGGCATGACAGCAAAGGAGAGGCAAGTAATGATCAAGATAGATGCCAAGTCCAACATACCCGACTCCAAGCTTGAAACTCATTGGAGGAGCATGGGAGACACCAACATGGGACACATCAACCTGAAGGAGATAAAAGACTTCTTTCTCGCCATCACAAGGAATGAAGACATCAAAGCCATTGCGAAGAGTTGAATTGTTCAAGCAGCATGCTTCCCACCTACCTTGTCTAGCACTAAGTTAATGTTGGAATGTGTTCAGTGTTATGACAAACAAAAGAGATAGATTATAGCTAAAGATGGGACTTTTCTTGCCTATCTACAAAGAGAAGCCATCCAGGGGATCTTCAACATCCCAAACTGGAAGGGAGTGTTCATCTGTCCTACAACTACTTAATGTACTTTTGAAGGCAACCCTAAGCACTACATGCAAGAAGTGAGAAAGAAGTGGATGACTGATTAATCAATCAAGATATACAACTCCGAAGATCTAAAGTATCACAAGCTAGAATTCAAACAAGAGATAAGTTACTTCATGATGTTCCTTAATCAAGTAACAGGTAGGCCTCAATCATCTACTTTCAAAGGATGGATGTATACTTATTTTGATCATGTCTTTACAAAGAATAAGATGGTTGACTGGGATGGCCTTATAAGCCATTGCCTTGATGATCAATTCGAAAGGTTTGATGAAACAAAGTCATTCTTCATGACTTCATATCTTGTTTACATCCTAGCAAGAAATGTGGTTTATAAAGGATTAAGAGCTAAAGGAGAAGTAGGTACAAAATCTGGACAAATTCTTTCACATCAATGTTATCCTTAGCTTCATTTGAAGAATATCAATCATTACAAGAGGTTCAATGATGCCTTTACCATGTTCATAGTGAGAAAGTTGTGAGGAGAACTGCATAGAAGACTAATAGCTACTACTAGAAACTTCATCGAGCAATAGGGAAGATACTACATTCAATATGACAAGTTTACCTATATCAGGATTCAAGGTTTCATATCCTTTACGTACAGATTACCTAGATATCCTACCAATAGGATGGTGTTGCTGGAAGTTTCAAGAGAGTTGTTTCATAAAATGCAAAGGGAAAGAAAGAAAGCGAGAGTTTAGTTTCCTCTCTAGCTTGGCAGATATTATTCCTATCCATCACTTCAAGCAGATAAACATTCAGAGGTTGAGCTTCAGGCATATCATCTATATCCACATGATTCAAGGAGGGAGAACTTCGATCCACATGGAGCTATTAAGCAATCATATTCTTCCTACAAGCATATTGAGCAACTAGAGGATCATTGAGCTAATGCTATTGATGATGATGATATCAGGATGCAAAAGTGTTCAAGATTGAAATGAGATCTATTGAGAGCTACAAAAGTATTAAGGATTCTTGATGAATTAAATGATGAAAGAACTCTCTCAGGCAATGAATATAATAAGATCTAGAACCTGCCTTATGATATCAACTGGGCTGATAGAGAAAGGGTTCATGATGAAGGATTGATAGAGCCTATCATCGCTATCACTGAAGAGAAAATAAAAGAGCAAGTACAAGCATTGATAGATGAAGGAAAGAAACTTACCTACATCAAGATGGGAGAAGTAGAATAGCAAGAACAACATAGTGCACCTGGTAGAAGTTCACAGAGTAAGGACAATGAAAGAGATTCAAGTCAAGGAAAGAAAAGAAAACAACTTGAATCCACACAAGGAGAATTAAGAAAGAAGAAGAAAAGGATAAGTATTGAAATTGTCTTCTAGACAGCCAGGTGATACTCCGCTGAATCAAGATATAGTGGTACTTGTTGAGGATGCAGCTCCAAAAACCCCAGTTGAAGAAGTGCCTTCAAGTCCACATGATACTAAGATCATTGATGAAGCTAACACTGAAGACAAGGATGAAACTAAAGAAGGATCATTGCCTGCACAAGGAAAGCAAATATAATAGTTACAAGATCTTTCATCATTGCCAGAGTGGCTGTAGGATAGAATCAGGGAAAATTACGAAGTTGAGAAATATCCTCCTATTCCAGGTAATGAGTTATTTCTATATTTGTCTAGTAAAAAACCAAAGAAGAGAGAAACTATTATTTCAAAGATCACTAAAGACAAGGCCGGTGTCCGAAAAGTTCATGCAGTAGTTCCAAGGGTTGAGAAGAATATAGAAGATATAACACTTGATGATTATGATATCAATACAATCAATTTGGGTCCATTGAGTGGAATGCAAGTAGAGGAAGAACTTCAAGATTCAATTGATAATTCTCAAGCTATCATAAGGCAAGAAACAAAAGGTAGAATTAAAGCTTAGCAATGGTGTCAGGCCTTAGAGAAGTATATTCAGCGCTTGGTTCATCCTATTCGTCAACAGGAGAGAGATTCTACACCTCCATCTCTTCTTCCTCCAGAAATAGTTGTACATCTTGAGGATTTGAAGTCTTCATCTCATAGGATGAGAGATTGGATGAAAAGATCGAAGGAAGCTACATATAAACACCTAGAAGATATCATGCAAGTGTATGATAAGATCGATGATCTTAAAGAAAGGGTACTTGCATTGTTGAAAGTTTGTACTAAATTCATGACTATCAAGGAACAATACTTATCGCATTTGAAGAGCTTGATGGAGACCTCAGTTGATGATTTGATACAAGATGAAGTGATTGAAGAAGGAAGGACATATGATTTCTATTCTTGGTATTATTGCTTTCGTAATAAAGGACAGTTGGTTGATAAGGTAGAAACAAATATGTCAAGAGTAAGGAGTATACTTCAAAGAATTCAAGATGAAATACATGCATCCTTGATGAAGATATGCAATCTATTTGGAGAGATGACTCTTGATAATATGAAAGAACAAGTTCAAGATTTCTACTTCCAAGAGGATGATGTTTCTGATGAGAAGCTTGATAGTATATTCTCACTTGCTGTCCACCTAGGTGCCAACAAAGTGAGGATGACTAATTGGGAGAATACACTTGGTCTTTATGCAGATGATGTACTTGAAGCTAAAGGAACCACTAAAAACACACCAAGTGTACCTTTGGATGATGTCAAGCAAATAGTGTCTAGATTCATTGAATGTCAAATTTCTAGTGATGGATATTCACATGGAGACTCCTCATAGGCTAATGATGTGTCATCCTTATCTTCTTGGAAAGCATGCCTTCATTGCCTCTTCCATTTACTAAAAATAGAAGTTTGTTGTAACTACTTGTGATGTGGCATGATCTGGTCCATTGGCTTTGTCGATCGATCTTGACCCTTCATACATTTTTGAGGTCTATAAAAGAGCTCCTTTTGCTCTCATTTGTACAGTTGAAGACTCTGAAATTGTTGCAGGAGCTCTCTGGAATAATATAAGACTCATTGTTTTGGTGATTCTATATATGTTTCTAAGTTTTGCATGGTTTGGATTTCTTCAAGCAAATATTAAATTAGATTAAGTTTTCTTTAAGTATATGTTAGTTGGTGGAAGGCTTTATTATTGTTTGTGGAGAAATCTTTATGTTCACACCATTTCTAGTTTGTGGCTTGCAAATTGCAGTGTATGGTTGGTTCGAATAAAATTGAGCTTAACTTTGATCTCTATGTTTGTTGAATCTTTCATGAGCATAAGTGATTTAAATATCTTGTATAACCTTAGAAGATTGCACCAATCTTGTGTAGTTGTCTGACTTGGTGAAGCAAGATTTGGTTTGATTTCACTTGAATAGTAATTATACCTTGCATCTAGGATTAGACTATTTTTCACTGAACCCTCTCATCTTTTTTTCTTTTTATCAATTTGGTTAGGATTAGGATCAAGTACTTTATTGCCATATCACACGTGATAAACTGTAGTACTTAGATACTCCAGTGTTTACCTTCTTTATCATTGAATCAATAGCTTGTTCAAACAATTATGTAAGTCCCTTTGTGTTTACCAGCAGAATCATATGAAGTCACTGAGTTATCCCTTACAAATCATAAAAAAAGGAACCTTGGAGTCATCTTGTTTGATCACTTTGTTCATCATTCGAGAGGCTTTGCTCAAGAGAGAGTTAGATACTTTGTATTTTACTCTATTGTTGACTTGTCGAAAAACAAACATCAACAAGTCCAAGAAATTAAGTGAAGTTTCATTAAAGTGAAATTTGACTCTTCACAGGAAGACAAAAGTAAAACCCTAAAACATAGCAGCCCCTTTACTTCATTTTCACCGCAAGCTATAGGAAGAGAAGCGGCAGGAGTTTTACTTTCTTCATGCACACAGAGATATTTTTAGTCATGGAAGCCACAGATACTGCCAATTTCAATTCAATTCAAATTTTCCATTGCCAATTCAGTTGCATTTGCATTTTGTTAGATTTGGTGCTAGATGTTATGGAGTTGTTTGCAGATTTTCAGTTGAGGCCATTGAGATATTTTGTTGGGTTTTTGGGGCTATAATGAAGATCCATCAATTTCATAAGACATATACATATACAGAGGTCTTTAGATAAATTTTTTATCAGATCAGAGAATGGGAGCAACAGACATAGATGTTTTTCTTTTGCCTTCATAGTTCTTTCTTTATTAGAATGTAATATTTTACTTTGTGCAGCAAATTTTAGCCTCTATAACCTATTATTGTTTGAATAATGAAAAGCTCTATCCTGTGCATATGAGTGTCTCTATTTCTTGTTTCTAATTTCTCTATTTCTTTGCCTCTGTTAAGCATGTTTCTTAAACTAGGTTTTAATCATGCATTTTGCTCTTTAAAATTCTAGTTAATCATTCAAAGTTAACACTGTGCAATTGAGTTTCAAATTTGGCAGATCACCTTAGATCTAGGCATTTATTTCTACAAATCTAGTTTTCTTTCTAACTTTTCCCAAACCCTCATTGAAGAATAGAAGAGCCAGCTTCCTTAAAATGTAGAGGTTGTTTCTAAGAAGCATTCCCACATCTCAAAAACTTCCCATTTTGTTGTTGGATTAGGCCCACAGATTTATGCATCAATAGTTTTTGGCACACCTAGTGGGACTGGAATCAAAGACTTGGGTCTTTGTTTTCAGTGAATCTTTACCCTGTATGTTGTGGTTTTGATGGAAAATCACAAAAATATCTGCTCATAGGAGCATGAATCATCCATCTAGCGGCTCTACTGAAGGCTATTTCACAGATCTTTACCTCTGCAGACCAGGGCAGCCCCTGGTATTTATGTGCATTTGAATATAGTCATAGATCTACCTTTTGTGACTTGGGATTCAAGTCCTCTTGTTCTTAAGTAGCAGGGTCAAGTTCTGGACACAACATGGAAGGCACTAGCTCACTTTCTTGGAGATGGCTCCGTTTGCCCTAAAGATCACATCCAAGATGTTGCAAATCTATGCTCTATTCATAATGTCACGACTAAAAATCATGCCTTCTTATTGCTGGCATCATCCCTTAAAGGTAAAGCAAAAGAATGGTACAAAAGTTTGTAGTCTGGCTCTATCACTAGATGGGATTAACTTGGTGGGCTCATCTACAATCAGTTCAAAGAAAGGATAGATGTTAGCACTCTTACCCAGAACCTAATCACCATCAAAAGGCATCCAATGGAGTCCATACATGATTTCAATTCAAGATTTGACAAGGTATGGAAAAAAAATTCTATAGACATGAGGCCCTCTCCAATCATTGCATTCTTGTATTATTTAAAGGCTTTAGACCCTGAGATCTCTATCATGATACAATCCTTAGGACGTGAATCCCTGCCTCAGTCATATGATCTTACTATTAGAGCTGAAAGTAATCTCATAGTGGCTGGTTCACTCCTCTGCCCCTAAAACACCTAATACCTTATGCAAATAACTTGTCTCAAGTTCTTTCTGGTAGCCAGATGCAAACAAATTTTAGTCCACCCACCCTCCCTACTGATTTGCCAAATCATGAGGAAATGAGTGCGGTAAAAGAACTTATAAAAACCCTCATCCATGAGATAAATGAGTTAAAAGATCAAGCCATGTATAATGTTGATCCAATTTTTATGCCCATGAGTCTGTATGAATAGCAATCTGGATATAGCTAGAAAAGACCCAATAACCTTCATAGTTATGCATTACAAACTCTAGAAGGTGCAAATCAGCCCATAGAATCCTTAGACCAGGTTCTTTGTCATTTTGATATCAAGGAGGAATCAAGTTTCAATGATCAAAATGCAAGAAACGTACTTCAAGAGGTGGTCCCTATCTATTCAGTGTGTCTTTCTGGTTACTAGCATCAAGCACCTATGGCAACGTATGATTCAGAGATATAATTCAAATAATGAGGAAGATTTAGAAGATGCTAATGAGGTAATGCTTCTAGAAGATGAAAAGTACTTTATGAAAGGCTTCGAAGATGCAAAGTACTGGGTCTACAATGATGAACAGTCTGTGCATGATCTTGAGGAGAAAATTGCAAAGTTTCTACATTTACAAAAGGTGAATGTGTTTATTTCTCCAATAAAGTTTCACCTCTGGAAGGAGATATCACAAAGGTACATGAGAAACATAAGGGGCTACATGACAAGGATTTGTTTTCAATTTTGCAACAAGGATACTAGCTTCTTGATGCAAAAGATCCTATAATTCAGCAAGTTTTCACAAAGTCTATTGAAGGTGATCATGGAGGAAGTTCTAAAATAGAAGATGATGCAAGATCTAATTTATTTTCTAGTCTTGAAGATGGTTACTGTCTTCTTTTTGAAGAAGACTCACCAAAGAAAGAAAAGATCCATGATAAGGTGGTATCAAGAGATAGATGGAATAATGCAGAGTTGTATAAAGAATCACATACAGGGTTGTCAAACACTGAACCCCGCTATACACCCTTCTTCTTGCATGAAGGACTTCCTATCTGATTCAAGACTATTCTGGGTAGTGTTGTTACATGTACACCTCATTTCGATTCCATCTTGAGTTATGAACCTGTAGGAGAACATGCAAGAAAGGTAATTGATAAAATTCAATTGGGAAAATCTCTCAGCTAGAAACAGAGGAAAGAGCTTCACTATTTTATTTTCCCTCCCCACCCTCTACTGGAGCATGAACAACAAGCAAATAAGCATGACTGGTGTTTTGAAGCACAGAAAGACTCTTTGGAGTGTAGAGAAGTAAAAAGGTACAAAATATTGTTATATTTTTTTCATATAGTTTGTCTAGTTCATTTTTAGTTTGATGAGGATCAATTAGATAAACATTATTAGATGTGGCAGTTATTTTGCCACTCCCATTAATGGGCATATCCCTGTGTGTCTAATACGTTAGTTAGTTAGAATCAGAAGTTTGAATAAAGCTACATTAATAGCATTAGATTTCAATTCAATCAGTTTATTTTAAATAAGTCTCTACTACTATGAATGAAGATAAGTTCTATGGTTTAGCCTATCTCATATCCCGAATTCAATGGTCATTTTCAATTATAGTTGGTTGGTTTTAGTTGCAGAGTGTGTTTTCAGAAGTGTCTCAGTTCAGTTTCATTCATCTTCAGTTTCATGGATGTTTTAGTTCAGTGTAATGTGACTGTATTGCCCAATAAATAAGGCCACTCTGCAACCAGAGATTCTAGATTCAAATAGGCAGGCCTATTTTCCCACCCAGTCACCAAGAACTGGTGATAAAATTTTCACCATCTCAAAATTTTTATAAGTGGCAACACCATACATTAATGGCTTCTGACAAGGGTTATAGTACTATGTCTTTGTCTTGTTATATTTGTAACCCTGACAAAATTGATAATTTTTGAGGATCTCATTTCCTGGTAGAGACTTGGGTAATTTTCTTTTCATTATTAGGATCAGCAAGTCAAATTTGTGAAGAACAAGGAATAGATCTAGACAGAAGGAGGAGTTTCCAAATATTGATTATTTGAATGTAGGGGAAAAGTGTGGTCTTCTACAGACAGTCCAAATAGTTCAGAGGTACTGAGTCCTAATGAATATTACCTTCCTTACTATCACAATGCATACAGTATGATAAGGGTTTCATCACTCCCCAGATATTCCAATCAGGAGGATGTATCATTGGAAGTAATTCCACAAATAAAGAATTTATTTGTTGGTGAAAACTCTCCTCTTCAAGTGGTTGATGACTCTATATGTTTATTGGGAAATGGGGCTATTCCATCCATCATTCTTATACTTGATGGAAATTTAGTCAAAAGCTCAATACATAGCTATAAAGAGTAGAGCACAGTTGGGAGATTGGCACATCATCTCAATAGAAGCAGCGGCCCATAATAAAACATGGCATGGCTTGTAGAGAGTCAAAGTTTGGAATATAAGTCTCCAATGTAGCCATTATAAAGTAAGTAGTGAAGCTTTGGTTAGCAATAACTTTCCAAACATCTTAAAACTAAAGGCATAGTAACAAATAAAGGCACTGCCCTGAAGAGATAGTGTAATCACCTAAAAGAGGATCGATCTTTACTAGAATTAGGCATGGCCTTGCATGGAGGATGTCACGACATAAGTAGGCTTGGCAGAAATTTTGAGTTTCAAAATTTTAATTAAATGCAAATGTCACCATGGCATTAGTAACAAAACATGGTGCTTGGCATATTCAATAAGTGGCCTCTAAAACGAGTCATAGGAATTCCGAATGTATGCACAATAGTTAGAATATATGGTGCAAATGTATGTGAGATAGGTGTTGCTAGTGTTAAATCCTTAGAAACATGACGAGCTACTTATATTGATGGCATATTATTGAAAGTATGGCTCTAGCCTATGATCAAGATGCAGTTGTGAGGAGCAACTTATGATGGCAAGATGTATAATAAAGTTATAACAGTGGCACGCTCACCATAGGAATGACACTATTTTGAAAAGCCAAAGACATCATATAGAAATAGCCTCTTGAGTTTAAATGCAATATAATTCAAAGGGCTTGAGCATAACAGGTGTATAGTGCAACCTATAGAAGGATAAGTAAGTATTCTCAATACAAACATATATGAGATGATGGTGCGCTAGTTCTCAAAGCACATAATGCAACCATATATAAGACAACATAAAAAACTCTAAGGGTTGCAGAAGAATGTAAACCCTAAATCTGTGCAGTAGGAATAGATACATAGTAACCATTAATGCAAAAGGATCTAACCTGCCAAATGTCACATGCGTAGGTAAATATGAGCAGCTCAAAAATCATCGGAGGTCACCATGTGTTTGAAGCGGTAAAGAGAAGGTCAAAAATGAAAGAGGATGAAGCCACATGGTAAGTTAGAGTAGAGGAGAATTAAATGTGTCATTTCATTGTATCATGATTCATGAGATTTTAAAAAGTTATCTTTTATTAATATTGTGTCTCTTATAATATAATGGTGGGCCCGTAATAAAGCTCAATGCTTTATCAACAATAAGTTTTATCTTAGTTTTAATTAAAGTCACAGGAGATGTTAATTTCAGTTTTAAATAAAGATTAAAATCTCTATTGAAAATATGACGTGGGTCCAAGCAATTGAAGTTTCATTAAAGTGAAATTTGACTCTTCACGGGAAGACAAAAGTGAAACCCGAAAACATAGCAGCCCCTTTACTTCATTTTCACCTCAAGCTACATGAAGAGAAGCAGGGGGGTTTTAATTTCTTCATGCACACAGAGATATTTTTAGTCATGGAAGCCATAGATATTGCCAGTTTTAGTTCAGTTCAGGTTTTCCATTGATAGTTCAGTTGCATTTACATTTTGCTAGATTTTGTGCCAGATGTTATGGAGCTGTTTCTAGATTTTCAGTTGAGGCCGTTGAGATATTTTGTTGGGTTTTTGGGGCTATAAATGCAACTCTATTAGTTTCATGAGACATATACATATACAAAATTCTTCAGATAGTTTTTTTATCAGATCAGAGAATGGGAGCAGAAGACATAGATGTTTTTCTTTTGCCTTCATAGTTCTTTCTTAAGAGAATGTAATATTTTACTTTGTGCAACAAATTTGAGCCTCTATAACCTATTATTGTTTGAATAATGAAAAGCTCTATCCTGTGCATATGAGTGTCTCTGTTTCTTGTTTCTAATTTCTCTATTTCTTTGTCTCTATTAAGCATGTTTCTTAAACATGGTTTTAATCATGCATTTTACTCTTTAAAATTCTAGTTAATCATTCAAAATTTACACTGTGTAACTAAGTCTCAAATCCCGCGGATCGCCTTAGATCTAGGCATTTATTTCTGCAAATCTAGTTTTCTTTCTAACTTTTCCCAAACCCCCATTGAAGAAAGGAAGAGCCAGCTTCCCAAAAATTTGGAGGTTGTTTTTGAGAAGAATTCCCACATCTTGAAAACATCCCATGTTGTTACTAGATTAGGCCCATGGATTTATGCATCAACAGGTTAATTAAAATGAGGATAGGAAAGGCTCCAATGCACAGTGCATCAAATTCATTTAATTCAGAGAAAAGTTGTCAAAAAGACCTACAAAAAATCCTCTATTATTGACGAATCTACTCCTCTATATCTATAATGTCTATAATAATCATCTCTATGTTGAATCATAATCTAATTTTGAAACTCAAATAATAAAAGAAAACAAATTCCCAAATCTACCTCTAATTCTATTACATGTTAACCTCTCCCAAATAACTGTGTGTTTGCTACCTCTAATTCCTTTTCCCCATGCCAAAATTATGTTCCTATGACTACATGCCTTTCCACTGTCTAGTTTCTCTTTTAAATGGCATGAAAACATAAAAGCTTCCGCTTTATTTTTCTTACCTATAGGTTCATGTTTAATAAAGTTTCTTTTAAGTGAAACTTTACCCACTTTACTTCTGGTGACTTATAATACATGTGTTTCATTAAAAATAAAGAGTTAACTTTACTTTTTATGGACCCCACCTCCATTTTAAAAGACTTAGCTTATATTTTAATGACTTCCTTTCATCTCAAATCTTTTAAAAGATTTTAAATGAGAAACAATTTTTTAAGTTTCAAGTGATTTAAACTTATCATGCAGGCCCCCCCATGCCACATGGCGCATTGGCGCTTCATGTAAAACTAACACTCCTATATTCTCCCATGTTGTACGCCATTGGCTCTTAATGGGTGATGTGGAGGATTGGTGCTCTCTCGCAAACCAATGAGAAGAAGAAAAACATAACTAGTTAATCACATTTAGATCTACCACTTTGAAGGATTGAAACCCTAGGTGAGTAGAAGTTGTATCTTCCACTTGCATAGTTGCTTTTGTAGGAACATATGGAGCTAGAGGATTGAAGGGGATAAGGAAAGACCAAGGAGCAAAGGTATCTTCAATATTGGAAGAGAGAGAATGACCCATTTGTCTCTTATGAGAATGAAAGGAACCTTCCAGATATTCAGATAAATTATTTTGAATACCAAAGTTCAGGGCATAAAACACACAACCCAATTGAGGCTTATTAATAAGATCTGCGTGCATGAACAAACGTCCAATTTCAATGATTATTTTATTAATAGTGTATTCGTAATCCTTGAGTAATGAGGATTCGTATAGAACCTAAGAGGTTTAAAGAGAAAACCAGAGTGCACCATACTTATGTTGTAGTATCATATTATTGAACTTGGATTCTAAGTTAGAAATAGGAAACTAAGGAAAATGGTAATAGATCCTTTAGTCAACGTTAAAAACTATAATAGTTCCATAGATGAAATCTTTCTAGTTCTCTCAAGGGACTTTTTGGTGAGATAATATCATCATGATATTGAAGGGAGGAGGATGCAACATGGATAAAGATTTCTTTGTATCCTCTTGTCAATTTTGTATTTCATATTTAGGGAAATAGGTGATCCAAGAATGTGGAACCCTAGATAGCCTTTGATAGTATGTAATACTTATGTTATGTTATCTCGAGAGAAAGAGTAATCTAGACAATGCAAAGATATAGATCTCGTAGCTTTTGTTCTATAGAACTTATTTTAGTGCTAAGTGCACAAAAGACAAAGTTAACCCTAGGTTGGACAGATCGTTGGAGTGATTTATTCCAGGGTTGGGCATGTTGAGGGATTCATAACTCAATCACACATGATTGTGGTAAACTATTATGATTGATAAAGGTTTAAGTGATAGATACAAGAATGTTATACATGAGTTCATAACCTAATCATTATTCGTAACTCAATCCCACATGATTGTGGTAAACTATTATGATTGATAAAGGTTTAAGTGACATATATACAAGGATGTTATAAGTGACATATTATTGCAATGTTTCTTATGGCTTACACACCATTCTAGGCTACATTCCTTTGGTCTTCAAGATTGTGCCTAGACTAAGGTAGCACCATGTTCGAAGTGCTGATTTAGAGGACACACCTTACATAGAAACAACATTACCTTGAATTCATATCAACACATTATTGATGAAAATGAGAAATATATTTTAATTATAATCATTCAATGTAGAGACTAAATATTGTTGACATTGAAAATCTTTTGGAGTAAACACTCTTTAGTTATTTTTAATCAATAGCTAGTAACTAGCTATACTTGATTTGACTGTCAACCTTGCCTCTCAGGTAAATTTTTTGGCAAGTTCAGTCTCCCGTGGCTTTGGTACCCAAAACATCATTGAAATCATATCAAAAAACAAAGAAAAAACAAGCTACCATATACACGAAGGGTTCTGATTTCATGTAGGTTATGAACTCACATATAATGTCCTCGTATATATGTCACTTAAACCTTTATCAATCATAATAGTTTACCACAATCATGTGCGATTGAGTTACGAATCTCTCAACATGCCCAACCCTGGAATAAATTACTCAAGTGATCTGCCAAACCTAGGGCTAACTTTGTCTTTTGTACACTTAGCACTAAAACAAGTTCTATAGAACAAAAGCTACGAGATCTATATCTTTGCAATGTCTAGATTACTCTTTCTCTCGAGATAACATAACATAAGTATTAAATAGTATCAAAGGCTAAGGTTCCACATTCTTGAATCACTTATTTCCCTAAATATGAAATACAAAATTGACAAGAGGATACAAAGAAATGTTTATCCATGTTGCATCCTCCTCGCTTCAATATCATGATGATATTATCTCCCCAAAAAGTCCCTTGAGAGAACTAGTAAGATTTCATCTATGGAACTCTTATAGTTTTTAACATCGACTAAGGGATCTATTACCATTTTCCTTAGTTTCCTATTTCTAACTTAGAATCCAAGTTCAATAATATGATACTACAACATAAGTATGGTGCACTCTAGTTTTCTCTTTAAACCTCTTAGGTGCTATAGGAATCCTCATTACTTAAGGATTACGAATACAATATTAATAAAATAATCATAGAAATTGGAGGTTTGTTCGCGCATGCAGATCTTATTGATAAGCCTTGAGGCAGAGCATCCACCACTAGAACCCTAACATACATTTACAAATGTATGTCTATGCATTATTAAATATGCATACATCCTTATTATATGTTTATTTTCCTATCAGTAAGACCATACACTATCGGCCAACCAAATCACTTTCACACCGAAGTCCTATCTCACATCGATGTGTCTCTGACACTTCTATCGCCAAGACTCACTTCCGTCGGCATAACACTTAACATGCCTTCACCCTTGCATATACAAAGTATGACCTTCTATCACCAGCTTCCTTTACCATTTCTGCAAGTTACCTCTTGCATATAACATTTGTATCTATGCATTGTATGTTCTCCATATACAATCGATACATACAAACTTTCACTTGCTGTCTTAGTGTCCTTCTACTGCAGGTCACCTCTTGTATCTGCAGTTCAAAACCCTTCTAACATACATGCGGGTTACCGCCTCGACTCATCAACCCATGTATCTTTTGTTGTATCTTCACCATATACAACACAAAATGCAAATGACAGATATTCAGAAACTGTCTCTCCCGTACAAAAGACATATACTCATCAATTGTATCACCCGATGTACATTTGCGATGTACTTTCCACACATACAAACCCACCAAATACAATTGATGGATACACAGGAACTGTCTGCACATGCAACAGGGGTATACACACAAATTGAACCTAACATACAAAAGTGATATACACAGGAATTGTATATCCAATATGATTTTATCTTTGCATCTTCCTAACATGCATTCTCGACCTGTTCTCTCACCCGATACACCAGCGATGGACAAATGCTCCATACACATAACATGCGAATATGATATACACGCAGATTGCATATCTCACATACAAAAGTGATATATACACAAATTGTATCTTTCTGCAAACCCACGGATTTTCACTATTTTCAGCCATTTTCCACTTAGCGATTGACTCGATCTACTTTTCCTACAATCGTGCAGCCCTCTGCACTTTGCCAATCCAGCATATAGTCATGCTAGAACCCTTTAATGCATTCCTTGCCTGATCCTACAAGTATTACATAGATAAAATAGAAAACAAAACCCTAACTAATATATATACAGCCATTCCACTGATTCAGAGAATCAATCGGTGGAATAGTTAAATAAATCCATCCAACCTCAATACAGCAAAATCAATCACAAAATGAAATTCAAATGCAACAAGATCTTATTGATTGATAAATCAGAACTGCAACTACATAGATGTTTTTCACCAAATTTCCAAAATATTACAATTGTTCCTTCTAAACCTCATCATGATCATAATCGATCTGCTTAGGGGTATTTATCTACCTACCCACAGTAGTACAGACTTGGATTCCCAGTGGCTGGGAAATCTCTCCAAATGGCTGGGAGATACAACTGTCTTAACAACTAACAAACTTCCTACCAAACTATCTAAAAATAGCATAAGTTGATCAAATAGACCTTATTACATTTAATGTCCAATTAGGACCTTATTGAAAATATAAAACTAAGCATAAAACAACTAAATGCCTCATGGAGGCCACTTTGGGTTAGGTGCTCCTGCACCTACTCCCCAACAGAAAAAGAACTCATGTCCCATGAGTTAAGTCTTTGATGGAAACCACTTGCACTTGCTTCTATCACATAGCTCCCCCATGATCTTTGTATTACAACCTGTTGCCCTGGGATCAAATACTCATTCCTAGCACTGTAGGCTCTCTTCACACTTTGCTAATCAGTCGTGTTGACCATCACCTCTGTCTGAACACCTACATTATCAACCTTGGGTTATGCTACTGTTACTGCTACTGTGGCAAAACATGTTGACCTTTCAACCCTTAGAGGACAAACAATAGTCCCTACTATGACAACATTCTTGTCATTCCACTCAACTGGTTGTTGTTTGCAAACCTATTCCTGAACCTACTACTGACCTCTGTCAGTCAAAACTGAAATCTTCTTCAAACTGTTGTCCTGAACAACTTCGTTCCCTGTAGTATCTTCAACTCCCTGAATGCCTTCTGCTGTAGGCATCTGCACAAACTCTTTCTTTCCCACTAAAATGATTTTACTTGTCTTCTTTGCTGCAGTTTCTTCCTGCAATGGCATCAACACAATAGTTTTCCCATCTTTCTGAAAGGTGTAGGTATTAGCATACCCATCATATAATTCTCTTCTATCAAATTACCATGGCCTACCCAACAGTAGGTGACAACATTCCATGGGAAATATGTCACACAAAACTCTATCCTGATAATCTCCAATCTAAAAATCAACATATGCCTGTTCATATACCAAAAGTGATTGACTATCACTTACCCAAGATGCTTTGTAAGGACTTTGATGTGGAATCCTTTCCAGTTTCAATTTATCCACCATTTCTTGAGATACCATATTATCTGTAGAACCAGAATTGATTACTACCTTACATACTTTGCCTTTGCTTTTACAATTTGTCCTAAATAGAGCTCTTCATTGCATCATATCCTTAGCTGTCTGTAAACTAGTTCTCCTCAGCATCAATGCTTCTCCCTGCTCCAGATACCCATAATTGTCAAGAGTTTTCTCACTTTCAGCTACCGTCTCTTCTTGCACCAATTGAACCCTCTTGTCTATCTTCCTATTATCTCTTGATGATGACCCTTACCTTTCTGGACACCTAAAGGATGGATGACCAAACTCACCATAGGTATAGCACTTTCTTGAAAATGTATTAGAACCTCTTCCACCTCCAAATCTACCTCTTGTACCTTTCCATCCTCCTCTGAAATCAGAATATTCCTGTCCTTTACCAATGTCTCCTTGACTCTCATTTACTTGTCATGTTGTAGGGGTTGATCCTCTTCCCCTTACATTGTTGCCTCTTCCTCTATTATTTTGCTCTTGTCTTCTCTTCAGTTTCTCTTCTACTCTCAGTGCCACTTGGAAACACTTGTCCACAGTTTCTGGTGTTAAGATGGTGATCTCATCTTGTATGCTATACTTTAGGCAATTAATATACCTAGCAACTCTTCCTTTCTCATCCTCAGTAAGTCTACATCTTAGAGACAATTTGTGAAATTCCTCTATATAGGTGGATACATCCATATCCTTCTGTCTAAGATTCTACATTTTCCTATATATCTACACTTCATAATCCACTGGTAGGAACTGAGCCTTAATCCTTTCTACCATTTGACTCTAGGATGAGATCATCCTCTTGCCACTATTCACCCTTTCTCCTTGGGTGTAGTTCCACTACGTGAGTGCAGCGCCCTTCAATTTTGTCTTTGCAAACTTGACTCTTCTATTCTCAGGTACCTCCTTGTACTCAAAATAGTTATTCAAAGCTTCGATTATTCGATGACTTCCTCTGTGTCCATCTTGCCACTAAACATCAGAATCTCCATTCTTGATTCTGATGACTCCTTACCGAGTGTCCTTAAGGCCTCCAAAAATTGTTACTAATCTGCAAGTATGTCTGTCCGTGTTGAGGTTGTTTCCTCTCCCCCATCCTTTTCTTCTTCTTCATCAGACTCCTCATCTAGCCTCTTGCCTTTGCTCAAGGTCTTGATCTCAGCTTGGAGTGCTTCCTTGACTCTAGTTTTGATCATCTCTTCCATCTCTTGAAATTTCTTGACCACTTCGGCGGTCATCCCCTTTGGAGGCATATCGCTAGCCCCTTCTTTTCTTTCTCTGTCTAACATAAACATTCACAGACATTGTCAATACCTCTGTCGACCTTTCTCTAGCTCTATTTTCTTAGTGACAGAATCAATACACAAACAACCCAGTCCTTTTGCTGAGCTCTGATACCACTATGATGCAGAGCATCCACCACTAGAACCCTAACATACATTTACAAATGTATGTCTATGCATTATTAAATATGCATACATCCTTTATTGTATGTTTATTTGCCTATCGGTAAGACCATACACTATCGGCCAACCAAATCGCTTTCACACCGATGTCCTATCTCACATCGATGTGTCTCCGACACTTCTATCGCCAAGACTCACTTCCATCGACATAACACTTAACATGCCTTCGCCCTTGCATATACAAAGCATGACCTTCTATCAGCGGCTTCCTTTACCATTTCTGCAAGTCACCTCCTGCATATAACATTTGTATCTACGCATTGTATGTTCTCCATATACAATCAATACATACAAACTTTCACCTACTGTCTCAGTGTCCTTACCTTCTACTACAGGTCACCTCTTGTATCTACAGTTCAAAACCGTTCTAACATACATGCAGGTTATCACCTCAACTCATCAACCCATGTATCTTTCATTGTGTCTTCACCATATACAACACAAAATGCAAATAACAAATATTCAAAAACTGTCTCTCCCATACAAAAGACATATACTCATCAATTGTATCACCCGATGTACATTTGCGATGTACCTTCCACACATACAAACCCACCAGATACAATTGATAGATACATAGGAACTGTCTGCACATGCAACGAGGGTAGACACACAAATTGAACCTGACATACAAAAGTGATATACACAAGAATTGTATATCCAATATGATTTTAACTTTGCATCTTCATAACATGCATTCTCAACCTGTTCTCTCACCCGATACACCAGCGATGGACAAATGCGCCATACACATAACATGCGAATGCAATATACACACTGATTGTATATCTCGCATACAAAAGTGATATATACACAAATTGTATCTTTCTGTAAACCCATAGATTTTCACTATTTTCATCTGTTTTCCACTTAGCGACTGATTCGATCTGCTTTTCCTGCAATCGTGCAGCCCTCTGCACTTCACCAATCTAGCATGTAGTCACGCTAGAACCCTTTAATGCATTCCTTGCCTGATCCTGCAAGTGTTAACACAGAAAAAATAGAAAACAAAATCCTAACTAATATATATACAACATTCCACTGATTCAGAGAATCAACTGGTGGAATGGTTAAATAAATCCATCCAACCTCAGTACAGTGAAATCAATCACACAATGAAATTCAAATGCAACAGGATCTTATTGATTGATAAATCAGAACTGCAACTACACAGAGGTTTTTCACCAGATTTCCAAAATATTACAATTATTCCTTCTCAACCTCATCATGATCATAATCGATCTACTCAGGGGTATTTATCTACCTACCCACGGTAGTACAGACTTGGATTCCTATCGGCTGGGAAATCTCTCCAAACAGCTGGGAGATACAACTGTCATAACAACTAACAAACTTTCTACCAAACTATCTAAAAATAGCATAAGTTGGTCAAACAGACCTTATTACATTTAATGTCCAATTAGGACCTTATTAAAAACATAAAACAACTAAATGCCTCATGGAGGCCACTTTGGGTTAAGTGCTCCTGCACCAAGCCTAGGTTCTGTGTTTCATGCCCTAAACCTCAGTCTTCAAAATAATCCATCTGAATATCTGGAAGGTTCCTTTCATTCTCATAAGAGACAATTGGGTCATTCTCTCTCTTCCAATACTAAGATACCTTTGCTACTTGGTCTTTCCTTATCCACTTCAATCCTCTGGCTCCATATGTTCCTACAAAAGCAACTATGCAAGTGGAAGATACAACTTCTACTCACATGGGGTTTCAATCCTTCAAAGTGGCAGATCTAAATGTGATTAACTAGTTATGTGGAGGACAAGTCATTGATTCTATTTTGGTCGATGGTGGTTGTGATGTTTCATCTGTGTTTCATTTTGGAGGCTCTTCCTGAGATATCAATTTAGGTGCATGATGACTAGAGGCTGAATTTCAATGGCTTGCCTCATTTTCTACGCCTTGCTTGTATGTTTGCTTGTATGTTGGTTGTATCTCTATTTCATCTAGCATTGGTATTGATTCTTTTGACTTGTAGGCTGTGTTTTTGGAGACTCAAAAACTTAGGCTCCATTTGAAATGCGCATGCATTACTTTGGAGACAAATGGCCTTCACTTATGGTAGTGCTATTACTATAGACTGCACTATCTTTTTTATTTTGCACTTTGATTCACATAGGCAATGCCATCATTTGGTTGTGAGTAGCTTCCTTGGCAAGATCTGGAGACTTAAAACTTGTGCTCTATTTCAATAGTCTAGAATAGATATCACATAAGCCTGTGCCATAGTTATTTTGGTTGGTTGCACCTTTGGAATAGACTCTACCTTATTATTGCAATGTTTCTTATGGCTTACATACCATTCCAAGCTGCATGCCTTTGGTCTTCAAGATTGTGCCTAGACTAAGGCAACCCATTTTCGAAGTGCTGATTTAGAGGACACACCTTACATAGAAACAACATTACCTAGAATTCATATCAACACATTATTGATGAAAATGAGAAATATATTGTAATTATAATCATTCAATTTAGAGACTAAATATTGCTGACATTGAAAATCTTTTGGAGTAAACACTCTTTAGTTATTTTTAATCAATAGCTAGTAACTAGTTATACTTGATTTGACTGTCAACCTTGCGTCTCAAGTAATTTTTTTGGAAAGTTCAGTCTCCCATGGATTTGGCACCCAAAACATCATCGAAATCATGTCAAAAAACAAAGAAAAAACAAGCTACCATATACACAGAGGGTTCTGATTTCCCTCCTTTACCAACCTTGAACCTTGTGATCTTTGAACAACAAAAGTTATTGCAGATGAATTTCTCTGCACCGGAAGTCTCTTCACCTCGAAGTAGCTCAATACTTTTTCCTCAGCTTTTATGTTTTGGTCTCTTTTCTCAGGGTTTGATCTCTTTTCTGTATTTTGCAATCTCTCAAAAGATCACAGGGTTCGAAGGTTTGGTAAAGGAGGCAAATCAAATCCTTAGTGTATATGGTAACTTAGAAATTTTCCTTATTTTTTGCCATGATTTTGATGTTGTTTTCAGCTCCTAGCTTTAGAGTTTTTAAATATGAGAATATGCTAATTGTTGAATATGATAATATGCTAATTGTTGAATGACCACTGGGCTAGCCCCAACTCTACCTGACTGAATGAGCTGGCGTGGCTCAACTCATCTAGGTCAAGGCCACAAAAGATTGAACTTGTGGAAAAAAATATTTGATAGGCATGGTTGAAGTCAAATCTAGTAGAACTATCTATTCATTAAAAATAGTTAAAAGTGTGTATTCTAAAGGAGTAATATTCAGTTTATCCATTGAATGAATATAATTAAAATACATATATAATGTATTTTCTTTATATGTATGATGACTTATATTTTGTTAGGGTTATCTTTTGTTTCCTAATTTAATTCACAAATATATTTTATTAGGGTATTATCATATGAAATAAAAAAGGATCAAAGTATATTCATGAAGGTAGAAGTTATTCCATGTAATTGCATTATATTTTATACATTTTACTATAAAGGCTTCAAATTTAATTTCGTACTTTTTTATTCTTCATTGTTTTATAAAAATTAACTCATAAAATAATATTTTATAAATATATTTTATTAGGGCTTAAATATATTTTATAAACTGTCCTAAAATAATATTTTATAACTATATTTTATTAGGGTTTTGATTTATTTATGTGTCCTCATAAAGTAATTCAAAAGTATCTGATCTCTAGGTGTGATATATTTTTCTAAAAAATAGGTATGCTAGTTATTTATTTTTATTTTCATATTTAATTAAGTATAAACTTTCAATCCCGACAACTCTTAACACCTAAAATGAATTATTTACCCTAAATATTTATAGAGTGTTTTCTTTCATTGAAATACAAGCTATCATACATGTAAACAAAATACATTATATATGTGTACTACACTTTACACAGATACAAGATTACTTCATTCATATCAAAACACATTATTGAAGAAACTAAGAAATATATTTTAATTATAATCTCTTTAAGAACATTTATGAATTTTCTTGATTCTTCCACTGTGAAAAACATATCCATGCTTACAATGTCCCAACATTTTTGAAAGAACATGTTTGAGAGACTAAATATTGTTGAAAATCTTCTGAAGTACACACTTTTAATTATTTTTAATCAATAACTAGTTATACTAGATTTGATTGTCAACCCTGCCTATAAAGTAATTTTTTCTGCAAATATTTAGTCTCATGTGACCTTGGCCTCATTAAGCCCTTCCAGCTCATTCAATAGGGTGGAGTTGGGGCTGGCAAGATAGTCATTCAAAAATTAGCATATTCTCATATTCAAAAACCCTAAAGCCAAGCGCCCAAAACAACATTGAAATCATTACCGAAAAAAACAAGGAAAAAATAAGTTACCATATACACAAAGGGATCCCATTTCCCTCCTCCTCTACCAACCTTCAACCCTATGATCTTTCAACAACCTAAGTTATCATGGATGAATTTATCCGCACCAGAAGTCTCTTCCATCAAAAAAGTACGAATGGTCCTACGAGCAGCTCTATGTTTTTTTCTCGGATTTTATGTTTTGATCTCTTTTCTCAAGGTTTGATCTTTTTTCTATATTTTGCAGGCTATTGAAAGATCATAGGGTTCAAAAGTTTGGTAGAAGAAGAAATCGGATTCCTTAGTGTATATGGTAACTTAGTAATTTTCGCTTTTTTTCTATGATTTTGATGTTGTTTTTGGCCACTAGCTTTAGGGTTTTTGAATATGCGAATATGCTAATTGTTGAATGACCTCAGTGCCAGCCCCAACTGTACCCAATTGAATGAGCTGAAGCAGATCAACAAGGCCGAGGCCACATGAGACTAAAAACTTGAAAACATCAAATCTAATATAACTAGCTCGTTCTACTTAAATATCATCCACTTCAATGGTCAAACAACCAATAACAATTTTACACCTCATTCACAATAAAAAGTGGTAAATATTTGTCCTATTTTTATTGGCCAAAATTGACCTTTGACTGTTTGAAGTGGATGATATTTAAGAACAACCCTAACTATCTATTGATTAAAAATAGTTAAAAGTGTGTATTCCAAAAGATTTTCAATCTCAATAATATCCAGTCTCTAGATTAAATGATAATAAGTAGTATACCTATATTTAAAAAAATATATATCTGAAGTACGAGAAGGATATAGCTGGACATATTTTTGTTACAAAACATAATAATTCAAGAATTTTATTAAAAAAAAGAACAATGTGAAAGGAATTGAAATACCTTTAACAGTGTTAACAATGAGCTCAACAGCCCTCTCTATCAGAGCTATAGGAGTGGCATTGTTGCCTTCAGTGGCTCTGGAGACCAAGTAATCCACAAAGGAAAATGGTGTTACAGAACGCATTCTCCATTGCAGTGTGCTCAGAACCAAAAGCTCCATTCTTTGAATAGTCTGCACATCGAATATGAATCTTGCATCCTCCCTTTGCATATCACAAGAAAACACATCAAATGTCTCATCCACATTGTCCTGCTCTCATAACTTCCAACAAAAGGCTTCATCCTTTAAAAAGTCTTGTTTTTTACATGCAAATCTTGAAGAAGGGGAACACGTATATCCGCCATTTTAAGCGCGAGGAACAAGCACGCAACAGAGGCTAGCTGGAGCATCCAAGCCTTGCAGGTACCTTGCTGCAATGGTGCATAGGAACTTATATTTCCCTTTTGTACATACAATCCAAAGAAACAACAAACCCTTTACCAACAAAGAGCGCATGCATTTAAGAGAACAAAAAGGCAACACTATCTTTCCCCACAGATTACTTACTGATAGCTTATATATCGAAAGGAATCGATCTAGGTAATTAACAGCTAGGTAGCTAGTCAGGGACCCAAAATTATAAAAGCAATGCACTTGCCAACATGAACATAGTGACATTCAGCAAAACTATAAACCAGTCTAGTCTAATATTAGCCCAATCTACATTATAACTTGAATCAAGAAAATCAAAATCAGCAGAAAGCGCCAATCTTTTTTCTTTTTCTTTTTTTAAGAGAAAAGGGGAGAGGGCACCCATAAAATATAATAAATAAATGTATTACAGAGAAAAAGGCTTAACGCCTGTTAGGAAACAACGATAATGGAATTAAAACAGAATCCCACTACAGATCCATACATGTCCATGAGAACAAAAAAGAGACAAGAACATTATAACCATCCAAAAGCCATCTGCTAAAACTACCTCCAGGCAGGGAGGTCAACGAAAATAACAAGGGAGTCATAAACAAAGACACCCGCAGGCGCTGGCAAAACAAAAACCAAAAACATGAACCAAAACACCTACTCCTACACCAAACTGCCTTAAGCCATATGTAGCCACCCTGGGGCCAAGACCACCATTCCCCACCGCCCTTGCATCACGCAGCAGCTGGAGCTTCGGGGAGGCCAGGCACATCCACCTCCGCTGCCACAGTCTCCTGGTTTGCTTCTTCTTCCAGCTCAACAAAAGCATATCTAGGCATGCTTGGGGCAAGATCGGCTATATGAAATTGAAGGAACCAAATAGCAGTAAAGACATCCATAATTCTTTCAAATTTTTTCTTTGTTAGCAAAAAGCAATGAGACCTCAACGTGGCTTCTATGTCTCCACTGCTCAGTGATAGGATGCTTGTTTGTAATGCCTTGTAGATGTTTTGTTGTGGGGGGGAAGAATGTAGTGCTGCTAAATTGAACAAGCCACCAATGAGAGCATCCCCATTCTCTATACGATAAGCAGATAACGCCGTTTCAAATCTATCCACAGTGTAGATGTTTTTAAAGAACAGTCTAGCTGCCAGGGAATGAACAAATTCACCATCCATCACCAGATCCATGATGTTGGAAAGGAGCTGTGAGACAACACCCTCCCCTCGTATCCTCTTATCCAAGCATGTCCCAAAATATTACGGATAGCGATATGGGTGAGCGTACAATCCTTGTCAAGCAAGGTCATCAGGTCCAACGCCTTTACCCATCCTCTTATTTCTGGTTCCCACTCCAAAGCTGGAAAGAACATTTGTTGATTGAGGCATATATCTGCTATGATAGTAGTGATTTAGGTACGGAAAGACAAGAAAATATATGATCGCCTCGCAACAGGAAGAAGCAGACAATGCAAATCAAAATAGCCTATGCTTGAAAGAGACTATACTCAACATACTTTGTCCATCCCGATGGGAACTTCAAGTCATAAACTCAAGTTCAATATGTCTACAGACCAATTTGGCTTAACAACATAGACCTCTGCACTGATAAACTAATATATAAATCTTAAAACAAGATAAAACTGTACTCTTAAATACACTCAAGTCAGTACAAATCACGGGCACCCAAATACATATACAATCAAGATAAAACCAAACACCCATAGAATCAATCTTCAATTGTTTCTATAAAAATAGCAATTTTGTTGCAAATCCAAAGACTTCGGGGGACCAAATCAAGCAACTAAACTAAACACCTTGAGAATGTAGTTGATAGCCTCCCTGCGAGCATTAAGGTGAAAGGTTTGATTCTTGAATTACTCTAGATAGCCTTGTTTGGGCATGTAGTTAGGCTCTTTTTGGACCAGCACTGAGAGCAATTCATCATCCTCAGCTTCAAAGAAAGACAGAGAGGTCTGTTGGGTATCGCCCCGGTTGTCCTAGGATTCGATTTGGGAACCATTTTCAAAGCTGGGCACTATGGCTGCCTTGTCTCAGATTTGCCATTGCTTCTTTCTATGCTCCTCCCTTCCCCTCTTGAAACAATCAAAAGATAGGATTAAAAAGGCCAATGAATTCAACACGGTGCAGTCCTCTCTGAAGTGAGAAATCAGTCACAATCCCTTCTAGAGAATGCAAAGGGGGCTCTTTTCTTTTTCCTCACCTAGATCTGGTGAAAGTCTTTTGCCTGCAACAAAACTTCAAGAAATTCAATGGCTGCAGACTGTCAAAACACTGACCGTTGGCCCCTGGTTCGATTGCATTCTCAAATACCCCATCACCATTCTGGTTACGTCCAACCCAAACCCTAACTTCCCATGAATCCTGCAAGCCTTCCCCATATTCAACAATTTAAATTATTTTAAATAGTCTACTTCATGACAGGTTAGCCGCCTTCCTTGCCAAGTTGATCTCTCCCGTAGTGGGTAAATCAGACACCTTCATAAAGGACTCAGCACAGGTTGTAGAATTCATTCAAGATAAGAAGGTTGAAGATCATGAGATCTTGGTTAGCTTCGATGTGGTTTCCTTGCTCACCAATGTCCCTGTGGCTGACTCAGTGGAACTTGTTAGGCATAAAACTAATGACGAGATAGCATCTCTTGTTGATTTATGCCTTCGGTCCACTTTCTTCACTTTCCAAGATGTTGTTTATGAACAATCTAAAGGAGTCGCCATGGGTTCTCCTTTATCCCCAGTTGTAGCCAACCTTTATATGGAGCATTTTGAGGAGCTTGCTCTTAACTCTTTCCCTCTCAACCCCAGATGGTGGAAACGTTATGTCGATGACACCAACATATGTTGGCCTCATGGCCTTGCTAATTTAGAACTTTTCCACTCTCACCTCAACAATTTAGTGGATTGCATCCAATTCACTAAAGAACTTGAGTCTGACAACGAACTCCTTTTCCTTGACATCCTAATCATGAGGAAGAAGGACGGTTCCCTAGTTCGCACTGTCTATAGAAAAGCCACCCACACCGACTTATACCTCCATGCTTCTTCTCACCACCATCCATCCCAAAAAGTTGGTGTCCTAAAGACACTAGCTACTCGTGCTTAGCGCATTTGTGATAATGAACACATTGACTAAGAGGTCTCCCACCTTTCCAAGGTGTTCAAACTAAATGGTTATCACCAAAAGTGTATCTCTCATACCTTTAACCGAGCTAAGATTAGTGTTCACTCCAAACCTAATCCTGATGTCCCAAGTGATACTTGGGTTGCCACCCTCCCTTATGTAGAGGGCCTCTCAAATAAAATCTCTAAAATTCTATGCAAGAGGGACCTCCGTTGCACCTTCAAACCTATCTCCACCCTTAGAAATCTCATCCCTTCTATCAAAGACCCTAGGAATAATCTTATTAACTCCAGGGTCTATAAGATTGTCTATTCTTATGGGTTGCCATACATTAGTGAAACGGGCCACTCCATTAGCACCAAGATCAAAGAGCATTGTGTAGACATCAGGCATGATCATGTCTCCAAATCTACCTTAGCTAAACACTCATACCATAACAAACACCACATTGATCTGGAGCATAGCCAAGTCCTAGTGAAGGAAGATTGTTTTTATAGGAGGAAACTCCAAGAAGTGATCTTCATTAATAGTCACCCTTCTAACCTAAATCATGATGTAGGGTGGCAACTTAGCCCAACCTAGCAACCTTTACTAAACTCCCTCCAATCTCACCCCAATCCCTTGTGATCTGCCTGCCCCCACACTTCTCTATCCCCCTTCCTCTCCTTCTCCTAACTTGTCTTTGATCTCATCTTCCCCCTCCCATTGGTGGTTTTTACTTTTCTTGTTACCTTTTGTCCCCTCTACACTTAGTGCTTCTGACTCTTTGTCTCCTTGGAGCTCATGTTAGCATACATCCTTGCTCACACACTTGTGCTCTTCTATACCGTCTTGTATGTTCCCCCCTTGCATACATTCTTATGCATTTGTTTTCTTGGTATTTCTTTTACTTTTGCAAATTTTGCTGCTTTTTTCTTGACTTAATATACTTTAACCATCTATTTTTGTCTTTTTTGATAATTTGGCGTGTTTTTAACTGATGGTCTTTGTATGTGTTAGTATTGTGAGTTCCTAGCATATGGTTTTATACATTTTAGTTTTATTTTTACTTTTGTTTGCTTGTGGACACATACACACACATAGTTTGTTTATATATATTTTTTTGTTTTTGTTTTTAGTGTTGATCTTATTTCTCTTTTTTCTTTCTTTCATTTTTACACATCCCCTCCTTCCTTTCATTTTGCGTTCCTCACCATTCCCCCTCTCTAACCTTTTTAAGGACATGTCTGCTATCCAAACCACACTTTCTTCTCTTCCTGATGATGGATCATTGAGCATGATCTGAAACATTGAAGCAAAAACATGCACAGTTTAATCCAGAAGCACTCTACACTTAACTCATGGACTGTGGAAAACTCATGCCTACTATAGGTTAGTACATGTCAATTTAAATCGGGGTCATAAAAATGTACTCTCCCGTAATTAAAATACATAAATAATGTATTTTGTTTTGTTAGGGTTACCTTCTATTTTCTAATTTAATTTATAACTATATTTTATTAGGGTTACACATAAATAAATCCAAACCTTAATAAAATATATTGTTATAAAATATTATTTGAGGACATTCTATAAAATACAATATAGGCCTTAATAAATTTTTTATAAAATATTATTTTATCACAATTAATTTTTATAAAAGAACAACAAATAAAAAACAAGAAATTAAATTTGATTATGTAGAAAAGAAAACAAAATTAAATTGAAGCCTTTATAGTAAAATGTATAAAATATATTGAACTTACCTGGAATAACTGATGCCTTGACAAATATACTTTGATCCTTTTTTATTTGATATGATTTAAAAAACTAATAAAATATAGTTATAAATTGAATTTGAAAATAAAGCTTGTTGAATACACTTGTCTAGATAAAATAGGCAAGTCCAAAATATCTCAGCATATTTAAGATATATTTTTCAAATATAGATATGCTAGTTTATAATTTCTAGGTGCATTTATTATGTTCAAGCAAGGGGTGGAGTGTAATTATAGCTGACATGTTTTAAAAGAATTTAAACTATAAAATAATTATTAAATAATTCTAAATTAAAATAACATAAATAAATGAAATAAAATAAAATAACTTTAATAAATAAAATAAGTCTTAAGTAATAATAGACCCACATATATTAATTCTTAAATACTTTTAAAGTAAATAAACACAAAGTATATAAAACAAATGGATCTGTTATGATCTTCTATGGCCATAAATTCTCAATGAGATCACCCTCTAGTTGATATCAAAATGATGTTTGGCTGTCCAATTCACTATCCAATGGCATACTTCTCTGTATAACTGGTAATGATGCCATTGTTACTATCTATCTGCACTCCTATGTACCTCCTATAGAAGAATATGGATATTGGGATTGCACCATTTTCCATAATAAATATATCAGTTAAAACACATGCTGTCCTATGGATTTTTGATGTTCATTTCATCACACTAGCCTGGCCAATATCTCTATATGGCTTGTTTAACATTATTGAATGTAACGAGAGTTTAGACTATCATTTCCTACATTCATCATGGATGTTCTATTTCAAACTGAACAACAACCTCATCAAGCAGCCATGTAAGAGCTCAGTGTCCATTGATGACTATCACTTCAACTCTCTTTGAATTGGTTGTCATAGGTGACCATTGAGTTTGAAGCTCAATAGGCTAAGTTGATATAGCACTATTTCACTTTATCATGTTTCTTTTGCATAGTATGAGTGAATACTCTGATTTCATTCCCTCTGACTTATGGGTAGCATGTTGGGCACAACCCTTGTGGAAGCCCATTTAGCACCACATGTTGAATTGTTTCCTAAACAGCAACATACTTTCACCTATACCTACACATGAAACAAACATATTAGTTTAAAAAGCAATGATACTTGATGATGCTTCAGTTTCTCCCCTTGTAACTGATGAATATTATACTTTCTAATCTTGACTATCTCATACAATTTGTTATGTATTCTATTCGTATTGATATAGTGCATGGATGAGATGATGTCATGATAACCCCCTTTTCTCTCTCTCCTCTAATATAGGTTATGACAGTTTCAGAGCTCGGCAATGAATGGAGCAGCTGGAACCTAATCAACCAACTCTGAAAATTAGGAAATTATTGGCACCCTCTCCTTCATATGCTTTTTCAATTCCTGTTTTCCCTTTTACAATTGCATAACAAATTGTATTAGATATTCAAATCTAGCTACTCCCAAGGCTTGTGTGGGACCAATTATTTCTCTCTTTTGTTCTTTATTCAATGCAACATGATCCATTTATGTATATCTCATCTAATGATATAAGTGTAATACTAAAATACATTATGAGACATCTTTCAAACAATGATAAGCACTTGAAATAGCAATGAATGTCAACTAATTTGTACTTTCTTTTGCATAACCATAGCTAATAAAACTGAATCAATCTGTATGATAACTTACACAACTGGTGGCACCATAAATATTATGAATATTCACTTTAAGATAATGAACTATAATGCATTAGTTCTGGCAATTTTTTAGCTATGGTGAAAAAATGGTAACATCAACAAACACTAACTCCTACAGTACTTGTATAGACATCTCAACAACAAGCTTTACAAACCCCCATAGTTTTAGAACAAACCCAATAGGAAAAAATATAGGGGTTTATATAGGTAAAACAAGATATGACTGAAGAGATGAGAGCAAAGACATCTACTATTCAAGCACCCGCAAAAGAAAGTGTACAAGTAGTAGATGTAGATAAGATTGAGGATGTTGAAGATGATATAGAAGATGTTGAAGAGGAAGATGAAGATGAAGGCAATGATGATAGCCTTGAAATGAGTAGTGAGGAAGAAGAGAATAGACAAATACCAAAATCTCATTTCATGCTTGGAGCGTTTGATGCATATGAATCACATTAGGCTGCCAGGCAATCAATACAAAATATTAAAATTATTGATCCTTTTGAGAGCTTGGTCCAATAAGATAGATATCATGGAAGAGGTCAAGGAAGGAGCCAAAGAAATAATGAGAAATCAAATAGAGGAAGAGGAGGGTACTAACAATGGAAAGGCACAAGACATTCAAGAAGAGGCCAATCAAGATAATATGCCTATAGATAGGATGGAGGAACAAAGAGAGGATGAAAGACAATATATACCACATGAGGGTCCTAGTCCTAAAATACCCCATGGTGAGGAGCAGCAAAATGTAAGCAATGTCCAACAGGAACAACAACAACCTCCTCAACATGTTCCCCAATAGCAACAACATGTTCCCCTACAACAACAACATGATCATCAACAACAAAAGAAAGAACAAGATGAGGTACTCACAAAAGGAGCTCAAGAAGAGGTGTTAAATGAGAAAGTAGTAGATATAGATAAGGAAGTGCTAGCTTGGTTAGGATCTAAAATGAGACAAGATGTAGCAGTCCAAGTGGTACCGATTGATATTAAGAGCTTGTTAACTAGTGAGCCTGTGAAGAGAGGTAGAAGAAAGGCTAGAACTATGCTAGCCATAAAGAGGGATACCTCTGGTAGTAGGACTGTACAAGTGGTAATTCCCCAAAGATGACAAGGAGAAAGGAGAAATAAGGCTATAGGAATGTAAGGTTATTAGTGTAGATATTGGTCATGCCAATAGAGAACAACACATTGAAGAATTGCAAGAAATGACTGAATTCACTACAAATAGAATGAGAAGAGATAAGAAGACAATAAATAATTTGAAGAAGAAATTACCTAGTATGAACAATTCATTCAAGATATATTTGATCCTATACAAGATGTACAACAATTAGCTTCTGATTTAACCATTCTTTCTAAAGAACAAATAGGAGAGATAGAGAATAAAAAGCATGAAGCTAGTATACTGGAAGATTTTTTCAAGTCATTTATTCATAAAGGAGAAGAGGTAATAAAAAATGCCATTAGCAATTGGAGCTTCACATTGAACCCTGAGTGAATCTAACACAACCATAACTTGGTTACCATAGACTTGGAATTGAGAACTATTTCTAATAATTCTCCATATTCTTCAAGATAAGACAAGATTCTTTGTGAATTTTATCAATTATTGTTTTGAATAAAATCATCATCAACAAGATCTGGTCGAGTTTAGATTTGGAGTAGCCTGAAGGTTTGCCATCTTCCTGGCTATCTCCCATATTGGCTCTTATCTTAACCAGGCTACAATCTACTTCTCCTAAAGTTTGTAGATTAATCATTCAATTAGTTTTCCATATCATTGAATCCATTCATAAATGTAAATCTTTAACAAGAAAGGAAAGATTTGCCAAAATTCCAAATGCATTATACTTTGCCATGGATTACATATAATCCATCCATAGTGACAAAATTTTGTTTACACCTTGGTACTGCAAATCATTATTAGATTGGGATACCTTCCCATGTTCATTTCTCATCCTTGAGATTTATCAAATCAATTTTAAGAGGTGGACATACTCACATGTACTCATCTACAACCTCCCTAGTAACATTAGAATACTTAAGGTCACTTCGATGACTAGTTCCCGAGGTACAGAGGGTTCCACTGATTTATTTTCACAAATAGGAGTAGTAATCCTAACTACTTTCCTCATCTCCTACTTGATGTGTTTAATAGACTCAACAAAGGTTTCATCATCAGCCAACTATGCACCCACCAAGCAACAAGTTTATTCAAGGCATTTCATTCTTGATGCTCACTCCCTCAAGGCCTTAAGGTAACTTCCATTTCTTGAAACCTTCTTTCTGGGTGTGATTGTTATGATTATCATTCTGGCATAACAACATCTAAACATTAGCAATCGTTAATGCTGGAAAAGGAAAACATTATGTAGTGAGCTCATAGGTCCATGTATTAAACTTGGTAGCTCTGATACCATATGTAACATGACATTTCACATTACCCAAAATCAACCATAATTAACCATCTTAATGAAGGTTAAGAATACATCATGAATAAGATAATCATAGTTAACCAAGAATAAATCAATATCATCATGATAATTAAACATCCCATTCTTTTCTAAATATATCAAAAATTTAGATCTACAACATCCATGGATAACTTATTAGTGAATAACCTTCACTATACATTTACAAAGATATGCTCATGGCATCATTTATAAAAATATACATAGCAACTGACTATCAAGTCATATAAAGAATGCACTGTATCTTCAACTTTGACATTTGTCTTCATAAGTCTCAACTTGTGCTCTGCTTGGGAAGGAAAGCATCATCCAAGTGCTTTTCCTCCAACCATAAACTATCGGTCCCCTACACAACTTCCTACCTAGAAGCGTCCCTTCCCTTCACAGATGGTATAGATATAAGGAATTGTTAGGTTTTCCATCTAAGTATCTGTTGTTGTGTCCTTCATAATGTCTCACGGTCATACAACTATAGATCCACTCTAACTATATATGACATTACTGGAAACATTATGCCATCTAAAGCATAGTGGACCAACTAATGCATGCAGATATGGATGCATTATTTTGGCCAAATATTTATATACATTAATATTTTGCAATGAATGTAGTCATATGTCCACCACCTTGACTAGACTTTGAAGATGTATCATCCTACAGTAACCATATTTCAGCCTCTCTAGGTCTAAGGAAGGTAGGTTCAATTCATTCTTAGTCTATTTCTAGGATATTCAACTCCTATTTTAGGAGTACAATCATTAATGCTATGTTGCCTTTGCAACAGGGGACTTATGACTCCCTACCAATCTTGTCCCCATCCTTTCTTAATAACAATAGCTTAATCATGTTTTCAAAATCTATGACCTCTCCCATTTCAAGATTTCATGTTTACCCTGTCTCAAGGTTTGGATTCTAATTCATATAAACAAGAATCATATTATAATAGTCTATTAGGTCGGTCCTCTTCAATAGACCCCAATTCAAAGAATCTACATGAGTTTTTTGATTCCCCATACTTGGTTCATGAAGTATTGTCATTTAGAAGGGATGGTGTTCATAAACATTTAAACACAAGAGTTTCATGCTAGACATTGTATTTGTTCTCATATGAAAATAAATATCCAAGGAGATTTTACTTATCTGACAAATAAAGAATGCATTTAAAAACTACCTAGGTAACAATATTAGTTACCTATTACCATTTCTCCTTCAACAACGAGGAGTCATAATACCCTTTTATACAAATAGGATTACACCATAGGTAACATTATATCTTTCATAACAGTCAAGAACTATTTCCACATTACCCATTTATTCTCATAGGTTACACTATAGATAACATAACATATTTATAAACAGCTGGGCACTATTATCCACAGTACCATAGACTGATATACTAAGTGCCTAAGGCACAGTAAATACTTAAAGAATTATCAATGAAGATAATATGACCTAATAATTGCTCTCAACCTTCACCCATAATTATCTTCTTTAACATTTAGATAGTCATTATTATTCGATACAACTTAGGATTTGAGCACAGATGACTTGAATAATAGCCAAGAGAGTATTATAAATACATCATGTGGTCTATAGACCATGCCAAATTGGCATTCAAGATTCTTGCAAGCCATAGTTGTGTTTTTGTTTGGCCTCATGGTCTCAGCCGAGTGATATGTTTAAGCATTGTTTTAAATGATAACACAGTGGTGTTAAATATGGCCTTGACAGACTCATAAATAATTCACAGTGGTACCAACTACGGCCTTATGGGCCTCTACATAGTAATACATTAATTTATATGAAAATAACACAGATGATACTATTAAATAGTAGAGATATCTACTCATGATTCAAGTTGATATCATAATCTATGTTTCATACCTATATATTAAATACATAGTTGAGTTGGCTTTCACGCATAATTCTTGTGTGCCTATCTGTGGCTCTATCCACGAACTACATGCACCAATCCCATGCTACTTCTATAGCATTTATTCTTCTTTCTATCCCATTTTTCAAACTTTCTGTTCCTCTCTCTTGAACACCAAAGGAAAAACATGTTTCAAAGAAAAATGATACCCTCTCTAAATCTAATGCAGGAGCATCTGGGTGAATGGGCAATCTGGGCCCCAGCATCAACCAGAAATAATTGCACCTATTTAGTTTTCAATTTTGTTTGGTTTGTTGGGTTCTAAAGTCTTTTCTCAGCACTACGTGTGTTTACAACAATCAGGGAGGTAGTTTGGCAGTGTTACTTGAATTCAGTCATGGCATGCATGAAGTCAGTTTGCCTAAAACAATTATTCTTGGAGTTTGGTAAAGTTTCATGGAAAATCCTTCGATGGGTAGATTCTTGGTTCTATCTTGGAATTATACGTGAATGTTTCATGAGAAAATACATTATAAATTTAAAAAATATATGTCATCTCTTTTTAATTTTTATGAACATGGTCACAATCGTCCCCTTAATGCCCTTGTATAATGCCTCTAGGAATAATTAAATATATGTATAGAGTAAAATAATCTTTGTTTAGGTTTAATTGAGATTAATTAAATCAAATGTATACCAACTAATATAGTTCAAATAGAAATAAGGATTTTTATTTGTCCACAACCAATCATCTAAATTTGTTAATTTTTTAAAGTACATTCCTCTAGGCCAAGCTCATAAATATCTTTATACACAACAAATCAACTATTATGTTTGTAATTCCTCGAGGCCAAACACATAAATATATTTATTAACAAAAGATCTACCAAATTATATTTTCCCTTTGTTACTTTCTTTGGTGTTACTCTTTATTTTTGTTCTTAATTTTTTAAAGTTCATTCCTCTAGGCCCAACACATAAATATGTTTATGCACAATACATCAACTATTATGTTTGTGCTTTGTTGTTTTCTTGCAGTTTTACTATTTATTTTTCTTCTTGTTTGTACCCAAATGAGTTGGAGAAGGAAAATGTCAGTATATATATAGATATAAAGTTAAAATAAAAATATAAAATTTTGGTATTTGATATTATTATTATTTAATAAGTATATGTATAGAAAAAAATAAACTTTTCTAACTTTAATCTAGGCTAATCAAATCAAATGTATATTAACTAATATAATCTTTCATGGTAGTACAATAGATAGATAAGAGGAATGTTTTGAAGTAATAGAATCAATTTAAAGAGTTTTTGATGAGAAAGGTAATTCTTTAAAGTTTATAAGAGGGGAAGATATTTTTGAGATTTTTACTAACATAAGGAGGGAGGCTGAACAAGTAATGTGTAGGACTTATGCACAAACAATGGCATTGATGGACCAATGTTGTTAGTAGGTAGACTCACCTTCAAATTTAGTCTCTTTAAGGCCAAGGGGTGTATTCCCTGAGGTCTCAACAACATAAATAATAAGTTAAATACTATAGCCTTAAACAACTATACCCAATGTCTTATGAACCTCTATAGTTTTTACTAAGTTTATGTCAACACTAGCTACATACAGACCTAAAAGACCTTTAACAAATAAATAATATCCCACTCTTACCCTATATAGAAGGACCTTTGTTCGAAGGTATTTTTGAACAAAGGTACCTTCTCACTAAGGCACCTTTGTTAGGACCTTTGGACGGCTTAAAAACTATAAAAAAAAATCATAACTGTCCACTTTTGAACAAAGGAGATGGACTAAAAAATAATTAAAAAATTCATAAAAAGAAACTTTTGTTAGAGGTCGACTTTTAAAAATAAATTGACTAAAGTTGCATATATAAATAAGTAATTTAATTAAAACTTATTTGTCTTGAATTATATTCACATTTTTCAATTTTGGAATGTTTTTAAAAACAAATACAGATAGGAAAGGATTTTTTAGAGGAGGAAATGGGCAATAAAAGGACACTGTAAAATAAAGCTATGTGATCACTTTCTAAAGAAAAGGAAAAACAATTATTTCAAGAAAGGTAAAAAAAATTTTAAAAACAAGGTATGTACATTTTTTTCTTTTCTATAAAAATGTTTCAAAAATATTAGATTTAGATATGTATGTTTTAAATAGTTTTCAATAGTATAGAGTTTGTTGTAGAGAGAAAATATCACTGGCACCTTATGTATTGTGAGAACCAAGATTTTGGAGAGGCAATCAAACATGAGATTACAAGTAATGAAATGAATAATTTGCTAGGGATATTTGGAGCCTCATCCTCAATAATTTTGGTATTCAGTGGGCTTGCAATTCTGATATTCAGGAAGTTATTAACAATTGGTATCCTCCCTTCTCCCATCCCTAGCTCGTTGAGTTATGGAACCAAACTCTGTCATGCCTGAGATGGACTTTGTGGAAAGAGCGCAACCATCAGATTTTTAGGGATACTGCTAGAGATGCCTTTCAGGTCTCTCATACTTTCATGAAGACTCTCTTGGAGAGTGTCACTACGGCCCATATTTGCACTGCTGTGAAACCTCTGACCCAGGAGGAAGAACAAATTGTGGTAAACTGGAGGATTCTCAATCATATTCCTGCTTATAACAATACTAAATTATTACAGAGACTCAACACTAGGTGGAAGCCTCCGATTTCTAACTGGATGAGGCTCAATTTTGATGGGGCTTCTAAGCTTGATGGTACTGCTAGCGGGGGCGGGATCATTCAAGATGATGAAGGGAGGATGTTTGCTATCTATGCAGGAGGTCTGGGCTGTCACAACAATAACTATGTAGAAGCTATGGCTCTTCTTTGGGGGCTTATATTGGCCATATCACTTGGTATTAGGAATTTGGAGATTCAGGGAGATTGTAAGATGGTTATTGATGCCGTTACTAAAGTGTCAAATGTTGGCATTCAGTTGAAGGACGTTATTAGGGATATTCAGTTTCTCTTACAGAGGATTACTAATGTGCAGATCTCTCATATTTACTGTGAGGGTAATGAAGTTGCAGATCCCTGTGCTGAACTTGGGCAGCAATTTTCAAATTGGAGGGTTTGGCGCTAATTTGATCATCTTCCTTTAAATCTTAGGAATCTCATTCTTAAAGACGTGGCTAGGTCTGGATGAGTTAGATGTGTTTGAAAGCCAGCTCATACTGTCAGCTCCTTGGGAGGGGGCTGACATGTCTTTTGAAGTACAAGTCCTCTCGTACTGTCAAATCCGCTCATTTTTCTCATAAGGTGAGCAGATGGCCGGATCATCATGGCCCGTGCCGGGTAATTATGGTTAAGCATGAGATTGGGGTTTGTAAGGCTTCCCATTATTATGAGTTTGTGTGTGATGTTATTATTAGCCTTGTTAATGTTTGTAATTCTCCTGTTAAGCCAACTAAGGAGATTGAGGGTTTTTGTGGCATGCGATGTAATTCCGCTATGGGAGGAGACATAATTCAAACTGAGCCCATCTTGTGCTGTGAATTCAAAGATAATCTGGTAGCTTGGCATTACTACAAAGAGGGTGGGATTAGCCCCTATTTGAAGAGGCTTAATGGATTTAATGAAGCTCTTTCTGAACAATTTGCGCGGTCTTGGTAGAACAGATGGGTTTCAGTGGGTGGAATCAGATTTGAAGTTTTTGAACGCGTGATCACGTTGGCCACTGATATGTCTACTCAGGGCTTGAAGCTACAACGGAAAACTAAAATCACGGACCTCTCCAGTCAGTAGCTCTTCCTTGGGGCTGGCGAAGAATTAGTTCCTTACCAGGGCAGTTTTGATAGAGCCAAGTTGCCAAAGCTGTGGGACACTATATGTTTTATCCTCATGAAGTACTTCACCCTCGAAGCGCGCTTTACCAGGTTTTATAACTACCATCTCCCCCTGTTAAATCATTTCCATCGCAATGCTAAAATTAGTTTTCCATTTTATTTGCTTTCCTCCCTGGAGCATTTCGTCCTTAGGGTTCAGGCGAAATTAGCTAAAAACACTGCTATGAAGCCTATCCCTCTTCACCAGGGCCTCATTCTCTATTTGTATAATCATCATCTTGCCCTCGAACCCTCCAAAACCATTCCTGCTAATAGTGGGGATGGGGAGCCCTCCTCAAACCCTAAGAATATTCCTGATGTTGCTGAACTTGGGCCCTCCCCTGTTTCTATCAAAACTGTTGAAGTCTCCCCTTGCACTCCTGTGGAAAATCCTGTTGATACCCCGGGACCTACTGCCTCTAAGAAGGGTAAAAAGTGGAAGGTTGTTGGTGATTTGAGCATTGGGAAGGCAGTGGTTGGGACCCCCAAAACCCTTAGTAGGACCTCGGTGGGACAGAGAAAGGAGTATTTAGTGAAGATTTGTAGGGAGGGGCTTTCCTCTGGTGTTCGGTGATCAGGGCGTATTGCAGGCAAACCAGCTCGTTCAGCAAAGCTCATTGACTATTCTGAGAGCGGCTCGAATGAATCCACCTGGGGAGAGGACAACAGGGATGTGGAGATTCAGGACATTTCTGGTGATGATGAAGACAAGCAGGAGATGCATGATACAGGGGCTACCACGGAGGATGCTGCTGACTCTGCTAGAAATGCTAACACAGCGGATGCCATGTTTGTGGAAGAGGCTGAGGATGCTATGGAGACTGATGATGGTCTGGGGGCTGATCTTGTTGGTCTGCGTGATCGCATTGTGAAGCTAAAGTAGAATTTGTCCATTGTGCTTAGGACCTCTATACTCCTCAACCTCTCTGTGCTAAAGAATCTGGGGGTTACTGTTAATATTGACAGTGATGATCTGGCTAAAAAATTGGATGATATTATTAAATCTATGGTCTAGAAAGGAGAGTTGTTGTCTCCTTCATCTTTGTTGTTATACTGTTGATACTGTGTTTCTCAGCTTTTTGACTTTCATCTTAGCGGCTAGTTTTGCTAGTTTTGCTGGTATTTTGTTATGGCTGTATATGCTGTTTCTAGACTAAGGCACTATTGATGCTTGCTGCCTTCAGGCCTCTTTGTTTTTTGTAAGGGTTCGGCCCCTTGTTTAGCCACCTTATATTATCAAAAACAAATAACAAGTATAAATAGTAGAGGTTACATACCCAACTCTCCACGAAATAGGGATAGGTGGCAATATTCAAAGCAAGAGAATAGCATAACTACCCTAGGATATAGAGGCAATGTGTCAAGTCTAGTGACACCTATTATGAATGACTCCCCAGATTGAAAATGTCAATTGGCATGTGCTATAAGTCGCCTAACCATAATTGAGTTGGTGTTTACTCATTGAGTTATACACCAACACCCCACTTAAGCATAGCTTAGGTGAGTTTAGGAAAAAATGAGTCCTGACTGTGCCCCATTTTAGGTACTCATGTCCAATGTATCCCTCAAAAAAATAGAGAAAGAAAGAAAACCCTGTGGGAAAAAATTTTCCTCCAAAAGAGAGAAAACAAAGAAAAAGGCATAGATAGCCCCCCAGAAGATGATGATGCAAATGTAGAATGCACTATAGGTATGAGGAACTCCTGAAGCATGTTGTAGTAGTAAATTCTTCCGCTCCCTTGATTCCAAGAGATTTGAGAAAACTAATTGCAGTTTGGTAGTGATCAAAGGATGAAGACCAGGATGTAGGTCCAAGAAATATATTGAATAATTAAAAGCAAGGATGTGCATTGAGTGTAGATACAAATGAGATAAGAATCTGTGTGATTCAAATTCTAATTGTTACAACCCCGCCCCCCCCCCCCCCCCATTACACTTTATAGATCAGTGTGATTACAATTTCCAAATTCCCTTTACACTTTCAATTACATGACATTACATGAGTGTATTAGAAACAAAAGGTGCTAGTGGAGTTCAAATAACCTGCTATATAGAACCAACTGAATTGATCCGTGAGTTGATACTTGGCCCTAAATTTGTATCTTGATTGTCTTCTTCACTAGATGTAAAATATAAAAAGATGAAGGCGTAGTCAAAGTGACAAACTTTGACTATTGCAACAAGTTTTTGATCTTTGGACTCTCAAATGAGGGCTAATGTTGTGAACTCGATTGTCCTCTTAGAATCTGTGAGTGCATACATTGAGAGGTAATTTTTGAATAAATTAGGAATGTAGTATACATTATGTACAAAACAATTTCCCAATTTTATAGTCCCTTTGCCAAGAAAATCATGATAGACACCATCCATTAATATTTTGTAAGTATTCCAAGTTTGGATTCTCACAAATAATGCAAAGAAAGGTGACATGTGATCACCCACTACTTAACTAAGGAGCCATCTATTAAGATTAATTTTTTACGGTGGCACTATATTACCTTTTTAACCCTTTTGAGTAGTGAAGACTTCTAAATGCTCAGTTTTTAAAGTTAAGGTGGCACTTTAGTTTGAGTGTTTTTGAGCACTCTTCCTTGATACCCCCTCTAAAGTGGCACTTTATAGTTTAGTGCATTGACATCATATTACACCTTTGATCAAATTGCCCCTTTAGTTTGTCCCCCCCCCCCCCAAATTGTACAAATGAAAAGAAGAAGTGTGTTGAGTCTCCCTAAAATAGTGTGAGCGGGCACTTTATAATTGCAGTGCGATATTAGGTTAGTTTGAATAGGGATGAAAAAAGAACCACTTTTGCAAAAAGAATGACTCGATTTTGAGTTGTTTTACAAAATTTATGGTCCTTTAAAAATTTTGTATATGCAAAAAAAATACGAGTTCTGACTATTTTCCCAATGTGCTTGGAAAAAGGAAGGGTGGGTGAACTCGCCATTGACCCATCATGGAAGTTATAGGGGCTCTACATGGCATTGAAAATGGGTGAGGCGAGCTCTATGTGAGGTTGATGTGGTAGAGAAGAGGCCAAATTGCCTTTGTGTGAGGCTTTGGCAGGGGACGATCTTCGAACTGCAGGCATCGGTGTTGGAAGAGACATCGAGATGCCTCAATGTGAGGTTTTGGCGCTGAGTAGATAGGTCGACTATTCCCTATAGTTGACACTATGGAAAGGCTACCTACATAAAAAATGTCCTCTGTGTGTAGAGGAAATTTATCCATGACCTTCCATAATTGAAGAATCATTCGACAATTATAATGCCTTCAATAATGCGTTTAAAGATGCAAAAAATTGGTCTCTCTGTCGTGAGACAACATGCAAAATAGAATGATCTCACACTTGCAATAAATGAGCCGATGTCGTCCTTTCTTTCACATCCAAACAATGCCCTCTATGGGCATTCAAAGCAAACAATATACACACAAAAATGTCAAATAATAACACAACTAAAACTAAGCCAAAAATGCAGAGATGCAAACCTAATTCGCACAACAAGAAAATAATATTTGATGCTAACCACACCACTCTGATACCATGTGAGAACCAAGATCGTGGAGAGGCAATCAAACATGAGATTACAAGTAATGAAATGAACAATTTGCTTTAACAAATAACAAGTATAAATAGTAGAGGTTGCATACCCAACTCTCCACAAAATAGGGATAGGTCGTGATATTCAAAGCAAGAGAATAACATAACTACCCTAGGATATAGAGACAATGTGTCAAGTCTAGCGACACCTATTATAAATGACTTACCAAATTGAAAATGTCAATTTGCATGTGCTATAAGTCACCTAACTATGACTGAGTTAGTGTTTACTCATTGAGTTATACACCAACATGTATCAACTCCTTCCATGACGGGCTATTCCTTAGGGACATCTAATGCATGTACAATGACCAAAGGATCTCCCTACTCATCCATGCAAGGAAGTTCTAGGAGATACCATTACATTATGTCATGAGTACATATAGACACACATGGACATTGTGCACTAGGGATTACTATTATTTTTGTTATGACTGCATTTTGAGAAATTGTGAGAATTACACCAACCAACAACATGGATATGTTAGTGAATGGAATTTGGTGCTACTAGTTGTTATTGACACATATGACGAAGATGAAGATGAAATATTTGAAGACATTCCTTTGATTTCAATTGATTATGATTGCTTTTCAAGATTGATTTGAAATGGTGTATATATGTGTGTGTGTGTGTGTGTGTGTGTGTGTGTGTGTGTGTGTGTGTGTGTGTGTGTGTGTGTGTGTGTGTGTGTGTGTGTGTGTAACTTGTGGTTCAGTTTTTTAATTTAAAATATAAATATGTATTGATAAATTTTGATTTTAAATTTTTCATTCTTAAATATTACAATTCATGAAAAGAAAAAAGATTATATTTTTTTACAAATTTCATTGTGGTGCAGGAGATGTTTTTGCAGTCATTGTTGAGGTCAAAGACATAGAGGGTGTTAATTATTATTTGTTATGTTGCACGGAAGAGAGGAAGAAGTTAACAAAACCAAAAACAAGCAAGGGAATGTTGTTTCACATAGGCTTAGTTGTAGTGCAAGGGACATATCTCAAACAAGTCAAAATTGTTCTAAATGGGATTCATTTTATTGATTACCAAACTCGTAACCTGGTGTATCAGTATAGCCACCTAGTAATTACTATTGTCCCATCTTTTCATCATGTTCAATGTGCACATGGACCACATAAGTAGAGACTAGATAGAGATGACCATAAGAAAATGTTAGATGTTATTGAAGAGAGATCTCAACCAAGGGATGTGGTATGAAATATGTGGACCTCGAATGTAACTTTCCTTTAATTTTAGGTATTCATTAGACCTACTATGATAGAATTTATTGGCTTACACATCTATTTGTCTAATTTAGGTGTCTTAAATTATTTTAATTTATTCTTCAATAACTTTTTTTATGTTTACTTATAATTTTAGTGCAGTTCCTAAAATTTATAGAATTCATGATGTTTAGGTTCTATTTTCTTTACATTTCATCATGTGGTAGGAGATATGTTTTTGGAATCATGTAGCTTAGAAGATTACAAGTTATTGTTTCATTTCAAGTACATGATATCTAGACTATCTGGACATGTCTTAGAATGATATATATATATATATATATAGGTTATTTTGTATAGAATCTAGCTATCGTCGGTCTACTACCCGTCTACTACGTCTACTATAAAATCTAAATACATGTCTTAGATATATGTCTTAGGTATAGACTAGAAAATTTAAGCTATAAGATCTAGGTGTAGATTAGATAACATTTTGTAGGTATAGACTATAACAAGGTATAAAATCTGGGTGCCTTAAGTCTATTACCTAGTCTTAGGCCTAGACTTTAGAATAAGATACATAAAATATAGGTGTAGATTAGATATGTGTTAGCTCTATAAGTTTAGGTATAAAATTTGTAGGTGTCTTATGTCTACTATGTATACTAGAAAGTCTAAATATGTCTTAGGTCTAGAGAGGTCCTAGAATTATAAGGTATAATTTATCTAGGTGTCTTAGGTGTCTTAGGTCTTAGGTGAGGCCACCTGACCTTCCAGCTTCACGTGGTTGGCCTTGTCAGTGCAAAATAAATATTTCTTGAAGATAAGAAAAGCTCTTTTTTGTATCATCATGTGAGTTTACATGTTCATATGCTACTTAGGTGGGCCTCAAAGTTATGTTATTTCATCATGTGAGTTTGGTATCATTATGTACATTTGTTGAGTTCTTTTAACTTTTTTGTATGATTATCATTTATGTCTCAAACTTAACAAGACTACATGTTAGATAGATCTAGTTCATTTACATACATTCATATGCTACTTAGGTGGGCCTTTAAGTTATGTTATTTGATCATGTGCTCGTTTGGTATCAAATTATGTAAAGTTTTAATGAGTTCTTTTAAATTTTTGTATCATTATCATTTCTAGGTCTCAAACTTAACAAGCTACATTAGATACATCTAGTTCACTTACATGTTCATATGCTACTTTGGTGGGCCTTTAAGTTATGTTATTTCACCATGTGAGTTTGGTAGATCATTATGTAAGATTATTGAGTTCTTTTTACCTTTTTGTATCATTATCATTTATCAACCTCAAGCTTAACAAGCCTACATGTTAGATAGATCTAGTTCATTTACATACATTTATATGCTACTTAGTTGTGCCCTTAAGTTATGTTATTTCATCATGTGCTCGTTTGGTATCAAATTATGTAAATTTTGATTGATTTTTTTCAAAGTTTTTTTGTATCGTTATCATTTCTAGGTCTAAAACTTAACAAGCCTACATTAGATAGATCCAGTTCATTTACATGTTCATATGCTACTTAGGTACTCACCTAGTTTATGCTAAATTTCATTGAATATTTAGCTAGGTCCATTCTTGATCTTTCTAATATTTCTCTTTGAATCTTGTATCATTATGTAGAGTTATAAAGATAATTTTAAACTTCAAATTTGAGATATGTAACAAATTAATTTAAGTAAATGATTGATGTGATTAACAACTTGTAAATGACATGATTAATAAGTAAATTATGACATGTATAATTTAAATACACATACTAATTTTGAGGTTAATATTTTATTATTGAAACTTAAACATATTACATGTCTTAATACACAATTTGTATGTGTAAATATGAAATAGGGAGATCCATTGTAAATATAAAGAAGTATTTATATTCAAAAAAATTATTTTAAATATCTCAAACATGTAAATTTACATCCATGTGTCAAATATAAACATATAAATGTCTATGTACATAGACATGCATAACTATCCATAAACATGTCAGATATATAAATATAAATGTCGATACATGCCATTTATATTTAAACAAATAAACATGTATATAAATATAAATATAAATGTCCATTCTTGTCCATTCTTGTCATTTCTAAGATTTCTCTTTGAATGTTGTATCATTATGTAGAGTTATAAAGTTAATTTTAAACTTCAAATTTGAGATATGTAACAAATTAAGTTCAGTAAATGATTGATGTGATTAATAGCTTGTAAATGACATTATTAATAAGTAAATTATGACATGTATGATTGAAATACAAATACTAATCTTGAGGTTAATATTTTATTATTGAAATTTAAACATATTACATGTCTTAATAAACAATTTGTATGTGTAAATAAGAAATAGGGAGGTCCATTGTAAATATAAAGAAGCATTTATACTCAAAAAATTTATTTTAAATATCTCAAACATGCAAATTTACATCCATGTGTCAAATATAAACATATAAATGTCCATGTACATAGACATGCATAACTATCCATACACATGTTGGATATATAAATATAAATGTCCATACATGCCATTTATATTTAGACAAATAAACACGTATATAAATATAAATATAAATGTCCATTCTTGTCCATTCTTGTCATTTCTAAGATTTCTCTTTGAATGTTGTATCATTATGTAGAGTTATAAAGTTAATTTTAAACTTCAAATTTGAGATATGTAACAACTTAATTTTAGTAAATGATTGATGAAATTAACATCTTGTAAATAACATGATTAATAAGTAAATTATGACATGTATGATTGAAATACACATACTCATTTTGAGGTTAATATTTTATTAATGAAATTTAAACATCTTACATGTCTTAATACACAATTTGTATGTGTAAATATGAAATAGGGAGATCCATTGTAAATATAAAGAAGCATTTACATTCAAAAAATTTATTTTAAATATCTCAAACATGTAAATTTAGATCCATGTGTCAAATATAAACATATAAATGTCCATGTACATAGACATGCATAACTATCCATACACTTGTCAGATATATAAATATAAATGTCCATACGTGTGATTTATATTTAAACAAATAAACATGTATATAAATATAAATATAAATGTCCATTCTTGTCCATTCTTGTCATTTCTAAGATTTCATTTTGAATGTTGTATCATTATGTAGAGTTATAAAGTTAATTTTAAACTTCAAATTTGAGATATGTAACAAATTAAGTTATGTAAATGATTGATGTGATTAACAACTTGTAAATGACATGATTAATAAGTAAATTATTACATGTATGATTGAAATACACATACTAATTTTGAGGTTAATATTTTAATTTTGAAACTTAAACATATTACATGTCTTAATTCACAATTTGTATGTGTAAATATGAAATAGGGAGATCCATTGTAAATATAAAGAAGCATTTATATTCAAGAAATTTATTTTAAATATCTCAAACATGTAAATTTACATCCATGTGTCAAATATAAACATATAAATGTCCATGTACATAGACATGCATAACTATCCATACACATGTTAGATATATAAATATAAATGTCCATACATGCCATTTATATTTAAATAAATAAACATGCAACTCAAATGTCCATATATATCAAATGTATAATCCTAAACACAAATGTCTATGTCCATAGATCTCAAACATAAATGATGCAGAGGCATCCACACTATAACCTTACAATACAGCATGGATGTCTGCAGCCCATCATCATCATCATCATCATCATCATCATATTTCACCTGCCGTCCGATATCCTCCTGATGACAAGCCCTCGCCCGTTCGCATGTCAACAGCATCACCTTCTTCGACAATCGACAGCATCATCATGTTCGACCAGCGCGAACATCCTCCTGACGTCCACTGTTCACTTCAACGACAACTCCAACCTTCACTACCTTCAGCATCATGATATTCAACATCATGATAATCAGCAGGATAAAGAACATCCGGTTCCTCCCATTTATCCTGATGATGACCAACCTTCACTTCTCGCACCTTCCCTTTGATGCTGACGTCACCCGCAGCTCCTCAATATCCTGCTGTTCCGAAATATCCTGATGACGTATATCCTGATGATGATGACGTCATATCCTGCTGTTGGCCAAACTTAGCTTTTTCGGCCCGCGATCAACCCGATCTTCAACCTGATGCCGATACGCTCCTCCTCAGCTCCTGATGATGATCACCCCGACGCACCTGCACTTCATGCAATCGAAAGCATCATGCGCATCTCCACTTGTCTGGATGACGATGTCCGAAGCGACTGCAGGATATTTGCAGAAACATCCTGATGATGCCGTTTTCACGAACTTTTAGCCTTAGCAAAATTTCACTTCGCCGATCCTCCAGGGACGACCCGATCCACTCTCAGGGTGATCTTCCAACTCAAACTTATCAGCTTGACCTAGCACATGCCCATGCTAGGGTCTTCAACACCTTTCAGCCGCGATCCTGCACACCTGCATGCAAGCAAACAAACTAACATCTACCCTACTGTACATTACCATTCCACCGATCAGACGAATCAACCGGTGGAATGGATCAGTGAATCCATACAGCCACCAAACCAGCAAATCGATCAAGCAATGGAATGCAACAGAGGATGAACACAAACAGGAACACTTTATTTGATTTCAAAAGATGCAAATACAATGATCAGTTTCTCTCTCTCTGCCTCACTCTCGCAAAGTCTGATCGATGATCTATACAATATCAACCGATCCTCATGCTTAAATAGATTTTCCTACGAGTACTACTGACCCGACTCCAAGCGGCTGGGAACTCTCCAGGCGGCTGGGAGATCCAACCGAACATACATCATGACAGCTGTTCTAACAAACTTCCTAAAAATAGTAAAAGCCTGGTCAGCATGATCTTATCATGATCAGCATGACCTTATTACATGCATTGGTCTTATCAGACCTTCTTGGAAACACAAACAAGACCTAAAACAACTAACTGCCTCATGAAGGCCAGCTGTCAGGTAGGTGCTCCTGCACCATACTCCTCAACAGAAAGGAACTCATGTCCCATGAGTTTAGTATGTGGAAGTCCTCCACCTCTACACCTTGCCTTTGCAATATGCTGAACTGTGCCAGCTTTGTCCTCTGCTCTCTCTTGGCTGCTCCAAGTCTTCTGAACTGTAACTTGCTTTCTGGCAAGTAAATCCTCATGCCTGTTGATGTAGGCCTTTCTCTCACATGCCCTGTGTTTGTCAGGTTGTCTGACTAGAACCTCTGGCTGAACTGCCTCTTGAACTGCTGAAATGTTCAACTCTATCTTCCTTTCAACTTTTATAGGACAAACAATAGTCCCCACTATGACAACATCCTTGTCATTCCTCTTAACTGATTGCTGTGTGCAAACCTGTTTCTGCACCTGCTGCTGACCTCTGTCAGTCAAAACTAAAACTTTCTTCAACCTGTTGTCCTGAACAACTCCTTTTCCTGCAGTATCCTCATCTGCTTTTATGCCTGCTCCTATAGGCATCTGCACATACTCCTTCTTTCCCGTTAAAATGATTTTGGCTGCCCCCTGTGCTGCAGCATCTGCCTGCAATGGCATCAACTTCATAGTCTTCCCATCTTTCTTGATGGTATAGGTATTAGCGTACCCATCATACAGTACCCTTCTATCAAATTGCCATGGTCTACCCAACAGTAGGTGACAACATTCCATGGGCAAAATATCACACAAAATTCTATCCTGATATGCTCCAATCTGAAAATCCACATATGCCTGTTCAGAGACAAAAAGTGATTGACTATCACTCACCCAAGATACCTTGTAAGGGTGTGGATGTGGAATCCTTTCCAGCTTCAGTTTATCCACCATTTCCTGAGATACCATGTTGTCTGTTGAACCAGTATCAATGACAACCTTACATTTTTTACCTTTACTCTTGCATATGGTCTTGAAAAGAGCTCTTCTTTGTGGGGATTCTTTGTCATGTACCTTCATGGTAGTCACTGTTCTTCTCATCAGCAGAGACTCTCCACTCTCTGGATATGCATAATTATCAGGCTCCTTATCCTTGTGATAAGTGTTTGAACTCTGCACACTTTGCTCTACTGTCTCTTCTTGTACCAATTGTACCCTCTTGTCATTTGTTCTATCATTTCTGGATGATGAACCTTTGTTTTCTGGACATTTAAAAGATGGATGACCAAACTCTCCACAGGTGTAACATTTTCCTGAAAATGTAGTAGAACCTCTACCACCTCCAAATCTTCCTCTATTACCTTT